>OZ007596.1:40203034-41525534 GCA_963931845.1 Maratus michaelseni
CATTAAAACCAATGGGATTTAAATATCTCAAAAGTCACTACTGTCTCCTGTCCATAACCTATAACTTGATCATTAAATCCAATGGAATTTAAATATCTCAAAAGTCACTACTGTCCCTTGTCCCTAACCTATAACCTTGATCATTAAAACCAATGGAATTTAAATATCTCAAAAGTCACTACTGTCCCCTGTCCCTAACCCATAACTTGTTCATTAAAACCAATGGAATTTAAATATCTCAAAAGTCACTACTGTCTCCTGTTCCTAACCCATAACTTGATCATTAACACCATTTCTTTGCTATATAAATTCTCAATTAATGTTAAAAAGTTTATCTGTGATTGTTTTACAATATTATGTTACTTCTACTGAGAAAATCTGTTTTTTTTTAATTGTTAAAATGGAATTTAAATATCTCAAAAGTCAATACTGTCCCTTGTCCCTAACCTATAACTTGATCATTAAAACCAATGGAATTTAAATATCTCAAAAGTCACTAATGTCCCCTGTCCCTGTTGAGAAATCATTGATCACATGTTCAGTGGGCGGAGTTTAGCTCACTGCGTTACGTAATGTGACGTAACCCCGAACTGATTAGAAAACTTGTTTTTCGTTAGCTGGAATAATTTGTATCTTGAATATGGAGCATCTAGGCTGCTCTCCTGGAATTTATAATTATTTTCAGTCTAATATTTTATTAATTTACTGTATTGTTAAGTTTGTTTGTTAATTAAAAACAAGGAAAGACTATAAGACTTTTAATGTGAAATCATGATCGACACACACATCACCAGAATATTATTTTAAATTGTTTCTTCTTTCGACATTACGTTTTTCTGACATCTGCTGCTGATATTATCATATTTTTTATGGCGCCGGAAACCCGCGAATACAAGAAATTGTTCTGAATTCGTCATCGATGTGACTATATAGGAAAAAATATTTATCGCAAGTTTTTTTTCTCTTCTCGTGGACTAAGCTCGGATAAAAGGTATGGTAAACCTTTTTATTATTATTATTATTATTATTCTATAATGGAAAAAATTGAAAAGTTAAAGGCAAAACGGAAGCTTGCTCGAACTTCACGTACGAAATTGATATCTTCTATTGTTACATTTCTGGAAAGTATTGATACTCAAAGTGACAATGGTCATTTTAAACTATCAGAATATTTAATAAATTTACAAGAAAAACAAAATGAACTTAAAAATTTAAATGAAAAAATTGAAGAATTAATTGATGATGAAACGCAATTTGAAAACGAAATTCAAAAGTCACTTGAGTATGAGGAAGCTATATCTGATTCGAAAACCAATATCAGAAGTAAATTAAAACAATTCAAGGTCGAGCAAGCTGAATCTGTTAAAGTAATAATAGTATTTCTAATTTAAATAATGCATCACAGAATCCTGTCAATTTACCCAAACTAAATATAACCACCTTCAGTGGTGATCAAAGTAAATTCTTGGAATTTTATAATAGTTTTGAAAGCGCTATAGATTCAAATGAATCATTAAGTACAGTGGATAAATTTTTATATTTGAAATCTTTCTTAACCGGTGAAGCTTACAAATCAGTAGCTGGTTTTGCTTTAAAAGAAGAAAATTATAAGTCTTGTTTAACCTTATTAAAAGAAAGATACGGAAAACAAGACCAGATAATTAGTTGTTTTGTTAATAAAATATTAGAAATCGAACCTGTTAAATCTTCATCAAATATGGCTCAGACATATTTATGATGAAAGTGAAGTCAGTATTAGGAATTTGCAATCTATGGGTATTGTATCAGATAAATTTGGATATATATTAATCCCTATATTGTTAAAACAATTGCCTCATAATTTAGTGATAGAATTTCACAGAAAAAGGGATCCTAAGAAAATGGGTGATGTAGGGGAATTAATGAAATTCCCACATATTACTTTAGCACCCTGATCATGGAAAAGGAGTATCTCCAGTTACATATTTTTACATATGCTAATCCTAAAGCCTATGGCGCAGTAGTATATTTACGATATCAAACATCTAAAGAAAATTTTAAAACTAGTTTTGTCATGTCTAAATCTAGAGTTGCCCCCTTGAAAAAATTAACTCTCCCTCGCCTTGAATTGATGGGATTGGTTGGTGATTGATTGGTGCAAGACTTGCAAATTACCTTAAAAATATTCTCCAGGTATTCGAATTTGTTTTCTGGGCAGATTCTGAAATTGTCCTTTATTGGATAAAAGGCTCAAAAGAAAAATGGAAACCATTTGTCGCGAATAGAATTTCAGAAATTCGTGACTTGTCTGATCCTAGTTTATGGAGACATTGCGAAGGCAAACTTAATCCTGCCGACCTAATCACTAGAGGTTGTTCAGGAAAACAATTGGTCAATTCTCAAAAATGGTGGTACGGTCCCGAATTTCTTTCCTTGCCTGAAGATCAGTGGCCCAGAGTTAAAATACCCGCAACTCAAGTGTCTAATGTTTCTGAAGAGCGGTCTCGAAAAGCAGAAATTATTTATTGTGTAGTTAACACAAATAACGCTGATAAAATTCAAATTTTAAATTTGTCAAGGTATAGTTCACTAAAGAAGTTGTATCGAGTAACTGCATGGGTATTTAGATTTATTTCCAATATAAAACTAAAAACAGAAAAACGAAATCTTGCGGAATTATCAGCTGATGAAATAAAAAATGCCGAAAACTTTTGGGTAAAGCTTGTTCAAGAAGAAAGTTTTCCTAAGGTTATAAAATGCTTGAAGCTTAACAAAAATATCCCTAAAGAATCCAACCTTTTGTAGCTAAATCCTGTGTTATCAGAAGAAGGATTACTCTTGGTACGAGGGCGGTTACAAAAGGCTAACTTGCCCTTTTATGATAAACATCCTATCATGCTTCCTCCCAAACATAAATTTACTGAATTGATTATTAAAGATTCTCATGAAAGGGTTTTGCATGCAGGAGTGTCAGACACACTGGTACAAACTCGTGAAAAGTTTTGGATTTTGAGAAGTAGACAGTGCATAAAATCAGTCCTCAACAACTGCACAATCTGCAAGAAATTTAACATACGTCCTGGTCAACAAGTAATAGCACCTCTTCCAGGTGACCGCATTAACGAAGCACCTCCATTTTCCGTTACAGGTCATGATTTTGCGGGGCCCCTATATGTGAAGAGGAGTGAGACTAAAAATTACATCTTATTGTTTACTTGCGCTATCACAAGAGCAATTCATTTGGAGCTTGTGAAAGACATGTCAACTGCAGAATTTTTGTTAGGATTTCGCAGATTTATTTCAAGAAGAGGGCTGTGTGCTATAATCTACTCAGACAATGCAAAAACTTTCAAAAGAGCTGAACTTGAATTAAAAGAAATGTGGAAAGCTATCCGCCATCCGGACGTAAAAAAGTTTTACGCCGATCGGGGAATTTCTTGGAAATTCATTGTCGAACGTGCTGCCTGGTGGGGTGGCTTTTATGAGCGAATGGTTCGCTCAGTGAAGTTTACTTTGCGTAAAGTCATCGGCAAATCTTCATTGACTCTAAGTGAACTGGAAACTCTTCTAGTTGAAGTAGAAGCTATCATAAACTCTCGTCCATTGACTTACATTTATTCTGAACTAGATGAACCATTTCCTCTAACACCTGCTCATTTTATTATAGGAAAACGAGCTTTGTGTTTACCAACTATAAAAGTAAACGATTTAACCTTACCAGCAACCAAAGAAACTTCAGTGAAACGTTTTCGTTTACGTGAGACTATTTTAAACCATTTTTGGAAGCGCTGGAAGAATGAATATCTCCTCAACTTAAAATCTGCTCACTGCACGGATCAAAATAAAACATCTGATTTCAAGATAGATGATGTTGTGCTTGTGCATGATGAACATTTACCTAGAGCTTTCTGGAAGTTGGGAAAAATTACAAAAACATATGTTGGAAGAGACGGAAAAATAAGGTCTTGTGAAGTGAAAACAAACAATTCCATTATTAAAAGACCAATAAATCTGTAGTACAATCTTGAAATTAGTGACTTGAAAAACTGAAATAACTTTTTTTTTTTTTTTTTTTTTTTTCATTTAGAGACTAAACATTTTCTTGGTGATATTTGTATTGGACTTTAACTTCTCTCACTTATATTTTTTTGAATTTTTCTAGAATAATATTTTTAACTGTTTCTTTTTATATTTTTAGTAGAAGATACAATTATAACTTGTTTTATTCATTATTGAAGAAGGTATGTAAGTATCACTGGAATATATACAAGTATATTTGCATTGTTTCTTGAATTTAATATTTGAAATTTTCTTGTGTTCATGATTTAATCTAGATAGTATATCAAACTTTGATTTCCAGGACTATATATTATTTGTATCTTGATTTGAATTATTTTAAATTTGAATAATTAATTTTATATTTGACTGTCTTCTTGAAATTCTTGGGCAAAACTTTAAAAATGTTTTGTTTTACTCACTTGGTTTCATTCTTGAATTTTATTATCTTGGATATATTATTATTTTTTTTAATCTTGGAATAGATATTGATCTTGAATAATATTATGTTAAATTGTTTACTTGAATACCTTAATATTACTTTATTTGAAAATTGTATACAATTTAGATAATTGAGGTATTATTTGTTAATTGAAAACTAGGTTACTTGTATTGATGTTATATATATGGATGTACATTTTTTGAAAATTTTTTGATGAACCCCCATGTGTTCATGGTGGGGCAGGATGTTGAGAAATCATTGATTACATGTTCTGTGGGCGGGGTTTAGCTCACTGCGTTACGTAATGTGACGTAACCCCGAACTGATTAGAAAACTTGTTTTTCGTTAGTTGGAATAATTTGTATCTTGAGTATGGAGCATCTAGGCTGCTCTCCTGGAATTTATAATTATTTCCAGTCTAATATTTTATTAATTTACTGTATTGTTAAGTTTGTTTGTTAATTAAAAACAAGAAAAGACTATAAGACTTTTAATGTGAAATCATGATCGACACACACTTCACCAGAATATTATTTTAAATTGTTTCTTCTTTCGACATTACGTTTTTCTGACATCTGCTGCTGATATTATCATATTTTTTCAGTCCCCAACCCATAACTTGATCATTAAAACCAATGGAATTTAAATATCTCAAAAGTCTCTACTGTCTCCTGTCCCTAACCCATAACTTGATCATTAAAACCAATGGAATTTGAATATCTCAAAAGTCACTACTGTTCCTTGTCCCTAATCCATAACTTGATCATTAAAACCATCAACAAGCAATAATTATTATAAATATTTATATTATATAAATATAATTATAAGCATTTATTATAAATATGAATCTCTTGGAGTATAATAATATAACTTTTATGTGAGTGAAATGTGTAATATTTGTTTTTGTTGGGCTTAAATGTTTAAAATTGTGCCTCTCACTTTTCTGGTGACTACTGTCCTGGTATAGGAATTTCCTCATATTTCCAACAAATGACAGTAGGCAGTCATTTTCAGTATATTGTTTCCAGTAGAGGAGCACATGTCGTTCTTAAAAAGGTGCCATTGCCTGCTATTTGTTCATAAAGAAGATTTTCTGCATTGAAAAATGGGGGGAAAATGAGCGTACCATTTTTAACCGTCACTACTGTCCTCATTGTTAATTTAAACTAGTCGTTGGGGGCCACCGTAATACTTACCCATCATGGATATGCATAACATAAAATATGAAAATAAAACATGTGTAAACTATTTATAAAATGCATTGGAATTCGAATAAAATCGTGGCTTGATGATGTCATAAACTTTAAAGGCTCTATTGCTGAATTGTGTAAGAGAAACATCCTTATAACTCCAGAAATGATAATCCTATTAAAGCTAACAGTTTACAGCGTCTAACCAGCGTCTTAACTAGCGGTTTACTGCGTCGGATTAAGCGTCTCCTTTCCAATTAAAATATATCTTTGACTTGAAATTTGAATGAAATACAGGGTCATGAAAAATCGAAGAGTGTGAAAAAAAGGATACAAATATCTCGGCAACTGGTTGTCCGATCGACTCCATTCTTTATGCAACATGTATGTTTTTTAATTGTCTTTTATATTCACTCCTTAAAATAAACAATTTCGAAATTTTTCATATGCCTTTTATCAGAACGAATATTTCCAGAGTCCAAAAAAAATAGTTCCAGATAACCGAGGTTACTGAAATTCAATAAGCTTCTTCCAATTATTACACACTAAGCATATACCAAATTTCAAGTCTCTATTTCAATTTGTTCGGGAGATAGCGCGTTTACGGACACACAGACATGCAGACACACAGACGGATGGCAATTTTTTTTTTTCTAAAAATATGTTTTTCGGAATCTCTAAGTGTCTGAAACATGTATATCCGTCAAAAAAATTTTCGATTTTTAAAACGATTACAAGACTTTTAAGGGTAAGTAATACTGGAATTTATAGATTAAACAATATCTATAACATTTAATAGTTGGTGTGATATGTCTTTGAAAATAGTGCATACAACATTCCAAAAATGTTCTGATTTAAGTAAAGTGGCAAAATTGCAAAATTGCAATATATATATATGTTATATAAAAATTTATTTCCTTCGTATCCTTCCATTTTATTCGCATTAATCTTTTAAATTTAATCTAACTTCTATCATAGTCAGTATTTCCTTAATTCTTAATAATATCTATTCCTATTTAAAGTCCTTTTAAAAGTAAATATCCGTATATTAATAATTATTTTATTCCAAATCTTAATCTAAAATTTAAGATCGTTCGTAACTTTTATCAGTTCCCCAATCTATAAAATTCTGAGACGCGTTCTCATTTCGAATATTTTTTAAAGCCATTTTCTTTTTATTATTATTATTATTATTGCTCTGAAATTTCGCGCGCTTGGGATTTTAACTTCTAAATTGGTCCGCACCCAAGTAAGGGGATTCTTTAATGTTTTAGCCTCGCCCTCTAGCCTCATTCGTTGGGCTGGAGCTAGCTTCTCACTCATTGGGTTGAGCGCTCGTGACGTAATTCTGTGTATGTTTCCGCGGAGAGATCAAAACTCGCACGCACCGGCCGGAGCGAGAGATTTTTGACGTTTTCGGAAGCTAAACAAGTATGTGTCTGGTATTTGTATGACCGTAGAATATTCAACTGGCCCAGTAACATCTTAATTCAATGAAGTGAAGCAACGTTAGCCCGAGGGCTATAAGTGTTAGACCTTTGGGAATCGTTTCTGTGTTGTTCGTCTTCTAATAAAATTATTTGTCTGGAGATTGGCTGGATTTACTGGAGAAATTCTGTGATCTCATTTCATTGCCTTACTACTTCGCCATACTCGCTAAATTCGACTGCAACTTGCTATATCGTTGAAGGACTGCCATCTTTTCATCGAATAGTATATATATATATATATATATATATATATATATATATATATTACTACTGTCCCTGTCACTTGTCCCTTACAGTTTGTGTTTTGTCTTATAAAAACTATTATTCTGCAGTACATCGCTGGTTATTAAAAATTCCAATTGAGCATAATATGAGACTTTTAAAAATCAGATATCAGCAGAAAATCAGCAGCCAAATATCACACTTATGAGATTTTGACCCATATATATTACACATGAAACAACAGATGAAGCCCACGGCATAAAAAGAAAAGAAGATGAAGGGTGAACACCTTTACTCTTATTTGTACCACAAATCATCGTAAAGAAAAAGTATCTGTATTAGAGATGAGGCATGTTCGTCTTGATTATTATACCAGATATAAGGCTCGTGCTCAAAATGAAAATTTTTAGTTTTTCACAAATTGGGAAAAAGAAGAAAAAAACTTGGTATTTGAGAAACAAGAATGTAGTCTAAATTTCTTAAGCTGTTTTACCTTACTTTAAAATGAATTTGGAAGTGAATTGAATCATTATTGATAGGATATAACGAGAAATATTTTACCTCATTCTGAAGACTTGGCACGGCCAGTGTTAGTAACATTGAGAGGCCGTAGGATATACCTTCTTTATCCTCGCTTTCTGTCTGATTTTTTTCCCCGGAATGACTGGAAAATATGTCTTTATGCCATACTTGTACAACAGGCATGTCAAACACGTGGCCCGCCGACAACTTTTCGATGGCCCGCGAAGCCTTCGGCAATTTACCTCTGTTTTTAATCGTTATAACAGGCATGCTGAAAATACACTTTGCACGAATAGTGTTTTACTCATAATTTTTATTTGTTTTACGTCGAAACTACTTTATTTTACTACTCCCTTCGATTTTATACCACTTTACAAAATAATATATACTATATTTATTAAATACTAATAAATGTATTGCAAATTAATAAAATTCGGAGCTAATTAAGAACAGTCAAAATTTTTTGTAATTAAAACATAAAATTAAATAGCTTTAAATGAGTCGCATTGAAAGTGACAGTTAGTATTAACTGAACATGTGGATTTTGGATTTAAGTTCTTTAATCATTTTCATTACTTTGGTTAGTAATTGTGCCATTGTTAATGTATGTATGATCTTTCTTTCCTTTTTATTGATATACAGACATTTGATTGGTATAATCATATACATCCCAGGATTTCCATATAAAAAATTATTTAAAGATTTTTATATTCCATGCATAAATATAATAAACTGAATATTAACATCGCAGATTTTTTAAAGGTGCTTTACAATACAATTATATTCAAAGGAAAAAAGAAATTTTATTTTTGATATGTAGACACTACATTATTTTTAACACAATTATTTCAAATTGGTAAAGCAATCATACAAGTTGTAATTTTCCAACTGGACGAAAAATGTCCGGGCCAGGATTCGAACCTGGGATCTCTTGGCTGAAGCCGCACGCTCTACCAACTGAGCTATCCCGGTCGAATCTGGAGGGCATGATTCATCCAGTTAACCTTATTGATCATAGCATCTGGTCTGATATTTTAATCAGCTCAACAGAATAGATCGCAGGTAAAGGAACGCCAGTAAACGCTGGATACGTGATTACACTACATTATTTTTAACACAATTATTTCAAATTGGTAAAGCAATCATACAAGTTGTAATTTTCCAACTGGACGAAAAATGTCCGGGCCAGGATTCGAGCCTGGGATCTCTTGGCTGAAGCCGCCACGCTCTACCAACTGAGCTATCCCGGTCGAATCTGGAGGGCATGATTCATCCAGTTAACCTTATTGCACTGTAAAACATTTGTGTAAGTTTACCATGGTTTATCTGTGTAACATTACACAAATTCTGGAGTAACCCCTTCTGATTATTTAAAAACACACATCGCCGGTGAAACGTTTCACAGTGCTGTGTGAAGATACCGTTCTCCGGAATAACGGATGACGTAAATTCCAAACGCATGCGCAATGATAAATATTCTCACACGTGACAGGCGGGAAATGAAGAAACGAGGCAGAAACAAATGCGATAACGTGAAGGAAAGGACGCTGTTGCAAGTTACTAGTCGCCATTTCAGGAAGAAACTTAAATATTAAGTAAGTTGTCATTTTCTTAATATTTTTTATGCAAAATATAGAGTATTTTAAGGGCCTGATTAATGCACGGGCCTCGGCCCTGGGCCCACAAATTATGTGGCTGATTATTTTTTTTCCTTAATCAAATACTTTTCAAATAATATTGTTTATAATATATATATTGTTTTCAAATAATTTGTTATATCTCCCCCCCCCCCCTGTGTGACGTCGGGCTTCCCCTATATGTAAGTCCTAAGCGGGCGGGCCCTTGATTACCAGACTTTTAGGGAAAACACAATTTTTATGATTTTGGATAAGGCGAGTTTTGAAAAAGACGTCTTTATTTATTCTGCAACATAAACTGTGGATCATAGATGTTTGTGAATTATACAAATGCTTATTTGAGAAAGTGGACGGTAATTCATTTTCTTGATTATTCTTGTAGGTTAATTTTTTTTTTGTAAACTTGAAACTTTCACCCAAACAACTTTGTCAACTCATCAAATAAACCTACTTTTTTTTTTTTTAAAGTGTCGCCGGGAATGGGGAGGTAGGGGGGGATGTTCCGAAGTTCCACTGTTTTTCAGGGAAAATCTTAATGAACATGCTAAGAGCTAGCTTCACTTAATAAATTTATATATTCTATATTTTCTTTCAAAATTTGGATGTGTTTGTTTTGGTAACTGAATTTTATATACTCACGGCCATTTACAAAATTTATTTTTAAAGTTTTAAGACCAATGTACATTATTATTATAAATAAAAATTTAATTGTAAATAACAGAAAAA
Organism: Maratus michaelseni; assembly: GCA_963931845.1. Classification (NCBI taxonomy): domain Eukaryota; kingdom Metazoa; phylum Arthropoda; class Arachnida; order Araneae; family Salticidae; genus Maratus; species Maratus michaelseni. Next base: position 40,213,299 of record OZ007596.1, read on the forward strand.
ATATGAATCGAACTTTAATTGTAAATAACAGAAAAATATCAAAATTCCAGTAATTGACACCCCACAAAAAAGAAAATAAATATAATTGTTTTTATGACTGTATTTAGTACCAGAATTTAATGAAAACATTCTAATAAAAAAAATAGTTATATTAAAGTAAATTTACCAATTATGATATCAATGATTATCACAATATCAGTATTTTAATTATTTTAGATAGATGTTTTAAAATACTAAATATCAGGGAATTACAGTTGTCAAATTGAGAGAGAGTGGGGGGGGTGGGGGGGGGGTGATAACAAAAAAAATCTGAACAAAAAAAGTTTTGGAATAGTTTTACATAGATTCGTATAATTCCCACTATTTTTAACAGTTAAATTCCCCGAAACTACTTGATATATTATTTGTTGTAATTAGTATTACAAATATAAAAGAAATTTTTCTGCGGATTGAATTTTTTAAATAATAAGTAAAATAATTTTTAAAAAAATTGTAGAATTAACGTTCGAGGCCACTGATCTGCAGATTTACTAGTTTCATTGCTACTATAAATTTAATTAAAATTATTATTATTATTATTATTATTATTTTTTTTTTTTTTTTTTTTTTTTGGTCGGAGGTGAATAAGCAAACATTTAAGACCTGTCCTGGCCACAGATTGTCATTATTTCTTATGGTCAGTGGTTGAGAAAAACTATTTTTTGTAGCAAACTATCACTACACATACCTTTCAGGTTAAGAGCTCTGAATCTTTCGCACTTCTGCAGATGTCTGTTTTTTTTTTTTTTTTTTTTTTTTTTTTTTTTTTTTTTTTTTTTTTTTTTAAGAAAATCTACCCCCTCCCCTCCCCCCCCCCCCCCTTCAGCAGCACACAAAATTTAAATTTTTTATTGTAATAATCAGTCATCTAAAATCAGTGGTCGCCAACCTTTGGAATCTCACAGACCAGTAAATTTATAATTTTTAGTTCTGCGGATCACCATGATGATATTTTGTGGAACATAAAATAGTACTTGTGTACTATAACGGTCAGAGAACTGCCATTTTTTAAAGAAATAAAATGTATCTGTTTAATATCTAACAAAATTCTTATTTAATCGCAACATAAATCTTTAAAGGTTATTTAATTGTAATAAAATTTGTTTACTTGTTACAATTTAATTGAAGCTTATCTAAGTATTGCATATTTAGTGTAGGGGAGACCGGTACACACTAGACCTATGGACACAGTGGACTACCCCCTAATTATTTATTTATTAAAAAAAAATTTAAGCTTCTCTTCTATCCTAATAGACAACAGCACTGCACTGATTATTTATGGCCTTCAGAAAATATGTTTAGCTCAGATTGAAATATTTTATCCTGATGGGTTGTTCTGAGCTTCTAAAAATAAAATTTTTCATTATCATATTTTATTTTTTTAGTAATTAAAGGTTGTAGATAAATAAGGTAAAACAGCCTTTTTGCAAAGCTCAGATACTTCTTTTTTATTTAACTTTAAAGTTAATATGTTTAAAAGAAAGCTATAAACAAATATTAATATGATTATTTATTGAACTTCAATATGAGGCACAATGTACCACCCACTCCTGGGGCATAATGGTCCACAATCCACTCTGCTCCTGTAATGCAGAATGTTCAAAATATTTAATAATTGCTTATTTTCTATTAAGAAATATTGTTTTAAAGTAGTATTTAACTGTAAAATAAAGTAAACAAATAAAAATAACAATTTATTTAACATAGTAAGAAATATTTTGTTTTGTATTTACTGTCTTTGATAAATATAACTGTAGTCTAATTGGTGATAATTATATTCAAGTAAAATTCAATGCAAATGAGATGCAAATTGAATGGAAATCAGTTTATTTTCCCCGAAACTGTAGATGAATCTGCTGTTGATGTCAAGGATATTATAATGTTGCTCCCTCACCCAAAAGTATTTCAGGAAAATTCCATGCTCAATCTTACTCATAATCATAAGTATTTTGGAATTTCATTTGCAAATTTTAATGTGTGCTGATTTTTTTTGTACTTAAGTAATAACTTCAACTAAATTGCAATTGTTCCTGTATTAATCTGTTATTATTTTCAAAATATAATTATTCTTGTTTTTGTTTCAAAATGTTACTTGTAAATTTATATTATTATTATGTTATTTTGCGGGCAAAGGGGAAATAAAAAAGAATTAGATTAATGAAAAATAGATTTATATTGTATTTCAGATAATACCTAACAGCGGTCCACTGTGCCCCGGTGGGTGGGCGGTCCGCTTTATGGGTGCATATAAAAAAAAAAATTAAAAATGTATTGAAAACTACGTTTTGAGAAAATTATGCTGAATGTATAAAGGTTTAAAGAATATTCAAAAATATTTTCATGCAGATCAGTTTACCTGTTACAGAGAAGAAAAAAAATTAACTGAAAAAGTGGTCCACTGTGTACCAGTCTCCCCTAATATTTGCAGAGTTTCCCCCAGGTTTAAAAAAAGGCAGGGTGCTGCTGGTGAGAAAAGGGCACTATTTTATTCTTAAGGGCACTTTTTGGATTCTTAAAGGCACTTTTTTTTAATTGTTAAAAGGTATTATTTTGAACTAAAATAACTTCTTTAAAAACACCATAATTTTTTTTTTTTTTTTTTTTTTTTTAAATGCGCTAGGCCTTTCGAAAGATCTAGTTCTTTCCAAGGAGGGTGCTAATTATTTTATGAGGGGCAAGAAGGGTGCTATTTTGTAAAGAAAAGGGCAGGCAGGGTGCAGCACCCTTCTGAAACTGTCTGGGAGAAACTCTGATATTTGCTCTAGTTTGTTTTCAAATAATCTGATTGGTTTTGGCTCGAATGATGTTGCTGAAAAACAGAAAGTGGTCAAGTTACTATTTTATTTGCTGTGACAAATAAAAAGTCTTGTTGCACAAATGTGTTTTTGAAAACTAAATTAAAATGTTCATTGCTTTTTTTCAGCAATGGGTGCTCATTTTTTATTTAGCATAATAAGAAACAAATAATATTTGGTAAACGTAATTATTATAGCCTGTTATTATTTAAAATTTCAAAACTAAACATATCTTAAGATTCATAAATATAAGAATTTCTTGGAATAATATATTTGTTTTAATATAATTAAAATAAAAAATCAAATATATATTCAAATGTAAACAATAAAATTGAAAGTAAAGATATTGAAACAAAAAAGGCAGCAAGAAACTTTTTTTAAACCATTTTTTACAGAAAGTTACTGCTATTTCTTTAAACATTAATTCAATGAAAATTTCAGTTTAATCCTTGCTTCTCCTGGAACCATAAATTAAACGATAATTAAATCAACAGTTTAAAAATATATATAGTACAGTAGATTCCCTCAAATCTGCATAACTTGAAACCAAAGATTGTGCAGATTTTAGAATTTTGCGGATTTCTGGTCACTGTTTTGTTTACATTTTTTAAACAGTCATTTGAATGTAATAATGCACTGTAAATTATAATGAATGCTTACAATAAAGTAAAATATTAAAATAATTAAGTAAAGTAAGAAAATTTAAAACATGATTAAAATTTTAAAGGTAAAGGTCAAGTACACAATAATACATAACTAAAAATAGGCATAATAACGATGAGATTTTTTTTCTTTTAATTATTCAATGAAACTTGCCTGATAAAGTTACACTAATAATTTACATAAAAATCATAAAATAAAAGTTTTATTTCATGCTTAGGCAAACTTAATATCCAAAAGTTCTCGATTAATACATTAATTTATTTGGTAAAAAGATCACAATCACCACTGAGAACAGCACTGTCTTGACTTTTTTTTTCAGAAATAAAGTTATACTTCCTTGATGAGAAAGCATGTTCAGCCAATTAATAAGAATTACATATTAAAATGTACATGGAATGATATAATCATTTAAAAAATCCTGAATTTTTTCCCTACATCTCAACTGTAAGTTTCATTGTTTTCATTTGTAATGATGTGCAGATTTTAGGGAGTCTACTGTATTCAATTTTATCGAAGCAGTCTTTCATTTCTGAACAAGGAATGTCATATTTTTCATTACTTGCTAGATACAATTTCCAAACAGAAATCTAAATTACTGAAATATACAACTAATACATCAATGTTTCATAAAATAAAAACTAATCATTGGTCAATGTGTATTTTGATTTGTGTATTTAAATGTAACACATATGCAAAAGAGAAATAATAACAAATAATTAACAATAATCTTCAAAATTGTATAATTTACATGACTTTTAATCCCAAACTTTGGAGATTAGAGGGAATGGAATTGATTTATATAAATAGACCCTTTCTAACTACTATTAAATACTTTAATTTTTAAAAATGAAAGTACATTGTGAAAATATTTGCATAATTTATTGTATAAAATTACCCTATATAAATAATATTCAGATTTTTATATTGTTTTAATGTTAGTCTCATTCTAAGTCTTTTTTTCTATGGAACAACATGTTGTAGCAAAACACTAGTTTGGATGCTTTCTGTTCTTCAAGTTTGTTTTGCAATTAGGAGTGGATAAATCCAAAATTGGAAAATATCGCACAATTGATGCTGAACTGCATGGACTGGAAACTGGAATGCAACTCCATGAGCTGTATAAATTAACTTGTTATATTGGTTTTTTAAGCTTTCCCACCTACCATTGCAGGTACAGCTTAATAGAATCCAAACAAAGAAAAAATGGTACTTTTCGGTTAGCCGGGTGCCAATGATTTATGTACATATATAAATAAATAAATATATATGTAAGTATATATATAATATATTTTCATACATATAAGTGTATATATATATATATATAAATAAATAAATATGTAAGTATATATATAATATATTTTCATACATATAAGTGTGTGTATATATATATATATATATATATATATATATATATATATATATATATATATATATATATATATATATATATATGTGTGTGTGTGTATACATATATTTTCGGTTAGCCGGGTGCCAATGATTTATGTACATATATAAATAAATAAATATATATGTAAGTATATATATAATATATTTTCATACATATAAGTGTATATATATATATATATATATAAATAAATAAATATGTAAGTATATATATAATATATTTTCATACATATAAGTGTGTATATATATATATATATATATGTGTGTGTGTATATATACATGTATATGTATGACTGGTGCCCGGCTAACCGAAAAGTACCGAAAAAAGGCTACCTGTTCTTTGCTTGCAAATGCACATTCTACAAACTAAGGATTAAGGCTAGGCTTACAGCTACAAACGTGAAATAACATGCTCAAAAAAGAAGGGGTGCAGGGACTTTTTTATAATTTATAAAAATAAAATTTAACATAAACATTGTTCTAAATGATTGAACTGAATTTAACATAATAAAATTGAAGATATTAGATATGTAAATATTGAAAATAACAAACCATCTTCTTTTAAGTTATTGATTTAAAGAATGTTTAATTATATTGGTTTCATATTATAATTCATTTAATTACTTAGAGAACATTTGTGTTGCATATGTACAAAAACAAACATTTAGAAATTAAAAATCTAGGTAACTTATGATCAGTCATTGAATAATGGCCACTTTAGCTTTACACAACCTCTTTTTTTTTTTATAAACATAAATTAGATAAGGGATTAGATTTTAACATAAATTAGATTGCGTTTTTTTCTGTGGCTTTATAGCTCAGCATGTGTCTTTACTATTTTAAAAACTAATGATAAATTATTTAATCTTTTTCAGCTGGATATAAGTTGCTTCATTCATGGAGAAGGAAATTCAAGAGGGACTGCATATTTAATTCTTTGCATAATCAAGAAACTGATGCAGCCAGAAAGAGCTACATGAAGTGCAATAACAATGGTATTTTTAAATTGATTTGCATATGTCTGTGTTAAATATTTGTTTAGCATTGTTATATGTGACATATTACATGTTGCTACATTGCATGACACTACCTTCATAATTCTAATTAGGCACTATAAATTACATAGACTGTGATTTAAATATATATATATATGCATATATATATATATATATATATGCATATATAAATAAATGTTTGAAGTGTGTTTTGATTTTTATAGTGCGAAATAATCTTACAAATTCAGATTTTCTTTCATATGTACTTTTGTCTGGCAAAATCAAAATAAGAATATTGTTTTTCTGATATTCCTCGCTATCATGATTGCTTAGCTTATACATTTTTTTTTTAAAACCGTATCTTGCCCAACTTTATCTTCTGACTGACTGTACATGATTTAAGATTTAATTAATATTCAAGTTTTGTTGTACATGTATTTATATTAAATAAATTACTTTACACTTTAAATTCCTGAGTTTTTTTTTTTTTTTTTAAACCCATTTAAACACTATTGTTTTTATGCGTTTGTTTTACAATTGTGGCCACTGGATTTTTTGGGTTTAGAAGCCAGTGACTCCTTCCAAATTTTGGAAACCCAAATTTGGGATGCACCTATAATGCCCAGCCAGTAGTGCTGCAATCGACAGAATATTTTCCAACTTCTCTTTTGTCCACTCAAAAATTCGAAATAGGTTGACAATAAGTAATGTTTCCGAACTTGTTTTTTGGTATGGAATGCTGAAAAAATAATTATTTTGTAATGATGATGATGGTGATGAAAGTGCCGCTTAATGTTGAATGTGTAATTTCTTATGTTATTAAAATATTTAATTTTTTAAAAGAAATTTAAGATTTCACTTATTTGAACACAATATATTAATACATGTACTCACTACTATTGCTTATATTTTGCATCTCTGAATTATTGCATTATGCTGATTGATAGGTTGATACATCTTATTTTAAAACTAGAAGTGTTTATAATTTCTGTAGATTTTGCAATATTGTTAATTTATTGCAGCATAAAAATCAGACTAACAATAGCTTTTTTTCAATTAATTTTTTTTTTTTTTTTTTTATGGTGAAATTAATAATTTCTCAGTTATTTAGAGTATATTAAGTTACCATCATAATGCATTGTACTACTATTCTGTGATTGTTAATTTAAGATAAGTAAAAGAAATAAAACATGCATTTATAATTTTTTTAATTTATGATTTTTTGCCAGGACGGTTTTTACCGCAGTTTTTTCCACCTGCAGCACAAACTTACCAACCCTGAACTAAATAATAAATAAAAAAAATTAAGTTTAAAGTAATCAAATTGTATTACAATAGCTTATAAATTATCAAATTTATAAAGATTAAATTAATGGTAAATAAAGTAACATACATAACCTAAAGAAAAACCTAGTATTGCAAAATTAAAATTGACTTTTCAACGTTTCTCGATTGTTACTTATTAAATTAGCTCACATGTTTATGTTAATGGAAGTTCATGGAAATTGGATACTTTTCTTAAAGGTTCAAATCAAGCTGTAATATGTATTTTCTAACAATAATACATCAAAAACAATATCAATACATTATTATATATTATTATTTTTAATAGTGGTGTACCGAGTAGTGCTTTGGCCGCGTACCGAGTGAATACCGAGTAATTGTGTTTCAGAAAGAATCACTGATTCGAACATGAAGTGTGCTTAGTGGTAACACTTCTGTGTGTGTGTGTGTGTTTATATATATATACCTATTTATAAACATGCATCTTGAGCATATAATTTAATCATATTTTATAAAATTAACTTCAATTTTTGAAATTTTATTTATTGTGGACCTTTTAAAGACAATTTTTGTATATTCAAAAATTTTAAAACAGTAACATTATTTAAAATTTATATATATAAAAAGAATTGATATATAAAAAGTTCAATTAACCAATATGAAATTAAAACTGATTATTCAACACAACTTTACCCATTTGTCATTTTGATACCTGAAATCTGTCTATCAAAAATGGTTTTTGCTTGCTGTAACAATACCTTTGAATAATGCAAAAGTTTCATATTTTTTAAAAGTAGCTTATTTTCTTTTGATTAAAAAAATTGGGTACTTTTGTGTAATAGCAGCCCCTGAGGATGAATCGCCAAGCGACCAAGATTTATCGCCAAATTATAAAGCATGTATGACATAATATGATATATTTTTACGTTAAATCATTACTTTTGTGATGTATATGGCCAAGTTATTAGTCATATATAACACATATATGATGTATACATATAACATGTGCATAAGTTGTATAGGATGTATATATATGGCATATAAAACGTAAATAATATGTATGTAATGACGTATAATGGGTGTTTGGAATAATATGTGTATATATGATGCATATATAAGCTTTTCGATGATCTTGGCGAAATCAGAGCTGAAACCTTGGCATAATTGTAATTGTGGAGGCCGCTATAACACGAAAACATCAAAAAAGGGGGCGGGGCTTTACAGTTTCTTTTCTTTTCTCTTTTGTGTGTGTTTGTAATGTACAGCTAAAATGCTATTTTATAAGTGCTCGCAGTGAACCCATTTTTTCTGAAGCACACTGCAAAAAAAAATTGTTGTTTTACAGTATAAAACTGGCATCCCAGCTAAGCAGTAATACGCTGCCGTGCAAGCAGTAATACACTATCGTGCATGCGCGGTAACGTATTACTACTTGCACGGCAGCGTATTACTGCTTATTTTACTGTTTAATACTGTTAATTTTATGGTATAATACTGGCAGCTGGGGTGCCAGTTTTAATACTGTAAAATCAACAATTATTTTTTGCAGTGCAGGCCAAATTTACATCAATAAAAGAAATGCCCTATCTCCTGAAAATGTAGAAAGATTGTAGTGTTTTTGTACCATAATTTGTCATACAGCAAATTTAATTACCGTATATACTCATGTATAAGTCGAAGAATTTTAGACAAAATTTGGGAGCTGAAAATGGCGGGTCGACTTATACACGAGTAAGTAGAAAAAAAAAAAAATAGCGGAGTGAAATACCGGAGTCATATGTTTTTCGCAGATAGTTGGTGAATGTGCAAGTCTTTTAATTAATCACATATGGGTCTAGGTTGGAGAGACAGATAAAAGCAGACAATGGTGATTGATAAAAAAAAAAGCTCAACAATAATGCTTCTGTAATTGTTCTGCACTCATTTTCTCTTGGGATAGAATTCCCTTCAATACAGGGGCATCCCTTTCAACATTTTAATCACCTTTTCAAAAAGAGTTCAACTTGAGAATGCTACTAGATTTCTCTCCTAAAAGTCCTACAATACAAAGAAGTACTATATTTTAGCAGTTTAAGAAGTTGTTTACCTTGTAAATAAGGCTTGAATAGATTAAGAAGAAAAAAAAAGTAAGTAATCATTAAATTGATGTGAATAGCTTTCAAAATAGTTTAAGCTTCTTTAGTTATACATAATTATACAATTTTAAAATGTTGAATTAAAAAAAAGTCTGATTAGAAACGTAAAAAAAAAAAAAAAAAAATACTAATACTAATTTAATGAATGGTTTTTCTTTAAATCCTGGATTACAAATCATTTTTGAACATACTGCCAGAAATGTGATTCGACTTTTACACGAAAATTCAATTTTTTCCAAAATTTTGCGTAAGAATTGGGGGGGGGGGGGTCGACTTATACACGAGTATATACGGTATTATTTTTTTTAATTGCATTTATTGTATTTTCTGTTTCTGCACACTGCTTCTTTATCCAAAATCAGTCTTTTCCTACAGTTTTAAAAATGACTTTTTTCTTTTTTTTAAATATAAACTAAACTTTAATTTACATTAATTTTGCAGGGGGGGGGGGGTTCTTACCTTTTGCTATGTTTTATAGATAAATTTTTATGTACCGAGTAAATAGTTTTATGAATTAGGGCATATATTATACATTTATATTCAAATACCTTTTTATAGATCACATATAAATTAATTTGTCTTCAAATATGCTTAAAAAATGAAATTCTTGCAACTACTCGGAATTGGCCGAGTACAGAGTATATACAGAGTACTCGGTACGGCTCTAATTTTTAACTCAAACTGATTGATAAAAATATTATATGAATTGACATTTTTCCAACTGAGTGAAAATACGTCCAGGCCGAGAGTCGAAATCAAGACCTTTGGATAAATTGTCTGTGTTGAGCTACCTGGGCCGATAGCCAGCAGACACATTTCACTTAGATAACCTGATTGGCGATTATGTTAGCATCCATTTTTAATTAAGTTCCATTACCTGTAGTTTATTCTGTTGAATTCAGAACAGATGTTATTGCCAACAGTTGTCTGTCCAGGTAGCTCAATAGGCAGAGCGTTGTCAATTTAAGTGAAAGGTATCAAGTTTGACTCTCAACCTGAACACATTTTAGTCAGGAATTTACTCTAGTAATAGAATTTTTTTAAAAACAGGTATTAGAATTTGTGTGAATTTGTAGATATGATCAAGTATTAAATATTAATTATTTTCTTATAAATTTCTCCCTAGGGTGAATATACTACTTCTCAACAGAAGAGACCTGTTCCAAGTTTTTTGAAATGGCCGTCTGTTTTGACCAATTGTATATAATTTTTAATTAGACTGTGCAACTATTTTATTAGATTTTATATTGCATTTAAAATTTTATTGCATCTACAGTAAATTTAATAAATTATATTTTATTTATATGTCTTATATTTTTATTTTCCCATCTATTGTGTTTTATTTCTTTTAAAGTATTTAAGCTCTTAGGCATCAGTAATGACAATAATTTTTATGTTCTCTCTTTTGATATAATTTTTGAAGGATAAAAGAAAACATGGGACAAAATGGTAAAATAAACATTAAATGCTGGGAGTATATATATATATATATATATAAACTATTTGACATCCAGCACAAATTTATTAAATGTGACCACTGATACACCAATTCACTGTTATGTTTTATATCCCCCCCCCCCCACCCTTTTTTTTTAGATTAAATCAACCACAAATCATTTTTAATATGTTGATGAATTATTTTTATGCTTCTTAGCTTTAAAAATTATGTATAAAATAAACAAATCAAAACTTTGTAAGTTATCATTTGACGACGGGAGAAATAGTATTAAATACTGTAACCTTCTCTTCTGTCTAATGTGAAATTAATTAGGACTAAGAACATTTTCCGTCATATTATTTTACCTTCAGCAAAGTTTACTCTACGTCTATAAATTCACTGGGACTTGAAAATCTTTCTGCGGTAGACAGAGTTTACTGTAAATGTATAATTATAAAATGTATTTATTTACACGCCATATAATGAATATTTCCAACTGAAAGAGAGAGAGAGAGTTAATAAAATGAGGTATGAAAATTATTTAATTTAAGTAGATGGTTGATATAAAGGGATTTTTTATGATAGAAGAGTAAAAATAAGATGTTAAGATATAACCTCTTAAACTTATTTTTTGATTAAATCTTAAACTGGAAAACATTAATTTGTAATCTAAAAGAAAAAAAAGTTTTATAAATGTAAAGTTGTGAAAATAAATGTATATCATAAGATTTTTTACTTTTGTTATTTATATGTCTAATTTCTTTTATTCAAGCTGTTCCTCTTATTGTTATCCCATACCAAGTTCTTAAGCAGCTTTAAAAGTATATTTCTAATTGCAAAAATGTTTCAAAATGTTCTTTATCATATTAAAAACTTTACTTTTATTAAATACTTCTTTTTTTTTTTTTTAAACATTAAAAATTTAAATTTTTTGTGTGCTCCTTGCATTCTAGAGTTATATGTAGAAAATTTTCCTTCATTTCTTTACAAGTAAAAACAAAATTCTTTCCTTTACGGCAAAATCCTACTGACTTTTTCTATTCTTTTAATTTTCAGTATTTTTCTATACAAGAGTCTTTGTTTTTAGAACCTGTAAACACTGAATATTCATAAAATTCAAAGTATCCTAATTCTGTTAGTTTTGTCATAAAAGAAAAAAAAAATAATTAAGAGGGACACCCTGTATAAGTATTAATTTATTGACTTGGGTTATATTGGAAATGAGATGTACAATAAAAACATGTACCACCATCTTTAGAGGCACAGAATATATTTTTACATAAGAAGCACTATCATATAAATTGAAAGGCACAATGTGCCTCTTAATCTCAAAGGCAAATGTGTCTCTGAATATTCAGGGGCGCAAACATTCCAAATGTACCTTTTATATCAGAGACACAGTTTTAAGAGTATAATTTAGCTGTTAACAGCATTCCTACATTTGTGTGGCATAAAGCAAATTATGAGCACCATATTTGCTTTTATGCTTTTTGTTTTGAATATTGTCTGTACTGCGCCAAGAACTACAAGTCAAGAATATTAAGCAAGTGTTAATATTTTTTTTTTATCAAATTTTAAATCATCATGTAGTTTTTAAACCTTATGTGTTAATTGTATTATGTACTGTGGAGTTTAGCAGTTATTTACGATTTCATATTACTTTTTTTCATTGCCATTATCAAGTTAAATTTTTCTCCACTCCCTTTAAATAATTAAATATCAAATACAACATTTTATATTTATAAGTAACAGTTATAAAGCTGTGTTAATATTTGTTTGTCTTGAAAAATGTCTGATTAAGTGGCCCCAAATTTAATATTGTATGACCATTAAAACTTCCTAAGTTTAATTTAAGCATGATCACAAGTAAATTTAACAAAGTGGTGATCCATGGCAATCATATATATTATTTCTGTTGTCAACATCCCTTTTTCTATGAATTTACGAAGCGCAGAACAATGAATGAAGTATCATTCAAAAGGTTTTAAAAGCAGCTTCTGACATATACACTTACATTTTCCTAAAACATCTTTCTTGATTAAAAATTGCTGTTAATTAAAAATTAAATTGGCATTGTTTTCATAAATGAAACGATAGGTTTTCTTCAAATTGTCTTGCCACAAAAATTAAATTCCGGAGTATATCACACTCACAATGATTATCTTTTTTATACTATTTATATTTTTATAAAGTGTGACATCTCTGCACATGTTTATTTTATATTTATGATAAAAAAGCAAAATTCGAATTTCAATGTTTAGGAAAAAAAAATACCATAGATTGTCCATGTTGTACCTTTTTTAAGCGAATGATGTCATCTAATGCAGTTTACGATTATTTTGTTTTTCTCGCGCATGCTTTTTTGTAAGTTTGATGGAATGAGTTGATATTCTGGCTTGACTAATCTTATGGAATAGATATCGCAGACGCTCCAGGGTTGCTTAAAAATTTTTTGTGGTGCTATTTTGGGAAGAAAATCTCATTTTCGAATAATTGTTAGACGGCCTATAAAATTGTATTATAATTTTATTTTAAAACACGCACATTTAATTTTATTATTACACAGTTTTATTTAAAACACATTATTTTTAATACACGTGTATTTAATTTTATTTAGTAATTATTTTAAATTTATTTACATACACATTTCATTTTGTTATAAAATACCATGTTGTCATATGATGCAAAAGTCACCAGGTTACCACACCAAGCAAAAAATCACCATTTTGGTGCCAAAAAGAAACCCCGGTGCATCCGTGACATCTGTACCACTATGGTTTTGTTTCATTAGAAGTTTAAATCTATAAATAAAAAGTTTAGATTGCAGTGCAAAATTCTTGCATGAGTTCACTTTTTTTTTTTTTTTTTTTTTAAGCTATGCTAAATACACAATAGCTGAATATAAATGTTTAGACAATAAAATTTCCTAATGTACCTAATATATTTTACTGTATTTTTTTCATATTTTTTAAGAATAATTATTAAATTATTAAAATCTGTTTAAACAAAGATTTGAAGATTAAATGTAATAGTCAGCAAGAATAAAATATAATTACTTGAAAATAATATTTGAGTAAACGTGGGGTACTATAGTCTTTAAAAGATATAGTCTTTATCAACTCTATTCCATTTAAATGTGGGTTTATAAGCATTTTAAGCATCGACACAAGGCCTGAATATTATATTCATATATAAAATATCACAAAACTATGTACGTGATAAATAACAATTATGATTTCCCTATTCGACATAGTAGTCAAAGTAACCCCAATTGATCTTTCTAATGTTAAAAGCAAATCTATTGCTTGTGGTAAGAATAATATTCTATCAATATTCTAAGAAATTTAAAAAATGAGAGACAAAAATTAGTACAAATCTGTATCTTAATTTTCTTTTAATATGACAAATGAAAGAAATCATAAAAGCTGGTGTCATAACACATTTAATTTGGTAGTTTATCTCATAAGAAAGTCATAATTTTGTTTCAAATCAAGATCCCGAGAAGAAGGATTCTAAATATTGAGAAAATTCCAGAAGTTGCTGAGAAAATTATTCAGCTATTTATTATTGGAATCTCATCGAAATTGAGCTAATTGTCTTATATTTCAAATATGAATAATTTTTGGAGGTACGATTTTAACTTTAAAATTTTACTGTAATGTTTTAATAAAAGCAATAAGTTATGAAGCTGTACACTAATAAACATTTAAAATAAATTCATAAATACTGTATCCAGCATTTTGGATGATTGTGCAATGTTAAAAATAATAGGCACTAAATGTGTCAAGAAAGGTATTTAAATTTATCAAAATTGGATGTTGAATTCATCCTAAAACAGGTATTTAAAGGCGCCCAAATTGAGTATTCATGTGTTCTAAAATAGATATTTAAGATTGTGCAAAATAGGTGTTAGCATGGCCAAAATGGGTACTTAGTGGTATTCATATTGGGTGTATAACCAAATTGGATATTAAATACTGCCTAAAATGGATTCTCAGTATTCACTGAAACATTTGGTGTAACGTTACTCCATAAAACTGGAGGCAGCATTGCTGCCTCCAATCTTACGGTGGTATTTAACTGATATAACTGGTGTAACATTACACAGCTCTTGTGTAAGTTTACACCATAATATTGTGAAACATATCACAATTTCTGTGTAACGTTACACCACAATTGCGTGTAAGCTTTCACAGTAATTGTGTGTAAGGTTACACCACAATTGCGTGTAAGCTTTCACAGTAATTGTGTGTAAGGTTACACCACAATTACTGTGAAAGCATACACGCAATTGTGATGTAACCTTACACACAATTGTGGTGTAACCTTACACACAATTACTGTGAAAGCTTACACGCAATTGTGGTGTAACCTTACACACAATTACTGTGGAAGCTTACACGCAATTGTGGTGTAACCTTACACACAATTACTGTGAAAGCTTACACGCAATTATGGT
This sequence comes from Maratus michaelseni, assembly GCA_963931845.1. Classification (NCBI taxonomy): domain Eukaryota; kingdom Metazoa; phylum Arthropoda; class Arachnida; order Araneae; family Salticidae; genus Maratus; species Maratus michaelseni. Next base: position 40,228,511 of record OZ007596.1, read on the forward strand.
GTAACCTTACGCGCAATTGTGGTGTAACCTTACACAGAAATTGTGATATGTTCCACAATATTATGGTGTAAACTTACACAATAGCTGTGTAATGTTACACCAGTTATATCAGTTAAATACCACCGTAAAACTGGAGGCAGCAATGCTGCCTCCAGTTTTATGGAGTAACGTTACACCAAATGTTTTACAGTGTGATCATAGCATCTGGTCTGATATTTTAATCAGCTCAACAGAATAGATCGCAGGTAAAGGAACGCCAGTAAACGCTGGATACGTGATTACACTACATTATTTTTAACACAATTATTTCAAATTGGTAAAGCAATCATACAAGTTGTAATTTTCCAACTGGACGAAAAATGTCCGGGCCAGGATTCGAACCTGGGATCTCTTGGCTGAAGCCGACACGCTCTACCAACTGAGCTATCCCGGTCGAATCTGGAGGGCATGATTCATCCAGTTAACCTTATTGATCATAGCATCTGGTCTGATATTTTAATCAGCTCAACAGAATAGATCGCAGGTAAAGGAACGCCAGTAAACGCTGGATACGTGATTACACTACATTATTTTTAACACAATTATTTCAAATTGGTAAAGCAATTATACAAGTTGTAATTTTCCAACTGGACGAAAAATGTCCGGGCCAGGATTCGAATCTGGGATCTATTGGCTGAAGCCGCCACGCTCTACCAACTGAGCTATCACGGTCGAATCTGGAGGGCATGATCAAGCCAAGAGATTCAGCCAAGAGATCCCAGGAAATTATATTCTAGCAGGTTAGCCGAAAATGGCAACATGACTGAACACTTAACCAAAATTTATCAGTTACGCGACAAATTAACTGCTATTGGTGAAACTATTAATGATCAACACCTGGCGGCTTTACTGTTATGCTCTTTACCTGCTAGTTATGACACGTTGATATGTGCTCTTGAGGCACGAAATGACGATGAACTGACCCCAAATTTTATTCGGGGAAAGTTAATGGATGAATACGATAAACGACAAAATAATGTCGAAAATACAAACAGTCACTCTGCTTTAAAAGTCAAATTCCCAATGCAAAAAACAAATAAATTTTGTCGTTACTGTAAGAAAAATTCCCATAATATTGAAGAATGTTGGAAATTAAAAAATAAAACCTATGAGAAACCGAAAATGAAAAATTACGGGAATAAACATTATGGTATGCCTAATAAGTCAGCCGTATGCTTTCAAGACAATGTAGGCGCGAATAATTCTAAAACCAAAAACTTTGATAGGGAAAAGCATGCTGATAAAAATTTAACATTTTTTATAGGTAACGGTTCGAAAGACCTCTGGGTTATTGATTCAGGGTCTTCGGCCCATATTTGTAATGACAAAAGTAAATTTCATGATTTTAATTATGATACATCTAATGTAACTATCGCGAATGGTCAAGAATTAAATTCTGACGGCTACGGATCTGTAAAATTAAATACTGTTATGTCAGACAATACGAGAAAAACCATAACACTAAAAAATGTTTTATATGTACCGGAGGTAGAAACAAACTTAATTTCTATAAAACAAGCTACCGAAAATGGTTGCGTAGCTACATTCGAAAATAATATGTGCAAAATAACTCACGAAGGCGTAACATACCTTGAAGGATTTGTAAACAATAATTTGTATGAAAGTAAAGTTAAACCTGATTCAATTCAAAATGTAAATATGATTAATCACTGTGAAAAGAAAAATTGTTTACATAAGTGGCACGTAAGGTTAGGTCATAGAATTGTTAACCACATAAAAGAATTAGTTGATAAAAACATGGCATCAGGGATTCAAATTGATAAATGTAAACACAGCATTGAATGTGAAGTTTGCCTTGCGTCAAAACTTACTGATAATCCGTACCCCAAAACCGCTAGTTTTAGAGCTACGAGGGCAATTGAGCTGGTTCATAGTGACCTGTGCGGGCCCATGCAAACTGCAACGGTTGGGGGGAAATACTATTTTCTAACTTTCATTGACGATTTCAGTCGCTTTACTATTGTATATTTATTAAAAAATAAATATGAAGTTTTCTCAAAATTTAAGGAATACGTAGCGATGACTGCAAACAAATTCGGCAGAAAGGTGCAGGCAATTCGGTCCGATAACGGGGGGGAGTACACAGGGAAGGAATTCGAAGAATATTTGAAAAATGAGGGAATTGATCATCAATTTACCGTACCATACTCCTCACCGCAAAATGGAGTCGCAGAGCGTTAAAACCGCAGTTTAGTGGAGATGGGACGCTGTCTTCTTAAGGAAAGCGGTTTACCTAATTCGTTCTGGGGGGAAGCCATTTGCACAGCGACGTACATTCAAAACAGGCTCCCAACTTCATCATGCGATCGGACTCCATATGAAAAATGGACTGGTCGTAAATCAGATCTATCTAACATTAAAACTTTTGGTTGCCGCGCTTATGCATATATTCAAAAAACCCATAGGGGAAAATTGGACGATACCGCACGACCGGGTATTTTTGTCGGCTACGACAATAGAAGTAAAGGTTATAGGATTTGTACAGATGGAAGGAAAATTGTTATAAGTCGAACAGTAAAATTTTTAGAGGATAAGGATAATGACTTAGTCAAAAATAATGAATCAAATGAAAATAAAGAAATGCAAAGCGAGAATAATCCGCAACCAAAATTACAACTAATTAATGAGGAAAATAATAGCACCGAAATTGAAATGCAAGATCAGGATGCGAACACAAACTTGACAGGCACCCCACAGGATTTACCACGTAGGTCGAACAGATCTAACAGAGGGGTTCCTCCTGATAGATTCGCATTTTTAATAAATGACGTTAGGATAAATGAGCCCAAATGCTGGGATGACATAATAAAAATGCAAAATCCCCTGGAAAAGGAAAAATGGATAAATGCTACGTTAGACGAAATAAATTCGCTTAAAGAAAACTGTACTTGGGAATTAGTTGAGGCCCCACCAGGGACAAAAGTAATTGGAAGCAAATGGGCGTTTAAATCGAAATACAATAGTCAGGGTCAAATAGAAAAGTACAAGGCGAGGTTAGTGGCTAAGGGATTCTCCCAGAAATATGGAATTGACTACGACGAGACTTTCGCCCCCGTTGCGTCTCATACTACGATAAGAAGCTTTTTGGCAATGGCATTGCATAAAAACTTAAAACTTAGGCACATCGACATTAAGACGGCTTTCTTACATGGGGAATTGCAAGAGGAAGTATATATGCGTCAACCCGAAGGGTATGTAGCTCTCGGAGAGGAACACAAAGTTTGTAAACTGAAAAAGGCGCTCTATGGTTTGAAACAAGCCGCGAGAGCTTGGAATTTAACGATACACGATTCGTTATCAAAATTAGATTTTCACCAAAGCTCGATAGACAAATGCTTGTATAAACGAACCACAAATAACAAAACGATTTATGTAATTGTTTATGTTGATGATCTCCTCATTGCCGGAGAAAGTCAAAACATTGATAAACTTATATGTCAATTAAAGAAAGAATACCCTGTCACGGATTTAGGTGATGCTAAATATTATCTAGGCATAAACATTAATCGCCCTAACCAAAACACTATGACTCTAGATCAAATAAACAAAATTCATGAATTAATAATCAAATATGGTTTGGAAAATTCAAAACCAACAGATACACCCATGGAACCCGGATTTGTTAAATTAACCGATGATGAAAATCTCTTACCGGATAATGTAAATTATAGACAGGCGGTCGGCGCACTACTTTATATCTCGACCGTATCCAGACCGGATATTAGTGCAGCCGTTAATATCCTGTGTCGGAGAAATGAAAATCCCAGAGCAAAAGACTGGGAAGCTGTTAAAAGAACCATTAGATATTTAAAAACAACTATCGATTTAAAGTTAACATATACTAATTTTGATGAACCTGTCTTGAGGGCATACGCAGACTCTGATTGGGCAAACGACCACTTGATAGGAAATCTACGTCAGGAAATGTGTTTCTACTTGGCTCCAATCCAATACTATGGTCATCTAAACGTCAAAAGTGTTTAGCTATGTCTTCAGCTGAATCAGAATTCATATCTGCCGCGAGTGCAGCGCAAGAAATAACATGGCTAATAAATCTACTAAACGAACTGGACATGCCGCAGCAGTGCCCAATAACATTAATGGATGACAATCAGTCTGCAATAAAACTTGCAGAATCAGACAAATTTCATCATAAAACGAAGCACATAGACTTGCGCTATCATCTCCTAAAACAATTAGTGAATGAAAATATAATAAGACTCCACTACGTCAACACTGACTTGATGACAGCCGATCTACTTACGAAACCCCTGCCAAAGCCTAAGTTTACTTTTCATCGAAAGACAATCTTGAATCTGTGAATTGTTGATTCAGGGATTAAGGTGGGGTGTTGAGGTGTGTAACCCTGAAAATAACAATTCTCTCAATGTATTTTAAACAAGAAACTTTTCCTTTTTCGCGTTTTGTGATGTGCACGTGTCGACAATTAACAAAGATGCATACTTGCAGTTTTTATACTCCTACGCTTACACGTGCTGTGATCGCATATACTCTGTTGTTCCGAGTTTAGACTTTGGACCTTTTCGATGTTTCTCACTCAGTTCATGTTTAACTGTCTTTGCAGTAACACCTTTAAAATGCTCACCGAGAAGATATTTTATTTCTCTTGGTTTACATACATTGTAATGTTAATTTAATCAAGATATAAAATTCTAGTTTTTCCAAGCAGACTCGCTGGAATATTCTAACAAGGAATTTACACTAAAATACATATTTATACAATATTAATAATATTATTTTTATTTCTTCAAGTAGTAACGTTCCATGTTTTATGTGCCTTCGATGAATAATCTTCTAAAATCTATCGTGAATATACGGTGAATGAAGGTCGCGCATCCGTTGAACGAATACCGAAGAATCGGGATTATGATGGGTCTCTGCGCTACTAAAACAGGTAAGATATTATTTTCCTGTCTAATTTTATTAAATATGAAGATAGAAAAGAGATAAATATTTGAACGCACTCACATTATAGTAAGGTATTATATATATTTATAATAATTTTCAAATTGAAATTGAATTTATCTTTTATTTCAGTCGATAATGAAGACAAGATTGTGATTAAATTATGTTTTTCAGGAAAATTTGAAAAAAAAAAAATCGCATTTCTATCGTTAGGATTCAATCGTCTGTCAGCATTTAATTTAATTTATAAACTGAAAATATTTTGAATAAATTCGTCCAAATGACGTAATTTAGGTAAACGCAAAAGAAAGGGAGGAAAAGGAATTAATAGTAATTATTATTTATTGATATCATTTTGTTATTTTTTTGTAAAATTTAACTAAACGAATTTATAAAATCATTAATTCGGATATTTGAAACTAATATATAAAATAATATTTGCCCAACTGAACGGAAGAATAAAATATCCTGCTTGGTTTTTTCCGCCAAGCTTTTTAAAAAAGCGTCAAGACCCCTATAATAGAAAAGCACCAAAAGTTCACTTGGTTTATTTTCATAACTTTTGGCAACAAATCTATGTATATTAACGGATCTATCCCTTTTTGAAGCTCGAATTACGCCAAACCTAAAAGCAAAGGATCCTATAATGGAAAAGTACCCGATTTTCTTATGGACAATATTCAAGTGACAGAACATGGTGTAAAATTACCGCGGATAGCAAATTTGTTTAAATATCTCATCAATTGATGCCGAATAAATGCAGGCACATGCATGCACAAAATATTTAATTAATTTTGTATGATAAATAATTATTATAAAATTCGTATATACATATTAATTTAAAAAAATAATTTACATATTTAAAATAACATGAAAATATGCATGATGGTGCACTAAAATAGAGAGAAAATTAAAACCTGTTACTGAAAATGTCTATAACATAGTACTTTTCAATACCGTGGTTCTTAATGTTATTCACAAGTAGATGAAATTTTTCTCATCCTTAAACGCAAAGGAAGAATAGAATAGAGATTGTTGTTATAAAAGTCCGAGAGGTAGTCACAATTTAAACCTAACCATTTTATACAAGCTGGTTTTCAAGTAGTAATTGATTTTACTTATCAATTCCGAAAACAGTCGTCAGTTGTCGCAACAGCTGTGTATGAGGCCATGATAATCGAAAAATGTCCCATTAAAATGTTAAAAGCATGGCAACCCAATTACAGATTTACCAATATTTTTAAAATAAAGCACGCTGTTATGTTTTTAGAGGCCTCGAAGTCTGAGCGGGGGTTGGCGAGCGTAGCTTGCAGGGGGTAGGCCCCCTAGTAGTTATATAAAATTCTACATTTTGTGAAGTTTCGCTGTCTTGACTTCAATTTTGCATTCTAAAAATTTAAAGTTGAATTAAAAGAAAACGACATATTTTAATATGCGAATGCATTTTCCAAGAGAAAAGTTCTTTAGAAATATTATTTGTTTAATGAAATTAAATGTTATAAAAAATAAAGCACTGTCTTTGGTATAAATTTTATTACCAGAAATGCTTTTTATTTTTTTATGTCAAATTATTCGGCAATAATTTTCCGTTAATTATGGTAAAAGAGTACTCATTGCTTATTGTTATTTTATTATTTCCACTACTTATATTTCCTCAATACAAATTAAATAATAGATTTAAATAATCATTAGAATGTTTAAATCATTAGAATGTTTAGCCCATTAAAATGAGCATAGGCAGTTTAACACGCCATTAAAAAAATAATTAATAATAATTGTTATTCGTCGACAGTAATATACATATTTTTTTCTGAAAATACACAAATAAATCTTTTTTTTTTTTCTATTTTCCGTCGAAAAAAAAAAAGCTTGTTATGTACAAACAATATTTCTGAGTAACAACCAACATACTTAAAATATTAGCTTTTTAATTATTTTTATTTTTGCCAAACTATAACAATCAGATTTCTATTTCTAAAATAAACCTTCAAAAGTGACCGAACATCACGTTCGGCTAACAAGAAACAATATCGATCGTTTTCCGATTTCCGTCTCCACTAGGTAGCGCTGTGATCTGTCGCGCGCGAGAAATTCTCTCTGTCGATAGTGACAAAATCCCGAGCTGGGAGATTCAGTTTGGATATGAAATCTTGAGGGAGTGTGCAAACGCCGCATTACCTATTTCTTAGCGCTCTCCTTTAAAAGTCATGGCGTTAAAAAATATTCTGATTTTTGTGACAATTTTGGTGTTTGTCGAGTTTTTAGCGGCTTCTCCGGCCCGGAGGCAATATGTTGCTATAACGGAATCATCAGCATCTGTCTCGCCGGTAACTAACGATGAATGGGACGATGATAATGATGATTTCGATGTTGACGGTATGTGTTATTTTTCACATGTAAATTAGTGAATTTCATAATTAGTAATATCATGATGACGGGAATTCGCCTTATTTATAAAATAAATTTTCTTTAAACTTAATAAAACATATGCTATAAAAACATTTATAAAATCCAAAGACCTATTCTTTTCAGGTAGTATAATAAGTGAAAAAATAACACACAAATAAATAAATGCAATACAGCAAATAAAATAAAATAATAAACAAAGTACGAAAATAGCCTTGCATAAATTGTAAATTATTTTAAATAAATAAAAAATAAAAAAGAGCCGCAAAAACGGTTATTTATTCCGACAATCCTAAAGATTAGGTTGTTTCTACTTTTATTATTTTATTTTGTTAATCTCAAGTAATTAAAGTATTTACGGATTTTGTTATTTCTCTAGCTTTATTTTAGAGCATAAAGAACTAATATAAAATGAAGATAAATTACCTTTGCACATTGGATATATTAGAATAAATATTAATTGAAGTGTACAGGAAAGTTATAGAAACGAATCAAGTATTAAACATTTGTTTCTCTTTATTTGTATAGGCATACTGCTTCAAATGTGCGCAATTTTAACTTGCAATGGTATTCCTCCACTTGTTTTCTTTTCTTTTTATAAATTTTTCTTCCTTTTTTTTTTTTTTTTTACTTTTTAAATTTAAGTTTCCCTTTCCATATTTAAAAATAAATTTTTTTAAAACTTAAAAAAAAAAATCTATTTTTATTCGAGGAAGCATTTTTTAAACCACAGTATCTGCTTAATAAAAAGATTTCTTACAGGCTCCTTAATAAAAAATAATCGAAATATAAGTGTAAATTCTGGACCGAGCAGCGTGAGGCAAATTTAGGACTCTACCAAGTTGACACAAACTTTATGCCCAGTCAAAAGATGAGTTGAGTTGTTCTGCCAATAATATGAACTATAAAAAAATAGTCAGTCAAAGGGTAATTGAAGCAACTACTATAGAGATTAAAGCAAAAAACATTATTTATTATCTATACAATAAATTTCTTTTATTTTTTTCTGGTAGTAAATATGTTGATTCTTTTCAGATAGTAATAAGTAAATAAACATAATTTATATAGTATAAAATATAAATAAATAAACAAAATATGAAATTAAATAAAATATAAATAAATAAACAAAATATGAAATTAAATAAAATATAAATAAATAAACAAAATATGAAATTAAATAAACATTATAAAGTTAATGAATTAAAAAGAAGATTAATTCAAGAAAGAATTAATTGTATTAATTAAAGAATGATGAAATACGTAGAATAGTGGAACAGAAAAGTATTTAGACAAACAACGCTAAAGCTAAGGTTTCTGTACCTTTTTTTAGCTCACAGGCTATCAAAGCCTGAGAGCTAATGTTCTGTATGTATGTATGTATGTACGTATGTATGTACGTAACGCGATAACTCGTGATAGAATTATCCGTTTTGCTTCAAATTTTGTTTACAGGTTCATTCTAATAAGGAGCTTCCCTGATTAGTTTTGGGAGTTCATTGGTGAAGTATAAAGGGGGGGAAGGGGGGCTAACTCCCCCTTAATTATGATAAATGGGTTTTTCATGCAGAAGTATCCGTTTTTCTTCAAATTTCGTATATAGGTTCATTGTGATAAGGGGCTTCCCTGATTATTTTTGGTAGTTCATTAGTTAAGTATAAAGGGGGGAAACGGGGGGCTAACCCCCTTAATTTAGATAAATGGGTTTTTCATGCAGAATTATCCGATTTTCTTCAAATTTTGTATATAGGCTCATTGTGATAAGGCGCTTGCCGGATTAGTTTTGGGTTTTCATTTGTTAAGTATAAAGGGGGAACGGGGGGGGGGTCACCTCCCTTAATTTAGATAAATGTGTTTTTCAAGCAATATTATCCGATTTTTTTCAAATTTTGTGTATAAATTCATTGTGGTAAGGCGCTTGCCTGATTAGATTTTGGGGGTTTATTGGTTAAATATAAAGGGTGGGAACGGGTGCTTATCCCCCCCCCCCTTAATTTATTGTCGATTTCTTTATTTTTTGAGTGGTATTATTCTTTGAAAAAATAGCATAATATACAATTAGTGTGAATAGCCTGTGAGCTCAATGCCCTCAGTTTAACTGGGCAGTTTTCTTTATTTAATTTCACTTTATTATTCCTAAGTAATTAAAGTATTTGCGGATAACATAATGAACTCTTTTCGCACTTGTACTTTTCTAAAACAATCTAAATAGAAACGTTAAAACTTAGTTAAAAGTTAAATTATTCCAACAGTTTCGGCTAAAATTTATAGTAATCATCAGGGGCATCAAATGACTAAACTGGTGAGCTTAAATTGAAGAAAAAATGTATCTGTATATTGATTAATCTGTGTATTAATCAACGACGTACGGATCTGTTGATTAATCTTTAATACTTCCATTAACCGTTTTCTTGATACTGATTATTTTTATGCTTTTCTCGTTTTATTCAGAACATAAAGAATTAATATAAAATGCAGAAAAAAATTGTTTTGATACATTGAATATATTTGAATAAATACAGGGTGCCCCATCAAGACTGTCCAAATTCTGCACAGCCAGATTCCTCGCTTCGAGTACATAAAATTTTCCCAAAGAATCATACCTCTACGACCCCTTGTTTTCGAAAAAATGCGAAATAAAAGTATGATGTCATATCCGGTGCGTGAAAAAAAAACTTTATTGGAAAAATGAACATCGCTATTTGCATATGTTTACGTAGGAAGATGTTCAAAATGCCCACCGCGCATATCGAGACATGCATAAATAGATTTCTTCTTATGGGTCCATCTGAAGGAATTGGTGTATCGAGACCCTGTTACTACAGAAAGTGATTTAGTTCCTCGTGTTCATGCTGCGCCGCTGCGTGTACTTTTGTGGACAGCACGCTGCTGCAACATGTGCAGTCTCAAACCATGACGCAAGCATGCATGTCTCGATATGCGTGATGGGCATTTTGAACATCTTTCTACGTAAACATATGCAAATGTCCATGTTTCCAATTAAAGTTTTTTTTTTTTTTAATGCACTGGATATGACACTTTTCTTTCCCATTTTTTCGATAACTATGTGTCGTAGAGGTATAGTCCTTTGGGCATTTTTTATTTACTCCAAACAAGAAATATGGTTGTGCAGAGTTTGGGCGATCTTGATGAAACACCCTGTATTAATGAAAGTGTGTTGGAAAATTATTGAAAAGGAAGCAAAATCAAATATTGCAAAAATATTATGGTACATTTTTTGCTGTATATGTATGTTCTTTATTACGAAAATTTAAAAGATTTACCATATCCTTTATATTTTGAAGGAGTACTAAAAACGGAGATATATAGATTTATGTGCAGCTTTTAAATTAATTAATGTATATTATACTTAAGCGCAATAATTTCTGAAAGTAATAAACCCGCAATTTTGCAAGTCTACGCATATGAATGCAAAGAGTTTTGAAATAATTACATAAAGAGGAAACGAGAAAAAACCGTGCGTTGCACATTGATTATACTAAACTTTCATGAAGTGAGGAGGAGAACTTTTAGGAGTGTTAAATTAGTTGTTATGTATGTATGCTTGTGTATATTTAATTGCGAGTGTATATATTTCTATGAAGGATGCAGAAATGTTTATTTTGAATCTTTGAAAATAAAACTGAATTTAGCTTTGTAATACATTATGGTGTATATCTAAAATTTGAAATACATTCTGGAGTTTTTTTTAAATATAATTTCGCTTCGCATTATTTTAAATCTCTAAAAATTATGTTTCATATAATATTATATTTTAGTTATTTAATAATAATAATTATTATTACGTAAAAGCTTTAAAAAAAATTTCCGAATTTCTGCATATTCAAATAAACACTAATTAAAAGTGTATTGAAAACTTGCAGACAAGTAAATAAATACACGATTTTTATTGAGGGGGGGGGGGCAATGGTACCTTGTTGGTACATTCTGTTAGTATTTCAAGTTAAATCTTATTTTATAAAATTAGGGGGAACGGGTTGGTCACTTGCGAACCCCCCTCCCGCCCTGGAAATAAAACTAAGCTTTAAACAATTATATAATACATTTTTACGCTTATTTTGTTCATGCTACGTTGATTAAAATTATTTTTAAGACTTTTTCATCTATTTTAAGTTAAATTTAAAGAAAGATAGATCCATGTCTATAAAATACTACAATTCAATTAACATATGCTTAAACAGTAACTTCAAGCAAGCATGAATGCAAAGACAAAGAGTAATAGAAATAACTTAACAAAGAGAAAAAGAATGAACTGTGCTTTGCTCATTGATTACAATAAATTTTCTCGGAGTGTTTAATTAAGCAGTGTGTATGTGTATGCATATGTAAATACGAATGAATATTCCGACAGAAAAAAAGGAATATAATTACTAGAAGGTATAAAAAATATTCGTATGTAACTATGAATATGTGGTGTAGCGAGTGTTAATATCAAACATAAACATTCACGCACAGCTAAACTAATAAAGAATCCACTGGATTCAATTAAAAATTATTTAATTAAAAAAAATATTCTGTACAAGTTCTTTGTGATTTACAATTTAATCGTGATCTTCATAATCACCGCAGAACACAGCGGAAAGCACTAAAAAGACATCTCACTCAAACCGGAGCTGTTTACAAGCGAACCTCCTCGCTCGCTTTCCAACAACAGACTCCCCGCTTCTCTACGTCTACGTGTACACTGTCCACTGGGGGTAAGGGCGGAAGTTCTCGGTCATTGCTCCAAAATGACCAACCCCCTCCCCACTTCTGCGAGCATCTTCTAACGTTCAGAAGGAAACAAGCATTCTTTTGGAGAAATACTGCACCCTGCAGCCGTTGTTACAGCTCCTTCCCCCTAAAGAATTTTCATACGGTGCATACACCTATGAAAATGTAAATTTGAATCAGGTACCGAGCCCCTCATTCTTAACACACTAAATCTGAGAGGTCCCAACACCTAAACTCCAGTTGGAAGTGCTAAGGAAATACCTTAATAACTTTACCTTAATACTTTTACCTTTTGCTAATACCTTAATAACTTTATACACTTTAATTTTTCTCTATACAAGGTTCATACAGACGCACGCGTACTCAGTTTTGAAAGACTCATGATAATCCTAGATTTCACTTATGAATTTCCATAACAATTCAAATAATAAAAACATTTTCGTAATCAAATCTAATATAACAGATGAGATATTTATCTGAGTTCAATAACTGACACAGTGCGATTCCTTGACATTAAAGAAAATTCTAAAAAAATACTAAATTACACACAAAATATATACAAGTGATAAATAACAAAAAAAAACAATAACTCGTAAATAAAAATTATAAACAAATACTATTTCGGGAATCAAGTAAAGAAATTTACACTAATTAAATACTAAAGAAATTACACTTTTCGGTTCTACTTAACCCGTCTGCATTCCCGTGAAATAGTCCACACAGGGACGATGATCCTTTCCCGGAATCTCTGCCAAAATCATGAGGGACGTAAAATCGGACTGCCCTACTTCTATCACTCCTAATTCCAATAGTCTCCTGATTTCCTCTCTTAAAATTTCGGTCTGCCTAGGTGACATTCTATAAGGTTTCGCCCTCACCGGCGATTCATCTGTCAACTCGATATCCATCTCTACCAGATGGGAACGTCCAGGGTCTGAAGAAAAAACTTTTCTATTTCTCTCCATAACCTCCTTAAATAAACGTATTTGGCTATCTGTCACTTTTTTCTCTAACTCGCTGTTATACACAACTTCCCAGAAGTCAATTTGTGTGGGGTTTGGCAGGGGATAAGGGATCTCAGCATCTTCTTCCACCTCTTCCGCATCTGTCAATCCGCTGTCAATCAGCAGATTAACAAATTCAGGCCGCTTGTAATAAGGTTTCAAAAGATTCACATGGTAGATAGTCGCCTTATTGCGCCTCTCTGGCAAGTCAACTGTGTAATTTGTTTCCGAAATCACTCCAGTGACAGTTCCCGGCCCGACCCAATTTACGGCCATCTTATGAGGCTTTGATGTTGCCAAAACCAACACCTGGTCACCAACTTTGAATTTTCTAGTTACCGCATTCCTATCATACCATGTCTTCCTTTTGTCCTGACATTCCTCCATACGCCTAGTTGCTAAATCCTGACACCTTTTCAACCTATTCGTCAAGTTCAAAATGTAATCTATCACATTTTGATCCGTGTTACCTTGACCCATCCAATTCTCATAAACTAAAGTGTGCGGCATGCGTAAATTTTTTCCATGAACCAGCTCAGCAGGACTAAACCCAGTACTTTCATGCGTCACAGTTCTTAGAGCAAACAACGCCATAGGCAAAACCTCTTCCCAGTCTCGACCGGACTCTAGACACAAAGCTTTAAGTACTTTCTTCAAAGTAGAATGCATCCTTTCCACGCTGTTCGACTCCGGATGGCAAACTGAGCTATGCGACACTTTGATACCAAACACATTAAAAAATTCTGATGTTAACTCGCTGGTGAAAGATTTTCCTAGGTCACTTTGCACCTCTCTCGGATAACCTGTCTTAGCGAATATCTGTACCAAAGCATCAATAACGGATGTGGAAGTGATGTTTTCCACCGGAATAGCATCAGGATATTTAGAAGCGAGGCAAATGGATGTAATTAAGTACTTGTTGTTTTTATTACTAGTTTTCAGGGGACCAACCGCGTCTAAATTTATTTTGGTAAAGCATTCCGAAATTATCGGTACTAACTTCAAAGGGGCCTTTCGCCTATCTCGATTGCTACCTACCTTTTGACATGTATCACAAGTCTTAACATAATTCTCAATATCGTGATAACAGTTTGGCCAAAAGTAACATCTCAGAACCCTATCCTTGGACTTAGTCGTACCCAAATGCCCTGACACCTGCTCATGACACAATGCTAGAACTTCTCTACGATAAACTTCCGGCACACATAACTGCACTTTATCATCACCTCTCCGTGACTGCGATACACGCACAAGCTTACCATCTCTAACACAAAATTCTTTTTCGTTAGGTTTACTGGCCTTCTCCCACAACTGCTTAAGTGAAGCGCAATTTATCTGCTCTTCCTTAAATTTCTCTGCGGATACCTTCTCCAAACCCGACTCTGCCTCTAACCTTTCCGGAATAACTATCCCATCTTCTTCCTCACCGTCACTAGACTCCCCTTCATCCGGTTCTCCATCCTCCGAACCAAATTCACTCTCAACTTGCACAGCGGACATTTCTCTCTCATGTTCACGCCTCTGACTGCGCGTCATTACAGCATTTACCGGTACTGGATTACCCCTCGACTCCTCAATAAGCTCAGCCGTTTTGTTTCCTAACAAATAATAACCTTGTTCTAACTCGATAGGTTTCACAGCTGCCTTAGTGACCACCGTTCCAAAATCTCCTTTAATTGTAACTCTAGCCAATGGCAAACATTTACATTCATTATCCAGGGGTTGTTTAATCCAAGTAACTTCACCAATCAAATCCTCATTATCAATCCAGCTACGGTCACAAAGATCAATGCCAGCCCCAGTATCCCGTAAGTAATCCCGTTCTATTCCATTAATTTCTGCCTTTTTGAAATACGGTGCAAAACACTCTCCTAAACTAACATCTACACCCAGGTGACTAACTACATCTCCAGAGTCTTTACGTTTTAAATCTGGGCAATCCGGTCTGATATGCCCTGCACGGTTACACTGGAAACAGACAATAGGTTTCCTTCTATCAAACTTATCTTTATTCCAAGAATTTCTACTTGCGTGATCCTTTTTATCAGCCCCTCCCGACTTTACTGCCTGTTCCCCCTTACTCTTGAAGTTATCCTGACCGTTCCTGTCCCTACCAAATGACTTATTATTCCAAAATTTATTTTCCATTTTCTTAAAATTCCCTCTCACACTCTCATATTTATTGCATTTTTCTGCTAAATAGGACGCTGTCTTCATCTCATCCCATTCGTCAAAGAATTTCTCTTTAATTTCAAAAGGGACTCTACGTTTCACCTGCTCTGTGAGTATAAGTTCTTTGAGGGATTCGAAATCATTCACTTCAACCGTTTCCAACCAGTTATCCAAATACCCTCTCAGCTCATACACAAGTTCAGACCACAGTGCACCTGACTTCCTTTGATGGTTTTCAAATTTAGTTTTAAGGGCACCAGCTCCTAATCTAAACCTTTTTAACAAAACGCTTTTGATGTGCTGATAGTCATCCCTTTTCTCTAGCGGTTCCTTTACAATAATTTCCGCAACATCTACAGGCAACAAGGGTATAAGCTGTGATACATAATTAGATTCATCTAAACTTTCTTTTAACGCCTGACTCTCAAAAATCATAAAAAATAAAGTAATGTCAATAGATTTAGGGTCAAATTTTGGGACTAAATCTTTTAAACTTACTTTTTTATCTTTACTTTCTGCCACTACAGAAACAGTGGAAGCTACAGAGGTAGTATCTACATTGTATTGTAACTTCGCCTTCTCTAACTCCAACTGTCGATCTTTCTCTCTTTCTGCCAATTTATCTAACCTTTCTTGCTCCGCTAATTTGTCAGATCTTTCTTGCTCTGCCAGTTTTTCCCTCTCTATTAATATCCCTTCCAACATATCTTTAGCCATTTGCTCCTCATAATCAGAGGCACGCAAAATTGCCTGAATTATCGCTACCTTTTTACTGTCCGCAGGTAATTCTGTATCAAAATCGGCCGCGAGCAATAGCAGAACGCTTTTATTTTGTTTATTCAAGAAACTGGCCATAATTAAACACAGAAACTATCTCAACACAAAATACAAAAAAGCACAATAATTTTCCCGAACACAATTAGCAATAAAAAAGCAAAGAAAATCAAGGATCTACTTTTCTTTTCAAAACTGAGTAACTCCCTAAATAAAACACCATAAATGATAAGATAAACCCAAAAAACACTCATAAAAATACCACACAGTAAAGAAAAGACTTAGTAGATTAATTTAAACAAAATTCCTTTCTACTAGGAATATGAATTTATTTTAAAAATGAATTCACAGTGATAATTTTCATTAATTCAAACTCCTACCTCTAAACAAATGCTTTCACACTGTAACACATATTGTTTAGTTGCATTAGCACTCTACATGTGCATAAAAAATAATTTAATCTTTATACTTATCACAAAAGAACAAAAACACACATAAAATAAATAACCCGCCACTTCTGCAATAAATATTTACCTGAGAACATTAGTACAATAACCAGAGAAAATATAAAATAACTTATAGCTCTCCCGTACGCATGAACCTTGAAGTAATAATAATAATAATAAACCCTACTTCAAATTACTTAGCCCAACATTATTTCTACTAAATTTATGTACATGTATATATAACAATGGGACCTCCCAAAATTCAGCATGCACGAGAAATATAGGGGCTTACCATTCCATATTTGATGTTTACGCTGGGGGACACATAGCAAATTCCAGGCAAATTCCAGGGTCGGCAGATAAACAGTCCAACAGAAATGAAGCTCCACACCGGATCTTTATCGATGGTATCCACTCGCTCCACTTCACAAGAATGAATCCTTGACCTTCCGGACAGAACACTGATTCTTCTTTACAGAGACTCCAAATGTCAGAAAATAAAACTCTGGATACTTGGCCGTTCCAAAACTCGTGGAAATCGTCGACAAAGTTCTACCACAAAATGCGTGCTTATACGATAACTGCACGACTTTTATAATTATAATTTTTTTTTTTGCAGAAGGTGGCTAAGGATTCGTGGAACTAATTAATCTAGTTCCAACATCCCACCGAGCACTGCCACCATTAATCATAAGCTGTGGTGTAGCGAGTGTTAATATCAAACATAAACATTCACGCACAGCTAAACTAATAAAGAATCCACTGGATTCAATTAAAAATTATTTAATTAAAAAAAATATTCTGTACAAGTTCTTTGTGATTTACAATTTAATCGTGATCTTCATAATCACCGCAGAACACAGCGGAAAGCACTAAAAAGACATCTCACTCAAACCGGAGCTGTTTACAAGCGAACCTCCTCGCTCGCTTTCCAACAACAGACTCCCCGCTTCTCTACGTCTACGTGTACACTGTCCACTGGGGGTAAGGGCGGAAGTTCTCGGTCATTGCTCCAAAATGACCAACCCCCTCCCCACTTCTGCGAGCATCTTCTAACGTTCAGAAGGAAACAAGCATTCTTTTGGAGAAATACTGCACCCTGCAGCCGTTGTTACAAATAGTTCGCTAAAAATATGCGTATGTATATTTGTGAATAATTTGATAAAAAACGTGTATGTAATTATGAATGAACATTTTTAGAAAAAGTACAAAAGGCGTTATTACGACAGGAGCTTCAAAATGTTTATCTTGAATCACTTCAAAAAAATATTTTAACTATATAATGCATATTAGTGCATATAGGTAAAGTTGAACAGATTTCTAGATTTCTTTTTAGTTTAATTTTTGTTTCACATTATACTTTTAATCTCTGCAGATTATGTTGTATATGATTAATATATTTTAATATTTTAAATAACTATTATAATTGTTATAGGTCTGGTATACCATAAAACTTTAAAAATAAATTTTAGTTTCTATAGCATGTTCGATCAGCTATATCTCTAACTATTTTAATACTAAATTATTCCACATTCACTGGAGGGAATTATGCATAATCAAATGAAAAGCATATTTTTTGCTAAAACTTTCTATGAATGTTTCCTTTACTTTTATATATCTTTCAATTAAACTTGTAAAACAGTATAAACTTATCAAATAATAACGCGTATGAATATAATGCTAAACTTTATTTAGGGTTTGAATCTCAGAAGCAGGAAATGTTTCCAACAAACATTTCATGATTTACACGTAATCTGATTTCGCAGGTGAGTTTTAGAGAGATTTGAATGTGAAATCGATTACTATTGGAAAACTATAGTAGGACTATATAAAATAATTCATTTTTCTAAAATTAACCTTTTAAATTTACACCAGTTTCACAAAAAATATTACATTTTATCATATCCGCAGGAAATGTGGTGGCATGTGCCAAGGTTCTTTTTTTGCATCCCTAGTTCTGAGTTGTATTTTACTAAATCGACATTTTGCCACATTAAGTCATAAACAACTTGTGCGGTTTTAGCGAGTTGCATATTTTAGGGCATTGTGGATTTAAGAGATTGTACTTCATTTTCTTGAAAATGTTATATTCTCTATAAAATTATGAAAATATATATTCGCTTATCTTAAGTATTAATTATTATTATTTATATAGTTTTGCACAAATTAATTTTTTTGTTAGATATGTTACTACCGATTCACCGACGATCGACAAAAAATGGAACAAACATGTTCACAAAACCTTGCGCTAAATTTCAACAGAAGCAGAAACAAAATTGCAGTTGCTTGCAAATAAGTATGTCAGTGGTGTTTCCAAGGTGGGGGTCCAGATGCTCCGGATACCAATAATTTCGTAATTTTTGCCTTGTTTAACTGCTGAAAATTCTGCGATTAGATAAGGTGAAGAATATTGCTTTAAAGTAGTGGTATGCAGAGCATCTGGCACTCACTTTGGCAAGACCATTGTTAGTTCGTAAGTATCATGATATTTTCGAAAATATAAAAAATATCCGATATTTTGATATTTTTGATATATATCCGATATTTTCAAAATAGTCAAAACTTACTGCTCCTTATAAACATTTTCAGACTTAATATAAATTAGAAACTAAAACTTATTGCACTTAACCATAAAAACTTAATAAAAAATACACTAATACAATATTCTAAATTATACAATATCTAATTAAACAATATTCTCATTTAATCCTGAAAATTTGTTAGAAAAAAATACTAGAAAAAAAAAAACTAGAAATTACTGGTGTAAAAGAGCAATCCCAGTTTGAATAGTTAGGATTCGTCCTGATAAACACAGCTATTCAAAAATTTTCTCAAATTTGAGCATTTTTTTTGAAAGTTTGAATGTGATGAACATATTTAGAAATTACAGACTTGCCAAGTCTCTTGATTTTAGCGGGAGATTTCTTTATTTTGCTTGATTTTCCATACTCATGATATTTGACATATTTCTGCCGATTTTCTAACACAACTTTTCTTATTCTGATTTTATATTTAAATATGATAAAAAATCGCCGGCAATTATTTTTTCGCCGTGCTTGATTATTGCTATTTTATATGATAGAAGTTCAGGTCAAATATATATGATGGCTCTTTAGAACTTTGTGGACTCATGCTAGTAACAAATTTTCAATTTTTATTCTTAAGTGCAAAATCTGATACCATTCATTTAATTTTCTATAATGAATAAATTGTAACTTTGCGTTGGAAACTGTAAATTCGTTTTTTAAGGTTCCGTACTTAAAAAGTAAAAGCGGAACCATTATAAGATCACTCTGTGTTTTTCCGTCCGTCTGTCACAGCCCTTTTTCTCGTAAACTATTGCGACGTGGGAAGTCCAAACCTGGGAGAAAATTTATAAAGCCTTTTTACACACATATTTTCAGGTTATGAGCCATTCACAAATATGTTTAGGAAAAATTTAGGGGGCTAATTAAGGTACTTGAAAAGAAAAAAGTTTTCTTTTTGTATGTCGTGTGGGATATCGTGTGAAAGATCTTGTAATACCGAACTCAAAAATATATTTGTTTTAATTTTAGATATTATATTTTTGGAGATATCGTCGCAAATGCAATGCAAAAATATGCCCCCCCCCCGACCATTTCCGAATATACTCAAAAACAAATTATGAAAAAAATACGGGAAGTAGAAGTTTATTTAAACCTTGCAGGGACACTATAGCGATTTCTATTGACAACATCGTTTTTGAGAAAAACGCATTTTTTCGTTACACACAAGCTATACTTTTTGGGAGGTCAGCGGTGGTGTTGACGGGTGCTTGAGGTATGTATCGACGCAGAATCATCCAAGGATGTTTGATAATGATTTTCGAAAAAAAAATGTCAGTAATTAGCCGAGATATTAATCAAGTTACTTGAAAAAAAAAACTTTTTATATATCGTGCAGGGTATTGTTCGAAAGATCTCGTAACATCGAACTCAAAAATATACTTGTTTACTTGTTTTAATTTTAGGTATTATATTTTCAGAGGTGTTTATTAATTAATAAACTTAATGTACGGAACGTTTTGAGCGCGAGTTATACTGGCACTTGACCGATTTATTTAAATGTAATCATCCTGTATCATTTTATTTTTGTTATAAATGATTGATTCCTTTATTAATAAAGGTTATCAGTCCTAGCTTTCATCATTAACCGACTCAAAAAAGGAGGAGGTTATCAATTCGACGTGTATGTATTTTTTTATTTATTTTATTTTATTTCATTTTTTTTTAATGTATGTTCACCGATTACTCCGGAAGTATGCGACCTATTTATGTGATTTTTTTTAATTCGAAAGAAAATACTCTCGAATTGGTCCCATTTCAATTTTATAAAAATTGGTTCAGTACTTTTTCAGCGGGCAGACGACTTTCATTTAATATCCTAAAATATTCTATTACGTGAATTTGCAAATAAAAAGACTGACATATTTGAATCAGCTTTAACTTATCGGATTATAATTCTACATGATTGAATAAAAGGGGGGGGATTAGCCACTAGATAAAATTTCTAATCTTCCGTAATCGAGTCTACTGCCAAGGTTAGCACGAAATAAAAAATATATTAGCAACACTATGGTTTAATATAAATATAGATATCATTAAAGGCTTTAAAGACATTAGATGAGAATAATAATAAATTTTCTAATCTTCCGTACTCGAGTCTACTATTGTAAATATAGATATCATTAAAGGCTTTAAAGACATTAAATGAGAATAATGATAAATTTTCTAATCTTCATACTCGAGTCTACTGCCAAGGTTAGCGTGAAATAAAAAAGATATTAGCAACAATAGGGTTTAATGTAAATATGGATATCACTACAGTAATAAATAAACTTTTTAACAAAAAAAAAAAAAAAAAAAAAAGAAAAGAAAAAAAAAAAGAAGAAAGAAACGGTTTTAAAAACTACTAAAAAGCGAAAAATAAATTTTTTAAACAAAAATAGAACCGACTTCAAAAACTACTACAAAGTAAAAAATAATTTTTTTTAGATAATAGTTAATAATAAATTAAATTAAGAGCATTGTATTTACCATGCATATTATTAAATTTATGTACATTAATTTGATTTTTTGGTGCCGGTGCCAGCCAAGCCAAGTACAAAATTCAAAACAAAATATCCAATATAAATCGTAACACGCGTATAAATTATATCTACATAAATACGAGACAATAATAAAAAAAAAAACAACATAACTCTTCAAATGGTAGAAAATACAATGATTTAAAAGATTAACTAATTTCCAAAGCAATGTTTGTCGACATATATAGTTGCTAATCTCATTTGAAAATACACATTTATAACATCAGATGAAATGTTTAAAAATGGTAAGATGTCTTTAATTTGGCTTGGCTGGCACCGACTCCAAAAAATCAAATTAATGTACATAAATATAATAATATGCATGGTAAATACAATGCTCTTAATTTAATTTATTATTAACTATTATCTAAAAAAATTATTTTTTACTTTGTCGTAGTTTTTGAAGTCGGTTCTATTTTTAGCTAAAAAATTTATTTTGTATATTTTTTTATGAGAAGGCAAAATCTATTCATAGTATTTATAATGAATTTTAAATAAAAAAAAGAAAAACATTTTATGTCATTTGGTTAATTAAAAGCATTTTAAAACTTATCCTATATATTAAAGCGACAATCTAAAAATTTCAGCGCAAATTCAATGTTTTTGTGCATGCGTGAGATTAAATCTGAAACCTGTTTAGTTTTAAGGTACACTCAACCGTGATCAGCGTTGAGTAGTCCAAGTTTAAGCTCTGGTTCTCTGCAAAGAAAGTGGGTTCGAATCCCGCTTCTGACAGAATGATTTCTTCATTAGTTTTGGCTATAAGTCATTTCAATTACTGTCACATTTTCAGGTAAAGAAGTTACGTATATAATTTGTATTTTTTTAAAAAATTCGAATGCTTTTGAATTAATTAAAGTTTAACACCCAAAAATATTTTTACAAATTAAATTGGTAATCTTACTTATAATAAAATCCAAAGGCGAGAAAGTGTCTGTAACGGTACCGGGCTGAACCACTCTGATCTGCGAATTGACTGTAGTTAAACGCCATGTTAGGCTTAATGAAGAATCTATTCTAACATATAACAACTAAACGATAATTTATCCTACTTGAAATCATGTTTTTCAAAATAAATTAATGTTTGTGAGATGACTTACACTAAATTTTATGTTTATATTCTGAGATAACTTCAGTTGAAATTAGGTTTATTGCTCCATGAAAGTAAACAAACAAATGAATCATTCGTCGTGAACGTTTAAAATATTAAACCATAAATGCAAGCATTCGGAAAGCGATCGCAAACAGATAAAGTTACTTTCCTCCGTGATACTCGCGTCGCTAAACTATTTCGTTCATTCGTTGTGAGCCTTTATCGCCATCTATCGGTGAATGAAGATAATGTTTTGAAGATTTGAAGATTTTATCGTTCTTAATCTTTACAGAATCTTTTTATAGTGAAATCTTTAAACTATTGAAGTTCAATCAAAACAGTTTATTTCCTTCGGGACTGTCGTTGTTTATATCAAAGGATTGAATATTATTTCATAACATCTTAATGCTGTTTGTTTGTATGAAGTCTTATGAAAATGAAACGTAACATTCCGTCATTTTTGACGGGGGTTATATACTAGTAAAAATATAACATAAATAAAAAATGTTTTTATTAAAAATACAGGGAGATTATAAAAAAAACTATCCCGATATATGAGTCATACCGTTCACAGAAACTGAATGAAATTCTGGCCTAAAGTATTTTGAGGTATGCGCTCAAGAATCATGTGAAAAACAACAGTTAAATTCTAACAGTTATGGTTACAGTGAGAAAATTTCGAAAATTTCAAATGGCAACACCTACTTTTTTTTTTATTGGAATGTGACCTTCATAGTGTAAAACTATAGAAAACGTTGGAACGGTGCCTGTAGCACGAAAATCGCCGATGCTAGACAGACTATGAAGAAAAGTGAAAACAGCCAATAAGGACAGAGAAGCAACAGAAAACAAAACATTTTATTGTGTTTCATACATTTTCCATTTCACACACGACGACACTTTACATGCGGCAGATGGTGGATAGCACTGAACAATAAAATGTTTTACTTTCTGTTGCTTCTCTGTCCTTTATTGGTTGTTTTCACTTTTCTTCTTAGTCTGTCTAGCGCCGGCGATTTTCGTGCTACAGGTACCGTTCCAACGCTTTTTATGGTTTTTCCCTATGAAGATCACATTCCAATAAAAAAAGTAGGTGTTGCCATTTTAAATTTTCGAAATTTTGTCACTGTAACCGTAACTGTTAGAATTTAACTATTGTTTTTCACATGATTCTTGAGCGCATACCTCAAAATACTTTAGGCCAGAATTTCATTCAGTTTCTGCGAACGGTATGACAGTTAGGGGCTCATATATCGGGATAGTTTTTTTTTTATAATCACCCTGTATTTGAATTTTAAAAAATTGCCTTCATAATCTATAACTGTAAGTAATACTAGAAAAAAAACTATTAGTTTATAGTTTATGAAACAGTAAAATGAAATATAAAAATAGTGAAAATCATTATTGAAACGGAGAGGAGAGAGAAATTTGAAATAGACCTGATTGAATCGTTAGTGCTGCCATCTATTGCCTAATACTAAAGGGATCCAAATGTACGTGAAAAAAACGAGCACATTCTTACGAGCACATTTACCACTAAATATCAATATTTTTGCGGGAATTTTTCATTTAAAAATATAAATTCATACAAAATCGGGTTAAAGATATAAAACAATACAAATTTGTGGTTTATTTAAAGTTATTATCACGAGACCGAGAAACGCCGGGCGTGTCAGCTAGTTAAATATATACGGCTGTAATATTATTTAAAATGAATTAAGTTATTATTATTATTATTATTATTATTTTATGTTTGCATTTAAAAAAAATCAAAACTTTTCTGATTGCTTTTTAAAAATCTTCCAATTTTTGTCGTCTGAAACTTGGCAACTCTGGAAATACGAAAATCCCAAACTAAATTTTCTTATGCTTAGAAACAAACAAACAACAAAAAAAAAAACCTGCCATATGGCAAATGACATTTCATGAACATCCAAACATCATTTAATATTAAATCTTATTGTTGAACGGCAAAATATCAGGCATTTCTTTTACGCTAAGAATTGAATTTTATTTCTTTATTTTATATCTGGTATAGGATTTCTTTTCAAATCGAAAAAAATTTGTGGTTATAAAAGTTAATTTTTCTTCAGTATATTGATATTTTTTTATGTTTTGCTCTTAGTTAAAACGATTTTGTAAAATTCTGTTATAAATAAAAAGCTTTGTAACTTTTTCCATTTTCTTAAAAGACAAAAAACATACCGAGTAGTTCAGTCAGATATGTTATAATGATCAAAAACTACACATACCAATTTGACATAATTAATTGATTTTGTTGTTGTATTTTGTAAAAGAAACTAAGCAATATTAAAAATATTTTGACATCAATATAGCAGCATCTAATATATGGTTTTCATCTGTGAAAGTCACACAATATTCAGCAGATCACGTGCATTTGCATTTATAAAACATAAACTTTAAAGTTTCCGCTGATAAAAATGTCGCCCTATATAAAATGAAACCTTCATTTTTATTCAGAAAACTTAAATATTTTATTACGTATACAGAAAATGACGTAATTTACGCAAATGTTTGCGTTCATAATTCCTTTTAAGGACTTTTTCTTTTATCTTTTAATTTAATTTAATTTTTATTTTTTTGGAGGAAGGGCAGCGAACAATGATATTTTATTAAATTAAAAGAGTTTTAATGCTTATTTTCCCCCATAAAGTCCATTTCTTAAAGTAATATTTAATTTTAAATGGCTACTGAGTTTGCATACATTTGCAGACATTTGTTTCATCTTTTTAAAAGAGAATAAATTAGCTTGTTTTAGAGTCCGCAAGGTAGTGCACAGAAAAAAATAAAACCCAATTTGGGTCGAAAGATTCTTAGGTATGTGCCCGAATTGGGTCATGCCTGTTTTGGTTACGACTGTGTATCCATTTTGGGCATTGTTAAATACCCATTTTCAAAATAATAATAATAATAATAATAATAATAATAATAATAATAATAAATAATTTTTTTAAAATGAGTATTTAACAGTGGGAGTAAAACAGTAAAAGAGTTTTAATGCTTATTTTCCTCCACTGAGTCCATTTCTTAAATTAATATTTAATTTTAAATGGCTACTGAGTTTGTATACATTTGCAGACATTTAAAAAAAAAAAAAAAAAAAAAAAAAAAATTTTTTTTGAAAATGGGTATTTAACAGTGTCCAAAATGCATACACAGTGGTAACCAAAACAGGCATGGCCCAATTTGTGCATATACCTAAGAATCTTTTGACCCAGATTGGTTTTATTTTTTTCTGTGTAGTTGTGGTTTGAACGGGGGTTGGCGAGCGTAACTCGTAGGTGGAAACCCCTCTAGTAAAATAAATATTTCCGATGAATGATGATAAATAAGTAAACAACTAAATAAAAATAATATGAGGGAAAAAAAAGTCGTATTGGCACTTTTTTATAAGCCTAGAGCGGTTAAAATTAATAAATACTTTTTAATTTTTCGATTGTCTTTATGTTGATTACAGCCATACTTATTGCATTATCTCTATATCTATTAAATTATCTTTATAAATACAATTTTCTTACTTATTTATAATATGCTTACATATGTACAACTTGCATACTTATCTAGGAATTTAATTACAACAAATCTTAAATAGGTATAGCAACCTTTAAGTGACTAACGAAGAATCTTACATAATCTCAATCCACAACGCAACAATCACTGCAAAAAATGGTTTATTTTATAAGATCACATTTTTATTGAATATAGGGCAATTGCTCTGGCATTCAGAGAAAAAAGTGTCAATTGCCCTGGAAGTTCATAAAACGAACTTACGCAGATGTCCCGATAAATTTCCCACAGTCCAGTGCGGGTGGTATTTCGAAGTGGGACGTGAAAATGAGCTATTTTCTTTACTATAAGATAAAAATTAGTGATAGCTAAAGTTATAGTCACCGTGGCATTACCAAATTTTATGTGCTTTGGCGATATACAGCATCCAACGCACGGTTGTACAAGTATACACTCTGCCGCATCCATTGAATTTTTTATAGTTTTGTTTTAAAATGTGCAAAGAACATATTCATATGCTATAATGATCGCAGCATTACCGAATTTCATGTACTTTTGAGGTTTGCAATATAACGAGATTGCTGTATGCAACTTATTTTTGTTGTTTACTTTGGCGTGATGCGCATACATGTGTGTCATGCATAGTGATCGCGGCATTACTGAATTTTAAGTATTTTTGAGATTTTATTAGAACAAAGTTGCAGCATACAGTGTTTTTTTTATGGGCGCAAAGCGCTCATACATGCGTTTTAGTGACTCTGGCATTACCTAATGTTATGCATTTTTGAGATTTTTTTTTACAACGAAGTTGTTTAAATTTCCTTTTCTAAGTTTAGAGGCTCTGGTTTTAATTCATAACCACTTTTTACAGGGTAGTTGATCTGTTTCGAAGTCAGGACAACTAGTCTATTTTTTAACAAAGAGAGAATCAATGGCCAGGGAAAGTGACTCTTGCTCATTTTATTTTTATCATTAATTAGAGCGATTAAAATCAATATGCAACTCTGTCTTAACCTGAAAAATGTTAATACAATTGTAGTCTTTTGACTATATTCACGTGAATTCTGCTCCAAATTGACAAAAAAAAAACTGTTTAGCAGGCGATCAAGGCAAAATTTGAGGCCTACTTGCGGCCTCTGCACAAAAATCTACTTAATAAAACATACCCCTTTACAAAACTCCTCTTTAAAAAAAAGAATAAAACAGGCCTCTTCGGAAAATTCCATTTCATAAAAGCATATTTTTCATTAAATTATTTTTATTTTGTTAGGTTTTTTAAAATGTGTAATTTGCAAACAGAACAAATGCACCAGAAAGCAATACTTCAGCAGAAGGACTTAAAAAAGTTTTTATTAAAAAATGTTTGGTTCGAATTCGAGTAACTGGATTTCATCTTTCGTTACAAAACAATATTTTCCAGAAAAATGTAATACATTTCACAAAAATAACTTTTACTTTTCGCAAAATGGACCTTAAAAAGAGAAACCTTGCATTGACACCTGGTAGGTATTCCTATTCAAGTAAAATGTATGAAAGCCTTTGAAATTGGATTTGATTTTTTAACATTATTGCGTAGCATAATTTTACTTTGAATCCTTATATATTTCCACACAAGGCCGAGATTTATTGCGTTGGTTTATTCATTTTGTTGTACCCCATGGAATATAAAGTATCAAAATACGAGATCGGTTCATTGATTTGTTAGAAATTTAGCGGGTTTGATGGATTATTTTTGTATTAGATTTTTTTTCTCTTTTACTTTACATTTTTTAGAAAATTTATTTTGACATTCATTACTATTTATCTTTGATAATTATTTTTAAAGTTGTTCTTAAATGTAAAACGGAATGTAATGTTAGTAACGGAAAGTTACAATTTAGCGGAAAAAACACTAAATACACTAAAATACTTTTCATCTTTACAATGTAAAATTTTCACTGTGACATTCTTCATTGTTCAAAATGGGTGTTTAAAAATAAGCAAAATGTGCTCACTTTTGAGTATTTTCTCGGCTTATAATATGTCCGTATATTTAAGTCTCAAATTTCAAAAACGGTATTTATTGAAAAAAAAAAAATATATATATATACTTTTATATAACTCCACTTCTACGAATGACTCCACTATAAATCATTGTTCCATAAGAAATGTAACAAAACGGAGACACGTAAGATATATTTCCTTAAGTTTGAAGTGCGCAACTTTTATTCTTCAACCTATCCAATTAAAATATTTCCAAATTGTACATGCATGAGAACGATTTTGATGTTAAAAAACCCCTGACGGCTCGGCCTCAGGCACAGGTAGATTTCGACCGTGGGGAGCCTGTTTATTGGGAATTGCAGAAGAAATGACCTTTTTGCCATGATGCGGCAGTTGGGACCGCCCATTTAGAAATTTACCTCTGTCTGTAGGCGGAGCCGGCAGGGATTTTTTGTTTGTTTTTAATTTGTTTTTGCTGTAAGGGTTGGTCCTATAAAAAACTTGTCAGCATAAAAGTTGTAGATAATATTAAGGGGATTTATAATAAATTTAGGCGGATTTAATATCTTGTTAATCGACAAAGTTATGAATTTTTTTCTTCTTAAAACCCCTATCCCCCCCCCCCCCCTTGAGACCATTTTTAATGATATAAAAAATCTGTCATGCATAAATTTTCGGCCCTTTTCTTGGATGCAATAATAACTTTAAACGGATTCGATACGTATAATTAAGAAGTTATGGGGTTCTTTCTGTTTTCACAAAAGTCCCCCATTTCTCCCATACATCCAAAATTACAGTCACATTTCTCGAAAAATTGACAAGAGAAACTGGAATCAAGTCCTTTTAATCATATTCCAACGGAAAATTAAAGATTGGAAAAGTTGAGAAAAATGCCAAAATTAACTCTATTTATCATCAAAACAATGCTCTAATTCCCATTTTTGAAGCAGAAATTCCAAAACTTTATCCTACGGACTTTAAAAGTGTTGAGTTCCAACAGGATAAAGTGAGCAGCCATACATCCAAAAGTAAAGTCACATTTCTCGAAAAATTGACAAAAGAAACTGGAATCAAGTCCTTTTAATCTTATTCCAACGAAGTCACCAGATGTTTGCTCTTGCGAAACGCCGACCAACTACGATGAGTAGAGTCTAGAAATGTAAGTTGGAGGAATGGAACAAAAGTCCACCTTCCAGTTTTACAAAAAGCCCTACTATCTTGCAAATCCCGCTGCAATACGATAGTCCACAACAAGGGCTACCAGACAGAACCTATTAAAAAATAATTGTTTTAATTTATATATTTTATTTTTGTTGCCAAAATCGTTCACAATATGTGTAAACAGCATTTTTTTTTCAAAAATATTTCGATTTTACTTTTTTTTTTTTTTTTTCGTAATGTAGATATTTTACTTACCCATCATACGTAGTATAGGGTAAGTCTTGTAATCGTTTTGAAAATCGAAAAAAAAATTTTAGACGGATTTACACGTTTCAGACATTGGAGATTACGAAAAACATATTTTTAGAAAAAAAAATTTTGCCGTCCGTCTGTGTGTCTGTAAACGCTCTATCTCCCGAAAATATTGAGATAGAGACTTGAATTTTGGTATGTACTTAGTACGTAATAATGGGAAGAAGCTTATTGAATTTCAGTAACCTCGATGATCCGGAACTATTTTTTTCGGACTCTCGAAATATTCGTTCTGATAAAAGGTATATAAAAATTTTCGAAATTGTTTATTTTAAGGAGTGAATATAAAAGACAATAAAAAAACAAATTTTGCATAAAACATGAAGTCGATCGGATAATGAGTTGCCGAGATATTTGGAATCCTATTTTCCACATTCTTCGATTTTTTATGACACTGTATTTCATTCCAATTTCAATTCAAAGATATATTTTAATTGGAAATGAGACGCTTAATCAGATGCAATAAACCGCTAGTTAATAGGATTATTGTTTTTGGAGTTATAAGGATGTTTCTTTTAAGCAATTCAGTAATCGAGCCTTTAAAGTTTAGGACGTCATCAAGCCACGATTTTATTCGAATTGCAATGCATTTTATAAGTAGTTTGCGCTTTTTTTATTTTAATATTTTACATTATGCATATCCATGATGGGTAAGTATTACGGTGGCCCCCAACGACTAGTTTTCTTTAATGTTCAATAAAATTAATACATACATTTCTATACGGTTATATTTATTAAAAACTTTTTTTCTTTGAAAACAAAGTAAAAATATTTTTTTGTGACTAAAAAAAAAAAAAAAATACTAAATTAAGTCACGTTCTGGTGGAACATTGTTGTTGTATCGACATAAAAGGAACGTGAGCAATAAAAATAATTTAATTGAGAAATAAGAGAAAATGTTTACGAGTTATTGTCACACAATGGTCGAAAAAAAAAAAGTTAGACCGCATAGAAAAGGCTTCGGACAGAGAAAATGTCAATATTTATAGGCCGATATTTTTATTTTTTGATATCTTTATGGCGAAACGTCGATAAAAGATAAAAGACAAGAAAGAAAAATCATACATCGAGCATCGATTATGAAACAATTTCCAATGCATTCAGAATATACTGTAATAGAACTTCACCCCTTAATAAGGTTTTGTTTGTTTATTGAATAAACCGGGTCTTAAAAAGGACTGACTGATTTTAAAATTCAATAACTTCCAAACGGTGACAGATATTTAAGTAATTCTTGCAGGAGAGTCATGTAAGATGTCAGGAGTTTTTTTTTTAATGCGATTCCTGATTTTAGTTCGAATTACCAGCAATAGACGACCCTCCGAGCGATAGGAGTGCAATCCAGGCTAAAACTAAAATCTACTAGCATTGATGCAAAGGAAGGAGGTTCAATACATGGAGTGGGTCTCATTCGCTAACACAATCTTGTTCTGATTCTGGATAAGATTTTATTAGCGAATGAGACCCACTCCATGTATTGTAACAGTAAAATAAGTAGTAATACGCTACCGCGCATGCGCGGTAGCGTATTACTGCTTATTTTATTGTTTAATACTGTTAATTTTACGGTATAATACTGGTAACTGGGGTGCCAGTATTATACTGTAAAATCAACATTTTTTTTTTTTTTTTTGCAGTGTATATATATATGAAAGGATAAAAATGAACTCTTTTTTTAAAATGCAAAATTAAAATTCAGAATTTAAAATTTAAAATCTCAAAACATTTTTTCTAACTTATAAATCTAATGTTTAAATTCGACTTGCCCCTGTTAAGTTTATTTTACTGCACAGCACTTATTACTTCCAGACTCCAAAATTGAACTTTCTTTAAAATTAAAAGTGCTGACGTTGTGCAATTCTCTTCTCCCTGTGGTTAGATCGGCATGAGCTATGCCTGGGATGCTCTGCAAGATCTGGCCCAGACATCAATCAAAAGGTAATTGACCAATTAAATTAAATGATCCTCCCTGTTTGACAGTTTCTCCCTCTGCTGGAAAATATCCCAAATTCTAATTAAAACTGGCATGCAACGACCAGGAGGACAGATTTTTGGCAGATTTGAGTGGTCAGCCAAACCCTCGGCCATGTAGAGTTCAGATATGACCGAAGATGGCTCGCGATGGCCTCTGGTCGAACTCCCCACTAAGATTGGGGAGCCCAATAAAATAGTTCGATCCACAAAGAGGTACCGACTTCTAATTATTTCTGTGTATCTGTCAATTATTAGTCTCCCAAGTCATCCCCAGGATAATTCCTTACAAAACATTATTACATAACATGCTAAAATTCAGTTTAGTTAAAAAATGCACAGTTGAAAATTCCCTTTCAGCAGTTTCCACCAATAAACGGAAATGTACTGGAGATGTTTTATGTAGCCCTGTATCGGATCTATAGAATTTATACTTACCGAGTAATATGCAAAATAAATTGTTAAATTTCAAAACGTATACCACAGCTGAAAATGCACTTTCAGCAATTATTTTCCATAGAGAGTACTATACTGGGATTCTTTTGTGTGTCCCTGTAAATGAACGATGAATGCTATGCACATTGTATTCTATAGTAAGCATTTTGCGCTCCACCTCAATAATATATATTAATTTCAATATGTTTGAAATAGTGCAGTATAATTATTAAAATACACTGTAAACGATTTTTCGAAATAGACCGTAATGAAACGGAATTCTTTTGAGTATGCCTGTAAATGAACGATAAATTCTATGCACATCATATTATATAGTAAGTATCTTGTAGTGCACCTCAGATGTATATATAAATTTCAATATGTTCGAAATAGTGTAATTAAAATACACCGCAAACGATTTTTGTAGATAGACCGTAATGAAACGGAATTCTTTTGAATGTCCCTGTAAATGAAAGATAAATTCTATGCACACCCTATTATACAGTAAGCATCTTGTAGTGCACCTCAGATGTATGTATCCATTTTAGTATATTCGAGATAGTGTAATTTCATTAAAATACACCGCAAACGATTTTTCGAAATAGTTCATTGTCAATACCGAACATGCCATAGTAAACCTCAATAACATATATCGATTTCGTGGAAATCCGAGTATATTTACTCGAGTTAGAGCACGGAGAGACAGACAGCAGACAGACAGATAAACCGAATTTATAAACAGTTTTCAACTATGTTGAAAGTGTTAAAGAAGATTGTTATCAGCACGTTTCAATCCTGTACGGGAAAATCAAATTTTGTTCCCTTTAAAGTTAGTTATAAATAAATAAATGCGAGTCCTGGAATTCTTTTGAAAATAATCAGAAAATTTTAAATCAAAACATGTGTAATCTGTTTCACGGATCAATTAAACAGGCCATGAAATGAATTTAGTACAGAACGCAGAAACATTGAAACCGTCACGGTCACAGTCAAAACCGCCGAATCGAAACCACCCCTCCTCGATACTTATTTTGGAATGGAAGAAGCAGTAAGTAATCTTTACATGGAATCTTCCTTAATTAATGGGGAATTCGGAAACTTTTAATTCTGATGAACATTCATTTATTTGCCCAGCTGTCTTTTATTTATTTCAGATGTAGGAAAGATAATGGGAACAATTCATTCATCAGATGCAAGATCTGTAGCGTGTGTCGGGGAATATGTTCCTTATTTACAGAAATAGCTCGTTAATTAAAATTAGAATTATTTGCATTCGTAGTTCTTAATGTTCATTCATTATTTCGACGCAAAGATCAAAGTTTAGATATCAAATTGCTTTCTTCTTTTTTTTTTTTAATCTTTCTGTGGAGCTTTTAATTGTAATATAACGATGCCAATTTGAAAGTTGTCGTCAACCAAACAACTGCGGTTGTCAAGACCGATTTTAAAACGGACTGAGGTGGGTTGAGTAAGTTTTATTGAAATAAATGAGTAATGTTCTCACATTACAGATGTTTGTTTATCGTATAATTAGTAATTTTGGTACTTCTCTTCTCCATTATCCCGTCGACCACTCTCCATAAAAAAAAAAAAAAAAAAAAAATATCACCAAACTGCAACGCCAATAAACAAATGGAAGATTGTTGCTTTTGCAATCTAAAAAAAAAAAAAAAAAAAAAAAAAAAAAACAACAACAGCAATAAATTCGGAAAAGCTCCACTCATTGAAATGTCAACTATCAGTAACTTTAAGCACTAAAATTTATGATATATTACTGAAAACAGAATTTTTTTTTTGGATATTTATTTATTTGCATTTTTTTTCTTAATTATCCCTCCCGGCTGCTTGATAAATCCTTATGACGTCAGTTCAAAAACTCAGTAGATCAGTTAAAACTAGTAATAAAACTGTACGTAACTATGCATAACAACATTTTTTCAATGCTTTTCTCTTTTAATATCCTGACGTCGTCATTTAATGACTTAATTGTTATTTTAATTAGCGAAATGACTAATAAATCAGTAAAACATCAATAAAAATGCAGATAAACGTCCCATTAAAAATCACTTAATCACATAACAAACACGAGTTACGCATCTGACGTCAACCGTCAACTCAGTGTGATACCACGATCATGCATTTTTGACGTTAAATCCTATCGTTAGCGATATATATATATATATATTTTTTTTATCGAAAGTGGACGACGGGATAATGGAGAAGTACCGTGATTTTCACTAGTCTAGTTATTATCGTGATCACTAACCGTAATATTATTAACAGAGTTGATTCATATTAGACTTTGGTTCTGAAAAATAGCGTTCGATTTACGATAAAAATTAATAAAAGGAACTCCGGTATATATTTTTCCTATTTTTAGGTAGATTTCGTAAGAAATACTTTCTATTACATTCTTACCCTAATTTGGAATTTAAAAAAAATTTTTGCAGATCTACGCCGATCATGACTCCCAGAACCCAAAATCATCCCCAGTTCAAAACTTTATATCTATCTATCTATGTCACTTTTTTATGGACACTATAACTGCAATAATTCTTTACAAATCTCTTCCAAACTGATACAAAAAATCAAGGGGCATAAAATCTCGGTCAAGTTCGTTAATGAGCAAACTCGAACCAAGGGGGGGGGGGGCTTTTTGTGAAAACGGAACACTCCCCTCCACTCCCATAATTTGTTAATTATTATACTATCGAATCCGTTGTAAGTTATTATTACTTCTAGGAAAAGGGCCGAAAATTTATGTATGACAGATTTTTGATATAATTAAAAATGGTCCCAAGGGGGGGGGGGGTTAGAAGAAAAAAATTCATAACTTCGTCAATTCACAAGATATCAAATCCGCTTAAATTTATTATAAATCCTCTTAATATTATCTAAAACTTTTATATTGACAAGTTTTTTATAGTACCAACCCTTATAGCCCCCCCCCCCCAAAAAAAAAGAAAAAACCCTGCCGGCTCCGCCTGCAAATAACTTAGGTGTTTCGAAGTGGGCAGTTCCAACTGCCGCATCATTGCAAAAAGGTCATTTTTTCAGCAATTCCCAACAAACAGGCGCCCCACAGTCTGCGTCTTCGAAATCTACCTGTGCCTGTAGGCCGAGCCGTCAGGGATTTTTTTTCTAATGCCATAGTAGCAATATGCAGGGTGCGTCATAAATTCGTGCAAACTTAAAAAAAATCCTAATAAAAGAAGTAATGCTCGGTTGAAAAGAATCCAATTTATATCGTTTATTTATATCAATTTATATCGTCAAATTTATGTCGTTAATTTTACTCTCAACTATTATATATATATATATATATATATATATATATATATATATATATATATATATATATATATATATATATATATATATATATGTCGTATTTCCAAGTTCAAATCCGGGATAAAAGGCAGTCGTGCTCCTGATAAACAGGGTTAGCTAGGTGATAGGTTTCCCTTTTAGCTCGCATCAGGCGGCCGTGTGGTATCATCAACAACAACAAGAAATGTCAGTCCATATTTTTAGTCGAAGAACATTTTATTTCCAGTTAAAAACATCTCTTCAGGGAAAATGCTCATTAGCCAACGATAAACAAAAAAAAAAAAAAAAAAAAAAAATCTCCACGTTCCATTATTTTCTAGAATTCGTCCCGATTCTTTTTGATGGAATGCTACAGAGTGATCAATTAAATTATTTGAATTTAAGTCTGACTGCATAGGATTTACCACTATATTGCTGTTAATTGATTAATATGAGTATTTTAAATTATCCGAGACGTATAGTATTTATTTTGCACCTATGACTCTAAGGATCTGATATGATAATTTATACTTAGAAAATTTTATTAGACAAATTATCAATTAATTATAGAAAAGAAAGAGTTGCGTTGTGAATTATTTTTGAAGTTCGGATCCTCTTTGAGCCAATTACAATCATCAAAGGTTACCTGCAGAGAGTTATGTAACATTAAATATATAATGGCTTATTTTAAAACCTAGATTGTAATATTAAAGAAAACATTTCCTAAAATAAAAGACTTAATATTAATTCAATAAATTAAGTAAACAAAAGGAAAACTGACTAAAATTAATTGAATATAAAATTGAGTTTATTTACAAGGTAATTATAAGCATATGATTAAAAACAACATAAATGTTTAAAAAAAATAAAAATATTCAATCCTAGTTGAGAACTGTATTCTCAACATTTATTTTCTGAGAATTACAGTTTATCTTACTGAATTAAAAAATTCGATTTTGAAAGGCAGAGTTCCATACCCTAGAAGTATTTATTTGATTAGCCTTTTTATGTTTAGATCGGGGTAGGATCTTCATACACACTTAAATTCGTATTATTAAAAGAATATAGCTTAATTAAATAAAATGGAACAATGGTGAAGGAAGATTGTTTGTTACCTTATATTACTAGATAACGTTGACAGCAGGAGGTAATGGCTGACGCGTTTTCGCTTTTTCTTAGCGCGTACATTTCCATCTATTGGCACACACACTCAAAATCTGTTTTTTTAGTTAGAGAGCAGTCAACCTTCTACTTTTCCATCTTTTTTGAATCTGAACTCTCAAGAAAAATCACATTCTTTTCGTGGAGCAAAAAAAAAGGGATGGAACCATTTTTCCCTTTTCACATAAAATTAAGGCCTTATACGTTTTAACTTCTTGAAAATTTGCATGTTTCGGCCATACCTCTGATTTTAGAGAGATGACCATTGGCATGCGGGAGAAATTTGGTACTCCCCTTGAGTGTTTCATAGGTCCGTCGGTACAATAGCGATTCCTCTTGACGCCGTGCTGTGTCTGGGAGGTAAAGATGCTTTTACTTGTGAGGTCTTCGTGCCTATTTAAGCTCTCATAAATAAATGTGTCATATTATTGTTCTGACAATTTTCTCCATGACATTTTTATTAGGTGTAGTTAAATCATTCGTGGGAACGGAAAACCAAATATTTCCTTGACTGCCGTGGTTCACTTTGTTCCACAATTATCTATCTGTATGCGCTGATCCTAAAATGGATCATTAATTTGTATTGTTCACTGTTCACTGATTAAAATGATACCAAATACTCTGCTAATATGCAGAAAAAAAAACAAATACTTTTTTTTTTATAGTGTGTGCTAGTTTAGATCTAGATGGTGGTATTTCTCACCATCATCTCTTCCCCCGACATTAGAAAAAAAAAGGTCCACAGTATCTTTTTTTTTATATATATATATAGCCACAAAGTACTCGATGAAAGTCCATCGTCGTATTATATTGAAGATCAAAACTGAAAATGTTCACATGGAAAAGTCTAGGAACTTGGGATAAGCTGGGGTGTCACTAGGTTTGGAGTGTAAGTAGGTTTGCAACACCAGAAAAAAATTTTACACATTGGTGAAATAAAGCGTAATCAAAAGTTCACTGTTGAAAAATCTGATGAAAGACATGACTTCTTCAGCAAGTTATCATGTGTAGTTGGTTTCAATTTCCATTGTTCCAAAAACATTTATTAAAATTTTGAGTTTTAATAGGTCCAAATCCAAATAAAGCAGGAAAATTTGAATAAGCCAAATAATAAAATAAAATGCCCGAGAGAAGAAAGAAAAAAAAATTAATTTTCTTTTCCACTCTTATATTTTTAGTTATTACATACATATAAATTGGCAAATCTTTTATTTTAATTATTACAGGCTAATTAGGTACCCATACGTTGAAACACAATATACAGAATCATTTAAAACAAATACTCAATATAATCAGTAAGCTGTATGCATTGATAATGAATACCATACAATTAAAAAAAAATTATGTAATATATGAAAAACATTGAGAGAAAACACATCTATATAATCACATGTCTGTTGTACTACAATCTGTATTATAAACATTATAATCTAATTCTCACATGAATTATTTTCTCTTGAGCAGAAAGGAAAACTTCTTTATTTTTTTTTTATATATATAAAGAAAATGTTATGTTAAAAAAAAAAAATCTTATCATTCTTACTAAAACAATTGTTTTGGAATATGTGAAAAGGCTACTTTTCTGAATGAAAGATATTCTCAATAATAATATATTTTCATAAAAGAAACAGATCGAAAAAATGAAAATTTGTTTTCTTCTTTCGATACCAAAAATTTAAATATCCATCTATAAAGTCAAACACAATACCCTTTTAAACTGCCTGCCTTGGAATGGACGGGGTTGGGAAAAAAAAAAAAAAAAAACAAGGCAGAAGAAGAAAAAGAAAAAAAAACAGTAATCTTTTCTCCCTCTAATCCATCACCGCTAAGCGGAAGGATAGAGAATGACAGCTAGATGACCCTACCTGTGGACAATGACTCATCTCCCTACCTTCGGATTCAGTTGTACCCAGGGGACGATTTGCGAAATGATAAGCCGTGTATTAGGTATCTTTCCTCACCTGTGGGTGACGTTTACTAAACTCCTGTATTACTGACAGTGGGGAAAAAAAAAATCAGTGAAACGATTTGATTGCACGTGTGTCTGTGCAGATTTTGGATTACTCGCCAAAATTCAGCTATCTGTATTTTATTGTTGAAATAAGATTACATGTGTGTGTGATTAAAATAAAAAAAAGTCGTGTATACCCGGCTTGGATTTAAAAAAAAAGGGGTATGTTTAAATCTGTATATCTGTTTAACATTTTCTATAAAAAAAAAATCGGTACACGTGTAACGTGGTCAAATCCGTTTGCATCGCACTATCTTCTCGTCAATTTATATATTTACTTATTTATTTATATTGTGTATAAAAACGTAATGTATTATAATATATATATATTTTTAATATAATATTGATTTTCTAGTTACAATTTAAGTTAGCGAGAACAAGCGAGCGTTGCTTTGCACAAACGAAAATGTGCATGCAATTGTAAAATATTTATTTAATTATTTATTCTTCTTATTATTATTATTTTAAAATATATTAACGTGTAAATATACATATTTAAGGAATCGAAAGCGAGCGTTCGCTTTTCTTTTCTCTTATTATTTTTTGTTTTATAAAATATTACATATAGTTAGAAAAAAAAATTAAACAAATTTTTTTTTTTGTAAAGTTTGGAAATTTAGTTAATTAGAAATATCTCAGCTAAATGCATTATTAGATGCTCTGCGCAGATAGTCTCAATTTCGCCTGCAAAAACGAGACTTTAACATCCAATAAATTGCTGAAATGATCATTGACATGTATCCAACACCTTTTTATTATTATTATTTTTTAAGTATGAAATAATTTACCTAAATATTTAAGGTATAAATTAAACATCCAATTTATGTTTTGTAATAATTGAAACGTTCAATGGTATTTTTTTTTTTTTTTTTTTTTTTTTTTTTTGTAATTAAATTATCTGAGATGTTAATCCTTAGGGACAACTAATATTTTTTTTTTTTTTTTTTTTGTTTTATAATATGAAATCGTACGATTATTCTAAAATTAAAATTGAAACGCGTTGTTCTAACCAAGTTATAGATTATATCAAATATTAAACTAAAATAATTTTGTAAAATCTGACAGATTTTTTTTTTGTTATAATAATTCAAGTGGATTCGTCAATCCGTGGCTTTAAGCAAAGGATGAATTATTATAAATATTGGTCAATATAAAATGTTGTATTATTATTATTTATATTTGTGTCGCCGAGTGAATAGATGTTGACTTGTAATTTTAAATCGATTAGTTATATGTTTTGTGCTACATATAAAGACTTTTATTTTCACTTTTAGTAGAGGGGGTAAGGTTATATATTAAAAAAATTTTTTTGTTTTGTTATATAAATTAGTATAAAATGGGTTTGAAAGGGTGATACCCTGGCAAGGCTGCCTCTGTTTTTATTTTTACCGTAATTATTATTATTTTTTATTTAACGTGCATGTTTGTTCACAACTCCCTCTGACGAGCCAAATCCCTCAGTAGTACACTGTGTAGCAAAGAAAAAAAACTTGCAGTATCCTCCCTAAATGATCTTTTTTTTTTTTTTTTTTTTTTTTTTTTTAATAGTAACCTGTCCTCAATGTACTGTAAATAAACAATAATGGAAAATTATAAAATGTGTACTAAACTAAAGAAAAATAAGACATCTATAAACGATAAAAATTTAAAATAAATATATACATATTGCCTCGACGGCAATAAAAGAGAAAAAAAATTTCTCGCTTCCCTATCTAGGAATTTATGTGTATAGTCTGTGATTCCACTTTCGTTGGTGAGAATAATTTATTTATGTGGCGTTTAATAGTAGCTTTATCTGGGAATGCAATTTCCTTTAATAGGTAATTGTTATTCCTAAGCTTCCTTACCACCTCGAATGGTCCCAAGAATTTTGGCTGAAGTACACCTGGTTTACCCACGACTTTTAAGTAGCATTCTTGTCCCGTTTGTAGAAATTTTACTTTTTGGACTGGAGTACTGTCGATGTACTCCGCCATAATTTTTTTTTGGTTTTGTAAGGCTAATTTCTTTATTTCCTCAATATGTTGGACTCTATTTTTAACGTAGGTTTTGACAATTATGTCTTGGTCGGGCAAGTGTATGGAAAAAGGAGTTCTTATTTCTCTACCGAAAAATAGAAGTGCCGGAGAAAATCCCGTAGCTCTGTGCGGCGTACTGTTATAATTAATTTTAAAAAAATCAATCCTGGTATCCCATTCTAAAGAGTTTTTACACATAGCCACAATTGAATTTTTTAATATTTTATTACTGATTTCACAGAGCCCATTACTGCGTGGATTATTCACGGACGTAAAATCTAGGTCTATGTTAAGAGAATCCATGTATTCTTTGAATAAATCAGAGTGAAAATACCGGCCATTATCCAATTTTATGGATCGCGCCAATCCGAAATTACTAAAATAGCGATTCAATACATTTAGAAGTGTTTGTGATTCACAATTGCGAACCGGTACAGCCTCCAAGAATCTTGATGTGGAATCAATAATCATAAATACAAATTTATTTTTGCGTAGCGTCATTGGAAGCAAACCAATTAAATCTATATGCAAAACTGATCCGATTTCTTTATCTTTGATTATTTTTTGTGTGGGAACTTTAATAGTTTGATGTTGTTTAGTCGTGTTACATGGTATACATTTAGTACAATAATTCTTTACATCCCTGTACATCCCGTACCAGTAGAATCTAGCTTTTATTATTTGATAAGTTTTAAAAAATCCGAAATGTGGTTTATGAGCTTCCTGTATTATTTCAGCTTTAAGTTTATCCGGAGCAATTAACAGTTCATTTGTATCAGAGCCTGGCTTTAATATTAATATTTCTTTTTGATTGAGAGTGAATTTTTTTGTGGTTTTGTTTTGTTTGTCAGTTTTAATTTTGTTTATTATTTTACTTAATTTTTCGTCTTCTAATTGTTGTAGTTTAATGTTTTCATCTGATAGAGCTTTGTTTACCGTAAACAATGAATTTTGCAATTTTTCTCTTGAAATTATATTATTAATGTTCCTCGAAACATAATCAGCAGGATTTTTAGACCCCTCGATATGCTGAAAAGAGTAGTTAAAAGGGGACAAATTGTCCAACCACCTTGCTACAATGTCTGGTTGCTTTTCCAAATTTAAAAAATACGTTAGCGCTTTGGAGTCTGTATAAATATTAAATTTTCTCCCTGCGAGAATATGCTTGAAATACATCACCGCTTCATGAACCGCCAGTAGTTCGAGTTTGAAACTGGGGTAGTTCTTTTCGGGATCCCTTAATTTTCGCCCAAAATGTTCAATTGGCAGCTGTTCTCCGTCGTATTCTTGTGCTAAAATTCCAGAAATAGCTGTTTTAGAAGCGTCTGTGATTAAAATGAAATCTTTTGAGAAATCCGGGGGTTTTAATGTGGGATTTTTAACTATCGCTGCTTGGATTTCTTTGAAAGCATTTTCTTCTATGTCAGACCATTTAAATTTCACTTTGTCTTTAGTAAGATTAATTAATGGGTCAACTATTTTAGAATAGTCTTTAATAAGCGATCTAAAATAATTCGAAAGACCAAGTAGAGATTTAACTCCCTTCTTATTTTTAGGTTTAACTAAATTTTGAATTTTATCTATGTTTCTTTTTGAAGGAGAGTATCCTTCGCTGTTTAGGGTGAAACCGAGAAATTCGATTTCTGACATACAGACTTGTATTTTAGTAGGCTCAATAGTTAAATTATTTTCAATAAAAGCTTTAAGGACTTTGTCTAACAGATCTAACATTTCTTCGAGTGAGTCGGCTGCTAGGATCACATCGTCAATAAAATAAGCGACTTGATCTTCATTAAAGTGGCCCAACACTTTATCAATTAATTCTGCAAACACCGCAGTACTGAGTCGCGTTCCGAAAGGCAATCTTAAAAAGGAGAATTTACCGTGCTCCGTTATGAAAGCTAATTTTTCAGTGTCTTCTTCACGTAAATTTATTTGGAAAAACGCACTGTGTAGATCCAGTACTGTATAATATTTTTTTCCACTCATTCTCCGCAGAATCTCTTTAATTTCGGGTATGGGGTACGCATAATTTTGAAGTATTTCATTTAAAAGTCTATAATCGACCGCCATACGATATTTAACTTCATTAGCCTGTTCGTTTTCTGCAAAGATTTTTTTTTAACGAAAATAACAGGGAAAGCGTAATCAGAGTTGGATTTACGAATGATATTTGCTCTCAAAAGTTTTTCAATTTCTTTTTTAGCATACTCCTTAACATTGTGTGCAGTTTTGTATGGTTTAGTCTGCAGAGGATAATTATGTATTAAATTAAATCTTGGGACGACTAATGAAGATTGTCCGAGTGTATCGTAATTCTTAGAAAAGGCATGTGCATTATTTAGAAGTATTTTTTTTAATTTTTCTGCTGTGTCCGAGTCTAAATGTTGTAAATTAAAGTCGTCTGATCTAAGTTCTGCTTTTCTCCGTTCACGAACTTGCTCTAAATTCAGATTATTAATGTGCACTACCTGCTTCGTTACTTCTTGACCCTCAGTGTCAACTGATTTTATTTCAAAATGTTTAGAAATTTTGCCAATGTTCATTCTCTCTGTTAAGATTAATTTTTGTTGTGATTTGTTAGTGATTATTATATGAATTTTTTTATCCTTGGCAATTTCGTGAATTGATGTTTTATAATAAATTTTCATATTATGTTTAATCGGTTCCAAGAGTATTGTATTTGTAGTTGCGAATTTATCTGGATCTAATAGTAATGCAACAATTTTTTTTTCGCCTGGTAGTAACTCCGTTGTCTGTGTTAGTTTTGCTGTAACAAAATTTTTGTGCGAGATACGTTTTTTTTCTTTTTGTGTATTGTTTCTTTATTTTGATTCTCATTAGAGTTAGCAGTTAAGTTACTTATCAGACTTCGAGGTTCATTTTCTAGAAATTGAAGTGCAATGTTTTTGTTTTTTAATTTCATGGTTTTATCTTCAAAATCTAGGATAATCTTATTTGTTTTGAGGAAATCGAATCCCAATAGCATATTGTAGTTCCGACCAAAATCTTGAGTTGTAACATAGAATGCCCCCGATACAAAAACGTTTTCCAATTTGAAAGTTAATTTAATGCATTGCTTAAAAGAGATTGTCGAATTTGTTAATGTTTGAATTTTTACCTGGTTACAGAGATTTTTATATTTTACGTGTGCATTCTTTAATTGTTCGAACAATATAGGTGATGCCAAAGTTACTGCCGCCCCACTGTCTGTCAAAGCATTAATCTTAACACCATTAATTTCAAAAGTAATAATCGGAAGTTGAGAATTGTCATTACTTTTGACACTAGCAATAATTTTGTTATTTTTTTTAGACCCGCAGTGAGACTTACGCGGGTGCCTTGTATTTGAGAATGTAAGTCCCGACTTTAGTTTCCCTTATTGTTACTAGAATTCTGATCATGATCTTTATCTTGTTTATTGTTTTCAAATGTCTGCTGTGAATTATTTTTTTTTGTATAATCATGTTTTTTATAATTATTTTGCTTGTAGCCCCCTCTATGCCCTCTATAATTTCTTCGCTGGTCATATGATCTCTGTTCGTTGAAATTGCCTCCATAATTTCCGAAACTGGGATATGATATCGGCATAAATTGTTGGTGGGGTGGGGGTGGTGCATAGTACATGTACTGAGGAGCAGAATATTGCATAGGGTTGAAGTTTTGGTGCGTGTAATTTGGGGTTTGCTGAAAGTTTCCCTGAGCTTGTTGGTTTCCCCCTTGATAAAAATTTGGTTTTTCGATTTGAATATTCTCAGGAATTTTTTTATTTTCGTCCACGTAATTACTGCTGTTTTGTTCGTTGCCCTTGTAAAACCAACAATGTGGGTTCGTATGGGATGCGGATTTACAGT
Organism: Maratus michaelseni; assembly: GCA_963931845.1. Taxonomy (NCBI): domain Eukaryota; kingdom Metazoa; phylum Arthropoda; class Arachnida; order Araneae; family Salticidae; genus Maratus; species Maratus michaelseni. The sequence goes on from OZ007596.1 coordinate 40,272,973, forward strand.
ACTTGCAAAACCTAGTTGTATCATTGTTAGTGGCATTTACCTTTAATTTTATGTTATTTAATTCCGCGGTTAATAATTTTATATTCTCTGCACTTTCTACATTGAGTTTAAGCAGTTCATTTAACAAATCAGAATCTTTAGTTTTGGAAATGTTGTTGATGTCCTTTAAATTGACATGTGAATAAGCCTCCTCTAATTTTAAGGCTATGTTGCACGCTGTTTTAAAGTCCGGCGGAGAGTTTTTTCTTACTTCCAGACTTAAATCACTACGAATTGATTCCAAAAACTGAGATAATTTGATCATTTCCATGAATGTAGAGCTGTTGTTAGCTCCTATATCTTGCCCACTTTTTTTTAGATAAAGGTCTGCTGCCGCATTAAACTCTAATATAAATTCGTTCATGTTTCGTTCCGGTTTTTGTTTGAGATTGCAAAATTTCTTTTGCGCTTCTAGAAATGTGGTTTTGGGTTCGAATAATTGTTTTAACTTTGTTTTAAAGGTTTCTAAGTTCTGTTCCACGAACAAATTTTGATCCCTCATCAATTTATCTTTAGCAGGTCCTACAATTTTCGCCTTTAATATAGTTAATTTAGAATCATTATTCAATTCAGTTTTATTGATGAGATTGTCAAATTGTAAGAAAAAATGGTTAATATTTGCTTCCTTTTTTCCATCATAGTATGGAATCAGATTAATTAGGCTATCTGCATTTGGGGTGTCCATTGTAGTAATTTTAGGAGTAGCTTTTTCAGAATTTATAATTTTCTTCTCTTTCTTTTTTTTCTTATTATTATTATTCTTATTATTACAAATAATATTAGTGTCTACAGTTTGATTATTTAATTCGCGTAATTGTTGTTTTGACACCAGTATCTATTCTACTAATTCTTTGACTTTTACGCTTATTCATCCAATTAAAGTACAAAAATCATAAAATAGAGAGAGAGCAAAAAAAAAAATTGTTTAACATAAAATAAAAGATACCCAATGGTGAATTGTTATGCACTGTTCGAGAAATTAATTATATATAACATATATCATTTCAATATTTGAGCATTATTATGTATTTATTTTATATTTGCTGCTGTTGCAGTATATGTAACACAAGTCATATTTTCAATTCTTTGTTAATACAAATCAATCCAATAACACTTATTATTATTTAATATATCATTATATATTTAGTGAGGTACCCAAAAAGAATTGCCAGGTATATGCATGTTACAGAGTGTATGAAGATTCCCCAATGAATGCTTAAAATTTTTTTTTTTTTTTTTTTTTTTTTAATTAGTTGTTGAAAAGAGGAAAAAAATTTTTTTTTAAAGAATTAGAATTAAGAACATTTATGTTAGCAAAAAAAATTTTTTTTTTTTTTTTTTTTAGTCTTAATATTGCATATATATTTTTATATTTAAAAAATTATACAATAACCTAAAGTTCTATTTCTAAAATTAAATTAATATATTGAAATAATTTAGAAAGAGGTAACGGTACCACTTCTAATTCGGTAAACCCTATGATGGAATGCTACAGAGTGATCAATTAAATTATTTGAATTTAAGTCTGACTGCATAGGATTTACCACTATATTGCTGTTAATTGATTAATATGAGTATTTTAAATTATCCGAGACGTATAGTATTTATTTTGCACCTATGACTCTAAGGATCTGATATGATAATTTATACTTAGAAAATTTTATTAGACAAATTATCAATTAATTATAGAAAAGAAAAAGTTGCGTTGTGAATTATTTTTGAAGTTCGGATCCTCTTTGAGCCAATTACAATCATCAAAGGTTACCTGCAGAGAGTTATGTAACATTAAATATATAATGGCTTATTTTAAAACCTAGATTGTAATATTAAAGAAAACATTTCCTAAAATAAAAGACTTAATATTAATTCAATAAATTAAGTAAACAAAAGGAAAACTGACTAAAATTAATTGAATATAAAATTGAGTTTATTTACAAGGTAATTATAAGCATATGATTAAAAACAACATAAATGTTTAAAAAAAATAAAAATATTCAATCCTAGTTGAGAACTGTATTCTCAACATTTATTTTCTGAGAATTACAGTTTATCTTACTGAATTAAAAAATTCGATTTTGAAAGGCAGAGTTCCATACCCTAGAAGTATTTATTTGATTAGCCTTTTTATGTTTAGATCGGGGTAGGATCTTCATACACACTTAAATTCGTATTATTAAAAGAATATAGCTTAATTAAATAAAATGGAACAATGGTGAAGGAAGATTGTTTGTTACCTTATATTACTAGATAACGTTGACAGCAGGAGGTAATGGCTGACGCGTTTTCGCTTTTTCTTAGCGCGTACATTTCCATCTATTGGCACACACACTCAAAATCTGTTTTTTTAGTTAGAGAGCAGTCAACCTTCTACTTTTCCATCTTTTTTGAATCTGAACTCTCAAGAAAAATCACATTCTTTTCGTGGAGCAAAAAAAAAGGGATGGAACCATTTTTCCCTTTTCACATAAAATTAAGGCCTTATACGTTTTAACTTCTTGAAAATTTGCATGTTTCGGCCATACCTCTGATTTTAGAGAGATGACCATTGGCATGCGGGAGAAATTTGGTACTCCCCTTGAGTGTTTCATAGGTCCGTCGGTACAATAGCGATTCCTCTTGACGCCGTGCTGTGTCTGGGAGGTAAAGATGCTTTTACTTGTGAGGTCTTCGTGCCTATTTAAGCTCTCATAAATAAATGTGTCATATTATTGTTCTGACAATTTTCTCCATGACATTTTTATTAGGTGTAGTTAAATCATTCGTGGGAACGGAAAACCAAATATTTCCTTGACTGCCGTGGTTCACTTTGTTCCACAATTATCTATCTGTATGCGCTGATCCTAAAATGGATCATTAATTTGTATTGTTCACTGTTCACTGATTAAAATGATACCAAATACTCTGCTAATATGCAGAAAAAAAACCAAATACTTTTTTTTTTATAGTGTGTGCTAGTTTAGATCTAGATGGTGGTATTTCTCACCATCACTTTTAGCAAACACCAGCGTCAAAAAATCCTCTCCGAATCAGGATGATCGTGTTTTTAAACTAGCTTGCGTAATAATATAGAATACGTCACGTGACCCACTTCTATCGAATCAAAAGGTCTCTTTTGGAACTTTATCAATATTTCCGGTGGATTTATTTTGTTGTAAAATGACTTCCTTACCGCCAAAAACTTTCTACGCCCTTCCAGAATATTCCATAATCTCGTACCAGATGCCTGCCATATCAACAAACGAGCTTATCTGTTTTTAGGCTGTAGCTAAATTTCGAATTTAATACGTAATAAAAATAATAAGAAGAAAAGAAAATGAATCTTTATAAAAGGAAAAAAAAAGAAAGAATTAAAGTTTTTCGGAAATATTTTAATAGACATTTGATATTTAATAATAGGATAACTTTATGAAATAAGGTTTTTTGAGCGGAATATTTTAAGAGATACGATATTTTAGCATTTAAATAAAGAAGTTATAGCAATTTGACCACACGGGAATAATACTAATGAATTTTAATAATGGATTAAAATAAAGATGTTCTATTTAAAGAATAAATTAAAAAAGCTATCGCCATTTTTAGACTAGCTACTTTCGAATAAATATTATTAAGTGGATTAGGACAAATTGGCTTTACATATGGATAGTAAAAGGCTATTTTAAGAATGAGAATTATTTTAATAAGCTGGGTTATATACCGAATATTATTGAATGGACAAATTTTATAGAATAATTGCGGGAAAAAATTAAATTTTGTAATATTATCTCCCCTCCCTAAAGATTTTGGATGAAGTTAATAGTTAAGTAACTATAAATTCAGACAATATAAATTTAATACTTTAGAAATTTGAATTTTGACTAGTATAAATTTAGAGACTGTCAGCAAGGAGATGGGAAATTTGAAGAACTGGAAGACAAAAACAAAAACAAAAATAAAATAATAGTAATCAATTAAAATTAATAGATAAATAAAAATAAAGCTACGAGCATTTCCCCTGTAAAATAATACAAGAAATGGTTACAATCTCACTTACCATTTGTAAGTGCACAAGAAAAATACAATAACAATAAATAATAAATATTAATAAACAAGAAAAACAGGATAATAATAGTAACAGAATTTTGCTTTTACCAAGTTCACAAGCTTTAGAATAAGTAGTCACTAGCAAATTGTTAAAACAAAGTTAAAAAAAAAAAATTCGACTTCATTCAAATTTGAGTTCATTAGATCCAACTGTTTTATTTCAGTCTCTTTCTTGGATCGTGATAAGTCCTCATTTTGTTTTAAAAAAAAAATGGTTACTGCAGTCCCTTTCTTAAAAATACAGTTTTTATGTAAAGGCTGAAAATAAAGACATTACTCCATCAAAATTTTAAAACTGTAGTCATTCTTACCAATACTTTATAATGACTTTATAATGCTAGCACTTGTCACAACATCTTTCTCTTTCTCTTAAGTATCACAGTAAATTTCTCACATAATAAACAAGTCAAATTATCTCTTGGTCGTTTATTGTACTTGGAATATGTTATCTTTGTTATATTCCTGTGGGATTTGTTATATTTCTCTTGGGATCCCAACATCTTTAACTAATATTTGTCAAACATTTTTTCACTAATAAATAATATAACTCTTCAATAATATAAATAAATGCTATAATAAAATTCAATTCATAAACATAACAATAATAACTTTCAATATAACTAATACTTCTCAACATATGTAGTAATTCATAATATAATTCAATAGTAGAAATAATAATAATATAATAAAATTAGTATAATTTAAGAAAATATCACAGTTTGTTTATTTATTGTTAGGGAAAATATTGGTTGAGGATAAAATAATTACATAGCAAATAAATAAATTCCTTATTTTTTAATTATATAAGAAAGTATTTTTGCCAGTCGAAAGTATACAAAAAAAATATATATATAATAATAATTTCAAAATCCAAATAAATGTAAATCTAAATATTTAGAAATTGAACTCTCAACCATTAGTTCCTTACAATAATTTTTTCCTCTGATACCCTTTTACAAAATTATACTGTTAAGTTATAAGTATTCATATCCTAAATGCAGAGAGTTGTTTTTTTGGCAAACTTAGAATATATAAAGACAATACATAACAATAAAAGATGTTAATTTTAGCTGAGAAATGGAATACAAAGGCAATTAGTTTAGATACTTAATTTTCTATTGTCACACCAAAACAATCACTGTAAAATCACATCATCACTATCCAATCATTTATATAATTATAGAAATACTTATAAACGGTTACTATTTGATTATCTATTGAAGTAAATAACATAATATTAAATTTTTGAAACAATTGGTTTAAGAAACAGTAAATAAAGTAAAAATAGTTTATTTTGATATAGAATTAAAACATTTAATTTCATTTTTCAACATCAATTTGACAATTCCTAAAATCAAAATACACATCTTATGCCTGCATAAGGTGTCTACTCAACCTCAAAAACTCTCAAAAACAAGTAAATATTTTAGTTGATCAGGCTAAAATATAACCACAATGTTGTAATAAAAGCTGTGACATTTATTTTAAAATTTTAAAATATTAAACTTTCAAAAATGGGTAATATCTCTGTTGTACACCAAAGACATACCTGATAATGTTGAAACTAGAGTAATAAGAGATATTTAAAGAATTAGAATTTATTCTATTGTTTTAGTTTCTTAGTTAGTCTAGTAGTGGTTTAGTCTTTAGTTTGATTTTGTGATGGTGATTGTGATGTCTGTGGTGATTTTGATTGTTGTTTGGGTTGCTCATGAAATAGTCTGAAATTATCTGGTGAAAAATAGGGTCGTAATTTAGACACATGTACAATAACTGAATTTAATTTAGTCTCATAATTAAATTTGTCTATTTCATAGGTCACATCAGAAAGTTTATTTATTATTTTGTATGGTGCAGAGAAAGTAGGTTCTAATTTTCTAGTGTTAGGATATTTAAATTCTTCACAAATTACATAATCTTGTATTTCTAGTGGAGATTCGACAAATTTTTTATCATAGAGTCTTTTACTTTTAAGGTGTAATTCACAAGTTCGCGCTTTTGCAATTTTGAGTGCTTTATTAACAGGAGGGTAATAATTTTGTTTTAAAGGAGATTCATACGGTAATTGACCATAAAATAAATAGGCAGGTGGGAATTTGGTTATGGAATGTGGTGTGTTATTGTATTCTTGGATGACTTGGTCTAATAATCTAGTCCAAGGTATTTTAGAAGAAATGGAATTAACTTTACATTTAAGTCTAGTAACTATAGTTTGGTTCACTCGTTCTACCTTCCCATTGGTTTGGGGGTGATGTGATGATGTAAAACGTTGTTGAACATGATATTTTCTGAGGAATTTTTTGAATCTTGGAGAACTAAAAGATTTATGTCTATCGCTAAGTATTGTTTTAGGTGCTTGAATATTGAAAATTTGTTTTAAACAGTTAGTATATGTTTCGATAGTAACATATATATATCTGAAGATTATTTATATTTCTAGTAAATTTGAAAATGACCCCTATATCGCAACAAAAAATATATGCTTCAACTTTAAGCAGCTATTACTCGGTCAGTTTTAATCGTAGAGGAATGGGACTTATTTTGTCTTACTTCTTAGTGTAATAGGAAATTTGTACTAAATATAATTTATAAGACCGAAGACCGTATAAAAAATTAAATTCCGTAAATTAAAAAAAATGTTTTATTGACCCAAATCGCTTTTAAAGTACTTTTTTACATCATTTAAAACATTTTTGTGCTTGGAACTATATGTCTATGACGAACGGTTTAAGAATTAGCCATTGGACATCGTTGAGAGTGGACACCCTGTAAAATACAAATCTATAGATTCTATACGGGGCTTCACAAAAAATTCGGATATTTTTCCGAGTCTATATAGTAATTGCAGAAATTGGGGTTTGAAATGTGTTGGGCGTTTTCCAATGTTACGGTTGGTTTCAACAAAGTTTTTTTTTTAATCTACATTAATTATTTAAATCACTTTCTCAACATTTATTTAAAAGCACTCTTTTTTTCTGTTTCTAATAAAAATTTAAATAAATAAAAGTAATTGTAATAATTATAATAAAATCAGTTTTTATTTTTACTTCTTTCTTTTTCTTTTTGCAAAGTAATTTCAACGTTTATAGTCTAACGTAGCTTCCTGTTTTTCAAATACGAAAAGCAGACAGTAAGGGAGGGATGTTTTGTCAGTAGACTGCACAGGTGGAAAATTTGGAGTCATCTAGTCTGACTTTGATATAAGAATGACCGACCGCCCTGTATAAGAATTACGTTATCCTATGAGTGTACTATACACGCAATTAGGCTTTGTAAGTTTACGTCAGGCTTCAATTGGCTCTGCTATCAGGCGGATAGCTGGCGCCCATGTAAACAGAGGCTAACAGGACCCCCCTTCAGCACACGCCATGGGGGTGATGCATGGTTTCCTTCCCCCATGAAGCGGCCGGCAGAGTGGAGCGGCAAGCTGTAGTCTTCACGATGAGTCCATTTTTCCTTTTGTTTCCATTCCCGTACCCCTGGCAGAGTGGATCGGTCCCGTTTTTCAAGCAGCGCGGGAGAATGAATGTTTACGACACTTGTTGCTTGGCCAAGAGACCTGTCGTTTGACTCGTAAAAAAAATTCGACTTATTACGGGGCTCGAAGATTGGCCTGTGGGCTGGATCGCGAAGTTGTTGAAGGCGGACAGGTTTCTGGAAGATTTTTTTTTTTTGAGAGTGGGGCATTGATGGCCCTACATTAACCATCCTAAATCATGATTTTATGATGAAAAGAGGCTATAAGGGCATTTTCGAATTGCGGATCTATAACTGTTAACGAGAAATTAAGAAGAAGATATGTGTAGCCTATTTTTTTTTTTTGGCGTAGTGGCGCTCCAAGATTATGACTTCTTAACCATCAGAAGTGATCATAGATATTGAACTAAACCGGTCGTTAGAAGTCGTAGTGTTCTGAGTTACGGTGATGGCTATCTTCGAATAAAACACATGCTTCAGGAAGGTGAAATTACTGACTCCGACGGTGAAGTTCTGGACCGTAGAACGATTTTCCCCTCCGGACTAGATGATGGACCTAGTAGTTGATGGCAAGTGATGCAGTGAGATGAGAGGATTGATGAATGTTAGCTTGAAACCACGTCTGAATTTTTCCCCAGCCTGAATACTCCAGCTTAAGTGCTTCATCAGATTTTGAAAAAGGAGGAAATGCTCCTAAGTGCCCATTGACTAAAATTGTAGAACTCTCTACCTGTTGTAAGTACTATTTGCATAGTTTTTCTTTTTATTTATTTGTACCTCTTTAAAAAAAAAAAAAAAAATATGTTTGCTATACCAGAGTTTAAAAGTGAAATGAGTATCTTTGGATAATTTCAATAAGAATAAACATTATGAACAGAAATAGTCTGTAGGTTAATATATAATGTTTGTATGTTTGAACGACCATCAAATGGTAATATGATGGTAATTTTAAAAATATGATGTGTAATTTAAAAGTAACCAGTGAGTGGTTTCAACTTAAAAGATCAGCTGTTATATTGTTTTATTAAGATTATTTTTGATAACTTAGTTGCTTCATTATTTTAAATGTTCAAATAAATTGTGTTTTTTTTTTGTTTATTATCAAAGTTGGTATGTTTTTCTTTGTATAAATCTCTAAATAATTAATTTTTTATATTCACAGTAGACCTATAAGAATGGCCTAACCTTTCTGTGATTAATTAAAAAAAAAAAAAAAAAAAGGAGAGAAAATTCAACTTTATTAAATTAGGACTTTAAAATTTCTTAAGTTTAAATTCATAACTGACTGTTTTAATGAACATAAATTGAAGTTCACTCAATGTTATACAATCGTATTTTTGATCTTGATTTAAGGATGGATAGATTAATAAGTGAAACAGTAATATTAAATTTAATTTCATAAAATGTTAAATTAAGCTTTAACTCTCCTCTTTCAGAAACATTGTTTTTCTAAAATATACACCAAAATTGTTTTATTTTAAAAAGTAAAAAAAAAAAAAAAAAAAAAAAAAAATATCCAGTCATTATACACCACTATACGATTCTTGGTTAACCGATCGGATCTTGTTCAGAATCTCTATGGTTGTTCTAAAATTTTAGTACATCATCATATCCCTATTCTATTAACGGATTTAACTCTTTCCCCTTTTGGTCCTCATATTGGAGGAATTTCAGGTTGTCTGCATTTTTCCAAATTATATGATGATTACACTTTTGTTAATTTAATGTGTATGGAGATTTGAGCTTGATCGGGTTGGAGTGGAGTTGGGTGTTCTTTATGCAATCCAGTATGCTACTTGATTTAGAAATATGTTGCCCCTTACTACATTTAATATTGTCTTAAAATGATGAGTTCAAAATTATCATTGTTGTATTAACCTATTCGGATTCTTAAGTTTTGATATTTTGATTAGTTTAATATAATTTGCTACCTTTTCCATGGCAACAGATTTCAGTGGAGCTAATCAGGGTATACTTATTTTTTTCTAAATATTTAATTGTCAAGTGAAGATTGAGTAATAAATGAGCTTTTTAAGTTTAAGTAAGTTGTGTTTTAGAAAGAACCCCAAAACCCACAACAAATGGAGCCGTAACAATTCGGTCTCTGGGTTATTGATTTTTTTTTACTTGTATGTATTTATGTATCAAAGAGCAACTGGGTGTTTTTGCAATTAAAATTTTATTTATATGTTCAAGTGTAAAAAGAGGTCTAGGCTCTCTCTCTGTGCTAGTAAGCTACAATTCCCAGTCAAAATTATGCCTTGTGAGCATAACCTTTTCTTATTTACAAAAAGCATAGTCCTGTACTTAAGTTTTATGTATTTATCAGGTTTTCCTTTCCCCTCTCTTTTTCTCATTTTTAAGTTGTCCCCCCCCCCTTTTTTTCATTTTCTTTTTGGTTTGTTTGTCATTTTCTAACTCTAACTATGGCTGATAAGCACTCGGAAGCAATTGCCACTATTCAGCGAAAAAATGCTTTAGTGGATAATTTGTCAAACATTCCCCCATTCAATGGAGAGGCCAGCTCAGTCTGCTTCTCAGATTTTTCTGAGAAATTTGAGAGTTTTGCCAAATTATTCGACTGGAATGAGGAGGAGAAAAAATTCGTTTTGCTAGCTAGATTATCAGGAGCTGCTTCTAGGCGAATAAAAACTCACAAAGCTAAAACATCTGATGAGCTATTAAAAATCTTAAAAGAGAGTTATACTTCACAGGCCACACCAGATGTTGCCCTCAGTCATTTTTTAAATTTTAAACAGCCACCCAATATGAGTGTTCAGGAGTTTTATGACAAGGCATATGATATATCATTAAGAGCCCTTGTAATTGAAGGTATCCAGGGTGAAGTAGTCGATAAAAGCCGAACGGCTCTACTACACTCCATGCTGTTGAGCAATCTTACACCAGAAGTGCGAAAGGGGGTAATTGCGAGAAATCCACAATCCCCAGAAGAGGTCCTCAAAATTGCGCTTCTTGAGGAAAAGGCTTATAGGAGCATTAACCCTTTCTACAACCACCGCGAGGAAATTCTCAACCCTAATTTGACCCAAAACCTACCCTGTGCTGCAGTTTTTCAGCAAGATAGCTCACAAAAGAAGGAGATAGACCAACTAAAATCTCAAATTGATGTTTTAGCAGCTAAGATAGACAGTTTAGTTGATCTTAGGGCTAGGGATGTACAGGAGAAAAACCAAGAGGTAAGACCCGTAACCTGCTATAGGTGCTCCGTACAAGGCCACTATGCCAGAGATTGTCCACTAAATTTTGTCGACTATAATTTTAGAAGGGGAGGTGGTCAAAATTTCAGGAGCCGTGGGCAAAATTATAGAAACAGAGGTGAAAATCCTAGAGGGAACCACAATCAGCGAGGCGGATATAGGGGAAGAAGAGGTGGTTATTACCAAAACAATAGGAGCACAGCTGCGAACAGAAATGAAGAGCAGGCGGTAAATAACACCCCAGTAGCTAACAATGAAAGTGAGGCTTTAAACTATTAGTGGCCGGATCAGATGTGGTCAAGTCGATCCCCAACAGGCCCCTGGACCCCCCAACTGTGTATAGTATGTTTCAGCCCCAATCATATACATTACCAACTGCAAGAATTTACATAAATAAAGTTTGCCTAAATGCATTATGTGACACGGGTTCTGCAATTAATCTCCTGAGTGGTACTGATTGTAACTGTTTAGAGAATTTTGAAATGGAGAATTGCAATATCCCCATTATGACTGTCACCGGTGAGAAAGTTCACCTAAATAAGAAAGTATTTTTAAAATTTGTTTTTGATAATGTTCAATGTCAAACTGAATTCTATGTAGTGGAAGGTAAATTAGCAGAGGAATTTAATATGATTTTGGGAATGCCATTTTTGAAAGAGTACCGGGCAAGTATAAATTGTGATACAAATGCTGTCGCTCTTAAAGTGCCAGTTTCAGGCCAATGTAAACAAAGCGTAGAAACCCCAAGTAATACTTCAGGGTGTAATACTTGTCTTGCTACTAATTCTGTAAATATTTCTAACTCTGTATATAGTGTAAATTCTAATAATAATTGTATAAATAATGATTGTGTTAAAAATAATTCTGTAAATATAAAATGTGTCAACAAAGTAGGGGAGAATTCAAAAAGTAGTAATGCCAATAGCCCTCCTGAAAATTGTGCATGTGAGAAAGTTCATGACTCAGTTAATATTGAAAATGGGAATCATAGTAGTGAAAATATGGTAGTTCAGGACCCGCAGTTGAGTAATATGGGAAAAGATGTTGAGATAGTCATTCAAACTGAGTCAGATAAGGAAGTTGAAAGTGTTGCGCAGAACTTTTGCATGCAAACAACATCAGGCGGTAGCTCTGAGGGTAATAACACTGAAAATTTTTCAAGTATTCAAAGTGTCGACAACATTCTTTCAGCAGCGAGTCAGGTAACTCAGGGTAATTTAGCTGAAGAGACTACTGAAATTTGTAATATTGATGAAAGTGAAGATTTGGTAAGTATAGAGGATAAGGTACCTGAAGTCGAGGAGGAGAGCAATGAAGATAGCAGTAGTGATAAAACCAATAAAAATAAAAATATAAGTTTCGCTGTGTTATGTAGCAAAATTTCAATTCCCCCGCAGTCAAAAATGTTAGCCCAGGTTAAAAGTTATAAGGAAAATTTTATTAAGGAAAATGATATTGTTATGTTAGAACCTTTGGCGAAAAATTTAAATCAAGGTCTCCTTACCTCCAGAGCCATTTGCACTAAAGAACATGGCCTATATATCTCATTTGCAAATTTTTCAGACAATAGTATTCATTTAAATAAAGGAACCTTTGTTGCCAAAATTCAAAAATGTGTAGACCAGTCAAATATACCCGTAACTGATAATAAATTAACCTATAATATAAATTTGGCCCCTCCAATTGGTGACTTTGATCACGCTGATCTCACTTGGGGCTCTGAAATTAATTTAGATCATTTAGAACCCCCATTAAAACTTAAAATGCAAAATTTTCTAGACAAAAACAAAGATGTATTTGCAGCATCGGTCTTAGATTTACCCGGCTGTGATACAATCCCGCATGAAATTAACTTAACTTCAAATAAACCAGTTAAAGGCAAAGCTTATAGAGTCCCCTACAAATTACGTCAAGAAATGGAAGACCAACTTAATACTTTGTTACAGGCGGACATAATTTCCCCTTCCATGTCTGAATTTGCTTCTCCGGTTATTCTGGTTCGGAAATCAGACGGTTCCTATCGACTTGCTGTTGACTACAGAAGATTAAATAAAAATCTTGTTAAAGATGCTTACCCAATACCTAACATTACCGACTCTGTTGATGCTTTAAGTGGGGCTAAATTTTTTTCAACGCTAGATTTAACTAGTGGGTTTTTTCAACAGGTTATTCGCCCAGAGGATAGGCATAAAACTGCTATAATCACCCACAAAGGACTTTTTGAGTGGACCCGTAACTGTTTTGGGCTCTCAAATTCAGGTAACAGTTTCCAAAGACTTATGAATGCTATTTTCGGTGATTTAGGCAATCTTGGAATTCTTGTTTATATCGACGACATTGTAATTGCCTCCAGTGATGTTAATTCTCATTTTGAGAAGCTTAGCATGGTCTTTGAAAGGTTAAGACTGCATAAATTGAAACTTAAGCCCAGTAAATGCACTTTCCTTTCGAATAAAATACAATATCTAGGTTTTGAAATTTGTAGTGGCCAAGTGTCACCTATCAATAAAAATATTGCCGTAATAGAAAATTTTAAACCTCCAACTACCCGAAAGGCTGTTAGGTCATTTATTGGAACTCTATCTTTCTATAGGAGATTTATACCAGATTTTACTAAGAGAGCTAAAAATCTAATCAACTTAACGAAAGAGACAGGAAAATTTTCGTGGAATGAAGATGCACAGAAAGAATTTGAAGACCTTAAAATGGCTCTTATTTCAAAACCATGTCTTGCACTCCCTGATTTTGAGAAAGAATTCCATTTATATACTGATGCCAGTGGCGAAGCATTAGGGGCAGTGTTATCACAATTAGATGAAAATAACATGCTCCATCCTGTTGCCTTTGCCAGCAGAAAATTGAAAGATGCTGAGACCCGCTACTCCACCACTGAAAGGGAATTACTAGCTTTAGTTTGGGCTACTGCCCACTTCAAATGTTACATTGCTAATACCCATTTTTTCATCTATACAGACCATGCGCCTCTAACATTTATGTTAAAAATTCACGACCCTACATCTCGCATGGCTAAATGGATCTGCACTCTCTCAGACTTTAATTTTACAATCAAGTTTGTTAAAGGTAAGTGTAACAGTGTCGCAGATTTCCTTTCGAGGTATGTCAACAATGATAACTCCAATGATACTGTTAATTGTAATTTTTGTATACAAGTCGAAAAGGAAGTTACTTTTATGCCTCATTCCAATCTACTTGAAAAAATTGGTGAATTACAAAAATCAGACAAGAAATGCTGCGAGATTGCAAGAAAATTAGACCAAGGTGTAGAAATTGCTCCTAAATACATGAAATTTTTTTTTAGAGATGACATTTTAGTTTGTGAGGATACGAGGGAGTCAGCTATTTTGAATAAATCTGTAAAGTTAGTCGTGCCAAAAGAATTGGTTACTCAAGTTTTTGCACTAACACATGAGTCCCTAGCGGCTTGTCATCAAGCCTTTCAAAAGACCATTGATCGCATTCGTGAGCACTTCTATTGGCCAGGAATGTCGTCAGATGTCAAGCATCTAGTGGAGTCATGTATTAGTTGCCAGCAGAAGAGAGCTTATAGAGCGAAACAGCTCGCCCCTCTGCAACGTATGCCGACCCCACAGTTTCCCATGAACAAGGTTCATTTGGATCTCATTGGACCCTTACCGCAAACTTTTTCGGAAAATAAGTATATTGTCGCATATATAGATTCATTTACTAAGTGGCCAGAAGCATATGCGGTTAGTTCAACCACTTCAGATGTCATTGCGGACACTTTAGCTGATTTCATCTCACGCTACGGAGCGCCCTGTTTTATTACGACGGACAACGCGAAGAATCTAATTTCAGATGCGATTGAACACGTGTATAAAATGTTTGGTATTAAACATATTAAGACCTCATCTTATCACCCGGCTGGCAACTCGCAAGTGGAGAGACAGAATCGTACTCTTAAAAATGCACTTTGTCACATAGTCAATCAAAATCAATCTGACTGGGACACTAAACTCAAATTTGCACTACTAGCTATGCGTTCAGCTGTCCACTCTTCAACTAAACTTAGCCCAGCTGCAGTTATGTATGGCAGAAATATGAATCTACCATATAATCTCTTTTCCCAGCCACCTTCTTTTAATTATAATGATGCACCCTCTTTTTGCGAACTCTTAATCCCAGCTCTTCAAAAAGTGTACACTGAAGTACATAGTAATTTAATTAAAGTTTCTGAGCAGCAGGAAAAATACCGTGAAAAGACAGCTGTTGATAAAAATTTTAAAATAGGAGATCTTGTGTGGTTATTTACACCCACAGTCGCCCCTGGTAATACAAAAAAATTAAGCAAGCAAAATAATGGTCCTTTTACTATAATTGAGAAGCTAAATGAGGTTAATTTTAAAATAGCGCTAGTTGCTAATCCCAAAAATTGTCAGGTTGTCCATGTTGACAGGTTGTCTTCCTTCAAAGACAGACTCCCCATCTGGTCCAGTGAACCAAAACAAACAATTGGCCTGGGATCGACTGAAAACGTGACCATCGATTCACCACACCAACCGCGCGATTCTCCTCCTGTACGCAGGTGTAAACGCAACCGATTCATTCCCTGGGCACCATATGATAGTAACCGCGCACCAGCAGTAGTGAACGTCAACAATAACGAAACTCCGGTAGCGCCGGAAGTGGAGGAAACAGACAGCGACGCGACTGAAATCATAAATCCCTCTCCCCCACCTCCCATTTCTCCGGAGATTGCAGCGGCAGAGAATAACGAGATGTGCGTAAATAAAAATTTAGCAACGGCAGAAGGCAGTGAAATGCGCGTAGGTAAAAATTCAGCCACGGCAGAAAGCAGTTCAACTGCTGAGCACAGCGATTCGCGCAGGTCTCGTTCATCGATTCGTCCAGCTGCTAAATCGAATAGAAGTAGTCGTTCAATATCGATTTCTAGAACCGACTATTCGCTACGGGATAGAAGAGACCGTCCGAGTTATAAATACTAACTACCTTTTTTCGTTATTCAAGCATTTTTATTCAATTTTACCTTGTTTATTTGTATTTATTTATAGTTTAGTTAATGTGTATGTATATTTAATTATTTTTTTTTTGACATTTTTAAAACGGAACTTAGTTTTTCTAGCGTATTAAAGGTTTGTTTTGGTTGTGTGTTGATACTCTCATGTAGGCATTTTTAACCCTTTTTATGCCTATACTTAAGGTTTTTGTCTGTTTTATGGTAGATTATGTGGTATATACCCGTCCGCACCCCGTTTTCGTAGATTTTGGGTATATTTTTGCAAAAAAAAAAAAAGAAACGAATGTAATTTTTGTTACTTTAAAATTTTTTTAGGATGTTGTGTTTTGTATGCCCTTTTGCCGAGGTAGATCTGTTTAGTTCAGTTTTTTTTAATGCATCAGTGTTTTGTATATAACTTTTTAAGTATGTGTTTACTTTAATTTCTACATTTTAACTAGATAGATTTATTATTTACTATACAGTTTGTGGTTTTATTTGAGCTTAAACTTTAAGGAGTGTGGGCCCTTTTTCTTTTTCTAGTACATACTGTCTCATGTACATGCCTGTATGTTGTTGTGTGTGGCTAAAAGTGCTAAAATTAACTATTTTATTTATTCTACTTCCTATTTTTGTGGAATGTGTGTTTTCCTTCCTGGTGATATATGTCACCACCCCTGTTTTTTATTTTATTTTGTGGAATGTTTTCCCTGTAGTGTCCAAAAGGCCCGAAACTGCTTTTTGCTATAAGTAGCACAGAGGCAGAGATACTCTTTCCCATGCACATTACTTGTACGTGCATTTGTAAAATCTACATAATATCCCGAATCATTAGACTGTGTTCGAAAACAAACATGTGTTCTCATATAAAATTGTTACAATTGTGTGCGTAATTCTCTAACATGGTCTGTGATACCATAATTTGTGTCTTACAGATGTATATGTATATATTTTTTTTTGTGTGTCACCAGTTGCTCTTGTGTATTTTTGTATAATAGAATTAATATGTGTTTTACAAATTTCATTGACATTTACAGTGTTGTAACTATGATATTACTAGTACTTATTTACATTAATAGATAGTGTTGTAATATACTGTGATGCCAATTATTGAAGTTATGTATATAAGCAGTATAGTGACAATTAATCAGTGGGCACTTCTCTTCTTTTTCGGCTAATTTTTTTTTTCAAAATTCAATTTATGTATTATTTACAGTTCTGTTGCCAGAAGTCTCAGGAAGGATGCAGTTATGCGTAGGAATGACAGTAGTAGGGAAGTGAGGTTTCACAATCAGGTGGAACATGTGTTCTTTTACAGGTGCAGAAAATATCTTGGTCATTTTAGTGGTAAAATCAGCCTTGTGGTCCCTCCTCTGGTAGTATTCTTTTATGGTCATGTTTCAGGTAATATTTTAGGTAATGGTTTCTACGGATGTGCGAGCTCTGGTTGTATATATCCGGAATATATTGTCAGGGTGGTATTTCAGCGGTGAACTCTCTGGATCCCGTCCCGGATCGATGTATGATCTGTGTTTGTGGGTCAGTTTTTTCAGTGTTGAGGTCCCAGCATGCCATGTGGTACCAAGTTACCTTTCAAAAAAATAATTTGTTTTCTCAAAAAAAATTTTTTTTTAATTAGCCGGGGGGAGCAATCTTGTTACGGTTGGTTTCAACAAATTTTTTTTTTAATCTACATTAATTATTTAAATCACTTTCTCAACATTTATTTAAAAGCACTCTTTTTTTCTGTTTCTAATAAAAATTTAAATAAATAAAAGTAATTGTAATAATTATAATAAAATCAGTTTTTATTTTTTCTTCTTTCTTTTTCTTTTTGCAAAGTAATTTCAACGTTTATAGTCTAACGTAGCTTCCTGTTTTTCAAATACGAAAAGCAGACAGTAAGGGAGGGATGTTTTGTCAGTAGACTGCACAGGTGGAAAATTTGGAGTCATCTAGTCTGACTTTGATATAAGAATGACCGACCGCCCTGTATAAGAATTACGTTATCCTATGAGTGTACTATACACGCAATTAGGCTTTGTAAGTTTACGTCAGGCTTCAATTGGCTCTGCTATCAGGCGGATAGCTGGCGCCCATGTAAACAGAGGCTAACAGGACCCCCCTTCAGCACACGCCATGGGGGTGATGCATGGTTTCCTTCCCCCATGAAGCGGCCGGCAGAGTGGAGCGGCAAGCTGTAGTCTTCACGATGAGTCCATTTTTCCTTTTGTTTCCATTCCCGTACCCCTGGCAGAGTGGATCGGTCCCGTTTTTCAAGCAGCGCGGGAGAATGAATGTTTACGACACTTGTTGCTTGGCCAAGAGACCTGTCGTTTGACTCGTAAAAAAAATTCGACTTATTACGGGGCTCGAAGATTGGCCTGTGGGCTGGATCGCGAAGTTGTTGAAGGCGGACAGGTTTCTGGAAGATTTTTTTTTTGAGAGTGGGGCATTGATGGCCCTACATTAACCATCCTAAATCATGAAAAGAGGCTATAAGGGCATTTTCGAATTGCGGATCTATAACTGTTAACGAGAAATTAAGAAGAAGATATGTGTAGCCTATTTTTTTTTGGCGTAGTGGCGCTCCAAGATTATGACTTCTTAACCATCAGAAGTGATCATAGATATTGAACTAAACCGGTCGTTAGAAGTCGTAGTGTTCTGAGTTACGGTGATGGCTATCTTCGAATAAAACACATGCTTCAGGAAGGTGAAATTACTGACTCCGACGGTGAAGTTCTGGACCGTAGAACGATTTTCCCCTCCGGACTAGATGATGGACCTAGTAGTTGATGGCAAGTGATGCAGTGAGATGAGAGGATTGATGAATGTTAGCTTGAAACCACGTCTGAATTTTTCCCCAGCCTGAATACTCCAGCTTAAGTGCTTCATCAGATTTTGAAAAAGGAGGAAATGCTCCTAAGTGCCCATTGACTAAAATTGTAGAACTCTCTACCTGTTGTAAGTACTATTTGCATAGTTTTTCTTTTTATTTATTTGTACCTCTTTAAAAAAAAAAAAAAAAAAATATGTTTGCTATACCAGAGTTTAAAAGTGAAATGAGTATCTTTGAATAATTTCAATAAGAATAAACATTATGAACAGAAATAGTCTGTAGGTTAATATATAATGTTTGTATGTTTGAACGACCATCAAATGGTAATATGATGGTAATTTTAAAAATATGATGTGTAATTTAAAAGTAACCAGTGAGTGGTTTCAACTTAAAAGATCAGCTGTTATATTGTTTTATTAAGATTATTTTTGATAACTTAGTTGCTTCATTATTTTAAATGTTCAAATAAATTGTGTTTTTTTTTTTGTTTATTATCAAAGTTGGTATGTTTTTCTTTGTATAAATCTCTAAATAATTAATTTTTTATATTCACAGTAGACCTATAAGAATGGCCTAACCTTTCTGTGATTAATTAAAAAAAAAAAAAAAGGAGAGAAAATTCAACTTTATTAAATTAGGACTTTAAAATTTCTTAAGTTTAAATTCATAACTGACTGTTTTAATGAACATAAATTGAAGTTCACTCAATGTTATACAATCGTATTTTTGATCTTGATTTAAGGATGGATAGATTAATAAGTGAAACAGTAATATTAAATTTAATTTCATAAAATGTTAAATTAAGCTTTAACTCTCCTCTTTCAGAAACATTGTTTTTCTAAAATATACACCAAAATTGTTTTATTTTAAAAAGTAAAAAAAAAAAAAAAAAAAAAAAAAAAATATCCAGTCATTATACACCACTATACGATTCTTGGTTAACCGATCGGATCTTGTTCAGAATCTCTATGGTTGTTCTAAAATTTTAGTACATCATCATATCCCTATTCTATTAACGGATTTAACTCTTTCCCCTTTTGGTCCTCATATTGGAGGAATTTCAGGTTGTCTGCATTTTTCCAAATTATATGATGATTACACTTTTGTTAATTTAATGTGTATGGAGATTTGAGCTTGATCGGGTTGGAGTGGAGTTGGGTGTTCTTTATGCAATCCAGTATGCTACTTGATTTAGAAATCTGTTGCCCCTTACTACATTTAATATTGTCTTAAAATGATGAGTTCAAAATTATCATTGTTGTATTAACCTATTCGGATTCTTAAGTTTTGATATTTTGATTAGTTTAATATAATTTGCTACCTTTTCCATGGCAACAGATTTCAGTGGAGCTAATCAGGGTATACTTATTTTTTTCTAAATATTTAATTGTCAAGTGAAGATTGAGTAATAAATGAGCTTTTTAAGTTTAAGTAAGTTGTGTTTTAGAAAGAACCCCAAAACGCCACAACACCAATTTAAGTATGAAGTCTGGCCCCAGCTGGATTGAAATTTCTTGTACATTTTAATTTGCTTACATTTTATATTTGTTTACTATATCATTCATTCATTATTGTTCATTTAATACTTACTTCTATTCAATATTATTATCTACTTCAGCATCCTACAGTATTATTACATGGTAGTATTATTGTTCAGTATCACATAGTATTAAAGTATTATTTAGTACTGCTCAGTATGATTGGTAGATTGTATTTTCAGAATTCGTATTTTCGGAATTTTGTATTTCAGTATTACATAGTATAATTACTACTCAATATCACAAAGCATTATTTAGTATTGCTCAGTATAATTAGTAAATTGTTTTGTCAGTTATTATATCATTCAAATTTGAATTTTTGGAATTTGTGTTTCAGTACTACTTTTCTAATTTCATAATGGTATTTGATTAGTGTTTATTGTTTTCGCTACATGTACATATTCCTATACAATCACCAATGTCATTCCCTAATATTCTTGGTACTAGTACATTGCTGTACTTAAATTGTGTTAACTGTTTACTGTAAATACCCCTATCTAATTATTCAAGTTTTTCCTCAAATAAGCCTTTTTATACACTCGGTGCTGCACTGTAAAAAAATTTCCTGAAAAAAAACGGAAATTGTACTGGCAATCGAGACGCCAGTACTATTTCCGTATTTTAACGAAAAAAAAATTTCCGTAAATTCCAGGAAATTTTCCGTGATTTCTGAAATATCCGTTTTTAAATTTCCGTTTTTTAACAGATATCTTCCGTATTTTTTAGATATTTTTATATCATTAAAATAAATTTTATAGGACCAAAAAAAAAAAAAAAAAGATTCTCAAGGAACATCTTATAACACTTTTTAGTTTTTTTTTCTTTCATTTCTGTGCGAGTTTTCAGTAAATAACCAACACTTGCCACGAAGGGGGTTCGAACGCGGAAACTTCTGTGTAATAAACTGGCGGGCTGAACCATTACGCTTTATAAACTTTATAACTTTATAAAATTATAAACTTCATTTTTATAAAAGTAAACAAAAAGTTTTTAATTATTTTTTATAAATTTAAAGAAAAAAATATGAACTTCGTAAAATTATAATTTATAAAATAATAAATTGTAGTTTAATTCACAAATTTATGAGACAAATCAGCTTAGTTTAACACCTATGTACCGATAATTTGCAAAAATATTATTTTATAAAACCTTAAAAATATTTTTAAAAAAAATGATTTTTAACGAAAATTTTGGAAAATAATGACCTTGGGATAGGTATGTTTAAATTTGGATTTATTAATTTACTCTAAATTAATTTAGTTTAATTTATAAAATTATAAACTAACTAAATATATTATAAACTTTATAAAATTATGAACTTCATTTTTATAAAAGTAAAGAAAAAATCATTAATTATTTTTATAAATTTAAAGAAAAAAAATATAAACTTTCTAAAATTATAATTTATAAAATAATAAATTTTAGTTTTATTCACAAATTTATAAGACAAATCAGTTTTATTCAATACCAATAATTTGGAAAGTTATTATTTTACGAAACCTTTAATAACCTAATATTGCCTCACGTTAATAAAATTAAAATTAAATTTTAAAATGTCAGTGAAAAAATTCCTGGATCCTAGAAGACCCTGGACCCTAATAAATACAACAATCTTAATTCACATTTCAAGCAAGACGATATCTGTATGCAAACCTCTGAACGTTATTTACGGAAATGGGGAAATACGGACATTGTACTGTTTTGAAAAAAATCCATCAAATTTACGGAAAACTTTCTGCATATCTACGGATTTGAAATCTCCTTTACGGAACTAATGTCATTTACGGAAATTGTACTGTTGTTTTGGAAAAATGAAACTTCTCCGTAAAATTTTACGGAAAATCTCTTGTATTTTCATGGATTTTTTTTAGAGTGTACTATTCAAACTATGATTATTTTCATTGACATTATCGTATACATTAATTGTTTATATCATTCAATAAGTGAGCTATTGGTATTGTTTTGTATTTATTGTTTTCTCTCAACTTTAATAATTATCTTGTAAGGCTTTGCCGCATAGTAAACAAACCTACTGGACGGGGCTAGTTGAGCTAAAGTCGAAAGGTAGGTCTGCGCGTCCAGTTTAACTTTGACCGTGTATACTTAGGCATGGGTGGGACTAGTTGAGCTTAAGCCGAAAGGTAGGCCTCCCCGCTCGGTTTGACTTTGACTTTGTTTAGTTAGACATCATTTTACACCCCATTAAAATATGAAGTTTTGTCACATTATTCTGAATGTGTTAAAAAGCGTTTTATAATCTATGCTTGACGCATGAATTTTCTTTCTTGTTTATCAGGATTGCAATTTTTCCTTACACTGTGTGTTCGTAAAGTAAAAATTGATAATACAGAAGCTATTTAATTATTTTCTGGAGCATAATGCATACTTTACAGAAAAGAACAGGAAATAATATCCCTTCAGCCTTTCATTTTACCCAATTCAATTTTCATTTTCTAGCTCATTGGACTGTCTAATAAATTATTTCAGATACCATCTGAGAACCATTTAAAACTTTTCGGAATATCCTATATTTATCTCGCTAATGTGTTTCCTATTGCAGTCTTTGAACCGCAATCATCAGTTTTGCGTGCTAGTGTTTGCGCAGTGTGTAGAGAAATGTATTTCCCGGTTTTCCTATATTTGATTAAGGTTCGAATTTATTTGCTTTTTGTACGATGTTTGATAAAGATTTATTTGTTTAGATGTTGAAAATGTTTTTGTAAATTATATTAATGATAGAATAATTTGACGTTTGATTTGTACATATGCTTACAGATTTAATTACAGTATTTTATCATTAAAATTTGAAGATAAAATGACATTCATTTTAATCAAATCTTTGTATATACAGACGCTTTTCGAGAGTTTTGAATGATAAAACAAATGCTGCCGACTCCCTCAAATCCGCATAGCTTAAAAGCAGAGGTTGTGCGGATTTTAGAATTTTGCGGATTTCTGGTCACTGTTTTGATTACGTTTTTCAATTCCTACTATTAGTTCACACTCTCCCTATATATATTTAAATATCTTTTTCAAATTTTCAATCGTTAATAAAATACTTTTTATTCATCCACTCATGTTCAAATACATTTTTTAAAACTTGTAGTGGATGACACTTGATGTGGCTATGATGTCATACACTCACGTACAGTTTTTCTTTTTTTTTAAATCGGTTATAAAAAGGAAAAAAGTCGCCAAATTCAGGGGATTTTTCCCTTTAATGGCAACCTAGTAATTGTATTAAGTTATTGGTTTGGCGCGGGCTTGAAAATCGCGCCAACCAAAAAGTCGCCAAACATCGGTGCGTGAGTGTAACACATCTGTTCCCTTGATGTTAATACAGTTTTTTCAAATATTAATTCATTAATTAACTTAAATTAATTAATTTTAGTTTTATATATGAGAAAAAAATATTAACACGTAGCCGACTTATTTGACATTAGTTCCATTTAAAAGCACTCGCTCACAAGTCGTGATAGCGCAGTCGGTTAAGTTCTGAGCTCGTAACCACAAGGTCCCAGGATCGAGCCTCGCCTGGGATTGAAGGAAATTCTGCCGTACTCGAAAATAAATTTCTCTTATATAAGATATTTAGCAGGATATAAATTTAGGAATAAATACCGTCAGTGGCGAAGGGTGTAAATCGCTGGATAAAAAAAAAAATCTTTTTGACCTAAGTAGGAATTGACTTTTTTTTTTATATTACTTGTTTAAACAGAAATTTGAATGTAATAAAGCACTGCAAATAATAATGAATGCTTACAATAGAGTGAAATATTAAAATAATTAAATAATGAAAGTAATAAAACTTAAGAAAATTTAAAACATTAAAATTTTAAAGGTAAAGGTCAAGTAAACAATAATGCATTACTAAATAGGCATAATAATAAGGAGATAATTTTTTTTTTAATTATTCAATGAAACTTGCCTTATAAAGGTATACTAATAATTTATATAAAAATTA
Source organism: Maratus michaelseni (assembly GCA_963931845.1). Taxonomy (NCBI): domain Eukaryota; kingdom Metazoa; phylum Arthropoda; class Arachnida; order Araneae; family Salticidae; genus Maratus; species Maratus michaelseni. The sequence continues at coordinate 40,297,127 of OZ007596.1, forward strand.
TAAAATAAAAAAGTTTTATTTCATGCTCAGCCAAACTTAATATCAAAAAATGTTTGATTCATACCGAAATATATTTGGTAAAAAGACTCAGATCAGCACTGTTTTGAATTTTTTTCAGAAATAAAGATGAGAAAACATGTGTTCAGGTATATTAACAAGAAATACATATTAAAATGTGCATGGAATGATATAATAATTTTAAAAATCTTGAATTTCCCCCCTACATCTTAACTGTAAGTTTAATTGTTTACATCTGCAATTATGTGCGGATTTTAGGGTGGCGGATTTGAGGGAGTCTATTGTATTAAACTAGTCGTTGGGGGACACCGTAATACTTACCCATCATGGATATGCAGAATATAACGTATGAAAATAAAAAATGTGTAAACTACTTATAAAATGCATTGCAATTCGAATACAATCCTGGCCTGATGACGTCATAAACTTTAAAGGCTCTATTACTGAATTGTGTAAGAGAAACATCCTTATAACTCCAAAAATAATAATCCTATTAACTAGCGGTTTACTGCGTCGGATTAAGCGTCTCATTTCCAATTAAAATACATCTTTCAATTGAAATTTGAATGAAATACAGGGTCATGAAAAATCGAAGAGTGCGGAAAATAGGATTGCAAATATCTCGGCATCTCATTATCCGATCGACTTCATGCTTTATGCAAAATTTGTTTTTGATTGTCTTTTATATTCCCTCCTTAAAATAAATAATTTCAAAAAAATTTATATCCCTTTTATCAGAACGAATATATAGAGTCCGAAACAAATAGTTCCGGATAATCGAGGTTACTGAAATTCAATAAGCTTCTTCCCATTATTACATACTAAGTACATACCCAATTTCAAGTCTCTATCGCAATTTGTTCGGGAGATAGAGCGTTTACAGACACACAGACACACAGACGGACGGCAAATTTTTTTTTTCGATTTTCAAAACGATTACAAGATTTACCCTTTACTACGTATGATGGGTAAGTAAAATGTTCATTTTTCATTTCTAAGCTAACGTAAATTGTGTCGAAACCTAAGATATTTATACATGCTAAGATATATAATGTAGAGAAATGTATTTTCCGGTTTCCTTATATTTGATTAAGGTTTGAATTTATTTGCTTTTTGTGCAATCTTTGATAAAGATTTATTTGTCCAGATGTTGAAATTGTTTTGGCAAATTATATGAATGTCGGAATAATTTGATGTTTGATTATGCTTTAATCTTAAATTATTAATTTTAACGTGTTTTAGACTGGATTGTTAATATGGATCGACATAATTAAAATCTAAGATAATTTCGTGCGCAATTCGCGCATATTTTAATGACAAATTGAAGAAAAACGAATATCTTTTGGATAACCCTGAAGAAACTAATATTGCAAAAGCATTCAAACTGAAGATTATGATTAAGTGGCTTATTGTAATAATTTGGGTTCATTTTTATGCAGATAGCGTGTATTCTCGAAGAGAAATTCAGGTTTTTATAAAAACAGTCCCAAATTTTACCAAGTTTTTTTGCTTATAGTTTGCAGAGTTTTTAATATAAAAACAAGTTATTTTCAGAAAATATGACAAACTAAATTGTACACAATACCCTGCAATCAGAATTAAAAAATAATAAAAATTGTATGAAAAATGAGCAGGTTTACTAAATATTGTTTCACTGCGCATGCGCGAATTCAATCCAAAATATACTGTGCATAATATATTAGCTAAATGTATAGACCAACTTTTATGAAAGTCTCAAAAACATAGCTTGAAATTTTCTGATAGTAATCGTCGATAGAATAAGCTCGAAATTCTCTGTTCCCAAAAGGAAGCAAAAAGATGAGGGGTTGTATCCAAATATACTAACTAGCTTATGAAAGTTGACATAATAAGAATGAAGTGTCTCTCATTCTGTATTTGAAAGCATATTTACTTATATTTTAGCATACATATACAAATCTGTAGATCTTATACAGGAATGAATGCGAGTACCTCTCCAACTATATGGACGGTCACTGCTGAAATTGGCTTTTTAATGTATTATGCCTTTTTCTAAATTGTTTATTTAAGTTATCTTCTTTCAGTTCTATCGGTGAAGTTTCGTAACAGTATTCTGGAAGTGTTTAAAAGTATTTCATAATCTATATTCGTTGTATGATTTTTTTTTCTTGTTTGTTCTTAAGTTTGGTTGAATTTGCTTTTTGTAATACTTTTTTCCTATTAAAAAAAAAAAAAAAAGAAATAGAGTAGTAAAGGTAACGAAAACTATGCATTTAAAAAAATCTTATAAATATTTTGAACCATTAAATATTGAAATAAAAATATTTCGTATGAAATATTTTTAACCATTAAATATTGGAATAAAAATATTTCATATGAAATCTTTTGAACCACTAAATATTGGAATAAAAATATTTCATATGAAATCTTTTGAACCATTAAATATTGGAATGCAAATATTTCATATGAAATCTTTTGAACCCTTTGTTGAAGGGGCGAGGCCAACGAGGTAAGCGCGTAACATCAGAATATTAAATTCTTCAAATTAAAATTAACTCTGGTCTTCAACATGCAGAAAGAAAAGGAATTGCTTACCTTTTCTAAGGTCTATCCAATTTATGAAATATCCACTGGTTTATATATTTCAACTATTTGAGAATTTATTATAAACACTTCTTGAATAATCGTGTAGATGTACCACTGCTGAAATAAGACTTGTAAAAAAAAAAAAAAATTATATTAATGCACAATTCACATTGAATAAATAAGTTCACGTTTGGATTGATTTTAAAAATTATATTTTACATTACTTAAAATTTTAAAAGGTTTACATTTAGATTAATTTTAACATCAGGAAACATTTTTTCCTGTGACTTTACAGAATGAAGGATAGTAATACACTGACTCATTTTCACAAAGTTTGGAAAGTTACGAGTAAAGTTGCATCATTTCTTTGAAACAAATTGACGTTGAATAATTGTCCTTTTAAATGTTTTAGTTCTGTAATAAGTTTATAATGGCATAATCACAAATAACAAATTATAAACATATTTCACATTATTAGAAGAGAACGATTATAACGAGGTAATAAATCTCTATTGCTTGATAAACTTGAAACTTAAGAGTCATAAATTAGGTCACTTGTTTTAAGAGATGAGAGAAAAATTATCGTTGGGTTTTTATCTGCGTGCTTCATCATTTTCTTTATTTATTTATTTTACTTTGAGTGGAAAATATTAAGTGATTGAAATGAATGGATTAGTTTTTTACAATTTCCCCCTTAATCCGTTCATGGGGATTAACTAATATTTTCATTGAATTTCTGTGTTCGATGAATCGAGGCTTGGGTAAAGGTTTGGTAAGTGCATCAGCTATCATTTTTTCTGTTGGAAGATATCTTAACTCAATTATGCCTTCTTCGCTATATTGTTTAATGGCATTAAATTTGACGTCGATGTGCTTTGATCTTTTCGTGAATTTTTCTGATTCAACCATTTTTATGGTACTTTGATTGTCTTCATATAAAGTGATTGGTTTTTGCTGTGGAAAGCCTAGATCGTCAAGTAACTTCAATAACCAAATTATTTCTTGGCTAGCATGTGCTGCGGACACATATTCAGCCTCTGCTGAAGATAAGGCAATGCAACTTTGCCTTTTCGTCGTCCACTGAATTGGGTTGTTGCCCAACATATATAATATTCCCGATGTTGATCTGCGGGTTTTGGTATCACCTGCCCAATCGGCATCAGCGAATACTTTTAATATTGGTTCTTCATTAGTGTTAATTATTAATTTTAGTTCTTTAGTATGATATAGATATCTTATTATTCTTTTTACGGCTTGCCAGTCTTTTTCGTTTGAAAATCCATCTACTTCCTATGATTCTTTTATTAAGAGGAGGATCGACTAGATCCCATGTATTATTTTTCATTAACGATTGTATTTCGTTTTCAGTGGCTTTAAGCCAGTTTTTCTTTTCTAGTGGATTGTTTATTTTGATAAGCTGTTTCCAGTTTTCAGGTTCTGTTGTATCGCAATCATTTGCTAAAGCAATAAAATTGTCGGAAGTATATCTTTGAGGTGGTACTCCTCTGTTTTGTCTTTCAGATCTACGAGGTTGATGTGTTTCTGATTGTTTGGGCGCGTCAGGTGTACAGGGTGTGTCACCTATTTCTATTTCAATGTATTTTTTATCTTCAATTAATTGTTCGTGATCATTAATTTTCTCGTTTAAATTGTTCAGTTTTTCTTCCAGAAATTTTACAGATCTGGAAATTATTATTTCACCATTTTTAGTGAAAACGCGGTATCCCTTTGTATTATTATCATAGCCCATGAAGATACCCTCTTCTGCTGTGTCATCTAGTTTAGATCTTTTGTGTTTGTTTATGTAAGTGTATACTTTACAGCCAAATACACGTAAATAATAGAGATTTGGTTTTCTTTTGAACCAAATTTCATATGGCGTTTTATTTGTCAATTTAGTGGGGAGCCTATTTTGGAGGTGATTAGCAGTATTTATCGCTTCACCCCAGAACCTATGAGGTAAATTTGCTTCGGATAATAGGCTTCGTGTCATTTCAATTAAACTTCTGTTTTTTCTCTCAGCAATGCCATTCTGGCTGGGACAAAATGGAACTGTGTATTCATGTTTTATACCATGTTCCCTTAGAAAGGCTTCTGTTTTATTTCCTATGTATTCCCCACCGTTATCCGATCTAATCGCCGTCGGATATTTTCCTTGTCTGGTTTTGACCATTTGTACATAGTCTTTTATTTTTTCATAAACTTCATCTTTACTTTTTAATAAGTAAATAACTGTGAATCTAGAACTGTCATCTATGAATGTAAGGAAGTAATTTTTTCCTCCTATTGTGGGTGTTTTAAAGGGCCCACATAAATCAGTATGTACTAAATCTAATACTTTTGTTGTTTTATTTTCGATAGATTTAGAGTACGGTGCATTTGTTGACTTTGTTTTTATACAGGTTTCACAGTTTGTTTTATGATTACAGTTATTTATTTTTATCCCACTGGCCAAGTCATTTTTGACTAATTCTTTTATACTTTCATTATTTCTGTGGCCAAGGCGTTTATGCCAAATTTCGAGGCAATCTTTATTTCTGCAATCATGTGCAATGTTTATTTTATTTTGAGAACTTTCTTCTAGTGTTTCAACTTGATATAAGTTATGTTTCTTAAATGCTTCTAAGTATATATTTCCATTGCACGAAAGTATGCATTTTTCATTTTCGAAAAATACTTTGTAGCCATGTTCTGTGGCTTTACTTACGGAAATTAAATTTGATTCCAATTGTGGAACAAATAACACATTTTTAAGTGTAATTCTATTTATACATCCATCAGATGTCTTTGTCATTATTTGTGTTTCGCCGGTTCCGTAAGAATTTAATGTATTCCCATTAGCAATTGTTACTGTAGTTTTTTCAGTATCGTTGAATTTTGTAAATATATCCCTATCGTTCGCTATATGCGAAGACGCTCCTGAGTCAATTAACCAGGTTTTATTAGCGGGATTGACAATTATGAATGCTGCATCTTTATGTTCACTTTTATTTATTTGTACCTGTTCATCTGTTTTTGATTCATTCATTTTATTTTTACTATCACCTTTTGTATTTTCAAAACACAACGATGTGTACTTTTTGTATTTGTATTGTGTTTTAGGTGTAGTGGTCTGTGTGTTTCTGTTCTTGAGATGCCAGCATTGTTTGTAAGTGTGATTTGATTGTTTACAGTAGGTACAATATTTGTTTTGCCCTTTATAATCTTGAGTGTATTTCTTTTGTGTTTTAAACACCTTTTGTGAGTTTTCAACTTGCTCACTATTTTCTACCCGTTTATTAAATTCATCAGTAAGTTTGCTCTTGATGAATTCGGGAGTTAATTCAATTTCATTTCGGGCTTCGAGAGCTGTTATTAGAGTATTATAACTCGCAGGTAACGAGCACAATAGAAGTGCAGATAAATGCGAGTCGGTTATGTTCTCTCCTATTGCGGAGAGCTTATCTTTTATTTCCAGTATATTAGTAATGTGTTTGTGCATGTTCCCATTTTCGGGAAGTTTTGCACTATACAATTTTCGTAACAAATACAATTTACTGGACAAATTGGCTCTCTCATGAATATTTTTTAAACTATCCCATGTCTGTTTTGCTGTTTCTAAATGTTTTACATGAACTATTTGCGTATCGTCTATACTCAGGTTTATTAAAGCGCGAGCTTTTGCATCCTTTTTTCTCCAATCTTCGTTAATTGGTGTAGGGGGTTCCTGAGTTACGAGTTCGTACAAATCTTCCTTAATTAACAACATATTAATTTTAAACTTCCATATAGAATAATTATTATTGTTTAATTTATCTACTATTTGCATTTCCTTTATTGTCGCCATCTCGGAGAACTTGTTTATACAGTTTTTAAAGTTTTATTAGTTTAAATAGTTTATTAAATTCAATTATGTTTTCTTGAATTTTTAATCTAGCATAAGAGCTGAGTATTATTTTTATTAATTAGAGTCAATTATTAATCCTTAAGAATAAATTCTGAGTTCATATATTCATCAGGCTCATGATCACTGTTGAAGGGGCGAGGCCAACGAGGTAAGCGCGTAACATCAGAATATTAAATTCTTCAAATTAAAATTAACTCTGGTCTTCAACATGCAGAAAGAAAAGGAATTGCTTACCTTTTCTAAGGTCTATCCAATTTATGAAATATCCACTGGTTTATATATTTCAACTATTTGAGAATTTATTATAAACACTTCTTGAATAATCGTGTAGATGTACCACTGCTGAAATAAGACTTGTAAAAAAAAAAAAAAAATTATATTAATGCACAATTCACATTGAATAAATAAGTTCACGTTTGGATTGATTTTAAAAATTATATTTTACATTACTTAAAATTTTAAAAGGTTTACATTTAGATTAATTTTAACATCAGGAAACATTTTTTCCTGTGACTTTACAGAATGAAGGATAGTAATACACTGACTCATTTTCACAAAGTTTGGAAAGTTACGAGTAAAGTTGCATCATTTCTTTGAAACAAATTGACGTTGAATAATTGTCCTTTTAAATGTTTTAGTTCTGTAATAAGTTTATAATGGCATAATCACAAATAACAAATTATAAACATATTTCACATTATTAGAAGAGAACGATTATAACGAGGTAATAAATCTCTATTGCTTGATAAACTTGAAACTTAAGAGTCATAAATTAGGTCACTTGTTTTAAGAGATGAGAGAAAAATTATCGTTGGGTTTTTATCTGCGTGCTTCATCATTTTCTTTCTTTATTTATTTTACTTTGAGTGGAAAATATTAAGTGATTGAAATGAATGGATTAGTTTTTTACACCCTTAAATATTGGAATAAAACTATTCCATATGAAATCTTTTGAACCATTAAATATTGCAATAAAAATATGTCATATGAAATATTTTGAACCATTAAATATTGGAATAAAAAATGTCATATGAAATATTTTGAACCATTAAATATTGCCATAAAAATATTTCATATGAAATCTTTTGAACCCTTTGATTACCAAGGGAATTTTAAAGCTCCCAGAAAACTAATTCAAAGTTTGATCGGATTTTAATCGGATGGAGATTAAATAAAAGTGAGTCCTGAAAATAAAGTTTAAGACAAACAAATGATTTTTTTTCTTTTTAAAAAAAAAAGCTGGGTCGAATTTGTTGTTATAATGTTTTTTCTCACTTAACTTTAAATAAAAGAAGCGTTAAAAGAAAAATAAAACTAGAAATTAAAAAAAATCGTATGATTCTTTTCAATCATTGAATAATTGAATAAAAATATTTCATATGAAATATTTTGAGACCTTGATTACCAGGGGAATTTTAAAGCTTCCAGAAAACTAATTCAAAGTTTGATCGGATTTTAATCGGATTGAGATTAAGATTAAATAACAGTGAGTCCTGAAAATGAAAGTTTAAGAGAAACAAATGATCTTTTTTTTTAAAGCTTGGTCGAAATTGTTGTTATAACGTTTTTCTCACTTAACTTTAAATAAAGAAAGCGTTGAAAGAAAAAGAAAAGTATAAATAAAAAAAAAATCTTATGATTATTTTCATCCTTCGAATAATTGAATAAAAGTATTTCATATGAAATCTTTTGAACCCTTGATTACCAGGGGAATTTTAAAGCTTTCAGAAAACTAATTCAAAATTTGATCGGATTTTAATCGGATTATGAAAATGAAAGTTTAAGATAAACAGGTTTTGTTTTTTCCTACTTTGTTCGAATTTTGTTTTTATAATGTTTTTTCTCACTTAACTTTAAAAAAAAGAAAGAGTACAAAAAAGAAAACTAAAACTATGAAAATAAAAAAAATCTTATGAAACTTTTGAACCTTTAAATAATTGAATACAATCATTTAACGTGGTATTTTTTTACCCTTGATTACAAGTGGAATTATAAATAAGATATAAAATTGTTTCACGTTTAATCGAATTCAAATCAAATTAAGGTGAATCCAGTCTAAGACAAATAATTTGTTTACGAAGTTTGATCTACTTTACTTGTTTTTTTTTCTTAATGCTCATCTGCCACTCAACTACAGAAAAAATAAATAAAAAGAAAAATATAACAGCGAAACAAATAACAAAAATCTTTATTCAGAAAAACATCCGTACTTAATGGGATATTAAGAGCAACAAGTTATTAGTCACAAACATAATGCTAAATTCTATAAAGTATTAATTGAAAACTTAAGATGTTATGTTATGTATTTAAATCCTGAGATTAAAAGCGTGTTTCTAAACATAGAATATTTGAGTTTTCTTGAGCCTTCTTTACATCATACGTTACTTTCATAACACAAAAACAGGAGCATTCATCATTTCTATTTATTCCTCGTGATTAAAGTAGAAGTAGAAAAAAAAAACAGATTCTCTTGAAAATACTGTTCTTTGCCAAGTTTTCTAAGATCCAGCTGGTTTCAAGGTCAACATTGTTGTCACTTTTTCTTAACAGAAAATAAGTGAAAAAACCTCCACATAATCCTTATTTATTCATTATATATTTATTCATTTATTTGGTTCTTTCTGTTCACTCGAAATCTACTAACTAAATACAACCGACACGCAAAAGATATTATGTCTTGTTCTTAGCATTTTTACCTAAATAATTTTAGCTCCAGCTGGTTTCAAGGTCAACATTGTTTGTTGTCACTTTTTCTTAACAGAAAATAAGTGAAAAACCTCCACATAATCCTTATTTATTTATTATATATTTATTCATATATTTGCCGAAAAGTCAGGGAAGACTCACTGTGGAGACGCGAAAAGGTTTTGGTTTCCGTCTGCTGGCTGTCTGTTTGTCTGTCCGTTCCACAATAACTGTCGTAAAAAGAGTCCGATTAGGTTTTTTTGTTGGTGGGTATGTTGGTGAGGTAGGTACCCGGAATGAGCTGTATAGTTTTTAGTTACATTTGGTTCATTCGTTTGAAAAATATAGGACATTTCGTTTTTGGTCATAATGCTTTCCTATGGAAACGCAGACGATTTTCAAATTTCATTTTTAACTAAAATGAAAATCACATATTTGAATAATGGATTTAGACGTAAATTACGGATACTAAATTTTCGATATGGAGATCTTTAATATATGCAATAGCCTTGAAAATTTGGCGATACATCTATTAGAGTTCAGAAATTAATTGTTTAAATTATTGGAAAAATTTTTGCAACTGTACGGGAAATATAAAACATTTTATTTTCTTATTTTTTACATATTTTAAAATGGATTTCTTTTTATTTCCTATTTATTTTATTAGTTGCTTAGCAACCCTATTTCAAAGAATATCAAAATAAGAAATGCATTTTTTTTTTATCTAAAAAATTACAAGAATAAGAAGTTCATAAGAATTTCAGAATATCTTTGCATAAACCGTGCTTAATTTAACGCTTCTAATTTCTGAAACCTCCGAAGTATTTTATATGTTTATAAATATGTATGTAACATAAAAAAATAAATAAATTGCGAATTGTAAGATGCTAAATAATATGAAAAGTGAGATTAGAAAACAATGACTTTCAGAGCTGATGTTGAGGCTCCTGATCTGCAGATTTACTAGTTGGTTCTTTCTGTTCACACGAAATCTACTAACTAAATACAACCGACACGCAAAAGATATTAAGTCTTTTTCTTAGCATTTTTACCTAAATAATTTTTAAGCAATAGAGCTGCTTATTGCTTTCATCCGTCAGTGAAACACAGCAGGATTGATGATAAATGCACCTCTATTATGGAAAACTCATTGATGTAGTGATTATTGTATTGAAGAATTGAGAATCAGGATTATGGAAGATTTCTCGTAAGTCACTGTTAGTTTCATTTTTTGGAAAAAAAAGAGGTTTTATTTTTGTGCGTATTAACCACGATTTTGCAAAAGGGACATAACTTATAACTCAACTTCTTCTGAATGGATTTCAAAGGCCAGACCTTGTTAGTTAGTTTATGAAGAAGATTTTATGTTGAAGGTTTTGCTAAAAGCAGAGGGATTAAAGAGAATATCCAAAATCTTTTATGACTCGTGTACATTTTCGTTGCATGAAAGTCAATAACCACTCGATTCTTTCTCACAAGGAAAAGCAGTCACACTTGTAGAAAGGATTCAAACTTTCTTTAGCTGAACGTTATTGACAATGTATATGTGGGATAAAAAATTAAATAATATCCATTTATGCATCAATAGCCACAAAATACAAACTCAATGATTTAATTAATAGGTACTTGATATCGCAAAGTTATTATGCGTTTTCAAAATTGTTTAGGTACACTGGGAAAAGAAAAAAAAGTTTATTTTATGGTGTAATATTGGCATCCTAGCTGCCAATATTATACCGTAAAATCAACAGTAATAAACAGTAAAATAAGCAGTAATACGCTGCCACGCATGCGCGGTAGTGTATTACTGCTTATTTTACTGTTTATTACTGCTAATTTTACGGAAGCGTATTACTGCTTAGTATACTGTAAAATCAACATTTTTTTTCAGTGTAGACATTATCTTTTAGCTTACTGAAAGGTGTAGTTTTGTCACAATACTATTAATGTGTTGGAAAGTGTTTCATAATCTATTCTGGACGCATGATTTTTCGTTCTTGTTATCTTTTAAAATCAGCTGTAAAGAAAACCCTGATTTCAGCAACGGCAAGAAACATCAATAATTTACTTCGTTCAGAGCATCTTTTTCTGTTTATCGGTTCATTAAGATTGAACCTTGTAGACACCCGGTAATTAACGTTCCGTTCTAATACAGAAAGAGATAAGATTAATTAATATAAAAAAAAGATCGATGCCGTTCATTCTACAAGCAAGAAACGAGCTCTTTTGTTTTTGCCCTAAAAGAAGTCAGAAAAGGAAAAAGAAGTTTTTGCTTCGGTTGTTGATATGTGTTCGAAGTTGTTTATAAACATGCGTATCAATTTTTGTATTTTTTTTTTTTTTTTTTTTTTTTTTTTTTAAATCCCAGCCATTGAAAACGAATGATAATTATTCCCCTAACGTGTTGGAGCAATCATTATGAAATTATGTGGAAATATATTCCAAGCTAGTTTTTAGGGCTTGTTCATCTCACAAAACCCTATTACTCCCGCTTCGTTGTCTGTCCGTCACAGAGCCGGTTCTCAGAAACTATGTAACTTACTGTCATGAAATTTTGTGTACTTATAAGCTAAATGCCTATTATGAAGCTGAAAATCATAAAATTTGAAAAAATCGTATTATTTTAATATATAGAGATAAAAAACCAAAAATCTAACAGCTTATTCCTACGAAATTTAAACATTTTTCATTATAGCAGTTGCCAACAATTAAAAATCCACACTAAAATTCTTTCTACAATAATTAATTTTCTATTGAAAGATTTCCACGTGAAAAATGAAAATGAAATAAAAAGTTTCACCAATTGAAAAAAAGATTAATATGACGTCTTATTTGTAATAAAACGGAAATTTTTGCCCTCTATCGGACCGGTTCAGATATTCGAAAAAACGAGAAAAATAGACCGGTAAATTTTTACTTTATAACAAACATGACTTTTTTATTGTTGTTGTTGTTGCTAAATGAAATTTATTTGGATTTATTAAAGGAAGGATAAAGTGTTTTGAAAGGAATATTAAACGAAACCCTTTGTGCGATCTTCAATCACACTTACCCACTTGTTTATTCATTATTTTATTTTAGAAAAGTATTTCTTGAAGATAATACGACAAAGATTGGTTTGTATAAGGTGCATGTAACTATATATGTATGTTTGTAACATATACATATTTTAACAGCATATGCCTACGGAAAGGATGCATGTAAATGTGGTGGTTATTTATAAAGTATGCCGTATTCAGCATGAAGAATAATTCAAAGTAGTGCTTAACATCCGACAATAGGACATTTTTTTTTCTTTTTCTTATAAAAAGTTTTGCAAACTCCCCGTGCAATGAAAAAACAGCGTGAATGCGACATAATTAAATTTCAACTATGCTATGAAACAGAATGCTGAAAAATTTATTGATGTGTTAGTTTTACATTCTTTAAGGAAGAAAAGAGAGGATTTCTGATCTTTCATATCCTTACCGTAAGAATTTTTTTTCGCACTCGATAGAGCAGTTGAAAAATATTTCAACTCAAAAATCACTTGTCTAATTGAAATTTACAGCAGAAATACCAATAAGATACAGAAACTCCCGTTAGTGCGTATTTCCAAGAGAGGCCATCTTTCGTCGTACTAAGCGAAGTCCACATTAAACGATGTAAACATTTCAATTGTATAAAAATAATCCCTTGCATTGAATTATTTGAATTCAGTTTTTTAAAGAAAATTAATAAGGTTAGAATTTTATGCTAAAAAAACAACATTGTTTTTAATTAAACATTTTTAGTAAAAAATGCAAATTATTTGGCAATACTAGCTGACCCGCCCGGCGTTGCCCGGGCAGACTGTCATTGAAAAATATAACAGTGGGGTGGACTTCATAAAAAAAAACAAGAACGAAAACTCATGCGTCAAGCATAGTGTATGTAACACTTTCCAACGCTTCCAAAATAATTTTTCAAATCATTACCATTTAATAAGCTGAAAGATAACATCTAAGTAAACAATTTGGAAAACGCATAACATATTTAAAAACGTAATTTCAGGAATTTCCAACATATATTTCCAACATATACAATATTCGGAAAAATATCCGAATACTTTTATTCAGCCCTGTATATGATGATATTTGTATATATACTACATAGGATTATAAATTTTAGTTTAGTTACGAAACGCATAGCACTGTTTAAAATTCTCCTTCTGGAGTTTCTGTCAATAAACGGAAATGTGTTCGCGAACTTTTGTGCTGCCCTGTATATAATCTACAGAATTTATACACACCAAGTAATAGACAAAAAGTGAGTTGAATTTAAAATCGCGTTCAGCAACTTAAAACGCACTTCCAGGAATTATTGTTAACAGGCAGTAGAGAATTCTTTTGTGTGTCCCTGTAAATGAACGATGACTGCTATACACACAATTCTCTGTAGTAAGCCTTTTGTAATGCACCTTAGTGATATATATAATTTTCAATGCGTTTAAAATAGTGAAACATTATTTAATTAAACCGCAAACGATTTTTCTCCATATACGTAATGTAACGGATTTCTTTTGACTGTCCCTATAAAGTAACTATAAATGCTATGCACAGCATATTCCATATTAAGCTTCTTGTAATGCATCTTAGTGATATATATCAATTACAATGTGTTTCAAATAGTGAAACATAATTTAAATAAACCGCAAATAATTTTTCCCATAGACCGTAATGTAACGGAATTCTTTTGAGTGTCCTTGTAAAAAAACTATAAGTGCTACGCACTTCAGTTGAAATAAGTGAACATGCTATAGATAACGACAATAACATATAAAAATTGCAGGGCAATCCGAGCATATTTACGGGCAGACGGCAGACGGCCAGACAAACCGAAGTCATAAACACTTTTCAACTAGGTTGGAAAGTGTTAAAAAATAACAGTGACTGAATAATATTTATTTATACAAAAAACTTGTAAAAAAATTAAATAACAGCTAAAATTTCAAAAGTATAACAGTTACGTTTAAAAAATTAAACGGTCAGGGAAAATTATTACACTTACTTTTAAAGAATGAAAATGTCAGGGATGTTCTTACGGTTGAACACAACAAACCTTTTATCAAATCGGGAGTTTCTGATAAGGGAGACAAAATTACTTTACCGTCATTTGTAAACTTCTTGCTGCTGTTTAATTCGCATTTCCAATGCAGTGCTTGGCAGAAATTGCACGTTACACTCAAAGTCCCACAGTTATGCTCCGGAACGTTTAAATCAGTAATTTGGATTTCAGAAGCAACGCGTTCGTGCATGTGACGGTTGTTAAGCCTATTTTGGCGATCGCTTATGCTCTGTGTTTGACGGCGTTCTCGATCCAATCTATTTCTATTTTCTCTTCATAATTCGGCTTTCAAGCATTCGCCGAGATTTTTTACGGGCATTTCTAATGATATTTTGAATCTTCATAATTGCAGCGAAAGAGCGAAACGGAAATAAACCCGATTTACCTTGGCCTAAATTCTGCCAAAGGACTTTCACACAATGACCAATGAGATGCTTTTCATTCGGGCGTTGCCATTATACAATTAACAAATAATCGCGATTTCTGTGCCACGTACGATAGCAAGCAATTACTCGGGTTAAACAAAAAATAATTTCCGGACTTATATAATTTAAATATATTTAAATTATTAAGTCTCTTTCTTTGTGATAGTGAAACAAGTGATCTTTTTACCGCGTTATTTTTTACACACTCCAAAATTTGGTGTATTACATCAAATTTTGATTGGTAATATAGGCGAATAGCTGGCAGCAGTGTTTGAACCTCTCACGTTGTCGGTTGTGAAATGTTATCTTTCTCTTCACCAGTGTCACTAACAGTTCATTGATTTCTCAATTTAAAAATGTGGCACCAAAATTGCTTTTTAGAATGTAATCTGCAAAACGAGTGTCATTCAATTCTGTCCGATTAATTGGGAAAAATGTGTCCGCATTATCCGATGAGTAGTACGCATTAAGCGATGTCCGAAATATTAATCTCTATCTATCTATATATAGAGAGAGTGAGATGGACGTGTGTGTCCCTATGTGTAGCCACAACTACCCAGCCCAGACCACTGGTGTTTGTGTGTGGTAGTAGCCTCGAGTCACCCATCGTCCACTATTGTGATTGCATGTCGGTAGCTGTGGGGGTGTGGGAGATACGGTGGTTGTAAGTGGTCGACCTGGGGCATTTTCATATTTCGACCAAATTGTTCTAAAAATGTTTGGAATCTTCTTCAGAGGGAAGTGGTTTATTCAACTTAACATGAACTAATTAAGGTATAGATAACTAAGTAAGATGATTTCGCGAACTCTAGCGGTGGAATTTGAAACTAAACGACATTGCAGCGTGAGCGTAGCACGCCTGCTATACAATGCCGTAGGCAGCGGGGACGAGTGCCAGAGTTTCGTTCGGTAAGAGGTTTGTTCAGAACAGAATGTGCGCCGAAAATGACTATTTTTATCGAAACCGAAAAAGAAAGTTACTGATTTCCGGGCAACGCCTGACGTATCAACTAGTTTAAGCGGAGACGCATTAACGAGAGTCCACAGTATTTATATTCAGAGCATCTTTATCTATTTATCGGTTCGGGTCTCAGGAGTCTTACTTTTCCTCCTAAGATGCAAGTTTGCATCATGTCAAATTATATTTTATTTCTGATTTCATATAACACACAATAAAATCAAATTTTTAACACTAATAGGTTAATATCTGCTTGATTTAACATAATTATTTCAATGCTGTACAATTTATATTTAATTATTTTTAAAAAGTAAAAAAACTTTTTCGCCTGGGTATCCAATGCGCGCAAGGTTGTAGAAAAAATATTGCTTCAAAAATAACAAACAAAACTGATAATGATGTAAAAATGATGTATTTTGAACTTATACTTCAATTTCAAAAAATTAAAAATTTAATTGTTTTTAAATTTAAATTTAAATTGTAAAATGTTTAAAAAATTCACTTTTTGTTGAAAAGATGCCAATTTAAAAATTGCTTGAAATTGAAGTAGAAGTTCAAGATACATCAATTTTACATCATTATCAGTTTTGTTTGTTATTTTTGAAGCAATATTTTTTCTACAACCTCTCGCGCAGTGAATACCAGGCAAAAAAGTTTTTTTGCTTTTGTTTTTAAATTTAATTTTTTTTAAATAATTAAATGTGAATTGTACATTGTACAACATTGAAATAATTATGTTAAATCAAGCAGATATTGACCTATCAGTGGTAAAAATTTCATTTTACTGTGTGTTATATGAAATCAGAAATAAAATAAAATGCGACGTGTTGCAAACTTGCATCTTCGGAGTATAAGTAGGACTCCTGAGACCCCTTAAGATATAATTCCGCAGACACCCTATAATTAATTTATATTCTGATACAGAAAGAGGTAAGATTAATTTGATATGAATAAAAATATGTTTATTCCACAAGCAACAAGCGAGCTCAGGGAATAATTATCTTTTGTTTTTGTCCTTAAAGAAGTCAGACATGAAAAAGGCAGTTTCTGCTTCGGTTGTTGATACGTGTTCGAAGATGTTAATAAACATGTGTATCGATTTTTGCATTTGTGTAGGTTTTTTTTAATTCCATCCATCGAAAATGGAGGATAATTATTCCCTTGACGCGTTGGAGCAATCATTATGAAATCGTGTAGAAATATATTCAAAGTTAATTTTTTTTATTCAGTATTTAATTTTAGAATAATATTTATTCAAGATAATTTGATAGATTTTTATAACATACATGTAACTTTGAAGTATTGAATACATTGGTGTGATACTATAAAAGCATAAAAAAAAAAAAAAAATCGTAATAACACCATAAAATTAAGGAATGAGCTGAGCCTTGCGAAAGAACTTTGTCTTTCTTCGTCAGGCGCCAAGAAGACGTATTCCTTATTTTTATGGTGTTATTAATAAGTCTTTTATGCTTTTATACATGTAACTATGTTCAATGTATTTATGTAGTATGTAATATACAAAACGTTTAAAAGTTAATATATATATATATATATATATATATATATATATATATATATTAATATAATATATATTATATTGTGTGTGCGTGCGTGTGTATTAAAATGTGTATATATACATATGTTATATTTAATAATTTTAACCACTCTGTATATAAAATCCGACAATAAAGAATTTTTTTTTCTTGTTTTCATATGAAAAAATGTTCTGTATTTTCTGATACAAAGTTTTGCGAACTCGAAGTGCAACAGAAAAACTTAGGTAAACACGATATCATTAGACTTGTGCTATGAAATAGAGCGATGAAAACTTTCTTGATGTATTAAAAAGTTTCATAATTTTTAAGGAAGGGATTGAAAGATTTCTGATTCCTCAATAATATAACCGTAAGAATGTCTTTCTCACACTCGAAATGGTCGTTGAAAAATATTTCGACTCAAAAATCGCCTGTCTAGAAAACTTTTAATTGAAAATTACAGCAACGACATGAAAAACCAATAATAATATTTACATTCAGAGCATCTTTCTCTTTTAGGTAGATTTCGTAAGAAATACTACCTATTACATTCTCACCTAAGTTGGAAAATTTAAAAAATTTTTGCAGATCTACGCCGATCATGACTCCCAGAACCCAAAACCACCCCCAGTTCAAAACTTTATCTATCTATCTATCTATCTATCTATCTATCTATATCACTTTTTTTTTTACCACGATAACTAGAAAAATTCTGCATAAATCTCTTCCAAACTGATACATAAAATCAAGGGGCATAAAATCTCGGTCAAGTTCGTTAATGGGCAAAATAGAACCAAGGGAGGGGAAATGGGGGGGGCTTTTTGTTAAAACAGAAAAATCATCATAATTTCTTTAATATTATACGTATCGAATCCGTTTAAAGTTATTATTACTTCTAGGAGAAGGGCCGAAAATTTATGTATGGCAGATTTTTGATATAATTAAAAATGGCCCCAAGGGAGGGAAAAAGGGGGGTTTTAGAAGAAAAAAATCATAGCTTCATCAATTCACAAGATATCAAATCCGCGTAAATTCTTTATTAATCCTCTTAGTATTATCTAAAA
Source organism: Maratus michaelseni (assembly GCA_963931845.1). Classification (NCBI taxonomy): domain Eukaryota; kingdom Metazoa; phylum Arthropoda; class Arachnida; order Araneae; family Salticidae; genus Maratus; species Maratus michaelseni. Next base: position 40,315,351 of record OZ007596.1, read on the forward strand.
CTTTTATATTGACAAGTTTTTAATAGGACCAACCGTTATAGCAAAAAAAAAATTAAAAACAAAAAAATCCCTGCCGGCTCCGCCTGCAAACAAGTTATTTTTCGAAACTGATAATGATGTAAAAATGATGTATTTTGAACTTATACTTCAATTTCAAAAAATTAAAAATTTAATTGTTTTTAAATTTAAATTTAAATTGTAAAATGTTTAAAAAATTCATTTTTTGTTGAAAAGATGCCAATTTAAAAATTGCTTGAAATTGAAGTATAAGTTCAAGATACATCAATTTTACATCATTATCAGTTTTGTTTGTTATTTTTGAAGCAATATTTTTTCTACAACCTCTCGCGCTGTGAATACCAGGCAAAAAAGTTTTTTTTTACTTTTGTTTTTAAATTTAATTTTTTTTCAATAATTAAATGTGAATTGTACATTGTACAACATTGAAATAATTATGTTAAATCAAGCATATATTTTTCGAAGTAGGCGGTTCCAACTCCCGCATCTTTTCGAAACTGATACATAAAATCAAGGGGCATAAAATCTCGGTCAAGTTCGTTAATGGGCAAAATCGAACTAAGGGGGGGGGGGGGGAGGGCTTTTCGTGAAAACAGAAAAAAAAACATAATTTCTTAATTATGATACGTATCGAATCCGTTTAAAGTTGTTATTACTTCTAGGAACAGGGCCAAAAACTTATGTATGACAGATTTTTGATATAATTAAAAATTGCCTTAAGGGGAGGGGGGAAGGGGGGTTTTAGAAGAAAAAAATTCATAACTTCGTCAATTCCCAAGATTTCAAATCCGCTTAAATTTATTATAAATCCTCTTAATATTATCTAAAACTTTTGTATTGACATGTTTTTCATAGGACCAAGTCTTATAGCAAAAAAAAAAAAAAAAAAAAAAAAAAAAAATTCTTGCTCGCTCCGCCTGCAAACAAGTTTGGTTTCGAAGTAGGTGGTTCCAACTGCAGCATCATCGCAAAAAGGTAATTTCTTCGGCAATTCCCGACAAACAAACCCCACGTTCTGCGTCTTCGAAATCTACCTGTGCCTGTAGGCCGAGCCGTCAGGGATTTTTATATATCGCGTCATTAAGATAGAATCCCGCAGAAACTTAATAACTAATTTTTTATTTTAATGCAGAAAGAGTTATGATTAATTTAATATGAATTAAAAAATATGTTTATGTCACAAGAAACAAACTAGCTCGTGGAATAATTAATTATCTTTTGTTTTTGCCCAAAGAAGTCAGAAATGAAAAAGCAAGTTTCTGCTTCGGTTGTTGATACGTGTTCGAAGTTGTTTATAAACATGAGTATCGATTTTTGCATTTGTGTGGGTTTTTTAATTCCATCCATCGAAAATGGAGGATAATTGTTCCCTTGACGCATTGGAGAAATCATTCTGAAATCGTGTAGAAATATATTCCAAGTTAATTTTTTTATTCAGTATTTTATTTATCCAAAATAATAAGATAGATTTGTATAATATACATGTAAGTATGTAAAACGTATTTATGTATGTAACGTCCACGTATGTAAGTATAAACGTAAGAATATGATATATTATAAATATGGAGGTAATTTATAAAGTATGCCGTATTCAGCATAGAGATGTAAAATTTCTGGAAATTTTGAAATGGTGGAAAAAACTGTTTTTTCCATTATTTTTCTGGAATAATTGGAAATTTTGATTAATTTTTGTAATTGTGTATCGATTTTTGTATTTGTGTGTTTTTTTTTAATTCCATCTATCGAAAATGAAAGATAATTATTTCCTTGATGCGTTGGAGCAATCATTATAAAATTATATACATATATATTCCACGTTATTTTTTATTCAGTATTAATTTTTTTTAACTACTTGCCCCCGAAAATTTTATGATAGTTTTTTAGTAATTTTTTGTTTGATTATTAGCTGACTGCAAAGAAGACGTTCTCAGTTCCATCAGTATATGACTTTCTCATGCGTGTGTTAATTTTATTGCACACGGACAAGTTGACAGAAGAATTTAAACGGACAAGTTGTTCATTGATTTCATTACTTAGAAAAACGTCATGTCATTAACGACAAAAGCACCCCATTAATTCCTATTATTTCTGTTTGGTGTAAAAAAAAAATTATTATAATTATTGTACGTATTAAAAGTTATTGCATGCAAGCATGTATTTTCAGTACAGTGTGATTATAAAAAAAACTATCCCGATATATGAGCCCCCGGGTATACCGTTCATAGAAACAGAATGAAATTTTGGTTTAAAATATTTTGAAGTACACGCTCAAGAATCATATGAAAAACAACAGTTAAACTAACTCTAACAGTTACGGTTACATTGACAAAATTTCGAAAAATTCAAATGGCAACACCTACTTTTTTTTTATTGGAATGTGATCTTCATAATGAAAAACCATAAAAAACGTTGGAACGGTATACCTGTAGCACAAAAAACGCCGATGCTAGACAGAAGAAGAAAAGTGAAAACAACCAATAAAGGACAGAGAAGCACCAGAAAGTAAAACATTTCATTGTTTAGTGCTATCCACCATCTGCCGCAAGTTAAGTGTCATCGTGTGTGAAGTGGAAAATTTGTGAAACACAATAAAATATTTTGTTTTCTGTTGCTTCTCTGTCCTTATTGGTTGTTTTCACTTTTCTTCCTAGTCTGTCTAGCGCCGGCAATTTTCGTGTTACAGGGGCCGTTCCAACTCTTTTTATGTTTTTTCACTATGAAGATCACATTCCAATAAAAAAAAAAGTAGGTGTTGCTATTTGAAATTTTCGAAATTTTTGTCACTGTAACCATAATTGTTAGAGTTTAACTGTTGTGTTTCATATGATTCTTCAGCGCATACCTCAAAATACCTTAAACCAAAATTTCATTCAGTTTCTGTGAACGGTATGATAGTTAGGGGTTCATATATATCGGGATAGTTTTTTTTTATAATCACCCTGTATATAAGATCTATGTAAGTATGTAAGACGTTCAACAGTTCGGAGCAAGAGCGAAACTCGATTAAATTAAAAAATAAATAAATAAATAAAAATAAATAAGAGAGAGAGAGAGAGGGGGGGGGGGAGGGATTTTGTGTGATCAAAGAGAATTGCGGTTTGCAGATCAATATTTACTGTTGTGATAACGGGTTTTGTACGGTATTAGAAAAATAATTAGTTCAAAATCTTGACAATAGAAGGTACTGTTAGCGATCACGGTGAATATTAATCTGCAAAATGGAAGTCTCTCTGACGTTTAGATCTTTCCTTATCGAGTTTTTGCTTCGCAGTACTATATACACGATATATAAGTTTTATATTATGTATCTATGCATAAATTTAAAAAAAAAAAGTATATTCGTAAAAAAATAACAAAACGTAAAATTAAAAATTTCAGTCTAAGCACTTTTAAGGCTGTTCTCAAATCCAAAAGAATTATTTTCTGAATTCCTTTTTGTTCAGAAAGGCATGAAGTTGGCAAGTGTTCTTATTCAAAAATTATGTAATCGAAAAATATTTTCTTTTTTTTTTTTTTTTTTGGTAAAGGCGAATATCTTTCCGAACATATTGTCTAATTCAGCATTTTGAACCTAATTCCTGACGCGGCACCGCGAAAATTGGAAAATCTTGCCGTCACGTGACAAGAATCCTTTATAACTCGATAAGTAATTTATTTATCAAAAAATGGAAAACTCATTTCGATTCTAAATCGCTTCAATAGTTAAGCCTGCCAATTTATACCTTTACTTCAAAAAATGAGTCATAAAATGTGTCAGAAAGTTTTGCGTTGATGAGCAGGAGATTTGAAAAACCACCTTCCAATTGTCATGCGTTACCTCAAATTTTTGTAAGTATGGATTAATGGTTGTATGTTTAGGTCCGCACCTAAAAGGTCGGCGGGCTGCGGATTGGCTATTTCTGGTTTATTTAGATCCTTTACGAAACGATAATGGATAGCTTTTATTTTAATCACTCGTTTTGGTCGTTTATATAAAGACCTCATCTGAAAAATCATTTGCCGTTGGAAACCTGGAATTAAAAACTACCACAAACTTAAGAAACATCAATGACATGTTTGTTTTCTGAGCATCTCTTTCTGTTTATCGGGGTGGAACTCATTAGATATTGGATAATTAACTTCCTTTTATAATGCAGAGAGATTTTAGATTCATTTATTATAAGCTTAAATAATAATAATAATTAAAAAAAACAGTTGTTATTTATTTCACAAGCAACAAGGGATCTGCTGAAATAATTAATTATTTTTTCTTCTAAAGAAGTTAGAAATTGAAAATAAAGTTTCTGCTTTGTTTGTTCTTCATACATGCTCAGAGTTAGTTTATAAACATGCGTTTCGATATTAAGCATGATGGTTTGTTTTTTCTTATTCTATATATCGAAAATGAAGGATAATTATTCTCTTGAAACGCTAGAAAAATAATTATGGAATTATCTGAACATATAGGGGGCCAATTTTTTTTTTTTTTTTTTTTTTTTTTTTTTTTTTTTTAGTGTGTTATTTTGGGAGAGACAATTAATTATTTTATTAGCAATTAGAAAGAAAATGTATATGTTTATTAACCGATTTCAAAGGAGAATATCTGAGTTATATCCGTAGTATAAAACGCGTGTTTGCGACTATTTTGTTAGCGATTGTTTTTTTTTATTATTACTAGGGGGCTCTGGCCCCTGCTCGCTACGCTCACCAACCCCCGTTCTGATTTCACATCCTCTTAAAACCTGATAATGTATCCTGTTTTAAAACTATGATGATGATGATATCACGAACGGCGACTATCTTCTGTAATCAGGTTATAATGCTTTTTCATTTAACTGGTTATAATGCTTTTTCATTTAATTCATCTTTTTTATTTTTAATATTCATGTGTAAACACAATTTTTATGACGTAATTTTCTTTATTTCCTGCTTTCAACACGTGATCATTTAATTATTATTTTAAACTTTCATTATTGTTTTTAATAGTCTAGCGCAAATACATTTTTTATTTGAGATAAAACATAATCCTTTGCGCTTATTTAGAAATTGGCAACAATATAAAAAAATGACTTTTTCAATAAAAGATTTTTTACTCGTTTTTTAAGGATTTTTTGAGTTTTTATTGTCCGAGGGTGATAATTTTTTTAATTTCTGAAAGCTTGTTATATTTCGCGTCTGGTGGTATGATTTTCGAATCCGTAGGATGACTAGAAAAAAAGTAATTGCTCCTCAAAAAAGTCCCTAGTAAAAAAGCGATGAGAATAACCCGGAATATCTACGCAGAATTTGATTGGTCCATTTCTAAATCGTATTTGGCTCAGTTCCAGATTACTTTTTTTTAATATAGAAGGATAAGTAAACGTATTACAAGTAACAATGTTAAGTGTAATTTAATATCAGTACAAAAACCCTTAACGGGTTAAAAGTTGTGACGCAGCACTTTCTTTTGGCTTTATGAATTTTAAATATGGGTCTTAAAAGCAATGATATCAAATTTAAGTGACGCTATGTTAATAATTATTTTTTTAAATCATAATTTTCTTTTTAGTTTTATTTATATTCACAGGTGCAATTTGTTATCTTAATATGAAAAAATATATAAAATTTATTCGCTGATGCTTTTTCATTCACATCTCTCATGAATTCAAAATATGGGTTTTAAAAGAAATGATATCAAAATTTGAGTGACACCTTGGCGTTAATTTAATAGGACTCTTTTAAAATTCAATTTAAATTATTTTTGGTTTGTCTTCTAAAGTATATTTACACATACAAACAATACTTTTAATTTTTCAATACACTTTTAAATATATTACTTTCACTGAGCCTATATTATGTATTGAAATGTATTTATTTCAATAAATTGATTTATCTTCTGTGCCACGCTATCCAAAATCATAAGTAAAATTTATGTAAATGATTATTTTGCGTCATATTATCCACTTGAATACATTTCCCTTTGTTTGGATACTATGACGCAAAATAATCATTTACATAAATTTTACTTATGATTTTGGATAGCGTGGCACAGAAGATAAATCAATTTATTGAAATAAATACATTTCAATACATAATATAGGCTCAGTGAAAGTAATATATTTAAAAGTGTATTGAAAAATTAAAAGTATTGTTTGTATGTGTAAATATACTTTAGAAGACAAACCAAAAATAATTTAAATTGAATTTTAAAAGAGTCCTATTAAATTAACGCCAAGGTGTCACTCAAATTTTGATATCATTTCTTTTAAAACCCATATTTTGAATTCATGAGAGATGTGAATGAAAAAGCATCAGCGAATAAATTTTATATATTTTTTCATATTAAGATAACAAATTGCACCTGTGAATATAAATAAAACTAAAAAGAAAATTATGATTTAAAAAAATAATTATTAACATAGCGTCACTTAAATTTGATATCATTGCTTTTAAGACCCATATTTAAAATTCATAAAGCCAAAAGAAAGTGCTGCGTCACAACTTTTAACCCGTTAAGGGTTTTTGTACTGATATCATTACTTTTTTAAGGTTATTGATGAGAATGTCAATTAGTCGAAATTAAGCATAGGGTATAAATTAATCATTAAAATAAAATTTTAAAGAAATGCTAAAAAAGACCCCTTGGACCCCAATAAAATATGAGGGTGGTGGCCCAGGGAGAGGAATCCAAGACTCAACTTTTAAATTATACAGCGAGAGAGTAACACAATTAGAAGGATGAAAATGCATGGCAAAACCCGTTTGTTCCATCTTCCTCCGCCAAAGGACGCAACCTTTTCTATACAAACATAGCTGAAAATTTTCGGGCCGTCGATTCCGAGTCAAATGAGCCATACGTCGTCGTGATCGGTCCCATAGAACCCGATAGGAAAGTGCCCCCTGGTGGTGAAACTTGGAACTAAAATCGATATATCCTGTCGATGTCGAGTCGAACGAATCAAACTGCATTGTGATGGGACCCATAGAACTCGAGTTAGATGCAAAATCCGTTAGTTCCATATTCCACCACCAGGGAGCGCACTCTGTTCCATACAAACATGGCTGAAATCTTTGAGGCTGTCGATTTCGAGTCGAATGAGCCATACCTCACCGTAATCGGGCCCATAGAACACGAGATAGGATAGCGCCCCTGGTGGTGAAACTTGGAACTAAAATCTATATATCCTGTCGATGTCCAGTTTAATAAATCAAACTGCATTGTGATGGGACCCATAGAACTCGAGTTAGATGCAAAATCCGTTAGTTCCATATTCCACCACCAGGGAGCGCACTCTGTTCCATACAAACATGGCTGAAATCTTTGAGGCTGTCGATTTCGAGTCGAATGAGCCATACCGCGTCGTGATGGGGCGCATATGACCCGAGATAGGAAAGCGCCCCCTGGTGGTGAAACTTGTAACTAAAATCTATATATCCTGTCGATGTCCAGTTTAATAAATCAAACTGCATTGTGATGGGACCCATAGAACTCGAGTTAGCTGCAAAATACATTAGTTCCATCTTCCACCACCAGGGGACGCACTCTGTTCTATACAAACATAGCTGAAATCTTTCAGGCTGTCGATTTCGAATCGAATGAGCCATACCTCACCGTAATCGGGCCCATAGAACACGAGATAGGATAGCGCCCCTGGTGGTGAAACTTGGAACTAAAATCGATGTATCCTATCGATGTCGAGCCAAATGAATCAAACTGCATTGTGATGGGACCCATAGAACTCAAGTTAGCTGCAAAATCTGTTAGTTCCATGTTCCACCACCAGGGGGCGCACTCTGTTCTATACAAACAGCTGAAATTTTTGAGGCTGTCGATTTCGAGTTGAGTGAGCCATACCTTGTCATGATCGGGGCCATAGAACCTAAGATGGGAATGCGCCCCCTGGTGGTCAAACTTGAAACAAGTTGAATGAATCAAACCATGTTGTGATGGGACCCATAGAACTTGAGTTAGCTCCAAAATCCATTAATTTCCCCTTCCACTGCCAGGGGCGCTCTCTGTTCTATATGAACATAACTGCCCCTGGTGGTGAAACTAAAATCAGTAAGTTCTATCGATGTCGAGTCGAATGAGCCAAACTGCATCATGATTAGGAATGCACAACCTGTGGCCCGTGATGGATAACTGGTGGCCCGCAGAGACCATACATGCCAACCTATCCAAAAATTTCGAATTTCCTTAATAATTCGTGAGAAAAATTTGCAAATTTTGTCCATAAATCGTAGGAAAATATGAATTTCATCGATCAGGCGCATAAAATCATGAATTGCATCGACTGGATGCGAATTTTGTCAAATGGGCATGGAAAAATCACAAATTTTGCCATTTTGTCGCTAGAAAAAAAAACGCAAATTTCAATAATCGGTCAACAGAAACCAGAGATGCCAAAATCAGTAATTCCGGAGTTGCAAATATCGTCAATCACTCAAAAAAAAAAAAATCTTGAATTTTGTAAATCAATTGAAAAAACTTGCGAATTTTGTCGATAAGGCACTTAAAATCGTGAATTTCATGGATCGAGCAGCGAATTTCCTCGAATGGCGTGGAAAGATCGAGAATTTCAACGAACAGTTGCAGGAAAAATTTGCAAATTGTCCATAGATCGAAAACATTATGAATTTTGTCTATCGGTTCTGCAAAATTATGAATTTTGTCGATAGGCATGGAAAATCGCAAATTTCGACAACTGGGCTTGGAAAAATCAAGAATTCCATCGAATGTTTGTGAAAAAATTGTAAATTTCAACGAACAGTAAAAAAAAAAAATAATTTGCGAATTTCGCCATTGTCTAGAGAAGAAAAATTGTGAATTTCATTAATTGGCCGATGGAAAGCATATCAGTTGAAAATCATGAATTTTGTCAATCAGGCACAGTAAAAACATGAATTTTGTGGATCGGGAGAAGGGAAATCATAAATTTTGTTGAACACATGCATAAAAATCATGAATTTTGTTTATCAGGCATGTAAAAATCATTAATTTCGTCAAACGGATGCATAAAAATCAAGAAAGTCATCAATTGGGTGCGTAAAAATCTTGAATTTCATCGATCAGGCGTGTAAAAAATCATGAATTTCATCGATAAAGTGCATAAAAATATAGGACAAAATTGCCATTCGCCAATCGGCGAGTAATACTGAAAATTTGCCGACTGACTTTACTGCCACCACTGGTCAAACTTAATAGTTCCAATTGCGATGATTCAATGGAAAAAGATTTTTTCCCCACTGTCGCTCGACAAATTTCAAAACCATTTGGCGAATTTCACGATTTTTTCAAAGAAATTATTTGACGGATTGTGATTTTTTTTCTTCTCGAAGCCATTCGACGATATTCGAAATTTTTTTCCCCTGAAACCAGCTGATAAATTTTGTGATTTTTCCACTATCAATGAATTTTGTGATTTTTCTGCTATCGATTGATGAATTTCGTGATTTATCGACTATCGATTAATGAATTTCACGACTTTTTCCATAAACGAACAAATTGTGCACTTTTTTCCACTGCCATTCGACGAATTTTGCAATTCTGTTCCGCGATTGTTAGACAAATTTCACTATTTTTCTCCCGAGATCATTTGACGAATTTTGTGATTTTTAATTTTACTGACTGATTGATTTATATTTAATAATAAAAGTTAAAATGTTTTGATTTAAAAACAAGATGGCTAACTGAGGGTGAATCCCAAAACTTAGCCGCATCATCAATGAGTTAGCTAATCAAGCATTTAGCTCTTACAGTTTGTTTAAAAGGTGCACACAAAAGCAAAAAATATGAATTTTTTTTAATCCTTACCATCACTGTTGAAATCCTGAACCAATTAGAATCTAATTGTGACAGTGTATTTATCTTGCAAATATCATTGAGGAGTTTTTTATACAGGGACACGCAAAATCAAAACATCATCATGATAACATTCAAATTACTAAGCCAATTCAAACCTAATTATGCCAAAGTATCAATCGATGAATTCATTAATCAAATATGTTGGGCAAAATCCTAGAACAAGCAAAACATCCGATTTGCTATTTTTTTTACGCACGTCAACCAAAAAAACGGCAACTTCCAAATTCTACCCAATCAGAACGCATGCTTTTTAAGCTTAAGCAAGCAGATACTTACACACTGCTTACGGCAAGCTTTTTCACAAAATAAACAAATTTTATTTCGTTTTACAATTATTTATAAAGTTTCAGCAAGTTTTTCTTCACGATTTTTCTATTTTTACAAACTTTTAGCAATATTTCGTCTGGATATTTCAATTTTTACATACAAGCATTTAGCAATTTTTTCCTCCAGATTTTTCTATTTTTAATAATTTTTAGCTATTTTTTCCTCCTTGCTAAAACTTTGTAAATTGTCATAAAACGGAATAAAATCAATGTTTACTTCGTGAAAAAATTTTCATAGAAACTGTGTAAGTAGTGAATTCTCTGCTACAAAGAACACAGGTTACGATTGGGGAGAATCTAGAGAATTCTGATTTTTCAAATGCACGAAACTCATTCAAGCACCAGTTAGTAACATGTATATGTACTCTTTGCGTACATTAACAGAAAAAAAAATCCTGGATGCATGAAACTCCCTGTGCAGCAATCTCTAGAATGCATGAAATTCATCCAAACAGCGGTTAATAATTGATATATATATATATATATATATATGTGAGTACGCTTCGCGTACATTAACTGAAAAAAAAAATCCTGGATGCACAAAACTTGCATTTCTCTGACTTCGGTTTTTCGAAATAGATAAAATGCTTCAGGGATTCAATCCAGCATCGCTGAAATGTTACATAATCACAGAAGATCACTAATTATAATTAAAATATAGATAAAATGCTGAAGTGATTACAAATTAATCACTGAAGCATTTTATCTATACTTCAAAACATATTTGTTTTGTTTCTCATTTCCAAAATAATTTTCATTCATATTTACTTATTATAAGCATGTTATTTAATTTTACTGACTGATTGATTTATATTTAATAATAAAAGTTAAAATGTTTTGATTTAAAAACAAGATGGCTAACTGAGGGTGAATCCCTAAACTTAGCCGCATCATCAATGAGTTAGCTAATCAAGCATTTAGCTCTTACAGTTTGTTTAAAAGGTACACACAAAAGCAAAAAATATGAATTTTTTTTTAATCCTTACCATCACTGTTGAAATGCTGAACCAATTTGAATCTAATTGTGACAGTGTATTTATCTTGCAAATATCATTGAGGAGTTTTTTATACAGGGACATGCAAAATCAAAACGTCATCATGATAAGATTCAAATTACTAAGCCAATTCAAACCTAATTAAGCCAAAGTATCAATCGATGAATTCATTAATCAAATATATTGGGCAAAATCCTAGAACAAGCAAAACATCCGATTTGGCTATTTTTTTTACGCACGTCAACCAAAAAATCGACAACCTCCAAATTCTACCCAATCAGAACGAATGCTTTTTAAGCTTAAGCAAGCAGATACTTACACACTGCTTACGGCAAGCTTTATTATACAATTTTAACATAAATTTTATTTCGTTTTACAATTATTTACAAAGTTTCAGCAAGTTTTTCTTCACGATTTTCTATTTTTACAAACTTTTAGCAATATTTCGTCTGGATATTTCAATTTTTACATACAAACATTTAGCAATTTTTTCCTCCAGATTTTTCTATTTTTAATAATTTTTAGCTATTTTTTCCTCCTTGCTAAAACTTTGTAAATTGTCACAAAATGGAATAAAATCAATGTTTACTTCGTGAAAAAATTTTCATAGAAACTGTGTAAGTAGTGAATTCTCTGCTACAAAGAACACAGGTTACGATTGGGGAGAATCTAGAGATTTCTGATTTTTCAAAAGCACGAAACTCATTCAAGCACCAGTTAGTAACATATATATGTACACTTTGCGTACATAACAGAAAAAAAAAAATCCTGGATGCATGAAACTCCCTGTGCAGCAATCTCCAGAATGCATGAAATTCATTCAAACAGCAGTTAATAATTTATATATATATATGTATATATGTGTATGCTTCGCGTACATTAACTGAAAAAAAAAAATCCTGGATGCACAAAAATTGCTATATTCCGCACTCCCTAGAATGCATGAAATCCATTCAAGCTGCGGTCAGTAATGTTCGCACAAAAATCGGTTTACAGCAATCTCTAAAGTGCTTAAAATACATCTTATCATATAAAATCAACAAAAATGCACTTACCGTTATTTCTCATCCTTCGTTTTTTTTTAATATTTCACAGGATTTATCCTTTATGACATAAAACACATTTCATAAACATAATTCAACAAATCTGACACACAACAAACCAACCCACAGACAATAGAACTCTATTATAGAATATTCTAATCTGTCAACCAACCAATCAAATCTAATTCCCTCAAAAACCAGCTCAATTTTCAGAACCATGCATTCTGCTCATGCTAGAACCAAGCACAGAAGGCGTGGAAAAAACGTAAGAAATAAACCGGTAACAAGAAAACTCATTTATCGCTTCGCTAAATTCGATGACGCCAAGCGTCTCGCTTGTTCTAGGATTTAACCTATTTTTCTTAATTATCTGTCTTAGTTTGTGAATAAATTTTTGTAATGTCAGTTGAAACTGATCTCTCGTACATAACGATGCATCACATTTTTTTAATGTTTTTTTTTTCTACACCATGATGTTGCTATTTAACAACATTATTTTAATTTTAAAAAGAAAACAAACAACTAATAAATCAGTAAATATGAACGTTTTGCACTCCTGAAACCCCCCCCCCCCCCAAAAAAAAAAAAAATATATATATATATATATATATATATATTGTTTTAATTTCAGGGTAACTGAAGAAAAAAAAATTCTTCTATAGCGTTTCTATTTTTCCATGCGCTGTGAAGATTTTTTAACGGGTTCAAAAACAAATTTCACAAATACTTCTAACTTAATTAACAAATATTTCAAAAATATATTTTTAATTCCATGTTGTTTATGTATGAAGAAAGAAACAAAAGTTTGGTAAACTTCTATCTCTGTTTAAATAGTCTATTTCAAGAATAAAAACATTCGGTAGAATGCATAGCTTTGACAATACATAAACAAAAATGAAGAATACAGTACCTTTTTTTTTTTTTTTCAATTTCTTATATTTGGTGCAAGATACTACTGAATACTTTGCTACAAGATTTGTTTAAAGATATTACCCTCTCTCATGATTTTTAGGTTTCCAATGCCACGTCTACCATTGCCCCGAGAACTGACGACTGATTTCGTGATTTATTAAGTAAAATCTATATTTAACATTTGAAAATAAACTTTCACTAGAAAAAAAAAAAAAAAAAAACAAACAATGGTAGAACTTTGCATTTCTCTGACTTAGGAAAATAAATATTAGAAGATAAATACATATTTCTTTATTATCTGTTTTTAAAATGCAAATTTAAGAAATGAAATTGAAAAAAAAAAGGTACTGTATTCTTCATTTGTTTATATAGCTGATCAAATATACGCATTTCACTGAATGTTTGGATTCTTATACTATGAAACAGAAGCTTACAAACGTGTTTTTTATCGTACATAAACAACATGGAATTAAAAATATATTCATGAAGTATTTGTTAATAGAAGTTAGAAGTATTTGTGAAATTTGATTTTCAACACTTCAAAAAATGTTCATAGCAGCGAATCGCATCGCACACGAAGAAAACAAACTGATGATTGATTCATTTTGAATGATTCCTTGTTACGCAAATTAATTGATAAAAAAAAAATCTTAATCTTTTTTTTCCTTTAAAAAATCACAAATTAAATATAAATAACAATTAAATTGTATATGTATAATTATAAAGTATTTCAATATTTTAATCAAGGAATCTAAATATTTTTCGACTTAATGAAGATTTTGATATAAGAAATTCTTTATTATAACAAAAAAGAAAAATATACAAACAATAATTTAATTTAATACATATATATTACATATTAAAAATTGCATTAAAAACTGTTTTCGTATTAAAAAAAAAAAAAAAATCTAAATAGTTCTTCAGCCAGATATGATTGCGAAATCACCTTTAACTATAACCGTGATACCCATGAATATCCTGACCGCGCAGGAATAAAAAAGGGTGAAAAGGCCGAAAATCTTTAATGTTAGTCTACCAGAAAAAGCATAAGAAAAGAGTCCGATTTTGAAGCTGGATTATATAAAAAACAAGAGTTTTCCTACGTTAGCTCAAAATCTTACTCTCTTCATCTAAAAGCGATTAATATAATATATTAATTTAAAAAAAATCGTTCGATCCATTTTCGAGATAACACCTCTGTGCCCATTACACCATTACATTTTCCATTTTCGCTTAAAAATTGGTTTCCAGATCTCAAAATCTACTGCATGTAGAAATCTATAAATTTCAGGATAGAGTTAGGCCATAGATATAAGACTAATGTGAAAAAATCGAAACGGTATGCCTCATATTTACTGAGATATTAAATGTCGGCGTTTCAATTTTCCTTTGATGTCCTGCTAGCTGTATATATGAGAGTGACGGAATCTTCGGTTTTGGGCTTACGGTTTTCGGTTTTTCGCTGCGTCACTCAAGAGACTACCGTCTCTTATGATCTCTCTTCAAAAAAGAATTTCTGAGATAAGGATTTCTGAAAATAGTTTACAATTTCATTATATAACAGTATAAAACGCATGTTTGTGATTATTTTGATAGAGGTTATTTTTTATTATTAGTAATAAGTGTATATGTTTATTCACTGACTTCGAAAAAGAATTTCTGAGTTCCATCAGCATATAACTTCCAGTATAAAACGCATGTTTGCGATTATTTTGCTAGCGATTGTTTATTATTTGAATTGAAAGCGATATATATTTAAATATATTAGTAACAATTTTTGATATTAATAATTTTTATAAACTAAATGTTTTTTCCAACGATTATACAGTTTTTGAAAGTGTAGAGCCGATGGTACTTTAAGTATATCGCAAAAACCCATGGACGATTAAGCTGAAATGAATTCGTGTATTATAAGAAGATTCTAGAAAACAGCAAAAAAAGTATTTATTTACTACAACTCGTTAGTTTTTTCAAGTACAAATTTAATAGTTCATACTTCATACATAAAAATCATAAAAAGGGCATAACAAGACGTAAAATAATTATGTTTGGTGTCATCAATACGAACACTATTGAAAAGAAAATCACTGTGAAACAATATAATAATTACAGCAAGTATGATAAAAATATAAAAAAATAATTTAGAATTAGGAATTTTAGCATTAATTTAGAATTTTACATTATTAAAATTCCTAAATTTCTTCCCAACATGACTCCAAACTTGCTATCTGAAGCTAAAGTTTAACCTGTGGAATCAAAGTATGAAAATTTGGATATTCATATTAAATTTTTTAAAGTTTATTACTATTTTCAGTTCAGATGGACCTCTAAGCTTATTTTAGGAGACATAAATCTTAGTCAGTTTGTGCCTTTTTCACCTGTCTGCGAAAATTATGACGATTAGAAAATATCGTGTTCTCTTTTTTTCTGAGGGTACAATATTCATGACATCATAACCATGCTATAAAAATATAAATATATAATGAAATATATATGATTTAACTCCATTATTATAAGCATTGTATTCAGTGATGCAAGAGAAATGTCCCAAAACACCATGAAGTTCAAAGTTGCGTTTAGTTTTGCAGTTGGGAAAATAAAAGTATATCAAATTAAACCCAAAATCGGTTCTGCGTCAATTCGTCGCGCACAATTCATCGCGGAACAATTAATCGCGCACGTGAATCATCGCAGCGTGAATTCGTCGCAGCGTCAATTCGTCGTGGTGTCAATTCGTCGCAACGTCAATTCGTTGCACCGAAAATATATTTGAAGGCTATGATGATAAAAGTAAAGATAATTTAGCAAAATTATTTAATGATGTAAATTAGTTATAATTCTCTATATCTAAAAAACAAATTATCATTAAATAATTTTACTACATTATCTTTAATTTTATCATCATAGCCTTCAAAAACCTTCAAAGCGATGAGTTGACGCTGCGATGAGTTTTCGCCGCGACGAATTGTCGCTGCGATTATTTGTTCCGCGATGAATTGTGCGCGGCGAATTGACGCGACACCCCCAAAATCTTACAGCAGCCGAAACATTATCACGGCTTTTGCAGGGTTCCATGACATACGTATTTGCACGGTCTAATTTAGAGTCCTGCATCGGGGCGAGTAACCCGATTTTACTCTCTGGTGGGCTTTAAATATTACGGGTTGTGTTTTGATTTTATTCACGTCGTATTCTAGGTTTTCTTTGTCCATTCTCGGGTTTTCGGGTTAAAAGAAAGTATTGAATATTGTTCAAATGAAATAAAACTTTAAAAAAAAGAAGCTATATATTTGAATTTTAATGAATGTGCATGTGTTCATTTTTATACAAAAAATATAAAATTAGTATTAGAAATTGTAAACTATTTTTTCATAATTGTATTAAAAATTGTAAAAAAAATTATTAGATTACTTTTCTTTCATTTCGGGTTTGGATTGAAAGGTATCTGGTTCCGGTCGGGTGCAACCCGACCCTTGCAGGGTTCTAGTTCAATTGTCCGCAACATATACCAATGCCATTACCCGTCAGAAAAGGGGTATTGAATGTTTAGGATTTTACAATTTTTAGCTTATCTATTTTCATGACTTGTTACTGTCAACCTGCCCAAAGCCTCGACGAATATATTCGTCGCTAATTCGTCACACAAGCGAGTTTTCTTTTTAGGTAGATTTCGTAAGAAATACTACCTATTACATTCTCACCTAAGTTGGAAATTTTGAAAAATTTTTGCAGATCTACGCCGATCATGACTCCCAGAATCCAAAACCACCCCCAGTTCAAAAGTTTATATATATATATATATATATATATATATATATATGTCACTTTTTTCTGACCACGATAACTGGAAAAATTCTGCATAAATCTCTTCCAAACTGATACATAAAATCAAGGGTCATAAAATCTCGGTCAAGTTCGTTAATGGGCAAAATCGAACCAAGGGGGGGGAATTGGGGGGGGGCTTTTTGTGAAAACAGAAAAATCCTCATAATTTCTTTATTATTATACGTATTGAATCCGTTTAAAGTTATTATTACTTCTAGGAGAAGGGCCGAAAATTGATGTATGACAGATTTTTGATATAATTAAAAATGACCCCAAGGGGGGAAAAAGGGGGGTTTTAGAAGAAAAAAAATCATAGCTTCGTCAATTCACAAGATATCAAATCCGCGTAAATTTATTATTAATCCTCTTAGTATTATCTAAAACTTTTATATTGACAAGTCTTTTATAGGACCAACCGTTATAGCAAAAAAAATTAAAAACAAAAAAAATCCCTGCCGGCTCCGCCTGCAAACAAGTTATTTTTCGAAGTAGGCGGTTCCAACTCCCGCATCTTTTCGAAACTGATACATAAAATCAAGGGGCATAAAATCGCGGTCAAGTTCGTTAATGGGCAAAATCGAACCAGGGGGGGGGGGGAGGGTTGTGAAAACAGAAAAAAACCCCATAATTTCTTAATTATGATACGTATCGAATCCGTTTAAAGTTGTTATTACTTCTAGGAACAGGGCCAAAAACTTGTGTTTGACAGATTTTTGATATAATTAAAAATTGCCTTAAGGGGGGGGGGGGGAGGGAAGGGGGGTTTTAGAAGAAAAAAATTCATAACTTCGTCAATTCCCAAGATTTCAAATCCGCTTAAATTTATTATAAATCTTCTTAATATTATCTAAAACTTTTATATTGACAAGTTTTTTATAGGACTAACCGTTATAGCAAAAAAAAAAAAAAAAAAAAAATTAAAAACAAAAAAATCCCTGCCTGATCCGCCTGCAAACAAGTTATTTTTCGAAGTAGGCGGTTCCAACTCCCGCATCTTTTCGAAACTGATACATAAAATCAAGGGGCATAAAATCTCGGTCAAGTTCGTTAATAGGCAAAATCGAACCAAGGGGGGGGGGGGGCTTTTTGTGAAAACGGAACACTCCCCCCCACTCCCATAATTTGTTAATTATTATACTATCGAATCCGTTATAAGTTATTATTACTTCTAGGAAAAGGGCCGAAAATTTATGCATGACAGATTTTTGATATAATTAAAAATTGCCTTAAGGGGGGGGGGAAGGGGGGTTTTAGAAGAAAAAAATTCATAACTTCGTCAATTCCCAAGATTTCAAATCCGCTTAAATTTATTATAAATCCTCTTAATATTATCTAAAACTTTTATATTGACATGTTTTTTATAGGACCAACTCTTATAGCAAAAAAAAAAAAAAAAAAAAATCCTTGCTGGCTCCGCTTGCAGACAAGTTTGGTTTCGAAGTAGGCGGTTCCAACTGCAGCATCATCGCAAAAAGGTCATTTCTTCCGCAATTCCCGACAAACAGGCGCCCCACGTTCTGCGTCTTCGAAATCTACCTGTGCCTGTAGGCCGAGCCGTCAGGGATTTTTAAATTTATATCACTTAACAGAGTTTTTGAATAGTAATCTTTGCTTTATTTAATCATGGAATGTCTGTTATTAAATAAAGCAAAAATTACTGTTGAAAAATTCTGGTATATATTTTGAATAAAATAATGCTCTAAATTGGCAAAAGTGCCTATGTGTTGTTATTAACTACATTGCAAGCGTATTGTAGCTTTGTTTCCTTTGGTTTTCATGCAACACGGAACATTTTATGACCAGGTTATTTGGATCCACGTATGACAAACATGAATAGTGATTTTTTTTTAAATGTTTAACAAACATGAAAAAAAATTAAAAATGTTTCAGTAGCATCTCTTCTTTTTACCAATGGCAATGGAAAAATAAATTGTGACCCCGTAATTAAAATCAATTTCAAGAACACTTATTAAAAGACATATACGACTTAGATATATGTGAATAAAAAATAAAAACAAACTAATGATAAAAAAAATATATTATATAAAGAAAGTTAAATGCTGAAAGAGATCTAATTTGAAGTTACAAGTGGCACTGCGTGTATGCCTGATATAATACCTCTCTCGAATATTTCTTATCAATTCAATTTTTTGATCAATTTTATCTTTGCACATATTTTCACTCCCTTTAATTTCGAATAACAAAAGCCTCCTTTGTTCTAGGATGATAGATTTTTGTAAGCGAAGAGGTCTTAAAGAAAATTGTTTGCAAACACGAGTTTCTGTTTGGAAATTCTCAACAATGTACTTAAGACATGTGTTCTGAACTTCCGGGTTATGAAAGACTGTAGTGTTGTCGCAAAATTAGAATTTGATCTTTTAAGCCTAATATTTCGGAAACAAGTGATTGTTGCCATTTATGGTTGTCTACAAGATTCGAGGAAACGTTCTTAAGCATGGTTTATAGATTTTCTTCAACGAAATGGGTTTATTGCCGCAGAAGACAGAGCTCCTACGCAATGCTTAAGGATGTTCTCCATATCCCCTCGCTAATGTTAAACTTATGGACATGTATTGCATTGATATTTTAAAAATATCTCCTCGGTAAAATTAACATTTTTAACTTCTTTTTTTTCTCTGTACATAGAAATAAATAAAACACAATTTGGGTAGAAGGATTCTTAGGTATGTGCCATTTTTTTTTTTTTTTTTTTTTGAAAATGGGTATTTAACAGTGCCCAAAATGGATATACAGTGGTAGTAACCAAAACAGGCATGGCCCAATTTGGGCACATACCTAAGAATCGTTCGACCCAAATTGGGTTTTATTTTTTTCTGTGTACTGTTCTTAAAATATGTCTCTCTCTTTTTTTTTTTTTTTTTTTTTTTTTTTTAGTTGTCAAAATACTCCAAAAATATATATACTTATATTTCTTTTAATTGCTAAAAGGCGTAAAATAAGTTTTATTAGACTGTTGACATGTTTCGGCTCCATCGAAGCCATTACTAAAACAAATGAAAATATTATATAATTGCACGGTCTGTGAAGTTTTTTTTGAAACGCCATCCTTCAATTTTTCACGTAGTACTTTTGCAAAATCATACAAGTAAAAATTATCAAAACAAATAAGTATATTCTATAACTGCTCTGTCTATGAAAATATTATTTGAAGCGCTATCATTTAATTTTTCACGTACTTTTTATAATTACGCACGTTATTTTTACTTTCTTCTATCTATAATAGAAGAAAGTATTGTAATCGAAATTTTTTTCGACTTCCGGTTTTCGGCGGATTTACACGTTTTAGGGGTCAGAGATTCCGAAAAACACGTTTTTACAAAATGTCTGTCTGTCCGTCTGTCCGTCTGTGTGTCTTCATTGTATCATCGAAAAGTGTATGAAGTTATGCTTCAAATTGAACCTAATTTTTTTTCTATGTTTTTGGCTATGGCAAGCAGGTTCCATTAGAATTTGGGGATATTTCGACGAAAGGGGGCGCTGTGATCGATATTTTTGTTCCATTTTCACTATTGTACCATCTAAAAGTGTATGAAGTTATGCTTCAAATTGAACCAAATTTTTTTTCTATGTTTTTGGCTATGGCAAGCAGATTCTATCAGAATTTGGGGATATTTCGACGAAAGGGGGCGCTGTGATCGATATTTTTGTTCCATTTTCACTATTGTACCATCTAAAAGTGTATGAAGTTATGCTTCAAATTGAACCTATTTTTTTTTTCTATGTTTTTGGCTATAGCAAGCAGATTCTATCAGAATTTGGAGATATTTCGACGAAAGGAGGCGCTGTGATCGATATTTTTGTTCCATTTTCACTATTGTATCATCGAAAAGTGTATGAAGTTATGCAGATAATTGAACCAATTTTTTTTTGCTATGTTTTTGACCATAGCCTGTAGGTCCAGGTTGAATTCGGGGATATTTCGACGAAAGGGGGCGCTGCCATCGCGATTTTTGTTCGATTTTCACTATTGTATCATCGAAAAGTGTATGATGTTATGCAGATAATTAAACCAAAAATTTTTAATATGTTTTTGGCTGTAGCCAAAAGGTCCTACTAGAATGTGGGGATATTCCGGCGGAAGGGGGCGCTGTGATAGCCATTTAAAGATTTCAAATTCAAAAAGATGTATAAAAAAATTAGAAATCCTAAAAGTTTTTTCCGTTAAATGTTCGGCCTTGATCCGGAGAATCCGGAGCAGTTTTTGTTTTGTCTCTATATTAAAAAATGGCGGAGATATAGCGGTTTGAAATTTTAGGGTGGTTGACATTTTCAAACAAGACAGCAGAATTCATCCATAAACGGGTTTAATTTATGAGTTTTAGTTAACAGGGTTTCAGCAAATTTTCTTTCATTGTTGTAACCATTGTTCCTATTCTTAAACGCTTAACACTATATATTTATATTCGCCAACGTCAAATTCTCACCAAGCTTGGCGGCATTTGACGAAATATCGCCAAATTTGGCGACAAAAATAGGTTGCCACAAATGTAGCAAACTTGGCTATAGAAGACTAATTTGGCGATATTCTCATTCAAATTCAATGTTGACGAGAACTGGGAATGAATCTTCTTTAATTGGGTTCCACGTATTTTAGCTTCGTGTTTTCCAGTAAAATTAGCTAAAATCGTAAAACCAAGGAATAGGGAGGCTATCTGTTCCGGTCGGTACAGGCCAGAAGAACGTTTCGTAGTTTAGTATACATCAGTTGATTGCATCCCGGTAACCCGATGATTCGCAAGCAGCTGATGTACAACAGAATGACGAAAAATATTGATTTTATTGGCGATGTGAGGACGAAATTAGAAGTATTAACATGACTGAGATAGAAGAAAGTTTTGGGATTGGCACATCCGACTAGTTCATTTTTACTTGTATGATTTTGCAAAAGTACTACGTGAAAAATTAAAGGATAGCGTTTCAAAAAAAAAACTTCATAGACCGTGCAATTATATAATATTTTCATTTGTTTTAGTAATGGCTTCGATGGAGCCGAAACATGTCAACAGTCTAATAAAACTCATTTTACTGTTTATAGTGTTTTATTTTACGCCTTATAGCAATTAAAAAAAGTATATTGTTACCATAAGAACCATTTGCTCCTTTTAAATGTGTTAACAGGATGAGTTTTGAAGGCAGATTAACTTCAAAGTTTTTCAGTCAAAAGGAAAGAGAATGTTTTTTTGTTTTTGTCTTTAAACTGTTTTAGAGTGACGAGATTCTCTTTAATTGGAGTTTTCTGGCATATTTCACTAGTAGACGAGGACATTTCACAAACGTATATAATACACCACAATTAGCTGGGATTTCCTTCATGTTGCAGCAATAACACAAGCTCTTTAATTGGTGTTTACACTTTGTTCATTATTTGATGATATAAAATAAAACAGTCATTAAATGATTTCACTATCGCTTTTAATGATGATAAGCTGGGTACTGTATTTGAAGATAATTGGATATAACAGTGAACAAGATATTTATGTCGGTGTATATGTTCATGAAGAATTGCACTAAGTGGAAGAAAAACTTCTGATGCATTTTCTTCTTTGAACAGTTGTGTTTTCGAGTGGTTGCAGAGATTCTAATTTAATCCAATATGAGGAATTATTTCTAACAGATATTTTAATAAAAATACGAATGCATCACATGTCCATAGGTTTAACATTAACGAGAGGAATTTGAAATCTCACTGACCAACACTTTTAAGTCGAACTCGGTTAATACTTGAAGCAAGGGAATTTTAAATGTCCTCGTATTAAAAGTCACTCGTAATATTCGAAAAGATAATAAAAAAATCTTATAAATACACACATAATTAAACTAATTACAACTATTAATTGCTCTTATTATCTCAATGCTAAAATTAACTTAATATAATAACATAAGATATTCGGCCTTACCTCTGTAAGTGTTATTTTTTACGCGTCTTTTATTCAAACAAAATCACTAGTAATTCCAAAGGACACGAACGACGTACAGTAATGCAACAGAACATTACCCTTTTTCCGTGAAAAACTCGGCTAACATTGCACAAGTCACTGCAATTTTCGATCTATTGATTTCACATATCCCTTTTATTTCAACAGTACAATAAGAAACATAAAAAGCTGATTAATATGGACCAAATATCGGATTTAAAGAAAAATAAAATAAAAATTGTATTCTATTCTCCTTCTTTTCCATGGCTCAGTTGTAAATCTTACAAAGGGAAGTATTATCTTTAGCTCCTTTCTTTCATTATTTCAAGACTTCAGGACATCCCTTTGCCTTTTCTTGGGTGGGGGAGGGGAGTCTCCTTGAAGGTTGAAATTGTGTTTATGGTTAAACTGATATATTATAACATTTAACAGACAGTTGGAATGTAGAAATATCGCTGAAAGAGAACAGTGTTCGATAAGAAAGGGATTTCTTTCCTAATTTTACCTTAATATTCGTCGAAAATCAGTGTGAAATGAACAGATGTTTTGCTCGTATTAAACCGTGATCCTGCTTTTAGTAGCTCGTAAAAAACGTGAAATTATTAATATAGTTTAAATGATTTACCATTCTTAACGTGCAAATTGCTCGTTTTAACCGTGATGTGTTATAAAATGGGGATATGTCAAATTCTAGAATTAGTTTCATATGTAAACGCTTATGTTAAAATCCTATTCAATGTTGAAGTTTGATTCGCTTTAACTAAAGTTCTTCTAATAAATATATTTCCCCTTTCTGTTTCATTCTAAATTTCGAAAAAATTCTAGGAAGTCTATATAACACACGTTTCGGTTTCTGTTTTAGCCACCACTATTTCCAAACAATAATTTTCGTGGTAGATTTCTACAATGTTTTCCTTCCTGAAGATTTGAGATTTTGTGTTAGGTTTCAAAATGGCAATTGCCAATGAACGTCATATTGCCCCCGCCCCCTCCGGAGAAAAATGCCTGAATTTAACACTGTGGTTACGGCACTGCTTAGAAAAAACAACCCAACATTAGAGCAACATGCGCGTAACCGAGCCTGCTGAGAATAAGTTAAAGTGTGCTGGCAGCTGATTATGAAACACGTGCGAAATGCGTGTAAGAGCGGGAAATAAATTAGAACGATCTCAAAATAGCTAGGGATGATTTCAAGTGCAACTTCCTTAAAGAGTACAAGGTTAAGTACGAAGTTTTAACAAGTGTCGAAAATTACGTGGATGATAAAAAGGATACTGGAAGATTAGTAATTTCTTTTCTTTTATCATTGTTTGAATTTTATAATATCGTTTCAGGGTATATCAAAGTCTGTGGAAACTCTGTGCGCTTCGCAATGGTTTTAAAGATCGTATAAAAGTTGCAAATGTTTTTGACGATTTAGCTGATTTGCATTATCCATTATTTTAAAACATTATTATTGTTGGCCTACTAGCATATTAATATTTAGCCTATGTTGGTTAAATATTAGTTTTACATTGGAAATATTTTCATTATTGGAAATGTAAATATAAATTCTCAATTCACTTATTTCTTTAAAAATACAGGTGTCTCTTTCAAAGATGAATACGAATTGAATTTTCGTGCAGATCGTTAACGATTATGAAGATATTGTAGCGATATTTTCAACATATTTTCTTTGCTTTGTATTCAGCGTCATAACATCGCCAGAAGAGATAGAAGTGCACAATAGTTCGGTCAATGACACCACATATACTATCAACTTCATTTCAAAACATGGACAGTTTGACCCACAGTTGGTTGGCCGTGGATGGTGGCTATACATACAGCGTCTGATGTGGAGAAGGCATTTTGTGTTTTTGAATTGAGCAAAACGGAATCTGTCGCCTTTGTGCAACGGGTTTTTCAAAAACGATTTGGAAAAGAACCTCTAACCAGAAAATTCATTTATGATGGGTTTAAAAAATGTGAAACTCGCATGACACACATCAAACTGGTAATCCATTTCTGTCCACTTTGCACAAACAGCCCGTAGTTTAAATTTTTTTTAAATCAATCATATATGTATTTTCTGGTTAGAGGTTCTTTTTCAAATCGTTTTCGAAAAACCCGTTGCACAAAGGCGACAGATTCCGTTTTGTTCAATTCAAGAACACAAAATGCCACTGCAGACGCAGCCATTTTCTACTGATATTCGCGTAACACGCTAGCTATCGCCTATGTCACTTCGCACGGCAGCGGGGAAAAAAACTTTATAAATACACCAACCTTACGGCTTGCATTTGGGAACGTGTCTTAAACTGTTCCTGTTTTACAGCATCTGTATACTTACTTATACAGTCGTGCTTGCGCGGTAGCGTATTACTGCTTATTTTACTGTGTATTACTGTTAATTTTACGGTATAATACTGGCAGCTGGGGTACTAGTATTATACTGTAAAATCAACACTTTTTTTTTTCGCAGTGTATTGTTTAATGTTCTCAGCATTCTAAACAGCACTTTTAATTAGATTCATGTGCAATTATTTTTTTAATTAAAGAAATGGGAAGCTTTAAATAAGTATACTTATTTTACCCCACGGCAAGAGGTAAATTAGTTAATTGAGAATGTGTTATAAAATACCCTTATCATATTAATAATTAGCAATTTTATTGTTGAAATTGTCCTTAAAATGTTGAGAGCAATGTTCATTTGAACGTTCTATGTTATTTTATTTATTTATTTATTTATTTTTTAATAAAATAGTATATTTTTGGCAAACTAAGTATGAATTTAAAAAAAAGTGCTGTTTTTAGGTGCGTTCGTAATTATATAAGTACGTAGCACCTATAGTCATCGTCTGGTCCGTCCGTCTGTCTGTCCGCATATAACAGCGTAAAAACTATCCAACCGAATGGTTTGAAATTTAATATACAGGGTGGTTATAAAATAAGTATCTCTATTTGGAGCTGTCTGTAGCTTGAAGGAATAACAGGAATGAAACCAAAATCGGTACACTTACTATTCGAGAAAGGGGAAGAAGAATGGAACAATAAAAAAAATAATTGCAATGATCGCCGACAGATGGCGCTTTTGAGTGTGACATGTAATGTGTAATATTGTGTACCGTGGAGGTGTCACAAACGTCAATTACTTTACCGCATATCACAACATGTGCGAAACATCACTCCTGGTGCGTTACATTCCGCAGTTGAGCACGTAGTGTAACCGCCTGGATTGTGTCCTCCAACAAAATAGCCATGTGGAACCTGAACATGATCGGCACCACCATGTGAAAGCGTTGTCATATTCACTGTTACATTTTCCAACAAATTAGGTATGTCATCCAGTTTTACGTTTTTTTTTTTTTTTGTATTACACATCACATTTTATACTCAATAGTGCCATCTGTCGGTGATTATTGCAATTTTTTTTTATTGTTCCAAACTTCTTCCCCCTTCTTGAATAGTAAGTGTACTATTTTTGGTTTCATTCGGGTTATTCCTTCAAGCTACAGACAGCTCCAAACAGAGATACTTATTTTATAACCACCCGGTATATAATCGTTGCAGAATTTTGTCGAGTTATTTCAATTTTTATGTCTATCGAATCAAAGCTTAAAAAGATACTAATAAAAATATATACTAAGTAATTTGATTTTTTAAGAATCGGTACTTCCTTGTTATAGGTTTGTTCTGAAGATTAATCGTCAAGCGACCGAGATGTATCGCCAAAGTTTTCTGACATGTATGACGTTACAGTCATATATGGCGTATATGACATTTTATAATTTTTATGACCAAGTTATAGTCACATTCTTCATTCTATTAAATCCTATCATACGTCATTAATTCATTGATATACCATGATAGGTAATGATTCTAGGTTGCCATGGTCATTACGTCCTATTTAAGATGTCCTATTATTTCCGTAAGACTTAATATAAAAACCAATTTTGTATGCTAAAGTTGTTTAATTATAGCAATCCTATAATCTACCGACTGTTTTTTTTGGATAGATGTTTCCGTAAAAATAGATATTAAATGAAAAAAGAGTCTCAATATTGATTCCAAGTTCTGAAATTTTCAAAGCTATGCTTAAGCTTCCCACTGGAATTTTCAGTAAATGTTAACAAAATATAAAATGTTTCCAACTTAAAATGTACTTAATTTATTATGGAAATGAATCATATCATAATAACAGACGATATAATTCATTTCGCTGAAATAATAACAGTACGAATGCACCTCATTTGTCACGTTTGACGTACAATTTCCAACTTGTTATAACTATGTTACCCCACCTGAACCTTTTCTGGAAGTGTTGGAAAGTGTTTCATAATCTATGCGTGATGCATGGTATTTTTTTTCTTCTTCCTTTCATTGCTTGTAGTAAATGTAACATTGATAAAAATTAACGAATAATGTAAGTCAAATACATTAGGTCTACCTTTTGATTAGACAAAGTCGATTTTAGACAATTTTTTCATTTTAGAAGATAACCTTTTTTTTTAACATTTTCCCATATAGTTGAAAAGTGTTTATGAATTCGGTTTGACTGTCTGTCTGTCCGTCTATTCATGCTCTAACTCTCGTAAATATACTCGGATTGTCATGAAATTTTTATACATTATTAAATTTTACTACAAAATGTTCGGTACTGAAAATGAAGTGTGTAACATTAGTTCTTTTACAGGGACACACAAAATAATTCCATTACCTGATGGCCTATGGTGAAAAATCGTTTGCGACGCATTTTATGGATGTTACGATATTTCAAACATAATGAAATTAATGTGCATTACTGAGGTGTATTACAGTACAATTAGTACCATTTATAGTTCAATTACATCAGGGACATGCCATTTTAATCTACACGGGGGAAAATCGTTTGCGGTGCATTTTGAACACGTTATGATACTTGAAATATAATGAAATTTAAAAGGTATTACTAAGGCTCAATGTAACTTCTTTTCTATAGATTAATGAGTGCGTAGGATTTATCGTTCATGTACAGAGACGTACAAGAGAATTCGGTTGTTGTTGTTGGTGGTGATTCAGAGAAAGTGCCAAGGCACTTCTCTGAAAGAAGGGATGCCAGATCCTCAAGACAGGTTGGACTTCTAGAGCTGGTCTCCTAATTTTGAACCAATTCCAGATGAGAGACCTGCACCTGGATTGGCAACCCCAGAGGTAACGCTTATACTAAACTTGGAGGACATTGGAGCCACGAACAGATTTTACGCGCACCAGCTCCCATTAACGTACACTGTCCCATAGCAGCGACAGTTGAGAGAGGTTGTCACCCTCCCAAACAGTGGCCTTGGTCGATGCTGTTTGGCTTTTGGTGATCTTACGGAACCGAGCTTAACCGTCTGTGCCACTGCGGGGACGAGAATTCGGTTGAAGGACTGATTATGATCGGTAATTGCTAGAAGTGCTCTTTTCATTGTGATGTGAAATTTTATGTAATTATTAGGGTATTACGTCCTGCTTACAAATTCTGTAAATCATATACAGGGCGGCACGAAATACTTCGAATATGGGCTACAATTGCTGAAAATGGATTTTTACTGAGTTATGTATTGTTTGAATTGCGTATTTAGATATCTCATTTCATCGTATGAAAAAAAATTAATTTTCTTAATAATATTCTGTTAGTGTTGGAAAGTGTTTCATAATCTTACCCGGATGTATGATTTTTCGTTCTTGTTTACGATTGCCCAGATTTCTTCATCTCCGGATTACGTCTAGTGTATATTATTGCCAGAGTATCACTGACCAAGAAACGGCAATTTAAAGTATGAAATAGTGAATAGTTGAATATTTTATTAATGCCTCCGTAAGCCTCGGTAATTTCAAAGCCTATAACTTTAATTAAAAGCTTACTCGTGCGGAAAAGCGAGTAATCTTAATTAACGGCGAAAATTATAATGTAAAATTGTAGGATACTTTTAATCCACAGAGGATACAATGTATTATGAAATAATAGTAAAATAAAAACGTAAATTGCTGGGTCTGATTTTAAGGATGAAGCTGTAGCAGAAGCTATGAGGGTGGGGTGGGGGCATAAATTTATATATATGTTTTAATTATTGTTTGATTTAACTTATTAAGTTTTGAATAAATATAAGAAATTTTAGATATATGCAGTCTATTTAAAATTGTGTAAATAACCTTTTTATATATTCTGCAGTGTAAAAAAATGTCCAATGTATGATTACATTTTTATTGGAGGCGAATTGATGATAATATTTTAATTAATCGAACATGTAGTTCATAATTATAGAAAGTGATAGCACTGAACACATAGCTAGTCTTAATAAAACCAAAGATACAATTAAAGTTATTTGTAACACGCACGCACGCACCCGCATGCACGCCCCCACACACGCACCCACAATGCTTTACTAGCATTTTATTTACGTCCTCGAGAGTCTAAGCTTTATAAATACATTTTAAATTATATATTACCACCATGCTTAAAACTCTATTGTCTATTCTATACTTAATTCATTATCTGTATACTTACGTGGATCTTTTCTTACATACTAACATGAACTAGGAAAAAAAAAACAATTAAAAAACAAATTTTTGTTGCGATTGTTGTTCTAGGGCAGGAAAGCCACCCACTATGAAATTTGAGGTGCTGATATTACAAGTAGGGGACTGAGAACACCTCGAAAATATTTTTGAAAATCGATTTCGATTTTTTTTTTAATTTAACCTTGAAAGACCTTTTTGTACTTATTAGTTATTCGGTCTCACACAATCAGAAATACTTAATTTTTTTCTTTAAAAAAAAAAAAAAAAAAAAAAAAAAAAAAAGAAAAGAAAAGACAATATCAATTGCCAGGAAAACGTCGAAACACTTATGTTGAAAGCACACCGATCATGAAAAGAAACTATTTCAGTAATGATGGTTGTATTGTTGAATTAGGATTATGGAAGATTCTTTTTATCAGTTGCTACTGCTTTCATTTGTTGAAAAAAAGGTTATTATGTCTATGACATGTATCAAAAATTACTGTATGATCTTATGACGTGCATGTAAGTATGAAAAATGGGTGTATGTAAGGTGATTCTGCGTCAATTCGTCGCGCACAATTCACCGCGGAACAATTATTCGCGCACAATTCATCGCAGCGTCAATTCGTCGCAGCGCAATTCGTCGCGGCGTCAATTCGTCGCGGCGCCAATTCGTCGTGGTGTCAATTCGTCGCAACGAAAATATATTTGAAGGCTATGATGATAAAAGTAAATATAATTTAGTAAAAATTTTTAATGATGTAAATTGTCAGTTATAATTCTCTATATCTAAAAAACAAATTATCATTAAATAATTTTACTACATTATCTTTAATTTTATCATCATAGCCTTCAAAAACATTTTCGCTGCGACGAATTGACACCACGACGAAATGACGCCGCGACGAATTGACGCTGCGATGAATTGTAAGCGATGAATTGTTCCGCGATGAATTGTGCGCCACGAATTGACGCAACACCATGTAGGTTGAATGTAAGGTGTATGTAAGATGTATCTACGGTGAATGTAAGTATGTAAAATGGATGTAAATACGTAAGATAGACGTATGAATGCATATAAAGTAAGGAAAGGATTATGTAAGTAAAGGAGTATTTAGCATGAAGATAATTTTAAAATGTAAAAATAATTAATAATCTTAACATTTCTCGTACGAATATAAAATGAGTAAAAAAAGCAACTCTTTTTTTTCTTTTTGAAGCATTTCGACAGAAATTTGATAAATTTTAGTAGATTTGTTAAGTGGATTTTAAATTTTAACGATAAAGTTTGATCAATCTATCCAGTGGGATAATCGATTAATCGATACAGCTTTACCACAAAAATTACGGCTGAAAAAATATTATTTCATCATTGTGCAGTTTTATTTAGTTTAATAAATTATTAATAATTTTTTCAATGAATCATTATTATTTCTAATTCTTTAAAGACTCGAAAAAAGTTTCGAAATAAGATTTAATAAAAATTTTTTAAGTAAAATAAAAATGATACAGCTATTTCTTTTAATTTGTTACACAAGTATGTAATAGTTATTGCTGTTATTTCCTTAATTAAAAAAATCAATGACAATTATTAAAAAAAAACAGCAGAATTATTGAAATTTTAATATACCTTTTTTATTTCACATATTAAAAAAAAGTGAATTGCCCACTTGCATTATTTTTTTGCATCGAAAGATAATTTTTTAGTATTGATTTTTTTATGTTTGTAAATATTAAATGGTATCTTCTTGAGAAAAAAAAGAAAGACCAGCTAAAAAATCACGAAGTTTTAATTAGGTTACTGAAATTTTACATTCTTTATTTGGTAACTTAAATTTTTTTTTAACGATATCTGGATTTAATTAATTTCCTGGATGTGATAAAAAATATATACATTACTTTTATTTTTAAATCCATAAATTTAAATGTTTCACCGTAATAAAAAAGAAAAGTCATGAAGTTATTCAGTCAACATTTTATATAAAAGGTTTTTTTTTTTTTTTAAGCGACAAAGTCTTTTTCTTCTTTCAATCGCTGGTAAAACGTCGTCGGGTTATTTATATAACTAACGGATCTTCGGCCGCTTCGCTGATCGGTTTTCCAAACAGACATCGACATACCTGGGGTTGAGTATTCTACTGCTTTCGGAAGCGTACACCTATTCAGACTACGCCCGCTATGGTTTCAAATCAAGCGAACTTTGAATTATTGTGTTTTTCTATTTCCACACATACTAAAATGAAAATTTTCAGCATCGTTGTTCATGTTGAGCCGATTTATTATTCTTCCAACTTGAGTTTAATCATGGCGGTAAAAAAAAATACCTAAGAGTTCTTCCGGAGAAGTTTTGGGGATATCGCGCATTCGAATATATCGCAGTTTTCAGTGTTTCCCAAGTAAATTGTTCTTAAATAAACAAATGACATCGATTTTGAAGTTACAAAGAATGCAAGTTCTAGACTGGCTACTTATCAGTTCGTTCTAAAAAAAAAAAGAAAAACACGTGGTCGTCGTAGTTACTTGTTAGAAGTAAAACTTCTAAAAGTCAATCTATATCATAAAACACAAGCGTGTGCGTCAGTAACGTTGATGTTATAACGATGCGCGCAACAACGTAGTTAAAATGCATTACAGTTACAACTGTGAAGCTAATTTTTCAATTAAAAGTAAACAATCGCAATGTTATCTCTATGGCAATAACTAAAAATGTCTTAAAAAATTAAATTAAAAAATCTAATAAAAAAATCTAAAAACTAGCTTTGAGGTGCATAACTTTAGACAAAGAGGTACTTCCCTGCCAAATATTGTAGCTTTACGCAAGCGGTCACTTCGCAACACAACACAACACACACACACACAAACTTCTCTCTTTATTATTATAGATAAAAATACTCGAATTATAGAAAAAATCCATTGATAGGCTGTTTGTTTTACCGTTGAATGGAATATTTGGCCAATTTTTTTTCTATATGTAATTTAATCTCAAAATAAATTAAATGCTACTAATTTTTGCTTCAACCTAATGGATTTGCTAAGTTTTAGATGAATCTGGATTATGAATGATTCCTCATCGTTTACTATTGCTGCCATTTTCTGGAAGAGGATTGGTATATCTATTGCATCTATTGAAACTTATTATAATAAGGAAGTTTATATACTTTATATTTCCTCAGTGAAATCTGTCGTTGGTATGATTTTACTGCCCTCCAGTTAACTCACAAAAAAATTCTACCCTTGTTCTGTATCTGCATAATGAAACCTTCAATCACACCCAATTCACCATACTATGCCAAGCAATTCGAAATATAATTTCCATATTCAGATACGGAAACTAGTAGACAGTCCTAACATTAAACATTGTTAGTGAATGTTTCACCAATAGAATATTAACCAAGTTGCAGTCGCCTATGTTGAAACATAACATAGGTCGGATATTCAAAAGCTGTTTTCCTGAAATATACTCACAGTCAATATCCATGTAGGAAATATATTTATTATCTCAGTGACAGTTCGCAAAAAGCAGAGCATTTCCACAACTGAGAGTTATTCAAGTTGCAGTATTATTAGTTACGACATTTCACCGAATTAGAATTTACGATACTAATCCGTCAGATTTTACATAATTAAACGATAATAAACGAGTATTTCATATTATTAAAGATACATTCTTCCTGGTGTCGTACGAAGATGTTAACAACTCAATTCACACAAAGTCCTTTCTCCGACACTCGTGCATCGCGTTCAATACTAGCAGCGCAAAATTATAATAATGCAATGCGCAATGCTCCCTCATCAAATGAGAAAGCGCAAAAAAGAGAACTGTCTTTTCCTGACACGGAGGAAAAACAGGATGACAAGGAACTTCCGATGAAGCGCGAGAATCAGCCTTTTAGAATAATAATAATAAAAATAAAATGGCAAAGTAAAAATGAGATTTACAGGACAAATAATTTATTAGTGAAATGAAATTACATTGGCGTTTAAGATTGAAATAGAAATGGAAAGACCTTGAATTTAGGCACATGGTATCCAAAAGAAAATATATATATACGTGAATTGATTTTAATAGATTTTTTAAAATAAAAATAAATGAGGGGGTCGGGGCAACAGAGTGCTAAGTCACATTTGTAAACTTCTGAGATATATCAATTTGAAAGTTAGATCAAATACTCAAATAAAAATATATTTTAACATAAGTTTGTTTTTTTTTGCCAATTTCTTAGTAACAATTGAGCTATTTTGAATAACAATATGGCATTAATTTAATGATATTTCTTTAATGATATACAGTTTCTTTCTGGTAAAAAAGTTCTAGAAACATCTGGGACATAAACGAAACCTGGAACATATGCTGCCACCAAGTGACATTAGAAAAAAATAATATGTAGGATACTGTAATTTACAATATTAAGCAACATATTACACTGTCAGATTTATTCCACCAAAAAAAGTGGCTTGGCACTTTCTTGCCCCGATGCATTCAAATGTTATTGTACGTCTTTAGATGGAGTATTCGAATATTTTTAAAGACAAGTGAGAATTAAATAAATTAAAATTAGAAAATTGTATTAGATGGGAAGAATTTTTAGAATACTTTTAAGATAAGGAGGAATTTTAAATTTCGTAATACATATATATATGTTTCAAGAGGTATATAAGGTGGTCGTAAGTATTTTAAACGGATTTAAATATGTAATATAAAGATAATGTATTAATTACTATACTGTTAAAATTTTTCGTTTATTGACAGGTTGTTTTCCGTGAATTTTGATCAGAAATTTTCCGTTTTGTTAGAAAAACGGAATCTCTCCCATATATCTGTTGCCATTTTAAGATTACAGAGTTTAAAATACGGAATTATTACTGTAAAAATCTATCATCTAATGGGATTCCAGTATTTTTGATCGCCACGCATGGGCTTCAACTCCTTCGCGTCTGTATGGCGCCATTTATGGAATTTACGGACTACAAAGACGGAACTTTCCTCAAAAAACGGAAACATTCCGGCAACTCTGCTGCCAGTCCTTTTTCCGTAAATTGACGGATTTTTTTTTTTTACAGTGTAAGTACTAAACTTGAAGGTAATTTAAAAGTAAAAAATATTTATTAACCTTAACCATTCTGGCACCTAAATAAAATCCGCGATTAAGGCTGTTCTCTAATCCAAACTGGCTACCTTACGCCAAATTTCGGAATTCATTTTTGTTCAAAAAGGCGTAAAATTGACAGTTGCTCTTATTCAGAAACTTGTAATAGAACTTTTTACAATTTCACGGTAAAAGCAGAAGATCTTTCAGAAAATGCTGTCAAAGTAATCGTTTTTTGAATCAAATTTTCGGAAGCTACAACGCGAGGAAGAGAAAAAACTACCGTCGTGAAATGACATTAGCTTATAACGCAACATGTAATTCATTTATCGAAAAATGAAGAAACACAGTTCGTTTACAAAGCATTTCAATAGTCATGCGTGTAAGTGTTATGCTTTTACGTTTAAAAATGAGTCTGAAAATGTGTCAGAAAATTTTGCGTTGTAAAAGCAAAGAAAAATATTTTTTTGAAAACCGCCGTAAGAAAATATATTTATTTTATTTTACTTGTATATTTATCTAGGCGAATTGATTAATTGGATTATAAAGTTTAAAAGTGCTGAAGAATTCATCATTTATTATCATAAAAATTAATTGTACAACAAAATTACTCTATCATTTCACAGTTTTACCTTTTTCGTTTAAAAAAATTACTATTAATTCATTAATTAACTGAGAATTAATTTATTCCTGCGTTCTTTTCGTATCTGATATTTTATTTTTTTCTGTACGGTGAAAAGTTTCTTTCTTTCTTTTTTTTTTAAGTAGGATTAAAATGAATTTTTTTTACTCATAAATATTTATTTACAATGCAGTTAGGTTTATTAATTAAAAAATGTACTAAGTGAAAATAATATTTTTTTTTTTTACTTAAAAAATCAGAATATTTCAAAATTTAATAAGTGGTTTTTATTTCATAAAAAACGGCATTATTTTTTGTACTGAAAGAATATTTTTTTAATATTATTCTTTATGTTTCAAAGACTTAATAATATGTTTTTGCTTGAATTATTTTAATCCTCTCCAGTTTCTTTTTTTTTTTTTTTAATACATAAAGACCAGCAAAAAATATGGATTTTTAGTAAATTTATTATATTCTTTATTGGATACTTAACAAATTTGTTTGAAGTATACCCTGATTTAATTAACTTTTGGCCGTGGTCCAGATATTATTATCCTTTTGCGTTTCAGGTAATAAAGTGGGAACAGACAGGAAATTGATTAGTCAACTTTTTAATTAAGAGTTGCGTTCTTTTCTTCCCATTTTGTTTTTAGGAAAATTTTATCATCATTTGTTTTTCCTTTAAAAATAAAATGGAAACTGATAAAATTAATATTTTTACTTTCTTCTATCTTTACAAGAAGAACTTGGAAAGTATTGGATTCATAAAAGTATTCGTTTCATGAAAATTTTCGACTTCCGGTTTTCGACAGATTTATACGTTTTAGAAGTTCCTGAACACGATTTGAATGTTTTTAGAAAATGTCTCTCTGTGAGTTTGTCTGTCGGTATGTGTGTCTATATGTGACAAAAAATTTGTGAACGCTCTATCTCAAGAAATAATGCACGGAATTTCATCAAACACCAAGTTCAGTTAGACGATGACATAAGTTGTTGATTAGGTTTGGGTGTAAATCTCCCAACAGGTGGTGCTGCTATGTTTTCATTTTTCAGGATTTACGCGATTTTAGAGATAATTATATCTCAAGAACTAATGCACAAAATTTCACCAAACTGCATATTGTGTTAGATCTTGATATAAGTTGTTGCTGATTAGTTTTTGGCGTCAGTCGCCCTACAGCTGGCGCTGCTATGCTGCATTTTTTACGATTCTCGCGATAGCTCTTTCTCAAGAAATAATGCATAGAATTTATTAAACTTCAAATTCAGTTAGACGTTTTCATATGTTGTTGTTGATTGCGTTTTGTTATAGGTAGCCCAGCAGGTGGCGCTTCTATGTTGCATTTTTCAGGATTTACACGATTTTAGCGATAGTCATATCTCAAGAACTAATGCACGGAATTTCTTCAAACTTTATAATATCTTAGACCTTGACATAAGTTGAGTGCTGATTAGGTTTTCCTGTAAATAATATATAACAGGTGGCACTTCTGTGCTGTGTTTTAGGATTCTAAAATGTGTAATTACGTTTTAGGTAGATTTCTAACACCTATTACGCATGAACGTATTACATGCTCCCCTAAGTTGGAATTTCTGAAAACTTTTTGCAGATGTACACCGATCATGACTCCTGGAACCCAAAAAAAAAACCCAGTTCAAAACTTTATATATATATATATATATAACCATAAATTAAACATTATTATAACACCAACTTAAACAATGAAATAATAATATATTTATATATATATATCACTTTTTTATGGACGCCATAACTTCCGTAATTCTACACAAAACTCTTCCAAACTGATACATAAAATCAAGGGACATAAAATCTCGGCCAAGTTCGTTCATGGGCAAAATCGAACCAGGGGGGGGGGGGGAGCTTTTTGGGAAAACAGAAAAAACCCATAACGTCTTAATTATGATACATATCGAATCCGTTTAAAGCTATTGTTACTTCTAGAAAAAGGGCCGAAAATTTAAGCATGAAAAATTTTTGATTTCATTAAAAATGCCGCCAAGGGGGGGGGGGGGGGATAGGTGTTTCAGAAGAGAAAAATTCATAATTTCGTCAATTTAAAAAATATCAAATCCGCTTAAATTTCTTATAAATCTCCTTAATATTATATCCAATGGTTGGAGTATCATAGTTGAGATTTTTTCCAACAGAGAGAAAATATGCCGGAACCAGGTAGTCGAACCTGGGTACTTTGGTTAGCCGTACCAACGCTCTCCCTACTGAGCTATCCCGGCATATTTTCTCTCTGTTGGAAAAAATCTCGACTATGATACTCCAACCATTGGATATAATTTACCAAGTTGAATATACTTTCCTCTATTCATTATGACCTCCTTAATATTATTTACAACTTTTATATAGACAAGTTTTTTATAGAACCAACTCTTACAGCCAAAAAAAAAAAAAAAAAAAAAAAAAAAATCCCTGTTGGCTCCGCTTACAGGCACACGTATATTTCGAAGTGGGCGGTCCCAACTGCCGCATCATGGCAAAAAGGTATTTCTTCTGCCATTCCCAATAAACATCGCCCCAAGGTCTGCCTCTTCGAAATCTGCCTGTGCCTGTAGGCCGAGCCGTCAGGTATTTTTTGAAGTATTAATGTGTATGAGGTAGAAGAAAGTTTTAAAACTGGCAAATCCGACTAGTTTTTTTTAATTATTTTTTTAGGAAAGTGGTTTTGGAATTGACTATACATAGAGGAACTTCGGGTATAGCGGAATACTATTTACATTTGGAGCAATACAACATCCCGATATTGTTTAAAATCCGAAAATCGAATACAATTACGAACTTCAATTATCTGCGAATAGTTTTTGTAGACAAAAATTATTTCGCGAAATTTCATCTTTTGCAAACACATAATAATATTAATAAACTTATTTTGAGGGTATTGTGAGACAGTCGTGAAATATGGAATAGGGGGATAAAAACTTTATTATGAGGATATTATGTGAAAGAAAAAAAGGTTAAAAATGGGGAAAATGAACGGAATTTGGCAAAAAACAGATGTAATGATATCAAGAGAGCATGTTCAAAGTATAGTGTCTGGGTATAGTCAGCCAATATACTTCAGTTTATACTTCAGATTTGCATAAATTACAAATATAAGGGTCTGTCTTTGCGCCACCATAATCATGGCGTATTATGAGATATTGGTATTCTATTTAACCCGACACCGCCGGTTTGGAAAAAAAATGACGCTATGTTTATTGGTGTGAATCGCAAGTTAAGAAACGCGAGTACTACATCATAAACTGTTAGTATTTCAGTGTACGTTATGCTTAATGTCATTATAAAAATATTACTTCTAATAATGAATAAAATATATTGAAAAATTATCTCTTGAAACTTTGCAAAGACAAAATATAAATATTTATTCACAAAACGCGCCCTGGCGCCATCCAATGAACTGCGTGTTCTGGGGAGCACTGTGGAATTCTTAAGTAGTTTATGATATTGCCGCTTGGTGGTAGCACGTCACCTTGGTATTCCATGTTCCCCGACTAATCCATAATACTCCAAGTTCCTCTATTACGAATACATCTTGATTTTTTAGTATTAAAGCAAATATATTGTCCTGATTTTGTACCCTGTTGCATTTATTAGTATAAAATACAGGTTTCCTTCGATTGGTGCTGCTAATTATTCACGTGATATCATTGCACTTATCGAGACATACATTGAATGGAAAAAATTGCAGTAAATCCACAACCAACTTTTTCAAAAACCCAATATACACAAACGGAAAACGGACAATGTCATGTGTATTGTTTTTTGTATATTAATTGTTAGAAAATGCATATTACAGCTTGATTTGACTATAATTTTCATGAATGTCTTTTAACGTAAACATGTGGTTTAATTGGATAAGTATAACTGTCGAGTAACATTGAAAAGTCAATTTTAATTTTAATTCTGCGTCACTACAATTCTTTACGTTGTTTATGTTTACTTGTTATTGGGTTAATTTTTAAAAGCTTCCATAATTGATTTAAAACGTATTGTAATGCAATTTGATTGCTTTAAACTTACATATATTTTAATTTATTTAAACGAAAACTTACCAATTGCACGGTTTATTTTCTTCATTTTGGAAGATATCCTGCAAGTAACACAAAATTTTATTTTCTAATCCAAGGTATACACTTGCATAATTATACTGATTTCTGGATCTATATTCATCAAATTCTGTCTGAGGATTTCTAATTTTTGAAAAGCTACTGAGAATTCTTCAACGTTATTTCTTTTTTAGCATTTTCTGCAAATTTCATGTTTCAAAAATCGACGCTACCTTGCCAGAAAAAAAAGCATCACCTATTTCGTATTTTAATCGAAATTGTAACCGCATTAAGCGAGGGAGCATCTAAAAACGCCAATATTAATATAACATATATATCTATATATACGCCAATATTAATATTATATTGGCTTTACAATGGAAAGTTTCCAATATCAACATCCCAATATTGGGGCAAAATTTCATGCTTAAAAATGCAACATTGGCCCAATATTAATCCTCTGATCGCTTATCCCGCGATTTCCACAGGCAAGATATTTGTATAAAAATGCATGTAATACACAATTTTTGAAGCAATTTTGTTTTAAAAACCCCGCAGTCAAAGGGTGCCCCGCAGGCAAATGATAAATTACTACATGTTTCAAATATATTATGATTTAAAATATGTAATAATAGAGGAGATAATGCTTGATTAAGTATAACTCGAAAGGGTTTTGAAAAAAAAATTGAGCGGTCAGAGGGTTAAGAAAAGATATAGCATTTGAAATCATATAAAGAACTTTCCCCACGAAATACTGATAAAGGTATTTGCCACAGAGCAAAGATTTCCCCACACAGTACAGTCGTTGTCAAAAGTGCATTGCAAACGACAGACATTACTTCGAAGGAGTATAAAGCGTTTTTCTTGATTTAGGTCACAGAATCTTTTGTTTATCAACACATTAGCTGAACTTTATTGTCAAATCACTGTAGGTTTCAGAAGTACTAATTATTTTACATACATCAATTAACGTATTCCGATAATGATTATTACCTCAACTAACTATATCAGACGCATAATCAACATTAGCGTTTTCGAAGTAATAAAAGTCTTACTAACTTAAAAGTAAATTGTTTCAGAAAATTCAATCTGAAATGACGGCTTTTATGTGGGGTATGTGACAAAAATTTCAACATTTTCAAAGTACTAAAACTAAAAAAAATAAAAATAAAAATAAAAATATGAGTTAAGATTTTGCTTTTTCCTTTCTGCTTAAAGTATATATGCTTACGTATATTACACATACAAATAAACGTTGTATATACAAAAATAGTATTTTAATTTTATTTTTCAAAATTCATATCACTAATACGTAAATGAAAATCGTCATGTGCTGTTCGCATCGTAAAACTGAAAATTATACATATAGAAAATATTTTTTGACCAAAAATAGAATCATAACACACTTACCCCTAACTTAAAACCAAAATATACACAAAAAGTATTGTTTAAAATTTAATTTTAACACAAAATATATATATAAAAAAAAAAAAAAAAAAAAAAAAAAAAAATCATAAAAAATGCATATTTTTCAAGCGGAAAAAAGGCTTTTTTTTGTTTGTTTGTTTGTTTTAGCATATAGACTATGAAGAAACGCACATGTGGTTAAATTTTCAAAACTGTAGCTTATATACTTTGAAAGTAACGGTGCGCGGAAACGCAGAATTTACTAATAAGAGAAAACGCGTCTTAAAGTTTCAATATCTATTTACCTTTCAATTATACTTACTCACTGTCTATAAACGATTGTAACATAAGAAATAATGCAAATTTTTGAATGTGGTTTTATGATATTGTTCAGAAATGTTTAATGACTGAGAAAGAAACAAAAACTGAAAATTGATTTTTTGAAAGTTTAAAGGTATCGTGCCCCTTAATGTAATTACCGTACTTTCTACAGATTGTTTCATTCCATCATCCCAAAAAATTTCTCTTCGTTCATCATAATCCATCATCAGAAATACATGATTTGGTATTCATCAGCTATCCTTTAACCACAATTCTTCTTTTTTCGTTAGAAAATCATTTTGCATTTTCGACACGAAACATGCGTTGAATCGATTTTTAGTTTTTCATTTTTGTCAAAGCATATGTGCTTGAAGTGACAGAAGCCGTGAGAAAAGAGAGTTATTTTGCTCATAAAATGCATATTTCTCTGTACACTCTTTTATTTAACTCAACTTAAGGTTTTTAGGCGCGTTCGTAATTATATAAATACGTATTATATAAATACGTAATTATATAAATACGGACCAGACGACAACTATAGGTGCTATAGTACCTATAGTTGTCGTCTGGTCCGTCCGGCCTTCCGCGTATAACAGCGCAAAAACTACCCAATCGAATGGTTTGTAATTTAATATATAGAATCGTTGCAGAATTTTTTCGAGTCATTTCAAATTTTATGAAAATCGATTGAAAACTTAAAATTATATTAATAAAATTTTTCTTTATTCTATTAAATCCTATCGTACGTAATCTGTATAGTAAAAGCGCAAGTCATGTGTCTGAGGAAAACAAATACGGGCTAACCACTTCTTTTTTCACATGCCAAGCTGCCATTTTTATTCAAAATTATTTTTTCGAATAAAATTGCATAAAAGTTACATTTTTAGAAAGATCGTTCAAAAAAAAATTCTTTGCTAGAGAGATGAGTTACATTAAAAAATGTATAGATTCTGAGATAACTTCAGTGGAAATTAGGTTAACAGCCGAATATATCAATCCATTAAAGTAAATAAACACAAGAGATTCGTTCATCATGAGTCATAGAAATTTTGAACCATGGAGGTAAACATTCGCAAAGCAAGATTTCCATGGTAAATTTTGCAGCGGTGACTGGTGTCGAAAAAATAATTCCCATCTGTAAACGTGGCATACGTAATAACAATAAAAAAGCATGCTCATTTCGCTTATAGCAGACGATATAAGTATTTTTATTGAAATAATATCGATTTTTTTTACATTATTATAAAACTTGTTATAGTACGAATGCACCTCATTTGCCACGTTTAACGTACAATTTCCAACTTGTTGTACGTAAAGATGTTATTTTGTAAACCAGCTTCTTGATAGGCTAGAATTATAAAAATTATCTACACAGGTATGTTTCCGATGACAATACATCTTAATATTTTCAGAATTTAATTATAAATTAATAACTTAATTTTAAGACATTTTTTCTTTTATCCGCCCAGGTGATCAATCGCCGTACACTTTATATGGTTATAACGGTTTACAAGTTACAAAATCAACGGAGTTCATTATGCTCCAAACGACACCTCCCAAAATATGCCAACTGCCTGTGAAATTGCAACAATTTAATATTTTAAACACTAAAAGGAAATAAAAATAAATATAAAGTAGAGTGTAAATATATATTAAAAAATACTCTTTTATCATTTGTTTAATATTAATTAAATTATAATTATACGTTGAGAAAACAGTTTAAAAATCCTAAATAAATTAAAATAAAGCTTTTTTTTTTCTTTTTTTTTCAGATATTCGAAAAAACGAGAAAAATAGACTAAAAATAGACTGGTACATTTTTACTTTATAAAAAACATGACTTTTTTTTAATTATTTTTTATTTTTTTTGAAAATGAAATTTATTTGGATTTTTTAAAGAAAGGATAAAGTGTTTTGAAAGGAATATTAAACGAAACCCTTTGTGCAATCTTCGATCAAACTTACCCACTTGTTTAAAAATCGGAATGTTTTTTTATTAGCCTTAAAAACCTTCGCAAACATTATTTAAACCACAATATGTAAATATCAGAAACTGCGATAACTACTACTATGTTACCTAGCCAAAACACATCAGCTTCATTAAAATTGTTAAAATGTTACAAATTTAGAAGAAAAAAAAACTTTCTGTAGAATGTCTAAAATCTACAAATCACGACTATGAAGTTGATGTAACTGTCGTACATTTTATGGATTACTTCAATACGGTATCTTTCGAAAACTTACTCTGAACAAAAACTTCTTATGTATCATCACATCATTCATCATCAAAAGACATGATTTCGTATTCATACGGTGGCAGTTAAACAATGCTATTTATTTTTGGTTACAAATCGTTTTCCACTATCGATGGGAAATATCGATTGGATCTCTTTTAACTTTTTATCATTTCGCAGAAGATGCATTCTGAAGCCTTATGAGAAGAACTGCGTTATTTTGTTCCAATTGTGTTCTTTTTTTAACACTTTCCAACCTAGTTGAAAAGTGTTTATGATTTCGGTTTGTCTGGCCGTCTGGCCGTGCTCTAACTCCCGTAAATATGCTCGGATTGCCCTGCAATTTTTATATGTTATAATCGATATCTATAGCATGTTCCCTATTTCAACGGAAGTGTGTAGCACTTATAGTTTTTTTACAGGGACACTCAAAAGAATTCCGTTACATTGCGGTCTATGGGGAAAAATCATTTGCGGTTTATTTAAATAATGTTTCACTATTTTAAACGCATTGAAATTTATATATATCACTAAGGTGCATTAGAAGAAGTTTAATATGGAATAGGGTGTGCATAGCACTTATACTTGCTTTACAGGGACAGTCAAAAGAATTCCGTTACATTACGTCTATGGAGAAAAATCGTCTGCGGTTTATTTAAATAATGTTTTCTTATTTTAAACGCATTGAAATTTATATAAGGTTCATTACAAGAGACTTACTACAGAATATTGTGTGTATAGCAGTCATCGTTCATTTACAGGGACACACAAAAGAATTCTCTACTGTCTGTTAACAATAATTCCTGGAAGTGCGTTTTAAGTTACTGAACGCGAGTTTAATTTTAAATCGCTTTTTGTCTATTACGTGGTGTGTATAAATTCTGTAAATCCTATACAGGGAAGCACAAAAATTCGGGAACACATTTCCGTATTATTTAACTCCAGACGGAGAATTTTAAACTGTGCTACATGTTTCCTAACTGAACTAAAATTTAGCATCCTATGTAGTATATATACAAATCTATAGATCCTATACAGGGCTGAATAAAAGTATTCGGATTACTTAGCTGTTATCTTTTAGCTTATTAAAGAGTATGATTCGTAAAATTATTTTGGAAGCGTTGGAAAGTGTTACATAA
This sequence comes from Maratus michaelseni, assembly GCA_963931845.1. NCBI lineage: Eukaryota > Metazoa > Arthropoda > Arachnida > Araneae > Salticidae > Maratus > Maratus michaelseni. The sequence continues at coordinate 40,359,623 of OZ007596.1, forward strand.
TCTATGCTTGACGCATGATTTTTCGTTCTTGTTTTTAATGAAATTAAACCGAGTTCTTAATTTTCCCTTTAATTTCTTTTCTTTTCTCTCCACCCCCCCCCCCCCCCCCCCCCCCACACACACACACACATTTCATTTAAATATTTTCTTCTAAAGAGGCGAATTGTGTTGAACTTGAAAGCATTACTTTTTCAAGGTTTCAGTATTATGAAAAACATTCGGAGCATAAAAGTATAGGCTTAACATCCTTTTCTTTTCTTTTTCTTTATTTTCCACGTATTTAGCTTAAATTTTTTCTTCTAAAAAAGAGAATTATGTTGAACTTGAAAACACTAATTTCCAAGGTTTCAATAATATAAAAAAGGTGGGGGCATAAATTATAGCCTTAATTTCATTGTCTGTTCTTTTTCACAGATTTCATTTAAAAGTTTTCTTCTAAAGAGACGAATTATGTTGAGCTTGAAAACATTAAATCTCAAGGTTTCGGTAGTATAAAAAACATTCAGAGCATAAAATTACAGCCTTAATACCCTTTTCTTTTCTTTTTCTTTATTTTCCACATATTTCATTTAAAATTTTTCTACTAAAGAGGCAAATTATACTGAACTTGGAAACATTAATTTCCAAGGTTTCGATACTGTAAATAAGTTGGGGGTATAAAATAATTTCCCTTTCTTTTCTTTTTCAAAGATTTCAGTTACAATTTTTCTTCTAAAGAAACGAATTTTGAAGCGACTTATGTTGAACCTAATTTTCAAAGTTTCAGTAGTATAATAAATTTCGGGACATAAAATTATAGTCTTATATTACATTCATGTAATGTGCTTTAAAGTAAAATAATAATATTCTGTATAAAAAAACAACTTTTAATAACTAGGGAATAATATACCCACGTTTCAAAATGTTCTAGACACAGTATAAATAATTAAAAACAATGGTTATTTTGTTAAATGTTGAGATTAGGTAAACACATTGTACAGTCCTGGAAAAAAGCTGATCACCTCCCACTAATTATGATTTAAACAATCGTTACTTTGTTAAAAAAGACAAATGTTTCTTAATTGCCGAAACGTCAGTTAGGCTCACTGTGGAGACGCGAAAAGTTTTTGGTTTCTGTCTGTCTGTCTGTCTGTTTGTCTGTTTGTTTGTCTGTCTGTTCCGCGATAAATGCCGTAAAAATCGTCCTATTAGGTTGATTTTTGGTGGGTACCCGGAATTAGCTGTATAGTTTTTAGTTACATTTGGTTCATTCGTTCGAAAAATATAGAACATTTCTCTTTAGCTCATAATGCTTTCCGATGGGAATGCAGACGATTTTCAAATTTCATTTTTAACTGAAATGAAAATCGTGTATTTGAATAATGGATTTAAACGTAAAATTATTAATGTTAAATTTTCCATATGGAGGTTTTAAATATATCCAATAGCTTTGAAAATTTGCTGATACATTCATTAGAATTTAGAAATTAATTGTTTAAATTATTTGAAAATGTTTTGCATCTGTTCGGGAAATATAAAACATTTTATTTTCATATTTATTACAAATTTTAAAATGCGTTTCTTTTTACTCTGCCCTTTAATTTATTAGTTGCTTAGCAGCCCTATTTCAAAGAATAACAAAATAATAAAATTCAAGTAACTCACACTATTTTGCTGCAATATTTTATTTTCAAAATAAATTATTTTTGAATTCTATTGACGTAAATGAAAAAATTATTTTAATACAAGTTTATTTTTTTTTTAATCTAAAAAGTTACATGAATAAGAATTTCAGAATATCATTGCATAAACCGTGTTTAATTTAACGCTTCTAATTCCTGAAACCTCCGAAGTATTTTATATGTCTATAAATATGTATGTAATATAAAAAAATTAAATTGCGGATTGTAAGATGCTAAATAATATGAAAAGTGAGATTAAAAAACAATGACTTTTAGAGCTGACGTTGAGGCTCCCGATCTGCATATTTACTAGTCTATTAAAATATATTATAACTGCGAACGAAAATATACAATAACCTCTTCCGAGTTATCCACGATTCCGAAAAGTATTTTGTACCTTCACAGGAACCAATATAATTTCGAGATTTAAAGACGTATTTATAAAAATGAAATTTCTTTTGCTGCCACTGATTTGCGGAAAGATTACTCTGTAGTTTGTATACTGTATTAATCCGTTTTCTCAAACAGGGATATCTGTTTTCGATGCTATCCAATCTTAATGAAATATGTTCAGCTGCGTAATTGTAATTACACATGCAAGAGTAACAAAATGATATTAATTTTAATGTTAATGTTAATATTGTTAATTTATCATATTTGTCTATATAAAACATGCTAAAGTTGAAAATGGATAGTTTGTTGAAAATTGAAAATGGACGGCATCCGCAAAAACCATATTCCGGTTGGAGAAAACACAATAAAAACTACTGCGAAACGTTTTCGAAAATCAGTGGCAGCAAAATAAACTGTTTTTTATAAATGTCTATGTTTAAATCTTCAAAATATAATGGTTTCTTAAGTTTCTAAAGATAAAGAATGGTTTTCGGAATGTTAACTCGGAAGAGGGTATTGTATATTTTCGTGCGTGGTTATATTATATTTTTGCAGATGAAGAAACGTTGGTCTTTTCTTATAATGTATGGAAAAAGTCACAGGTAACCAATCCACTGAGAATAATGTTACTTTTTAATGTTGTGCATAAATTACCCTTAAGAGGCTGTCTACATATTAAAAATTGGTAACACCCGCTTTTGACACGTTACTTAAGTTCCTTTATCAAATATGCTTGGAATCATCAATAAAATGCATAGGAAACGATTTTTCTCCATAGACCATAATGTAATAAAATCTTTTGTGTGTCCCTGTAAATGAACTATTAATGCTACACACTTCATTTTTGATACCGAACATTTTATAGTAGAATTCAATAAGGTATCAAAATTTCATGAAAATCCGAGTATATTTATGAGAGTTAGAGCACGGACAGACAGATAGACAGATGGACAAAGAGACAGACAGACAAACCGAATTCATAAACACTTTTCAACTTCGTTGGAAAGTGTTAAATAGATTGATTAATCTAAATTCTTGTCTTGTTATTGACTTTTCAAAGAGTGATTATTCGCCTTCATATCTGGAAAAAGAGGGGAAAAAATCTTGTGTGCTCTTGAAAAGTAAGATATAGTTCAACTTTTTTACTCAGAACTTTTTTAGTTCTAAGTAATTTAAAAGAAAGTATTTCCTTATAATTCCTATAACTTTTTATTAAAAAACCCGACAAAAAATTTATTAGTCTTATTTTGAAAATTAAACAATTTCTGATATTAATCTAATTTCCGAACAGCTTTAAAACCACTTTTGTTTTAATATAAATAAAAATATGAAAAAAGATTTTTAACTGACGCAATTAAGAACTTTTAGGATCGTTTTACGTTTTTTCCTCGTTGATAAAAATAATACTTGTCGCTTTTTTCTTTCTAAAAACTGAAGAGCTCAAATTACCAGATAAACTTATTTTAATAAAACTTTTATTTAATAAAACACGAATAAAGTTGTTTTCCATTTCCTTTTCTGGGGATTTCATTATTAGTTGCGAAATTTGAGACAAATGAATAAAACATTTAAGGAAGATTGAAATATTAAATTATACTTTATCAAGAAATGAAACTACAAAGGAGTTTAAATTAAAGTCTATGCTATCTTTTTTTTAAACTTGACTGAAAAATAAAATTAGAATAAGTGGGTATTACGGCGACATTTCCGATTAAGGCAATGTCGCAATTGCTATTCAAATGCACGAAATGGTAGCGTGAAGAAAGTTTTCAAATATTCTTTAAATTGCAAAATACCATTTAATTATAAGAAGTGATAATGAGGTTTCAAAATTTAGCTATTTATTATTATTTTTTTAAATTCCAAAGCAAGATATTAGTGCTGTGACGTGGCAAGAATTAAGTTCAGGATGACAATTGCTAATGGTTGGGAGTGATTCTCAGGATTCTTGAAGCATTTTAAAATTTATAGCATCGTATCTGTCTGATATAGTGTAAAAATTGAGTACTCGGCCAAAATTACGAGTTTTATAACGTCAAATAGAGTGGTCTGAAGTAGAATTGATGGCTAGCCTGACAGCCGTGTAAAAGATTTTTACGAGCTGCGGCTCTTTTTGACTGTGGGAGACGGAGGAAAAGTCTTTGACGAACTTTAATAACTGTTCGTTAATTAGTAATATATATATACACACACACGCCGAATTACTGCAGATACCGCAAAAAATGTACGATGTCATCCCTGTATAAGCTTTAATTAGTTAAAATAATACATGATTCGGGCGCTATGGTACATTATAAAACAAGAAAATGAATTTAAATAACAGAATAAAAACATTAAATTAATATATATATCAGTTTACTATCTCGTACTTTCTATCCAGAGTAAAAGAAACGCCGGTGTTCCATAATTGGGTTTGGCGCCCACGCCAAATTAATAAAACAGAAATTTTTCGGAAGAATCATAAATTGCAGTCATAAAATGAATAACATTGCTTTTTTTTTTTTTAATCAACTATTTTTATTTTTATACTTATCCTATTCTTTCAGATTTTTGTTATCCAAAAATAGTTACATTTTAAGATTTGTCCCTTTCGTTTTTAAAAATAAATATTTCCAGTTGCCGTATGCCATAACAATGAGCTTTTTAAAAGCTTATTATCACAAAGTCTTTGAAATAAACAAATGTTTCGCTAATGCATTAAAAAGAAAAAAATAACGCCGAGCAGACTTTTTCGTTGAAGCGGAACACAGAGAAACTAAATTTAGACACAACCGATGCAATGTGCGCCTCATCACTTGGAAGAGGAAACGCAGAATTTGTGGAATAATGGACGAACACAAAAGAAACGCCCAAAGATGATGGATGGAGACGAATCGAAAAGAAATTAGCTTATGAAAAAAAGTTTTAAATAATAGGAAAAGAATGAATAGCTATAAAGTTGGATGTATAAGAAAAAAATTAATCACAATAGAGTTTTAGATAATTGCTTAGACTTTAAGGCAGGGATGGCGAACTAGAGCTGTGCATGGGCCCGGGCCTGGCCTGAATCTCAAGCCCAGGACCTGCCCGCAGTCTGGGTTCGAGCCAATTTTCATTCATGAGACTCGGACCGGGCCTGATCTTCACTCTTTCTGAGCCGGTCCGAGCCCAGGCCTTACTTTTTTCTGCATGCTCGAGTCGGGCCGGGTCTAGTCATCAATCTTTCCGGGCCTGGCCAGACTTCTTTTTTCCAAGCCAAACCCTTACCTGGACTTAATTCTCTCCAAAGGTCTGCACTGTCAAAATTTTCAGGCCCAGTATCGACCCAGCTTGTATGAAAATCATTAGCCCGTTCCGGCCTAGCCCTTGTAAAAATCAGTAAAATGAGTCCCAACACAACAGCTTTTCCAAAAATTGCATAGGTTTTTAAATGGCCATTATTTTTCAATTAAACTATTTTTAAAAGAATAGTACATATACATTTGTAGGAAAAAAAATTATATACAGTAAAACCTGTGAAATAGAACCTGTCTATGATGAAAACCTGTATGAAACGGAAAAATATCTTCATCCGAGCAAAATGAATATAATGATCCGTGCGAAAAGTATATAATACATATACTACAGACAATGACCTGTAAAAGAAGTCCCGATTTCGCATGTTCCACAAGTTCTTTTACATTTTATTTTCGTGCCATGCTATTCGTTAGTCTGCATCGAATGAAATTTAGGAAGCAAAATCTGTGGAGATAGAACCTGTCTATAACGGAAAATAATTAGAATCCTTTTGAAAGAAATACATTACAAATGTACCTGCCTATACGAAAGAATGTCTAAAACGGAATTTTTTGCAGCTACTGGCGATTTTGTTTTTACAGGTTTCACTGTACTTTGTTCTGTAATTCCTGTGAAACTGGACCTGTTTATAGCGGAATTCTGTTTTTAAAGTGAAAAGTTTCATTGTCCCAGCGTTTCCGCTTTCACATGTTTTGCTGTATAAGAATTGTCGTATTTATATAGTACTGTAAAACCCTTTGAGACGGAATCAAAAGGAACCGAAGAAAAATTTCGTTTTAAACAAGTTTTCGTTATAATTGTATCGCATTCTTACAATAGGGACAGTGAAATTCTTAAGTTTAAAAACAGGATTCCGTTATAGACAGTTTTCTTTTTAATACGGTTTACTGTATTTTTTATGTCCCGATTTAGAAGTCGTTGCCCTGCTTTTTGTGATACTGGATCTGGCAACACTACCTATAAGGCAGGGATAGCGACCCTTTTCACATCCGCGTGCAAAATTTTTTCAAAAAAGATTTTACGTGACCATACCCTGCCACCCCGCCCCCCCCTCCCCAAGAGAAAAAAGAGGTAGATAAAAATCACTTTAATTTTTCTTTATCTATATATTATTTAAAACACAAGACTGCTTTTTTAGTCATCTGTCATGAGCTTTCTACTGAACCAATTTTGATAATTATTTTTTAAACTGATATCTGTTCACGTGTAGATGTGCCCGCACTAGTATTTTTTTAAATATTCCCTTTTTTAACACTTTCCAACCTAGTTGAAAAGTGTTTATGACTTCGGTTTGTCTGCCGTATGGCCGTCTGTCCATCTGTCCGTGCTCTAACTCCCGTAAATATGCTCGGATTGCTCTGCAATTTTTATATGTTATTGTCGTTATCTATAGCAGGTTCCCTGTTTAACGGAAGTGTGTAGCACTTATAGTTTTTTTTTACAGGGACACTCAAAAGAATTCCGTTACATTGCGGTCTATGGGGAAAAATCATTTGCGGTTTATTTAAATTATGTTTCACTATTTGAAACGCATTGAAATTTATATATATCACTAAGGTGCATTAGAAGGAGCTTAATATGGAATAGGGTGTGCAAAGCACCTATAGTTACTTTACAGGGACAGTCAAAAGAATTCCGTTACATTACGTCTATGGAGAAAAATCGTCTGCGGTTTAATTAAATAATGCTTCACTATTTTTAACTCATTGAAATTTATATATATCACTAAGGTGCATTACAAGAGGTTTACTACAGAATATTATGTGTATAGCAGTCATCGTTCATTTACAGGGACACACAAAAGAATTCTCTACTGTCTGTTAACAATAATTCCTGGAAGTGCGTTTTAAGTTGCTGAACGCGATTTTAAATTGAACTCACTTTTTGTCTATTACTGGGTGTGTATAAATTCTGTATTTCATATACAGGGCAGCACAAAAGTTCGCGAACACATTTCCGTTTATTGACAGAAACTCCATAGAAGGAGAATTTTAAACTGTGCTACGCGTTTCCTAACTAAACTAAAATTTATAATCCTATGTAGTATATATACAAATCTATAGATCCTATACAGGGCTGAATAAAAGTATTTGGATATTTTTCCGAATATTGTATATGTTGGGAATTCCTGAAATTACGTTTTTAAATATGTTATGCGTTTTCCAAATTGTTTACTTAGATGGATTTGTAAAATTATTTTGGAAGCGTTGGAAAGTGTTACATAATCTATGCTTGACGCATGATTTTTCGTTCTTGTTATATTTTAATTTTAGTTTAAAAAGTTTTTTATGAAATTTCTGAAAGATAGTGTTAATTTCCCTATAAAACATAAAAGTAATTTGCCTTATCACTTTCTACCAATCAGTTCATCAACGAAAATGTCGTCATATTTAAAAGAAAAGTCTAAATGGCTTTCATAAAATTTAAAAATGGTTGCGTTTAACTATGCAGTAATCACAGAAGAGTAGAACACAGATTATTTTTTGAAAAAAAAGTAATATTAACTAATCTGTCTAAATAAAATAACACTAAATAATATATCACAAGAAGAAACATGTAAAACGAAATTTTTCCTATGTGGAAAATGACGTCATTTGGAAAACAAAAGATGAATTTTCCTCAATGAATATACAATATTTTGCTAACCCTATGTCAGTGTGACGTCATATTCACTGAATCTCTCTTCTAATCGTTCATTTCGGCAATCGGATGATTTTTTCTGTTTTCTATAAACAATCAAAGTTCAAAATATTTTGTGAAACCATTTTGTTAAAAATCAAATTTTCCAAAAACCGACGAATTACGCTCTATTTTTAAGTGTTCGGGTTAAAGACATTATGCTTTTTATAATTTCAGATAACATTTGACAGAGCTACGGTGATCACCGTCGGCGACACCCTCTCCGAAGAGCAAGTCTGCTGGGGGACATCCAACTTTAATTCGTCATTACAAAAATCAATTTATTTTCTTTAAAGTGTAATAAAAAAATACATAAAATAGTGTTTCTAATATCCCGTTTCATTTTCCCGAAAAAGTGCTGTTCTCAAATTTAAACTTAGCTATTTAATAACATATTCACGAAATAATTAATTTCTATAAAGACATAAAACTGCTTGCAGAAGCTCTCATTTAGGTTCCAAGGAATCGAATAACAATTTCAACATGTGAAAATATATAGACTTTATTGGCACATTCATACACGACACACATACAAGTGAAGTCGTTAATACTGCCTTTAAGTGCCTAATTCCTTCCATTAATTATTTGGTTAATGTAACATCTTTGCTCTATATGATACAATGGAGGAATACAAAAGAGACGCCTAAAAGATAATAGGTGAAGACGGATCGGAAAGAAATTAGCTACAATGAAAGTTTTAAATAATAGGAAAGAATGAATAGCTAAATGAATAGCATCGGAAAAGAATTAGTTAACAATAGAGTTAGACATAATTGAATAGGTTATAAGAAAGTCCCGTTTAAAAAGTTACGTTAATAATAAGCATTAGTAAGTAAAAATTACGAACGTAAATCATATATCATCATAATTAATAAAAAGCATCTTCAAAACTTACAAAATATTTCTGAAAAGAGAACAATATGAAATGCACCCTTTACAATGGTGAATATTTTATAAAAATGTTTTGTTACAATATTTTTTTATTGCTTATTGTATCTATTCAATATTATATATAAGATTTACGCAGACGTATATGTATTCAATTAATCTATACTACTAATAAAAAAAAGTTTTGCTCTATGTGTGCGTGTTTGCGATGGCTAGCGAAATCTACATCACCTAGAGATCTGAAAATTTCGGTGAGGATAGTCTAAGGCATGTCTTGATGCAGCTGAAGCTCAGAATTTTAATACTTTGATAATTATTAGAGATATTAATTAAAAACTCCTTAAACATCTAAAAAATGATAACTTTTTATCTGAAAATGGCGCTAACCGCAAAAGTATTAAATGAAAGCAAGTGCAGACATTTCAGCGAGATAGGAAAGTGGTTACCACAATGGAGGGTTTATGAGTTAAAGATTCAGGTCAGAAATTTTAAGGTATATACAAAATTTAAAAACTATATATAAGATAGGTATTTGAAAATTTGTATATATACTCAAAATCATATGCTGATTAAGAATTTCTAAAAATTGAAAAAATCGGCCGGTAAGATTTTTATTTTATAACAAATATATGTTTTTTTACTTACTTTCAGATACAATATATATATATATATATATATATATAATAAAAAATTCTTAGAATAATTAACTCACAAATTTTAATGTATGTTCAAATTTTTAAAACTATATAAGATAGGGATTTGAAAATTGGTATATATACGCAAAATCATATTTTGTTTAAGAAATTTGAAAAAAAAAATCGACCGGTAAATTTTTATTTTATCAAAAACTTGATTTTTTTTATGGATTAAGAAATTTATTGTGCTTTTACCCTATCTTGAATCCACGGACCTTAGGAGGGAGGAAGAAAATTGACATTTTAATTTTCACCTCTTCAGCACTTTTCAGAATATTAATCTCCGGGATTTATTTTTTGGGATTCTATAGGCCCGATTACAACGGGGTTTGGATCATTCAACTTCATTTTTGAATGCCTTATAGATTTTAGTTCCACTTTCCACCGCCAGGAGGCGCATTCCTATCTGGGGTTCTATGGGCCGAATCACAACGGGATTTGGCTCATTCGACTTGGTTTTCGTTCGTCTTACAGATTGTAGTTCCTCCTTCCATTGCCAAGGGGCGCATTCTTATCTCGGGTTCCATGGACCCGATCAGAACGGGATTTGTCTCATTCAACTTGGTTTTCGATTGTGTTACATATATTAGTTCTACCTTCCACCGCGAGATTGCGCATTTTTTTTCTCAGGTTATATGGGCCTGATTTCGACGGGAATTTGTTCATTTAACTCCCTTGATATAACGGGTACCCGTGTCGGATGTTCGTATATAACAGATTGCACCGCCTGGCGGTGAAAGGTGGATCTAAAGGATTTTACAGCGCGTGCGCAGCACTTTAAAAAATATTAATTTCATACAAAATCGGGTTAAAGATATAAAATCATACAAACTTGAGGTTTGTTTTAATTTATTATCGTGGGCTCGGGCAATGCCGGGCGGGTCAGCTACTAATATATATATATATTACTCTACATTTTTTTGTTGCAATATTTTGTATTGTTTATTATATCTATTCAATAGTATATAATATTAGGCATGTGTTTATATATTCAATTAATAATATATGTATGTATTATGCTTTTTTATTTTGTATATATATATGTGTGAGCGCGCACGCGTGTGTATGTATGAAACTATCATAGAAATAGCAATTATACAATACTAGACACAAATCGGAAGCAATAGTAAGATGAATCACACACCTTATGATAACACAGCTATCCATAAAACATAATTAAAAAAAGAATGTCCCACAAATAAAAAGTTAATTAATTAATTAATTAAAAAAAACCATTCAAATAGCCAAAATAAATCAGGAAATGAAAAATCTTACTTATAATAAAATCCAAAGGCGAGAAAGTGTCTGTAACGGTACCGGGTTGTACCACTCTGCGATTCGACCGTAGTTAAACGCCATGTTAGGCTTACTGAAAAAGAAGTTATATTATCTACTTTCGTCGTTTAAATATTTGTAAAAGCATATTCAAGCTTTTAAATCTTTTAATTTTGCTTAAAACCTTAAAACACTATTTCATAAAAAAAATGTATATTAACATTTCTGTAAAAAAAAAATTCTGTAAGTACTTTTTTTTTCAGAATGCGGTGATTTATTTCCTTGGGGGAGATTTGAGGTTGATTCAGTATAGTGTCGCCATCTACTGGCGGATTTTGAAATTTTTCCATCGTTTCGGATTTCGGGTCCTCCCGAAATTCACGATTATTTGACAAAATTCATGTTTTTTTTCGTGATTCTTTGACAAAATTTGCATTTTTTCTGCTGTTCTTTGACAAAATTTCATTTTTTCGTAGTCCTTTGAAGAAATTTGCGTTTTCTTTTTGCGATCCTTTGAGGAAATTTGCGTTTTTTGCTATTCTTTGACGAAATTTGCCTTTTATTCACGATCCTTCGACAAAATTCGAGTTGTTTCTGAGATTGACGAAATTAGCGGTTGTTTTTTTCGATCCTTTGACGAAATTTCACTTTTTTCGTGATCGCTTAACGAAATTAGACATTTTTTCGCAGTGCTTTGAAGAAATTTGCGTTTTATTTTCTAGACCCTTTGAAGAAATTCCTGTTTTTCCGCGATTATTTGACGAAATTCGCAGTTTTTTTTTTTTTTTTTTTTTTTTGCGATCCTTTAACAATTTTTTTTTTTTTTTTTTTTTTTTTTTTTGTGATCCCTTGATGAAATTTTACATTTTTTTCGGAGTCTTTGGAAGAAATTTGCGTCTTCTTCGTAAGCCTTTGACGGAAATCGCGTTTTTCTGCAATTTGTTAACAAAATTAGCGGTTTTTTTTTTTTTTTTTTTTTTTTTTTTTTTCAATCCTGCAACGAAATTTGCGTTTTTATTTTCGGTACTTTGACGAAATTCACGTTGTTTCCACAATCCTTTGATGAAATTTTCTATTTTTTCTGCGAACGATAGACATAATTGATTTTTTTCGGCGACTATCGTTCAAAACTCGAGATATTTATGTTCGAAATTTTGGACTGAAGACTTAAATTTTCGAAATCGAATGCCTTAAATTTTTAGGAAAATTTGAACAGAATCACCCCTGATGAAATAAATACATAACTATTTTTTGTTTCTAACGAATCGTAATATAAATTAATTTTAAACTAAAATTTGAGAGAAAAATGATTTGTTTTTAATTTCGGGAAGAGAAGGGGGGGGGGGGGCGTGTTCACCCGCCACTGAAGTAACAATATTTTAGTGATTAAACATTGAAACACAATAAACTGAAAAAAAATTAGGAATCGGTAAAATTTTCGAAAAATTTCAGAAAATCTAAAATTTTATTAAAAATTTACAAATTTAGAAAATTTTCGAATTTTTCTTTCCGGACTTCGTGTTTTTCCGGATTTTGGATTTTCGGATAATGGGTCATATACTGTAAAATGATTCTTTCTTATCAAACGTAATTAAAATGTAAGAAATGCATAGTACAGCGTAATTTCCATTTAATTTTGCTTATGTAATCAAACAATGAGTTATATATTTAAGCTGTTTAAAAACTCATTGATAACACTTTTTTACAAAAACTTTCGCACATGGATTATTTGTTAATATTTGATTTTGTCCAATCGTTGAACTATTTCAGAAATTTAATACTAAGTAAAATATATATATATATATATATATATATATATATATATATATATATATATCCTTATTATTTTTATTTGTAGAAATCATTTGTCCTTTTTAAAATGTATTTTTCTACAATACAAACCTTTCAATAATAAATCTCCATGCTGTTTGTTTGTATGAAGTCTTATGAAAATGAAACGCAGATCAACAATCCGTCATTTTTGACGGGGTTATATACTAGTTAAATAATAATGAATAACTGATCGAATTGGAAAAAAATGAAATCTTGAGTCTTCAGGTCCATATCGCATATTTCAGAAAAAAAAAGTACGATTTCGTCATTATACTAACACTGACAAAAGAAATGCAATATATGGGCTATCTCACATATATCCAAAATAAAGGAATAAATTTAAATAAATGATTAAACAAAGTGAGACAAAAGATAAGAAAAAATACCCTTGTAATGTCATATGCATCAAAATCGAAAAGTACATGTTTGAAAAGCATGAAGGCAATATCTATTGCAAAACTTTCACAACAAATTTAAGATGATTAAAAAATAAAAGGAATGATTTAAGATGATTGATTGATTGAATTTTCCCTATAAGCAATGAATCGTATGAAGGTGGAAAGATCAATCTGAATGAGATAATATATGGTGCCTTGTAAGAGGAAACAAAAAAATTGAAAGATTAAAACATTAAACATTAATAACTAAGTATCATATTAAGGAATTATATGATATTTTGTGATTAATCGTAAGATTACTCACATTTTGTAAATCAATCATTAATTTTATACATAGTTACTAATGTTTAATGGTTTAGTTCTATCTTCTGATATTCTCATACGAGAGTTATGAGTTTACGAAAAAATATTAAAGACATTTATAAATTACATTAAAAAAAGATATGTGTTTCAAATAAAGGTTAAAGGAGTGAAAAGCTGAACTTGAAAATAGAATAATAAAAATATAAAATTACATTCATAAAAAAATAATAATATAAATTTATAATCGGAACATATAATAAATTATGTAATAAATAATTAAAAAGAAGGAGGGTAGAATTATAAGAAGACAATTATTTAGCATTTTAATTAGGAACGATTATAATTATGCAAATTAAAGTAGTATGATGAATGAATACTATAACAAAGACCCATACAGAACAAAGAAAAAATATTGATAATATTAATATTTAACAAATAATGTAATTAACAAACGTTCTTAAAAAAGAGTCTATACTATTTTAGTTTTATAAGAATTGTTACATAACCGTCTATAGAAGTAAGAAATGTATGTATTGATTCATATATGCTTTATGTTAATAATACAATGCCCCTTAAGTTTTATTATATTTTATTATAACTTATTCTTAATTAATTAATCACTGAGCATTAAATACCAAACAACACCGCTCATCCTCCGTACTCTAGCATCTACCCTCTCAGCTTACCTTTTTTATATATCATGTTTTTTTTAAATGATAAATTTTTTTATCACTTTTTAAGTATTTTTAATAAATAATTCTTACACAATAAGTTAATTGGTCCATACAACACCACCCGCCCTCCTTACTCTATCATTTACCCATATATGTAATATATATTGATATTGAATACATCAATTACTGATGTATATATTCTTGAATATATAATATTTTAGCGTATATATATAAAATTTGGTTAATGCTTTAACTGCGATCTATTGTGGATCTGAAGGTGCCAACAGCACGATGTTTCCAGGTGGCGGCACTTTGAATTATATGTATGTGTGTGTATGGGGACAACAAATAATTCGGACAAATTTCAAAGTGAGAAAAAACTAAACTTCATTTAAAATTGCTAAACAGATCTTTTTAACCAAACTTGGCTATATTTTCCTCCACATTTTATCTATTTATTTAACTTAGATAGAACAAAGGTGACATTTTTATTTTGATAATTCAGTTTTGTGTAACTTTATCCTTACTAGCTGAGTGCGCCAAGTAATTGACCCATTTAGTGGAAATTTCTTCTATTCTAGAATTTTAATTGTTTACAGTATTAGTTAGAAAATGAGATTGCACCAGTAATTGACCACTTTTTTTTCGGTGCTAAAATCAAAATATGAATGCTCATATTTAAAAGTGCCGCTAAAAGACATGTATACTGGGGGATACAGCAGTCAGAAAACATTTTAGAACACAATAATTCACAAACTATTAAAAATAGAAAAGTAAAAATATTTCTCATTTTCTCACGCTAATCTTCAAGCAGTACATCTTTAACTGCAATTACAACCTGAAAAAAAAAAAATATATTTCTTCGGATGTTAGATATGTTTTCTAACAACCAAAGTTAGAATGTATACCCATTAATTCCTGTTTTCTGAAGTTTTTATATTTCACTGGTCAATTACTGGTGCACCCACCCTATGAAAAAAAAAAATCTCGATATTGGCCTATTTTTCGTGCCGATAAATGTTAATCTCCGCTTAAGAAAAGAAAACAAACCAGCTCAAACAACTGGTTTGTAACTTGGAAACTATCGATTTTCGTGCCTCTTCGAACATCCCCATCATATGATATCCACAACGGAACGCTGAGAAAGTTTTCCAAAAATACTTTTCAATAAATAATGTTTTAAATTTCCATTTTTATAAGTATACATCTCGGATGTAAATGAAGTTATGCAAATGAGATGCGTTTATAATTGGCATTATAAGCCAGTAAATGGTGAATAATTATCCGTAAAGTACTTGCTTTACCGCAAAGTTTAAGAGGAAAGGTTAAAGGGATTACGCTAAGAATTAATTAATCGCAGGTATAATTTTCTAAATTTTATAAAGTATTCGGACTGTGCTTGAAGTTATTCTGAGTGGATTGTTGTTTTAAATTACTGTAAAGAGCTTTTAGCTCAATTTATTAGAATTCTGCAGATCTTTAAAATTTCTGGAATAATAGACAGTAAATATTTTATCAGGATAAATCACGTCTACATTGCAAAACAACAAGTGCTTAAAAATAAGTAAAATGTACTCAATTTTAATAATTCCGAATACAGTTGAAAAATGTTTGATACTTTGGTTTCTCTGTCTGTCTGTCTATCTGCTTGGCCGTGCTCTAACTCTCGTAAATATACTCGGATTGCCATGTGATTGCGGTTTGCTATAGCAAGATATTTATAGTTCGGTTACAGAGACCTATAAAATAATTTCATTACAGATTATGGTACTATGAAGATAAAAGTGGATCCAAAAGATAAAAGTTCAGGACAAACATATTTTTGACACATTTCTTCATAGTTGATGATATAAACAAGTGTTTAGGATTTCTGGTTGTCTGTCTGTCTGTCTGTGCTCTAACTTTCGTAAATATGCAAACGAACTCGGTTAATACGAGAAGCAAGGGAAATTAAAAAATCCTTTTAATAACAGTTACTCGCAATACACGTAAATATAATAAAAATCGTGAACATATATACATAAATAAGCTAATTACAACTGTTAATTGCTCTAATTATCTCAATGCTAAAATTAACATAATACCATAAAGTTTCTTCGAAAACCTGGGCTAACATTGTAATAATCACTGCCATTTTAGAGCTATTGATTTCACATATCCTTTGTGACGGAGAACGATTTTGTATTTGAAGTGCTAGTGTAAATCTTCAGGGATCCATTCTCATTAAAAACAGATTGAATCCCGCAGATTTACAAACCTATATTCTATATAAAAGCTATCTAAAATATTTCTGCATTCACTTATATAACCTGTGTATAAGTCGCATAGAACAAAGGTTATTTATTGTTCTAGCCACTCGTGGGACTAGAAAATGAGATCACGAACAAAGTTCACTCTCATAGGAGGAGAGGATATTTCACGACGACACAGCGGAAAGTTCTATTTTCGCTATTGGGACTTAAAATAGCCTATAGAGGCGCTGATCGCAACCGTCGGTACTAGAAAATTGTCCCTTTAACTAATTCTAAAGCGCCATTGAAACCATTATTTATTGTAAACGCGTTTAAAAGTGTTAGATATTCAAATTTGGATAATTTTTACCGTGTCATCTAAACACAGAAGACAAATATCAGATGAAATCTGAAATTGTGCAATTGTGCAAAAAAAAATAATCATTAAGAACAAATTAAAAATTCATGTAATTCGAGATATCGAGGTCCGACTGTAAATCGAATATGAAATAATAGTTATCCGTTTTAGCTGAAACAAGAACGATAAATCATGCGTTAAGTATAGATTAAATTATAAATCACTTTCCAACGCATTCAGAATACTGTAACTAAACTTCATAGATTAATAAGGTGAAAGGTGATATCTGAGTAAACAATATGGAAAACGCATAACATATTTGAAAACCAAGTTTCAGTAATTACCATTAATAATTGGAAAAATATCAGAATTTTTTTCAGCCCTGTATAGGATCAATAGATTTGTATAAATGATACATAGTATGCTAAAATTAGTTCGATTAGGAAACGCACAGCACATATAATTAACACACATAGTTTCGGCAATTTCGGCCAATGAACGATAATGTACTCGACATCTTTTGTGCATCCCTGTGTATGATCTATAGATGCAAAAAATTAGTTAAATTTTAAAATGCACACTACAATTCAAAACGCACTTCAGGAGTTATTGTTTATAGTTTAAAAACGCGTGCCATAACTGAAAACGCGCAATTATTGTTCAAGCAATTATTGTTCCATCAGTTATTATTCATAGACACTACTGTACCGAACCCTTTTGTGTCTCCCTGTAAATAAATAATGAATGCTATGCACTCCATTATCTATGGTAAGCATCTTGTAATGAAACTCAGTGATCTATATTAATTTCAACATGTTTAAAAAATATATTAACATCATGAAAATAACACAGTAAACGATTTTTTCCCCATAAGCCATAATGTAACGGAATTCTTTTGAGTGTCCCTGTAAGTGAACTGTAAATGTTACACACTTCATTTTCAATACCGAACATGACATAGTACACCTGAATAACATATATCAATTGCATGGAAATCCGAGTATATTTACGCGAGTTAGAATAAGAATATGACGAAAAAGATTATTATATTCGTAAATTACAACTCCAAAAGTTTTTTTTAATAACACAAAGTTACATATGCATAATGTTGCGACTGAAAACGTTATTAATAAAATAACGATTGTAATCAAATAATATTAATATTAAAATTTTATCAAATGTATCAAAAAGTTATGTTAACAAATTATGTAATATCCGTATCTATCTAAATTTGTACTCATAATTCGTTAACAGCTTTTTGATAAATTTGATAAAATTTTAATATTAATTATTTGATTAATAGCGTTTAGAGTTGTAATTTACGAATATATAATATATATTTCGTCATATTCTTAAATAAAAAATTATGAGGTAAGGAAATCGGGACAATCATTTATGGACAACCTGTATATCCTATTTGATAAATCGATGTAATTTCTTGTACTATTTAAATCATTTAATTAATTTGATTTCTATAGAAAAAAGTTTCTCGATAGTCACAATATACTAGTTATTTATTTATTTATTTATTACTTACCATCATATGTAGTATAGGGTAAATTTTGTAATCGTTTTGAAAATCGAAATTTTTTTTTGACGGATTTACGCGTTTCAGACACTGGAAATTCCGAAAACATATTTTTAGAAAAAAAAATTGCCGTCCGTCTGTCTGTGTGCGTCTGTAAACGTTCTATCTCCCGAACAAATTGAGATAGAGACTTGAAATTTGGTATGTACTTAGTATGTAAAAATGGGAAGAAGCTTATTGAATTTCAGTAACCTCGATTATCCGCGGAACTATATTTTTCGGACTCTCGAAATATTCGTTCTGATAAAAGGAATATAAAAATTTTTCGAAATTGTTTATTTTAAAGAGTGAATATAAAAGACAATAAAAAAACATAAATTTTACATTAAAAATGAAGTCGATCGGATAATGAGTTACCGAGATATTTGTATTCACATTTTCCACACTGTTCTATTTTTTATGACCCTGTATTTCATTCAAATTTCAATTCAAAGACATATTTTAATTAGTAAAGAGACGCTTAATTCGACGTAGTAAACTATTAGTTAATAGGATTATAATTTTTAGAGTTATAAGGATGTTTCTCTTACGCAATTCAGTAATAGAGCCTTTAAAGTTTAGGACGTCATCAAGCCACAATTTTATTCGAATTTCAGTGCATTTTATAAATAGTTTACACTTTTATTTTCATATTTTATATTATGCATATCCATGATGGGTAAGTATTACGGTGGTACCCAACGACTATTTTGTTTGGTGTCAGTGGCTGACTACTAGTTCTTTTATTTTACTTATTGCAATCTATAATATGTAAAATGGAGTAATACCAAATTTTACTTATAATATCGACAAAGTTGTTATTTTTCAGCACGTATATTTGAGCATACCTTTTTTATAATACAATTATACTTAAAAAAAATGAAGTTTTTATTTTTGAACAGATTTTTTTGAACAATGTATTATATTTTAATAATGTTTTAGAATCCTTATATACTGCCTCCTAATTTAAACGTGAAACTTCTACAACTTGAAATTATAGGAAATATAGGATGTTTTAATAACTTTTCAAAAATGCAGCTTATTTCTTCTCATAATTTTATTTATATCAAACTTTTGGAAACATACAACACAGGTTCTTTATTAAAGAAAGGATCGTACCGGTTCAAACAAACTCTTTTGTAACTTAGAAACTATCGATTTTCGTGGCTGTTTATTCAAATTTGCACATCATATGAAAATCACAACGCAACTTTGAGAAGTTTTCCAAAGAAGCTATTGTGTAAATAAAATTTCCCATTTTTATTTTCATGAGCACATCTAGGAATGTAAAAGAATTTATGGAAATGAGATAAGTTTCTAATTAGTGGTGTAACCCAGAACAGGATGCATGAGGGTAATAAAGTATTCCTTTTCCTGCAAAACTCAAGAGGAAAGTCAAAAGGATTACGTTATGAATAAGGTTTGCACGAATTAATCGCAAATATAATTTTCCAAATTGCACAAAGCATGCGGGTTATGTTTCAAGTTCAGGAGAGCGGATTATTGTTTTAAGTTACTGTCAGAAGATTTTAATTACAGTTATTTATCTTGTTATTCTTTACTGTGGACCTTTAAAATTTCAGGAATGACAGTAACCGTCCAGGTTATACTAGTTTTACACAGTTAAAATTGGGTGCTTAATCCTACAGTTCCTAATTTGCCGCCCAGAAAACGTTTGTTTTTTGCTGTGTAATTCTAAATAGCACAGGAAAATTCAGGTCCATTTATTTGGCTTCTTAGAGAAATATTGAAGGCGTTGATATCTAATCAACACTTTCTCTTATTGAGCTAAAATTGCTCTGTAATTCTGTAAATAGCCGCAGGCAAATTGAAGTCCATCTATTGGCTTCTTGGAGAAATAATGAAGGTGTTGATATCTAATCAACACTTTCTCTTATTGAGCTAAAATTGCTCTGTAATTCTGTAAATAGCCACAGACAAATACAGGTCCATCTATTGGCTTCTTGGAGAAATAATGAAGGCGTTGATATCTAATCAACACTTTCTCTTATTGAGCTAAAATTTCTCTGTAATTCTGTAAATAGCCACAGACAAATACAGGTCCATTTATTGGCTTCTTAGAGAAATATTGAAGGCGTTAATATCTAATCAACACTCTCTGTTATTGAGCTAAAATTGCTCTGTAATTCTGTAAATAGCCACAGACAAATTCAGGTCCGTCTATTAGTTTCTTGGAGAAATAATGATGGTGTTGATATCTAATGAAAACTTGCTGTTATTGAGTTAAAATTGCTCTGTAATTGTGTAAATAGTCACAGGCAAATTGAGATCCATCTATTAGCTTTTTGGATAAATAATGAAGGTGTTGATATCTAATCAAAACCTGCTGTTATTGAGATAATATTCCTCTGTAATTCTGTGATTAGTCATACATGACTTCAGATCCACCTATTGGCTTCTTGGAGAAATAATGAAGGTGATGATATCTAACACTAGAACGGCGGAAAAATCTTAGCTACTGGAACGGCGGGAAGGGGTCATTTTGACACCTCGACGAAACTAATGAGATAACAACGATAAAACAATTTTAAATGCCATACATCGGGAAAAATGCGTAATTTACGTGTATTTCATAATTTATATTCAATTTATATTTAACATTACTTGATAATTTATTGAATTTTTAAAGTACTGTAAATGTAACGCCTACAGGGCGATCAATTGGATCATACTACAAGCACTCAAATAACCCATTAATTTGAAATCCTAACTAAAATAAAACACAATTTATAAATTAATATTTTTTTAGCAGTATTTCATATATATATATTATATATATATATATATATATATATATATATATATATATATATATATATATATATATATATATATATATATATATATATATATATATATATATATATATATATATATATATATATATATATATATATATATATATATATATATATATATATATATATTTATATATATATACAGGTGGTTATCAAAATAATGGAAACACTTGTGAATGAAAGGGACATTTAAGAATTCCCTTCGTAAGCATTAAAATATAATCTTAGCTACCAGATTTTTTTTAATATAAAAAGTACATGTATTAGGTAGTATGAGAGAGCTCTAGAAGAGTTGTCTACGTTTTGATTTTTTTGTCAGAAGCGTAAAATGTCAGACCTCACAGATTTTCAAAGAGGCCAAATTGTAGGAGCCCGACTAGCTGGAGCAACGGTGACCGAAACATCCCAGCTTATAGGCGTTTCTAGAGGTACGGTGTCTAAAGTCATGACAGCATACACACAGCGCGGAAAGACAAGCTCAGCAAAGCAAAATAGTCGACGGAAGGAGAAGCTGAGTGAAAGAGACCGACGGGTATTGAAGCGGATTGCAATGTCTAAAAAGAAAACAACTGCAGCCAAAGTGACCGCAGAGCTCAATCAGCATCTGGATTCTCCAGTGTCAACAATTACAGTTCGGAGATACCTTCATAAAGAGAACATTTACAGCAGAACAGCAATTCCCAAGCCACTTGTCACAGATGCTAATGCCAAACGTCGTGTAGAGTGGTGCCACAACCACAAAACCTGGTCGATTGATAAGTGGAAGACTGTTATATGGTCAGACGAATCATCTTTCACACTTTTCCCCACAACAGGACGGGTACATGTCTGGAGAACACCTGCACAAGCGTATGATCCTGATTGCCTCCGTCCAACTGTCAAGCATGGAGGTGGATCGGTCATGGTATGGGCAGCCGTGTCATGGTTTTCTGCTGGTCCAATCGTAACCCTGAAAGGAAGGATCACTGGGGAGAAGTATAGAGAAGTTTTAGCTGACCAGGTCCATCCCATGATGCAAATTTTGTTTCCTGCAGGAGATGGAATTTTCCAGTATGATAATGCCCCTATTCATGCAGCCAGAGTTGTCCAATCATGGTTTGATGAACATGAGGATGAGGTGGAACATCTACCTTGGCCCGCACAGTCCCCAGACCTCAACATAATCGAACCGTTGTGGTCTATTTTAGAGCTTTCAATCCGGAATCGATATCCTCCACCGGCATCTCTCACGGAACTTTCACAATATCTCCATGAAGAATGGTACAATATTCCTCTAAACACTATTCAGAATTTGTATGATTCGATTCCCAGGCGAATCCAAGCTGTATTACATGCCAAAGGCGGTCCTACGCCATATTAATAAAGAATTCCTTCAAAATCTAGGGTGTTTCCATTATTTTGATAACCACCTGTATATATATTATAAATATATTTCATATATATACATTCAATATTGTTCAATATTTCAAAAACTAACAAATCTAGAATACTGATTTTTTTTTTAAATACTTGTTATCTATTTAGGAAAAGTAAAAAGTAAAAAAAATTCAAAAAATTTCTTCCAACCAAACAAAATTAATCAACGGACAAAATTGGTCAGGAGTCAAAATGACCCCTACCGCCGTTCTAGTGTTAATCAACACTTGCTGTCATTGAGCTAAAATTGCTCTGCAATTCTGTAAACATCCACAGGCAAGTTCAGATCCAACTATTGGCTACTTGGAGAAGTAATAAAAGTGTTGATATCTAATGAACACTTGCTGTTA
Organism: Maratus michaelseni; assembly: GCA_963931845.1. NCBI lineage: Eukaryota > Metazoa > Arthropoda > Arachnida > Araneae > Salticidae > Maratus > Maratus michaelseni. The sequence goes on from OZ007596.1 coordinate 40,382,439, forward strand.
TAGAGCTAAAATTCCTCTGTAATTCTATAAATAGCCATAGGCAAATTCAGATCTATCTATTAGTTTCTTGGAGAAATTATGAAGATGTTCTAATCAACACTTGATGTTATTGAGCTAAACTTGCTCCGTAATTCTAGGCAAGATCAGGCCCATCAATTGGCTTTTTTGAGAATTAATAAAGGTGTTGATATCTAATGAACACTTGCTGCTATTGAGCTAAAATTGCTCTGTAATTCTATAAATAGCCACAGTAAAGTTCAGGTCCATCTATTTGCTTCTTGGAGAAATAATGAAGGTGTTGATATCTAATAAAAACCTGCTGTTATTGAGCTAATATTCCACTGTAATTCTGTGATTAGCCATATACATGTAATTCTATAAATAGCCATAGGCAAATTCAGATCCATCTATTAGTTTCTTGGAGAAATTATGAAGATGTTCTAATCAACACTTGATGTTATTGAGCTAAACTTGCTCCGTAATTCTAGGCAAGATCAGGCCCATCAATTGGCTTTTTTGAGAAATAATAAAGGTGTTGATATCTAATGAACACTTGCTGCTATTGAGCTAAAATTCCTCTGTAATTCTATAAATAGCCACGGGAAAGTTCAGGTTAATAATCGGCCAAGTACGAGTATAACTCGCGCTCAAAGGGCTCCGTACATTAAATGTATTAATTACTATTTATTAATTAATAAACTCCTACTACGCATAATTTTTTTCATAATTTTAGTTTCAGTACATTAGGAAATAGGAGGGGGGGGGGGTTCATATTTTTCCAGTATACTTTCGACGATATCTCTGAAAATATAATACCTAAAATTAAAACCAATATATTTCTGAGTTCGATGGTACAAGATCTTCCGAACGTTACCCTACACGATATATAAAAAGAAAGTTTTTTAAAATAATTAATATCTCGGCTAATTACCGACAATTTTTTCGAAAATCATTATCAACTATCCTTGGAAGATTCTGCTTCGATAGATACCTCGAGCGGTAAGCGTATTACTGCTTATTTTACTGTTTATTACTGTTAATTTTACAGTATAATACTGGTAGCTGGGATGCTAGTATTATACTGTAAAATCAACACTTTTTTTTGCAGTGTACATACTTTTGTGCGAACCATTTTAGCGATGATATTCCAGTTTTAAACTCCTGATTCTTCCGTCTGATAATTATAATCTCAATAAACTTCCGGGAATTTTTGCCTCCATTTTTGAAATTCATAAATCTTTGATTCCTTACTGCTGGTTCCTAATATTATAAGGAAAATAGCATTGAATGGTTGATTATTAGAAGAAAAATTTCTGTCTTAAATTGGCGTAAAGCAATAACTCTTGTATTTTCCCGAATTCTTTAATGCATCAGCTAGCTTCTAGAAAGTTTAAATATTCGCCTCATACCTTCTGATTCAGATCTAGTGCTTTTTGAGATAAACAATAAAATAGTTTGAAATACCTATAGTAGGTGGACGGCTAAAAATTGAACGCCTACGTTATTCTTTATGTAATTTGCATACCTAAACGAAAGCCCAACACGTCTTTATTATCTGCTCGCGTGGCTTTACCGCACTTCGATTTTTATTCATCTATATGAGAGAAATGCGATCAATAGCTTTAGAATAACCTTATGAAAATTCTTCAACTTCCTGGAAATGCAGAAATTGAACTGTGGAATGAGAATAATGTATTGTTGAAAAGTTTAAATGCGCTTATCCTTTTCTGGTGTTTTTTCAATCATGGTGTGCGAGGCAGCGTCAGGGGCTGCTTAAAGCAAACAAAGGAATCTCAAGCGGCTTTACTGTTAAGAATAGGAAAATACAGAGTAATTTTTAAATAAAACTATTTTTATTTTTATATATTTACACTAGGGGATTCTGACCCCTTCGAGCTACTCTCGTCAACTCCCGTTCAGACACCGCCGGGTCTAAAAACATGCTAATTTACTCCATTTTTTAACAAGATTGAGTGATTCTCAAAATGTGAGAATACTAAATGTTAACTTTAATAAATTTTAAAAATCATGAAATTTAAAAAAAAAAAATCTTTTAATCCATTAATTTACAAGTTCATAATATAGTAATATATTCATTTAAAGACAGGAAATTGCATTAAAATTAATAATTAAAGCATTTACTTATGGTACCTGTAGGTTACAGATTTTGGACATCACCTGAACTGTAGGTTACACATTTTGGACATTGGATGAACTGTAAGGTTACATAATTTTGACTTTTCCATACTTTAATGTGAATTTTTAAAAAATGTAATTGACTTATTTTTGAATGCAAATTACAAAATTATATTAAACATTTTGAAAAGAAAAATGTTGAATTAGACAACTTTTATTTACACACATATTAAAAAAATATATATGCTTTACTTTTAACTCTTAGTGAAAGATTTGACATTACTTTCAAATTACAATTCAATATTAAAATTAATCTGCAATAGATTTTTATTATGTAAAATTTGTTTTACTCTTATCATTTGAAACACTATATCATATACTCAAATCACAGGTGTTTCTAAATAATTCCAACTGTACATTCAGAAATGAAAACAAAAATATTTATTTTAAAATATTTTGATATATTTTCGCAACTTGTTTAAATAAGATAAATCATAATTTTCACTACATTATTCAAAATAATAATAAAAAATATTAAATATTTATTATATCCCCTTAAAAGAAATGTCCAAAATGGCTAACGATCGCGACGGCCGCCATCTTGTTTCAATCGTATATGATTGTTGATATGTGGTTAACAAAGTTTTTGCTTTTCCATTAAGTTAATATGACGTATTTTGCCGAAAAAGCATTTAATTTCAAGAAATAAGACTACATTTTATTACATTTCTGATATTTTAGGACAGTGGGGTTTATTAAACATAAATTAAATCGCGGAAAAAATCGGAATGGCGATCGTTACATGTTTTTGACATCACCATTTTGTAAGCAATGAACAATAGATTTACTACTATTAAAATCTCAAAACTATAAAAAAAACTTTTTAAAATTAATTTTAAGAACAAATAAATAATGATTAAAGTACTTACCGATATTTCTGTTCATCCAACTTTCCAAAATCAATATTGTTGTTCAGATCGTTACAGTTGGACAAAATATACATCAACACATTTATTCCTTGTTAATTCTACAAAATAACTCTCATTGCTGCCATTTATTGCATGAAAATATAAACAATATGTCCCTTTTTTAAATTCATGTATTTTTTCTTCTCTAAACTCATAAATAAACCATACAATGATTTTTTATTTTGTCAGTTAACATTATGGATGTCCAAAAGTGACTATTTATAGGTAATTATATTTAAAAAAATAATATTTATAATAAAGTTTTAAAATAAATTATGTGTATTCTTGTTTTTGACAACACCAAGAATCACTTTTTAAAAACAGAATGCAATTAAAGAAAATTAAGCATCTCCTGTATTAGATCTAAAATAAAATCTGTGCTTTGCTCCCACCTTTTGAGAATCACCCGATTACGGAAAATTGATATATAATTAAACGATCAGCGACGATCTTCTGTAATCGAGTTGCAAGTCATTTCCCTTTGATTGGTAGATTTTTTGGTTTTAAAGGCCGAATCAACTACTGTTGTGACAGCTAAAGGCTGTTTTCGTGATTGATTAAATAACATCAATTAAACATTTGAAATACAGCTTGTATAAAGAGGCTAAGTAAACAATGTCGTAGCCTCCTGTAATTTTATAACGACGGTATAAGAAAATTGCTTTAAATAAGATATTTTAAATGTATTCTTTTTAAATATGACGTAAGTTTCTTCCTGTTTTTCATATGCACGTGAAAATAATGTTTTTTTTTTTTTTTTTTTTTTTTTTTTAATGAAAGGAAAAATTATTTGCGCTGTTTTAAATTTGGCAACAATAGCTAAAAAGACTTTTTCAAAATATGAACTACATCTCTGGTGTAAATATATTTTTCATTTGAAACTGTTTAGTAATAGCATTTTAAATATGACGTAATTATCCCCATTTACTGTTTTTAACACGCAATAATTTAATTATTATTTTAAAATTTCTTTTCTCTGTTTAATATTCACGAGTAATAACTTTTTTATAACTTAAATTTCCCCATTTACTGCTTTTAAAACTTGATCATTTAGTTATTATTTTAAAGTTTTCTTTCTGTTTTAAATAATCATGTGTTTCACAAGATTACATACAAATCACATTTTTTAATTATAAGGAAATATTATTATTTGCGCTGTTTTAAAATTTGACAATAGGTAAAATAATGACTTTTTCGAAATATGAAATAAATCTCTATTCAGATAATAAAATTTTGAATAATAATAATAATAATAATAATAATAATAATAATAATAAACCCCTTTAAAAAAGTAGTCAAATTTACAAAATGGTTGCACACTACAGGCTCGTCAAGTATGTCCCTGCAAAAGATGATTAAATTGCTATGCATAATTTTTTAACCTGTAAAACTTTTTAACAGAATTATTTTGACCCCAACTTCAACATTAAATCAACTTAAACTAAATCTTCGACTGTTTGCTTCAGGGTATTTGTCGAAAATTTCTTTATAAAACTACCAATTTCCATATTTTTATATACAATATGTTTTTTAATATTAGCCGAGAAAGATCTCCGGTCACAAAACAGTCATGTGCTACAGCGGTGGTTAATTTTTTAGAACAGAGAGATATCAAATAGTGCTCATAAAAAAGTTAAATAACAGAATAGTTAAAGTTTAATGTAATCAGAAAAGTACAAAAACTTGCAGTCAGTGGCTAAAGTATAGGTTAAACAGAAATTAGGAAAATTATATTACGCAGATTACGTGATTTTTTATGCAAAACTTCGTCAAAATTATATTGTTCTTTTACGATTTGGTTTCTAATTTCGGAGCTGGTGAAAAAAAAATGACGACACTATGACAAACTTATGTCAAGTAAGAAAATGTCATTTTTACCCGATAAACCACTTTACATTTAACGCCTTTCGTGAAAGTTTTAATCGCCATCTTTCAAAAGTAACTAATTAAAAATAGTATAGGATTTTTTTTAATCCAATTCTTGTAAATGGGGCTCAATAATTGTCCACCTAAATGCAAGAAGCCTAAATCTACCTCCTTGGTTGAATCTAAAACTGAAAAAAATTTAGGATGTATTGATTTCAATTGTCGATATGTAGACAGACGATTTTTGTTTCTATACGATAGATTGATTCATAAAGCTAGAATATGTAAAAAGAGCTAGATTGTGATGCTATAGAATATGGTTTTATTTCTTCGAATTTCCTTGGAAATTTTTATTTAATCAAGTGATTCTTTCACCATCTATTTAAATTCCAAATCATTTCTCTTTTCAATTTTCAATTTTAATGAGAAAATGACGACAAGAAAATATAATAATTTCTATCGATTCCTCGTTTAATCCTTTTCTCTCTTTTGTCCACAAAAATTTAAACATTTAGTTGCCACCATTACCGAAATATTACTAACTACAAAAAAAAAAAAAAAAAAAAAAAAAAAAAAAAAAATCGGAAACTAATTCAATGCGTTTAAGTGGTAGTGGTATGAATTCCATCTCCCAAAGTTCGATATTCTAGGAGTAGTAGTGAAATAGAAACAGATAGGCAGATTTTAATATAACAGATAACACCTTAAAAAATGTAGCATTACTTATGATAACATTTTTTTAATGGAAATAGCTAGAAATTGTTCTTTGCTATTGAGATATCCAAAGAGCGCATTTTTCAGTTATTAGTTTGGTTTCTTTTTACATTCATATGTTTTGAGATATCCGAAGGACGTATTTTTTCATGTTTGCTAAAGAGGATAAAATGCTCCTAGGGTTTTTTTCTTTTGTGCGCATGACAATACTCTTTTTGAGATATTCAATGCATGTTATAAATGAAACTTCTTCTTTTATCTGATGGTTACACAGTTTGTTTTTGGTTGAAACAATCTATATGAGGTCATTGTGACTTAATTCGCTGCGATTTCTCATAATTTTGTCACATTTAGGATATATTTCGCATCCTATTTTATATAAAATACCAAATATAAGCAGAAAAAAAAGGAAAGAAACAAGAACAAAAAATCATGCGTCAAGCATAGATTATATAACACTTTCCAACTCTTCCAAAATAATTTTACAAATCATTACCGTCTTATAAGTTGAAAGAAAACATCTAAGTAAACAATTTGGAAAATGCATAACATATTTAAAAACCCAATATCAGGAATTATTAACAATATTTGGAAAAATATGCGAATTCTTTTGTGCAGCCCTGTATAAGATCTGTAGACTTGTATATATGTTACATAGAACGCTAAAATTTAGTTCAGACAGGAAACGTGTAGTACAGTTTAAAATTTCCCTTTTGGAATTTACCTCATTAAGCGTAAATGTACTCCAGAACTTTTGTGCTGACCTGTATATGATTTATAGAATTTATACACACCAAGTAATAGAAAAAAAATGAGTTAAATTTAAAAGCGCGTTAAGCAACTAAAAAAGCACTTCCAGCAATTAAACAGACAGTACCAAATTCTTTTGTGTCTCCCTTTAAATGGACGATAAATGCTATACTCTACATATTGTATAGTAAGCCACTTGTAATGCACATTAGTATCATATATAAATTTCAATTTGTTTGAAATATTTAAACATTCTTAAAATAAACCTCAAACGATTTTTCTCCATAGACCGTAAAGCAACGGAATTCTTTTGAGTGTCACTGTAAAACAAATTTAAGTGTTATACGCACCATGTTCTATAGTAAGCCTCTTGTACCTCAGTGATATATATTAATTTCAATATGTTTGAAATTGTATAACATCATTAAAATAAACCGCAAATTATTTTTCACCATAGACCGTAATGTGACGGAATTCTTTTGAATGTCCCTGTAAAAAAACTCCACGTGCTACACACTTCGTATTCAATACTGAACATGCCATAGTAAACCTCAATAACATATATCAATTGCATGACTATACATATATATTTACGCGAGTTAGAGCACGAACAGATAGACAGACAGACGGCAGACAGACAGGCAGACAGACAGACAAACCGAATTCATAAACACTTTTCAACTATGTTGGAAAGTGTTAAAAAAGATTGAGTATTATGGTTTTAAACCAAAATTAATTTATTTTGAAGAAATTTAATTATCATGTGTAATCTAAACAGAAATATATCATTGTCGCCATTTAGATCATTATTGTCTCATTTATAGTAGTTAAAACCTTAAAGATATGGCCAAAGTACCTAAATGTGACAAAGCATTTCAGTTCAGCTTAATTTTATTAATTTAATTGTTATTCATTTTTAAAAATACTTATTACTTTATTATAATTAAATAATTAATCATTTAACATTCATACTTTAAACACTTTTAACTTTGACAATTATTAAACAAGTAGCAAACAAGTGAGTAAGTGTGCTCGAAGATCGCACAAAGAGTTTTGTTTAATATTCCTATCAAAACACTTAATCCTTTAATTAATAAATCCACATAAATTTAATTTTCTAAAAACAAAAATTCGTGTTTTTTATAAAATAAAAATATACCGGTCTAATTTTTTTGTTTTATCGAATATCTGATAGCGGTGTTTCCTATACAAAAATTAGGATTTTGCTAAAATTAAAAATTATAGGCCGAATTCGAAAATTTTTAGAAAATCTGAAATCCCAGCCCACTTTAAGCAAAGATAAATAATTTCCATATCCAAAAATCCAATATTTTAAAAATATAGCCTATAAAAATTCCAGTCCGTTTCAAATGCCTCATTTTATCAATTATTTCCTTTTCGCAGAAAGCGGCGCTATGTGTGATCTAGAATTGACGTGTTAAAAAAAAAATTATTTTTAAGCGATCTGATTCATTAAAAAATTCATATTTCAGGATCTAATAATCTCAGTGTTATGAAAATAAGATTTCTGAATTCGTCGTTGAAAAATACGTATACTTTTCAAATCGATTTCAAAACATTTTAATAGAGACTGAATTCTTCCACTATAAAGAAACGCGGTTTTGATTCATTCTTTTCTCGGCAGACGGTTGTCTCTTTTCCGCACTTGCGTCTTTCATGAGATAAAAATTGATCTTTTTTTTGACTTAAAATTAAAAAAAAATTAATTGATATCTCGGATTTCCCTGGTGCGAATTTTTCGAAATTTGATTTTCTGAAATCACGAAATAATAAACTATTTAATCGTTTAAGTTTGAATTCATAAAGTATTGCACATTTAAACAGTCATTTAACCATGAATTTCCAAATGCATTAAAATCGCTTGTATTTGGCGAAGAAAAAGTGTTGCTCGGATTATTTGTAGTTTTTAAAACAATTTTCAAGCATGATTTTCTTTTCATAAATCTATTATCTTAATCTCTATCACGTGCAGCCCGATTACGTAAGATTAACACGCTTCCACTTAAAACAATTTAAATAGTTCAGCCTTTGTTTCTAACTAGTATTTCATAACGAAATTAAAACTTCATAAATAATAAAAATAAAATAATAAAACAATAAAAATAAAACACAAATTTAACAGACATGTGATAGAACTACGCCCTTAAACCACTAAAATGATCAGAATAATAATTAAAAAAAATCGTTGGCGATTTTTCCGGCTATTCACTCCTGGCATGCGACTAATACGAAATTTACGTTTTTAATAACTTTCAAAACTTTATCTGAATTTATAATTGATATTTTTCAGAGAAAAATGCTTTTTGCTAATGTTAGTGTGCAATCTAAAAATGTATATTAAATGTAAAAAAAATATATATTAAAGTTTTCTCGAAAAAAAAAATGATTTTCCCTGTATTCTGTAACCCGGGAAGCCCGGGTTGGACCCCCTAGTTTATGATTAAACACAAAATTTAAATTATATTTATCACACATTCTTCACGTCAAAAGCGAATCTTCCTTATTTCATAACTTGCGAAATAATATAAGGTTTATACATATTTTATAGAAATACCACATCCATCTTTCATCTGTCTTTCCTAACATCAAATTAAAGTGCCGCTTTTATCATAAACTTCTTATGGTAATGAACTACGCGTGGAAATCCCCATTAAAAATTTAAAAGTCCAGTCTCGAGAGCCTATACGTGATATAAGAGCGTAAAATCTCCGCATTTTAACACATGCTTTCAAATTAATCATTAAAATTTAAAGAATGCTTTCCAACTACTTGAGGTCTTCAAAGTTCGCCGCATACTCTGGAGATTGTAATAAAGTGTCGCGTTTTTCGAATCTTCAAACTCTTTCGAACAACACAATTTCGCTTTTATTAATAGAAGCACTTTAATGTTTCACACCTTATAACTTTTTCCTGTTGATCTATAAAGTTTTCAATGTGGTTTTCTAAACTGTTAAAAATAGATTCTTAAGTATACGGAAAATGTACTCGTTTTTGAGTACATCGGTGGACCCGTGCGAGGATTTCGTACTACAGTGTAAGATTTTTTATCAATATCTAATATTTTTTAGATGCAGGTTTAAACTTCTAAAGAAAAATTGAAGGGTCAAAATACCTGCAAACAAAATGAGTCTAGCCAGAATATCATCTCATTTATTCCAGCAAAGATAATAAAAGGCACGCGCTCGGGGAATAACAATCACTATAGTATTTAAACTACTTTAGAAGCTGACGTCATACGTTCCGGGGAAAAACATGGGACAAAGAAAAATAATTTGAATACATATAAAATAAAAATTAATCTAATGTAACAGAGCAAATCTGGCTTCACGTGAAATACCACTGCTTCGATCGATCGAGGGTGTCTTTTTCTTCTAAACATTTCAATTCCAATTTTATTTTTTAACCCTAAATATAAAAAAAACCCGTGCGGAGAAATCATACTTTATCTTTTTTGTACTATTTATTTTTTTATAATCATTGCTGAGCATCCTATAATGCGGTACTTTATTTTTGTGGCAATACTCATTTGGGGAAAACGTTTCATTTCCTTTATGAAAATAGTGCCGATTCAATTTTTAATTAGCAACAATTTTTAATCAAAAAAGATGTTTTAACGAAATGTGAGTGTACTAATGTCAGAAGCCCTTTCAAAACCTTTCCAATGATACCTCATTCGTTCTTGTGCGTTTCGAAATTCATAGAAAAAGGGATGTTGACAACAGAAATAATATGCATGATGACACAGACTTCAGCAATATCCTGCGTTCTTCGTACAGTTAGGGTTGTTAATAACCAGTGTTGGGTATGAGCGCGTTCATTGAACGAAAACTCGCGAACTTAGTTCACTTTCTGTGAACGTGAGTTGAACTTGACTCACTTTTTGATAAACGAACGTGAACTGAACGAAAGCTCAAAAAATCTGTGAGTTTGAACGAAATTTACAACTCAAACTCATTTTTTTTCATAATTTATTTAAAAATTTTCCAGCCGTTAAGAACATGTTTTTCCCATTCAAATGAAATTTAGAGGCCTTCACGGACTCGGGCCGGGTCGAGCCTGATCATCAGTTTTTCTGGGTCGTGCCCGGGTCTTGCTTTCTCTGGAGGTACGGGCCGAGCCGAACTGGACTTATTTCTGAACCTGTGCTTAATTCTTCCTAGAAGTATGCACAATTACCATTATTCTACAAATAAAATTCCCTTTAAATAATAATAAATATACATTTCTGGAGGGGGGGATATAAAGTACTGTAAAACCTATAATTAGAATCTGTGTATGACGAAATCCTGTTTTAAACGGAAAAATTTCTTGATCAATTGCAAAATGGATATAATAATCCATTTGAAAATAAATAATACTTTGCAAGAGATGACAGACCTGGTAAAAATGGAACTAAACTATAACGATTTTTTTCTGTCCTATGTGATTTCGTCTTAGAAAGTTTTTCGATATAGAATTTTTCAGATTTTTAAGTTTTCAAACGTGTAAATGGATTAATGGTATTAATAATAATTCAGATATTTACATACAAATAGAGATCCATTAAAAATTCAGTATAGTTTACAATAGGATATGTAGAAAGAAGTGTAGTACAAACAGTATTTTGGAACGAAGGTCCCTGTACTATGCAGTCTATGGTAGAGGTCTGCACGGGCCGAAATTTCAAGGCCTGGGCCCGGCCTGGTATAAAAGTTAAAACTTCGGCTCGAGCCCGGCCCGGCCTGGAAAAAAGTTAAAATCTCGGCCCGAGCCCGGCCCAGCCCGAAGGAATTTCTACAAAAATTTATTTTTACATCGATTTAGTTGTCTGAGTGCAACGAAGACTCATACACAGCGCAGTATTACTTTGCCCCATATATAGCTACGATGGATATTAAAACCTTTCGTCAAGCATAACTCAAAAAATATTTAACGGATTTCGTTCAAATTTTTACAGCAGGTACCTATAAAGGTGACAACGACGTCTATTTATTACCAAGAATAAGTGTCAAACCGTTTGGAAGTTATATTAAAAAAAATAGATAAAAAAGCACAATTAAAGTACATACGTCACTAAATTTTGTGCGTACGTCATTTTCACCGGCGGGAGATTTTCGTAGACAATCGGAATTGAAAAGTTCATGGAATACATGGAGCAAAAAAATATGCAAGCACTAATATTCAGCACAATAAAATATATTTCAATTTAATAAAAATGGAAAGTTAATCTGGAATTTTTTCTGTTTGAAAAGTATTAGAGATTAGTAAGAGTAGTATTAGTATTAGAGATTTGGCGTAAATCACACCATTAGCAGCTTTTTTATTTCGCGTGTGTATGTTAGGAACAATTCTTTGATGTTTAAATAAAAGGTTTCGATTTGTGGCATTATTTCTTATTTTTTTTTCCTTTTTAGTATTTTAAATGGAATTAGTGAAAGGCGTGTATTTTAAATTAAATGAGTGAAAGACGTGTATTTTTAATGTATGTATTTCAAATGAAATCAGTGAAAGATTTATATTTAAATGAAATGAATGCAATATGAAGATGTTATGAGAAAAATATTTGGCGATTTATCAACTGCGCCAAGTTAACATAAAAGTACCAATACATATGTGGGTACTTCTCTATTATCCCGTCGACCACTTTTCATAACAAAAAACTATCGCCAAATAAACGGGAGAACGTTGTCATTGAAATATCAAAATACATAAATAAATAAAATATAAGAATTTAAGGACACAATTGTTATTTTAATGAATGAAATAACTAATAAATCAGTAAAACATAATGAAAAATACACGCAAATGTCGCGTTAAAAACCACTTGATGACGTAACAAACACGTATAATGCTTCTGATATCAAGTAAATGGGACTGCCTTTTTGGCGTTTACTCTAACAGTTTGGCGATAGTTTTTTGTTATGAAAAGTGGTCGACGGGATAATAGAGAAGTACCTCTATGTGAAATGAAACAAGGCACAGATGTCATATACGCACCACGTTGGCGTGATTTTTCCCTTCACCAGCTTGGGGAAAACTTTGTTTTTGAATATTAGTTACAAATAGTGTGAAAAATAGTACACGTGATTTTTTATTTCAATATAAAAATAAAATAACGTAATAAATGAAACAGCTTCTATTATTTTAAAAAAGGAAATAAAAATAAATAAATAATAGTTTGATATAAATAAAGGCGCGGATGTCATATACGCACCACATTGGCGCGATTGCAACAAAATGGCAATTTTATGCCTCACATGAAAACCCGGTTATTTTGTTTCAATTGTTGTTTATTAACTTTAATTTTTTATTTTAATTCTATAAATTGTTTTTATTATATATATCAATATTTATTTATATCAAACTATCATTTATTTATTTTTTTTTCCCATTTTTGAATAATAGGAGTTATTTCATTTATTACGTTATTTTATTTTTATATTGAAATAAAAAATTACATGCTATTATTGTATGGTATTTGTAACTAATATTCAAAAACAAAGTTTTCGCCAAATTGGCGGGGGAAAAATCGCGCCAATCTGGTGCGTATATGACATCTGTGCCTAAATTAATATTGATATACATATAAAAATAATCTATAGAATTAAAATAAAAAATAAAAGTAAACAAACACAACAAACAGTTTTCGCCAAAGGGGCGGGGGAAAAATCGCGCCAACGTGGTGAGTATATGGCATCTGTGCCGGGATTTTTACCCTTTTTATCTGTGCTTTCGGAAATATAAAAAAATTAAAAAATTCTTATATCAGGTGTATAATGTTTTGCATTTTTATACGGACCACTTCTCCATTTTAAGATTTTAAATGCTATTTATATCAGATATTTCTTTCTTGAGATTCCCACAAGTTTTTTCCGGTAATTTTTTTAGTTCGCTTATTCATTGTTTACAATTTGCCCCCCCTGGCAATAACAATTATTTATCACAAAAAATGGGTACTTCTCTATTATCCCGTCGACCACTTTTCATAACAAAAAACTATCGCCAAACTGTAACGCTAAATAAACGGGAGAACGTTGCCATTGAAATATCAAAATAAATAAAATATAAGAATTTAAGGACACAATTGTTACTTTAATGAATGAAATAACTAATAAATCAGTAAAACATAATGAAAAATACACGCAAATGTCGAATTAAAAACCACTTGATGGCATAACAAATACGTATAATGCTTCTGGCATCAAGTAAATGGGACTGTATTTTTGGCGTTTAATCTTAGTTTGGCGATAGTTTTTTGTTATGAAAAGTGGTCGACGGGATAATAGAGAAGTACCCAAAAATGGCTTAGTTTTGTTAAATTTGTTTGTTATGTATTTCATTTCTTATTAAAATATCGAAAATGGCAATAAAATTTTATTTTAGCACCGTACTTAATTTTTTAAAATGGCTCAAAAACATGGTTTAATAAACGTATATTTGTAAATATTTTAAAAAACATGTTTTTCCGCTCTCCAGAAAAATTTGTAAGATTCTACAACTGCCTTTGGCACCAACCAGTACATGATACGGAACTTTTCCCTATTCAGATACACAGAAGAGGTTGGTCACAAACAAGAGTAATGCTAGCAACAATATTGTTTTAACTCTATAAGAGTTAGAAACAATAATGATATTAAATTCCCCGATTAGCTTAGGGCCCGATTACGGAACTTTCTCCTAGAAAAAAAACTGTAGAAGTCTTTTACATTTGTTTCGAATGAAGCTCGATCAACAAAGTATTAATTGATAATACACTGCTCAAAACAATTAAAGGATATTGCAGTTTTAGGTGGATTTTGTATTTGGGAAACTTTTTAGCTGATTGATACATGGTCGACAGACATAGTAGGTTATATGAGAATAAATTACACATGTTTGGCAGAAAAAAATGCATTTTATTGCGCATTTGTGTACAAAAGGAAAAAAAACACAATTTGTGCATATGAGAAAAAAAGAATAAGAAAAGGTGTTTTCTTCAAAGAAAATCATTTTCAGTAGGGGGTATGGTTTCCACGGGCGGCCAGCAACGTTGAACACCTTTGAGGCATGGACTCAATGAGGCTATTAATGACGAGTTGGGGTATTCTGCACCACTCTTCCAGAACAGCTCTTTCCAGTTCTTGGAGAGTTTGTGGGGGTTGTTGGCGGCCAGAAACTCGTCTTCCTAGAGCGTCCCAAACGTGCTCGATTGGATTCATGTCTGGAGAACACGCTGGCCATTCCATTCGAACGATTCCTTCCTCGAAAAGGAAATCCTCCACCAGGTTTGCACGATGTGGCCTGCAGTTATCGTCCATTAAAATGAAGTTATCTCCGATTGCTGCAGCGTAAGGGACTACAATAGGTCTGAGGATCTCATCCCTATATCGGCGACCAGTCAGAGCTCCATCTCGAATGATGTAGAGGTCAGTGCGCCCGTCAATGGAGATGCCACCATACACCAACACTCCTCCACCGCCAAATCTGACACTTTCGTGCACGAACGCAGGATTATTCCTACTGCCACGGTCCCTCCAGATGAAAATACGCCTATTATCCGGATGCACAGAAAAACGGGACTCGTCAGAAAACAGAATATTGCTCCATTCATTTCTCCTCCAGTTGACATGCTCGGTTGCCCACTCCCTGCGGTCGCGACAATGCCTTGATGTTAATCTAACACATACCATCGGTCTGCGAGCATACAGATCTACAGCATGGAGCCGGTTTCGGACAGTCTGAGTTGAAATCGTGGGGCCTGTAGCCGAGCGAAGGTGTTGTTGGAGAAGAGTAGCGTTCATATTTCGGTGTCTCCGAGCTGTTAACGCTAAATACCGATCTTCATTGGGCGTTGTTGCCCGTCTACGACCTTGCCCTGGTCTTCGGCCTGCACATCCACTCTCCAAAAAACGGTTCCAGATCCTGGAAATGACACTTTGTGACACTCCAATGGCTTGCGCTACTTCGGTTTGAGTTTGGCCCCCTTCTAACCTACCAACAATTCTCCAAGCTTCTGAATCTGTCAAATGACTTCGCTGAGACATCGTACTCATCGAAACAAAGTAATCACTGAATGCCGATCATCCTTGTCTTCATTCTCTTTTATCCAGTTGAAAGTCAAATTTCATTCGCTGCCGCTGAAGCGACGTTTTTGACGTCGAACTCAAAATTTGCATACTCCACAGTTTGAAAACCAGACAAATTTGCATTTGTGATTCTCTTCTTCTATTTTCGGCAAAAAAAATTTCGTTTATATCTTTATTTTATATAAAACTTCAAATATCCTTTAATTGTTTTGAGCAGTGTACAAACAACACTAATATTAACATGGGGGCAAAAGTTTGAATTTAAGTGTATATATTTGGAACCCTCCCCCCCCCCCCCAATCACCCACCAAAAAAAGAAAAAGGAAGTTACAGAAATGAATTTAAAATGGCGTGAAGCCACCCTTTCTGACATAAGAAATTGGCTGCGAACCCGATTACGAAACTTTCACTTAACTTAATAACATGTATCTAATAGCCCTGAGGACAATTCCCCTTCCCAGTTATACGGACCTTGGGGCTTTTTTAAAAAGCTTGACGCAGTTCGGGTTGAAGAAGTTGAGATTTACTGTCAAATGACATAAACTACTATGAAAATAAAACTGGTGAATTATTATGCTGGTTTATGTATGTATTTAAAAAAATTGCATCTGATTATACTCTTTAGATAAATTACTCCTGTTTGCATTTAATAACAGATAAACGGCTTCCGTTTACTAAATTGTTTAAATATTGGGAAGAGTTGGCGAGAGATAGATAGACGTGTAAACAAACGGGTAGAGAGACGGATAGCGACAGAGATAAGCTAACGGGTAGCGAAACGAATAGACAGACGGGTAGCGAGGCAGGTGCAAAAAAGGGTTGACAGAGGGGTAGTGAGATGGGTAGGTAGTCGGGTAGCGTGGTGGATAGAGAGACGAGTACAGAGACGACTTGACAGACGGGTAGAGAGAGGGGTATATAGACAGACAGACATGTTGATAGACGAGTAGTGTAACGGGAAGCGAGACAGGTAGAGACACGATTAAAGAGTCGGGTAGAAAGACAGACGGATACTGAGACGGGTATACAGAAGAGTAGAGAGACAGTAGACAGATGAGTTCGGAGAGAGACACAGCTAAGACATACGAGTAGTTAGACTGGTAGACACGTTTGTAGCAAAGCATGTTATCAATGTGGTTTGAAGTATACGAGTTTCTATAAATAGTTATACAAATAAACAAAGGAAATTTTTTTAATTCAAATATTAAATATTTGATTTAATATTTCAATATTTAATATTTTATTTTTTAATATTTTATTTAGATATTTGTCACAAAGAAAATGTTGCAAAAATTAAATTAAATTTGCGTTAAACTACGCTTGCTAAAATACGCTATTGGCTGCAAATCTGATTATGTGACTTTAAAAATATCGTTTTAAAAGATCCGGCGGTTTTTTTTTTTAAGTTTTGAGCAATTCCCGCTTAAGAAAATGAGATTATTTGCCAAATGTTATAAAAAAATGCATATGAAAACATAACAGTATATGAATTTATATATGATATTTTGTAATTATAGCATTTAATTTGCTATTTTTCATATGTTGTATCTTTATCTATCTCTTGTCTATCATATGCTGTATATTCACTTAGATTCTTGTTGATATCTTCTTTATATCGTAATTGTTAACTTTATGTTCTCAGCAATATCACTCAGACTAATCCCTTTGAGGGAATCCTAGTTAAAATTTTGTCTCGTACGAGGAGTTCTGACCAAAAATGCTTATCTTTGCTTTTTATTGTCATGTTTATAGTTTTCATTTTTATAGAAGTTATTACGATGTTTATTTTTTTAATGAATCGCTATTTGTTGTACGTAAATGATTCAGTTATCATTAATATAGTTAATCTATATTCCATGTATTGGAGACTTAAAAATGCTATACAGTAAAATCTTCTAAGACGGAATTGCATACGAAAGAAAAAAACATTCGTTATAGACAAATTCCCTTTTTAGCAGGTGTAAATGTATTATATATTCTTTTCTTACGTATTAGTACATTCATTTTGCATGGATCAACATATTTTTCAGATTAAGACAGGATTCCGTCATAGGCAGGTTCTTTTTCCCGCGTTTTATTATATTTTAATAGGCTTGGAAATGTACTATTCTTAATAAAGAATAAAATTTAATGTTTAGTTGTAGAATAATGGCGATTTGAAAATGTATTCATTTTTCTGAAAAAATTTTTGGGCCAGGGAAAATTTGGCTGATTTTTGAATGGACCAGGCCACGCCGAGACAATGATTTTCATACGGGCTGGGTCAAAACCGGACGGAAAATTTAGGCCCTTGAAGAGCTGGAAGAATGATACTAGTCCCGGTTCGGTACGGAAAAAGTAAGTTAGGCCCGGCCCTAGCCTTCAGAAAAAGTATGGCCCGGGCCCGGCCCTGAAAAGAATGCAGACCTGGCCCGGTCCGATTGCCGTCCAAAATGAAAACAGGTCCAAGCCCTGCCCGTGCATATATCCGGTCTGCGGCACTTTTATTTAAAATGAACAATATAAACATGAAAAAAGACTGTAAAAATTATATTTTTTGTCAGAACTCCTCACACAAGACAAAATTTTAAACACATGGACGTAAAAATAAATATCTGTACAGAAAATTAACACTATACAGGCTGCTGATGCATTTTATCTGTCATTTATAAAAACTATCATTAAGAAATTCCAAATTCTTCACAGAAAGTTGGAATAATTATTTTTGATTATTATAAGTATAAATATTTCGTGAATAAAGTAAAGGAAAATTAGTACTGAGAATTTTACTCTCGAAATTTCTGAGCAAACATTCCGCCAGATTTAGCAATACTGTTTGTGGTATGTATAGTGGTTAAAAAGGCTCTGACTTGGCCTTAGAGGTTGACTTTTGTTTCGGATTCGGTCGCTTTCGGATTGGGTTTTGACTCTTGCGGGTCGGGTTTGGGCAGACCCGATTTTTCAAAAGAATGTGTCGAAAATAAAAAGGTTAAAAATCTATATGCCATAAGAACTCCATAGCAGACACACACGGAAAGCGAATATTTCTATTTAGCAAACACTTTTCAGATTTTAACACAATTATATATTTGTATTGTACTGCTTTTCTGCATGTATATGGAAATTTTATTTTTTATGCAACATTCATGGATAAAGTACTTCTCTTCTTTATACATTTTGCTTTGGAGATACTTTTGGTTTTTCGTGTTTGGCCATCTCCAACAAAGCTTTAAAACCCCTTTCCCTACCCCCACCTCTCAAGCTCTCCGAATCTTAATTGGAACCTTTTTGTATCACAGGCCGGAGGGCCTCTTCTTTGTATATTCCGGAAAAAGCAACCCATCTTATCTATGTGATCGTATCGGATCCCTTATCTATAGTCCTGGTATCGGACACTATTTGCCGTCTGCGTCAAAACAGTAATTTATTGCCCTCTGTCTAGGCCAGAATCAGGAAGAGAAAAATTTCCCGGAAACTTAGTCCACTACTCAAAAGAAGAAAGAATTCTCCACCCTGCTACATTGCCTGTGGAGAATGCGTCTTTTTTTATCACACGCCATGCTAAGGTCTTCCTAAAAGGTTTATTGGGTTGTTTTAAACGGTTTACAAAGAATGAAAGTAAGCAACGATTTTAGAGAAAGTACAATTATCTATGGAAAATATTATACACTAAAAAAGCTATAAATGATTATAAATTCAAAAATTTGAGAATTTTTTCTATATTAGTTGGCGCAAAAAAATATAGCCCATCTTGAAAAACTATTGGGGGGTGGGGGCTCGAGCGCCATGGGCCTATACAAGTCTACACCTATGCTGATTTTACCACTGAATACTGGACATCTTACAATATATACACACGTATAGATTGAATATGTCTACCTGTGCAATAAACTATCACAAACACTATATGTGTTTTGTGTGTGTCAGAAACGAATTGTAGATAATATTTTCCATATTACGAGAGAAGAAAAAATGGTTCTTAACTGTACCGTAAAGAAAGAATAATCTATGATTGCAATTCTTATATACATTTTATTTTTCAAGCAGTAATTTGAAAATACAGGGTGATTCTAAATTCATGGTACAAACTTTAAGGGTTGGTACAGGCAGGACACTGTAACCATCATTTATTGTATAGGAAGAATTTATTGTTCAAAGAATTTTTTCTTTATCTAATCATGAAATGTCTGTCTTAAATAAAGAAAAGAATAGCATTGGAATTTCTCATTCTTGGTTTTCGTGATGTTTAGTTTTTTTTTTTTCGCTACTTACGAAGAGTAACTTTTACTTTTTTTTTCTGATTATCCGACATAGAGTTGGGTTGATTTGATTTATGACGACCAATTATCAACACGAGGGATATAGGCCCTAGGGGAAAGTGCCCTCCGTGGGGGTCTTTCGAAGAATCCGACATAGAGCCCTGCGCTGGTCGAATCCGAACCCGAAAATTCTATTTGAAATCAGCCCGCAATCCAACCCGAACCCGACAAAAAGAAAATGTTGGATCCGCAACCCGACCCGAACCCACCAAAATAATTTTCGGCGACCTGCAACCCGACCCGAACCCGAAATGAAAGGAAAGTAAATTCTGTTTTAATGCAATTGTGAAAAATAACCTACATTTATATCTCTACTACCAATTTTATGTTTTTATAGAAAAAAAAGACAAGTGTTTAATATTCAAATATTCATAAAATTCATTTTTTAATATTCAAATATAGTAAAACCTCTGAATAGTAGAGACATCAAGATCATTGAATAGAGTCTTACATCGGGTCAGGTTGCAAAAAAAATTTCTGTTTTCAGGTTTTAATGATTCTAAAATTCTTTTTGTAGGTTGGGTAGCCTAGAATAATTCTTGCGATCGGGTTGTTTGCATTTTCACAAAAAGTTTGAGCACAACTATGTTTCAGATGAAAATAAATATGTTTTGGAGCATGAATGAGAATATATTCAAACAAGAGGGGAAAATTCTGCTATAAGGCCGAATATAGATTGCCACACACGGCTTTTATATAAAAAATAAATAAAAATAAAAATTCCCCTGTTAAAGTGTTGAGTTGTTCAATAACCATTCGATTTAGAAAAATATTTTTCTACCACTGAGCAATTTTTTTAATGAAATTTAATTCATGTTGCTATGGCAGCAGACGATAAAACGATATCTTTGGAATAAGGGAATAAATAGAAGAAAAAATTTTGTTGATGTTTGTGATAAAATGTTTTTCTTTATTTTTTAAAAATGTATATACATAATTCACTTTTATATTTTAACAGACTAATAAGTTTACTATAATTCGTTACTCATGCTATGGCCAGTATACACGATACACGTCGAGCCACAATGCCTTTATCATTATCTTTTTACGCGTAAAAGTTTCGCTACGGTACTCCATTGTGAAGTTTTGTAATTTTTGAAATCTAATATTTGAAAAACGACATAATCATTAGATTTGAAATTTATATCAAGAAAAATACAATTTTTTACAATTCTAACGCAGTTTGTAAAACAATTTTGTGACAAATACTTTTCGAGTTATTAATTTTTTAAGTAACTTCAAATGTTTCATTTTCCGAGATTAATCTGTGGCAACGATGGATTGCTGTGACTTTTCATAAACATGAAAAATGATAGAGATTGAAAGAATAAGCCACCCTGTGTGTGGCTAACTAGTACGAGAAGTCCTAACTAAAAATACTTATTTTACCTTTTTATATCATGTTTATATTCTTCATTTAAAAAAAGGGGGTTCTGAGATGTGGTATTTATTTTTTAAATGCATCTGATTATATGTAAATATTACAGTTACCATTAATATCGTTAGTCCACTTTCTATGGCTTGGAGATTTAAAAATTTTAGAAATTCTGTACAATAAAATCTTCTAATGCGGAATTGCATAGGATAGGAAAGAAGAAAAATCCGTCATGGCTGGTTCGCCTATGAGCAAGTTCATCGTCTGTTGTAAATGCATTACATTCTTTTCACAAGTACTGTTATCCTCATTTTACATAGATCAACGTTTTGTTTTGTCTTGTTTTGTTAAACACGAGATTCCGTCATAGGCAGGTTCTTTTTCTCAGGTTATACCGTATTTTAATTTTATTGCCTAGAAATGCATCTACCCATCTTATATATATATATATATATATTATTTTAAAATATGTGCATTTTTTGAAAAAAAAAATTGTGGCAGGGCCAATTTTTACTGATATTTTTATTTCTCAGGCCAGAGCCTTGCCGGTCCAACGATTTTCATATGAGCTGGGACTGAAAATTTCTGCCTGCTCAGACCTCAAGAAGAATGCAGTCCAGCCCCAACGGCAATAAATCTAGTCCGCCCAGCTGGTTCCGAACCTCTAGAAAAAAGTAATCCCCAAACAAAGCTCGGACTGAGTGTCGGGAAGGAAAATTGGGCCGGGCCCATGAAAACCCTTACATTGAATAACCAAAAGATTAGTTCACGATAAAATTCTAATATATTTAAAAAAAAAACAAAAAAAAACGAGTTTTTAGTGAACTTCGTTCACTTTCATAAATGAGTTTGAGTTGAACGAGTTCGTTTGAAAATTTTTGAATTTGAGCGCGAACTTGCCTCATTTTTGAGAAAGTGAACTTGAGTTTGAACTAGTTCGTGTATTTTGCGAGCGTGCCCACCACTGTTAATAACTAACTGCTTGCAACTTTAGAAACTGAGCTTGACTGGGCCGCTGTGATAGCCACTAAAAGATTTCAAATTCAAAAAGATATACAAAAGAATTAGAAATCCTAATAGTTTTTTCCATTAAATGTTCGGCCTTGATTCAAATATTCCGGAGTAATTTTTGTTTTGCCTCTATCTTTTTTTTTTTTTTTTTTTTTTTTGAGACTGTCGACCTACCTGCCTGGTTTCCCTAGCTTAAACGGGTCTAAAATGGCCGAGACATAATAGTTTGAAATTTTAGGGTGGCTGGCTGACATTTTGAAACATGACATCTGGATTCCTCCATAATTATAAGTTTTAGTGAACATGCTTTCTGGCAAATTTTCTTTCATCGTTGTAACCATCGTTTCAATTCTTATATGCTTAATACTATATATTCATATTCGCCACCGTCAAATTCTCGCCCAGCTTGGCAACACTCGGCGAAACATCGCCAAATTTTACGACAAAAAATGTCACCATAAATGAAGCCAACTTGGCTGACTAATTTGGCGAAATTCTGATTCAAAATCAATATTGAAGAGAACTGCGCATGAATCATGTAATCGGGTTCCGCGCATTTTAGCTTAGTGTTTTCCAGTGAAATTAGCTAAAATCTTAAAACCAAGAAATAGGGAGGCTATCTTTTCCCACCGGTGCAGGCCAGAAGGACTTTTCGTAGTCGTGCTGTATATCGGCTGCTGGTGCAACGAAGGGTGCTTCGCATCCGAGTAACCCGACAATTATCAAGTAGCTGACGTACAAAATAATGACGAAAAAACATTGATTTTACTGGCGATGTGATAGTGAATGTTGAAGTATTAACATGTACACTGTAAAAAATGACATGTGTTTCTTAATCTACAAAAATATAATATAATCACGAATAATTTTGTAATATAAACTCATCCTTCTTAACCATGATTCTGAAAAGTGTTTCTTTAACTTTAGAAACCTCAGACATCAATGGCATTTTGAGATTTAAAGAATCATTTATAAAAACAAAATTGCTCTTGCTGCCCGAAATTTTCCGAAACGATTACGAGTAACTTTTAAAGTGTATTAATCAGTTTTCTAAGCCCGGAATACGGTTTTTTCCGATGCTATTACTTCTCAAGTAAACATTTTCCTGTTCAACAAATATGTTTAACAGACAAACATGCAAAATTAACAGCGTTGACATTAACATTAAACATAAGATTATTTCTTTACTCTTTCATGTATACATTAACTTATGCAGCTGAAAACGTTTACTTGAGAATGGATGACATTCGAAAAACAGATATTCCAGGCTGAGGAAACTGATTAATAAACTACAAAAACTATTCGGAAACGTATATACGGGCAAATGTTTCTGAAAAATACGGGCAGCAAAACATACTTTGTTTTTACAAATAATTCTTTAAATTTTGGAAATGTTTGGTTTTTGGGGATTCAAAAGACAATGGAACACGCTATTCGGAAGTTCGGATAACTCAGAAGATTATATTGCATTTTCGTTCGTGGTTGTAGTATATTTTCATAAAATAAGAAACATTGGTCTTTTTTTACAGTGTAATGAGATAGAAGAAAGTTTTGGGATTGGCACATCCGACTAGTTTAATTGAAAACTCTAACAATTTTTCTACATTTAATATATATTTCGTAGATTTCCCACTAGCCACACCAATAAGCATATTTATATGAAAAATATTAATTATGTATTCAAATGAAGTTTTGAAATTTATTCAACGCGATACTTTCGTATAAAACCGCATGGCAGAGATTAATAACCGAAGAAATCGCCAAGCATTTTGCTACTTTAGAGCCGTTTTTTTTAATCTGATTATTTCAGTGTTTAGTTCGATTGCATATCTATTAAATTTGTGTTGCCAAAAAAAAAAAAAAAAAAAAAAAAAAAAAAGCCGTTTGTCGTCATTGTCGGCTTTTATATTCGCTAATATTTTTCTATATTCGCTAACTTATTATTCACATTTGTTTGTAAAAGTACTTTTACAACAATAATGGTGCATATATGTACTATTACGGGAAAGTCATTTATAGCATTTTGTATTAAAACATATTTTCAGTTCCAATGCATATAGCATCAATGAAAGAAATTTTAAGCATTAATTGTTTCAATATTGTAACATATTTCGATACTTTTGTGTGGTCCTGAATAAAATGGACATTTTACTGACACATTGTCTATAGTATACTAATATTTATTTCAGTTTCAGTTTCATCTAGACGAGCCAGCCAGCCTAATCGGTTTATGGCTATTAATGTCTTGATCGCAAAAAAAACAAAAAAAAAAAAAAAAAAAAAACTGTTAACAATATTTCTATTTGTCTGTTTTACAAGTCCGTCTCGTCAGTGCAATTGTGCATAATTGTTATTTGTTCCATGTTCAAAACTCGAAGTATAGGGCGGGTGATCCGACAATTTCTTGATCTATGTTAGTAAAGTTTTGGATTATTTTTAAGGATCTCGGTATATCCTCTGTTTTTCAAATAAAGCTGTGACATACCCAACGAGACTGTCAACTTGAAAGAAGGCCGTGACACAGAAAACGCAACAATTTATTTATAACAGTAAGCGGGGAATTAGCTGTGATGCGGGTAAATTTAATGCAGACGATCCAAAATAAGCTCAATTTTCGAAGACTGAGAGAAGAAAAATTCCTTTTCCAAAACTTGTTAAATTATAACTCACGTAATTCGGCTCCAAATCTACTGCCCGTTCGTTATACAGAACCTAAGTAATAGAAGGTAACAAACTATAAATGGGATCCTGTGGATTCCGATGATTCTTTTTTTCAAGTAGAATGGTCAATTCTTACTACAATTGGCTTAAACTCACACCCGATGACTCGATGACAAAAACTGCTAGCCGGGAACCCCGTTTGAAGTTACCACAGGGCTTAAATTGCACGAGAAATCTAATTGATCCGTAGACGAGATCCGTTCAAAATCCACTGAATCCACCTATCTTCCGCACTATATATATATATATAGCTACTATACAACCACAGATACCTAATTAACATATCATTGCAAAAACAATCGTGACAACTACATTACCGGAGATACCTACGTACATTGCGAAACTTAAGAAATGACAGAATAGCTCTCATTTGCGAAAAATGTTAGTGATTCAGAACACCACGATCGCACGCAATATCTCAAAACTCTCTCTACCACTGGAGTAACTAAAATAGTAGCTAGGCACTCTGCCACAAAGCTATATAGCGTATACTCTCTAGAGCAGCCGTACTCAACCTTTTTTTCTGGTGGGCTGCAACCATATGTTTGCTACGTTTGGCGGGCCACAACACACTTGTATAATAATGTAAAATAATATAGATTTCTATTGTAAATGCCGCGAAGATTTTTGTTTTGAAATAGTGATATAAAACCTTTTGCTGCCATTTTTTTTCTGCGACAAATATTTAACCCTAATGATCCTTATTAACTATATTATAAGTATAAAATATAAAACGTAATAAAAATGCAACAATTCCGAATTATCAAAAAAAAAAAAAAATGAACGGATTTTTTTTTTTCTAAGAAATCAGTTTTTTTTCTCAATGCAAGAACCTTTTTTTAATGTAGAAATATAGAGTGCAAATTAAATTTATTTATTATTAAATTAATGTTTGTTTAGTGTTCAGGATTAAGAAATGTATACGCTACTATAGCACAAGTAAAACTACATGTAAAAGAACTTTGACTAAGGGAATGTCATTTAAGATATTTTAAGGTAATTTTAAATTAGTAATTATAAATAACAGGAAATTGTCTTCCCATGAAAATATATAAATGAGCAGTGAAAATATTAAAAACTTTTTATACATATCTTAATTTTATAAATAGGGAGAGATAATTATGTGTCTCGGGCCGCACATGAAAGATCGCCGGGCCGAATGCGGCCCGCGGGCCGCAGGTTGAGTATGGCTGCTCTAGAGTATACCCTCCGCCTATAGCGTATTCCCTCTGATGTTTTTACGACTACATCTCTGGGCGATTATCCCGGAAAACACTCTTTTACCTCTATTATTTTTAGACACTGGATAATCTTTTCAATGAGGTCTGGTCTTTTTAACACATTCCAACATAGATGAAAAGTGTGTTATAAATCTGTCTAGCTGCCTGTCTGTCCGTCTGTCCGCGCTCTAACTCGCGTAAATATACTCATAGTGCTATGTAGTTCATATACGTTATTGAGTTTTACTATGGCATGTTCGGTATTAAAATTGAAGTGTGTAGCATTTATAGTTCGTTTACAGGAACACTCAAAAGAATGCCGTTACAATATGTCTATGGGGTAAAAATCGTTTGCAGAGTATGTTAATGATGTTACACTATTTAAAATATAGTAAAATTAATATACATCACTGAGATGCTTTCTACAAGATGCTTAGTGTAGAATGCGGTGTGAATAGCATCGCATCGTTCATTTACAGGGGCGTTCATTTATCGTTCATTTACAGGGACACATAAAAGAATTCGGTTGCTGAACTGTCAATGAGTGATGATTGCTGGAAGTGCGTTTTCAGTTGTGGTATACGTTTTTAAATTTAACTAATTTTTTGTAGATTACTTGTTTTATATAAATTCTATAGGTCATATGCAGGGCGGCACAAAAGAATTAGAGTACATTTCCGTTTACTGACGAAAATTGCTGAAAGGGGATTTTCAACCGTTGTAGCGTCACGACCAATAGACTGAGTCAGGAAGGCTTTTTTAGAGGTTTTTATTACACTCAGCTACAGGACAGCATAGTGTACTAAACAACTAGACAGAAATAATTCCATAGAAATCACAACTGGACTTACATTAAATTAGTCTGTCGACAGTATTACATACTGCCCGCTGGGTTTGGCATTTCCTAACTGAACTAAATTTTAGCATACTATGAAGTAAATATACAAAAAGATAGATCATGTACATGGTGTGTTTGGCTTCGCTAAAGTTCTTAGCAATGTTCGTTACTTTTCCGGGGGACAGCTTATTTTCCCGGTAAAATTACGAGACTTCGTTCAGGCTCCGCACACTAGAGATCTGCACGGGCCGAAATTTCCAGGCCCGGGCCCGGCCCGACCCATACAAAAAATAATTTGGCCCGTCCCGGCCCGATACAAAAATTAAAAGTTCGGCCCGAGCCCGGCCCGGCCCGAACAAAAAAAATATTGGCCCGGCCCGGCCCGATTTAAAAGTTAAAAGTTCGACCCGAGCCCGGCCCGGCTCGGAAAAAAGTTAAAATCTCGGCCCGAGCTCGGCCCGGCCCGAGTGAATTTCTACAAAACATAATTTTTACGTCGATTTGGTTAAAAATTTGCCTCGTAGGAGGAGATGTAACCAAAAATTCCTATCTTAGCCTTTTTTTTTCATGTTTATAATCTTCATTTTTATAGAGGTGCCGCAAGCTGGAATATTTATTTTTTTAATAAATCTCTATTTGTTATATGTATGTGTTTAAGTTATCATCAATATAGTTAATCCATATTCCATTTATTGAAGTGTTAAAAATCAGAAAAATGCTATACAGTAAAATCTTCTAAGATGGAATTGCATAGGGAAGAAAAAAAAATGAGTTATAGACAATTTGCCTTCTTAGCAGGTGTAAATGTATTATATATTCTCTTCTTAAATATTAGTATATTCATTTTTAATGGACCAACACATTTTTCAATTTAAGACAGGATTCCATCATAAGCAGGTTCTTTTTCACACGTTTTACTATATTTTAATTTAGCCATATTTTAATAAGTGTATAAATCTACTATTCTTTAAAAATAATAAATTTTAATGTTTAATTATAAGATAATGGCGATTTAAAAATGTATGCATGTTTTGAAAAGATTTTTATTTTTCTTATTTTACACAAGGACTAAAAATTTTGAGGCGTGAAGACTAGGAAGAATGAAACCAGTCCCGGCTCTGTACGGAAAAAATAATTTAAGGCACGGCCTTATCCTTCAGGAAAAAAGTAAGGCCCGGCCCGGCCCGTAAAGAGTAATTACTAGGCCCGGCCCGGCCCGAGCCTTCAGAAAAAAATATGGGCCGGGCCCGGCCCGGCCCGAGTGCCGTGAAGAAAAATAGGCCCGAGCCCGGCCCGCGGGCCGGGCCGAGTACGGGCTTCGGGCCTTGGCCCGGCCCGTGCAGATCTCTACCGCACACTTTTCTCATGGCCGGCCTAAGTCCCGGCTGTTACCTGCTTGCCTCACTAGCGAGAGAAAAATCAGAGACGCCTCCAGCTCGCTGTCTTTTGATCAAGTCCTCTTTTGGTCTGCTTCAGCCGTGTATATGTGTAGGCTCTACCATTGTATTTCGAGTGGAAGTAGAGTACTTACCATATGGTCTCAAGCATGTGGAGAATTATTACATTCCCATGTCAGGAGAGCCTTCAGATTTTCCAAGTGTTCATGAAATTATGATACTTCAGCTTGTCAGAACTGAGTTTGGTCCAACACTCGAAAACATTTTACGGCCGGCGAATAAAAAGTTATTTACAGAAATCTCATTCTTATAGAGGGATAATTCGGGATAGCCTGAGAAAAACATAACCTTTTACTTTTCTGGGCAAAACAAAGGGAATACCTCACACTGCGTTATGCATTTCCTAACTGAACTAAATTTTAGCATACTATGAAGAAAATATAAAAAAAGATAGATCATATACATGGTTTTACAAAAGAATTTTAATACTTTTCCGATAAAAGATGAAAATTGCTGCAATTTGGTTTTGAAACATGTTATGCGTTTTCCAAATTGTTCACTTGATTATCATCTTTCACCTTGATAAACTGTGAAGTTTTGTTACAGTATTCTGAATGTGTTGGAACGTGTTTCATAATCTATGCTTGACGCATGATTTTTCTTTCTTGTTAAAACATATAATATTTATTCCAACTAAAAACCGCATAACACACCAAATAATTTAAAACTTTAAAATGTTCACATTTTCAAAACAGCCGTTAAGAAGAAGGAAAAGTCTAAGATGTTATGGTATTTAAAGAAAGATAATAATTTCATTTATTTTATTATAATTCGTCTTATATTAATACAAAAAATTAAATAAAAGAACAAGTTAAAGAACGAAAAAACAAGCTAAATAGAAATGTTGAATATTTTTTTTTTCGGAAAGAAAACATAACTTATAAATGCAAAACATATGAATAAAGTTAACAATACAAGGCTTTCCTTTCAACAAAAACATGATGCAATCGGAAGCTCATCGCCTGTAAATAATTTTTTTCATTCGCGTTATTTACTTCCAGTAGATGCTTAATGAAGGCTAGTGAAAGATAAGCTCCCGTTTTTGAAAGCGTGGAACATTTTTTTTATCAACTCCCTACAGGATTGATTATTTATGTTATGCGAAGAATTTACAAATCTCCAGCGAAAACTGAACACATGGTTTTGTCTGAGATAATAAAACTGCCACTGGATTAAAGCTAACAATTTTCTTTTCTTCCTTTCATTTCTTTTTTTTTATTATTATTATTCGCAGTTTTTTTATTCCATCGAATTTGAAAAAAAGTTTTGTTCAACAGAAATTAAAGCAGTACGTCGATAAGAATTTTCTAATTTTATTACACCTTATTAAAAAATTAATTAAGAGTGTGTTTAAATAGCGAGAATGAATTTAAGATAAAATAATTGAGGTTAATTCATCATTATTTTTTTTCTTTTTCAGCAGAATATGTTAGCTTTTCTAAGCATTACTAATTAAATTTTAATACAATGTTATTAATATGTATAAAAACTAGGAGGCTGAATTAGGGATTCGTCACTGAAGCGCAGGTTAGTGTCCTGCACGGGTCGGGTTGTACACGACTCGAACCCAACAAAGAAATTTCGTCAACCCGAAACCCGACAGTGAAAGAAAATTATCTATATTTGAAAACAATTATGCAAAAATAGTGTACAGTTGTACCTCTATTGTCATTTTTTTGTATAAAAATGGAACACATATACACTCATTAATATTCAAATATATAACTTTTTTCATTTGAAAAATAGTCAGGAATTTCTTTTGACAATTCCGGTCCCGGAATCGACCCACTCCCGAAACATCTATAGTCAGCCCGACCCGAAACGAAAAAAATAACATCAACCCGACCCCATGCAAGTCTCTAGCTTGAGTGTATAAAATTCAGACGACGGCTGAAATGAGCTCTTAAGACAATATCAAATTCGATAGAAAATACTGCATTCAGAAAATAAGAAAAATATAGTACCACACGCTTTTCGACGGATTGTGTGTGCACGACTAAATTTCGAGAAGTTTTATTTTTTAAAATAAAAGTCGTATACCATTTACTGTAAATTTAAAAGACATGGAACGCTATAAGTGTGTTGAAATCAGTGGTCTTTTTCCAGTTAATTATCAGCAAATGATTGTAACGGGCGCGTCCGTCACGTCACGTAAAGAATGCAATGCAACATGGCACAGATTTTAAGTTTAAAACGAACAAGTTTATTAACCTTCTACCCGTAAACGTTCTACAAATGGAGCATCAGCTTTGTGATACTGTAACTGTTTAAGTATTTGTTTAATATGTTTGAAATTTTAAATGTATCTTTTTCAAGAAATATTCTGACATATTCTAAAGCAGGCATTTCAAACACGTGGCCCGCGAAGCGTTTGGGATCAGTGGCGTAGCTACATGTTCAGCGCCCTGGAGCAAGTACAATCGGATCACCACCTTCTCTACCGGAAAAGGTTGCCCAAAATTTATTTTAAGGTTTAAAACATATGTAATGCAGTAAAACATCCTGCCATAAATGAAAATTTGTCATGATGCTGATAGAAGGAATGCCATACAACTATATCTGCTAAGACAGAAACATGTCAAAAACGGAATTTCTCCCAGTCCTTTGCGATTCCATCTTAATAGACTTCATTGCACTTATTTCAAATTAATACAAATTTTTTTGCTATAAAACACAACCTGTAAACCTGTAATGCACATGCAAATGCCCTCATTTGTGCTTTTAAACGTTCTTTAAAATTTTCAGGAATTCAGAGTCATAAAACAATAGATTTATAATGTATATTATCTTAAATAAACATTTTGATAAGTCAAGTTCAAGGAATACTATACTTTTATTTATCTAATTTTTAGCTAAAACAAAATCGGTAATCACTGAAGAAATATTCCGTTTTAGACAGGTTTTCGTATTAGTAAGTATAATCACAAAAAATTTCTGTAAAAGACAGGATTCCGTTTTCCCAGGTTTTACTGTATATTTTATATATTAAATGTAAAAAAAAAATATTTATACAAATAATTTCGTTCCTTTGTAATTTTGCGCCCTTATTATTCTCGCGCCTGGAGCAATGTGCTCCAACTGCTCCACGGTAGCTACGCCCCTGTTTGGGATTTTCCTGAGTTTAATTTAGTTGTTAGAACACGCATGCTGAAAATACACTTTGCACGAACACAATTGCAGGTCTTGCAAATGGCAAACATCAGAAAAATATGTATATCAGTGTTACCAGTTTGGCGGGTTTATTTTTATTCAGAATGCTACCACTATTTTTGAATGGTAATATTGGTTTTATTTATTCTGTCATTAAATAAGAAGAATATTTCTCTTCAGAATGTGGTAGCATTCTGAATTAAAAAAAAATTCTGCTCATCTGTCAACAGTGATGTATAGAGACAGATATAACCCAATTTTACATTTTAGAACAAAAACAAAAACATGTGGAACAAAGATAACCAATCGGAACGTAGCAAGAGGCGGAATATTGAGTTTGAAAATTGAAATATTTGTAAATTTTTTCAAGTATTTTACTTATATATATTTGTTTTGTTTTCTGTCGAAAGTAATATTTTATTTAACTACTCTCCTCGATTTTACACCACTTTAGAAAATAATATTCTGTATTTATTAAATACTAAGAAATGTATTGTAAAATTAATAAAATTCGGCGCTAATTAAAAACTGTTGAAATATTTAAAAAATCAAAATATAAAATCAAATATAAAACTATTTGATTTTTGAAGGAGTCGCTTTGAAAAAAAAACACAAATCATCATTCTTTTGCTTGACACGAAAACTCTGAATATGTCATCCAAGGTTTTTCACTTGGGCTTTAGTCGAACATATGGATTTTGGATATAAGCACTTTGATTATTTTCATTAGTTAGCTTAGTAAATGTGTGTAATTTTTCTGAAATCCTGCATGATCTTCCTTTCCTTTCTTTTATTTTTTATTGATGTGTGCACACATTTTATTGATATATTCTCACACATGCCAGAATTAAAAAAATATATATATCTTAAAGCTGTTTACCATTATGCATAAATATGATAAACTGAAAATGAACATCGCAGGTTTTTTCAAATGTGATTTACATTACAATTATATTCAAAGGGAAACTGGAATTTGATGTTCGATATGTAGACATTGTTGGAGTTAGGAAAGAATATAACATTAAGATGTGCTACAGCACAAACTGTAAAGAAAACTCACAAAAATCTGACTAACACCGGAAAGATAAAATGTCAGAATTGAAACTGATACTTCTTAAAAGAGAATCTAAGTGGAGAAAGGCATTGAAGAAAATGCATTTGCTTTAAAAAACTAATTTTTGTCTTTATTACATTAAATGTTCCGCGAAACGAAATCATTCACTACGAAATTGAAGAAATGATGTCTAGAGCAGTTAAAGAAATTTTAAAATACTGTAAGCATAAGTACCATTGCTAGAAATATATATATATATTTTATAGCCGATAGATTTACAAAAGCCGGATATGTGGTTAAAATCTTATAGTGTTCATAAACTTACATTATATTTGTACGCATATATTCGTACTTAATCATCGTTAATCTAGAAACTATCTCGGAAATATAGGAAGTGGAGATATTTGATGGTTTTCCATCATAAAGTTGTAACTGTTAATTTTAAACTGTTAAACAACGTTACAATTTTCATTTTAAATAAAAACAATTATGAATGCGAATAATTAAAGGACCACTAATAGACAAAGTACTTGGAGTTTCCATTTGAAATTACAAAACATCTCAGTAAATTTCAATTTCAATGCAAATTTCATAATGGTATTTTGTAATTTGATAGCATTAGCGTTTTCAAATAGAATTTATTAGTTATAATTAATTTATTAATTATTCGATAAACATTTGGGATACAATTTTAAAAAAGAAAATGCATTTCATTTTAAATACCAGGTATTATTACAAAAGTCATCGGAGTAAAAAAGTTTAGAATATTCTACAAATATATTATAAAAAAATTAATTCAAAAGAAGATTTTTGAATTTTAAAAATATGAAAATCAGTTTAATCTATTTACATCATTTCTAGTGATTGATGTTGAAATTAATCTTCAGAATTTATTACTGCAATTAACCAAAATTCAGTGCGATACCATATGAGAGCGAAAATATATCGATGTTTCCAAATTTCTGTAATTATTAATCAATCGACCGATTTTGTAAACTATAGTGTGCAATTAGGTTTATTTTAGCTATGTTCGATAGCGTACTTTTATACCATATCTTTGCGTGGCTGACAACCTTTTGTTATTTTTCAAGTCAAATAAACATAGTTTGTACCAGAAAATGTATTTAATAAATAAAATCAAATAAGTAGCGAATAGATACAAGACACATTTTATTAAATAATTTTTCTAATTCAAAATATGTTTATCTTTATTTTTTATTTGACGAAAACACGGAAGATTGACAGCTATGCTAGTGTGTACAATCAATTTTTTAACTAAATACAAGTAAATTTTATAAATGTGGCTGATGAAAAATAACTTTGAGTATCTTTTCGAAAAATAAGGTAAATTAAACTATGTATAAAAATAACTTTGGAACTTTGCGTGAATATTTCTTTAACATGGCTGTGTTGTAACGTAGAAATTTAACTTGTGCAATGGGATTAATATTATCTACTTTTTCTATGTATGGGGCCGCGGCTTTGTATATAATACTTAATTTGGCCCGCGGGGGTAAACGAGTTTGACATGCCTGTTCTAAAGAAATGTTTAATAATTGCTTGTAGGTGCTTGCTGCTTGTTGAAATGTAAACAAAACTTACATGTACAAAAGGGCTGTGTCTTTTGTGCTGTGATGATGACTGATGATATGACGCAGTAATATAATGAACATACTGTTTTTTTAGGCAGATTTATGTATAAATGAACTATTTATCTCATGTTGATTTTGTTTTATGCTTCTTTTAATACCAATATTGCAGAAATGGAACACACCTATATCTCCACTTATATTTTACACAACAATCTAAAATTTTGCAAACAAACTCAGACTTACCAATATAACACTTTCAAATGAATCTGACTAGCAATTCCTGGTGTGGCGGGTAAAGGTTAAAACGAGAAATAAGTGGGCTGGCAGTGAAGATGGGGTCTTTTACTATACTGGTCAAATTTAGATACAAATTTCACTTCCGCTAACTCTTATTCCAACTTAAATGCATAACAAATTTAAGTGCATGAAAACTTAACTTACGCTATGGAAAACGGCTTCTCGAGATCGTATCCAAGATGGGTTTGTTATCGTAGAAACTAAATCGCTGAAAATACTTTACTAAACCGCAATTCAACTGTCCTAAATGTAACTACAAACTAGAAACCCGTGGTTTCCGCAGATACTTTATAGAAAGTAACTCTTATAAAAAATGGTGAACTTTTCAGATAAGCAAGACAGCAATATCCAGGCACGTGGCAAGAAAACAATCTTTCAATCCAAAGCCGAGTCTCGAACTCCTCTGTGAGACAGGATTCGACTCAAATACGCTCATTCGATCTTTCATTTATAGTTCGCCAGCTAACCACCACGACCTGATTCCTGATTAACATAAAAGTGCATGCAACAACCGCGATATTCAGATTCAGGCAGGCAGAATTGCACTAGTGAAAATGAAAGAAAAATGAAGGATAGACGGCGTTTTCACGCACCCATGCTGGATATCGGACAAAACGATCGCACTCAAAACTAGACTCCCTATAAAGGTGAGTAGCTAGTTCCTGCCATACGATCAATAATGTAAGACAAGTCAAATTATAGATCAGTCAGTTTACTTACACGTGAGAATCTGACCTGTGCTGGTCCAGGTAAGATTTCGTTTCTAATACCTATACCCACAACTGCGTTATCATGTGTAAGTCCCTTAATCGATGAATACTTAAAACACGTGTATAGCGTTTAAAAGAAACTGTGTGGAAATAGGCTAATCCGGCAATACTTTGAAAACAGACTCGAAAATTTAACTAGTATTATACCGTAACATTAACAGTAATAAACAGTAAAATAAGCAGTAATACGCTACCGCACATGCGCGGCAGCGTATTACTGCTTATTTTACCGTTTACTCTTAATGTTACGGTATAATGCTAGCAGCTGGGATGCCAGTATTATACTGTAAAATCAACACTTTTTTTTTTTTTTTTTTTTTTTTTTTTTGCAGTGTATGACGCATATTTCACAATCATTTTTCTCTTCTTTACTTGATGAAAACTTTTCTCCCCCTAATACTTCTTTATGGGGATCCAAATAAATGACAGTACGCAAAAAATTTTAATGTTGCAAATTTTTAATCACTCAAAAAAAAAAAAAAAAAAAATTACTTTGTATAATTGTAGTACACTTCTCATCCGATCGTAAAATTATTTTCCATCTTTGAATGACAAATGCAACTATTTAAAAAAAAAATAAACTTTTTAACATTTCTAGCTGAGAGAACAAAATGTTTTTTTATATTTTCGTACTCCTTATGTGTACAAAAAATCTGTCGTTTCTTTTAATGAATTTTTTAATGACGCAAGTAATATAACTCTGTTATTTGAAAAGGTTTTTTTTTTAAAAAAAGGTGCAATTAAAAAAAAAAAAAAAGTGGATTATTTACAAGATTTTTTATGGGTTGCAGAAAGTAAATAGTTGTTATTTTCTCAGTGACGAAAATAGAAAAAAATATATATTATTTACCATGGGTTTCGTTTATGTAAACGCTGTTGAAAGTTTAAATTTATCATATTTGAATGTCCTTAAGAAATATTTTTGATTTGTTCATATTGTGCAATCGAATTGTGAATTATACATATATATATATCTATTGATTGTATAAATTTAGTTGAATTGCATTTATGTTCGTTTGCGGACAAATATAAATTATATTTTAATGTATAATCAAACAAATGGTTAATTTCACGCATTTTCTTCTCTTTTTTAACTGCAAGACATTCGAATTGTCGTATAGCATTCATACGAGCATAAAATATTTCTTTTTTCGGTAATTTCGTGTTATAGCGGCCTCAAGATGAGTCGTTAAGCGACCAAGATTTATCGCCAAATTATAAAGCATATATGACATTATAATAATATATGATGTATTATAACATTACGTGACGTATATGGTCAAGTTATACTCCTATATGACGCATACATGATGTGTATATATGACATGTGTATAAGACGTATATGATGTGTATAAGACATAAAGCTACTGGCGTGTTATAGCAGCCGTAGCTTGATGCCGACGCAAAATGATTAGCCGACGCAAAATGATTATTTTGCGTCATATTATCCACTTGAATACATTTCCCTTTGTTTGGATACTATGACGCAAAATAATCATTTACATAAATTTTACTTATGATTTTGGATAGCGTGGCACAGAAGATAAATCAATTTATTGAAATAAATACATTTCAATACATAATATAGGCTCAGTGAAAGTAATATATTTAAAAGTTTATTGAAAAATTAAAAGTATTGTTTGTATGTGTAAATATACTTTAGAAGACAAACCAAAAATAATTTAAATTGAATTTTAAAAGAGTCCTATTAAATTAACGCCAAGGTGTCACTCAAATTTTGATATCATTTCTTTTAAAACCCATATTTTGAATTCATAAGAGATGTGAATGAAAAAGCATCAGCGAATAAATTTTATATATTTTTTCATATTAAGATAATAATTGCACCTGTGAATATAAATAAAACTAAAAAGAAAATTATGATTTAAAAAAATAATTATTAACATAGCGTCACTTAAATTTGATATCATTGCTTTTAAGACCCATATTTAAAATTCATAAAGCCAAAAGAAAGTGCTGCGTCACAACTTTTAACCCGTTAAGGGTTTTTGTACTGATATCATTACTTTTTTAAGGTTATTGATGAGAATGTCAATTAGTCGAAATTAAGCATAGGGTATAAATTAATCATTAAAATAAAATTTTAAAGAAATGCTAAAAAAGACCCCTTGGACCCCAATAAAATATGAGGGTGGTGGCCCAGGGAGAGGAATCCAAGACTCAACTTTTAAATTATACAGCGAGAGAGTAACACAATTAGAAGGATGAAAATGCATGGCAAAACCCGTTTGTTCCATCTTCCTCCGCCAAAGGACGCAACCTTTTCTATACAAACATAGCTGAAAATTTTCGGGCCGTCGATTCCGAGTCAAATGAGCCATACGTCGTCGTGATCGGTCCCATAGAACCCGATAGGAAAGTGCCCCCTGGTGGTGAAACTTGGAACTAAAATCGATATATCCTATCGATGTCGAGTCGAATGAATCACACTGCATTGTGATGGGACCCATAGAACTCGAGATAGCTGCAAAATCCGTTAGTTCCATCTTCCACCACCAGGGGGCGGACTCTGTTCCATACAAACATAGCTGAAATCTTTGAGGCTGTCGATTTCGAGTCGAATGAGCCATACCTCGTCGTGATGGGGCACATAGAACACAAGATAGGAAAGCACACTCTGGTGGTGAAACTTGTAACTAAAATCGATATATCCTGCCGATGTCGAGTCGAACGAATCAAACTGCATTGTGATGGGACCCATAGAACTCGAGTTAGATGCAAAATCCGTTAGTTCCATATTCCACCACCAGGGAGCGCACTCTGTTCCATACAAACATGGCTGAAATCTTTGAGGCTGTCGATTTCGAGTCGAATGAGCCATACCGCGTCGTGATGGGGCGCATATGATCCGAGATAGGAAAGCGCCCCCTGGTGGTGAAACTTGTAACTAAAATCTATATATCCTGTCGATGTCCAGTTTAATAAATCAAACTGCATTGTGATGGGACCCATAGAACTCGAGTTAGCTGCAAAATCCATTAGTTCCATCTTCCACCACCAGGGGACGCACTCTGTTCTATACAAACATAGCTGAAATCTTTCAGGCTGTCGATTTCGAATCGAATGAGCCATACCTCACCGTAATCGGGCCCATAGAACACGAGATAGGATAGCACCCCTGGTGGTGAAACTTGGAACTAAAACCGATGTATCCTATCGATGTCGAGCCAAATGAATCAAACTGCATTGTGATGGGACCCATAGAACTCAAGTTAGCTGCAAAATCTGTTAGTTCCATGTTCCACCACCAGGGGGCGCACTCTGTTCTATACAAACAGCTGAAATTTTTGAGGCTGTCGATTTCGAGTTGAGTGAGCCATACCTTGTCATGATCGGGGCCATAGAACCTAAGATGGGAATGCGCCCCCTGGTGGTCAAACTTGAAACAAGTTGAATGAATCAAACCATGTTGTGATGGGACCCATAGAACTTGAGTTAGCTCCAAAATCCATTAATTTCCCCTTCCACTGCCAGGGGCGCTCTCTGTTCTATATGAACATAACTGCCCCTGGTGGTGAAACTAAAATCAGTAAGTTCTATTGATGTCGAGTCGAATGAGCCAAACTGCATCATGATTAGAAATGCACAACCTGTGGCCCGTGATGGATAACTGGTGGCCCGCAGAGACCATACATGCCAACCTATCCAAAAATTTCGAATTTCCTTAATAATTGGTGAGAAAAATTTGCAAATTTTGTCCATAAATCGTAGGAAAATATGAATTTCATCGATCAGGCGCATAAAATCATGAATTGCATCGACTGGATGCGAATTTTGTCAAATGGGCATGGAAAAATCACAAATTTCACCATTTTGTCGCTAGAAAAAAAAACGCAAATTTCAATAATCGGTCAACAGAAACCAGAGATGCCAAAATCAGTAATTCCGGAGTTGCAAATTTCGTCAATCACTCAAAAAAAAAAAAAATCTTGAATTTTGTAAATCAATTGAAAAAACCTGCGAATTTTGTCGATAAGGCACTTAAAATCGTGAATTTCATGGATCGAGCAGCGAATTTCCTCGAATGGCGTGGAAAGATCGAGAATTTCAACGAACAGTTGCAGGAAAAATTTGCAAATTGTCCATAGATCATAGGAAAACATTATGAATTTTGTCTATCGGTTCTGCAAAATTATGAATTTTGTCGATAGGCATGGAAAATCGCAAATTTCGACAACTGGGCTTGGAAAAATCAAGAATTCCATCGAATGTTTGTGAAAAAATTGTAAATTTCAACGAACGGTAAAAAAAAAAAAAATAATTTGCGAATTTCGCCATTGTCTAGAGAAGAAAAATTGTGAATTTCATTAATTGGCCGATGGAAAGCATATCAGTTGAAAATCATGAATTTTGTCAATCAGGCACAGTAAAAACATGAATTTTGTGGATCGGGAGAAGGGAAATCATAAATTTTGTTGAACACATGCATAAAAATCATGAATTTTGTTTATCAGGCATGTAAAAATCATTTTCGTCAAACGGATGCATAAAAATCAAGAAAGTCATCAATTGGGTGCGTAAAAATCTTGAATTTCATCGATCAGGCGTGTAAAAAATCATGAATTTCATCGATAAAGTGCATAAAAATATAGGACAAAATTGCCATTCGCCAATCGGCGAGTAATACTGAAAATTTGCCGACTGACTTTACTGCCACCACTGGTCAAACTTAATAGTTCCAATTGCGATGATTCAATGGAAAAAGATTTTTTCCCCACTGTCGCTCGACAAATTTCAAAACCATTTGGCGAATTTCACGATTTTTTCAAAGAAATTATTTGACGGATTGTGATTTGTTTTCTTCTCGAAGCCATTCGACGATATTCGAAATTTTTTTCCCCTGAAACCAGTTGATAAATTTTGTGATTTTTCCACTATCAATGAATTTTATGATTTTTCTGCTATCGATTGATGAATTTCGTGATTTATCGACTATCGATTAATGAATTTCACGACTTTTTCCATAAACGAACAAATTGTGCACTTTTTTTCCACTGCCATTCGACGAATTTTGCAATTCTGTTCCGCGATTGTTAGACAAATTTCACTATTTTTCTCCCGAGATCATTTGACGAATTTTGTGATTTTTAATTTTACTGACTGATTGATTTATATTTAATAATAAAAGTTAAAATGTTTTGATTTAAAAACAAGATGGCTAACTGAGGGTGAATCCCAAAACTTAGCCGCATCATCAATGAGTTAGCTAATCAAGCATTTAGCTCTTACAGTTTGTTAAAAAGGTGCACACAAAAGCAAAAAATATGAATTTTTTTTAATCCTTACCATCACTGTTGAAATCCTGAACCAATTAGAATCTAATTGTGACAGTGTATTTATCTTGCAAATATCATTGAGGAGTTTTTTATACAGGGACACGCAAAATCAAAACATCATCATGATAACATTCAAATTACTAAGCCAATTCAAACCTAATTATGCCAAAGTATCAATCGATGAATTCATTAATCAAATATGTTGGGCAAAATCCTAGAACAAGCAAAACATCCGATTTGGCTATTTTTTTTACGCACGTCAACCAAAAAAACGGCAACTTCCAAATTCTACCCAATCAGAACGCATGCTTTTTAAGCTTAAGCAAGCAGATACTTACACACTGCTTACGGCAAGCTTTTTCACAAAATAAACAAATTTTATTTCGTTTTACAATTATTTACAAAGTTTCAGCAAGTTTTTCTTCACGATTTTTCTATTTTTACAAACTTTTAGCAATATTTCGTCTGGATATTTCAATTTTTACATACAAGCATTTAGCAATTTTTTCCTTCAGATTTTTCTATTTTTAATAATTTTTAGCTATTTTTTCCTCCTTGCTAAAACTTTGTAAATTGTCATAAAACGGAATAAAATCAATGTTTACTTCGTGAAAAAATTTTCATAGAAACTGTGTAAGTAGTGAATTCTCTGCTACAAAGAACACAGGTTATGATTGGGGAGAATCTAGAGAATTCTGATTTTTCAAATGCACGAAACTCATTCAAGCACCAGTTAGTAACATGTATATGTACTCTTTGCGTACATTAACAGAAAAAAATATCCTGGATGCATGAAACTCCCTGTGCAGCAATCTCTAGAATGCATGAAATTCATCCAAACAGCGGTTAATAATTGATATATATATATATATATATATATATGTGTGAGTACGCTTCGCGTACATTAACTGAAAAAAAAAATCCTGGATGCACAAAACTTGCATTTCTCTGACTTCGGTTTTTCGAAATAGATAAAATGCTTCAGGGATTCAATCCAGCATCGCTGAAATGTTACATAATCACAGAAGATCACTAATTATAATTAAAATATAAATAAAATGCTGAAGTGATTACAAATTAATCACTGAAGCATTTTATCTATACTTCAAAACATATTTGTTTTGTTTCTCATTTCCAAAATAATTTTCATTCATATTTACTTATTATAAGCATGTTATTTAATTTTACTGACTGATTGATTTATATTTAATAATAAAAGTTAAAATGTTTTGATTTAAAAACAAGATGGCTAACTGAGGGTGAATCCCTAAACTTAGCCGCATCATCAATGAGTTAGCTAATCAAGCATTTAGCTCTTACAGTTTGTTTAAAAAGTACACACAAAAGCAAAAAATATGAATTTTTTTTTAATCCTTACCATCACTGTTGAAATGCTGAACCAATTTGAATCTAATTGTGACAGTGTATTTATCTTGCAAATATCATTGAGGAGTTTTTTATACAGGGACATGCAAAATCAAAACGTCATCATGATAAGATTCAAATTACTAAGCCAATTCAAACCTAATTAAGCCAAAGTATCAATCGATGAATTCATTAATCAAATATATTGGGCAAAATCCTAGAACAAGCAAAACATCCGATTTGGCTATTTTTTTTACGCACGTCAACCAAAAAATCGGCAACCTCCAAATTCTACCCAATCAGAACGAATGCTTTTTAAGCTTAAGCAAGCAGATACTTACACACTGCTTACGGCAAGCTTTATTATACAATTTTAACATAAATTTTATTTCGTTTTACAATTATTTACAAAGTTTCAGCAAGTTTTTCTTCACGATTTTCTATTTTTACAAACTTTTAGCAATATTTCGTCTAGATATTTCAATTTTTACATACAAACATTTAGCAATTTTTTCCTCCAGATTTTTCTATTTTTAATAATTTTTAGCTATTTTTTCCTCCTTGCTAAAACTTTGTAAATTGTCACAAAACGGAATAAAATCAATGTTTACTTCGTGAAAAAATTTTCATAGAAACTGTGTAAGTAGTGAATTCTCTGTTACAAAGAACACAGGTTACGATTGGGGAGAATCTAGAGATTTCTGATTTTTCAAAAGCACGAAACTCATTCAAGCACCAGTTAGTAACATATATATGTACACTTTGCGTACATAACAGAAAAAAAAAATCCTGGATGCATGAAACTCCCTGTGCAGCAATCTCTAGAATGCATGAAATTCATTCAAACAGCAGTTAATAATTTATATATATATATGTGTATGCTTCGCGTACATTAACTGAAAAAAAAAATCCTGGATGCACAAAAATTGCTATATTCCGCACTCCCTAGAATGCATGAAATCCATTCAAGCTGCGGTCAGTAATGTTCGCACAAAAATCGGTTTACAGCAATCTCTAAAGTGCTTAAAATACATCTTATCATATAAAATCAACAAAAATGCACTTACCGTTATTTCTCATCCTTCGTTTTTTTTTTAATATTTCACAGGATTTATCCTTTATGACATAAAACATATTTCATAAACATAATTCAACAAATCTGACACACAACAAACCAACCCACAGACAATAGAACTCTATTATAGAATATTCTAATCTGTCAACCAACCAATCAAATCTAATTCCCTCAAAAACCAGCTCAATTTTCAGAACCATGCATTCTGCTCATGCTAGAACCAAGCACAGAAGGCGTGGGAAAAACGTAAGAAATAAACCGGTAACAAGAAAACTCATTTATCGCTTCGCTAAATTCGATGACGCCAAGCGTCTCGCTTGTTCTAGGATTTAACCTATTTTTCTTAATTATCTGTCTTAGTTTGTGAATAAATTTTTGTAATGTCAGTTGAAACTGATCTCTCGTACATAACGATGCATCACATTTTTTTAATGTTTTTTTTTTCTACACCATGATGTTGCTATTTAACAACATTATTTTAATTTTAAAAAGAAAACAAACAACTAATAAATCAGTAAATATGAACGTTTTGCACTCCTGAACCCCCCCCCCCCCAAAAAAAAAAAAAAAAATATATATATATATATATATATATTGTTTTAATTTCAGGGTAACTGAAGAAAAAAAAAATCCTTCTATAGCGTTTCTATTTTTCCATGCGCTGTGAAGATTTTTTAACGGGTTCAAAAACAAATTTCACAAATACTTCTAACTTAATTAACAAATATTTCAAAAA
Organism: Maratus michaelseni; assembly: GCA_963931845.1. NCBI lineage: Eukaryota > Metazoa > Arthropoda > Arachnida > Araneae > Salticidae > Maratus > Maratus michaelseni. The sequence continues at coordinate 40,426,194 of OZ007596.1, forward strand.
TATATTTTTAATTCCATGTTGTTTATGTATGAAGAAAGAAACAAAAGTTTGGTAAACTTCTATCTCTGTTTAAATAGTCTATTTCAAGAATAAAAACATTCGGTAGAATGCATAGCTTTGACAATACATAAACAAAAATGAAGAATACAGTACCTTTTTTTTTTTTTTTTTTTCAATTTCTTATATTTGGTGCAAGATACTACTGAATACTTTGCTACAAGATTTGTTTAAAGATATTACCCTCTCTCATGATTTTTAGGTTTCCAATGCCACGTCTACCATTGCCCCGAGAACTGACGACTGATTTCGTGATTTATTAAGTAAAATCTATATTTAACATTTGAAAATAAACTTTCACTAGAAAAAAAAAAACAAAAAAAACAATGGTAGAACTTTGCATTTCTCTGACTTAGGAAAATAAATATTAGAAGATAAATACATATTTCTTTATTATCTGTTTTTAAAATGCAAATTTAAGAAATGAAATTGAAAAAAAAAAGGTACTGTATTCTTCATTTGTTTATATAGCTGATCAAATATACGCATTTCACTGAATGTTTGGATTCTTATACTATGAAACAGAAGCTTACAAACGTGTTTTTTATCGTACATAAACAACATGGAATTAAAAATATATTCATGAAGTATTTGTTAATAGAAGTTAGAAGTATTTGTGAAATTTGATTTTCAACACTTCAAAAAATGTTCATAGCAGCGAACCGCATCGCACACGAAGAAAACAAACTGATGATTGATTCATTTTGAATGATTCCTTGTTACGCAAATTAATTGATAAAAAAAATCTTAATCTTTTTTTTCCTTTAAAAAATCACAAATTAAATATAAATAACAATTAAATTGTATATGTATAATTATAAAATATTTCAATATTTTAATCAAGGAATCTAAATATTTTTCGACTTAATGAAGATTTTGATATAAGAAATTCTTTATTATAACAAAAAAGAAAAATATACAAACAATAATTTAATTTAATACATATATATTACATATTAAAAATTGCATTAACAACTGTTTTCGTATTAAAAAAAAAATCTAAATAGTTCTTCAGCCAGATATGATTGCGAAATCGCCTTTAACTATAACCGTGATACCCATGAATATCCTGACCGCGCAGGAATAAAAAAGGGTGAAAAGGCCGAAAATCTTTAATGTTAGTCTACCAGAAAAAGCATAAGAAAAGAGTCCGATTTTGAAGCTGGATTATATAAAAAACAAGAGTTTTCCTACGTTAGCTCAAAATCTTACTCTCTTCATCTAAAAGCGATTAATATAATATATTAATTTAAAAAAAATCGTTCGATCCATTTTCGAGATAACACCTCTGTGCCCATTACACCATTACATTTTCCATTTTCGCTTAAAAATTGGTTTCCAGATCTCAAAATCTACTGCATGTAGAAATCTATAAATTTCAGGATAGAGTTAGGCCATAGATATAAGACTAATGTGAAAAAATCGAAACGGTATGCCTCATATTTACTGAGATATTAAATGTCGGCGTTTCGATTTTCCTTTGATGTCCTGCTAGCTGTATATATGAGAGTGACGGAATCTTCGGTTTTGGGCTTACGGTTTTCGGTTTTTCGCTGCGTCACTCAAGAGACTACCGTCTCTTATGATAAAGCTACTGGCGTGTTATAGCAGCCCCCACAATTACGAGCATGCCAAGGTTGTAGCTATGATTTCGTCAAGATCATCGCAAAGTTTATGTATACATCATATATACGCATATATATATACTCCAGACACTCCTATATGTGCCATATACGCCATTATATACAAATTATTTTCGTCTTATATACCATATATATGTACGTCTTATACACATGTCATATATGTATGTCATATATGACTATAACTTCGTTATATATACGTCACGAAATATTATATACATCATATATTATTATAATATCATATAGGCTTTATAATTTGGCGATAAATCTTGGTCGCTTGGCGATTCATCCTTGTTAGCCGCTATAACACGAAAGTACCGACATAAATAATATGTATATAATAACGTATATGGCCCATTATATGAGTGTTTGGAGTATATATATATGCGTATATATTAGGCATATATAAGCTTTGTGGTGATCTTGGCGAAATCATAGCTACAACCTTGGCATAATCGTAATTGTGGGGGCCACTATAACACGAAAGTACCCTTTTTTCCTTAGAAAGACAAAACATATTCAATCTTACAAAATGCTCTCCATTTTATACATCTTTGTGATAATATAATTAGATACGCCAAATTATCTTAAATATTAAAAGAAGTACTATCTACTTTATGCAACCTATAAACATAACTTGTAAACAATCGCTTTTTTTTGTCTCAAATATTCATTTATGGTCCTGGTATAAAAATGTGACTATTATTTAAGACAAGTTAAATGAAAGAAAATCAATATGATATATACTTTAAAATATCTGTTCAAATATTATTTGAAAATACATTTCTATAAACTTACACGCTACAAAACATTTTCTTTACATTATTTGCAAATTCATATTCAAACTTTTCCGAATTTCATTGGGCATAAAAAGCATTTTTTAAAAGTATTAAACGTATTTGCTCGAATGTATGTGTATATACCCATATTTATAACTTAATATTCTGTTTCTTCAAAAATAAAATTTTAAATATCTTCACTAGAAAAAGTTTTTTTAATATCGCATATTTTCTTTAACTGCATGACCGCAAAACATTCAAATTGATTTAGTGTGTGTTTCTAATTCGAATGTAAATTCCAACTATCAAAATCAGAAGATACGCATTCTTATGCAACTACCTTAAAAAATAAAAAGTAAAACTTTTCAACTTTACTAGCTGAGCGATCAATATTTTTTCATTCTTTATGATTGAAAAAAAAAATACTGGCATTTCTTTTAAAGAATTTTATTTATAGCACAAGTATTATAATTTGAGACACGATCAAATCTAAAAAATACATTCTAAAAAAGGATTTTTTACAAGATTTTTAATGGATTGGATAAAGTAAAAAGTTGTTATTTTTTGCATTAAGAAAATTGAAAAAGACTATCTATTCTACATGTGTTTTGTTTAGATAAACGTCTCTAAAAGCTTACGTTTATCATTTCTTAATTTTTTTTAAAGTATTCCCCATTTTTCCACTTTAATTATGATTTCCATAAATAATAAGTAATGGCATATGAAGTATAAAATTGTTTTTTTAAATCCTAAAATTTAAAATAGAACTTCACCTTTTTATAAACATATAAACACATACAAACTTTCTTTTACTTAAGTAAGGTGTCACACAAATTATACATATAAAACAAATAAACCACTGACATGTTTCGGTTTTATTTGAGATAAAAACCATTATTACAGGAATACAACATCAATCTTGTTTTATATGTATATTTTGTGTGACACCTTACTTAAGTAAAAGAAATTTTTTATGTGTTCATATGAAGCATATAAATCTATACTAATATTATAAAGGAGTAAAGATTGTTTGTTTGTTTGTTTGTTTGTTTGTTTGTAGGGGGTAATCTCTGGAACTACCGAACCGATTTCAAAAGTGATGGTGGCAAATTGATGGTGACAACCCCTGCTCCAACATAGGCTATATTTTATGTCGGTGCCATTACCCCAGGGGGGTGCAGAAGCGAAAAACGTTCTAAAATTGCGATCTTTTCTATACTGAAGCTGCTAGAAATTTGAAATTTGGCGTTGTAGTTACTTATAAGATGATGCTCTCTAAGAACAAAATAAAAAAAATTCGAAATTTAAAAGGGTGAAATGAGCGAAAAGCGTTCTAAAAACATTCTAAATTACAATTTCTATGGAATCTCTAGAACTACCGAACCGATTTGAAATTTGGCGTTGTAGTTACTTATAAGATGTAAATGCTCTTTAAAAAAAAAAAAAAAAAAAAAAAAAAAAAATCGAAATTTAAAAGGGTGAAATGAGCGAAAAGCGTTCTAAATTCAATTTCTATGTAATCTCTAGAACTACCGAACCGATTTGAAATTTGGCGTTGTAGTTACTTATAAGATGTAAATGCTCTCTAAGAACAAAATAAAAAAAAAATCGAAATTTAAAAGGTTGAAATGAGCGAAAAGCGTTCTAAAAACATTGTAAATTACAATTTCTATGGAATCACTAGAACTACCGAACCTATTTGAAATTTGGCGTTGTAATTACTTATAAGATGTAAATGCTCTCTAAGAACAAAATAAAAAAATATTCGAAATTTAAAATGGTGAAATGAGCGAAAAGCGTTCTAAAAACATTCTAAATTACAATTTCTATGGAATCTCTAGAACTACCGAACCGATTTGAAATTTGGCGTTGTAGTTACTTATAAGATGTAAATGCTCTCTAAGAACAAAATAAAAAAAAATCGAAATTTAAAAGGGTGAAATGAGCGAAATGCTTTCTAAAAACATTCTAAATTACAATTTCTATGGAATCTCTAGAACTACCGAACCGATTTGAAATTTGGCGTTGTAATTACTTATAAGATGTAAATGCTCTCTAAGAACAAAATAAAAAAAATTCGAAATTTAAAAGGGTGAAATGAGCGAAAAGCGTTCTAAAAACATTCTAAATTACAATTTCTATGGAATCTCTAGAACTACTGAACCGATTTCAAATTTGGCGTTGTAATTACTTATAAGATGTAAATGCTCTCTAAGAACAAAATAAAAAAAAATTCAAAATTTAAAAGGGTGAAATAAGCGAAAAGCGTTCTAAAAACATTCTAAATTACAATTTCTCTAGAACTACCGAACCGATTTGAAATTTGGTGTTGTAGTTACTTATAAGATGTAAATGCTCTCTAAGAACAAAATAAAAAAAAACTCGAAATTTAAAAGGGTGAAATGAGCGAAAAGCGTTCTAAAAACATTCTAAATTACAATTTCTATGGAATCTCTAGAACTACCGAACCGATTTGAAATTTGGCGTTGTAGTTACTTATAAGATGTAAATGCTCTTAAAAAAAAAAAAAAAAAAAAAAAAAAAAATCGAAATTTAAAAGGGTGAAATGAGCGAAAAGCGTTCTAAATTCAATTTCTATGTAATCTCTAGAACTACCGAACCGATTTGAAATTTGGCGTTGTAGTTACTTATAAGATGTAAATGCTCTCTAAGAACAAAATAAAAAAAAAATCGAAATTTAAAAGGTTGAAATGAGCGAAAAGCGTTCTAAAAACATTCTAAATTACAATTTCTATGGAATCTCTAGAACTACCGAACCTATTTGAAATTTGGCGTTGTAATTACTTATAAGATGTAAATGCTCTCTAAGAACAAAATAAAAAAAATTCGAAATTTAAAATGGTGAAATGAGCGAAAAGCGTTCAAAAAACATTCTAAATTACAATTTCTATGGAATCTCTAGAACTACCGAACCGATTTGAAATTTGGCGTTGTACTTACTTATAAGATGTAAATGCTCTCTAAGAACAAAATAAAAAAAAATCGAAATTTAAAAGGGTGAAATGAGCGAAATGCTTTCTAAAAACATTCTAAATTACAATTTCTATGGAATCTCTAGAACTACCGAACCGATTTGAAATTTGGCGTTGTAATTACTTATAAGATGTAAATGCTCTCTAAGAACAAAATAAAAAAAATTCGAAATTTAAAAGGGTGAAATGAGCGAAAAGCGTTCTAAAAACATTCTAAATTACAATTTCTATGGAATCTCTAGAACTACCGAACCGATTTGAAATTTGGCGTTGTAATTACTTATAAGATGTAAATGCTCTCTAAGAACAAAATAAAAAAAAATTCAAAATTTAAAAGGGTGAAATAAGCGAAAAGCGTTCTAAAAACATTCTAAATTACAATTTCTCTAGAACTACCGAACCGATTTGAAATTTGGTGTTGTAGTTACTTATAAGATGTAAATGCTCTCTAAGAACAAAATAAAAAAAAAACTCGAAATTTAAAAGGGTGAAATGAGCGAAAAGCGTTCTAAAAACATTCTAAATTACAATTTCTATGGAATCTCTAGAACTACCGAACCGATTTGAAATTTGGCGTTGTAGTTACTTAGAAGATGTAAATGCTCTCTAAGAACAGAATAAAAAAAAAATCGAAATTTAAAAGGGTGAAATGAGCGAAAAGCGTTCTAAAAACATTCTAAATTACAATTTCTATGGAATCTCTAGAACTACCGAACCGATTTGAAATTTGGCGTTGTAGTTACTTATAAGATGTAAATGCTCTCTAAGAGCAGAATAAAAAAATAAAATCGAAATTTAAAAGGGTGAAATGAGCGAAAAGCGTTCTAAAAACATTCTAAATTCACTTTCTATGTAATCTCTAGAACTACCGAACCGATTTGAAATTTGGCGTTGTAGTTACTTATAAGATGTAAATGCTCTCTAAGAACAAAATAAAAAAAAAAATCGAAATTTAAAAGGGTGAAATGAGCGAAAAGCGTTCTAAAAACATTCTAAATTACAATTTCTATGGAATCTCTAGAACTACCGAACCGATTTGAAATTTGGCGTTGAAGTGAATAAGATGTAAATGCTCTCTAAGAACAAAATAAAAAAAGTTCGAAATTTAAAGGGGTGAAATGAGTGAAAAGCGTTCTAAAACCATTCTAAATTACAATTTCTATGGACTCTCTAGAACTATACCGAACCGATTTCAAAAGTGATGATGGCAAATTGATGGTGACAACCCCTGCTTCAACATAGTCTATATTTTATGTCGGTGTCACTAACCCCAGGGGGGGGGGGGTGCAGGAGCAAAAAATGTTCTAAAATTGCGATTTTTTTTATACTGAAGGAGCTAGAAATATGAAATTTGGCATTGTAGTTACTTATAAGATGTAAATGCTCTCTAAAACAAAATAAAAAAAATTCGAAATTTAAAAGGGTGAAATGAGCGAAAAGCGTTCTAAAGCATTCTAAATTACAATTTCTATGCAATCTCTAGAACTACCGAACCGATTTCAAAAGTGATGGTGGCAATTTGGTGGTGACAATCCCTGCAAAATTGTTAGGGAAACTGCGTTTGAAAGGTAAAAAAATTGTATTTTTCTTGATATAAATTTCAAATCTAATGATTATGCCATTTTTCAAATATTGAATTTGAAAAATTACCAAATTTCACAATGGAGTATACCATAGCGAAACCTTCATGCGTAAAAAGATAATGATAAGGGCGACGTGTCCTGGCGTGTATATTGGCTATACCACGAGTCACAAATTATAGTAGCCTTATTATTCTGTTAAAATATAAAAGTGAATTATGAAACGTCAATATTTTGTTGGATTAAAAGTTCGTTATAAGAAATTGACCAGCGTAGCGGGCGTAGCTTGCTAGTGTTGTATATAAATGAAGTACATAAATGTAGGATTTGAATTTTGGATAGCATCGTTTATCTCACTTATGACGTGCGTGATCAACAAATTAAATAACTCTCTGGTATATATGTATCCTATCCTATCCTAATAATATTATAAATCTGATTGTGTGCAAATGTTAGGCTGAAGCCAGCGTCAAAATGGAGCATTTAATGATCCTGTGTTTTTGCGTATAGATAGATTATAACCCTCAAATGAACATAGACTGGTTTTTGTTTATTTTATTCAAATATTTTTTTTTAATAATTAAAAATTTCGTTATTTTCATAGAGAATAAATGGACATTTTTCCGTATAATATTTTAAAATGGTTAAATTTACTTTACCGTTGCTAATACTTTATCGTTGCCAAAACTAATTTAAAACCCGGAATAATAATTTTTGCTCAACAATTTAGTTTCAATTGAAAAATTTTCACGTGAAAAATGAAAATGAAATTAAAAAATTAAAGAATTAAAAAGAAGATTAAATAATATTATTAGAAATAAAACGTATTTTTTTAGTTTTTGATAATAACACAAGTTTTTAATATGCGTAACCATAGGAAACAGGGAATATGACGTCATACATCGCAAATAAAGCGGATAGGCTTTGATTGGTGAATAAAAATGATCTTGGGTTTTTTTCTTCACTTTTTTTTTTTTTTATGTATGGTAAAATACTTGGCGTTTTACCGTCTGCTCTCGGCTAATATAACTATACCGTATTTTTTATTTAAATTTTAAAAAAGTAAAAAGATGTTTCAAAAGAAAATGGTTAGCAAATGTCAATAATATGCTCCGCAAAATTATCTATGTCGAAAATGATGTCATGGATAGCAAGAAATAGCTATTTTCATTCTTAAAACTAAAAGAAATAACTCGATTACCTAAAAAAAAATGACGAATGTTAATAGTTCCATTTTTGTTGATAAAACATAAGATTTAATATTATTTCGTTAAAGTAACATAATTTACCCTATGCCAGTATTGAAATTAATTGCCTGGAAAAGAAAATTAACGAGAATTATGTCATTAAAATGGGATTTCTCTGGAGAAAAAGAGACGTTATATTTGAAATAAAACGGGAATTTTCCAATATGTTTTAAAATGAGTGTGAATCAATTCCTTACATTAATAATACAAGGATCAGTAAGTATAACAAGTAGATGAATTTCACGCCATATTTATAACGAAAAATTTAAATGTTTTTTTTAATCTATACTGATTATTAAGCATGATTATTAAGCACCATTATATACAGATGAGAGTTTTCTGTTAAAGATCACATCATAATTTTAAGAAAAGGAAAATGAACACGAATCTATTATATTAAAATCTGACCGTGTGTTTGTATTTCGCAACTACTCCTAGACTATCGAACGCAACGCGATTTACGTAATACCGGTTATCATTGATCCGAGGATGTCACACAAACTCTCAGAATTTAAAAAATTAAATAACATGCCAAGATTTTTTTTTTTTTTTTTTTTTTTTTTTTTTTTGTAGATTTTAACGAAGTTTCTCTATAAACGGAAAGTAAAGTACTCCATAATTGTATATAAAAAAGGAGAAATAAAACAGATCAGTATATTTTTTACACTATTTTCTCATTAAAACTGAAAAACAGAATTTATTTTCACTTAAAACTTTTGAAAACAAAATCTTGATTTCAGTAAATTATCCGAAAAATTAAAACATATTTTCACATATTCAAACTTCATGAATCAATTTATTCTGGAGAACAAAAATTACCTGTCAACATATTGTCATTTAGAAAACAAGATTTGTTTCAGCTATATATTAAACCAAGGAGGCAGAATTGAATTTAAAGAAAAATCATATACTATTTTCAATTAATGTTTTTTTTAAAGGATGGCTGTTAAAACGTTTCACAAAGGCGTTAAAAGTAAAATTGTTTGAAGGTAAAATTTACATTTGTTTTTACCCTATTCGTCACTTTCCACGATTTTATTTGGCCCTCCTTTTTGCAAGGGTTGCAATTTCATTTTCGCGATTATTTGGCACAACACTTTTTTAAGACTGGGTTATGTCAAGGTTCCTATAACAAAAAATAACCTATTGTCTCCTATGAAATGTGATAAATAGTTAGTTAATTATTAACGTTTTTAATTATCGGGAGTGAAATATTTTGCTTAATTAATGTATTTATTCTCCTTTTAATGTTGCGTGAACGAAGTCACGGGTAACAGCTAGTTGTCCATAATTTGAAGGCATGAGATTTCAAAGCAAAATTCACGAATCACGAGCACAATGACTTTAGACTTTGAAAATCAGAAAAGCTCAGCCTCTTTTATTTCATCACTCATGAAACATTGCCCCAAAAGTGGTCAATAAAGCAATTGGCTGTACTAGGCCTAAATGGAATGTTCCACGAAGTGTTAATCCTGCACAACACTTTTTTTTTATGCAGTGTGGTGTATTTGAAAAAGCCAATTATAAGTATTGTAAAATTAAGTGTCTTCGAGGAATTAAATCCAAGTTTGTATTATTTCAGCGTTCTCTAATTATTTAAATAAATCAACAAATTAACGTTTCGCATATAACTCTACTACATAAATATATGAATTTAAGACCTAGTTGAATATGTTTGTCGTTATGCGATCAAACAAGTTTTAAATTTTTGCAACAGATTGAAAATTTGTGCTGTCATATATTTTCCTTTACTAGGATCTCAAAATATCTCTCATCTATTCTATTTATATAGTGTAAAAGAAGACAAATATTTCTTTATCTAGGAAAATATAATATAGCCACGACCGATAATACACAATAACACCTGCCGAGTTACACACGATTCCGAAAACCATTCTCGATCTTTAGAAACTTCACAAACCAATATATTTTCGAGATTTAAAGAGGCATTTATAATATATATATATAATTATATAATTGTTTTTATATAATATTTATATAATTGAATATGTTTGTCGTTATATGCGATCAAACAAGTTTTAAATTTTTGTAACAGATTGAAAATTTGTGCTGTCATATATTTTCCTTTACTATAGGATTTTAAAATATCTCTGAACTAATCTATTTATATAGTGTTAAAAAAAAGACAAATATTTGTTAATCTTGGAAAATATAATATAACCACGATCGATAATACATAATAACATCTGCCGAGTTGCCCACGATTCCGAAAATCGTTCTTGATCTTTAGAAACTTCACAAACCAATATATTTTCGAGATTTAAAAAATCATTTATAAAAACAAAGTTTCTTATACTGCCACTAATTTTCGGAAATGTCTCCGAGTCGTTTTTAGAGTATAATAATCAGTTTTCACAACTTGGAATATAGGTTTTTCGGTTGTTATGAATTCTAATGTAATCATTTTCACGTTCAATAAGTATGTTTCACAGACAAACTCGATAAATGAACAGCATTAACATTAACATTAAAATTAATGTTTTTTTTTCTTTCTTTTTTTCTTTTCTTTTTTTTTTTTTTTACTTTCCCACGTATAAATTCAGATATGCAGCTGAAAGTGTTTCAGTAAGAAAGGATAGTATCCTAAAATTCGATATTTTGTTTTGAGAAAACTTATTAATACACTATAACAACTGCTCGGAAAAGTTTTCGAAAATCAGTTGCTCAAAAAAAAATAAAATAAAAAATAAATAAAAACTTTGTTTTTCTAAATTCATCTTTAAATCTCGAAAATATATTAGTTTCTGGGGTTTATAAAGATATAAAACGTTTTTCAGAATCACGGGTATCTCGGAAAAGGTTCTTGAATATTTTTGTTCGTGGTTATATTATATTTTCGAGGATAAAGAAACATTTGTCTCTTTTTACAGTGTAATCTGCTTTATTTTCCTCGACAAAAGCAATATATCTTCCATCTTTCTGTTAAATTCACGTAAACTGGTATATTAAAACATATAGGTGGTCATAAAGTCTTTCCCTGATTACAATAATTTATTGCAGAAAAAGTAATATAATTAGGCTTATGCTTGTTTCAATATATTGTAAAGACATTTATGAAGTTTTTAATACTAGCACTTACGTCAGTCAATTTCGATGGGAGCACCCTGGGTAGCTGGAAGAATGTCAAGGCGGCATTCCATTTCTGGTCACGTATTGCCCAACATTTGGGCTGTCACACTAGACACAGCCTCTGTGATCCTGACCTTGGGTGTTTCAATATATTTTACTGGTGTTGCAAACACTCTGTCCTTTATGTACCCCCAAAGGAAAAAATCTAGAGGAATGATATCGGGTGAGTGAGGAATCCATGGCGTTGGTCGATTCCGTCCGATCCATCTTCCAGGAAATTTGGATGGACTCAAAAAAACTTAAGAACATAACTTTTCCATAATAAAATTTTTAGTGTATTACATTCAATGGTTATTTCACAATACTATTTTGTAATCCGGGAAAGAGTTTATGACCACCCTGTATATATATAGGGGAAAGTTGGGTAGCCGCGGACATTTCAATTTCTAAGAAATTCAAAGTGTTGCGTAAATAAAGAGTTATTGTAAATGAACGCCCTCTGCAGTCGAAACAAATACAGTTTAATTGCGACGTGGGCGCCGAGTAAGTTAGTCGTGAGTGAGTGTTTTGTTTTCGTCCATAAATTTTCGACAAAACGAGACAGAATGCATCTTATGCGGAGAAACATTTGAAGAAGACTGGATTCAGTGCCAGGAATGCAAAGACTGGGCCCATAAAGATTGTGTTTATACAGAAAGCATCGGATTTTTATTAATTGTGATGTTTGTAAGGCCAAAAAACGGTTAGGACACTGTTGATTAATATGTCCGGGGCTACCCGCCGTTTCTTGTGACGTCGAAAAAGAAAGACCAAACTATTTTCTGTATATTTCGTTAAATAATTCGATATTATTAGCAATGTTTAATTAAAATCATTAAAGAAGTTCGTAATTTTATTTTAAGTATAAAATAAAGACAGAAATTTCATTCATTTGTTTTTTATTTGCAATTTATCCAAGTGTCCGGGGCTACCCGATCTTCCCCTATTTTTAAACGTTGCATTGTCTTGCTTGAATATGTGTCCGTAAACTTATATTCAGTATCACATGGCATTCATAATGTTTACATTTTTATATTCAATTCTATAAAAAAAAAAAAAAAAAAAAAAATCTTAACCAATAATCATATTTTTTTTTCTTTAATATCACATATTTTCTTTCACTGCATGACCACAAAATATTCAAACTGTAGGGTGTTTTCTTATTGAAGTGTAAAATAATTTTCCACGTGACAGACGCAGAAGCTATTCAATCCTATCCAGCTGTGATAAAAAATGAAATGTTTTACCATTTCCAGCTGAGAGAACAAATTGTTTTTTTACATTATTCCTTATGTGTAAAAAAAAAAAGACCTTTCTTTTAAAGAATATTATTTAGGACGCTTGTAGTATAACTGTTATTTGCGGGAGAAGGTAATATTAAAAACATTTGTTTTTAAAAAGAAGATTTTTTCATGAATTGTATAAAGTAAATGGTTGTTATTTTAACGATATTTTATTTAACTCGCTTTGTATGTATGTACGTTAATTTCATCGACTTGCGATAGGAAATGCACCTGAAATTTGGCACAGATCTTGCACGTCAATACAATTTTTAAAAAAATTGGTCGGTTTCACGTATTAAAACACCCCAAAACATGCATTGACTTCGTAGAAATAACATCGCGATTGTTTACTTTTAATTGAAAAAAAAAAGCTCCATTTTCGCAAATGTCAGACATTTTAACCACATTGTTGTCCGCATGATTATGACGCCTACATTGCGCGATGCATACATTTGTGCTTTATAATATAGGTTGACTTTTAGAAGTGTCACTTCTAATGTATACGTTTGTTGTAACCATTGTTCCAACACTCATATGCTTAAAAGTATATATTCATATCCGCTAGCGTCAAATTCTCGCCAACCCTGGCGAAACTTCGCCACATTTGTCTACGAAAAGTAAACCGCCGTAAATGAAGCCAACTTGACTATAGCTGACTAATTTGGCGAAATTATCATTCAAATTCAATTTGCCGAAAACCTACATTGTTAAAAATTTGCAGCAAACTGTCCAGTCATTCGACCGTTTTTATAGAAAACGTTTACGTAACAGCAATTTAACTCTATTATGACCATATTATTGCTCATATTATGGTCAGAATAGAGTTAAATTACGGTTATGTAACCATTTTCTATAAAAACGGTCAAATGACTGGACAGTTTGCTGCAAATTTTTAACAGTGTAGAATGAATCTTCTATAGACGAGTTCCTCGCATTTTATCTTCGTGTTTTCCAGTAAAATTAGCTAAAATCTTAAAATCAAGAAATAGGGAAGCTTACCTTTTCCGTCCGGTGCAGGCCAGAAAGATTTTCTTCAGCTCAACATGCTTATTAAAGAGGCGCAGCATCCTTTTCATAACTCAGAATATATAATGTGTATATCATTTATCGTTCATTTAGAGCAGCTATACTCAGGTTGCAGCCTCGGGCCACATGTGGCCCGGCGATCTTTTATGTGCGGCACGAGACACTGTATTATAAACCATATTTATAAAATTAATTGAAATGTGCGTAAAAATTATTTAAGACTGTTGGTTCATATACTTTCACGGGAAGACAAAATTTGCTCTTTTACTTATAATTAATTTGAAATTATATCAAAACTCAAAAAATGCCGTTTTCTTAGTCAAAAGTTATTTTTACATGTAGTCTTATTTGTGTTATAGTGTTGTATACATTTCTTAATCTTCAACACTAATCAAACATTATTCCAAATTCATTACATCTGCACTATATATTTCTAAAATTAAAATAAAAAGCTTTTCCATTGAGCAAAAGACTGATTTATTAGGAGAAATCTTCTGATTTTTATTCTTTAGAACTTTGAAATTCTACATTGTTTTATTATCGCGTTTTATACTTATTATACCAGCTGATATTGCTTTTTAGGGTTAAACGTTTGTTGCGGAAAAAATCGGCACCAAAAAAGTTTTGCACTACTATTTCCAAACAACAAACTTCGCGGAACATTCCTATATTTGCAATAAAAATGTGTCACGAAAGTTCATTGTTTGAAAATAGTTATATTAATTTTTTTTGTAAAAATTTCTTCCGTAACACTAATAGTGTTAACTTTGTTATATTACTTACTTACTATTTTCATTACTCTTTTCTTCTTACCCTATTGTTAAATGTGTTGTGGCCCGCCTGACGTCACACACATACATTTGCGGCCCGCTTGAAAAAAAGGTCGGGTATGGCTGATTTAGAGGAACACACGGAAGAATTCGAGTCACTCCTTTATTTCTTCAGTGTTCTGCATCTCTAGTATTGAAGTACAGAATAGAGTCCTGAATCGGGTCGGGTTTCTCGCTTTTACCCGTATTCGACCCGACCCGAGGATCGGGTTGGCGCTATGTTTTTATCGTTTCGGTTCGGGTTCGTTTCGGGTTGACTTCTAATTTTTGCTACGGGTCGGGTTACTTTCTTCATTTCGGGTTGGGTTTTGATTCTTGCGGGTTGGGTTTGAACTCTTGCGGGGGTGCTTTTTCAAAAAAATGTCCACAATATTTTTTCATGTTAAAAATATATATATAGAAAAAGACCTCCACGATGGACACTCCTGAAAAGCGGAAACCTCTATTTAGCGAACACTTTTTCAATTCCTAACTACACACACGTGTATGTGTGCATAAACTATCACAAATACGATACATGTGTTTTTGTGTATATCATATACGAAATGTTGGTCATATTTTGAGGGTTTTTAACTGCACCGTAAAGAAATAATAATCTATGATTACATTTTTTATATAATAATATTTTTTCTCATGCAGTTAATTGAATATATACTCATTCATATTCATATGTATTTTCATCTGAAACATAGTTCTGTTCAAACTTTTTGTGAAAATTCAAACAATCCGACTTGCAAAAAACCTAAATATGACACGGTACAATTCTAGGGGGAACCCGACACGCAGAAATAAAATTAAAAGTCCGAAAAAACACCCGAAAAAGTATTAGAAGCAACCCGACCCGATGCAGGAATCTTATTCAACGATCTTGAGTTGTCCACTATTTAGAGGTTTCACTATATTTGAACATTAAAGAATATAGATTTGTCCATTTTCTATATAAAATATATAATTTGTATTACACATATAATTGTACATTACTTTTCATAATAGCATTAAAACATGATTTATTGTCCTTTCATTGCGGTTTCGGGTCGGGCTTCTGGTTCGAATATTTCGGGTTCGGGTCGGGTTGCGGATCACTGAAAATTATTTTTGAGGGTTTGGGTCGGGTTGAGGGTTGCGGGCTGACTTCAAATGGTATTTGCGGGTTCGGTTCGGGTACAATCCGATCCGTGCAGGATATTAGTACAGAAGCATCTTGAAAGAAACACGAATTCCAAAGTCCACCACCCTCTTAAAGTGAAACACACAAAACATTCAAATTTTATTGTTCTTCTAACATTTTCTCACCTAAAAAAGACAAGAAGTATTCTATCTGGTATAACCATCTTAAAAATAAAACTTTTCAACATAATTCCAGCTGCGATAACAAATCGGTTTTCATTCCTTTTCACTGGTTGTGTGACAAGAAAATGTTTTTTCTTCTAAAGAAATTGTTTATTGTCCAAGTAATGTAACTCTGTTATTTGGGACGAGTAAAAGCAAAGAAATGCAGTTTTAAAAATGTCTTTTTGTAAGATTTTTCATTGGTTACATAAAATAAAGATGGTATGGTAACGATGCAGCATCATTTAAGTTACCGAAATTATGGCTCGAGTGTTTCCATGGTTACAAATATACAAATATTTCATTTTTCACGTATATTTTAAAAATCATCCAAGTAAAAATAAAAAATAACGTGCGTAATTTAAAACAGTACATGGAAATTAAATGATAGCATTTCACGTATAATAACTTTAAAGACCGTGAATTATAGATTTTAGAAGAATTATAGAATATTCTCATTTGTTTTTGATAATGGCTCGGAGTGAGCCGAAACATGTCAACACTCTAAGAAAAGTTATTTTACTGTATATTATGTTTTTAGTTTACACCTTATAGCTATTTAAAAGAAATATAAAGAAATGGCTGTTTTTTATTAGTCATGAAAATTACTGGTGATCAATAAAAATACGCACTAAAGTTAAAAAAGGCAACTAAATTGCTTGTTATTATTAATATTTCAGTTTATTTACTTTCTCATGTATATATACAGTAGAATCTCGTTACAATGAATGTCACTTTCACGAATTTTTCAGTTTAACGAATGTGTTTTGGACTATTAAAAAAAGTCCTATAGGACTTCTTTTTTAACAATCTTATCCTGTATCATTGTAAAAAAAGTCCTATAGGACTTTTTTTACAATGAGAAACTATAGTTTCTCATTGTAAAAATATTCACTTTAACGAATTTTTCAAAATAACGAATTTATTGAAAGCTTAAAAAGAATAGTCATTTCAGTTTTACGAATGTTGAGCTGGCAAGAAAAAATATATCTATTGAAAGACTAGAATTTAGAAGAAAGCTTTCGTTGCAAACTCAATGAAGGGAGGGGGGGGGGGCGACAATGAAAATAAAGCTGATGATGATTGTCCATCAAGTACCAAAGATTGTGTTGTACGATCAAAATAAGCTCTATAGAAGATTGAAACTCTAAAAAAGTAATTATCCCAGCAGAATAATGTTCTGAAAACATTTTATACAGTTTGTTTTGAAAAATGGATTGTCAACTCCAGTGTAGAAAAAAAACTTCTGATTATTTTCGTATAGAAATAAATTGCCATTAACAGTAGATGTCAGTGAGGTTTTTTAATCCGTTAGGTATGTAAGATAAAATTATAATTCCTTTATAATAGTTAGATTAAAATCTTGAAACGTAATGAACTTAATAATTATCTTATTTCTAACTAGTAAGTTTACACACTCAGAAAAAGGAATTGATTAAAACTACAAAACATTTTTGTTGAGTACATTTTGGTTGGTTAAGCAAAATTCAAGTAAAATTGAACCATTTTACTTCAATTAACAAAACATTTTTGGCTGGCGGTACAAGAATTTTTTTGGAATTGCAAAAAAAAAAAAAAAAAAAAAAATTTTTTGTTGATTCAAACAAAATTTCCATTGACCTATATTTAAACAAATTTTTTGTTTAAATATAGGTCAATAAAAATTTTGTTTGAATCAACAATTTTTTTTTTTTTTTTTTTTTTTTTTTTTTTGCAATTCCAAAAAAAATTTTGTATCGTCAGCAAAAATGTTTTATTAATTGAAGTAAAATGGTTCAATTTTACTTGAATTTTGCTAAACCAACCAAAATGTACTCAAAAACATGTTTTGTAGTTTTAATCAGTTTCTTTTTCTGAGTGCAATACTAACTAATATACTGTACATTTATAATTTACTGATATGTTTGGATGTTAACCAAAACTTAATATAAGTGTAGTAGTATATATATTTGTATTCAATGTGCATGGAACTTTCCTTTTTTAAAAACGCCATATTGGAATTTCACATTAACGAATTTTTTAGTATAACGAATTTAATAGGTGGTTTCCAGAAATTCGTTATAACGAGATTTTACTGTATTCGTGTCTTTATTTTTTTCACTCTTTTATTTAGTTGAACTTCGTGGTATGTAAAGATAGAATTTTGTAATCGGTTTTTAATTCACTTCCGGTTTTGCTAGAATAATGTTGGTGAGTCAGAGAAAGTGCCAAGGCACTTCTCTGAAAGGAGGGGCTGACTTCTAGAGCTGCTCTCCTAATTTTGAACCAATTCCAGATGAGAGAACTGCACTTCGATTGGCACCTCCAGAGGTAACGTTATACTAAACTTGGAGGACATTGGAGCCACGAACAGATTTTACGTGCACCAGCTCCCATTAACGTACACGGTTAAAAATTAAGTACGAAAATGTGTTTCCGATGACAATACAAAATTTTAATAGTTTTAGAAATTAATTATAAATTAATAAATTAATTTTAAGGCATATTTCCTTTAGCCGGCGATAGTGCTATATATATTTAAAAGAGTGCTATATATATTTAAAAAAAATAGGATGTAATCAATTAATACTTTCTTATTAATTAAATTATTAAATTATGATGATACGTTGAAAAATTAATTTAAAAATCTTAAAAAAGAAAATAGTGTTTCAATTTTTACTTTTCCGTTGCCGCCTATTAAAAAAGGAACAGAGTAAAAATTATAATTTTTTAAATAAATTTACTAGCTTGCGCTTTCTACCAAGGGTAGAAGAAAAAGCAGGAAATGATCCATAATCGAGTTCGGTGCCCACACCAAATTAATGTATTATAACGGAAATTTTAGGAGAAAAAAAACATGAATTGTAGCCATAAAATGTGGCGTGAATTTCAATATAAACATTGAATGCGTATAAAAGAGTGGTATTTTTTTAAAAACTATTTTTGCTTTTGTACTTTTTTTCTTTATACTGAAATATGACACATGGAGAAGAATATACCTCCGATCGCAAGTGTACAAGTTCGAAGCTGAAAATTTTACATTAGATAAACTATTTATTCTGTAAGTATTTTATGAATGAAAGAGTACAACAGACTATGATATTTTGAAGCGTTTTGAAAAGATTTGGGTGTTTCTCGCCATAAGATGCTTTTACATTCTTCTATCTTTACAAGAAAAAAGTATTGGATTCATGAAAAATTTTGACCGCCGGTTTTCGACGGATTTATACGTTTTAGAAGGTCTTGAGCACGATATGACTGTTTTTAGAAAATATCTGTCTATGTGTCTCGCTCTATCTCAAGAACTACTGCCACGGAATTTAATAAAACTTTAGATTCTGTTAGACTTTGATACAAATTGGTGCTGATTCGTTTTTGGTGTAAATCACCCAACAGGTGGCGCTGTTATGCTGTATTTTTCATGATTTTCACGATAGCTCTATCTCAAGAACTAATGCACGTATTTTCTTCAAACTTCAGATTATGTTACACGTTGACATAAATAGAAGCTGATTACGTTTTGGAATAAATAGCACAACAGGTGGCGCTTCTTTGCTACTTTTCACGATAGCTCTATCTCAAGAACTAATGCACAGAATTTCATCAAACTTAAGATTTAATAAGACGTTGACATAAGTTGTTGTTGATAAGGTTTGGTGTAAATGTCCCAACAGGTGGCGCGGCTATCTATACTGCTTTTTTCAGGATTTACACGATTTTAGCGATAGCCTTATTTCAAGAACTAATGCACGGAATTCAATAAAACTTTAGATTCTGTTAGAAATTAATATAATAGCGCTGATTCTTTTTTAGTGTAATGTGAAACCTATAATAAGATAAAAAAAAGTTTTGGGATTGGCACATCCGACTCGTTTGAAGGGTCACAAAGATCTTCCCTTCTATCCTGAAGCGCTGAAAAACAATTTTGACCCAAACACGGGATTTCTCATCAGAGGCAAGTGCAGAAAAGCATAAATGTTCTCAATCTATGATTAATTATAGGTTCTTAAGGGGTCTTTGGACTTTCAAACCTACAAAAAGTTCAATCTTTAAAAAAATATATATTAAAGAGTAAAACTTTCTGAACACTTTAAAACATAATGAAAGGCATTCTTAATAGTTTTTAAATATGGAATATTTTCAAAGAGAGAACTTTAAATTTTTTTTCTCAAAATGTTATTTTTTTTTTTTTTTGGGGGGGGGGGGGGGGTATCGCGCGCAAGGTAGTTAAAAAAACTTTTCGATATTTTTTCTTGAAATTTTCAGGCTAGGCTCTATAAAGTGTGGTAGGATCTATAAAGTGAACCTAAATTTTCGTCTTTTTTTTTTTCTTTTTGCTGAAAACATATTTTTTCTTCGTATTATATTTGCTAACCACACCGGAGATTTTTTATAAGAAAAGATATAGTTATGTTTTTAAAACATAAAAATGCTAATAATAAACACTTTTTATGTTGAGTGTTAACTCAAGACTCTGAAGTATAATTAGATAGAAAAAGATTTTGATTTACATGCAGAAATTCTTTTGTAATCATGCGCGCTACCTATGTGGTTTTCAATTTTCTGCTCTATAAGTTCTGCTATACAAAACATCTATAAAAAAAAAAACACCTATAAAGAATTAATTTTCCCCATTATGATCTGAGGAAAAAAAAAATAAATGAAAAAAGAAACATATATTACTGTCTTTAAAAATTGTGTTTCTTTAACGTATACTTTTAAAAATATAAAATCACAAAAAAATGGCCCTTTTTTCTACTTTTCGACATTTTAAAAGACCTATTACCTCTTAAGATTGATTAAATATGCTTTTAATAGCAGTTGCGGAACAAAAAAACAAAACAAAATCCCTCAAAGAAATGAAACACAGCAGTTTACATGCAGTAGTATTGTCAGGTGTCCCGATTTTTGCGGGACGCCTCAATTTTCAGGGGCTCCAAGATCCATCCCACGAAAAAACTGCGCGGGGATGCCAAAAATCCCGATTTTTCATGATGCACAAAAAGTCTCGTAAACTTATTTTAGTACCCCGCTATTCGTTAGCCTGCACTGAGTGGGATTTAATGCAGTATAAGCTATAAAAACAAAACCTGTCTATAACGGAAATATTTCTTTACCAGTGGATCCGTGCGAGGATTTCGCACTGCAGTTAATATTTATTTTTAGGAATATCTAATAATTTTTAGATGCAGGTTTAAACTTCTAAAGAAAAATTAAGGATTAAAAATATCTGAAAACAACATTAGTCATATAATTTTATTTATTCAATCATAGTTACAGTAAAAACTGATCGAAGATATTAAAAGACACGTGCGAGGGAAAAAAAATATAACAATCGTGTTTTAACTGCATTAAAAGATGACGTCATCCGTTTCGGTAAAAACTTGTAACAATGAAAAATAAATTTAATACATATAAATCACAAGTTCTGTTTCAGTTGTGTTATCAGCTGCTGTTACAGTTGTACTTCATTTCGGTTTCAGTTGTGTTATCAGTTGCTGTTACAGTTGTACTTCATTTCTGTTTCAGTTGTGTTATCGGCTGCTGTTACAGTTGTGTACTTCAGTTCTGTTTCAGTTGTGTCTTAGCTGAATTAAATTTCAGTATATTATGCGGTATTTATAAAATTCTGTTAGATCATATATAAGACTGCACAAAAGAATTCGCCTAAGTGGCGGAAATTGTTAAAAATGAGTTTGTAACTGTGTTCTGTATTTATAAATGATTTATTTATACATATACCCTTCATTGTATTAAAAAAATGAAATTTCGTTATAATGTTCTGCTAGCGTTGGATAGTTTTTCATAATCGACGCATGATGCATGATTTTTTTTCTTTCTTGTGTCAATATATTCTCCTTTTAATAGACTCTGTAAAAGATGAATACCTATATTCCCAAAATTAGTTATATTTTGGTATAATATTTGAAATAAAAAAAGTTATATTTCATAACCTTTAAAAAAAAAAAACCCGATTTTAAATGAAGCGAGTGTACCGCAGAAACCTTGGGTGTATTTAAATGCTTGACCATATTTATTTATTTAATTTTATTTGTTTTTTTGTACTGATTGTTTACATCATAAAAATTTTTAGCGATTAAAATATTACTTTTTGGTATTCCCTACAACAATCCTAGAAAAATAAAAATAAAAGTGCCCCGTTAAACTGATGGCATTGAGCTCACAGGCTATTCACGCTAATTGTATGTTATACTCTTATTTCAAAGAATAATGCCCTTCGAAAAATAAAGAAATTGACAATAAATTCAGGAGGGTTTTAGCACCCCGCTCCCCTTCTTTATACTTAACCAATGAAACCCTAAAACTAATCAGGGAAGCGCCTTAGGACAATGAACCTATATATAAAATTCGAAGCAAATCGGATAATTCTGTATGAAATATCCATTTATCTAAATCAAGGGGATTAGTCCCCCGTACCCCCCTTTATACTTAACTAATGAACCTCCAAAACTAATCAGGGAAGCGCCTTATCAGAATGGACCTATATGCAAAATTTGAAGCAAAACGGTTATTTCTATCAAGAGTTATTGTGTTACTTACGTACATACAGAACCTGCGGACACACTAGCTCTCAGGCTATGATAGCCTGTTTTGTCAAACAGATAGCGCTACGTCACTTGACGAAAATCGTTGAAAAGGAATTATTTTAAAGATATTTATTTATTTATTCATTGGTTTTTGTTGAATATCTAAAAAAAGTACTGAACCAATTTTGATGAAATTTAAATGGGATCAATTCGAGAATATCCTCTTTCATTTAAAAAAAAAAGAACATGAATCGGTGGCGTTGTTTTGGAGTAATCGGTGAACATACATTTAAAAAAAAAAAAAAAAAAAAACATATGCATCGAATTGAGAACTTCCTGCATTTTTTGAAGTCGGTAAAAAAGAATGTAGAAGTTTTATTTATACCATAG
Organism: Maratus michaelseni; assembly: GCA_963931845.1. Classification (NCBI taxonomy): domain Eukaryota; kingdom Metazoa; phylum Arthropoda; class Arachnida; order Araneae; family Salticidae; genus Maratus; species Maratus michaelseni. The sequence continues at coordinate 40,449,004 of OZ007596.1, forward strand.
CTGCACAAAGAATGACTTTCTATAGGTAAATTCTCATTGCTTGAAAATACACAACATATTACCTACTTGAATATCTGCTCATTGTACACTTACCCTATTTATCATTCTTCTATCTCCAGCATAAATTATTATTTTTTTCCCCTGTCTAAACAAAAAAGATAAAAGATATTTAATCCTATTGTACCACCTTAAAAATAAAGTTTTTCAACATTTTTACATGAGAGAATAAATTGTTTTTCCTTTTACTTCTTATGTGTGGAGGGGAAAAAACACCACCAACAACAAAAACAAAAAGAATAACGAAAAAAAAAACTCCGGAATTTCTTCTAAAGAATATATGGTGCAAGTAATGTAAATCTGTTATTTGGGACGAACTAAAGTAAAGAAATGCAGCTGAAAAATATTTTATTATAAGATTTCTTATGGGCTGCATAAAGTTGAAAAGTGTTCTTTTGTCAGTTCTGAAAATGAAAAATATTTATCTCACATGGGTTTGTTTTACGTAAAATTATTCTGTAAATTGAAGTTTATCACCTTTAAACATCCTTTTCAAATATTTCTTTCTGGACATTTTCTGTGCTAACTAATTATGAAGTTCTCAAATACCAGTAAACTGTAAAAATAAGATTTGCTTTCAAAATAAACATCCATTTTATTATAAGATATATATATATATATATATATATATTTAAGCAAGAGAGTTGCTTATTTCTTTCAATTTTGTAGCAAATGCAGCGTCATTTACAATAAAATCACCTTTGATCATAAAATGATAATCTTTATGATTACTTATAGTAGATTAAGATTATGGAAGATTCTTCACGATTTATTATTAAATTCATTTGTTGAAAAACAGATTGTTATTTTTATTGTATCCACTGAAAGTTGTTTTATGTAAATGTGTATGTACGTTATAAGATAGATGTAAGCATAAAAGATGGATTTCTTAGAATGTAAGATGAATTTAAGTATGCAATATATATATGTATATGAGTCTATAAACAAGTAAAGGATGACTATACGTATGCAGATAATTATTAAGTACGCAGTATGCCTATAAAGGTGATTTAAAATTAAATTGTATGGTTATGTTATGCAATGTTAAAAAAAAGATGAAGAAGAAGAAGAAAACAAGTCGATTTTACACACAAAAAAAAAAATAAATAAAAAATAAAATAAAAAAAATCCAGCCAGGGCGAAAGTAAAAAACTTGTTTGTTTAACGGGAAAAAAAATATATATTTTCAACAGTCAAACTGTAAAAGTACAGGGTGATTATAAAAAAACTATCCCGCTATATGAGCCCCTAACTGTCATACCGTTCACAGAAACTGAATATAATTCTGGCCTAAAGTATTTTGAGGTATGCGCTCAAGAATCATGTGAAAAACAACAGTTACGGTTACAGTGACAAAATTTCGAAAATTTCAAATGGCAACACGTACTTTTTTGTATTGGAATGTGATCTTCACAGTGAAAAACCATAAAAAGCGTTGGAACGGTACCTGTAGCACGAAAATCGCCGGCGCTAGACAGACTAAGAAGAAAAGTGAAAACAACCAATAAAGGACAGATAAGCAACAGAAAGTAAAACATTTTATTGTTCAGTGCTATCCACCATCTGCCGCATGTAACGTGTCGTCGTGTGTGAAATGGAAAATGTATGAAACACAATGAAAAGTTTTGTTTCCTGTTGTTTATCTATTCTTATTGGTTGTTTTCACTATTCTTCTTAGTCTGTCTAGCGCCGGCGATTTTCGTACTACAGGTACCGTTCCAACGCTTTTTATGGTTTTTCACTATGAAGATCACATTCCAATAAAAAAAAAAAAATAGGTGTTGCCATTTAAAATTTTCGAAATTTTGTCACTGTAACCGTAACTGTTAGAATTTAACTTTTGTCTTTCATATGATTCTTGAGCGCAACCTCAAAATACTTTAAACCAAAATTTCATTCAGTTTCTGTGAACGGTATGATAGTTAGGGGCTCATATATCGGGATAGTTTTTTTTGTAATCACCCTGTATCTGGCTGTTAAAGTAAGAGGAAGTTCGTATTAAATACAGACACTATTTTAAGTAAAATAAACAGTTTTTTTACTGTTTTTTATTAATCTCTAAATTAATCATTATTATTATTATTATTATTATGATTATTTTTACTGACGCTCATATTAAAATAGGAATATAATATAAAAGAATTGGTTATGAAATGTATTTTATGCTTTTTGTGTATGAAATGTATTGCATTAATGTTTTTTTTTTTTTTTTTTTTTTTTTTTGCTTCAAACACCAAAAAATAAAATAAACGAAAGTAACAAAATAAGAAAATGTTTTTTACAATATTGACGAGATTAAAACAACCTTCAAATAGATTTTTCCGTGCAATATTTTGTTATAGCATTAATATAGATATGTATAATTTTATAATTTATAATTTTCTACCTTTACAAAGTCGAAATTTTATTTCGCATTTAAATTAAAATCATTTCTAGTGATTTTTACTTAAGTATATGTTAAATTCTTTTCGTAGAAATTCCTGAAAATGTTTGTCGCCTATCCTATTTATAATATAATACGTATACAAGGTAAAGATGGAGTCAATATCCTATTTCTTTAAATATTGACCCTAGACACATACTTCCAATTGCAAAGTTTCATTAAAAAAAGGTACAAAATTTTATGACATAAGTTGCAATCCCCTGTCGGTTCTATGTGAGAAAATACACAAACTAAATTTTTATACGGCCCTCGGAGTGTAAAATTTTCAATTAGGAAAATTTTCCTTATCCATTTCTGAATGAAAAACAAGAAATTACATCTTGATATCTGCAAAACTCACAGAGATATGCCCGTTTAAATAATTCGTCAGGCTTTAAGGGACTAGACATAAATTGAAATGTGTGTAATTCAAGAAACACTGTTAATTTGTAATTTTGTGGATGATCCTTATCTTGCATTTCAAATATCACGTTGCTTAGGGGCATGCTTGAGTGAAGTAAGTCACGAATTTTGGCTTTTAGTATCTCTGTGAGTTTTGCATAAAGATGGATTTTTTTTTTTTTTGTGTTTCAATCAGGAAATTTTTCCTAGTTGAAAATGTACCCTACAGGGACCGTATAAAAATTTAGTTTGTACATTTTCTCAAATAACTCCCCCCCCCACCCCCCCAGGGATTTGCAACTCTTGTCATTAAATTTTGCACCTTTTTTTAATGAAACTTTGCAATTGGAAGTATGTGTCTAAGGGGCTATTATTTAAGGAAATAGGTGTTTGGCTACATCTTTATGAATTCCCCTGTATATGTATATAGTATATGTATATATTTTTAAACATCTTATTTGAATTTTTAAATGTGTATTCTTTTCATGTTTGTAATCTATTTCTTTATAAATAATGACTTATTCCTTCTATTTTAGGTAAGTGAGCAACCAACATTTTCTGCCTATCTTTGTTGTAAGTAGACATTTATTTAAAAAATTTAAAAATAAATTCTAGAATTTTTTAAAGAGTCATTCGCTTTTTCTCCCTTCCACTTTTAGCTTCATTTTCTTAACCCTTTCAGGGGCAAAATGATTCTGCTGTTACAGTGTTGAAATGATTGATTGTCACCAAAATTTACGAATAGATTGGTTTGACAATAAATATATGCTTTTCTTCACGTATATTATAAAAGCAAAATTTTATTTAAACAATTTGGGTGCAATTTCGACAGTTGGGGATTAAAATTAGGTGGCATAAATAGTATACCACCGCCTTTTAACGTGTTAAAAAACTAAATTCACATTTTTTACTTTGCTTTGTTTGTAATTTATTATATTTTAATTGTATGGGGTTCTTAAATAACACATAAAAAGAATATTAGAGATTGTTATCTCTTGTTATTCAAAATAAAGGTAATGGTAAAAAACGCATCTTTCATTTTTAGTGACAGAAAACACTGAAAATTCATTAAGTATAAAGTATCATAACTGAAACAGTTTCTGTTTAAAATAATCCGACATATTTTAATGTTCTTTTTAGACTCAGGATAACCTTTTTCTAAATATTAGTTGTTATAGGAAAAAAAAGAGCAGTATAAAAATATTAAATACATATTTTAATATTGTTACAACCCCTTGCAAAACAAATGCCATGTTTGAAAGTAGTACTTGATTTGCATTACTTTTTGTAATTGAAAGTTTTTTTTTCTAAAATCACCATTGCCTGTTTTTGGAATTACTTGGTATATATATCTATAAGCCAATAGGAATCGTCATATTAAATGCAGTTTAAACGCTAAAAAAAAAAAAAAAAAAAAAAAAAAAAAAAAAGTTAACTAATTGTTATTATATATATAATATATAAAACCCCATATATAAAATGTTATATATATATATATATAACAGTTATTCTTGAAGATGATATAAGTAAAATGTGCTGCAAAAGAATTATTTTTATTCTTCGTATTTGATATATTCGATAGCTTAATTCATAATTTTTAAATTAATGTTTCTTTTAGTGGCAATGGATTTATCACATATGAAGGTTTCACCAAAAAGTAACGATAATTATTCAATGTATGTTAAAATAGTTGATAGACCGGGAGGCGGCAGCACAGACAATTACCACACCGAGTTCACGGCTGAAATTCCAGAATTAGTTAAAACTTGATTCGCATATTAAAACGCAATCAGTCTGCCAAGTCATATCTTGGTGGAAAACACCCGAAAACCCGATTTTATCTGTCGGCTCGTAGGTTTACCATTGTGTGTTCCTGCTCCCAGTCACGAGTCAACGCTAAAATCGGGTTTTAAGGGGTTTTCCACCAAGATATGACTTGGCAGACCGATTGCGTTTTAATATGCGAATCGAGTTTTAACCAATTCTGGAATTTCAGCCGTGAACTCGATGAGGTGATTGTCTGTGCTGCCGCCTCCCGATCTATAATTAGCAATATTTAATTTCGAGTTTGATGAATACAATGATTGTGTAACAAATGATGACTACAATGAATGCGTCACAAACTATTTGTCAGAGAACAGACGTCAAATCCTTAACATTTATAAAAACTCTCACTTTTTTTTCCAGACCAACAAACTTGCAGGAGATGCCTCTATAGAGGGCACAGAGACGACTCGGAATCACATAGCAATGCAGGGTCGAACATGCCGTAGTTGCGAGCTATGTTTCAAAGAAGCAGAGACAAAGAACAAAAACAGCAACATATTAATGGGACAGAAAACACTTTATTAAAAGGTTGCACTACAGAGGATGTTCGAAATTACGACCAGAAATCGTCTTCTTCTTCAGGGGTCAAATGAAGAGTTTGGTGTACGAGATCTCCCCGTTTTTTCAGTTGAAGACCTCGCCGAATCGATGTAGTTGCCGGGAGAATACACGACACGCCAGGAATCTTCCAGAACGTAAAGGAATCTATGCAGCGCCGCTGTCAAGCCTGCCTGATGACATCTTCAAACATCTTCTGTAGTACAACCTTTCAATAAAATGTTTTCTGTCCCATTAATGTGTTTCTGTTCTTTTTCTCTACTTCTTTGAACCATAGGTCGCAACTAGGGCATGTTCGACCCTGCATTGCTATGTGATACCGAGTCGTCTCTGTGCCCCCTACACCTCCTGCATGTTTGTCGGTGTGATAGTGAAATATCCTATATATATATACTCTGGTTTAATGAAATCTTATTAAACTATTTTTTTAAGTCCATTAAAATGGAGCTAGCTGGAGACGAGAGAAGCTCCCTATGTATGTATCATCTCCAGTGTCCAGTCTAACAATAAAATTTGCCAATCATGAAATTGACAAAACTTCTCGAAAATGGTGCGAGCAATTAAAATATAATTTACGGTATATAATAGGTCTTAAGAGGCTGTCAAAAAGGACAGTCTGCCGCACTGCTTTACACGTGGTCCGCTTTTGGACTGCTTGAGTCACGTGTGCTGGAAAAGCGAGAATGCAGGTGCTGCACGAAAAGTGCATCACGTGGCTTTAGCGGTCTGAAGGGAGACGAATGCGAAACGTAGTGTGGCAGTCTGTCTTTTTTGACAGCCTCGTAAATCTTCGTAAAACGTAGCCCGATTTTTGAAATTCGATCTGTGGCCTGAGAAATTAAAGGTCAAAGTTTTAATGTAAACCATATGAACAATTTCGATTATCGTATTCTAGCAGAATAATTCACACCAAAACAATGCCTGGATAGGTAATAATGAATTCAAAATTTGCTGAAGTAACAACATACTAGAAATTTTAAATGAAAGAACCTTTATAAATGCGAAAATTTGGTACTTTTTTATGAGTTGGGTACAAATTTCGCTAATTGCAGACATTTTTTCTCGCTAAAAGCTGCTTTTATTTTTGCGTGTGTAAATTATAAACATTGCTTTGATTTTGAAATAAATGTTTTATTTCTCATTAAAACATTTTTTAGTTGAATCTCAACGAACCGAAGGCAAGCGAAGCTCCCCAAGAAGCACTCCAAAGCGAAGCACTCCAATATGACAATAAAATGAACACGATTTCGCGGCATTGGCTTGATCAGATGCAATGTAAACTTACCATAAACATAGATCTTAATAAGAGAGAGGTAATAAAGTGGCCTGATTTTTGAAATTCTATGGTCATTATTCGCAATGTAAAGAATAATTTAGCGATGAAATTTAAATGTAGTACAGTAAAACCTCCATAACGGACACTCCCGAATAGCGGATACCTCTATTTAGCGGACACTTTTGTGATCCCCAAAACCTGTATATTTGTACATTTTTAACTCTCAATAGCGGACACCTCTAAACAGCGGACAAATTCTGTGCTCCCGAGGTGTCCGTTATTCAGAGGTTTTACTGTATTTGATTTTTCTACATTTTATTTTTATAAAAGTTCTTTCTTATAGATTTGGTATTATTTTAAGAGCTGTGGTATGATAAGTTCTCAGTTACAATGATTTCACAGACACAGACTAACCGTCTGTGCTTTAGTTACAAATTTTTGATTAAGCCTTGTGTATTACGAGCTTATTTTACGTATCTAAGGTATTTCAGAATCTCATCAAAACAGATATTATATTTTAATGTTTTTGAGGTAGTTTTTACAATATTTACATGAAACAAATTCATATACTATTTTTTGTTCGATATTCTAAGATTAGAATTATTTCTTCTCCCATCTCTTCCTCTCACTCAGATTTTCTTGAAGCTTTTTTTCAACTTTAAAAATTTCAAAAATTAACCTGTTTTTATGATCTGATGCTTGGAAGCTCCTTTTATACTTTTTTTTGGTCAGTCGTTTAAGAACAGGTTATTCCTTTGATTAAAATACAGTCGAACCCCGCTATAATGAACCTGGGATATAGTGAACACTCGGATATAGTGAACTTTTTTGCTGGTCCCGTCCGATCTCCCATTCAACTAATGTTATTTTATACGCTTATAGTGGACAGCTGAGATTTTGGTAGCTCGTTTATAGTGGACTCAAATTTTATTTCCCCAGATTTTTTTTTTCAGTTCTCCAACTTTAAAATTGTACTAGTTGTGACTGCAAATGATGACATGGTTTTATATTGTGTCAAATTCACTCTTTCACGCTCATCGCAAACCAGCACATGCTTTTTCTTCCCCTCCTCACCCTATTACAGGAACAAACCTCTCGTCTTCGTTTCTCGCTTATTCTAGGAAAAAGCTCCGGTGTTCACGTGCTAATTTCGCCCCCCCCCCTTGGTATAATCGATCGGAACAGTCCAAGGATGTCCCTCGTTTTACAGTGTCTCTCTTCATTATTCTTTTGATGGATTTGAGATAAGAAGACGTTTTTTCAAGAGCAGCTAAAAATTTTGTAAAAATGGCGAAATCTTTGAAAAGAAAAGCATTTTCGATGGATGATAAGGTTAAAATAATTAAACGTATTGAAGATGGAACAAATCAATCGGCATTGTGCAACGAATTTTTCTTATCAAAATCTACAGTTTCGAACATTTGGAAAAATTGCAGTGCGACTCTTGCTGCACACAATAAAAATTTGGATTTTTCGAAGAAACTACGTGAAAGAGAAAATGTGGAAGAAGATCTATTAAAATGGTTCACCATTCAATGGGATAGAAATCTTCCTGTGACCAGACCCATGCTTCAAATTAAAGCGAATGAGTCTGCCGAAAATTTCGGAGAAAACAGTTTTGTGTGCTCTAATGGATGGCTGAATAGGTTCAAAAAACGGAACAATATTTCTTGTGGAAAGATTGTTGGTGAAGCAGCAAGTGTTTGCGCATCGGATGTGGAAAAGTGGAAAGCTCAAATGTAGCCGGATGCAATCCAGGGTTATGAAGAGAAGGATATTTTTAATGCTGACGATGCTGGATTATTTTACAAAATGACTCCCGATCAGGCGTTAAAATTTAAAGGACAAAAGTGCACTAACGGGAAGCTCTCGAATGTGAGAATAACTGTTCTTGTATGTGCAAATATGAACGGATCAGAAAAGCGAAAATTAACTGTCGTGGGTAAATCCCAAAAACCAAGGTGTTTTAAAAATGTTAAAAAACTACCCATCAATTACAAAGCTAATCAAAAATCCTGGATGACTTCCAGTTTTTTTTTAAAGAAGAACTTCGACAATGGGACAATGATTTGTTGAAGCAAAAACGTAAAATTGTTCTCCTTGTCGACAATTGCACAGCTCATCCCCACTTAGAAAATCTGAAATGCATTAAGCTCATTTTTTTGCCTCCAAATACGACTTCTGTGCTACAGCCCATGGACCAGGGCGTTATTCGCAGCCTGAAGTCCCACTATATAGGAAACAACTAGTAATGCGGATTTTGGAGAACTATGAAGAAAACAATACGGAATACAACATCTCACTTTTGGAAGCAGTCGTTTTGTTGGAAAAGTCATGGAGACAGGTGACATCAGCAACAATCCGCAACTGTTTCCGATGCGCAGGTCTTTTGAAAGATGTGTTGTGGGAAGGAAAATATGTCAACGTGGAGGACGAAGATGATGAAGAAGTCTTAGCAATAGCTCTGTGGCTGGAAAAGCATAATGTGAACATTTTTCCAAGGGACGTTACTGAGCACTTCGAATCTTGCGATAATGAAGTGTATACTTGTGGTACCCCCACAGATGATGACATTGTATCTGGAGTTAAACAAAAGAACGATGTTGAAGAAGAATTAGAAGACTATATTGAAGAAGAATTTGAAATTTCGGCACCTTCTATCTCGGAAGTGAAATCGGCAGCGAATACCCTGAACATTTTTTTTCTACAGAAATTGTGGACCAAAAAATATTAGATTCTTTACTAATTGTTGATAAGAAAATTGATGAACTCTACTTAAAATCGAACTGCATTCAATCAAAAATTACAAATTTCTTCCATAGAATGTAAAAATAAAATCAAGTTTTAGTAAGTAACTTTTTTCTTTTTATTACTTGATTTATTGTCAATTTAATTAGTTAATAATTTGTAAGTAAATAACGTATTATAGTAATCATTATTTTTAACAATACATCATATACTAAAAAATCAATAATAACAATCATATGCAAAAAAAAAAATTCTTTTAAAATAATTTGGATATAGTGAACCATCGGCTATAGTGGACATATTTCTGGGTCCGTAGACGGTTCACTATAGCGGGGTTCGACTGTAGTAATAATAATAATGATCTTTCTTTCTTTCTTTATTTTGTTCTTTATTTTATGTCGTTTTGTTTTTGCTTCCTATTTAGACTTTTAATTCCCATCCCCTTTTTGTCTTTGTTCCTCTCTCTTTTTCGTTCCTAAATTTTAACTCTTCCTTCTGTCTCTCTGCTTACGATGATGCTTCCTCTCTCCATGCATGCGCCAATTTTATTGCTTCAACAGGATTTTCCATTTGCATTTCTTAATTCATTACGCGAGTTGATTTCTCTCTGCACGTGACTCTTTTATCGCCTGAAGAACGCCCGACTTCAGTATCGGCCGAGAAAGGTCTCGTTTGTTTATCCCGCCTTAACCTTCCTACCCTGAATGGGTCGAATCGACCCACTTCTATAAATTATTTAATTCAATTGGAACCAGCTTTTTTTTTCATAAAGTAAGTTAAATAAATGCTACAGAGAACTACGTTAAATAAATATGTTAAATCATTATCAAAAACAAATTCTGGTGTGAAATGTTTTTATCAACGTTCAGTAAAATTTCAACAGGGTACGAAAGTTAAGACGGAATTCATGACGTCAGACCATGTGATCTCCGACAGCCCCAATCGTCTGAAAAACCACTTGTTTGTTTCTCCCTCCCTAGGACGGTTTTCTCGACCGATTGGGTCGGCAGATATCAGGTATTCTAACGTCATGAACTCCGTCCTAAGCCACCGCCATAACAAACAGGAGCTTCCTCGGCCAGTACTGAAGTCGGCCATACCTGATTATCTATTATTTATATAGGTCTGTTATTTTCGTTGCGAAACAATCGTAGTTATTTTTTAAATTGTGTAGTGTTTTAAAGTATCGTGTGCGTTTAATCTTTCACAATGTGATTTTTAATCTTAAATTACTGATGGAAAATTTCAATTAAATTTTCCTGTTTTAGACATTTATAATGTATTTGCACTTTTAATATATTTAGACTTTTTATCAGGAATCTTTGAATGTAATCTGTAAGATAGTTTCTAATCAACTCAGATTTCTAAAATAAATATTCGGTTAAAAAAAAATTTTTTTTTAATCGTTATAACAAGCACATTTACTTAGTTTCATCTCTCTAAAAGTTTTTGCTAACTTATTCAATAACTTATCCTTTATGTATCTCGAAGGACCCCGTCTTGTTTTCTTAAAAGAACATTTCATTGATTTACTTAGCGTATGTCCTCTCTCTTTCTGAAAATTTTTATTCTGCGTTTAGCAACGTGACATATATTGAACCGATAAATGTGCAATGGCTTTAATCATTTATCCAGTTTTAAAATTTCATGTAATCAATCCTTTTACCTAAATGAAAAACAATATAGCAAAGTAATGTCAAGCATATTTCAGATGGAATTCATAAAATTTTAATGACTTGCGTACATAGTTTGTCCTTTTAATACTTAGTAATGGATGTAATGTTCATTTAGAAAAATTTCCTACCAAAAGTTGTATTTTAAATATTTTTTATAGAAGCCTTATTGAATTTTCAGCGTTTTGAAAAAGCATCTATAGAACAAACATCACCGCTTAGTAATATTTGACATTTTATTAAATATTTGATGTGAAAATAGTCGTTCTTTGTTTGAAATTTAAAATATTATTTTTTAGGGTTTCGTTCATCTCACGAAACCCTATTCGTCCCGCTACGAGGTCTGTCCGTCACAGAGCCGATTTTCGAGAAACTATATAACTTACAGACTTGAAATTTTATGTGCTTATAGTTGAATACCTACTATGAAGCTAAGAATCATAAAATTAAAAAAAAACGTATTATTTTAACATAGAGAGATAAAAAACCAAAAATCTAACAGCTTTCTCCTATTAAATTGAAACATTTTTCGTTATAGCAGTTGCCAATAATTAAAAATTCACAATATAATTATTTCTACAATAATTAATTTTATATTGAAAGATTTCCACGTGAAAAATGAAAATGAAATAAAAAGTTTCACCAATTCAAAAGAGATTAATATCACGTTCTATTGGTAATAAAAAGGAAATTAAAAAAAAATTCTCAATAATACAAGGAGTATGAGTATGTGTAAGTACAGAAAGCAGCTTAATTTGACGTCATTAGAGAATTAAAAAGAAAATTAATCTGACGTCCTATTGCAAGTTTAACGGACTTTTTCAAATGCTTGAGAATAATACAAAGAGAATATCAATATGAGTAATAGAGAAAGCAAGTAGGTAGGACGTTAGCAAGTGATTCTAACGTCATATGAGTGTGAGGAACGTATTGAATAATGATAAAACCCGATTATGGAAATATTGACAAATTTTAACATTTTGAAGGTCTGTATACAACACTGTTAAAAATGTGCAGCACACTGTCCAGTCATTTGACCGGTTTTGTAGAAAACGGTTACATAACCGTAATTTAACACTATTCTGACCATAATATGGGGAATAATATGGCTAGAATAGCGCTTAACTACTTTTATGTAACCGTTTTCTATAAAAAAGGTCAAATGACTGGACAGTTTGCTGCAAATTTTTGACAGTGAACATGTTTAATTTTGAAATTGATTTTTTTTTAAATATCGCATTTAGTCCACATGACAGATATTATTATGACAGAGTATAATAGAGGGCTTCGCCCGCTATCGGACCGGTTCAGATTTTCGAAAAAACAAGAAAAATAGACCGGTAAATTTTTACTTTATAAAAAAACATGACTTTTTTTTTTTAATGAAATTTATTTGGATTTATTAAAGTAAGGATAAAGTGTTTTGAAAGGAATATTAAACGAAACCCCTTGTGCGATCTTCGATCACACTTACCCACTTGTTTTAGTTTTGTTTTTACAAATTCACTTTCGAAAAAAGCATTATAAATATTTTTAACTAATCATGAAAATTGCCCCAAAGGATTGTAAGCAAATACGAGTAAGATCGCAACATATATTTTGCTCACAGTAGTATTGCTACTACAAATGTAGGGTATTTTGCAACAGTTAATACATATGTTAAGATACATGTATATGTGTGTATAAGAAAATTGTTAGAAGAGCAATTATACATATTAATATAAGTAGTAAAAGTTGAATATTATTTTCGGGGCCATATGTGAGAACAACACTGTTAAAAATAGCCGTTGCTTTACTGCATAATTTACTGTACATTACCGTATTACTGTAAATATTGCCCTTACCCGTTAAAAATCAGTTATTGGCTGCAAAATTCTGTCATTGACCGTAACTGATCATTTTTACAGGATTATCCCTGGTCCAACAGTCATTTACGGCCAAGAGAGAAAGAAATACAGGTTGTTACAGTCTTTTACGGCAGATCACGGGCAATTTTAGTAAATCACCGTTATTCGCTACCGCAAACCGTAAAGGAACAGTAGATTACAGCCATCTCATCTGAGTTTTGATTTTGGAAAATGGCAACGAACGCGTCGCGCCATGTTTGTTTATTTTCGCACGAGGAAAGAGGAAAAAGCTCGGTAAAGAAGCACGCCTGGCCTGGCTGTACCAATACCGGATTTATTCAGGTATTTATTTATCTGGTTATCTAACCTTATTAATTTAAAAATGAATTTTAATATCAAAGTTTATGTAGAGTAGACAGTGTTCGAAATTTGCAGTCGTTAGTCGTCAAATGCAACTAATTACATTATAGCATTTGACAACTACAAAATTATTCCTGGATGTGAAATTTGACGCCTAGGCCTAGCTTTTTTAACACTTAGTTTTTGCCAATCACCCGCTTTTGAAAATTTGGTCTCACACCAAACATAAATTCTAATGTGAGACAGTTAGACTGTGAATTTTAGCAGAGTGTAAAAATCCAAATGAATTTATTAATTTATGCAAACTTCTAAACTTTATAGTGAACCTGCCATTTAGCACTGCTGAATGTGAAAAGGGATTTAGTCTGTTTAATTTAATAAAAAAACTAGCTGACCCCCGCCCGGCGTTTCCCGGGCCCGTGATAATAAATAAATAAATAATAATAATAATAATCAAGTTTTTATTATTTTACATCTTTAACCCGATTTTGTATGAAATTATATTTTAAGAAGAAAAATTCGCGAAAAAATATTGATATTTAGTGATTAGCACTCATTTTCTTGGTTTTTTTTTTTTTTTTTTTTTTACGCAGTATCGTTTCATAGTTTTAAAATAAAGTTATTTTTGTCCTAACTCTTTAAAATCTTTATGGGTGATAAATAAAACGGTTTTACAGCCCGTGTACAAATTTCGGGAAAAAATATTGTTATCCAGTTGTAAAAGAGATGCTTTCTTCTCGCTTTTTTGTTTGTTTGTTTTCTCGTCGGCTCCTTTAACATAGCAATAAAAAATAGTCCTCATCTTGCGAACTCTTTGACATTTCAATCAGTTATAAATACAACCATCTCCAAGCTCTCTTTAAAATTTTGTGAAAAATATACATATTTAGTAGTGAAAACATGAGTTCTTAAAAAAAAAAAAAAAAAAAAAAAAGCTTTAGCTTTTAACCTCAGAGCAAAAATATATTTCCATCCATTTTTAATCAACCCTTTTCCATCCCCCTAGGCTAAACAGGTTAATCAATCAGTCTTATCGTTTTTGAGGGGAGAATCCTTCAAAAAAAGTTGACGCATGCGTAAAGAGACGATATTCGTGTGAAATTTTGGCAAAATGCGCTTTCTGTTTTAAATATATAGATGATACACGTAACCATTTATCCACTGATACTGTTAATGATTTATTAATGGCAAAATTGTACGTACCCAATTTAATAGATTTTTATCCAGATAAAGCTATAAATCCCTGTGAAATGATGCAGCTGAAGGACGGTTAGACGTCCTGATTTTAGTATCTAACTTATTAAAATTAGTGGGTATTGTTTGAGATTCGGCCAAACAATACCATGATGTAGAAAAATTATTCTCCAGTCAGACAACACACGAAGTTACGAATCATAGTAAAGGCGAATTCGTGTCAAAAACCAATAAAGCGAACGATCTAGAAAATGAAAATCGTTGGTTTAAAAATTCTCTAAAATGTCGCAGGAACGATAAAATGTTGTCACAATATATGGCTCTTCATTTTTATCGCCGCCTCAAGCTAGATCATTTAGAAACGAGGGCCAGAAAATGCAAGCCCTCATAAATGATATTATTCAAGTCTACCCAGGGTACGGAAATGAGGGGCTAAAGCTTTTGGATTTTCAAAGACCAACGGCAGAGTCTGAAAACATCGAGGGTGCATTACCAAAAGTCTCTCAAAATTTAAATTCTTTTCAATTAGAAGGTGAAGTGCCTTACATTGACGATGTTTCAGACCCTGACTGGGATCCCTTTTGGTAAACATTAAATTATTTTTAATTAATTAATTTTTTTTTTTTTTTTTGTAAATATTAACTTTTTTTATGTGTAATTATTTATATATTTTTTGTATGCAATTTCCCTTTTTTCTGAATCGCCGTCTCATTTATTGGCTGTTATTATATTTATCCTTTTACTTTTACTTAAAAAAAAAAAAAATTGGGGGCAGTTGTGAGCGAGATTATAAGTTAACATTGTTTTGAATTTAGTGTAATCAAGATTGACAAAAGATTTCTGGTCAGTTTTTTTTCTCTTTTTTATTGTCCAACATGTTTTTAAAACGGGGGTTCAGGGGGGCAGAGCCCCCCTGACAATAACAAATATTCATCTGAAAAATCACATTTCTTTAGCTTTTGAATCATTAGTTTATTTAGAATGTTGTTAAAATTTGCGTAATTGGATCGTGATAAATTTTTCAAGATGGCGGAAAAACTTAGTTTTTAAATCTTTGTTATTTATAAAATCATTTTCAACTTTTAAAAATGTTGCAAAATCATTGATTTATAAATAGCATACAGATTTAAAAATGTTTTCTGCAATCTTTGAAATTTTTTTCATGTCGCCAAAACGGCATTTTGGCGCAATTTTTCTGCCAAGCAGCACAGGATACAGATCTCTTCCCACAAAATTCACTATCGCAGAAAAATAAAAATGTCATTTAATGTAACACCGCACTTCATTCACATGCAGAAACTCTTAAGAATGATTTTTGTTCAGTATTATACCTTTACTATAAATAATATTTGCAATGTCAACAAACTTAGATACTTTTGAGGTAAATATATATTCAATGTTTGATACTGTAATTTTGAGTAAAAAAAATTACAGTAAGTAAGTAAAAAAAGGATTAATTTTCATCTAAGTCATATGTGAAACTTTTATTTTACAATATTGTTATGTCTGTGCATTTTTTAAGCACTCTTTTTTAAAATACTCAAAAAAATACCAAATGACAAAATACATAATCGCAGAAAAATGAAAATTTACTTAATGTAACATCTGTGCTTCATTTATCCTTCAGAAACTCTAAAAATGATTTTTGTTCAGTATTAATAGCTTTAGTACTATAAATAACTGTTATGTACAGCAATGTTAGGCCCTTTTGAGGTAAATATTTAATGTTTGATACTTTAATTGTGAGTAAAAAAAAAGTTGTAAATAATTTCTTGTTAAGCAAATATATATTTTTTTAATCATACCAAATATTAGAAAACAAGAAGTGTAATAATTTAAAATGAATTTTTTCGAACTTATATATAAATATAAAACTATTTAAATCTACAAAACACGGTAATATGTGGCCGTTAACTTAACAGAAGTGGATACTAAACATACAGTGTCTACCGACCAGCCACTGCATACTAATGCAAATATTGAAATTTAACCTTTAATTGACATTATTCAAATAAATATTTCCTGGTATATATATAGATATATTGTATCATTTTAGGTAGAACCACTCTTTCCATGAACATCGTAGCATCGCTGTACATTTTGATCATCAATTGAAGACTAATATCCGGATTGGGGTAAGCTGGAAACCTGTTCTACATGTCTATCTCTTCCTTATTAAATTTTGTTTAATTTGACTACTCATACCAGGGGTTGATACAGACAAAATTTGGGCCTATTTAGGGCCTATTTGAAACCTATTTGATTAAATGGGTCCCTTCACAAAATTCTTTTTACTAAAATAGGCCTTTTCACAAAATTT
This sequence comes from Maratus michaelseni, assembly GCA_963931845.1. NCBI lineage: Eukaryota > Metazoa > Arthropoda > Arachnida > Araneae > Salticidae > Maratus > Maratus michaelseni. The sequence goes on from OZ007596.1 coordinate 40,465,688, forward strand.
TATTCCATAAAAACTTACTATTTATTATTTAATTATTATTTTGTGATGTTCTAAAATGTGTAATTTGTAAACAACTTCACCAGAGAGAAAAACTTCAGCAAAAGGATTTAAAAAAGTTTTTGTTATTAAATGCTTGACTCGAATTTGAGTAACTGGATTTCAACTTTCATTAGAAAATGTTATTTTTCACAAAAATATAATAAATTTCACAAAAATAACCTTTATTTTTCACAAAATGGGCCCCAAGGGAAAAAACCCTGCATCGACCCCTGCATACATCTCATTCGGTTCAGTAGTTATGACTCAAAAACCATCCTCTACTTTAGATTCTCATATCTCTAACGAATTAGACTTTTGTCAACTGAACCAGCCCCTCCCATGTAGAAATCTACAATTGTTTGTGCATTCTTGCCTTAATATAAATAGCTTGTACTTTAATGAACAATTTAAGACCTTTTTTATGTAATTATGTCAATTACTTAATGAGTTATTCACATTTTAGCATATGCTGTTTTAGTTTCTGTTTTAAACCATTTTCTAAATTTTGAAAAATTCCATGTTCTTTGCATATATTTTTAATACTTTTAACTTATTGAAAACTATGTAAAACATAAAAAAATTAATGAGGATTAATTTAGTATCATTGTTTTTAAGTTTTGTACATGTATTGATTATAGGTGCAGATTCACGGCTGCCAGTCGCCACGTGGTGACTAAATTTTTTGCTGTGGCCACTAACTTTCGGTGTTTAAGTCGCCATGTGATTTAAAAGTAATCCATTTCTGGTATTCCCAGTCCCCATCGTGAAATGTTGATATTTTTTTTAAGATTAAGACCAAAACACACACATTATTGTTATATTTTAATAACATTTCAGAATGATCTGTTTAACACAGCAAACTATTAAATATATTCGAATAGCAATGTTATTCGTAACATCTGATAATTTTATTTTACATAGACTGTGATTTAAATTATATATATATATATAAACAAATGTTTGAAGTGTGTTTTTATTTTTATAGTGCAAAATATTCTCACAAATTCAGATTTTCTTTCATATGTACTTTTGTCTGGCAAAATCAAAATAAGAAATATTGTTTTTCTGATATTCCCCGCTATCATGATTGCTTAGATTATCTGCATATTGTTTTTTAAACCGTATCTTGCCCAACTTTATCTTCTGACTGTACATGATTTAAGATTTAATTAATATTCAAATTTTGTTGTACACGTGTTTATATTAAATAAATTACTTTACACTTTGAATTAATTATTATTATTTTTTTTTTTTAGTTTTTTACCCTATATAAACACTATTGTTTTTATGCATTTGTTTTACAATTGTGGCCACTGGATTTTTTGGGTTTAGGAGCCAGTGACTCCTTCCAAATGTTGGGAATCTGCACCTATAGTATAGATGCAATTTTCAAAACTTCATTTTTTCCTCATGTTTTTCCAGTGGTGTTTTCATTTAACATCCTCCTTTTGTGCACCCACTTTTTAATATGTTTTCATACTTTTAACAACTTTAAACATTAATGGCATCTTAGCTTATAATACGTAATGGTTTTAGTATTCATTATTTTTAGTTTTGATGGGTTTTAATTTTAATATGTATAAGTTAGATTTTTGTTTTTATTCTAAATTGCAAATGGCACCCCATAGACTTAACATTATATTGTTTACGTTAAATTTTCATTGTTTTTATAATCTTTAATATAATCTTTTTTAGTATATATATTTCTTAATTTAGTTAGTGTAACCTTTTACTCATCTTACTTGTCTAAAATTTTAATTAATGGAACCATTTTAATGTTTTAAATAAATTATTTTTTGAGTATCGCTTTGTAAAGTTGTTTACATTCACTTAACATTTATTTCGATGTTTTTTAATAAATTAATTAAAAATACAAATTTTTAATTTTTTGATTATTTTAGGAATTTAAATCATGCTTGAATTAAACTTTTATTTTCCTTTGGATTTTTAAAAAAAAATTAATATTTTCTATTTTTAATTGTTAATTAAATTTTATTTTGATAATTCAAAAAGGGCAAATTAGTTCATTTCTGCAATAACCAGGAGTCGAGGCAGGATTTTTTTTCTTGGGGCCCATTTTGTGAAAAGTAAAGGTTATTTTTGTGAAATTTATTATATTTTTCTGAAAAATAACATTTTGTAACGAAATTTGAAATCCAGTTATACTCAAATTTGAACCAAGCATTTGTAAACAAAAACTTTTTTAAATCCTTTTACTGAAGTTTTCTTCTCTGGGGGAACTTGTTTGTTTACAAATTACACATTTTAAAACATCACAAAATAATAAATAAATATTAAATGGTAAGTTTTTATGGAACTGAATTTTGTGAAAGGACCTATTTTAGTAAAAGGAATTTTGTGAAGAGGTCCATTTTATCAGATTGATTTTTGTGAAGGGGACCATTTTATTAAATTGATTTTTGTGACGGGGCCTTAAAAAGGCCCCAAATTTTGCCTGGATCGACCCCTGATAACATATATCTCCAGTCAGATAGTTTAGTTGTTTTTTGCAGCAAATATTAATAAATATTCTATTTAAAAGAACCCGATATGTATCCAAGCACTTTTGACAGATAGAGGAAAACTTTTAAGAATCTTTCCTGACCAATGGTATTCCATCTTTTCATTATTTGGGTTTTAAAGCTGATTTTTAATTGGCCATTGATAGTAATGATTTATAATGTGAGTTTTAGTACAATTAGCGCTTGGACAATGGAAAATTGGGATGTATATGGTAGACATGGTAAAAAAGAGAATGTTATTTATGAGTCACAAGTAAAGTTACAGTTTAAATAGATCTTAATTTCTTTTGTTTGTTTATCCTGTATTAAATGTCAATTTTATGTAAAGTTATGGGCACATAATTTAATTATCTTTTATACTGGTTTGTAAGCATTCATATAGAGTATTAATATCCTTGATATAATTTACAGAGTTATAATACCTTTAAATTCAATTTAATTTTAATTTGCTTTTAATTAAACTCATTGTATAATTATTGCTTTCCTCCCAGCATATAAACAAACATTTTACAGGGCTTGAAATTCAATTTTAACAAGGAGGGGAGCCTCCCTACCAACATTTTTAAATGGAGGGGAGTTGTAATGTTTGGGGGGGAGAAAAAAAATCTTTAAACCCCACTGTTATTTTACGTTCTATTTAAAGAATTACATTAATGCAGACATGACAAAATACCATTGAAAAAATTAAGTCAACTGAGAATGATTATGTAAAATGTTTATTTTTATTATAAAAAAGGGAAGAAAGTTAAGTTTTATATATGCAGTGTATTTTTCAAGTTCCATTAAATGTGTTAAGGACCCTTAATAATTAGGTTGTTAAATAAATTTCTGAATTTAGATTTTATTTGATTGAGATTCACCTATCGATCGCTGAAAAGAAGCAAAGTTTGTCGATCTGTCACCAAAAAATGCAAAGTTCCTCGATCAGTCGTGGGAAAAAAAGCAAATTTTGTCGATCGATTGTGGAATAAACGCAAAGTTCGTCGATCTGTCCCCAAAAAACGCAATGTTCGTGGATCTGTCGCAGAAAAAACACAAGGTTCGTTGATCAGTCATTTAAAAAACGCAAAGTTTGTTGATCAGTCATTTAAAAAACGCAAAGTTTGTTGATCAGTCATTTAAAAAACGCAAAGTTCGTTGATCAGTCATTTAAATAACGAAAAGTTCGTTGATCAGTCATTTAAAAAACGCAAAGTTCGTTGATCAGTCGTTTAAATAACGAAAAGTTCGTTGATCAGTCGTTTAAATAACGAAAAGTTCGTCGATCAGTCGTTTAAATAACGAAAAGTTCGTCGACCAGTCGCTTAAGAAACGAAAAGTTCGTCGATCAGTCGCTTAAAAAAACCTTAAGTTCGTGAATCAGTCGCAGAAAAAACGCAAAGTTCGTTGATCAGTCATTTAAAAAATGAAAAGTTCGTTGATCAGTCGTTTAAAAACCAAAAAGTTCTTCGATAAGTTGCTTAAAAAACTTTAAGTTCGTCGATCAGTCGTGAAAAAAAAATGCAAAGTTCGTCGATCTGTGGTTGAAAAAACGAAAGTTTCTGGATCTGTCGCAGAAAAACCCCACAAAGTTCGTCGATCTGTCACCAAAAAATGCAAAGTTCGTCGATCTGTCACCAAAAAATGCAAAGTTCGTTGATCTGTCACCAAAAAATGCAAAGTTCGTTGATCTGTCACCAAAAAATGCAAAGTTCGTCGATCTGTCACCAAAAAATGCAAACTTTGTCGATCATTTGCTGCGAAAAAAGCAAATTTAGTCGATCGATTGTGGAATAAACGCAAAGTTAGTTGATCTGTCTCCAAAAAACGCAAGGTTCGTCGATCAGTCGCTTAAAAAACACAATGTTCGTCAATCTGTCGCAGAAAAAACGCAAAGTTCATTGATCAGTCATTTAAAAAATGAAAAGTTCATCGATCTGTCCCCAAAAAGTGCAAGGTTCGTCGATCAGTCGCTTAAAAAATGCAATGTTCGTCAATCTGTCGCAGCAAAAACGCAAAGTTTGTTGATCAGTCATTTAAAAAATGCAAAGTTCGTCGATCAGTCGCTTAAAAAACCTTAAGTTCGTGAATCAGTCGCTTAAAAAACCTTAAGTTCATCGATCCGTCGTGAAAAAAAAATGCAAAGTTCGTCGATCTGTGGTTGAAAAAACGAAAGTTTGTGGATCTGTCGCAGAAAAAATGCAAAGTTTGTCGATCTGTCGCGGAAAAAACCCAGAAAGTTCATCGATCTGTCGTGGAAAAAATGCAAAGTTCGTCGATCTGTCACTAAAAAATGCAAAGTTTGTCAATCAGTTGCAGGGAAAAAATGCAAATTTCGTCGATCGATTGTGGAATAAACGCAAAGTTGGTCGATCTGTCTCCAAAAAACGCATGGTTCGTCGATCAGTCGCTTTAAAAACACAATGTTCGTCGATCTGTCGCAGAAAAAATGCAAAGTTCGTTGATCAGTCGTTTAAAAAACGAAAAGTTCATCGATCTGTCTCCAAAAAGTGCAAGGTTCGTCGACCAGTCGCTTAAGAAACGAAAAGTTCGTCGATCAGTCGCTTAAAAAACCTTAAGTTTGTGAATCAGTCGCTTAAAAAACCTTAAGTTCGTCGATCAGTCGTGAAAAAAAAAATGCAAAGTTCGTCGATCTGTGGTTGAAAAAACGAAAGTTCATAGATCTGTCGCAGAAAAAATGTAAAGTTTGTCGATCTGTCGCAGAAAAAACCCCACAAAGTTCGTCGATCTGTCGCGGAAAAAACGCAAAGTTCGTTGATCTGTCACCAAAAAATGCAAAGTTCGTCGATCAGTCGTGGAAAAAAAGCAAATTTCGTCGATCGTTTGCGGAATAAACGCAAAGTTTGTCGATCTGTCCCCAAAAAACGCAAGGTTCGTCGATCAGTCGCTTAAAAAACACAATGTTCGTCGATCTGTCGCAGAAAAACACAAAGTTCGTTGATCAGTCGTTTAAAAAGCGAAAAGTTCGTCGACCAGTCGCTTAAAAAGCGAAAAGTTCGTCGACCAGTCGCTTAAAAAGCAAAATGTTCGTCGATCTGTCACCAAAAAAAAGCAAAGTTCGTCGATCAGTTGCGGAAAAAAAGCAAATTTCGTCGATCGATTGCGGAATAAACGCAAAGTTCGTCGATCTGTCCCCAAAAAACGCAAGGTTCATCGATCAGTCGCTTAAAAAACACAATGTTCGTTGAACTGTCGTTTAAAAAATGCAAAGTTCGTCGACCAGTCGCTTAAAAAGCGAAAAGTTCGTCGACCAGTCGCTTAAAAAGCGAAAAGTTCGTCGACCAGTCGCTTAAAAAGCGAAAAGTTCGTCGACCAGTCGCTTAAAAAGCGAAAAGTTCGTCGACCAGTCGCTTAAAAAGCGAAAAGTTCGTCGACCAGTCGCTTAAAAAGCAAAAAGTTCATCGATCTGTCACCAAAAAAAAGCAAAGTTCGTCGATCGATTGCGGAATAAACGCAAAGTTCGTCGATCTGGCCCCAAAAAACGCAAGGTTCATCGATCAGTCACTTAAAAAACACAATGTTCGTTGATCTGTCGTTTAAAAAATGCAAAGTTCGTCGACCAGTCGCTTAAAAAGCGAAAAGTTCATCGACCAGTCGCTTAAAAAGCGAAAAGTTCGTCGACCAGTCGATTAAAAAGCGAAAAGTTCGTCGATCAGTCGCTTTAAAAACCTTAAGTTCGTCGATCAGTCGTGAAAAAAAATGCAAAGTTCGTCGATTTGTGGTTGAAAAAACACAAAGTTCATGGATCTGTCGCGGAAAAAATGCAAAGTTTGTCAATCTGTCATGCAAAAAAACATAAAGTTTGTCGATCTGTCGTGAAATTCGTTAATCGATAGTCGATAAATCACGAAATTCAACAATTAATAGCAGAAAACTCGCAAAATTTATCAAATTGTCTCGGGAGGGGGGGGGGGGGGTGCGAATATCGTCGAATGGCTTCGAGAAAAAAGAATCTCAATTTGTCAAATGGTTTCAGGGGAAAAATCGTGAAATTCGCCAAATGGTTTCGATATTCGACGAGCGACAGCAGGAAAAAAAATCTGTTTCCATTCAATCATCACAGTTGGTGAGTGTGGCTATTAAGTTTGGCCAGTGGTAATAATAAAGTCAGTCGCCAAATTTTCAGTATTACTCGCCAGATGGCGAGTGCTAATTTTGTCCTATATTACTTTACAGCTCTATATACTTTATATTTGGCATAATAGTGTTTAAGATACTAAGACAAATAAAAACTTTGGAAAATTCCAACAAATCAAAAACTTTAATTTTTCTTTTTTTTTTAATGACCAGATCAGTTGATGGAAAATATCTCAAAATTTGCCAATCAGTTAAGGGTAAAAAGGCATGATTATGGCGGAAAAAATTTCGAAATTCCTCGATTGGTACGACAAATTATCGGAAAAATTGCTAGTTAATTTAGGAGAAAATCTAAAAAATGTTGCAAAATTCGTCAATTGAATGCAAGGAAAAATCACGAAATTCTTAAATCAGTCGCATGGAAAAAATATAAAAATTGTCGATTTATCGTGAGAGAAAATCACGAAATTTGTCAGTTGATTGTGGGGAAAAATCATGAAATCCTTTAGCCAGTTGCAAAAAAAAAATGCAAAATTTGTTGATCAGTTGCAGTTAAAAATGCAAAATTTGTCGATCAGTTAAAGAAAAAAATGCAAAATTTGTCGATCAGTTAAAAGAACTTTTGGTCTAGTGTCAACACTATTTTCTTCACATACTTTGCAGATCTTGGTAATCAAATCAAAAATTTTAAATTCATGGTGCAGTGTAGTTGCCTACAACAAATGTTACTTATAACCTGTTAGATAACATGTATTCAGTAATGAATGAGCTCAAATGAAATTTCTTACCACTCATTGACACTAGTGGGCTATTGAGTTCTGTCATATATGCTAATTAATCCATTTTGTTCTGGCTTTAAAGATAAGAAAAACAATAAAGGGTTTATAAAGCACAAAAAGTTTTTCTTCATGAATGTTATTTTGTAGACATTCTATGCACGTGTTATTGAGGAGTTTAATATCTGTTATAATTTGATAATTACGAGATTAGTTGTTCATTCGATTATGGCTTGATGTATTTACAGTAATGTTATTTTTTAAAAGATGTGATACTATTAATATTTTTTTCTTTATTTTCAGAGCTTTTTTGGACATCAATCCTGAAAAAAGTTCAAAAGCAAAGAAAAATCCAAAATCATGTAATATAAATAAAGTCAGGAAGTTGATGACAAATTTAGCAGCATTTAGATGTCGTATTGTTTCAAACCTGTCATATCTTATGTAAAATATGTACAGAATAAATAATTTCAGAGTTCCTGAATTAAAATTTTTATTTTTGTCAATGAATTTTTTTAAATTATTTAAAAAAATGCTTGTTTTTAATATGTGTGATGACATATTTTAAAGATTTTTCTTAAACAGTTCTTAGAAGATCATTCCTTGTTATATTAAAATTTTTCCTGAAATTAGGATTTAGTTTTTTTAGTTTTTGAAAATTGATGAAATTGTTCATTATTTCAGGGTGTTCTGGACATTTATAAATTAGTCATAGAACAAAAGGCAGGATGTTACTGAAATTGATGACTCAGCATTCTATCCTGTCCTTCCCAAAACACGAAAATCTGTATAGTACTTCCCAGTATGTAAACATTCATTATTTAACCACAGTAGCTGACCCGAGTTAAATCGGGGGGTAATAACACTGTTTCACTATCTAAACAGCCGTTGAAGTGGTTAAGTTATTTGCATTTTTACAAATAGTTTATTTTGGCTGTAGTATTTTCAACCAAGAATTTTTTTTTCTCCGATGATCCTGAACAATTTCCCATTTTTACAGATAAATCCGTGTTTTATACTATCTCCAAGTAAAATGTTTAACACAAAACTGAAGTGTTTTTGTGATTTTTTAAAAAGGCAAATATTATACTCTATTCCTGCATTATTAGCTAAAACGACATTAATCTCACTTGGGTTTGGGTAGAAACCAAAAGAACCCAGACATCAAAATGCAAAAGAATGTGCAAGTAGATAAATACCAAAATGATTCTCAAAAAATTTAAACGAAATTTATATTGAAAGAAATAGAAATAATTTTAACATTTTGATATTCATTAAATTATGTCTTTGATACATTATTATGCAAAAGTTTATTATAATTACCTTCCTCATTACATTAAAAAAAAATCATGAATAAGTTCATTTGTTGTTACGAATACATAATCGTAAATATTCAGAGTATGATATTAAATAAGAGATAAGTACTAAAAAAATTTCTGTTTTTTTCTATATTTTTCAAAGGTGTGCATTGTTGAGCTAAAAGTTATACTTGATATTGTGTTAGGGTTTGGACAAATTTAGCCTGTGATTTGTAACAAATTTGATAAGTGTTTGTTACTCTGCCTGGTTAATAATGCTTAAGTGTCTGTTAATTTTTATTTTACTTAGATGTTGGCAAAAATTACTACACTTGTATATGAAGTTTTACGTAATTTTTTTTTTTCGGAAATATGAAACAATCACGTTTAATGAAACTTATACACATATCATTTTTCAATGCTAAATATAATTTTATTTTGTAAGCTGTATAGTGTTGTAAATAGAAAAAGTATGTAATATTGAGAAAGTCGCTAATTGTTTAAAAAAATTATATGCAAACCACCATATATATGTAGTGGTAGAATAATCTTAGAAATATTATCAAGTTTTAAATATACAGGCTGTCTAAAAAAAGCTATGCAGTTATTTTTGTATCTATATGAGATGGATAAATAATGTAATCTGCAAAAATGTGGATTGGTTTTAATCATCTCCAAACATTATGAAGTTGCAGAGAGTCAAAACTTGTGACTTGCTTCACTTTACATGCAATTTGAAAAGTGAAATCTGTTCAAGCTTGGCGAATGTTTACAAACTAAGATTTAATGTGCCATCAATTACATCAACACATTATTATTAATTAATACATTTAAATATAAGATTTGTAGACATTATTCTCCAATAATGATTAGATTCCATGTTTCGAATTGCATGGCAAAGTGAGATAATTCCTGATTTTTGGAGGTACTGAAGCCACCTGTTTGGTTACAAAGAATGTATAAAAACTAATTTTGGAAATATCTCCATGGAGATGAAAAGTATAGAATTGAAATTTTGTACCTTATGGACATTTTTGCAATTTATACTATTTATCTCTTATACAGAAATAAAATGTTGCATTTCTTGACATCCTATGTATAAATATACAATTACTGTTGGAAGTAATCATGCGAATTCTTGAAATAACTATTTCATGGTCATTTACAGTTCTGATAACTACTGCAATTTACAGCGATATATGTAAATGAGTAGAAAATGATGGGCATTTATGCTTATTTACAATCTTGATATTACAGTCATATACGATAATTTATAATCTACAGGGTGTCCCAAAAGTCTCCGTACAACTTCAGAAATTTATTTTTAAAAAAAGTAATAGGCCTACAGCAAAAATAATTACAACAGTGCATAGAGTAACTTAAAAAGTTTTTTTTTTACAGCCTTAGTAAACTTAAAAATGAGATACTTGCGTAGCACGAAGAATATCAAGACGCTATTTCAATTCAATCCACAAACGTTTTTCATGCTAACATCAACAGTAGCTACTGCTGTTTGGATCTTTTGTTTCAACATTTTATTTCATCAAACAGTTGTAACTACTGTTGATGTTAGCATGCTGAAACGCACGTGAAGGGAATTGGAATATCGACTTGATATTCTTCATGCAACGAAAGGATCTCATGTACAAGTATACTAAGGTAGTAGAAAAAGACTTTTTAAGTTACTCTTTGTACTGTTGTAAATATTTTTGCGGTAGGCCTATTATTTTTTTAATCAATTTTTGAAGTTGTACGGAGGCTTTTGGGACACCCTGTATATTACTGTGATTTACAGTCAGACACATTCTTGAAAGTAACGGTTATTTACGGTCAGATACATTCTTGAAAGTGACGGTTATTTACGGTCAGATACATTCTTGAAAGTAACGGTTATTTACGGTCAGATACATTCTTGAAAGTAACGGTTATTTACGGTCAGATACGTTCTTGAAAGTAACGGTTATTTACGGTCAGATACGTTTTTGAAAGTTACTGTGGTTTACGGTCAGATACGTTCTTGAAATTTACTGCCATTTACGGTCTAATACAGTCTAAATAGATTACGGTACAAACTGTAATATTACAGGAAAATCTTGGAGTCTGTGCTGCCAAGCTTTTCCCGTAATCCAACGGTGAAATTTTTATCAGTGAATATTCCTAGAAAATAACGTTTGTCATAAAGTTTACAACAACGCGGGTTGGAAGGTTAATTGTTGTTGTGTTACGAAATTTCTTTATGTTTTTAATTGAAGGGAAAACGTTGTGTCAATAATGGTAAAAGCACTCCGATCATGGAACGAAATCAGTATAGCGATCGATGAATTGGAGAAGAATCTGTTATACATTCATTTCTTTATGTTTTTTGTGAAATAAATTTTATGTAAAAATTAAATGTTACCAACATTTACCTTATTAAATTTTAATTGAATCGGTATTAGATAAATTTGTAAGTATGTGTAAGTATGTATGTATATTATAAATGTATGCAAGCCAGATGTATGTATTTCACATGTAAAAAATGACAAATGTTTCTTAATCTTTGAAAATATAATATAATCACGAATGAAAATATATAATAACCTCTTCCGAGACCCATAATTCCAAAAAGCATTCTTTATCTTCAGAAACCAATATATTTTCGATATTTAAAGAAAAATTTATAAAAACACAGTTTTTTTTTGCTGTCACAGATTTTCGAAAACGTTTCCAAGTCGTTTTTAGAATGTACTAGCTGAAGTACCCGGCGTTGTCCGGGATTTTAAGAATCTTTGTGTAGAAAAATCAATTTAAAAATTAAACATGTTGTACAGAGAACTTCAAAATTTTAAAATGTCAATATTTCCATAATCGGGTTTTTATCATGATTCAATACGTTCTTCGAACCCGTATGACGTTATATTCGCCTATTGACGTCCTATCTTACCTGCTTTCTCTATCACTCATATTGATTCTCAAACATTTGAAAAAGTCCGTTAAACTTATAATAGGAAGTCATATTAATTTTCTTTCTAATTCTCTAATGACGTCCTATTAACCTGCTTTCTATACTTACCCATACTCATACTCCTTGTAGTATTGAGAAATGGTTGAAAATTTCCATTTTATGACCAATAGGACGTCCTATTAATCTTTATTTCAATTGGTGAAACTTTTTATTTCATTTTCATTTTTTACGTGGAAATCTTTCAATAGAAAAATAATTATTATAGAAAGAATTTTATTGTAGATTTTTAATTGTTGGCAACTGCTATAACGAAAAATGTTTAAATTGAATAGGAAAAGGTTGTCAGATTTTCGTTTTTTTAAATTAAAAATTAACTATACATTATTTCGATTCCGGATTACTTTAGTTGCCTCGGCCGTGTTTTAATACACCTACACGTAGCATTTGACAATTCTGGCTTTCAAACTGTTGATTTATATATAGAAGTGCAGAGAGACAGACAGACAAATTTTCATTTTTATATATTAGATTAATCAGTTTTCTCAAGCCGGAATATCGGCTTTTAGGATGCTATTAATTCTCGAGTAGACATTTTCAGCTGCGTAATTGAATTTATATATTCACGAGTAACAAAATAATATGAATGTTAATGTTAATGCTGTTAATTGTTCACGTTTGTGTGTAAAACATGTTTGTTTAACAGTTGTAATGTTTACTTGAGAATGGATAGCATCCGAAAATCTACACTGTTGAAAATGTACAGTAAACTATCCAGCTATTCGACCAAAACGGCTACATAACCGTAATTTAACGCTACCATAATTTGTGACCATATCATTGGCTATATAGTATGGTCAGAATAGAGTTAAATTATGGTTATGTAACCCTTTTCTTAAAAGACGGCCGAATGACTGGTCAGTTGGCTCAAATTTTAACAGTGTATATTCCTGTTTGAGAAAACTGGTTAATACACTGTAAAAACGACTCGGAAACGTGTCCGAAAATCAGTGGCAGAGAAAGAAACTTTGTTTTTATAAATGTTTCTTTAAATCTCGAAAATAGATTGGTTCCCGAGATTTCTAAAGATAAAGAGACGCTTTCCGAAACCGTGGGTAATTCGGGAGAGGTTATTGCATATTTTCGTTTGTGGTTGTATTATATTTGGCACAGCCCTCGCAGACGCACAAGGGTATCTTTTTGACGCAAATATGGTGATTATATATCTGAGCAACCCGCCGACATCGGCGAGATTTTGCTTCGTATGGAAACCCGGTAGAGCAGTTTGCGTGTATTTTACATTAAATAAAACATTGTATATTTTATAATATATTAATCATTGTGTGTGTTTTATTATAAAACTAGCTACCCGCCCGGCGTTGCCCGGGCCCGAGATAATAACAATCTCAGTTCAAGGCGTTAACCCCCTCCCTCCCCATACCCGCAAATATAATGAATAATTTGTTCAAGAAAACCACCTTCACCTACATTAACGCGATCATTAAAAAAAATAATTAAATTTTTCTGATAATTAGAACATAACGAAGACACTACGCTAAAATATCCGGCAGATGACAACACTTCCCATCCTCAATTTCAGATCTACATCTTAATTAGTTATCTAAATTTTTGTTCATTAGTAAAAATTCGCAAACTAAATGGAGGGATCGGCCAGAGAAACAGATCTCTTTGTAGTTCAGTTTTTAATGAAAGCAGATCTCTGTCTGAAACTTTCTCGGATAGTTTTCACTGGCGCCAGCAGATTTTTAGCAGTTTTTTGCATAAATTAATAAAAATTACGGGCCGAATTTTTCAAAAATTGCATAGATGGATGCAGAATTTTTTCTTTACATGCTCAGAAATTTTCAAATTGATATCTTAATTAGTTTTCTTAAAATTTGCTAATTAGTAAAATAATTTACAATTCGTTCATTTCCGCTTGCAAATCCCCAACAGCATTTCTTTTCTTTAGCCATTTTGATTTAAAAGATGGCATTTTCGATGCGATGTTTAATGATATTCTAATTAATATCTAAAGTAATTATCAAAATATTAAAATTCTGAGACTCAGGTGCACATGGTCAGACCTTGGACTATGCACACCTAAATTTCCAGACTTCTAGGTGGGCTAGATTTTGCTAGCCATCGCCAACAGACACACAGACACACACACAGAGCGAAACTTTATATTTTATTAGTATAGATAATTTGTGTGTGTTTATAATATTTTTTTTTTAATTGTGTGTATTTTATAATAAAATTGTGTGTATTTTATAATAAAATTGTGTGTTTTTTATAATAAAATAAACTATTTCATAATAAAATAAAACTAAACATGCTGTTAAGCAAACTAGGCCTAACAGGTACCCGAAAGCGGAGTTTTCTCGCCAAAATGGCGCAAAACAAAAATCGCGTGAACCCCAGTGCGTTTGCGGCAGCTGTTTTTTTATATTTTTCTTACATTAAGAAACATCTGTCTTTTTTTACAGTGTAATATAATAAGCAAAGAAAGAATTTATGCAAACATGTAGTTAATGTATGTAAGTATGATAGCATTTAGCATGAAGGCAATTTTAAAAATTAAAAAGTATTCAATGATCGTAACAACTTTGGAACGTACGAAGAAAATTGTTTTTTTTTTTTTCTTTTCACAATGTAATTTTTTATCTTAAATCACTGAAGGGAAAATTCGATTAAATTTTCCTGTACTAGTATCTATACATTTTTAATATATTTAGTCTTTTTTATTAGTAAACTTCGAATGTATCTCTTAGTTTCTAATCTTCTTAGATTTCTAAAAGATTTATTCGAGAAAAGTTTTATCGTTATCAAAACATATTTACTTAGTTTCATCTCTCTAAAAAGTTTTTGCTAACTTATTCAATAACTTATCCTTTATGTATCTCGAAGGACCCCGTCTTGTTTTCTTAGAAGAACATTTCATCGATTTATTTAGAGTTTGTCCTCTTCCTTTCTCAGAATTTTTATTCTGTGTGTGGCAACGTGACATATATTGAACCGATAAATGTGTAATGGCTTTAAGCGATTCTCCAGTTTTAAAATTGCATTTAATCCTTTTATTGGAGTGAAAAAGAATATAGCAAAATAAAGTTTGCGTGTTTCAGGACAAGTCTTCAGTAGATAGTCTGTTTTTAGGTGCGTTCGTAATTATATAAATACGTAGCACCTATTGTCGTCGTCTGGTCCGTCCGTCTGTCCGCATATAACAACGCAAAAACTACCAAACCGAATGGTTTGAAATTTAAGATATATTATCTTTGCAGAATTTTGTCGAGACATTTCAAATTTTATGAAAATCGAATCAAAACTTTAGAAGATATTAATAAAAACATTTATTAAGAAATTTGACTTTTTTAAAAAATCGGTGCTTTCTTGTTTATAGGAACTTCCGAGGTTGAATCGTCAAGCGACCGAGATACCTCTTTTATGACAGAAATTAATCTGCAGACGATAGAATTCATACCAGTATAGATATTTACTATTCACCCATTTCCTTTCCTAATCTCTTTTAAAGATTTTTCTATTTTATAAAGTTGGTAGTACCCCATTCAGATATTTCAATTATTTTTTAAGTTAAATGTATTTAAAACAGTCAGATTTAGATATACCCTTAAGTATTTCATGGTGTAAATGTTTATTCATGTGATATATAGCAGACAGAATATAAATAGAAGGCTCATTAAAATCAATAATCGAAAAAGTTGAGAAAAATTGCACCTTAATAAACGGAAATATTATAGAATGTTTTTGAAAATGAATAAAAAAAAAAAAAAAAAAAAAAAAAAAAAGAGGTGTCATCATAGAAACTCGACAGAGTTTCTCGCCAAGCATAAGAAACAGCAATGCATTGAACCGTAAATGAAAGGAATTTCCGCCAATGGATGCCAAACGATTTTACAATTTTTTTTTTTTAACTCTGTCTAGTTTATATGTTGCGGACGGGACAAAACGGGTTTTTGACACATCTATATCTCGCGTTCTATTTATGATAGAAACAAAATTCTTGATTCTATGGAATGGGGCGTGCCAGGGGACTAAGAATTCAAAAGTAAAGCAAAATCCGACGAATAGGTTTTCAGTAAATGTGATTTTAAAAGTGCTGTTTTTTGCACTTTTTAAATCTTCTTCAGACCAAAAACTGTTGACAGGGTGTTGACAGGGCTACAGCAATGTGTAATTATCGGATTTTTACGCGGTTTACGTTTTTTGAATCGCTTTTATGAGTAGTTCGGACCTTTGTAAGTTTCATGTAAAAATATTAATTAGTTTTTGATTTATATCAGTTTAAAGTTATTGATTCCTATACTTAACATAGAGCAAAAAACTGTTGACAGGGCTACAGCAATGTGTAACTATCGGATTTTTACACGGTTTACGTTATTTGAATCGTTTTTATGAGTAGTTCGGACCTTTGTAAGTTTCATGTAAAAATATTAATTAGTTTTTGATTTATATCAGTTTAAAGTTATTGATTCCTATACTTAACATAGAGCAAAAAAATAATAAATGACCCAACTCTTTTAGGAATGGTCGTATACACATAATATTAAGATATGTTATTACACTCGACCCAAGTAAGCTTCCTATTATAAAAAATCATAATATTTAAGGTTCGTTTACAGGGTCTCACAAAAGATCCTTTGATATAGGGCTAAAGAGTTGTGTAATTATCCGATTTTTGCACGGTTTGCAGCATTTGAATTGTTTTTATGAGTAGTTCAAATGTTTAATATTTCGTGTAAAAATATTAATTAGTTTTTTATGTATACCACTTTAAAGTGATTTATTCCTATACTTAAGATGAAGCAAACAAATATTAAATGGTCTAACTCTTTTCAAAAAGAACGTAAGCGCATGATGTTAAAATATGTTACTACCAACGACCTAAGTTAGCTTCCTATTGTAAAACAGAATTGTAGAATTTACTGTTCGTTTTACAGGGTAACTCAAAAGATTTTTTAATAAGACTAAAAAGTTGTGTAATTAGCGAATTTTTACGTTGAAGTACATGATTCTTGTACTTTACACAGAGGAAAAACAATAGTAAATTGCATAACTTTTGTCAAATTGGCTATATACACAAGATATTCAAATATGTTACTACATCCTCTCTATTGTAAAGCGGCATTGAAGCATATACGTTTCGTTTACAGAGTCTCTTAGAAGATCTTGATTACATTACAACCGATGTATATTTACTGAGTGAGATGTATTTTAATGATTTTATACTGTTTCAATCTCTGTAAGGTTTCATTATCTTGCTTTAAAATTTAATATGAGTTCATTTTGTCCGTCTGAAATCTCGTCGATGTTAAGCTCTAAATCTATTAAAATATAGTATATTTATCGATTAAAAAAACTGTGTTTATTTATAAATATATAATTCTAGTGTATCAGGAATTGATTGAAATAGCGATTACAAAATTCCAACTTTACGTTCATGCGCTGAGTAATAGAATGTAAAAATGTTGCTACCACAAGATTACAAGTTTTGAGTTTAAATATTTGCCGTTCATTGAATCTCCGGCTATGACGAACTTAAAATGCTAAATTTCGTATACAATAGGTGATCGGTAACGAACTGTTCGGTTTACGAACTAATCGGTTAACGAACACTTTCGCGTAAGATTTTTATGTTCGGAGAACAAACACCTCCCGAAACAAAGCCATGATGAAGCAATGCCGTGTTTCATATTTGCCGAGCTATACTTATTGCCTCTATTGTCAACTTTGAGAACATTTTAACAGTTGCATACATATGTCCTAATTAATTCATGGACTGCCGGAGATTGGGGACCTATATTTTAGGATCACCGAATTGGAATGAACAGACTATATGAACAGAAATCACTTTAGTTTTTATACATTTGCAAACGTTGCGAATTTTATATTTTTCAAATTCTCGAAACGTTGAGTTAAAAAACTTAAACAAATAAAAAACTTCTAAGGTGCTCAGTAATTTTCAAAAATAATATATTTAATATGTTAGTATAAAAATCCCTGTAAATTTTTATACTAATAGAAATAGGTTCGTAGAAAAAAAAGAATGTTGATTATTCTCGGTAAAGTATGCTCCATAAACATATCGTTGTAGTTGACCGAAAAAAAGTGCTTCTTATTTTTCCACATTTTTCTGAAACTGTAGTATTTTAATTAGTTTGTAAACTACTGTAAAATTGTCTATTTTTTTGTTTTTGAATGTATATAAACGGAAGAGTGATATAAACAAAAGAAAAAGGAAAATAAATATGTCATAAATAATCTGATGAGTACAATGTAAGGAAATTAATATAAAAGTTTCCCCGTTGTTATGGTAGCGACATGTACATTGGAATAAGTCACTCAATAAATTGTATAATTCTGTTTATAGCATCACTATTATTTTTTTGCCCCTTTCATCTTTTCTTTTCTGAATAAAAATGGAATCCGTATAATGGAAATTAAATACCTTACAAAAAGGAGTGATATCTCATCGAAAACAACTCGTTGTAAATGATCCCGCCAAGTCACAAACCTAAAACGTCAGTCATAAAAAGAAGTGATATCACATAAAAAGAAGCGATATAGAAGTGCATACTCCGAGTCCCGTGTAAAAATCTATCACCACTCATAATGTTTCCATAGGACTCGGAGTGAGGTACAGTAGGTGAAAACTGCTTGGTGACCTGCAGGCTTTTATAATGTTTACGTTTCCTGCAATTACATATGGCTATATTATTTTTCTTTTCTTTTCTTTCTTTATTTCTTTATTTATTTTGTTCCCATAAAATTGTGAAAGTTGAAGCTTCTGTGTTTGCATGTCCTTTCTTATTTATGAGCTTGAAAAATCAATTTGTTGATTTTATTTACCATTACTTAAACTAAAAACACCACTCTTACGAAGAGGATTTTTTAAGTAAACGTATAAAGATTTTGAGTTTGTAATATATATATATAAACCTTATAATAAACGTTAACTAAATTGAGATATATTGCAGTAATTCTAGCGTAAGGGAATGGCATAGATCTGGGGGAAAATCCGTTCTGTAAGTTCTTTCGCATACAAAAATATTTATAAAAGTGGTATAACAAAAATATAAAATTTATTTTTCGATTTTCAAAATTGATATACTACATATATTATAAAGGCCTGCAGGTCACCAAGCAGTTTTCACATGCTGTACCTCACTCCGAGTCCTTTGGAAACATTATGAGTGGTGATAGATTTTTACACGGGACTCGGAGTATGCACTTCTATATCGCTTCTTTTTATGTGATATCACTTCTTTTTGTGACTGACGTTTTAGGTTTGTGGCTTGGCGGGATCATTTACAACGAGTCGTTTTTGATGAGATAATATTTTTAAAGACTACCCATGTAATTATTCTGGTTTTGCTTCTATTTTAAACATTTATTTCTGAACTTTTTAAAAATATTCAACAAAAAAACTTTTTCTTTAGATTTGTTTTTAGGTGCGTTCGTAATTACATAAATACGTAGCACCTATAGTCGTCGTCTGGTCCGTCCGTCTGTCCGCATATAACAGCGCAAAAACTACAGAACCGAATGGTTTGAAATTTAATATATAGATTTGTTGCAGAATTTTGTCGAGTCATAAAAATTTTTTTAAAAATCGGATCAAAACTTAAAAAGACATTAATAAAAGTTTTCTCCATTCTATTAAATCCTATCATACCTAATTAATTCAATGATATCTCATGATAGGTAATGATTCTAAGTTGCCATGGTCATGAAGTCCTATTTAAGATGGAGTCTTATCATTTTCGTATTACTGAATTTAAAAACCGAATTTGTATACTGAAATTGTTTAATTCTAGCAATCTTATAATCTACCGACAGTTTTTTTTTTATAGATGTTGCCTGAGAAATAGATATTAAATGGAAACAAATGGGTAAGTGTGATCGAAGATCGCTCAAAGGGTTTCGTTTAATATTCCTTTCAAAACACTTTATCCTTTCTTTAATAAATTAAAATAAATATCATTTAGCAACAACAACAACAACAAAAAAAAGTCATGTTTTTATAAAGTAAAAATTTACCGGTCTATTTTTTCGTTTTTTCGAATATCTAAACCAGCCGGATAGCGGACGAAGCCCGCTATTATATTCTGTTATAATAATATCCGTCATACGGACTAAATACAATATTTAAAAAAAAATAATTTCAAAATTAAACAAATTGTACACCTTCAAAATGTTAAAATATGCGAATGTTTCCATAATCGTATTTTTATCACGATTCAATATGTTTCTCAAACTCATATATTTTTTATTCTCTATTACTCATATTGATACTCGTTTTGTATTATTCTCAAACATTTGAAAAATTCGTTAAACTTCCAATAGGACGTCAGATTTTCTTTTTAATTCTCTAATGACGTGATATTAATCTGCTTTGTGTACATACACATACCCAGGGCCGTGCGAAGAGGGGGTCCTTCGCCCCGGGCGCAGAAATTGAGGGGGCGCCGAATTTATACAACCAACCACAGTTTTATTTATTTATTTATTCATTTTTTGGCCGTCGATCATTTTCCGGGGAATTTCAGTTCCTCTCTTTCGTCATTCTCTTATTTTCTGTCGCAAAACATCATGATTTCTCTAGGAAATAAATGCAATTGTCTTATGTTATTTAGTTGTTTGAAATTTCTGAATTAAAATTAACTCTTTTACATTTCCAAAATAAACAGGAAATATTTAATTAATAGAATGCATTTCTGTTACTGCACTTTGTCAATTTCTTTGACACCCGTCACAAAGAGAAATGACTCGGGGGGGGGGGGGGGGGCGCCAAATTGAAACTTTGCCCCGGGCGCAGTTTTCTCTTCGCACGGTCCTGCGACATACCCATACTCCTTGTATTATTGAGAAATCTTAGACATTTTCCGATTTATTACCACTATGACGTCCATCAATTTTATTTCATATTTATCTTTTTTTCAATTGGTGAAACTTTTTATTTCATTTTCACTTTCACGTGGAAATCGTCTGATAGAAAATTAATTGTTGTAGAAAGAATTTAATTGTGGATTTGAAATTTTTGGCATCTGCTATAACGAAAAATGTTTCAATTTAATAGGAAAAGGCTGTTAGAATTTTGGTTTTTTATCTCTATTTATTAAAATAATACGAATTTTTCAAATTTTAATATTTTGAACTCTTCACAGCTGGTATTCATCTATATACACAAAGTTTCAACTCTATAAGTTATATAGTTTTTGAGAATGGCTCTGTGACGGACAGACAACGGAGCGGGAGTAATACGGTTTCGTGAGATGAACGAAACCCTAAAAAGAGTCTAAATATGGATTTCAAGTTCTGAAATTTTCAAAGCTAGATTTAAGTTAACCATTGGAATTTTCAGTCAATGTCAACAAAAGATAAAATGTTGCCAACTTAAAATGTACTTATTTTATTACGGAAATGAATCATATCATAATAACAGACGATATAAATCATTTTTCAGTGAAACAATAACGATGATGTTTTTACATTGTCTTGTATTGAATATTTGTGCATAGTATAATTTTAATGTAACAGAAATATAATTAATTGTTTGTAGAAGTGTACTGAAACTTAATTTCATAAAATAAAATGAATATCTATAATATGACAATATGCTCATAAAATAAATTTTGTATTCATTCATTTTTGCATAAGAGTGCAACAGCTATTGCACCAAGATCTGAATAAAACTAGCTATAGTACGAGCGCACCTCACTTGTCACGTTTGACGTACAATCTCCAACTTGTTAAATTTTGCATGGATCACTTTTATTTTTAGTCTATAACATTACTTTTCAAAATAAAATCTGACAGCAAATGGGTATGTCACAAATGTGGAATTGTCCCCTTAAAAAGTCAAATTACCCCCCCCCCCCCACCTCTGTGGAGCGTACGCCCCACGCTGGGAACCACTGCTGTATGCTGAACGGCGAAACAATTACTAATAATCGGAAGAAAGCTGTTTTTCATAAAAATAATTTTTTCTGTATTTGTATTTTCATGTTTTTGCTCTCTCTTCCTACAGAATGTTTCTTGTATTATAGTTTCTTGTAATCCAAGCAAAAATTGGCATACCAGTCGATATTTCTCTTGTAGAAATTTTGAGGAAAATTCAAAACGATGGGAAATGCACAAAATTTATTCTCCAGAACAAAAGAGATTGAACTGAAATATCGACTTTTTCAAGTTGAAAGCAGAATATTTTCAGATTCAAGATGAAAGATATTTGTAAAAAAAAAAAAAAAAAAACGCCATGTTTCATGCTCTTTAAATAACATCCGCAAATCGCAATGTCTGGTTAAGCCTTACGTGCTTAATCTTCTTATTCAAATAGATCGCGTGCGAACAAAGTTGCATTTCTTTTTTCGGTCGCCATTTTTTTCCCGCGCTATACGATTTAAAAGAGATAAGGATATATTTGGTATTCAAAATCAATAAACCGATGAAAGGAAAAATGTTTTTTTTTTTTTTTTTTTTTTTTTTTTTTTTTGGCTACTATTATTATTTCTGATGAATATATTTCTTTCTTTTTTAATTTTTGTTAAGTACAGATTTTTATTTTATAGGTAAGAAGTAAAGCTTGATTTTATATTTTCGTAAAGTGCAGTAAGTAATAAAAATCAAAAGTTTCAAAAGAGCCAATTCATTACGAAGAATAATTATTTTGAAGGAGTAGTTATCGATCTCAATGATGTTCTTTTATACATTCTCTTTGGCTTTTGAATTTAAAAGTGAATGAATTATATTTACGCTATAAATCGTGTATCCTAACTCATTCAATTCAAAAGTAAAGTTATGTAAAAAATATTTTTTTTAATCGTGCCTGTAACCAATTATCACTCCAAAATTGTACAATCTCTATCATATTAGAAAATATTATGTAGAAGAATATACCTTTATTCTTTAACATCACTCTATTATGTAGCTTCCATTACAAAAAAATGAAAAGCTATTTATTGCAGCCGTTCGGAGAAAAGCAATTCCGGAATATTTCGATATATTCACCAATTATAACCCCCAAATCCCAAAACCACCCTCAACTCAAATGTTGATATTCTATATATAGATATATAGATATATAGGTATATATACTCACCATATTTTGTCTCACTTTATGAACCGATTTGGATATGACTGAGCATCATGTGTATACACCACTTACCAGGTCTCGACCGAGTTCGTTGGACAGCTTCGTCCGCTCTCTTGTTTCAAAATGGCGGCCACTTAAAGTTTTCAAATTATAAAAGATGATATATATATATATATATATATATATACCCCATATATTGTTATATTTATATATACCCCATTTTTGAACCAACCGACTTTAATCTGTCTGAGCTTGTGTATTGCATTTACCTAGGTCTCGACCTAGTTCGTTGGCCAACTCATAGAAGAAGGAATTATAAGTTCTTCTTCTATGGATACACGTGTACTCTCCATTTTATACCTATGCATGGCTGTCTCGCGCGGTTCTGTTCTCGTCTTTGCTTGCTCCTCTAATTTTTTTTAGCACTGTATATTGGTTTTAAGGGTTTCTAAAGATAAAGAACGCTTTTCGGAACCTTTGCTAACTCGGAAGAGGTTATTCTACAGGGTGCGTCATAAAAATGTATACACACTTTGAATGATTTTAACTCCAGTTTTTATTCACATATAATTACTACTTAAATTGCAAAAGAATCTACATAAAATGCACGATTTTTCCTCTTACCACTCATGTTCAAAATTATTACCACTGCTTATAACGGTGAGCTATTGATTCCCAAACTTCAACAAACATTTCATTTGGTGTTGTGGAGCATTCTCGCGCCATAACCAAAATTCTTGCCAGAATGCGCTATGTGGCACATTCTTGCTGAATTGCGGTTCCAGAACGTTGTCTATAAACGTCCATTCGTTTCAATCTTATTACTTACTCATCATACGTAGTATAGGATAAGTCTTGTAATCGTTTTAAAAATCGAAAAATATTTTTGACGGATTTACACGTTTCAGACACTGGAGATTCCGAAAAACATATTTTTAGAAGAAAAAAAAATGCCGTCCGTCTGTGTGTCTGTAAATGCTCTATCTCCCGAACAAATTGAGATAGAGACTTGAAATTTGGTATGTACTTAGTATGTCATAATGGGAAGAAGCTTACTGAATTTCAGTAAACTCGATGATCCGGAACTATTTTTTTGGGACTCTCGAAATATTCGTACTGATAAAACGTATATAAAAATTTTCGAAATTGTTTATTTTAAGGAGTGAATATAAAAGACAATAAAAAAAAACCCCATAAATTTTGCATAAAGCATGAAGTCGATCGGATAATGAGTTGCCGAGATATTTGTAATTATATTTTCCACATACTCTTCGATTTTTCGTGACCCTGTATTTCATTCAAATTTCCAATTCAATGATATATTGTAATTGGAAATGAAACGCTTCATCCAACGCAGTAAACCGTTAGTTTATAGGATTATCCATTTCGGAGTTATAAGGATGTTTCTTTTACGCAATTCAGTAATAGAGCATTTAAAGCTTATGACGTCATCAAGTCACAATTTCATTCTAATTGCAATGCATTTTATAAATAGTTTACACATACTTACTTATACACTGCAAAAAATAATTGTTGATTTTAAAGTATAAAACTGGCATCCCAGCTGCCAGTATTATACCGTAAAATTAACAGTATTAAACAGTAAAATAAGCAGTAATACGCTGCCGTGCAAGCAGTAATACGCTGCCGCGCATGCGCGGTAGCGTATTACTGCTTGCACGGCAGCGTATTACTGCTTATTTTACTGTTTAATACTGTTAATTTTACGGTATAATACTGGCAGCTGGGATGCCAGTTTTATACTTTAAAATCAACAATTATTTTTTGCAGTGTACACATACTTACTTTTAGTTTACACGTGTTTTATTTTCATAATTTATATTATGCATATCCATGATGGGTAAGTATTACGGTGGCCCCCAACGAACTGTAAGTCGCGTATAGGTGAATCTGCCTGAAACTCTCTGCGATATTGTGTTTGTACTTCTTGTACATTTTCGTACTTACAATAGTATATTTTAAAATAAATTTTCTTTTTTCAAAAGTTAATCTGGGTCCATTATTTCCTATCAATTGCACTTTGTAAAGAAAGAAAAATTTTAAAGTTATATGACCCGTTAAACAGTATATGTATACATTTTTCTAAAGCACCCTGCATATTTTCGTCCGTGGTTATATTATATTTTCGCAGATTAAAAAAACATTTATTATTATTTTTTTCCTGCAAGTTGTGTGAGGCGTTGAAAGAAAGTTGGTTCCATACCCACTTATCGAATCCTTTACTTATGCTTTGAAAAGAAAAGATTCACCCAAGAAACCGTAATTCTTAGCGAGGAGGTGTCTTTTTCTTCCTTCCTGTGATTCCAACAATGAATAGATGGAACGGAATTAATTCTCCTCTTGGGTAATCAGGAAAGGAAAGAATTAACTTCGGGTTCCACTGAACCATAGGGAGGACGGATTACTGAAATCCTATATCTCCGCGACACTTCGTTCGGAGGTATATGCAGTTAATGAATTCTTCCGACCTTGAGAGAAATTTAAATGAACAAACAACTGCTCAAATTCATTTCCTTTTTTTTATTTGGTGTTTTAAAGAAAGAAGAAATATACCATTGTGGTCTTGCTGTTTGGGATTCAATGTATTTATTTACGTTTGATTTCTGTTGAGTTTCTCCTTAAGGAGGTCATATCTACGTATACCTGCAAGGTTAAAAAAAAAAAAAAAAAAAAAAAAAAAAAAACCGTATTTTTAACATCTTTTTCAGGAAAATCAAACAAAAATTTTGAAATACTCTTTTTGTATTTTGTTTATATTCCACTTTAAAGAAAAGAAATTGATTTTTTCTAATGACTGTTGTAAAATACTCGATAAGTACATGCAAGGTAAGTAAATAAGTTTAGCTTACTTTCATTTTTGGGCTTCAATAAATGAAAGCGCGTAACTTTCTTAATTTTTATCAGATAGACTCGAAAATGAAACTAAATATTCTTCACTAATTGTACTTCTCGAAAATGTAATAAAAAATGCATTTTTGGAAAGTTCGCAGATAGGTGTAACCCCTTATAACCGTTTAGCGGTCTCAACGACCGCTGCTTTTTTCTATTTTTACAGTTTAACGTTAAATTTTCAGTTTAACTACAGATACTAGTGAAATTTTTGTTTTGTGTGGAGCCCTAGTTATATCATTAGAGACTTCTGAATAGGTGCATTATAATTATAGTAGTCCTGTAGTGAAGAGTAGGGTAAAACCGGGTATCCTGTTTTGTTGCTGTTGCTTGCTACCCTGTAGTCAACACCGGTCTTATCGACATCCCTTACCATCTCCTAGCAGTGTGCCATCGGCTTTTGAAGCGAGTTAATCTCTGTGTCCGTGCAGTGCTATTGGAAATAAATCCACCTCAAAAGTTTTAATTATTCTCCGTCTTTTCTGCTCTCCAAATATATCCATCCTGACGGATGGATATAGGTAAGTAAACCATTGTTTTCTATAGCTTTCACACGATATTTTAATACCAAGTAGAAGTATGTACGTCCAGCTATCCGGGAGAACGTCCCTGTTGATTTTTGGTCGTCTGTTGGGGCAAAACCTTGTACACATCATTTTGCATTAGATTCTGCAATGAACTGCGTTTTCTCACTCAACAGGCGGTGAAGGATGGATACAATTTCATCCTGCAAAAAGTGAGCACAAGAGGCGCACAGAAGATACGAAAAGTAACTGCTGAGAAAGCCATTACATGTCAACATTAAAAATTGCTTGATAACCTGAAAAAAATATATATAATAATTAGCATGATGTAATTAATGTGGATAATTGAAGACTCTTTTGTAGAAACCATACTATTTTAATCTCTGGAGTAAAACACAATTCTATATACAGGCTAAATACAAGTTATATACAGGTTTAAGGGGAAAAGGGGGTGATTTCGCCGTAGTTTATCGGCCGTTAACGCGTCTCTCGATCTTAAACTTCGGCTAGGCCGTCTGCCCAAGCCAAGCCGACAAATAAATCTGACCAAGATTTTAATATTCCGCTCTCAAGCTAGAGAGGCGAAACTATTTAGTCATCAACTTTATTGTGTTGAGTTTTTGCTAGCCTATCGAATTACCGTGGGATCCGGCGCACCTCTTCCCTTTGTCGCCTCGCTACGGTCAGGCATGTTATGGGAACTGCAAACCACATCCCATTCACATATCTATAGGTTTTAAAGTTATATATAGTTTTATCCAAAATTTATTACAATAAAGCTTTTTGTTACTGGAAGTGTAAAAACTTAAATTCTGCTTAATACCCCGTTTTACCCTACCACCAAAATTCGGAGCTGTTTCAGATGGTCCTAGAAAAATGCCTTTTCCCAAGTAGAGAAGAATGTTCCTGCGGCAACATGTGTGGTTTTTCAATAGCCCAGCGGTCCCTAAACACTTTTGCGGGATGTTCCGATTTTTTCGCCTTTCTACACTGTTGTCAAAAAAGGAAAACCGTTAGGTACCCGGTTTTATCCTACTTTCCTCTACATAAAAATTAGTACAGAAACAGTATCCTAAGAGTTAATCAGAGACCGCTCACAATTTTTTTTTGTCACAGTTAGTTAAAAGTTAATAGCTTTTTAACTTATTAAAATATATCTTATCTTTTTGATTTAATTTTACTTATTGCCTTCAATAGCTAAGAAAACGTCGTGCCATCTCTGGTAAAACACTCCGATCACAGAGAGAAATCGGTTTTGTGGTGATTATTGTATTGCGGACGTGAATCTTTTACTCATTTATTCCTGTACGTTATTCATCTCCAATAAAAATGAATCATTAGTAACTTTTGCATCAAATTAATAGGTTTATTAAGTTGTAGAGGATTTGGGTTCATGGATGGAGGGGGGGATTCAAATAATTTAACAACCGTTTCTCTGTTTTAATGATTCTTTCAGATATAAACAACAAAAGACAATGGCGCGGGTGCACATAGTTTGTGAAATATTTTCCAACAATTAAGAACATCAAAATTTTGATCTTTTAATACAATGGAAAAAAAAGACATTGTTTATGAACAAGTTGATTACAAGTTTTTAACAACGGATTTCTCCGCACGGGTTTATTTTATATTTAGGGTTAAACACCAAAACTGAAATTGAAATGTTTAGAAGAAAAAGATGGCATCGATCGATGCAAGCAATGGTATTTCACATGTAGAATAAAGGGTATGTTTTTTTATATTAGATTATGTTGTATTTTAAATGCATCCAATTCATTTTTCTTTATGTCATGTTTTTCACTGAGAAACACTGAGAAAAATGACATTTTCAAATCTGAGTAAATCGATGTTTTCATTTTGTTATGAAACTTTTTGTTTCAAATAGGACGACCCAATTCTTTCAATTCTCAAATACCAGAAATTCTCAGAATATTGAAACATATGGACATACTCAAAACTGAGTCCACAGAGATCAGTTCATACTCATTTTTGAAACATGGACATACTGAAATATAAGCACATGATGTTTTATTCTTGAGTGTGTGCATGTTTTCAGAAATGAGTATATACATGTTTCAAACTTGAGTCATTTTGATTCGGAGCCATTTTGACTATGCGACATACTCAGGTTTGAGTATTTTTTGCTCAGTTTTGAAAATGTCGTTTTTAGAGTGTACCTAGCTTTGTCGAGAAATATTTGCGACTTCTTCAAAGTTGTTCTGTAATATTTCAGATAAATCGACTTATATGGATTACAAAGACTTGCTTTTTGGAATTTTTTTAATAAAAATTTTTAGTTTTATGTTTGAGTTTTTTTAAGACTTTTTTTTTTACTTTTATATTTATTTTAATTTGTTTATTTATTTTTTTCTGTAATATTGAATTCTTTTTAAATGAAGACGCCATTTTTGATCGATCACATCAACTTTTATCCAAAGAATGACAACCTGACTGGAAAACTTTGCCCTACATTTTTAAAAATATTTATATCAAAGAAATTTTCCTTCTTTGAACCTAGATTAACTCTAATTTTCAATTACAGCTACATTTCAAAAATGTTAGACTAAAGTCACGCAACCATAACTTCTTTTAGTTATCGTCGAGTTAGTTTCTCCAAAATGTAAAAAAGTTGTTCTAATGAATCTGAAAGTAGTGAATGATGAGAATTTTATGCAAGGTCAAAAAATTGCCGACTCGTATTACATAAAAAGGTAATTCGCGAAAAATTAAAATGCATTACCGAATCATTATGCGCGATGTCGACATTAAAAGAAGTATTGAATATCTGTAATCTGAATGGAATCTATATGGACTTCCCAGAGAATTTATAAATAATGCATGAATGTGTATTTGAATATGATTTTTAATATGCTATTATGCGGTAAAAAAAATGGCAAGTTTTATGCTTGCTTCGTTAAAGAAAAACACTTTTTATGGGGTTTTGAATCTGTAAAACTCAAAAAACACACAAGATAAGAGGTCTCTCCCTATATTTCTCCTTCTTATAAATTTGTTAAATGAAGTCTGCCTGAATTTATTTTTCTTTAAAAATCTATGGTTACCAAGAGTAACAAAACAGAATAATTATGAATTTTTTTTTATGCTCGTGGGATAACCAAGACGTCTACTATTTTCTTTGATGAATTTTGATTTCACTTCATTTTTGAATTCATTTGAATTAATCGCGCGTTAAAATGTATTTCGTTTTATTTTACTATAGAGATTTTCTTAAAACAGGATTTTTCTGCACTTACTACATACTTTCTTTTCTTTTTTTTTTTTTATGTTGGCTATTTCATATATCTGTATCTGTTCATCTATCTATTTGTCTATCTGCCTATTAGTTTACTGCGACGGATTAAGCGTCTCATTTCCAATTAAAATATATCTTTGAATTGAAATCTGAATGAAATACAGGGTCATGAAAAATCGAAGCATGCGGAAAATAGGATTAAAAATATCTCGTCAACTCATTATCCAATCGACTTCATTCTTTATGCAAAATTTGTTTTTTTATTATCTTTTATATTTACTCCTTAAAATAAACAATTTCGAAAATTTTTATATAGCTTTTATCAGAACGAATAATTCGAGAGTCCGAAAAAAATAGTTCCGGATAATCGAGGTAACTGAAATTCAATAAGCTTCTCCCCATTATCACATATTAACTAATCTCTGTTAATTGAACTCTGCCTGGATTTATTTTTCTTTAAAAATCTATGGTTACCAAGAGTAACAAAACAGAATAATTATGATTTTTTTTTTTTTTATGCTCGTGGGATAACCAAGACGTCTACTATTTTCTTTGATGAATTTTGATTTAACTTCATTTTTGAATTCATTTGAATTGATCGCGCGTTAAATTGTATTTCGTTTTATTTTACTAAAAAGATTTTCTTGAAACAGGATTTTTCTGTACTTACTACATACTTTCTTTTATATATTTTTTAAGTTGGCTATTTTATATATCTGTATCTGTTTATCTATCTATTTGTCTATCTGCCTTCAAACCTGGATATATAATATTATAAAAAGTACGCTCATATTAGCAGTTAGGTCGCTAACTTTGGGTCAAGGTGTTTGTCTCCTTTCTGTAAAACTATAGTAATTCACTTTAAAATGTGAGGATTGAACTTTGTGCCGTTATATTAAAGAATACTAAAACGGAAGTCGAAAAAAAATAAGATAACAATACTTTCTTCTATTATAAATAGAAGAAAGTAAAAAAGTTTAAAACTAAACTTTATAATATTTTAAACAGAAAATTCGTAATTTTAATTTTCTCAGTTTTTAACACTTTCCCACATAGTTGAAAAGTGTCTATGAATTTGCTTTGTCTGGCAGTCTCGCCGTCTCTGCTCTAACTCATGTAAATATATCCAAATTACCATGTAATTAATGTATGTTATTAGAGTTTATACAATGACATATTCGGGTTGGGTTGGGTTGGGTTGATTATTGACGGCCAATTATCGACACTAGGGATATAGGCCCGGGGGGAGTGCCCTTCGTGGGGGTCTTTCTAAGGGAACCTAATCCGTATTTACCCATGGAGAAAATCCACGGCTCGAAAGAAAACCACGAAAACTCCGAGCGATTAGGCCGACGGGCGCGATTGGGATCGAACCCAGCACCTCCCGTCTACCAGCTTCGAGAGCACAACCTCTCAGCCACTGGTGGGGCCATGACATATTCGGTATTGAAAATGAACTGCGCAGCCTTTATAGTTCATTTACAGGGATACTCAAAATAATTCCGTTATACACTGCAAAAAAAAAAAAAAGTGTTGATTTTACAGTATAATACTAGCACCCCAGCTGCCAGTATTATACCGAAAAATTAACAGTAATAAACAGAAAAATAAGCAGTAATACGCTGCCGCGCATACTGTTAATTTTACGTTATAATACTGGCAGCTGGGATGCCAGTATTATACTGTAAAATCAACACTTTTTTTTTGCAGTGAACATACATACGGTCTGTGGGGGAAAATTGTTTGCAATGTATTTTAATGATATTACACTATTTCAAACATATTGAAATTTATATGCATCACTGAAGTGCACTTTCAAGATGCCTACTATGGAACTGTGTGTGCATAGTTATATATCCTCGTTTATTTACAGGGACACACAAAATAAATCGGTTACGAACTGTACTGTCTAGGAACGATAGTGATTGTTGGGAATACGTTCTGAGTTTTAAATTTAACTATTTTTTTTAATTGTTTTCATATACTTCCGTGTATTCTAAAATATCAGTAACACCGATTTATGTAAAAATGTTACCTATGCGCTAAAAATAGCTTTAGAGAGATAGGCGAAAAAAATAAACCTCCATCTGGTAAACGGTTAAAAAGAAACTTTTCTTTTCTTTTTTACCAAAGTAATATTTCTTTAAATTTGAGTTTCTACTGGACTATTTTTTAACACTTCGTAAGTTAAATTCTTCCGATATTTTGTCGATAAAAAATTCTTTGAAAGCAAGAATGTAACCGCCGTTTAGAGGTTGAATAAAGCCCCAATAGTTCCCAAAAGCTTTTATAGAACTTATTTTATTTTATTTTTCAAATAACTTACGTCAGCGATTCAGAAATAGTTAATTTTTCTTCGTGAAGTAAAATAGAAATGAAGATTATTCAAATTGCTTTTCAATTTTTTTTTTTTTTTTTCCAGTTTTGATTTTTTTTTCTTCGTTTTATTGGGTTGGGTTGGGTTGATTATTGACGGCCAATTATCTACACATGGGATATAGGCCCGGGGGGAGTGCCCTTCGTGGGGGTCTTTCTAAGGGAACCTAACCCGTATTTACGCATGGATAAATCCACGGTTCGAAGAAAACCACGAAAACTCCGAACGATTAGGCCGACGGGTGCGATTGGGATCGAACCCAGCACCTCCCGTCTACCAGCTTCGAGGGCAGAACCTCTCAGCCACTGGTGGGGCCTTCGTTTTATTGGAAAAATATATTTTTGAATAGGCTTACAAAAATTGTTTTTTGTCTATAACAGTACGAATAATAATAAAAAACAAGAACGAAAAATCATGCGTCAACCATGGATTATGAAACACTTTTCAACACATCCAGAATACTGTAACAAAACTTAAACCTAGCTTTCTCTTTAGGGGACAGTACACCTTTAAAATGGTGCAAAAATCGATTTTTATATTTTTACTTATTTAGAAAGATAATTTTAATCAGATTAACTTGATACCAATCTTTTAATTGTGCGATAAATTTTTACTGAGATAGTAGGGAAAATTTACACTCCATTCCTTCATTTTCGATTTAAATGCCATGCGAAAACTGTCATGGCGGCTTGTTAACATTTTGTCATCACTCTTTCACATTATCGCAACTTTGGAAATATGCTTAAATGCGTTAATTGTTTTTAATTGAATACCGTACATAATAATAAGAAAGCTTTAAAACATTAACTTCAACTTCCATTTGCATCGAGTTTGTTTATTTTTGATTACTTACTTTTACTCTGAAACATGATCACACTTTTTCTTAGCTGTTCATTTTTATTCGTTATTAAGCGTTTAATTTGAAACAAAACTGTTCTTTTCAGAATAATATTTTCCTAATTTTGCAATATTAATGCACTTTTTAGTATTTATTATCCAATTTATAATGAATAGCGCGAAAGAAATCGTCAGTTTAATGGTAATCGCTATATAAAATACTATTATAAAACTATGTCCTAAGGTTCTAATCTACCCTATCTACCCTATATATATAAAATCCTAATGAAACGAATTTGTGAAACGATTTTATGAAACGAATTTATGAAACGATTTTATGAAACGACTGATTAAACGGCTGATTATGTTTCAAGGCTATTTTTAATAAAATATTAAACGCTTGATGGTGAAATTAATACCAATTGTTCATAAAAATCTGCGGATGTCAAAACTGGTAATAGAATTTTGAAATTGGAATTAGTTTTCGAGATATTAATTTTTTTCTAATTTTAATGACATTTCTGTAATAATGGCAACTAATTACTCAGTTTTTTTGTGACAAAAAAGGGAAAAAAATTGAAAAGGATCCCGATAGGGATTATTGATTTCTTTTTATTCGTCATTTTCAAATTGAAATTGAATTTATTTTTTATTTCAATCGATAATGAAGACAAGATTGTGATTAAATTATGTTTTTCAGGAAATTTTGAAAAAAAAAATCACATTTCTATCGTCAGGATTCAATTGTCTGTCAGCATTTATATTTAATTTATAAACTGAAAATATTTTGAATAAATTCGTCCAAATGACGTCATTTAGGTAAACGCAAAAGAAAGGGAGTAAAAGGAATTAATAGTAATTATTATTTATTGATGTTATTTTGTTATTTTTTTGTAAAATTTAACTAAACGAATTTATAAAAACTAATATATAAAATAATAATTGCCCAACTGAACGGAAGAATAAAATATCCTGCTTGGTTTTCTATCCTGCTTGGTTTTTTTTCCGCCAAGCTTTTTAAAAAAGCGTCAAGACCCCTATAATAGAAAAGCACCAAAAGTTCATTGGGTTTATTTTCATAACTTTTGGCAACAAATCTATGTATATTAACGAATCTATCCCTTTTTGAAGCTCGAATTACGCCAAACCTAAAAGCAAAGGATCCTATAATGGAAAAGTACCCGATTTTCTTATGGACAATATTCAAGTGACAGAACATGGTGTAAAATTACCGCGGATAGCAAATTTGTTTAAATATCTCACCAATTGATGCCGAGTAAATGCAGGCATGCATGCACAAAATATTTAATTAATTTTGTATGATAAATAATTATTAGAAAATTCGTATATACATATTAATTAAAAAAAATAATTTACATATTTAAAATAACATGAAAATATGCATGATGGTGCACTAAAATAGAGAGAAAATTAAAACCTGTTACTGAAAATGTCTATAACATAGTACTTTTCAATACCGTGGTTCTTAATGTTATTCACAAGCAGATGGAATTTTTCTCATCCTTAAACGCAAAGGAAGAATAGAATAGAGATTGTTGTTATAAAAGTCCGAGAGGTAGTCACAATTTAAACCTAACCATTTTATACAAGCTGGTTTTCAAGTAGTAATTGATTTTACTTATCAATCCCGAAAACAGTCGTCAGTTGTCGCAACAGCTGTGTATGAGGCCATGATAATTGAAAAATGTCCCATATTAAAATATTAAAAGCATGGCAACCCAATTACAGATTTACCAATATTTTTAAAATAAAGCACGCTGTCATGTTTTTAGAGGCCTCGAAGTCTGAGCGGGGGTTGGCGAGCGTAGTTCGCAGGGGGTAGGCCCCCTAGTATATATATAAAATCCTAATGAAACAAATTTGTGAAACGATTTTATGAAACGAATTTATGAAACGATTTTATGAAACGACTGATTAAGCGACTGATTATGTTTCAGGGCTATTTTTAATAAAATATTAAAAGCTTGATGGTGAAATTAATACCAATTGTCCATAAAAATCCGCGGATGTCCAAACTGGTAATAGAATTTTGAAATTAGAATTAGTTTTCGAGATATTATTTTTTTTTCTAATTTTAATGACATTTCTGTAATGATGGCAACTAATTACTCAGTTTTTTTGTGACAAACAAGGGAAAAAAATTGAAAAGGATCCCCATAGGGATTATTGATTACATTTTATTCGTCATTTTCAAATTGTAATTGAATTTATCTTTTATTTCAATCGATAATGAAGACAAGATTGTGATTAAATGATGTTTTTCAGGAAAATTTGAAAAAAAAAATCACATTTCTATCGTCAGGATTCAATCGTCTGTCAGCATTTAATTTAATTCATAAACTGAAAATATTTTGAATAAATTCGTCCAAATGACGTCATTTATGTAAACGCAAAAGAAAGGGGGGGGAAGGAATTTATTTAATATAAAGAAGCCATTTATCTATTTTTATGTACAAAAAGAGGTAAATTGAAAGACAATTATAAATAAATTGTACATATACATATAAATACATGTATAAAAAAGCATAAAAGTTCGGTGCTTTTCCAGTATATGGGGCCTTGACGAAACAGAGAAAATAGCCTTGGCGGAAAAGAAAATTTGTCAACATACTTTCTGTCAACCTATTCACTTTGTCATTTCGTATACAGAAGCATTTTTTCAATATTTATACAATTTGTTTAGCGTAAAATGTCATTTATCCTATTTTATATATAATCAGAAGTAATTTGTACAGAAAAAACAATAATAATATACGTATAATTAAAATACGCATATAAACAAAAAAATCGCCGAATTTGTTTCCATGGCTGTTTATGTCATTTGGCACCAAATCTCATTTTCTGACGCCCGAATTGCGCCAAGCTTTTTAAAAAAGCGTCAAGACCCCTATAATAGAAAAACACCAAAAGTTCGTTGGGTTTGTTTTTATAACTTTTGGCAACAAATCTATGTATATTAACGAATCTATCCCTTTTTGAAATTCGAATTACGCCAAACCTAAAAGCAAAGGATCCTATACTGGAAAAGTACCCGATTTTCTTATGGACAATATTCAAGTGACATAACATGGTGTAAACTTATCGCGGATAGCAAATTTGTTTAAATATGTCATCAATTGATGTCGAATAAATGCAGGCATGCATACACAAAATATTTAATTAATTTTGTATGATAAATAATTATTAAAAATTCGTGTATACATATTAATAAAAATAAATAATTTACATATTTAAAATAACATGAAAATATGCATGATGGGGCACTAAAATAGAGAGAAAATTAAAACCTGTTACTGAAAATGTCTATAACATAATAACTTTTCAACACCGTGGTTCTTAATGTTATTCACAAGCAAATGGAATTTTTCTCATCCTTAAACGCAAAGGAAGAATATAATACAGATCGTTATTATAAAAGTCCGAGAGGTAGCCACAATTTAAACCTAACCATTTTCTACAAGCTGGTTTTCAAGTTGTAATTGATTTTACTTATCAATCCCGAAAACAGTCGTCAGTTGTCGCAACAGCTGTGTATGAGGCCATGATAGTCAAAAAATGCCCCATTAAAACGTTAAAAGCATGGCAACCCAATTACAGATTTACCAATATTTTTAAAACAAAGCACGCTGTCATGTTTTTAGAGGCCTCAAAGTCTGAGCGGGGGTTGGCGAGCGTAGCTCGCAGGGGGTAGGCCCCCTAGTTTATGTTATAAACAAGTAATATAAATTTCTTTTTAAGTCAATTCTTACTTTTTAATCATAAATATATAAAATAAACCCATGCAGCATTCATGTCCCACGTTATCTTTATTGAACATTATTTTACAATCATCGTTGCGGTATTTTATTTTTTGTTGGCATCACTCATTTGAGATAAATCTTTCATTTCATTTATGAAAACAATGGGAGGAATTTTTTTCTCCCATTTAAAACTAAAATTAATTCATTAAATTTAATGAATGAATTAATATTTGAAAAAACTGTATTAACATAAAGAGTAATCCACTACAAGTTTAAAAAAATGTATTTGAACTTGAGTGGATGAATAGAAAATATTTTATGAACGATTGAAAATTTGAACAAGATATATATAGAGAGAGTGTGAGTTAATAGTAGGAATTTAATAAAAACTAAAAAGTAATAAATTGGACAGTTATTTTGTTTCAATTGATAGTTTTGGATACGGACTTTTTGATATTAATATTATTTTTAGTAAACTATCCGAATTGTTGTGCTGCAACGTATGTGAATCATATATTAAAATATCAGAATCCCTAAAAAATGGCCTATATTTTGCATTAAATCATTTCATTTTATAAAAAGCGCATATTTAATTCACTTAGCAATCAATGCGAAACAAAATTTTAACTTATATGTTTAAAATAAATTTTTTTGCAAGAACAAGCCCTACATTTTTACCATTAAATTTATTTATTTTAGACGCATGTTCAAAATTTGGGAATAGCATGTTCATGAAGGAATAGCATGTTCTGCAGCATTTTACAAACTACTTTATATTTATCAATTTAAACTAGCATCTTATTTTATTTTTAATGCTGAATAAGTTATGAAATTAGTAGTTTTGTTTCTTTTATTATGAATTTTATATTTTTAATATGCAATTAAAACTTTAAACGGATTTTTCTCAAAATGACTTTTTTTACTCTTGCGCGGATGATATCTTTTACCGTTTGAAGTATAGTTTCAAAATTTTTATCCTACCTAAACATTGATACAATCATGAAAATGAACTAGAATTAAAAAAAATTATGAGGTTGAATGCATGTAAAAATTAGTGGGTTTTCTAATGTTTTTAATTAAAACTTAATTACTCTTCATCTAATTAACCGTTTACAAAAGTTTTAGTTCAAATTATAGTCCAGAGTATTATGTTTAATTTAAGATAACGTTTATGTAAATTCAATAAAATTTGCATGAGTTATCCTGCGAGCAGTGAAATGTTATCCAAATTAAAAAAATTAATTATCACTTTGAAACCCACCCCATGAATTTTTTTATATTATATCCAAATTAAATTTTTTTAAACATAGTTCAACATTACCTAAATATACTCTAAAATTTCCCTAGAGTCGTTACCTTTTTTATAAAAAAAATGTCAAACTCGTGACAAATTTCGCATGTTCTGCGAGAGCTAAAGGTGTACTGTCCCCTTTAAACTATAAGTGCAATCCCGGGGCGAAAGCACTGTTTACTTTGACTTACATACAATGTGTTGAAGGTTAGACAGTTTTTACAATGTTTAAAGCGCACAATTATTTAACTAAACGTGTCTATCCAAGTTAAGATTGCTCTTTAGTTAAACTTAATTATTAAAAAAGCTCATTTTTGTATAGCTTTTACATACTTAACTGTATTAAGGGTGCACATTAGTTTAACTTAACAAATTTGGTAAAGGTAAACGATGACTAGGGAAATAATATACAATGTTTGTGAAGAAGTATAGTGGTATAGTAATACTAAACAGGTTGACAATTATAACTTTACAGAGATTAATGAAAATAAAACAAACTAATAATATGAACTGATAAATACAGTGGAACTTCCCTTTAACGAAGTCCCTATTTAACGAAGTTTTCTACTTAACGAAATTTTCTGCAGAACTTTGACTTTAAACACCATTATCATGCAAATTAATCTCCATATTACGAAAAATATATTCTATGTAACGAAGTTTATTCCACTTTTGTACGTGATGTTACAGAATCCAAACTAAGAGGTGGCTGTTGCAATGGATATGCGAATTTATTTCAGTGGATTGTATGAAAATGAACACATTTAAATAATTTCCCTTCTGCTTGGTGTTACATAAAACAATTTTTTTAAGACTAAGAAAAACACTTGTTACCATTACCCTCCCACATCGAGACTCCAGCATTGACAGATGGGGGAAGTAAAAATCCCCCTTTTTACATTCAATGATATAGAAGATGCAGTGGCGCAATGGCGTCAGATACATTGAAGCAAAATATATCAATTACAGTCAGACAGTTATCATTCTGTCCTTCCATTGCTGATAAACAACTGCTTTGTACATCCACAAGAACGTGCTTCAAAATTCAAATCAAAGAACATCAAAGTTATTTTTGTTCCTGCTTCTAAGCTTCTAAACTTCAGCCATTAGTCTAAGGGATAGTAAAAAATCTTGAAGTACATTATCGAAAAAGACAAAAAAAAAGACAATGTACTGAAAACATTAGTTTGAGAACCTGTGTATCAGAGCTGATGAAAGCTTGAGCCAAAGTTTGGAAATGTGACGTGATTTCATCGACCGTACACAACTGTTTTGTAAAAGATGGCCACATAATGCTTCTGAATCCAATACCTGTTTGTCATATCTGAAGGAAAAATTTCATGAATTTAAGTTCATTTCTATTTAACGAATTTTCTTCATAACGAAGTTTTTAAGTGTAACGATAAAAGTTCGTTAAATGGAAGTTTCACTGTATGTACAAAATTTACAATGGGAAAAACGTCGGAATTTACCAGCTCTGATAAAACAATACAAATTGAAACAGTTAAAGAGCTCCTGTACGGGTGAGTGAGAAGAGGAGTGTTGGGCGGAAACTAACAAGGTTGAGGATTTGAGAAAAGGAATTCATTGTTTTCTATAAATTTCATGAAATCTATTATTCTATTCAAAAGAACTGGCCGGTCAAGCAGGTAGATCAGCCAATCACGTAAATTCATAGTGTTTGGTTTTTAATGTGGCAATGTGAAGTTAGTGTGCAATTTAGAATGTAGCGTAAAGATGTGGATTGTGATCCACATATACAAAGTGGTGAGTCACGTTTACTTATTGTATATAACTGTTGTTGAAATGTTCCGTGGTTGGTTAAATAATTGGTTGGTAAAATAAGTAAAGTTATACCTGTTTTATAGTTGGAAGTGTTGTGAGACTTTTGGTATGAAAACTCTTGTGTAGTGACTCACCTGTTCTATGGTCCAACGCAATTGCCAACTACGATGCAGATGTTGTTTTAATTTCATTTTTAGAGTTGAAAGTTTAAGTGGAATAAATGATTATGGTAAGCTTTTGTCTTCTGTTGCCGACCTCGTCAGCTGATTGTCTATTTGGAAAACGCATAACACATTTGAAAACCCAACTTCAGCATTTACCATCAATAGTAAGAATAATATCCGAATATTTTTGTGCAGACCTGTATAGGATCTATAGATATGTATATATACTATATAGTATGCTAAAACTTAGTTCATTTAGGAAACGCATAGTCGAATTGAAAATTCCCCTTCAGCGATTTCCGTCAATAAATAGAAATGTATTCGAAAGTCCGGAAGTCGAAAATTTTTACGAATCCAATACGTTCTTCTTGCATAGATAGAAGAAAGTACGAAAATGATATTTATTTTTGTGGGTTACAAAAAATCATTAAAAAAATATCTGTAAATTTTTACCTATATCTTGAAACTAGGTTCAGATAGATAAGCGAAAAAAATGAATCGTCATCTGGCAAATGGAAGAAGCTTAAAAATAAGCTTTTTTTAAACTTGAAGTAACATTTCTTTAAATCTGAGTCTTTAGAGGTCTTTTTCAGACACTTTGTAAGTTGAATTTCTGCAATGTGGTGCGATAAAAATATCTTTCGAAGTTAGAATTTAACTGCCGTTTAGAGCAAGAAAAAAAGCTCCACTAGTTCCCAGAAGCTTTTAATTTTTTTTTTTTCAAATAGCTGACGTCAGCAATTCAGATATAATTAAATTTTCTTGTTGAATTAAAACAGAAATCAAGATTATTCGAAATGCGTACTTATGAAATTTTCGTTGCGTAGTACTTTATTATAATTAATCTTGAGATTTTTATTTCTCCTTTTGGTGTTCTTTTACTTTATTTTACTGAAAAAAAAATATACTTTTGAATTGGCGCACAAAATTTTTCGTTTGTCTTTAACACACCAGGTAGGAAAACATTTATTTCTAATACATGTATACTGAAGTATTAAATTCTAGTTTCTCCTGCACCAGGAGTCACTGATTTGGGCCACATTTGCGGGGGAAAAGTTTGTCTCTTTGCATATACACTTTACTATTTTTATTGACAACGATTAAGTCAAAATTCTTTGAAATGTTGATTTATTTTCCAATAGAAATGTTTTTTAAATTATTGAGCAGATAAGCCTAAAAACATTACGATGGATATTGTGAAGAATTGAACTCTTCTTATACTTTCTTTTTACTCGTTAAAAGAATGGTCTCAGAGCTCTCAAAGAACTTCTACATTTTCCCTCCATAAGATAGTCGTCTGGTATATAACATTTTATTCTCGAAATAATAATTTCCATTTCTAGTATACTCAAAAGGATTGATCTGCCACTACAGAAAGTCTCGCACTTCAGACTTCCACGTTAAATCTGACACCGGGATGTAATAACTTTCAGTCTACTTGAAAACCATATGTCCTACTTATCTTCTACTTCAGATAGTACCCAAAAAGCGCTAGGTATATATACCGTCGACAAGAGGCGACGTCAGGGACTCTTCCTTCAGATCCGCGGCTGTAGGCATATCTTTCCAGATTCGCTCTTTCAAGCGAAGGTAGTCTGGCAAATGGCTATATATGCATGGGAGATATAGTCTCATGGCCAGTTAACAAGGAGTTAGCTTGCAAACTTGAAATCCCTCAATCGCGAGACCCACGAACAGCTAGAAGCTGTTGACAGGCTGAACTTATTTTAGACTTTGCATTAAAAGTTATGTAATACACTCTAAAAAAAATCCGTCAAAATACAAGAGATTTTCCGTAAAATTTCACGGAGAAGTTTCATTTTTCCAAAACAACAGTACAATTTACGTAAATGGCATTAGTTCCGTAGAGATTTCAAATCCGTAAATATTCAGAAAGTTTTCCGTAAATTTAATGGATTTTGTCCGTATTTCTTTCAAAACAGTACAATGTCCGTATTTCTTCCAAAACAGTGCAATTTCCGTAAATAACTTTTAGAGGTTTGCGCAGAAATCGCCTTGTTTGAAATGGGAATTAAGATTGTTGTATTTACTAGAGTTCTTCAAGGCCTGACCCGGCTCGACATGCTGGCCCATTGAAACCGGTCCATGTCTGGACAGTAATTTTTTGTGAAAATAATAGTAATATTTATATTTTTTAATGAAATATTTAGGAATTGATTGTTTTTATAAGTTACAGTAAAATATTTTTTTTAAATCTATTTTTTTTATTTTTATTGATAGTGCTTCAAAATTAGGACTTTTTTTTCACTAAGTTTTTTAAATTTTATTTTAACTTTTCTAACGTGAGGCATTATTGGGTTATTTAAAGGTTTCATAACATAATATCTCTGCAAGTTACGCTATATAAATTGTATTAAACTAAACTGATTTGGTTTACAAATTTATGAATCAAACTAAAATTTATTATTTTATAAATTATAATTTTACAACGTTTATATATATATTTTTTTAATTTATAAAAATAGTTAATATATTTTTTTTTTACTTTTATAAAAATGAAGTTTATAATTTATTTCTTTAGCTTATAATTTTATAAATTAAACTAAATTAACTTAAACTAAATCAAAAAGTCCAAATTTAAACTTACCTATCACAAGATCATTAATTTCAAATTGTCTTTAAAAATCAATTTTTTGTTTTAATATTATTAAAACTATTCAGTTTGACAGAACCGTACACAAAAGTTCTCAGAATAGCTCAAATATAATAATTTAATTTATTATAAAATTGTTTTTTTTTTTACGTAAGTTTTTTAAAATAAGATATAAGGAAAAGTTATTTTAATAGCATGTAATAAATACGTCTCCTTCAGATAATTATTGTTTTTATTGGAATTGATAAATAGATCATCAGATAAATAATTTTAAAAAGTATATGTTCAAAAAAAGAAAATGTTGTAGTATTACAAAAAGATGCAATTATAGAATGCCTCTTAATACAATGTTTTACGCATATAATACGTAATAAGTTAAAATTTATCTGGTTTATCTGTTATAGGGCATTATATAATAAAGAAAAATATTGACAATTATGAAAAGAAAATATTACAAAACTTGGAACACTTGAAAAAAATCCATGGAACCGTCAAGTTTTTGCATCATAAAAAGCGACTGAAATAGGTAGCAACATTTGAGAAACTTGCATGCCAAGTCTTAGCGTAGCGGTATGAACCTCCGGTTCAGTAAGCGAAAGATTGCGGGTTCGATTCTCGTCGAGGCATTACACAAAACCAG
Source organism: Maratus michaelseni (assembly GCA_963931845.1). NCBI lineage: Eukaryota > Metazoa > Arthropoda > Arachnida > Araneae > Salticidae > Maratus > Maratus michaelseni. The sequence continues at coordinate 40,508,613 of OZ007596.1, forward strand.
GGTTGTAAAAAACCCGGTTTTTTTTTATAAAAAACCCAGCCCGGGTGGGTAGTTGGGCGGGTACCCGGGCAGCTACCCACTACAACCCTTATAGTTGTAAAAAATCCGGGTTTTTTTAAAACCCAGCACGGGCGGGTAGCTGGGTGGGTACCCGGGCAGCTACCCACTACAACCCTGCACAAAACTCACTCAGAAATGAAGAAAAAAAAATAAAATAACAGTATATCTGTCCTTTATAAGGTTGTTCTTGAGAAGTAATTTTTTTTTTTTGGTCCTATAATATTTATTTTAACATTATAAAAATTTCTAAAAAATACGGAAGATATCTGTTATAAAACGGAAATTTAAAAACGGATATTTCAGAAATCACGGAAAATTTCCTGGAATTTAAGGATTTTTTTTCCCGTTAAAATACGGAAATAGTACTGGTGTCTAGATTGCCAGTACAATTTCCGTTTGTTTTCAGGAATTTTTTTTACAGTGTATTGTTCGAAATTGTGTATCTATGTATCTCTGTAGCCAAGTTCGTAATAAACTAGTCGTTGGGGGCCACCTTAATACTTACCCATCATGGATATGCATAGTATAAAATATGAAAATAAAACGTGTAAAATATTTATAAAATGCATTGCAATTCGAATAAAATCGTGGCTTGATGACGTCATAAACTTTACATGCTTTATCACTAAATTGCGTAAAAGAAACATCCTTATAACTCCAAAATTGATAATCCTATTAACTAGCAGTTTACTGCATCGGTTTAAGCGTCGCATTTCCAATTAAAATATATGTTTAAATTAAAATTTGAATGATATACAGGGTCATGAAAAATCGAAGAGTGGGAAATAGGATTCCAAATATCTCGGCAACTCATTATCCGATAGACTTCCTTATTTACGCAACAAATATGTTTTTGTATTGTCTTTTATACTCACTCCTTAAAATAAACAATTTCGAAAATTTTCATAGATCTTTTATCAGAACGAATATTTCGAGAGTCCGAAAAAAATAGTTCCTGATCATCGAGGTTACTGAAATTCAATAAGCTTCTTCCCATTATTACATACTAAGTACATACCAAATTTCAAGTCTCTATCTCAATTTGTTCGGGAAATAGAGCGTTTACAGGAACACACACACATACAGACACACAGACGGACGGCAATTTTTTTTTCTAAAAATGTTTTTCGGAATCTCCAGTGTCTGAAACGTGTAAATCCGACAAAATTTTTTTTTTCGATTTTCAAAACGATTACAAGACTTACCCTATACTACGTATGATAGGTAAGTAAAAAGGATAAAAGACCAGCTGTGTTCTGTCATCTCTATTCCCAGTACGCTACAATATTGTGTTAATTCAACTTTGGCATGGAAAACATTTAATTTTCTGCTTGTAATGGGAACTTCCTCGTTTGGAAATATCCTTAATAAGTCCCCAGTGGTACAGTCGACCAAGGAAAAAAAAGAAAAAAAAAAGAAAGAAAGAAAAGAAGAAAATAAAAGAACATTCCATACATTTTAATCTCCTAATTATGACAGGGAAAAAAAAAATTCTTGTGTTTTTGCAGTGAAATAGCTATGCGACTGGAAATCATGCTTTCTTTCAATTTGTGTTTAAAAAAAAATAATAATAAGTTTAGGGGATCATTTTCATATTGAAATTGCACAAAACTCTGAATTTTCAATACGAGCACCTAATTTTGACATAACATTTGACTTTTTGCGGTCAATTTTACCTTAGGGTCCCACATGGTAAGTTATTAGCACAAATAGTTTTGGAATTATGAAGATTTAAAATTTGGAACTATTAATATCGAATTCATTAATTTATAATCGCTGCCAAAATGCGGGTTGCTTGTTAAACATAACTTGAGAACTACTTGGGGAATCAGCTGTAATTTTGGATTTGCATATTTAAAGCTTCAAAAAAATCGATTTTTGATAAAAATAATTAAAGGTCACAGTTGAGATATTTTTCATAACTTTATTTCGAAAAAAATATTAAAAAAATTAATTTGTGAAAAAAGGCTAATTGTAACTAATTGTTAACTAATTGTAACTAATTGTAATTGTCGAAACGTCAGTTGAGGCTCACTGTGGAGACGCGAAAAGTTTTTGGTTTCCGTCTGTTTGTTTGTCTATCTGTCTGTCTGTCTGTTCCGCGATAACTGCCGTAAGCGTTCGATTAGGTTGATTTTTGGTGAAATGCGGAATGAGTTGTATACTTTTTAGTTACATTTGGTTCATTCGTTCGAATAATATAGAACATTTCGTTTTAGGTCATAATGCTTTCCTATGGGAATGCAGACGATTTTCAAATTTTATTTTTAATTGAAATGAAAATCATATATTTGAATAATGGATTTAAACGTAAAGTTACTGCTGCGAATTTTTTTATATCGGGGTTTTAAATATATTCAATAGCTTTGAAAATTTGCCGATACATTTATTAGAATTTAGAAATTAATTGTTTACATTATTGGAACATCTTTTGCATCTGTTCGGGATATATAAAACAATTTATTTTCATATTTTTTACAAATTTTAAAATGAATTTCTTTTTTACTTTGTTCTTTAATTTATTAGTTGCTCAGCAACCTTATTTCAAAGAATATCACAATAATAAAATTCACGTAACTCTCACTTGCTGCAATATTTTATTAGCAAAATAAATTATTTTCGGGAGATTTTAATATTCTACTGACATAAATGAGAATTTATTTTGATACAAGTTTATTTTTTATCTAAAAAGTTACATGAATAAGAAGTTCATAAGAATTTCAGAATATCATTGCGTAAACTGTGTTTAATTTAACGCTTCTAATTTCTGAAACCTCCGAAGTATTTTATATGCCAATACATATGTATGTAATATAGAAAAAATAAATTGCGGATTGTAAGATGCTAAGTAATATGAAAAGTGAGATTTAAAAACAATGACATTTAGAGCTGACGTTGAGGCTCCTGATCTGCAGATTTACTAGTTAATTGTAACTGACTAAAAAATAATAATAATAGCAACTTCTTTTTAGAAAATAAGCTAATCCAAAATCACAGCTCATTCTGTCAAGTAGTTCTTTAGCTATGTTTAAAAAAAGTACCCGCATTGCAATCTGTTTTTGCAACGATTGCAAATGAATTTAACATTAAGAATTTCAAACTTTATAACTTCGCAATTGCTAAACTACTTGACCGAATGACTTCCTCTTTAGTTTCGTGTAAAGTAAAATTAATGAAAAACCCAAATATGATATCAAAATTAGGTGCTTGTGTTGTCAATTTCTGAGTTTGGTACAATTTGAGTATGAAGACTACCCTCTAAACTTATTTCTTCAACGTAAAAAAAAACGCAATTTCCAGTCGAATGGCTACTTTTTTTTCTGTAACAATTTGGGGATTAAAATGTTCTCTTTCTTTCTCTCTTTTTTATTTATTTATATAATTTTTTTTGGCCGACTGTATATTGTACCAAACATTTAAGAATAGGTTACTCAATTTCAGTACTTTTCTAGAGATAGTTTATGAGTTCTCAGTTTAGCAGTTTTAAATGTTAATCATGGATGGTACACTGTAAAAAAATATTCCTGAGGTTACTAAAATTTCTTTAGTAAATTTGTATTCCACAGAATTTTTTAGTAACCGGTATAAAATGAGCTCGCCTTGCGTTCTGACCATCGCTCCCAAGTCTCTAAAGGACTTATATCGCGCCAGCGGCTTTGTCTCGCCACGGCGCTGCGATCGGCCTGGGCCGCACCCCAACTGCGGACTCCCAAGCCAATTTACCAAGTGTCGACGACACAGGTCGCTGCGACAGTAACCCCACATCTCGGAGGAAACTTCCTCAGGAACGGACACTTAATGAACCGCCGAGAACACCCAGCGACTTCGTCGCCGAAACCCCATGAGGGGAGCCGGTTTCTAGGTCATATGCTAGGCTTCGCAACGGTTCTTGCTTTACCACAGCTCGAAGGGTGTGAAAACCTACAAAAGTAGTCACGTTCCCTCTTGTTGTGGCTTCTGAAAGAGAATGGGTTAGTACAACAACATATAAACTCTTAAACTCTATAAAACAACAACAACGACTAGAAGGCAAACACATGCAAAACTTCGACAACAACAACTTCTTCAACAGTGACTAGCCCCATTTATCACATCTTAGTGCCGGCTTATGAGATAAATCTCAATATAAACCGGAATCATTGCTAGCTATTTTCTAGTAATTCTTACAGATTTTCTTGTAACTGAGTAAGAATACAAAAAAAATGTTTAGTAGTTGCAAAGATCAATGAGAAAAACTAAATTTTTTTTAGTAGATCGACCCTTTTTTTTTTTTTTTTTTTTTTTTTTTTTTTTTTTTTTTTACAGCGTAGTGATGAAAAAAAAAACCCAGTTTATTTCTGTTAATAGGTTTCATCTTTAAACCAGTAGTTTGGTAATAGGTTCTAATAACTTATTAATTTTGGAACATTGGGGCCCGGATGCCTGGGACATTTGCAATTTTTGTACTTTTTAGATAATTTATTTTCCAGTTCATATAGGAAGAGGGGCATTTTTATAAAGTTCGGAAACATTTTATATTATTTCTTATAATTTTAAGTAATATTTTACATGTCCTATTTCTTTTTAAATTTTTTATTAAAGTTCAAAATCTTATAAGGATTCTAGCGTCAAATTAAAATCTCAAAATTTGGATTTACGGTAGACAAAGAACAACCATTAAAGAATAGTTAATTTTCGTTTTCTATTGCTTTTTTTTTTTAAGTATATTTATAGGCAGGGACAATAAAGTCATATTTAACTGCATTGTCCCCTTACTAATGGTCTCATAATCCTTGTTTGATATTCTCCTACTCTTATATCCTCACATCCCATCCATTTTCTTAGACCGCTGACCAGGCCTCTACCTGCCGTGCTTTTGCCCAGATTAACGGGTAGTCATCCCATCTATTTACTCACTCACAAGAAAAATAAAGAACATATCCACCAAAGTTATAACTGATATCGGGCAAAAGTTTCCTCTCCTTTACTGTTTCTAACATTTGAAACTCCTTACGAATCGAGGTATCACAAGTTCACATATTATACGCCTGTAGAACCAAATATTAATTATTTAAAATAAAAATGCATAACTTTGAACTAAATTTATCATTCGCTAGCGTAAATTCACATGCATGATAAGTGTGGGGTTAGATATGTGTTTAAATCGATTGAGCTGTTTACAAAATGTTTTACATAGCATTGTAGAATTCAGAAACACATATTTTTTTTTTAAATGAGTTAAGTTATGAGTTAATTAAAAGTTATTCGACACCCTTTGTTTTAAGACGATGGCGAAGTTTGTCAGTCAAAATACTCCCATTTGAAAATTGGAAAAATAGATGATAAAAATAATCATTCTTTTAATTTTTAACATTCGTATTTATGGGGAAATTTCTTGTTTTATGACGTCTTTCAATACGTTTCTAAATTAGTTAAACAAGTTTTAAACCGTAAATAACTGCAATAATAGCAAATTTGTTTAAAATAACAAATACCTAAGCAGAAATCTGTAAAAGTCACAATTCTTGTACTTTAAAACTACTGTACAACTATGGTAGAAATACATGGTTTCTGTTTTCCAGAAATCTGTAAAAGTCACAATTTTTATACTTTAAAAATACTGTACAGCTATGGTAGAAATACATCATTTTTGTTTTCCAGAAAAGTCATAATTCAGAAAAAGTCATAATTCTTATACTTTAAAAATACTGTATAACTATGGTAGAAATACATGGTTTTTGTTTTCCAGAAATCTGTAAAATTCACATTTCTTATACTTTAAAAATACTGTACAGCTATTGTAGCAATACATGGTTTAAACTTTAAATTTTACAGAAATCTGTAAAATTCCCATTTCTTATACTTTAAAAATACTGTACAACTATGCTAGAAATACATGGTTTCTGTTTTTCAGAAATCTGCAAAAAAGTCACAATTCTTATATTTTAAAAATACTGTACAACTATGCTAGAAATACATGGTTTCTGTTTTTCAGAAATCTGCAAAAAAGTCACAATTCTTATATTTTAAAAATACTGTACAGCTATAATAGAAATACATGGTTTCTGTTTTCCAGAAATCTGCTAAAATCAAAATTTTTATACTTTAAAAATACTGCACAACTATGGTAGAAATACATGGTTTCTGTTTTTCAGCCATTCTGAAAAGCACTTCAAACTGAAAGCGAGGATGGTCAAGGGATACCCCACAGTTTCTTTATGTTACTAATGCTGACCATGCAAAGGCTTCAGAATCGGATAGAATATTTCTCTTTGTAACCTGTAGATAACATTTCGACTTCCTTTCAAACTGTTTTTTAAAGAAATGTAGAACACTTTAAGAAACTTAGACTACCTTCTAGTTTCTCAAGTAGGAAGTCTGCTTTCCTTTTTTCAATGTTTGAATAATTGAAACTATCACTTTGAACCCGAGCCCGCATCGAGTTCCGTGTCAGGCTGAGCCCGTCTCATATATAATATATGTGGACATATGGCTGGCCAGGGATATAACAACAGGCAATTCAGCAGCTTCCCACGCGCGCGCTCAATGACATAGATATCTTTTTCACAATTCAATTCAATTCAATTCAACCAAGCAGGGAGGCCTACCATATGGCTTAAGCTCTACAAGTCCTGCTCGACAGGTTTATTAAAAAAAAAAAAGATTTACAAATGAGGCCATTAGGCTGAGTTTTTGTGAGTTCATAAGAGTGTTTATGATTAGAGTTTAGTTCGCATTGGATGGTGCTAGTTACATGATTGTTTAAGTCCTATTTACACTTTTGATTGTCATGAACAAGAAAAGTTCATCAGAGTTTATGATTTAAAGTTCACAATGAATGGTGGTAGTCAGATGATATTTTAAGTTCTATTGACACTGTTGATTGTTATGATTAAGAGTTCACTATGAATGAGCGATGTTTGATGAAGACGTAATATTCTTTTTACACTGTTGAGGATTGTTTTCAAGAGTTTACGGTGGATGTAGGGGGTTTGGTAAGAAACAAGCCAGCAAATTAAAGACTGAGGACAATGTGTGTAATGTAACATCCCGTTCAGATTGGATATGATGTCTTAGACCGCCATTTTGAAGGTGGTACACCCTGGAATTATAAAACTTGTTCGCACTGCAAAACCCATCAAAGATAACTCATTGAACGTCCCTGTGTCTGAGACCTGAACAAATGTAAGGTGTGCGTGTGCGCATAAGTTAAATCCAGCCTCACCAGCCAATCAGTTAAGGCGAGCTTCCACAGCCAATCAGGTGAGTGGCTGTATCTAGACATAGAAAGGTCGAACTCACTGACAGAGTTTCTAGAACTCCCTCGGTGAGTTCGGCGGTCTAAGATATCTTAACTATCCGATCCCAACGGGGTATAAGTGAGTTATTCACGGGCTGTTGGAGAGTGCAGATCTCGCAAGCCACTCCAGAATAAGATGTAATTTTACAAGTCCGGCTAGTAAACTGCGAGTAATGTCAGTTTTAGTCTTGTGTATAGCTCTATTTTTACCCCATATCTAACCAAGATTTATGTATGTTAAACGCCGTTACATTTTAAACAAGTCTCTTCGTCATACACCTAGTACTGCCTACAGCATTCAACATATATATTTTATATATATTGTCTGATTTTTTCCTTTGAGGGGACGCGTTTAAATTTTTAGCAACGCTAACGCAAATGCGAGATATTTCATAACAGTAATAAAATATATGTTAGAAGAGCAAATATACATGTCACAAGTAAAAATTCAATTTTAATTTCGATGGCATGTGTGCGAACAAAGTTTCGGAAAAATCACGTTTGTAGTAAAATGTATGACTGCTTGCTCTCTGGAATATTAAAGAAAATAATTATTACTCCATCACCCTATACATTCCTTTAATCTTTGGATTAAAGGAATTTATTAGTTTTCTTTCTTACTTGCATTTCTAAAACAATTTTAGTTAAAAATAAATTAAAAAAAATTCTGAAACTGTATAATATTTTATACAAACGTTTCGGTGTTTTATATTCCTGCATTTCTTTTTGTGGGTTAGAAAAATAAGTAACACCGATTTCTGTACATTTTTTACAAGCACTTTGAAAATAGCTTAAGAGAGATAAGAGAAAAAAAAAAGGGAACCGTTTTCAGTAAACGGTTAAAAAGAAACTTTTTTATCAAAGTAATATTTTTTCGAATCTGAGTCTTTAGTGGGTTTCTTTTCAAACATTTCGTAAGGGAAATTTCTTCAATATCTTTTCGATAAAAAATTCTTCCGATGATAGAATTTAACCGACGTTTAAACGGAAAAAAATTCCCAAATAGTCACCAAAAGTTTTTATAGAATTTTATTTTTTTCACTTATTTTAATAGCTTACATCAGCAATTCAGCAGTAATTAATTTTTCTATGATAAGTACAGCAAAATTGAGATTATTCAAATTGCATACTTATGACATTTCGTTGCCGTAGTACTTTATAATTACTCTTTAGTTTTTTCTCGTTTTGAATTTCTTTTATTTTAATTTTATTAAAATATCCAATTTTGAATAGGTTTACGAAAGATTGTTTCTTTATTTCTAAATACCAATGGGAGATTTATTCGTTCCTGAGAAGTTTGTATTGAAATGTCGAATTCTATTTTCTCCTAAATCGAGTTTATTTTCTAGCTAACAAAAACGAATGTTCGACATACGAGAATGAAAGTATCATCTTGAATTAGGAGTTGAGATTTTTATACATGCTTAAGCAATCAATAATACACTCAATAGCAAACTCTTAATATATATTTTGAGCACTCTTACAAAACTATTCCTGTGTTTTTAACAACAAAAATAAAAAAGAAACATTGCTTTATAAGAAGGGAAAGTTCCGATATCGAGTTCTGTTTTCTTGAAATAATATTTTATTTCCTTTCTAGCAAAAACTACCCACCTGTGCTACCCACCTGAATCAAAAGAACATCTTGAAGTAACGCTTAGAAATTCTTCGATGTTTTTAAGAGATGAATAATGCATTCAATATTAACTTCTTCAAAAACCTATTCAAGTAAAATCTTCAGCTGAAAAAGAATCACAATTCTTACTTGAAGCTGAAAAATTTAGCTGTAATAAACAATAAACGTTATTTTTCAAAAATATTATCAAGCAATGTAATTTCTGAATCGTTATTTTTTGCATTAAAATGTTTCAGTGTTCTGACATTTTGTTCATCCATTCCTTCTGTTTCAGTTTCTAAGGAAGGTAAAGGTGCCTTGCTTATTAAAATGTTTTATTTAAAAAAAAAATGTCTGACTTCTGTAATGTTATAAAAGTTCACTCTTTTCTTCAGCCTTCCGAATGCTAGGCCTTACTCGCTGACACAAAAATGGCGGCATTCGTAGGCAGATGTTTTTTTCACAGTTTGTATGGTCTCTTAAATTTGAATACCAGTATTTTCTAAAAGTATTCTTCGCCTTACTTAATCGCAGAAAAATAAGGCGAGTTATAATTTAAAAAAAATGCTGGTATTCTAATTCAAAGGACCGTACAAACGCTGAAAAAAAATCCGCCTACGACAGTTCCCATTTTTGTGTCAGCGCGTAGGCCTAGGATTAAGCGGGTTATGCCTAAACACTTAACCCATTCGGGACCATGGATGCATATATGCACCCTCAAAAAGAGCATACAGAATTTGTTTTAGGCACCAGTAAAAAATAAAAGTAATATTTGCTTTATCTAATTAGAGCATTTTTGTGATAGTTTAAGTAAAGGTAGCTTTTTTTTTAAAAAGTGGTGCCAACCGAATGAAATTTGTGTAAAATGCGCCGGTCCCGAAGGGGTTAATGACGCAATGGCTTAACAATATTTGTTGTTGTTGTTGTTGTTTCTTTGTTTTTTCCTACAGAACATATCCCTGATTTGCTGACATATCTGGAAGAATTTAGTCATTAAGGAGAATACCCAAGATTCAATAAATTCACTTATAAACACAAAATCTCCACAAAACATTTAATAAACTGAAAAAGAAAATAGTTTTTGTATGAAAAGGTAACTCATATTCACGAAAAACTAGTCGGATGTGCTAATCCCAAAACTTTCTTCAACAAGGATCGAACAGTTTTTTTTTTCTTGGGGCCCATTTTGCGAAAGGAAAAGGTTATTTTTGTGAAATTTACTGTATTTTTGTGAAAAATAACATTTTGTAATGAAAGTTGAAATGCAAACTCAAATTCGAATCAGGCATTTATTAACGAAAACTTTTTTAAAATCCTTTTGCTGAAGTTTTCCTTTCTGGTGAACTTGTTTGTTTACAAATTACACATTTTAAAACGTCACAAAATAATAAATAGTCAATAATTAGTAAGTTTTTATGGGATGAAATTTTCTGAAAGGGTCTATTTTATTAAAAGGCATTTTGTGAAGGAACACCATTTTATTAAATTGATTTTTGTGAAAGTTCTCATTTTATTAAATTGATTTTTGTGAAGGGTTCTGTTTTATTAAATAGATTTTTGTGAAGGGGTACCTCATAGTTCCCATAATTTTCCTGGATCTACCCTTGTTCTATCTCATACACATGTTAATACCTCAAAATTCGCTATCACAGTGCCAAAATTAAATGACAATCATTGTCCATCATGGGGATTCTAAAAGTATAGGTTGTTGTGTGTTATTGAATTGTGCGTTGAATTGTGTGTATATTTAAAAAGTCCTTCCGGCCTGTACCGGGAGGAAAAGATAGCTTTCATAGTCCATGTTTTTAAAAATTAAACTCAGTTTACTCAAACACCCGAAGCTAAATTGCTTGGAGCCCGATTATAAGAAGATTCAATCCCGGTTTTCGTTAATGCGTACTGATTTTGAATGCGCATTTCAGCATGAGAGTTACAGCATAACAAAAATCAGATTGTTTCAAAATCTCAGCCACCCTAGAATTTCAAACTGCCATATCTTAGCCCTTTTATAAGATATAGCAAAAACGAAAAATGTTCCAAAATCCTTGTATCAAGTTCTAACACTTAACAGAAACAATTTTTTCAATTTATAATTTTTTTGTACATGTTTTTGAATTTAAATTTTTTTAATTATTTTTTAACGGGCCGCCATTTTGAAACAAGATGGCGGATGAAGCTGGCCAACGAACTCGGTCGAGACCTTGATATGTCCTATACACATACTCAGTTACATCCAAATCGGTTCATAAATAAGAGAGTTACAGCTTGACATATGTCAGATATATATAGGTGGTTATCAGAATAATGGAAACACCCTAGATTTTGAAGGAATTCTTTATTAATATGGCGTAAGACCGCCTTTGGCATGTAATACAGCTTGGATTCGCCTGGGAATCGAATCATACAAATTCTGAATAGTGTTTAGAGGAATATTGTACCATTCTTCATGGAGATATTGTGAAAGTTCCGTGAGAGATGCCGGTGGAGGATATCGATTCCGGATTGAAGGCTCTAAAATAGACCACAACGGTTAGATTATGTTGAGGTCTGGGGACTGTGTGGGCCAAGGTAGATGTTCCACCTCATCCTCATGTTCATCAAACCATGATTGGACAACTCTGGCTGCAAGAATAGGGGCATTATCATCCTGGAAAATTCCATCTCCTGCAGGAAACAAAATTTGCATCATGGGATGGACCTGGTCAGCTAAAACTTCTCTATACTTCCCCCCAGTGATCCTTCCTTTCAGGGTTACGATTGGACCAGCAGAAAACCATGACACGGCTGCCCATACCATGACCGATCCACCTCCATGTTTGACAGTTGGACGGAGGCAATCAGGATCATACGCTTGTGCAGGTGTTCTCCAGACATGTACCCGTCCTGTTGTGGGGAAAAGTGTGAAAGATGATTTGTCTGACCATATAACAGTCTTCCACTTATCAATCGACCAGGTTTTGTGGTTGTGGCACCACTCTACACGACGTTTGGCATTAGCATCTGTGACAAGTGGCTTGGGAATTGCTGTTCTGCCGTAAATGTTCTCTTTATGAAGGTATCTCCGAACTGTAATTGTTGACACTGGAGAATCCAGATGCTGATTGAGCTCTGCGGTCACTTTGGCTGCAGTTGTTTTCTTTTTAGACATTACAATCCGCTTCAATACCCGTCGGTCTCTTTCACTCAGCTTCTCCTTCCGTCCACTATTTTGCTTTGCTGAGCTTGTCTTTCCGCGCTGTGTGTATGCTGTCATGACTTTAGACACCGTACCTCTAGAAACGCCTAAAAGCTGGGATGTTTCGGTCACCGTTGCTCCAGCTAGTCGGGCTCCTACAATTTGGCCTCTTTGAAAATCTGTGAGGTCTGACATTTTACGCTTCTGACAAAAAAAATCAAAACGTAGACAACTCTTTTAGAGCTCTCTCATACTACCTAATACATGTACTTTTTATATTAAAAAAAATCTGGTAGCTAAGATTATATTTTAATGCTTACGAAGGGAATTCTTAAATGTCCCTTTCATTCACAAGTGTTTCCATTATTTTGATAACCACCTGTATATATATATATAAAGCAACAATTGAACGGAAGGTGGTTTGGGGGTCTGGGGGTCATGATCGGTGAAAATATACGAAAATGTTTTGGAATTGCTTTCCTCCGAACGGCTGCAATAGGTAGCTTTTTGTATTGAAAGCTACCTAAAAGGTGATTTAAGCATCGCAGTTTTCAAGCAAATCATTGAATTTCGTACCCAACCTCTTAGATGTTTGCAACCAAAATTCCCAACCCAAAAAGCATAAAAGCGACACCTGTTGAGCCGTATACACCCAAGCCTAGTAAAGATCTATTTATGTAAAAGTGTAACAGAATATGAAGTTTGATTAAATTCCGTGCATTAAAATTTTGAGAATTATTGCGAAAATCATGAAAAATGCAGCATAGCAGCGCCACCTGTTGTATGATTTACACGAAAACCTAATGAGCAGCAACTTATGTCAAGGTCGAGCAGAATATGAAGTTTGAAGAAATTCCGTGTCTTGACTATATCGCTAAACTTGTGTAAATCCTGAAAAATGCAGCATAGCAGAGCCACATGTTGGGAGATTTACACCAAAACCTAATCAGGAACAACTTATGTCAAAGTCTAACGCAATCTGAAGTTTGATGAAAATCCGTGCATTTAATTCTTGAGATAGACCTATTGCGGAAATCTTGAAAAACATAGCAGCGCCACCTGTTGGGCGATTTTACACCAAAGCCTAATCAACAATAACTTATGTCAACTTGTAATTGAATCTGAAGTTTGATGAAAATCCGTGCATTAGCTCTTGAAATATAGCAATCGTGAAAAATTCAATATAGCAGAGCCACCTGTTGGGCGATTTGCACTAAAAATTTATCAGCACCAATTTATATCAAGGTCTAACTGAATCTAAAGTTTTATTAAATTCCGTACATTAGTTCTTTAAAAAGAGCGCCCACAAAATTTTTGTCACATAGAGACTTACACAGATTCACAGACAGACATTTTCTGAAAACAGTCAAATCGTGTTCAGGACATTATAAAACGTATAAATCCGTCGAAATTTGTCATAAATCCACTATTTTCTTCTTGTAAAAATAGAAGAAAGTAAAAATAAATTATGTAAAATAAAACACTACGTTAAAAAAAAAAAAATAATAATAATAATCCTACTGTTCCCAAATTATCGTTTTCTATCATTGTCTCTTTAATTAAATTAAAGGAGGGTAATTTCTAACAAAACAATTAACTCCTTATTGCATCTGAAGGTATTATATTGATGATATTCTCATATTTACGTCTATTGCGTCATCACTGACATTTGCCTCTTCCAGTAATAAATAATGATCTGTTATTAGCAGTTGCCTTAACGACATCGTTGCATATCATTAGTGGTTTGCAATTAATATTCGCAATTACATAACTATCATTTCGTAGCCTAAATGCATTTCAGTTATAATCGTTAGAACATTTATGATTCTTAAATAATTCTTACCGTCTTCAAACGTTCGGTTTTGGAATGCTTTTATATCAAAGCATATAGCTTGCACTTGCTCACCCTTATTGTTTGAAGATAAAATATTATTTAAGAGGACTAGGGGTGCTCGGCACCCCCTGCTCGCTACGCTCACCAACCCCCCGCGTAATCGCGCCCTAGACAAGTACTCTTAGTGCTGAGTTTATTTAATAGATCAAAATGACCTTTCCCGAATTCGAAACCTAGCTAGATGGATTTCTCGTGCTCGAATTAGTATAGGCAACACGTTTCGTCTAAATCGTTTGAGTATTTTTCCATTTATAACAAAAAACATTTTCAGCGCTGAGTTTGTTTTACCCTGTAAAAACGAATTTTCTTGTATTCGGAACCTAGCTAGATCTTTTTCTCGTGCTCGATTTAGTATCGGGGGCAAGTCTCGTGAAAATCTTCCCAGTCGTTTACTATATCATTCATAATCGGGAAAATCCCTTGCTCGTTTAATATATACGAATAATCGGGAAAATCCCTTGCTCGTTTAATATATACGAATAATAGGGAAAATCCCTTGCTCGTTTAATGCATATGAATTTGGCGACAGTAATTTGGTCGCCAGGATAACTAACAAGTACCAATTGTATATATAGTGTTACGAATATTGTAAATAGTTAGTGTTTGCGCTTAAAAATAATGTAAATAGTTCAATTAAGCTCTATTCATAAGCTAATATTAATTTTTGTGGCATTGCAATATCTCAATTTGTTGATTTTTTGCAAGCGAGTAAATGCTATTGGATTTCAATGGGAGTCTATGGAAATTTGGCGAAATACTGGAAATAGAGCCAAGTTGGCGCCAAACTTGGCGACAGACCCGGGTCCCTTCCCCTTGGTAACCCCTCTAATAGCGCCCATCCTATCTAAATTCTCTTCTTTCGTGTTAATTCCCCCTAAGAAAAGTCAGAAAGCTCTAACCAATCAGATACGTTTCGCGGTATCTACGCAGATTTTCATTGGTCCATTTCCAAACCATTACTTTTTTTTATATATAGAAGGATATATGTCCCTGTATATTCTATAATCATACAGGCTTCTTTCTTTCATTTTTAGGTCAGATAAAGGGTGATACACATGTAGAGATTTTATGCATCTTAAAAGGATTGATTTTAAAGTAGGCCTTAAAACCAATAAAGCTGTCCTCAAAACTCTTGCAGCTGGAGGCCAGGACAAGAGTAGTGTCCGGACAATTCAAAACAAATCCAAGTGTTTTTAGGAAGGGACCTCAGCCTTGAAATCAAACCCAGAAGTGCAGGTGAATTTTGAACAGTTGAAAAAAAAAAAGAGACGAATCCATTCTCCACAATCAATTTTGATGCTAAAAATTAACAAAACTACACATTCAAACATTAATAATGTTTGATTGTGTATTTTTGTTAATTTTTAGCGTCAAAATTGATTGTGGAGACTGGAGAATGCATTTTCCTCTTTTTTCTCTTGAACTGGTAAAAATTCACCTGTCACTTCTGGGTTTGATTTCAAGGCTGGGGACCCCTTCCTTAAAACGTTTGGATTTGTTTTGAACTGTCCGGACACTACTCTTGTCCTGGCCTCCAGCTGCAAGAGTTTTGAGGACAGTTTTTGACGGAGAAACCTTTTATATGCAGTTAATTAATCTCCACGTGCAGCGAACGATTGAAAAACATGTTAAAAACCAGACCCCAATTACCAATAAGTACTTCAAGTGCCGCAGCTGAAAAACAGTGAATAAAACCAGAGACTGTCGAAACTAACTAATTGGAGAAATACTGCAGATCTCCCTCCTTCAAACTACAGCTGTTTGTCCCGCGCGTGTGCACAGAACTCAAATAACAATCTCCCTTCAGTTTCCAAAATGTTTCCGAACAGTTAAGACGCTCTTGTATATATATGATGTAAATATATTTAATATAATGTAAAATTGGAGCACTTATACGCAGCCTCCAAAATGCGATTTTAAACATGTACATCTAGCCAAGAATTATATTATATTCAAAGGAAAATGAATCTTCTGTTTATTTCACACAATTGTCATTTTCTACTAATACTTCTTATTCTTCCAATATAAGTGAATCAATGGATCAGATAAATATCGCTACAACACTTTGGATTACTACTGTGGGTATATTCAGCGCATAAGGAAAATCTCAGGTAAGCTGAACAAACTTCTTTAACATATCAAAAGATGAAAATGTATATTAAATTTGAAGACTGATTTAACTATTTATAAAAATAAGAAAATTTATTACGCTACCGACGGTTCCCCAACAAAGATTATGAAAGACTGACTCTGAAAAAAGAATATTATCCCAGTATCAAAAACGATAATTTAACAAATTTCTAAAATATAATAATAAATAAAAGAACGCTAAAGAAAAAAAAAGAAAAAAATGAATGCGATAAAAGAAAATACTCAATTTATTGAAAAACTCAATTCTACGAATTATAGTACATGGAAGTTCAAGATGCAGATGTTCCTGATTAAAGAGGAACTCGACGATATTATAGTACAAGATCCACCAGCTCCACCCGACCCCGCATGGCACAAAAGAGACCGCAAGACTAGAGCTTTAATTAACTTAAGCATTGATGATTCTCAAATCGTAAATGTAAAAAACTTAGAAACTGCCAAATTAACATGGGAAGCTCTGAAAAATATACATGAGAGAAGCAATTTATCTAGTAAGCTTTACCTGTTACGAAAATTATACAGTACTAAATTAGCGGAGGGCGGAAACATGATCTCACATATCAATAATATCTTGCAAATTATAGATAAACTTAATGCCATTGGAGAAAATATTAGCGATTCACATATTTCCGCGCTATTTCTGTGTTCTCTTCCCCCCAGTTACAATACTTTGATAACTGCGTTGGAGGCGAGACCAGAAAATGAGCTCACCCCTGATTTTATCAAAAACAAATTAACGGAAGAATATAATCGTAGACATGAAATGTCAGAACAATCACATAGCGGATATAACAACAATGAGAGAGCATTTAAAACAAATAGGAGATATACACACACTGAAAATAGAAGAGAACAAAAATATTGTAACAACTGCAAAATGAAAAATCATTCCACTTACGAATGCTGGCACTACAAGAGCAGAAACACGGTACAATCCGGAAATCCTCGTAACAATAAATTCAAAAATAAAAAGAATTTCTCATCTTCATTATGTTATGAAAAAAACGAAACTCATAGGGAAAACAAAGTTCCAAACGAAAGAAAATACGCAAATGATCAGACGCAAAATAAAGCATTAATCACTCAAAAAGTAGGCAAAAATAACTGGATTCTCGATTCAGGATCTACCTCGCACATTTGTAATGATAAAAGCCTATTTAGTAAATTTATTGATTATAATAAAACTTCAGTAACGATCGCGAATGGTAATAAACTGACAGCGTTAGGTTCAGGAGAAGTTTTTATAAAAACATTAACCCCCGAAGGAAAAGAAAAACTAACGAAATTATGCGAAGTGCTTTATGTCCCAGACTTAGAGTCAAACCTAATTTCGGTTAGTAAAGCCGCTAAAAACGGGTGTAAACTAATCTTCGACGATAATAAATGCGATTTGATCTTTGATGAAGAAATATATATTAGGGCGAAAAATGAGAAAAACTTATACATTATTGAGGAAATGGACGATGTGGAAGAACCACAAAATTATGTAAACATAACGTATAACTGTGACAGCAAACAATGCATAGATCTCTGGCATCGCAGACTAGGTCACAGAGATTATGACGCGATTAAATCAATGATAACAAATCAACTTGCGGACGGAATAAAGATAGGAAAATGTAAACATCAAAATAAAACATGCGTAACTTGTATCGAAACTAAATTAACTAACATGCCGTATCCTAAATCAGCAACAAATCGAGCTACTAATATTGCGGATTTGATCCACAGTGACGTGTGTGGACCTCTAGATACACCGACTTTAGGCGGAAAAATTTATTTTATGACTCTTATTGATGACTATTCCCGATATACTACGATATATTTATTATCTAAAAAGAGCGAAGTTGCTGAAAAGATAAAAGAGTACGTAACGATGATATACAATCAGTTCGGTAAAAAACCTAAGGAAATTAGATCGGATAACGGTCGTGAATATGTAAATCAAGAGATAGATGAATACTTAAAACAGAACGGAATTTTACACCAATTGACTGTCCCGCATAATCCGAGCCAGAATGGAGTTGCGGAGAGAAAAAATAAAAGTTTATTAGATATGACTAGAAGCATGCTATCACAAGCAAAATTAAGCAAACATTTTTGGGGTGAAGCCATAAACACTGCAACATACTTACAAAACCGACTCCCAACCAAAGCAAACAACAACAGAACACCTTACGAATTATGGAAAGGAGTTAAACCGAATTTAAAACACTTAAGAACATTCGGTTGTAAAGCGCTATTTTACGTCGATAAAGTAAATAGAGGAAAACTCGATAACAGGGCTCAAACCGGAACGTTTGTAGGTTATGATACACGGTCGACTGGTTATAGAATTCACACACAAGGAAAACAAATTATAATAGCGAGAACGGTGAAATTTCTTGAGAATGAAAATGTACACTCAGATAACATTGAGGAGATACAAATCACCACAAAAACATCAGATGACAATACACAATTACCGGATAGACATGAAAATCACTTAGAAATAAAACTTGACAGTGAAGAGACACCATCCGTGCCCAAACAGCAACCAATTGAACCAAGAAGGTCTAATAGGACAAATAGAGGCGTTCCTCCTGACAGATATGTTTGTCTCATAAATAGTTCATCTGAAAACATTCCCGAAAATTGGGAAGATATCGAAAAAATGAAAAATACTAATGATAAACAAAATTGGATAAAAGCAACACAAAATGAAATACAATGCCTAAGAAAAAATAACACTTGGACTTTAACAGATCCACCACCCGGAACAAAAATTATCGGCTCAAAATGGACTTTTAAACTAAAAAAGGACAATTTAGGAAATATTCAAAGCTATAAAGCGCGTCTAGTAGCACAAGGATATAGTCAAAGATTCGGGATTGACTATGATCAAACTTTCGCACCTGTAGTTTCGCACGCTACAATACGTGCATTTCTCATCTCTGCATTGCACAAAAATTTGAACGTGAAACATGTTGACATAACCACAGCATTTTTGCATGGTGAATTAACTGAAACTGTTTATATGAGTCAACCAGACGGGTATATTAAACCCGGCGATGAAAGAAAAGTTTGTAAACTTCAAAAAGCCATCGACGGTCTTAAGCAAGCAGCAAAGGCCTGGTACACTAAAATATCGGAAACACTCAAAAACAATAATTTTTTACAGAGCAAAAATGATCCATGTCTGTACTTTAAATCAAATCAAGAAAATCCGATATACATCATCATTTATGTAGATGATATCCTGATAGCAGGAAAGGACAGTGACATCGAAGAAACAATAAACCAACTTAAGAAAGAATATGAACTAAAAAACTTAGGAGAAGTGAATAATTACCTAGGCATAAACATTAATAAAATCAACGATACATATTACCTAAATCAAAACAATAAAATACACGAACTAGTGAAAAAACTGAATTTAAACGACATGAAACCTCATTACACACCAATGATTGCTGGATTCAACAGACTTGAAGACGATGATAATCTTTTACCTAATAACACGAAATATCGACAAGCGACAGGCACATTACTTTACATATCAACAATCACGCGTCCTGACATATCCGCAGCAGTCAACATATTATGTCGTAGAAATGAAACACCACGCCAAAAGGACTGGACAGCAGTAAAAAGAATCATTTCATACCTTAAAACTACAGAAAATTTGAATTTAACTCTTAACGCAAACAGCAAGCCCATCCTAACAGCATACGCCGATGCAGACTGGGCAGGTGACTTGTAAACACGTAAATCAACATCAGGAAATCTATTCATGCTAGGAAAATCGCCGATTTACTGGATTACAAAAAGGCAAAATTGCATTGCACTTTCGTCAGCCGAAGCTGAATACGTTTCAGCTAGCAACGCAGCACAAGAATTAAGTTGGATAACAAACTTGCTAAGCGACCGCACCAAGGAAAATCTCAGGTAAGTTGAACAAACTTCTTTAACATATCAAAAGATGAAAATGTATATTAAATTTGAAGACTAATTTAACTATTTATAAAAATAAGAAAATTTATTACGCTACCGACGGTTCCCCAACAGTTTTATTGGTTTTAAAGCCTAGTTTAAAATTATGCCTTTTAAGATGCATAAAATCTCCACATTTGTGTCACTCTTTATGTGACCTAAAAATGAAAGAAAGAAGCCTGCATGATTATAGAATATAGGGGGACATATATCCTCTTAAATAACATTTTATCTTCAAACAATAAGGGTGAGCAAGTGACAGCTACATGCTTTCATATAAAAGCATTCCAAAAGAGAAAATACTTTTGATACAGCCGAATAATATCGTAATTAATACCCTAAACACCGTAAAACAATACCTTAATTTCGAAAATAAATAATAGACTGCTACTTTTATGTTATGAAAGTATTTTCCCTAATTTGTCTTTTTCAAAACTACCAAATACTCTGGATGTGCAAAAATCGACGTAATGAAAAGTGTTACTACACAAAACTAATTTAACATTCAGCTGTCGTAAGGTTTCATAAATGTTCTTCAATCTTCAGAGCAAAATAAGAGAAAGAGAGTGAGACATAACAGTAACAATCACACACACACTTTGCACTCTCCTTCTCGTTCGTTTTGCACCAGGGTTGTAATTTTGACCGGTCAAAACTAATTTCAAGCAGGATAGTGGTCAAAACTGGTTTGGAACTGATGCTTTACACTCACGCAAACATGTAAACAAAAGTTTGGCGACTTTTTGGTTGGCGCAATTTTCAAGACTGCGCCAAACGAATAACTTAATGCAATGGCTAAGTTGCCATTAAAGGAAAAAATCCCCTAAATTTGGCGACTTTTTTCCTTTTTTTAACAGATTAATTTATATTTCTGCGTGAGTGTAAAGCATCTTAGCCACTGGTTTTAACTGTTTAAACTGCTCAAAATTGGTTTTAACCACTCAAAAGTGGTCGAAACGCTATTAAATAACTTTAGCTTACATAAATTTCTCAAACTGTCTATTTATGTAAATATCAATCTCATATTTAATAATTATTAATATTTTAATAATTATTAAATATCGATTTTTTTTCTTATGTAACAGTGTCATGCAGAAAGAAAAATTCATTTCATAAATCTTATTTTTCTTAAAGTATATAACTAATGTATTACGATATTTAGTGGGCAGTAATGAAAAAAATGAAAAATGTTGATTTTGAATCTGTAGATTTCAGAATGCACCTGATAAATGGTTGTGCTAACTCTTCATCAGTAGAAAGAAGTTTTTCCAAGTTTGAACTCCATCCAGAATAAACTATCAAATCGTCTTAGATTAATACAACAACACTTTTAATCATTTTTTGAGCTGTCAATATAAAAAAAGTTCCTTTCGTGATTTATTTTCCTTCAACTTTTTATATAAAAGTAGATATGTAATAAAATTATTAAAGATATTTCAGTACTTAATGATAAGTGGTTATCTTTAAATATGTTTGTGTCGTTAAATGAAAAAGTAATGAAAATTTAGGTATAACGCTGAGTGCAATATTTGCAATCTCTTCAAAATATTGTACTAAATAATGTTAAATGCTATTTGGACAAACCTTTCCAAATGTTATACTGAATTTATCATTTAACAAAATAAATTTTAATGTATTTTCCCAGTTAAAAGGAGTTTTGCCACTGATGGTCAGAACGTATTTTGGCCAGGACGGTTGAATCCGTTTTTTTTTCATGGTTAAAACCTCCCACACTGCAAAAAAAGTGTTGATTTTACAGTATAATTACAGTACAGTATATTACCGCGCAGGCGCGACAGCGTATTACTACTTATTTTATTGTTTATTACTGTTAATTTTACGGCATAATACTGGCAGCTGGGATGCCAGTATTATACTGTAAAATCAACATTTTTTTTTGCAGTGCATGATTAAAACCAATACAACCCTGTGTTGCACTGAAGAAGCGGTTCCTATTATGAAATTTCGAAACAATTGTATGTTATTTTTTTCACTGTTTATGCTGTTCTTTAGGTTGTTTTTAAAATAGCATGTATTCTTCTTAACACAATGGGTTTTTCATATGCATCTTATAAAGTGATCTGGATTTTAACACCTAATCCCCCTTCCCTATCCTCTTCGCTCTTGCTAAGAATTGCTATGTTTAGTTGTAACATGAATCAAACAGAAATTGCACCCAAAATTTATATATTTCCTAAATGCTTCCGTTAAAATAATAAAATAAAAATAGTTTTGAAAGCTTTTCATGCATAACAATTTGAATAATTATTTCTCGCAACATCCTCAACAAACTTTCAACTCCTTTCTCTAACAATTGTTTATGCATGGGTTACACGATTTGACTAATAATAACTCAAGAGATTCCGTTACTGTGGGAACGAAAAAAAGACAAAACAGCTTAGTGGTAAATAATCCTAACTAGTTACTTACAAACAAATAACTTCGAGGTACACATTATTAGTGCTTAACTTCATATAGCTTTATGTAGTACATTATTTTAATAAAGTATTTACGTTTATTATCGGGATTATTTGCCTTCATTAAGTGAAAGTTTTGAATGGAATAATACGCTGTTGAATTAACTTTTGGGAATTTTACTTTTTTCAAATAGTTTATTAGAAGTGTGTTTTGTAAATTCATTAGGGATATTAGAATTGCTATAGCACATTCAAGAAATATTTAAGGGCTTTATAAAATATAAAATTTCTAAAAACATCATGTAAACATGAGAAAAGAGTATAAAAAAGACGCCTTATAAGTTAATTTTATAATGTAGACACACGCGGCGATTGCACCAAGTGAATATTTCTTTATAAAAATAGTGGTATTAGAAAATCTGGAGGTTGGCAACAATGCAACTCTGGTGCATCCTTTTATGATATACACACTCATAAAAGAAAGATTTTGTAGAAATTTTAAAATAAAAGTAATTTGAACATTAAACAAGAACGAAAAATCATTCGTCAAGCTTAGATTATATAACACTTTCCAACGCTTTCAAAATAATTTTACAAATCATTACCGTTTAATAAACTGAAAGAAAACATCTAAGTAAACAATTTGGAAAGCGCATAACATTTTTTAAAAAGTAATTTCAGGAATTTCAAACATATTTCTAACATATACAATATTCGGAAAAATATCCGAATAGTTTTATTCAGCCCTGTACATGATCTATAGATTTGTATATTACTACATAGGATGCTAAATTTTAGTTCAATTAGGAAATGCGTAGCACAGTTTAAAATTCTCCTTCTGGAGTTTCTGTCAATAAACGGAAATGTGTTCGCAAACTTTTGTGCTGCCCTGTATAGGATCTACAGAATTTATACACACCAAGTAATAGACAAAAAGTGAGTAAAATTTAAAATCGCGTTCAGCAACTTAAAACGCACTTCCAGGAATTATTCTTAACAGACAGTAGAGATTTATTTTGTGTGTCCCTGTAAATGAACGACGACTGCTATACACACACTATTCTGTAGTAAGCGTCTTGTAATGCACCTTAGTGATATATATAAATTTCAATGCGTTTAAAATAGTGAAACATTATTTAAATAAACCGCGAACGATTTTTCTCCATAGACGTAATGTAACGGAATTCTTTTGACTGTCCCTGTAAAGTAACTATAAGTGCTATGCACACCCTATTCCATATTAAGCTTCTTGTAATGCACCTTAGTGATATATATCAATTACGATGTGTTTGACATTGTGTAACATCATTAAAAATCACCGCAAATGATTTTTCCCCCTAGACCGTAATGTAACGGAATTCTTTTGAGTGTCTTTGTAAAAAAACTATAAGTGCTACACACTTCAGTTGATATAGGGAACATGCTATAGATAATGACAATAACATACAAAAATTTCTGGGCAATCCGAGCCTATTTATGGGAGTTATAGCACGGCCAGACAAACCGAAGTCATAAACACTTTTCAACTTGCTTGGAAAGTGTTAAAAATATATTTATGTATCTCAATGCATAAATAAGCTTCATTTCTAAGATTAAGGAGCAGTCAGATACAAATTACGCGCAGCTAAAAGTAACATAATACAAGAATTAGCATAAGATATACCAGATACGAACTGCGCAATAACGGATGTCCTAAACTGAACTGGACTAACTGATTTTAAGAATTCAATAACTTGCAAACTGTGACAGATATTAAAAAAAAATCTTGCAGAAGTGTCATGTAAGATGTCAGGAGTTTTTTTTTACTGCGACTTCTTATTTTAGTTCGAATTACCAGCAATAGACGGCGCTGTACGAAATTTCAGTTTATATTTTATATACAGGGTGATTATAAAAAAACTATCCCAATATATGAGCCCCTAACTGTCATACCGTTCACAGAAACTGAATGAAATTCTGGCCTAAAGTATTTTGAGGTATACGCTCAAGAATTACGGTTACAGTGACAAAATTTCGAAAATTTCAATTGGCAACTCCTACTTTTTTTTTATTGGAATGTGATCTTCATAGTGAAAAACCATAAAAAGCGTTGGAACGGTACCTGTAGCCTGTAGCACGAAAATCGCCGGCGCTAGGCCCACTAAGAAGAAAAGTGAAAACAACCAATAAAGGGCAGAGAAGCAACAGAAAGTAAAACATTTTATTGTTCAGTGCTATCCACCATCTGCCGCATGTAAAGTGTCCTCGTGTGTGAAATGGAAAATGTATGAAACACAATAAAATGTTTTGTTTTCTGTTGCTTCTCTGTCCTTATTGGTTGTTTTCACTTTTCTTCTTAGTCTGCCTAGCGCCGGCGATTTTCGTGCTACAGGTACCGTTCAAACGCTTTTTATGGTTTTTCACTATGAAGATCACATTCCAATAAAAAAACGTAGGTGTTTCCATTTGAAATTTTCGAAATTTTGTCACTGTAACCGTAACTGTTAGAATTTAACTGTTGTTTTTCACATGATTCTTGAGCGCATACCTCAAAATACTTTAGGCAAGAATTTCATTCAGTTTCTGTAAACGGTATGACAGTTAGGGGTTCATATATCGGGATAGTTTTTTTTTATAATCACCCTGTATATAGTAGAAGATGTTTGATAAATACGCTGAAACGGATAATATTTAAATCAAAGAATTAATTTAAGCGTTATTTAATCTTGAAGTAAGTTCAAAATTGTTCGATTTACAAAAGCTTTATAGGATAACAAACTATGCGTAGCAATTTAACCCTCTTTTGCAGGCACATATTGCAGTATGTGCAGTAGAAAGTGCAGTATGTGCAGTAGTGCGGTGTGAAGTGTCTAATATATATTTTTAATTTTATTAATTTTTTTAAACTTTTTTTTTCCAAATGTTTTATTTAAATTTAATTATCTAAATAGAGATTTATTTCCTGTTTCGAAAAAGTCGTTTATATTTATTGTTGTCAAATTTCAAAAAAGCCCAAATAATAATATTTCCAACCATTTTACAACTGAAAAATATATATACACGTAAATATTAA
This sequence comes from Maratus michaelseni, assembly GCA_963931845.1. NCBI lineage: Eukaryota > Metazoa > Arthropoda > Arachnida > Araneae > Salticidae > Maratus > Maratus michaelseni. Next base: position 40,534,228 of record OZ007596.1, read on the forward strand.
AAAAAAATAATAATTAAATAATTAAATTACTACGTGCAAAAAGCATTAAATGGGGAAAATAAGTCACGTTTAAAGCAATGTATTTTAAAAAGCATATTTAAAACGATTTTCTTATAATGTCTAAAAGAAAAAAAAATCTACATGTTATTATAAAAGTCCGCGAGGCAGCGACATTTTTTACTTAACGCTTTGTACAAGCTGGTTTTCAAAAGTGTGATAGATCTTACTTAATCATGAAAGCAGCAGTGGATGCGGCCTTGGGGACCACCCCCCGCCCCCCAGTCAAAGGGAAATGAATAGCAACCCGATTACAAAATATCATTACTGGTCGTGAGAATATCATTCAATCTTCCGTAATCAAGTATTATTTTATAAAACAGAGAAAATTAACGTTTTTTTAGAGCCAACGGGATTTGGACGGGGGTTGGCGATCGCAGCCCGTGGGGCAGAGCTCCTAGTTATTTAAAAAGCTTTGAAATTTTAATTTTTACACGGTTCCTGGGCCCTATAGGTTATATTTGGAAAAACTTTCCCCGTGTTCTTAAGAAATAACACATACAAACAAAAATATCATTTCTATACGACTAAAACTTATTGAGTTATGGTACATTGAATTTTATTAATTGTGAGCGTTTTTAGTGGGGGTTTTCTTTTAGCTAACGGTTTAAAAATTACTTATTGGAAAACGGTAAGAGAGAAAACCCTATATATTGAAACTCCATTGCGTTGTGCAATATAAAAATAACAAAATTTCATCCTTATTTCGCATCTGAAAAAACAGTTGGAGCAAAATAAGGTTCACATCTCCACTCCTCTTTCTGCTGATTTCTTGGAACACCTGAGTTTTTGTGCCAAAATCTGCATAATCTTCTGAGATATTTATAGATTTATTTGGCAACCTTATCGTATATTTACGCGCAAGAATCGAGGGGGAGGATTCTTGAAAATAGCATCTAATGCGAAGAAACACTGTTATGAGTTGAAGTGCATTTATCCGGCATATAGTGGAGACGTTTGGAAAAATTTACTTTCCGAATTTCAAATGCGAAGAAAGATCAACATAATATTTCAAAAAAATTGTTATAAAAACATTTCTTTAAAAATATATCAAACTATAACAGCTTATAATAATATACTTATTTTAATTGCTACACTGCAAAAAAAAAAAAAAAAATTGTTGAATTTACAGTATAATACTAGATCCCAGCTGAAAGTATTATACCGTAAAATTAACAGTAATAAACAGTAAAATAAGCAGTAATACGCTGCCGCACATGCGGCCTGATTATAGAATTTTCTCCCACAGATGTATAACAAAGCAATGTAAGAACGATATGCTGCACTGTAAAAAATGACAAATGTTTCTTAATCTACGAAAATATAATACAATCACGAATAAAATTATAATATAAACTCATCCTTGTTAACTTTGATTCTGAAAAGTGTTTCTTTATCTTTAGAAACCTCAGACATCAATGGCATTTCAAGATTTAAAGAATCATTTATAAAAACAAAATTGCTCTTGCTGCCTGTAATTTTCGAAACGTTTACGAGTAGCTTTTAAAGTGTAAATCAATTTCTAAGCCCGGAATATAGTTATTTCCGATGCTATCCATTCTCAAGTAAACATTTTCATGTTCAACAAATATGTTTAAAAGACAAACATGCAAAATTAACAGCGTTAACATTAACATTAAAATTAAGATTATTTCTTTACTCTTTCATGTATACATTAATTTATGCAGGTGAAAACGTTTACTTGAGAATGGATAACATTCGAAAAACAGGTATACCAGGCTAATAAGGAAACTGATTAATACACTATAAAAACTCTTCGAAAACGTTTCTGAAAAATACGGGCAGCAAAAAATACTTTGCTTTTATAAATAATTCTTTAAATTTTGGAAATGCATTGGTTTCTGGGGATTCAAAAGACAATGGGACACGCTATTCGGAAATTCGGATAACTCAGAAGATTATATTATTTTTTCGTTCGTGGTTATAGTATATTTTCATGAAATAAGAAACATTGGTCATTTTTTACAGTGTGTTATTTATACTAGAACCTTTCCTGACACAATATCTAACTATCAGTGAATGTCCCATCAAAATTCATTCAGCAGAAATTAAGTTATAAGCGGTCGGAACGATATTCCCGTTTGTATTTTATATATATAGTAGATATGGATGACACGACGTTGTTTTGACGATTCAAAGCATGATGCAACTCTGCGCTTTAAAAGAAAGTTTTATTATACCTCCATGTAATTAAAAAAAAGGCATAAAAATTATAATGAAACCGCAATCATTATATAACTCTTTTAATTTTCTTTTTGTTAAATTCCTAAAACTTTATCTAGAAAGCGGCAATGTGTCCTTAATACTCAATCTAAGTAATTATCCATAACCAATATTAACTTTCTTCAACTATCATAAGAAAGTTTAAAGTTAATCTAATGTGGCGATCCACGTTATCTCCATCTAAATATCGATATCCGATCGATGCTGGCAGCTGAAATTAAGCACCATTATATCCGAAAACGTTAACTCAATGCTAAATATTAATTATGTATGGCACATTAGAGAAAGTCGGTCAAATTCATTACGGTACCGCTGGGAATGTATGGATAATTGAAGTAGACGAGTTAGAGTGCTATTTTATCATGTGAAAGGTAATATGTTTGTAAAACTTTATAAAACTTTCTTTATTTGGAATATCATGGATGCGATATTTGTTTAGAATAAATAAATACGCGAAATCTAATAAAAATATAGAAAATAAATTTATATTCACACAGAAAAATGTAAAACCCAATTTGGGTCGAAAGATTCTTAGGTATGGGCCCAAATTGGGCCATGCCTGTTTTGGTTACCACTGTGTATCCATTTTGGGCACTGTTAAATACCCATTTTCAAAAAAAAAAAAAAAAAAATAAATAAATAAATAAAATAAAATAAAATAAATAATAATAAAAAAAAAATTGAAAATGGGTATTTGGACTGTTAAATACCCATTTATTTTTTTTATTATTATTTTTTTTTTTTTTGAAAATGGGTATTAACAGTGCCCAAAATGAATACTCAGTGGTAACAAAAATAGGCATGGCCCAATTTGGGCCCATACCTAAGAATCTTTCGACCCAAATTGGGTTTTATTTTTTTCTGTGCAAAGCTGTATAATCAAAATTAATCATTAAAAATACATAAATGTTTCTCAATTCATGAAAATATAGTATAACCAAGATCGAAAATATACAATAACACTCTTCCGAGTTACCCATGATTCCGAAAAGCGTTCTTTAAACTTAGAAACTTCAAAAACCAATATACTTTCGGGATTTAAAGAAGGATTTATAAAACCAAAGTTTATTTTGCTGCCACTAATTTTCGGAAACATTTCCGATTTGTTTTTACAGTGTATTAATCAGTTTTCTCTGAGCGGGATATCGGTTTTTAGGGTGCTGACTATTCTCAAGTAAATATTTTCAGCTGCGTAATTCAATTTATTACACACAAGATTAACACAATATTATTAATTTTAATATTAATGTTAATGTTCTGTTAATTTATCTTGTTTGTCTGTAAATCATGTTTGTTGAGCTTGAAAATGTTTATTTGGGGATTGGTAGCATCTGAAAAACTTATATTCCGGATTGTGGAAACTGATTAATACACTATAGAAACTACTCAAAAACGTTTCTGAAAATTCGTGGCAGCAAAAGAAACTTTGTTTTTATAAATGCTTCTTTAAATCTCGAAAACCTGTTGGTTTCTGAGTATAAAGAACGATTTTTTGAATCGTTCGTAGAACTCGGAAGAGGTTATTGTATAATTTCGTTCGTTGTTTGTTACATTATATTTTCCTAATATTAGAAAAAAAACATTTGTCTCTTTTTACAGTGTAGGTTTACCTTAAACTCCTAAAGCTTTATCAAGAAAGTGGCAATGTGTCCTTAATATTCCATCTAGGTAATTATCCATAACCGATGTTAACTTTCTTTAACTATCATAAGAACCTTTAAAGTTAATCTAATGTGGCGATCCACGTTATCTGCATCTAAATATTGATATCCGATCGATCGATGCTGGCAGCTGAAATTAAGCACCATTATATCCGAAAACGTTAACTCAATGCTAAATATTAATTATGTATGGCACATTAGAGAAAGTCGGTCAAATTCATTAGGGTACCGCTGGGAATGTATGGATGCGGTAATTGAAGCAGATTAGTTAGAGTGCTATTTTGGCATGTGAACGGTAATATGTTTGTAAAACTTTATAAAAGTTCCTTTTATTTGGAATATCATGGATGCGATAGCTATTTACATTAAACAAATAGGCGAATTCTAATAAAAATATAGAAAATAAATTTATATCTAAGGTTGGACTTAACATTAAAACTACCACGAGCCGTCATTTTGACGGTTACCAAATGAAAATATTCCGATTCGAACCAGAAATTTCTTTTTAAAATAAATTAAATATAAAACTCACAGAAATACGTTAGATGAATAAGTTAAATAGTTTTAAATAAAATTTATGGTGTGAAATAGTTTTAAAAAACTTGCGTAAAATTTCCAGTAGTACTAGTGTTAAGGTGACACTGTAATAGAAGACAAAGGTTTCTTAACCTAGAAAAATACAGTAGGTAACTACGAACGAAAATATACAATAACCACTTTCGAGTTACCCACGATATCGAAAAGCGTTCTTTTTCTTTAGATCCTTTTTGCTGACCGAAAATTTCATAAAAAGCGTTTCTACGAATTTCAGAAACTTATTGCTTTTTAACACATTTCAACATAGTTGAAAAGTGTTTAGGAATTCGGTTTGTCTGTCTGCCGTCTGTCCGTGTTCTAACTCGCGTAAATTGCCACGCAATTGATATTAGTATGGCTTGTTCGGTATTGAAAATGAAGTGTGTAGCATGAATAGTTCATTTACAGAGACACCCAAAAAAAAATTCCGGTGCATTGATTACGGTCCATGGGAAAAAATCGTTTGCGGTGTATTTTAATGATGTTAGAGTATCTCAAACATATAAAATTATGTGGGTATACATTATAAAAGGATGCGCTAGAGTTGTAGTTGCAAACCTCCCGATTTTTTAATACCGCTATTTTTATGTAGAAACATTCACTTTGTGTAATCGCCGCGTGTGTCTGCATTATAAAATTAACTAACAAGGCGCGGTTTTTTGCATTATTTTCCCCTGACTTGGTGTTTTCAGAAATTTTATATTTTATATTTTTAATCTTGGATTCGTATATTTGAAGGTTCAAGGAATCGACTTCTGTTTAACAAAATAATAGGTTTGAATTCATTTTTTTTCTGTAATTAATTTCAAAAACTTTCGAAATAAAGTTTTGAGAAAAATATTAATTGTAGCCTACACATTTTTTGGACAGAAATCGATTTTTAGAAGCTGCAAACATAGAAATCCAAAATTGCAGTTCATTCCTTCAAGTAGTTTTTGAGTTATGCTTCAAAAACTACCCACCCGCATTGTAATTTATTTCGCAACGATTAAAAATGAATTTAACATTAGCACTTTCAAACTTTAAATCTGCATAATTGCTAAACTACTGGACTGAATGGCTTTCCGTTTGGGGTCAGAAGATAAAATTTACAGAAAAATCTAAATATAATGCCAAAATTAGTTCTTAGTATTGAAAATTTTAAATTTTGGTACAATATCTGTACGTAGATGATCCCCTAATCAAAATTTAAGTATTGTATTAATTAGTAGACCAGTCACATTTTTATACGATGATTTGTGGCAAAATTAGTAGAGAGGAGCGGGTCTTTTTCCTGTACTGTACATAAATTAATTTTTTTTCATGTGCATTGTGAAAAATTGGAATTTTTAGCGTCGCAGAGAGCCTATACGGGGCATGCATTTTGTCTACTCTCTGAAAATACACATTGATGCAAATTTCCATTTATAGTTTATAGAAAAAAAAAGAAATTTCCCCTTCATGTAAACGAAACTATCTAGCATTCTTCACTAACGACAGTGAAATGTAATGTAAACTTCGAAATTCTGAGAAAAACGGATATTTCACAAAAAAAAAAAAAAATAAGTAAATAAATAAAATAAAAAAAACATGTTTCATTCGATCCCTTAGGATTAGAGTTTTACTTACTTTAAATAGCATATAGTGCAAATAATTTTACCTTTCCATAATTTTTAACGCATTTTTACACATGTCTATAATATATTTTTTTCCCATAAACTATGGTTCACATTTTTAACTGCATATAAAGCTGTTTGCCATGTTTATAAAGCAATTTTCTTCTGAAAGGGGGGGGGGGGGAGGGCTACATGACCTGCGTGCCCCAAGTCCCACTTAGAGTGGTCCGACAAGTGGTCCGGGGGAACGGAACTCGGGGCGCTTGAAAAATGGGATGTCCTTTATAAATTGGGACACTTATCAACACTAGTCTCAAAGCTCTAGTTTTAGATGAGGGGATAAAAAAATATTCACAGAGAGTTGGATTGAACTGAAATTTGTATGTTATTATTTCAATAAATACTATAGATATAGAAAACATTAATTGTATTTACCTCTAATAAAATGTTTCCACCATAATTTTCTGTCCTGTTAAGGGTTAGTCTAAGTCATTTCTTTAAGATTATAAAAAAATTACAGGCTATTTTACAGAAAAAAGTTTAAATGGAATTGACATGAATAAAGGAGCCAAACGCATTATTATGTATAGAAAATTACATTCGGAGTAATCTATATGTCCCTACCTTAAATAAAAAAATATATATTATTAAAGAAGAAAATCAAATATAAACAGCCTAACTTATGTGTAAAATTATAATGTTATGCATAACACATAATATCTCAATCGTCTTCCTTTTTCTTCAACAAGATCACCTCAGGCTAATGAAAGAACCAAATATTAATATCTTTATCTATCACTATAACAAAGCTATCTAATAAATGCTAAAGTAAGATTTCTCATATTCAATAAATCCATTTATTCCGATAATGTCCCATTTATAAATTCTCAGTGAACAAGGAATATCGTTTATGCATATTAAAAGAAACATGTTTAAAGCTCCACATCGTGGATAGTACTTTTGAATAAAAGCAACTAATTGGATACATTCGAAAATAGGATGACGAGCGAGAAAATATTTTATTTAATGGACGCATAAAGCTGTTTTTTAGAAAAGAAACATAAGAGTTACTTACAAGATTTAGAAATGCAAAGATTATTCTTAGAGACAGGCAGCTTAGAAGTGTGCAATTTCGTTAGTCAGCTCCATTTTAGCGAGCTTTAATGGTCCATAAATTAATTAAATATTCCCTTTTTTTTTCAAAGTATAATAAATATGACAGATTTTTGATATCATTAAAAATGGCTTCAAGGATTGGGGGGAGGAGATTTCAGAAGAAAAAAATTCATAATTTCGTCACTTCACAAGATATCAAATCCGCTTCAATTTATTATAAATCTTCTTAATATTATCTAAAACTTTTATATTGACAAGTTTTTTATAGCACCAACCCTTATAGCAAAAAAGAATGAAAAACAAAAAAATCCCTGCCGGCTCCGCCTGCAGACTAATTAAATTTCGAAGTGGGCGGTACCATCATGCCGCATAATGGCAAAATGGTAATTTCTTCTGCAATTCCCAACAAACAGGCGCCCCATGGTCTGCGTCTTCGAAATCTACCTGTGCCTGTAGGCCGAGCCATCAGGGATTTTTTTTTTCTTTTTTTTGAGATAGAGCAACAGGAAAGAAAAACAGAAACAGAATTTAAACTCTCTTTTTAGTAATTCTAAATAGATTTCTCAACGTATAATCTAATGTATTTAACAAGAAACTATTAAATTAAAGTGTAATTACTGTTTAAAGGGATAAAAACATAACACAAAATGCTTAAAAATACCTTTTAATATTTATAGATGACATATGACAATATAATAAATTATAACACCTTGTAGTAATATATTGCTTTTAAATGCTAAAAGGTGTAAACTAAAAACATAATATACAGTAAAATAACTTTTATTAGATTGTTGACATGTTTCGGCTCACTCCGATCTATTTTCAAAAACGAATGAGAAATGAGAAAAAATTCTCATTTGTTTTTGAAAATGACTCAGAGAATAATGACTGAGTCGAAACATGTCAAACAACCTAATAAAAGTTATTTTACTGCATATTATGTTGTTAATTTACACCTTTTAGCATTTGAAAGATATATAGATGACATATGTTTCGTGCGCTCTAACGGCGACTTCTTCAATATCGAAATGATAAATAAAGTAATAAAGTTTTTGAAAATGATAGACATAAATCACGAGATCACATTGTTTAATGTAAGAAGGTGCTTAAAACATTTAGACATGGGATTTCGTGATTTGTGTTTATCAAAAACTTCGCGAAAATACTTTATTTATCATTTTAGATCTTGAAGAAGTCGCCGTTAGAGCGCATGAAACATATGTCATCTAATTAAAAGGTATTTTTAAGCCTTTTGTGTTGTGTTTTTATCACTTTAAGCAGTAATTACATCTTTAATTTAAAGTTAACTAGTGATTGTATTATATTATATTATATGAAACTATTAATTGATTAAATCGTATTTTTTGTAAAAATATATTGTAGTCTTTATTTTTTTTTCAACTTTCAGTTTTTAAAATATTTCATTGTTGCAGTTTCACAGCCAATTGTCCTATTTAAGCGAGCGTGGTTTAGAGCATCATTAAAACCATTGTTGTTATTACTCGTATACAACTGTAACCTGAAAGAATAGGGGGTGATTCATCACCTGTGGCTGTCTAACGGAAAAATACCTTAAAATTATTTTATTAACTTATAATTATATAAGTTAAATATAAGTTCTAAACTAGTATTAAAAGGTTGCGGAAACACACCTGTGCACATAAAGCTTTATAATTCTACCTATCAAGAAGTGAATGAAAAATTGATTATAAAATTCCATCTTTAGATACAAACAAGAACGAAAAATCATGCATCGGGCATTGGTTATGACACACTTTCCAACACTAACAGGATATTATTCAGAAATTTAATTTTTGCATAAAATGGATTTAATGACATCCGACCATATTTTTAAACAGAGCCTTACTTTCAGTCTGTTTGGCGTAGGCTAAGTGGCTCTGTGGTGGCGTGTTTGCCTGCTGTTCAAAAGGTTCCTAAATCGAAGCTTTGTGTCAATGTTTGAAAATCCCCCTCTACCGAAATAAATTTCATTATCTAATAAATTCAATTTACAGAATTTGTTGTAATTTTTTTTCTGCCATTTTAAGACCAAAAGTTGTTGAAAAATATTTTATGATTTTTTTTTTCATTCAAAAATTCTGTTTTTCAGAAATTAAGAAATTTTAAACAATTTGTTTTGTTTTGAGAAAATTCGAAATTTTAAATTTTTCTTAAACAGCATTAAATTCTTGAGACGTTTCTGTATTTTAAATTTCATTTAAACAATTTTTTCGTTTTGGCCTTTAGAAATTTAAAATTATTTTTAAATCTACGCTAAATTTTTGACATTTTGAATTTTATTTTAATAATTTTATTTTTTTCTAAACAGCTCTTATTTTTAAATATTAAGTTTTCTCTTTAATTCTTTAATTCACATTAATGACTAGTGCTGACATCTCACTTTTAATTTACTAAACTTTCTTTTATTGAAGTAATTTTTATTTTATCATTCAAAATTAAAATTGTAGAATGTAATGTTTCAGATACGTTTTCGCTTGCGATTTCCATACTAGAAAATCTGGACTATATACTGTTACAATTGTTTGAAAAGCAGCTCTTGAATATCTTTAATTTGATTAAAAAAATAGCTTCCTCTTGTAATCATTTTGTTGTTAAATTTAATGGTGCTGCCACCTATCTTCTTGTTGATAAAGTGTATTGATAAATGATAAGGATTTAATAATTATAAATTAACGATTCGGATTTATATAAAAAAAAGGATAAAGTGTTTTGAAAGGAATATTAAACGAAACCCTTTGTGCGACCTTCGATAACACTTACCCATGTGTTTCCATTAACGTTCTTTGCTCATTTTACAGTGTATGTACAGAAATTTGCTTTCTAATTTGTCTGTAATGTATTTAGTATGTTCTTTTATTAAAGGAATTTGGATATATAATTGATGCATTATTTGAAATGAAAATAAAAGTAAACAGCGTAACTTAATGTATAGAATAATGATCAATGCGTAACATATAATATCCCACGCTTGTTTTTCTTGAAAAATCTTATCTCAAGCTAATGGAAGAGCAAAAATAAAGTATTAGCATCTTTACATTTGTGATACCATTCACTTTAACTAAACTATCTAATAAATGCTAATGGGCAGTTTCCCATATCCAGTAAATCCATTTATATTGATAATATCCCATTTAGAAAATCTTATTGAAAAGGGAAAACCATTTATGAATCATAAAATGAAACACTGTTTCAATCTTCTTAACAGTGTGGTGCTTCCGAAAAAAAAAGAGAAAACGCCAAATTGGATACAGCGCGCTTAAATTTTTAATTTAATGGATGCTCAAAACGTATTTTTTAAAAAAGAAACATCAGAGTTATTTATGAATATTAGAAATGGGGAGATATTACTAAGTAGCTTAAAATAGTACAATTTAGATGATCAGTTCCATTTAAAAAAGTTTTTATGGATTATAAAACAATGAAAAACCCCCTTTTTAAGTTTTATGTTAAGGGTGGGGGAGGGGGAGTATTTTTATTATATGTAGGAATTATAGTTCGTATCCTTTGCTGCATGCGATTAAAATACAAAGGATTATATATAATGCGTACGGTATCAATATTCTATATTTTGAGCGAAAATTTGATCAAGTCCCTCAGGAAAATACTAAAAATCGTAGAAAGCGGTCATTTTTGTTTTCTTTATACACAAAAGAAGAAAAAAAATTGTAAAAAACAAAAGAAAAGAAAAAAAAATCGAAGATTACCGCTATAATTTCTCTGGCGAGTAAATATATATATATATATATATATATATATAGCATTTAAATTTTTACTTTAAAATATATATTTTGCATTAATAAAAAGTGAAGACGATGCAGATTTTTAATATTTTCTGATCAGAATAATAAATGAAAATACCGATTCAAAACTTCCTTAAGCAATCAAAATCACTCCTTTTAGGGTTTTGTTCATCTAATGAAATCCTGTTCGTCTCACTCCTCTGTCTGTCTGTCTGACCGTCACAGAGCTCGTATTCGGAAAGTATATAGGTTAGAGGCTTGAAATTTTTCGTACTCATAGCTGAATACCTCCTGTAACACGACAAATCATAATGAAAATGTCTTATATTATTTTAATTAAATGAATTAATTTAATGACATTCTGCTATTTCTGCGATTTTTTAGATTTTAAAACAGAACCTTAATTCCACTCCCTTTCGCTTGCAGTGATATCACGCCTTCCTCCTAACTCACGAGTTCTGGGTTCGAATCTCCACGACGGAAGTTAAAAATTTTGATTTTTACATTTCATTGTCCGATAGATTTAACTAAAACAACTTTCGTATTTTTTTTTGTTATTTTAAGGGTTTTTTTTTTTTTTTAGCAAAAATTAAATTATGTAATTAAATATGCTTTTCAGATATACAAACATATGCATTTACAATTGTCGGAAAAGCCGTTCTTGAATATTTTTAATTTGATTTAAGAAATAGCTTTCTCTTGAAATCATTTTAATATTAAATATAATGATGCTGCCATCTATGTTCTTCTTCCTAAAGTGTATTGAAAAAGGATAAGGATTTAATAATTATAAATTAATGATTTGTATTTATTAATTAAAGGATAAAGTTTTCAGAAAGGAATACTAAACGAAACCCTTTGTGCTATCTTCGATCACACTTTTACCCACTTCTTCATTTTAACTTTCTATGGTACAGATGCACTCGCATATGTTGCAGTGTTATATTCATTTTTAGCTACTGCTTAGGACTTTCCTTTCTTATGATTTTCATTGTGGCTTAATTTCCTTACTATGCTGTTTTCAGGGCCTCCCGCTTTTATGATTTTTTTAATTCCAGTTTTTTTTTTTTTTTTTTTTTTTTTTTTTTTTTTTTTTTTTTTACAGTTTGCTAGTAAAATCGTGTTTTTACACTTTTTTATTGAACTCAACATGTTTTTGTATGTAAAGATGAAATTATATGTAATCAATATTTTACTCACTTCATGATAGGCAATAATTTCAAAACACACACAGAAAAAGGAATTTATTAAAACTACAAAACATGTTTTGTTGAATACATTTTGGTTGTTTTATCAAAATTCAAGTAAAATTGAACCATTTTACTTGAATTAACAAAACGTTTTTTGCTGACAATACAAAAAAATTGGAATTGCAAAAAAAAAAAAAAAAAATTTTGTTTATTCAAACAAAATTTCCATTGACCTATATTTAAACAAAAAGTTTGGTTGGGTCAACCAAATTTTTGTTGATGCAACAAAACTTTTTTCTGGGTGCATACATCAGAGGTGCATTTCCGATGACAAGACAACATTTTAATATTACTAGAACTTCATTATAAATTAATACATTAATTTTAAGAGGCTACTTCACTCAGGCGAAAACACCCGCTCTCTACTGTTAATCCTATGGGAGAAATAATTTACGATATCTCGTTCGCATTTCAATATTTTTAAATGCTTTTTTTTTTTTTTTTTTTTTTTTTTGCATTGGATAGCTGAGATCAAGCATAGAGATTGACCTCAGCTATCCAATGCAAAAAAAAAAAAAAAAAAAAAAAAAAAAAAAAAAAAAAAAGATTTAAAAATATTGAAATGCGAACGAGATATCGTAAATTATTTCCCCCATAGGATTAACAGTAGAGTGCGGGTGTTTTCGCCTGAGTGAAGTAGCCTCTTAAGGCATTTTTCTGTTATTCGGCCAAAGGCGATCAATCTCCCAATATTTTTTGGGGTTACAACTGTATACGAGTTACAACAACAATGGATTTAATGATGAGCCAAATCGTGCTCGCCAAAAACGTCAACTGACTGTGTAACTGCAACAACGAGGTATTTTAAACACTAAAAAAGAATGTAGTATATATATATATAATATATATATATATATATATTGAAAAAATACTTTTTAATCAATTAATGGTTTCATATTAATTAAAATGTTATTATACGTTGAAAAATCGAATTTAAAAATCCTAAAAAATTTTCAAAAGAAAATGTTATGTTTTTTTTTTTTTTTTTTTTTTTTTTTAATGGGTATTTAACAGTGCCCAAAATAGATACACAGCGGTAACCAAAACAGGTATGACCCAATTTAGGCACATACCTAAGAATCTTTCGACTCAAATTGGGTTTTTCTGTGTATAAAGGGATCATTTGGATAGTTTACTGTCCAGATTAAGTCATATAGTGTACATATTTAAACTTTCGAATAAGCGAATTGAATTCCGCTAAATTGTGAATATTTCGCCCTGTACACCGTATCCTTTCTTACCTATAGCAATCCCCTAGTGTGAAAGTGTCGGCTACTCACTCGCTATTAATCACTCTGCCATAACATATTTATTCTATATAAGTTAATTATATAGAATAAAACCTGAGAAAAAAGAATAACTAGGGATTGGAAAAACACTGCGTCATAAACAGGTTTCCGTTTTAGCATGTGTAATTGTATGGTATTCCTTCTGTCCGATTCAGGGGAATTTTTCCATTTTGGGTAGGATTCCGTTATAAAAAGGTTTCGTTTTAACAGGTTTCGTTGTATTATTAAAGTATTAAATAAACTATAAAAAATTAAAACTCCTGTATTATATATTATTTACATTATATAAAAAATTATATCCTTCCTATATCCTTACATTACATCTTTACTTTATCATTATTGTATCCTTACATTATATATAAGCAAACATCTTATTTTCTGTCACTTGATCACTGTAAAAAATATTAGTGTTACTTTACACCAAAAACGGTGTAAAGAAACACCCCTTGTAAATTGGTGTAATGAAACACCAAAAATTAATTAGTGTAAAGAAACACCACTTTTGGTGGCAACAAAGTTGCCACCAAAAGTGGTGTAATAAAACACCATCATCAATTTGGTGTGCTTTAACACCAAATTGGGTGTCCTACTAACTAATTCAGGATATGCCACTTCGATGCAGCATCACACCAAATTTGGTGTTCAAAATCTGTCGTCCCAAATTATCCTACGAGGAAAAGTGATTGAAAGGTTATGGATATTTATGTAAAGCTACAGGCATTTTTACTGGATTTTTCCCCTCTTAATTAAAAGATAACATATTTTGAAACAACTTTTATAATTAAAATTTAAAAAAATATATTGAGGATTTCAATTACAAATTTGCGAATTAATTTTGAAATATCCTTTTCTGAATCAAAGAGAAAAATATGTCTAAGTTTTATATAAATGTATAACAGTTTACAGAAAATTTAGAGATCTTTTTCTCTTTGATTCAGAAAAGGATATTTAAAAGTCAATTCGCAAATCTGTAATTGAAATCCTCAATATAATTTTTTTTAATTTTAATTATAAAAGTTTACTGATGTTTCAAAATATGTTATCTTTTAATCAAAAGAAGAAAAATCCAGTAAAAATGCCGGTAGCTTTACGTAAATATCCATAACCTTTCAATCACCTTTTCTCTTAGGATAATTTGGGACGACATATTTCCGGTCAAAGACTTGAAAAGAGCTATAAAAAATAATTTGGTGCTGCAAGATTTATCGGGTGTTTAATTACAACAATTATGATAGCAACTTTGTTGCCACCATTAATAAAACCTTATTCAATTACAGTTATAATTAAAAAGAATTCCATATAGAAATTTAACAATATAAATGTTGTGATTACATAAATGTTAAAATAAACTTAGTCAGGAAATTCTGTTAGACTTTGTATTTTTTCATGTCAAAATACTTACGTATTTAACAATGAAGCCACATGAAACTATTTGCACTTATTTTTAGTAGTGAAAGGGTTTAATCGATTTTCAATATAGCATTGTAGAAGTTATGGCCATCCCCCACTCTTATTAACACCTAATATTTTATTATCCTAGTAATGAATGTTTTGCGTTTTGAATAAATTTCTTAAGAAATACCCCAAGGAAAATGTTACTCACTTTAAATAAAAATTAATTTTAAAATATCACTCTTAAGAAGCTTAAATTAATTGGATTTAATTACAAGTATTACTTGTTAGTGATATTTAACTATGGCATCCCAACACATCTTACATTTCTGGTTATAACTTAGTTGGTCAATAGAATAATCAGGTAACCATGTATGCAGAATTTATTCAAAATTTTAATAGTAAGAATTAAGAACAAAATAACTTTTATGATATTTATTTAACTAATACTGAATTGGAAAGTATAATACACATTTGTCAATACTAAAAGTATTATATGAAAATAATCAGAGACTAATAACTAAGTAAGAACGAATGAAATACAGTGAAGAAAGAAAAAAAGTTAAATTCAAAATATCTTAAAGAAATTTGAATGCATTAATAAACAAAATAACCTAACTTAATTTGAACAGGCAAGCAATGCTTATAATAATTCTTAACAGCTTGCAGACCAATGGGTTAGACACATACTTTTCTCATAAAGTTAGCAAAAAAAATTATAGAATTTTCTCTGAAGACATTTACTTACTCATATCTTAGGTGGGCAAAGTTCTGACAGTAAGCCTTTGGTCAAATCAGTATATTTGCAATTTCACAATAAAAAAATGATTTTTATAAGCACATAAAAAAGCATAAGTCAAGGTTAAAAGTAAAGAACGGTTTTAGCTAATCATAAAAAAAAAAATTGCATATTGCAGTGTACCAAACCACACAAACAGCATATAATTATTACTTAACATTATCAAAACACATTTCATGGTTAAATATATTGATATTAACCAAAATAGTATACCTACAGTTAAACCCAAAACAGGCTTACACAATTTTTTAATTCTCATTTTGGATTTGTACTGTTCAAATTGCCCACTTAAGATATATTACACACAATATTATACAATTTTTATATGTAACAAAAAAAAATCTTAAGTATTACATTCCATGTATGAAACATCATTTAATGTTACCAAAATATGTTTTAAGACAATGTACCAGTTTCCATTTTTGTAGTAGCTGGAAAATGGATATCTAAATTGCAAGAGACTTGCATCCATAAAAAAAAATCTTGAACAGTCCTTATTAGACATTTTTTTAATTTTATATGCACCAAAATGATCATTGAAAACACACTCATAATCTTCTAAAAGAAAAAAAACTTTATCACTATCTGTTATAATGAGCAAAATTTTTGAAAAAATTGGTTCTTCTTCAACTAATTTCCTAACAATAAATAAACCACTAACATATTTTAAAAAGTTAATAGTAAAGTGTGAAACAGAATATAGTTCCCTAGTAAATCCTTTGTCTTTCACAATAACCTGAGCAGCTTCTGGTTGTATAGAACTTAATTCAAGTGGTTTGGTAATCCCAACCGATTTATTACGCTGAAGGTATCCATTTGAATTACAAGCATAATATGCTTGACGTAATTGATGGCGATTTGCTAATGTGAGAGTTATATTTTTAAAATTTTTTCCTATTGCAGCAAGTCTCTTAAAATAATAATGCTTCGCTTCAAATCTCAATGTCCAACAGTGACGGAGAGGCCCAAAATTTAACATGTGAGAAGGGTAATGAATAAGAAAGTGCTGCTTTGGTATCATCATTTTATCAGGAAAAAGTTCTCTAAAAAAATGTAGGTGGTCATCAATTCTAATTTTTAAATAAGCAATATGGTCTACTGTGAGAACAGGGGCAAAAATAAGTTCAACAATACCCTTTAAATCTATAAACAATTTCCAATATGAATTGTCTTCAGGAATGACAGCAGCACACATTAACGGGAGTAATCTGACAAGTGTCCACATTCGAGCAGCTGTCTGATTTATTTTACATTTTTTATTTATTAAAGATGGTTTATCAATAGAATCTAAAGGTCCATAAGGCCACATTTCAATTTGTTTATTTATATAATCAATAGAAATTACTTTGTGTGTGTGTAAAGCTTCTAAAACTAAACATGTTTCATATGGGACAACTCCTTCTAGCAAATCATGGGCAATATCAGGAGGGAGACCACGTGTAACATGAAAAAATTCTGAATTAAATGGAGAATTGTTTTTTATTCCATACTGAATTAACTTTGTGTCATCAGCAAGCAACTCTGTTACATGTTGTTTATAGTTTTCAGGAGTCCTCAATGTAATATGATCATCAGTATATGTGTTTTGTATCTCAGCCTTATTACACAAGCATGTTCTGCAATAACAGTTTACTTTATTAGAGAATGATTCCACAAAACCACCAATCATATTGCTTCCTAAATTGTCACCACTAATAAAAGACAGACAGCCAACAAAAGTTTCAGCTCTCACAGAAATTCCATCAGTTGCAAGAATATTCAAATCCTTAACTAAGGGTTCAACAATTTTACCAATACCAAAATATTTCACATCTGTACTTTTACAAATAATAACTAATTGAATTATATCAGTTTAAGATCTATACTGTGGATATACATTTCCTAGAACATAGTAAAATGCCAGTAATTTGTGAGTTTTTCTATGAACACCTAATGGGTTACAAATCTCAAATTCATCACAAAACAGATTTAATTTTAAGGAATGGAAGTTGGTAGAAAACAGGGGATGAGTTTTACAGAATTTACCATCATCAAAACTTGTTATAAGATTTTTGGCTTTGTCACACTTAGGGTTCACAACTTGTGTAAATACATCATCTTGCATCAACAAAAATTTCAAAGTTTTTAATATAGACACATAATGAAAACAACACGACTTGTTGAAACTATTATTTCCTAAAATATACTCAACAGGAAGAACCATTTGCATGTTTGTTTCATAGTACTTCATTCTCCTATAATTATTAGATAATGAATCAATGCTCTCAAAAATACAATTTTGTTTCAAAATTTCATTAATCTTTAGAAAACTCTCATTACTTATACTTAAATAAGAAGTTTCATTTTTAATTTTGTTAATTAAATAATCACTCTGCATTTCCAACAAAGAATTAAAATCCTGCAAGATTTTTTGGGTTGTGGACAAAGGTAGCATGTGTTTTTCCTGAGCTTTTAATAATAATAAACTAACATGTCGTTTCATTTTTGAATCAAAATTTTCTTCAGTTGCACCTATATCATCTTCTACATTTATTGATTCAAAGTCCATTAACGGATCTTTACTACAATTAATGTGACTTAAAAATTCTTCATCGCAATTATTCAAATTATTTTTACTTTTATCAGTGTGCGTATAATATGTATGTTTTCTACTCAAATGTGATCGATAAGAGGAAAAACTTTTGAATTTGGCTGTACAGCTTATGAAAGGGCAAAATATTGTTTTATTTTGTTTTGTATGTACATTCAAATGTTTTGAAATATCTGGCAGATTTTTAAAGCAGCTTACTTGTGGACAGTTGATACATGTTTTACATATGTAATGGCCAGGAAAAATAGATCTATCTTGAGAAAATGTATTCCTGTGTTTTCTATAAACATGAGATTTATATGCGTGAAAATTAGTAAACGTATTTGGACAGTCATGAACAGCACATTGCAAAAAAAAATTGTTTTCTTGGCTATGAAACAAGTTTAAATGAGTAAGATACTTGGTAAAAACTGTAAATGTTATGTTTGGGCAAAAATTACAAATTAAAACCATGATTATAAAAAAGATAAAGCACTAAACAATATAAATTGACTTAAGTATAAAATGTCTTTCTAATTGTTATCCTTACATACAATTTTTAAGTTTTTGTGCAAAGTTTACAACAATTGATGGTAATTTCTTCTTGTCTGACTGAATGTCAAAGATGAACTTTTCTATAAAAATAAGGGTTTTGATGCAACGTTTTGGATACTCGCAATTAAATATAAAGTATGATGCTATCAGATTGGTGACTGCTTCCGATAATGAATTGCAGTGGAGAATAATTTCATGCTCAGCTAGCACATAGTATTTTTCTTGTTTAGTCTCAAACCCAATGATTCCTACATGAGGCGATGAATAACCTGCTTTCTTAATGTCATCAATAGAAGTAGTTGCCTATAAGAGAAATTAAAATTAAAATCAGTGCTACTCGATTTCACTGCATGACAAATACAATTTTAATTTTTTTCTTTAAATATAGCATAAACCTCATCATGCGGTCGATGCAGTTTATTTTTTTTTTTTTCTTGGGGCCCATTTTGTGAAAAATAAGTTATTATTGTGAAATTTATCATATTTTTGTGAAAAATAACATTTTGTAACAAAGGATGAAATTTAGCTAACTCAAATTCAAACGAAGCATTTAATAATAATTTCTTCTTTAAGTCCTTCTGTTAAAGTTTTACTTTTCAGTGAACTTGTTTTGTTGGCAAATTACAAATTTTAAAACATAACGAAATAAAAATAATCAATGAAGAGTATGTTTTTATGGAATAGAAATTTGTGAAAGTGTCTATTTTTTTAAAATGAATTTTGTGAAGGAGAATGTTTTGTTAAATAAGATTTTTGTGAACGGGCTCTAAATAGACGCCAAAATTTTCCTGGATCGACCCTTGATCATCCAAGCATGCTATTATAAAACTTGATAACTGATAATGTAGAAGAAAGATTAAGACAAGATTTATCGTTTTATAGACAAAACATTTACCACATAGATTTTAGCTATATTTCACTTATACAAAGAGTAACGTGCAGAAAACAAACCAACTTAGAAAGTATGGCATGCAGGAAGAAAAATTATAAAGAAATATTTATTGATACTACAAGTTTAGTAATCCTTTAACAAACAGTTAAAGAGATTTAGCAGATTCTGATATGTAAAATAAAGAATGTATTTTTTCTCTTTCATCTGTTGTAACTGACTATAAATGCTTTATTTTGGCAGTCTATTGTAAATTACATAAATATGGGCAACATCAACAACAACAAAAAAGGTTTGTACAAGCAAATATTTATCATTTTGATGAGATCTTTAGTTTGATTCTTTATCAAGCAATTCAAATCTTTAATGAGATTGTGACATAAGGAAACAGACTACATTATCAGGGTTGTTTAATTTAAATGTAAGATTTGATAGATAAATATTTTTCTAATACTAGGTGAAATCTAAAAGTTATAGCTTCTAATCAATCTTAGAGACAAGTGACTCATTTTTTTAGCATATGAAAGTAATTTATAAACACATGAGCAACAATAGTTAAAGCTGATATTTGCAGTCTCCTTTCATAGAAACCTGTGAAATATTAATTGAGGCGTATAATTTATTTATAAAATGTGAAAACATTGCCGTATTTATTATAGTGCTACATTTTACCTATTATTCAATTGTAATGTTGAAAATCCCCAACATTTTGCACAATCAGCCTTCACCCCCATCTCCCAACCCAAAACCGACCCACAGGGCTTTGTACGGAGGCTCTATTAAATATTATTTAAACTGAAATTTAAATCATGATAAAAATCATTTTTATAAGAATGTCTTTGATTAAATGCAGAGCTAAAACTAGGATTTTTCTAACATATTAGGCAGGAATCTTAGAAATCTTTTCCTGAAAATTTAAGGGCAATGGAAGACATTTTAAACATTTACATGTATGTAATAACAATACTTTTTATGCAAGTCAATAACAGGTGGCACACTGCTAAATAATATTCCTATCATTTTCAACCACATTAAATTCATTTCTAACACATGCAAATAAAATACATACTTTTCACACATTTCATAAAAAAGAAAAATAATGTTACAAACCAAGACATTTTAATTTAATATCAAAGAAATGTTTCTAATATAGATGCACAGAAAATAAAAGTGGGCAAGAAAAATATGGTTACTTTTCCATTATACGGATACCATTGTCGCCAAGCATACATTTAATATATACATTATGCATTAACATACATTTTGGCATGGTGTCAGTATAATGGAAAAGTACCAAAACATGTTATTGTCTTGTACGGTCACTAACACTGTAAATAAATTAAATAGCATGTTATAAAAACTTTAAACATTTAATAAGAGTGATAAAAATTGTATAAAAAAATGCTGTCATTTTGTAAATGTGAAAGCAACATTGCATATAAAATATTACCTAACTATCTTATGTAAACATTAGGCACAACATCCCTTGAGGAGGGGAAGGGGGAAACTCTTACTCTTATGTTAAACCTTTCTTCTCCAAAGACACCTTATTTTTGCAGATAATCAAATAAATTAATAACAGTATTTGTAATTTATCACTTACCGTGTATGTTAAAAATAGCTGGTCTTCAGAAAAATGCACAGGTAATGAGATCAGCAGAAATTCATCTTTAGCTATTGCTGTGTCAGCTTGCTCTTGGAGACATTTCAGAGTTTCAACCCATGAAGGAAGGCTTTTTCGTGCCAATAATAAATTATAGAGCTGCTTATTATATAAACTGAGAAATTTTGGAATACACTGAAAAATGTTAGATTTCCCTGTTATTCGGAAAAATTCATCAGCAAAGTGCTGTTTATTAAATAAGTTTGGATATTTAATTTTTAAATCAGCAACTTTCATATATTGATTGACAATTTCATCTCTTCTAATGTCAAATGTTTCATTTAACTCAGATGAAGCACTAGCCTGTTCATTAATAACCATGAGTTGTTTTTTGAACTGTGGTATTTCTTTCTTTTCATTCGCTTTTTCTCCTTTGTTATGGAACTTATTGGCTATTTTCTTCTGCTTTACTTCCTCACTTTGATCAAATCTACGCATATTTTTCAATTTATCTCGAATAGCCTGTCGCCATCCACCATATCCAGTTCCAATGGACTCTTTTAAATATGGGTATTTAGAAACAATGGCTCTTGCCATGTCGGTCACCATAACTGATGTCGGATATTTTGAATGTTTCACAACAGATGAACATATGGTATGTATTAATTCTGACCGCAAAACCCTAGGTAAGGGTACCTCATCTTGCAAAGCTTGTCTTAGGCGACTTGAAAAGTCTTTAGCGGGTATTGTGAAATTATCTAGGGGAAAAGATGACTGTGGAGTTGCTGCAGCAAATAGATCTGGTTCTGATGATTCACAGGAACCAGAATCATTTCTCTCATCAGTGAAAAATGGTTCAGTTATATGGGATGATGATTTCGATTCAGCACAGTCAGGAACTGAATTTTCAATATATAATACTTTGGGTGTATCTAACACAATTCTATATTTCTTACCTGGAAGAATGTTTTCATCTTTTTGTACATCAATGTACTCCTGCCAAACTTCATTAAAAAACTGTATAATAATGGATACTGTCCGATCAATACAAAATCTAGCATACACCTCCTGAAACATCAAATAAGAATGCATAAGTTTCAAGTACATCTTGTATAAATTCAGTAACCATACCAGGAGTTGATCCTGACAAAATTGGAGGCCTATTTCATAAAAACTCATTTAATAAAGCAAGCCCATTCTCAAAATCCATTTTACTAACATAGCCATAGGCTTCTTACAAAATTCATTATTTATTAAATAAAAACTACCCTTACATGATTTAATGGAACAGATGTCGCAGACGCACCGGGATTTGTGCAATTTTTCTTTGCGCCATTTTGGCAAAAAAACCCAATTTTCCAAATCTTTTTATTACACACACGCATTTAATTGAATTTATTATTTTTATATTATTTGATTTATTTACACATATATTCATTTTTATTATAAAAAAACAGGTTGCTATACACAGCAAAAATCGCCATTTATGGTGCCAAAAAGAAAACCCTGTGCAGTGACATCTGTACCGATTTAATCAAAATTGTTTGGGTGTACTGAAATTAATGATTAAAAATTGAAAAATTAATTAAATCCATGATTATTGTTTCTTTCTTAGCTTAAAAATCAGAAAATATAATGATTAACGAAATACAATTATTTGATCGATTGGAAATTTTTTTCTTATTTACGGCTATACCAAAAACAACCATTTTACAGGTAACAGAAAAATCGCCAAAAATAACTGCTTCATCAGCAGTTATGACAGTTGAAGTTGAATAAAATCTAATAATCTTAATTTTACAATGTTTATGAGAAACACCATAGAAAACACATGCTATTTTTTTATGTAAGTAGAGGATATTTAAAAGAATAACAGGACAATCTTCAGTAATGTAATGCATGAAAAAGTAAACAAATAAGTGATTCAGCAAATCTTAAAAATGTATTTTTATTAATATAACTATAAAATGCAGAAAAATATTCTGGTACTTCTATATTATCCAGTCAACCAATTTCCGTAAAAAAAAAAAAAAAAAACTATCGCCAAATTATTTGCCAAACTGTAGCATCCAATAAACAAATGAAAGAATGTTGCCATTTGAATCTCAAAAAAAAAAGTAAGGAAAAGAAACGAAAGAAAAAGAAATTAGGAAAGCCCCATTCATTAAAGTATCATTTCTCAGCAAGTTTAAACAATAAAATTTACAATACATTAAAGAAAAAAGAAACCAAAATAATCTTTGATATTTATTTATTTACATTATTTTTTTAAATTATCCCTCTCGACTGTTGGATAAATATTTGTGATGTCAGTTGAAAGTGATCTATTGTACGTAACTACACATTGCAACATTTTTTCAATGCTTTTTCTGTTTAAATATCATGATGTCGAAGACGTAATTTTTATTTTAGTTAATGAAGTAACTAATAAATCAGTAAAACATCATTAAAAAATCATTAACATCCAATTAAAAATCATTTGATGAAATAACAAGCACGTGTAACGCATTTGACGTCAACTGAATGTGACGCCACGATCATTATTTTTAGCTTTAAATCCCATAGTTTGGCAATAGCGAAAATTTCTCCATCTTTGCATAAAAATTGATTAGTTTACAACAATGGATGTGTTTTAGAAGATATGGATTTGAAACGAACAATGATTAAAGAGGACATTTTAAAACATTCTTTTAAATATTAAAAAAAAAAAATTTAAGAGTATTCAAATCCAAACTGCTTATTTTGATACATATTTTTAAATTCAATTTTGCTCTAAAATGCCTCCAATTGGCAGGTTCTCTTATTCAGAAACTTTTATAATGTCTGTATTGTCACAATGTTTTGATAAAGGCAGAATATATTTCAAAAAATGCTGTCAAAGTGGACATTTTGAACAAAATTTCCCAAAGCGATAGCGCTGAAAACAAAAAAAAATTATACTGTGAAAATAAATGTTCGTAATTCAATTTCTAATTAATTGAACGAAAAATAAAAACATAGGTCCCTTATAAATCTCTTCATAAATCACACCGCCAAGTTTCATGTTTTTACTTTTAAAAATGAGTCTGAAAATGTGTCTCAAAATTTTGAGTTGCTGAGCGTGGAAAAATATTTTTTTAATACCGCCTTAACATAAAATTTCCATGGTGCCTTTGAGCAGATGCAATGCAGAATGCGCATAGGAGCTCACTCGGTTGTATTATCACAGGGTAATGTACTTTATTTATACTACGTTCTTTTATTTACTGAATATGATATGGACAAAGGAATATACTATTTGCATGATCATAAGTCCTTGAAAATTTATTTCTTGCAGTACTGAATATAACTTCAATTTCGAAATGATTTGCATTACACAGTTGTTTACAGATTGTCTGTTTGGAGTTTGCATCGAAAATAGTACTGTGTTTCACTAGGGGAAGAACTTCTAAAATAAAATTTATGAAACACTTTTTCATAAAGAAGCTTATTTTACTCATATTGTTATAGTAATTTGTTTCTGTCAGGTTTTGACGGGTTCCATCTAGTATACATAAAATAATACATATTTATATAAAGACTGTGTATATTTTTTAACATGTGACACATACAACGTTTATTATTGTCCACCCTGGGTCACCTCCTGAATTCAACACTGTTTGTATCTTTACATTTAAAAATTAGCCCGTCATTGTGTCAGAAAATTTTGAATTTGTTGCACAGTGAACTTGAAAACAGCTTTAATAGAGCTTTAGATTTAACTTTTAAAGTTCAAAGTTGATAAATTTGCAAGAAAATGTAGCGGAGGCTCATATTTGTTTTTCTCTCTCTCTCTGACACATGCACGCACAAAAACACACACACATATATATATATATATAGATGATCAAAGTATTATGCAGAAAGATAAATTAGTGTATATTCATATTCTAGGCACTATGTTTTTTATTAAATTGTTGATAACATCATTGTATACTAAGAAAAGAAAAGGCTGGAGAATAAAAATTTCCAGTGTAAACTAGTGTATAATTATACTGGTGAAATAATAAGTGATGATGTCAACAATAAATAAAAAGCTTGCGGTTCACCCGTTTCATAAAGAGTTGCAACCTTTAATCAAAGTATTATGCAGAAAGATAAATTAGTGTATATTCATATTCTAGGCACTATGTTTTTTATTAAATTGTTGATAACATCATTGTATACTAAGAAAAGAAAAGGCTGGAGAATAAAAATTTCCAGTGTAAACTAGTGTATAATTATACTGGTGAAATAATAAGTGATGATGTCAACAATAAATAAAAAGCTTGCGGTTCACCCGTTTCATAAAGAGTTGCAACCTTTAATTATTTTATTAAAATTCCCTACCCTTAAGGATTTTAAAGTTGTATTTGTATACGATAAAAAAAATTGACAAAATCAAGGATGTACTTTGCATTTTAAAGTTATTGTTTTTAAAACACTTATTTAAACTAATTTAAAAAACTTATTTGCAGTTTTTATACATATTACAATTTAGTATTTGTAAGAATGTTAAAAAATGTAAAAGGATCCCAAAACAAAGTTCGATTTTTGAACAGTTTCATTTGGTGACCTGAGAATCTTTCCTAAGGGGGTGTGGGGGGGGGGGGGGGTCATTTTTTTTTTAATCTAGAAGATTTGTAAAAAATACTGTTATTAGGATTATATTAATTATATCACAACTATTGCAGAATTATAAAATAAATAAAAGTAGATTTCCAAAAGCTAAAAATCTTCTACGGAAGCAGCAAATTATATTTTTATAATCACAAAAGTTTGCTTTTGAGCAAATGTTTAACAAATGGTAGTACGAATTTCTAGAAAAGCCAAACACAAAGAGAGTGTAGTCCAGGGAATAAGCTTACTTTTAATTATGCTGCATACAAGATTTCAAAACTCCTCACAGTACAGAGGAAAAATTATGAAAATTCAAATCACTATGGACTGCTTAGATATTTAACAATAAATACTGTTTTTTTTCACATAAACAATGATTTCTAAACGTTATTATTCAGATACAACATACACTACTGATTTTTTCCCCTTTAAAATATGATTTAAATGTTCTTTTAATGCAATCCACAAGTATTTTGCTTTAAAAATAAAACAGGAACTAAATATTATGTTCTAAAATATGATAATTTTTTATTAAGGGCTAATGTTAATTCTATAGGGCATTATTTTTCTAATATCTCGTTTGCATTTAAATATTTTTAAATGATTTTATTTTATTTTATTTTATTTTTTTTGCACTGGATAGCAGAGATCAATCTCTATTTCCGCCGTTGATTACTTTTTCGATTTTTTTCTACGAAGATACTTTCATTTTCGGAACCGGTTTCGAAAGTAAAAGCATCTTCCTAAAAAAAATCCGCAAAGAAAATCGAAAACGTAATCAACGGCGGAAATAGAGATTAATCTCTGCTACCCAATGTAAAAAACAAACAAACAAAAAAAAAACATTTAAAACTATTCAAATACAAACGAGATATTAGAAAAATAATGCCTATAGAATATAGAATTAACATTAGCGATCGAGTGTTGTCAAGTGCGTGAAGAGGATTATTAAGCAAAAACAACTAACAAAGTAAAAATTCTCATGCTTTGTTTAGTTAATTTCCCTCATCTAACTATACAAACACTATTTAGTATTATCTATTAAATATATAAGGAATAATTACTAGGCTTACCTTATGTTTTTAACAGCACTTCATAATGAAATCAAAATGGTTCATTCCGTTCTCTGCTCTGTTGTCGTCTGCTGACGCAACACTCTGACGTCATCGTATATTTCAACACCACAGAGCTGGATTGCGAGATAAAAATGTACACCTATATTGGAGTTTTGGTTTCCGGAATTAATTTCAAATTGTCATTCTTGGTGTGTGATATCACCGATTTTTTTTTAAAGAGTACAGATAAACTATTTTAAGTGTATTATAACACTTAATTCAGTGTTGACACCAAAATTAGTGCATATTTAAACCTTATTTGGCATTTCATAAACCCAAATTAAGCGTAATTATACTCCCCATTTTTTACAGTGATTAATTAATAAAAGCAATTTATTCTAGAAAAAACATATTATTTCTTAGTTAATATATATATACATGTATTTATAAGTTGAACACTATTAATTTGCTTTTCTTTCCTGTCTGATAATAGCAGATGTTTTTTATGATTACACGAAAGCATAATATTTTACTGTTTTATCAATAAGAATGAAAAAGAAAAAGGAAATATATCGAACGCAATTTCTTTTCCCGTGTCTCATTTTTCGTATATTGGCTTCGGGTATCTCTTTAAATGACAGCTCTTACAAACTCACTAATGTACCTGCTTTTGTTTCCCCGATAAGATCGTTTTTTTTTTCTACCTTCGTAAAGATATAGGTATACATATATTTTTTGTATTAGATAAATTAGAGAATTGAAAAGATATTCAGTAGAGATCGAAAACAACTGAATGACATACAAATTTCAGAATTGGGGGAAACTAGTCGTTGGGGGCCACCGTAATACTTACCCATCATGGATATGCATAATATAAAATATGAAAATAAAACATGTATAACCTACTTATAAAATGCATTGCAATTCGAATAAAATCGTGGCTTGATGATGTCATAAACTTTAAATGCTCTATTACTGAATTGCGTAAAAGAAACATCCACATAACTTTTAGAAATGGATAATCCTCTTAACTAGCGGTTTACTGCGTCGGATTAAGCGTCTCATTTCCAATTAAAATATATCTTTGAATTGAAATTTGAATGAAATACAGGGTCATGAAAAATCAAAGAGTGTGGAAAATAGGATTACAACTATCTCGGCAACTAACTTTTTCGATCGACTTCATTTTTTATGCAAAGTTTATGTTTGTTTTATTATCTTTTATATTCATTCCTTAAAATAAACAATTTCGAAAAATTTTATATACATTTATCAGAACGAATATTTCGAGAGTCCGAAAAAAATAGTTCCGCATAATCGAGGTTACTGAAATTCAATAAGCTTCTTCCCATTATTACATACTAAGTACATACCAAATTTCAAGTCTCTATCTCAATTTGTTCGGGAGATAGAGCGTTTACAGACAGAGCATTTACAGACACACAGACAGACGGACGGCAATTTTTTTTTTCTAAAAGTAAGTTTTTCAGAATCTCCAGTGTCTGAAACGTAATAAATCCGTCAAGAAAATTTTTTCGATTTTCAAAACGATTATAAGACTTACCCTATACTACGTATGATGGGTAAGTAAAAAACAGAAAAAAAAAAAAAAAAAAAAACGGGCTCATCTAAATTGGATTTAGAGTCCTGCATCGGGTAGGGTAACCCAATTTTACCCGAAGCTAATTTTTTCCGGTTCAGTTTCGTGTTGGATTTTCACTCTTTCGAATCGGGTTTGCGTTGATTCGTTTTTTCTAAAGCAAGTCCTGATTATTTTTCAATTTAAAAAACTATATATTTGAATATTAATCAGTGTATATGGGTTCATTTTTACACAAAAAATGCTAAAATTGTTATATTAGAGATATAATTCTATACTATTTTTACATAATTGTATTAAAATATGCATTATTTTTCGTTCACTTCAGGTTCGGATTTGAATAATTCGGTTTCGGGTTGACGTGTGTACAGTTCGAGTCTTATTTCAAATTGACATTAAACAGAAATTTCGGGTTCGGATCGGTTAGAACCCGACTGGTACAGGACTCTAGTTGGAATGTAAGCATTTATTAAGGATTGTCGGGACCAGAGATACTTTTAATATCAAGCTTATTTTATGCTACTTAAAGGGAAACAAGTAATACAGAAAAAAAAAATTAAGTCTATTCCAACTTAGGTCAAAAATAAATTTTTTTCCAGCGATCTACACGCTTCGCCACTGATGGTATTTATTCATAAATTTATATCCTGCTAAATATCTTATATAAGAGAAATTTTTGAAATGTATTAAAAATTAAATAAAAAATAAATAGCTAAAATACAAAAAATAACAGCTCGAAAAGTATTTCTCACAAAATTGTTAGACACGCTGTGTTAGAAAGGTAAAAAATCGTATTTTTCTTGATATAAATTTCAAATCTAATGATTATGCTGCTTTTCAAATATGGAATTTAAAGAAAAAAAACTTCACAATGAAGTACCATAGCGAAACCTTCACGTGTAAAAAGATAATGGGACTGTTCACGGAGGAAGATCAGGCGGCTCGCAGGCGAAGGAGACTATAAATATGGAGTGAGTCTATACTTTTGAACAGAAATGAAATATAAAAATAAAATTAATTATTTAAATTTAATTCATGAATTAATATTTGGAAAAACTGTATTAACATTAAGTGTCATCCATTACAAGTTTAAAAAAATGTATTTGAACTTGAGTGGATGAATAGAAAGTATTTTATTAACGATTGAAAATTTGAACAAGATATATAAATATATAGAGTGTGTGAGCTAATAGTAGGAATCGAAAAAACGCCATTAAGATTTGATTATGCGCATTTTAACTTTGTATTTCTAATAAAATTTGGCATGTTTTATTTGTGAACACATTTTTTTGTCATGCACAAAAGTCCCCATTTATCAACAATAGACAATATTTCTTCATTAAATTTTGTATAATTACCAAAAAAAAAAAAAAAAAAAAAAAAAAAAAAAAACTCTTTTTCCCCGGAATGAAAGTTATATCTCCAATTCTAAAAGTCACAGAATAAAACTGTTTACACCAAAATATATTTTCTATGATTTTCTGTCATCCTATTTTAGTGAAATTTTTCTTGAGTGACCGTATACATATTTATTTATGTCTGAGTTTTGAAAATCTCTGTACGTACGACCCTATATTTCTTTACTTCATTCGATTTGTCATCTCGCATTTGCACCAAATATACAAATTTGATTTCTCAATCTTAAAAAACCACATGAAATATGACTTAAATATGTTCGGGTATATGGGCAATATTGATGAACGCATTTTGACAACTACGTGATATTTTAGCTATAGGTATTAAACGAGTAATGTAATACTATTTGGTTAGCGGGAGTAACTATACTCATCAGAAAAATTTTAAATCATTTGCTATATTTAGCGTGTATTAGTAAATAAAAGAAAACATTTTACAAGTAGAACCTCTAAAATGCATACAATATGCTAAACAATGTACAATGGGAAATGATAAAATAAAAACATTTAAAAAGGTGTTGAAATTCCCAAAAGTTTCGGCACAACACACTTGGCCATCTTCGGGGGATTTCATTGAACCCCCCCCCCCCCCCTCTCAAAATAAAAAAAAGGCGCAAGTGATGTGACTGAGGAAAACAAATACGGGCTAACCGCTACTTCTGATTACCACTGATGAATCTGCAAAAGAAATGGATTTTTACAGATAAAAATGTAGTATTCAGGCACCAATACATTTCTTTAAAAGAAATTAAAATGTGAAAAGAACAATGTCTCGTGACATGGCACTTTTTTTTTCGTCTTGAAAAAGAAGATGGGACAAAAACTTTGAAGAAAACTCCTTCGAGCAATATTTCTTATCATTATTTATGCGATATTTAACTTTAATAATCCGCTTCAATAAAGCGGAATCTAAAGTCAGTCTTTTATACTTCTTTGAGTGTAATTTAGTGTAACAACCTGTTTTTATTTCATCCGTTAAACGGAATGTTTTCATCTTTAACCATAAATCGTGCCGTTCTTCCGTTGAACCCCTCTAATTAAAGACGATTATTTCCTGAACAAAAGAATATTTAAAAAGGGAAATTTACCTTTTGACTTTTCCTTTAGTCATTCCTTTAATAAGGTTGCTTGATGTTAATTTTTCTTTTATTTAATTTCAAATAAATATAGTTAACAAGGGTAGTGTTTATTATATGCACTGTATAAAAATACAAATGTTTATTAATCTAGAAAAATATAATATAATCCACGAACGAAAATATACGAGAACCTGTTCCAAGTGACCCATGATTACGAAAGACGTTTTTTATCTTTACAAACCTAAAAAAACAATATATATGTCAGCTTTTTACGAGGATGATTTAAAATTTCACGAGAAAATGGCAGTTGGTTACAGATGATGAATTATTGCAATCGCTCTGTCAAGAATCATGGCGAGGAAGTGAGGCAATGATGGAACACAATGAGAATTTCTCCAATAATATTCAGCCAGTTTCCAGATAAATTGTTTATTCATGAACAGGAGAGATGTCGGTACAGTTCCTACAGGATCAAGGTGTAATCTTATAGCCCTGAGGCTTGACGTTAACTCACTACATTATTTAATGATCTTAAAGGGCTGATTAGAAATTATAAGTCACAGAACACCAGATAACGATTTTGTCAGCACTTCAAAAAACGACAAAAATCTACTCTCCGAATGCCTGCAGCCGGGTTTTGTTAACCGCGCGGAAAGTTACAGAAGCGATGTTACGTATGCACGAGCCAATGAGTGAGAGGCGAAATTAAGCTAAGCGAATGAGGTGTGATGGAGAAGATTTAACAAGAAAGAATCCCAAACACAACGGCGCATTGATTTTTCAAAAATAAAAAAGGGCTTTTAAAAAACATTCAAAATGACAACTAGCGTCTTTCAGAATATTATAGATTGGAGAGTTGATAAAAGTTACGAATGAACCTAAACTTTTAGACTAAGATAATTATTAATATACGTGTTATTAATTTTAAAAGGACATTAAATAAGAATAAATCTTATTAAGAAATAAAGAAATAATGAATATGTCAGAATTTAGAATAATTTAAAGGAATATTGCGAAATAAAATTTTTATATAAGATATATTCAAGTTTTAAACAAGCATTTATCAAAACAAAGTTTCTTTTGCTACCACTAATCCTCGGAAACGTTTCCAAGTAGTTTTGTTAGTGTAATAATTAGTTTTCTCAACTTGGAATATAATTGTTTTTGGATGCTATCCATATCCATTCTCAAGTAAACATGTTCATGTTCAACAAGCATGTTTTACAGACTAACATGTTAAATTAACAGCATTAACATTAATATTAAATTCAGTATTATTTTGTTACTCTTGCATGTATAAGTATTCAATTACGCAGTTGAAATTGCTTCTTTGAGAATGGATAGCATCTTAAAAACCTGTAGTTGAGAAAACTGAAGAATACTCTATGCAGGATTCGACCGACAAATTAAAAGTCGTGATAGAAGGCATCAAAAGGATGAAAACTTACCATAGAACATGGGATCGCAAACCACGTTTAGTGGGAGAAAATCGCAAAAATATTTATGAAGGGTGTGATGCTGAGTAGAACAAAAAGGGTCAATAATAAATAGAAAAAAATTATGTGAAGCGTGATTACAATGCATTGCAGTTCAGCGTCAGAAAGGAGACGACGAGACATTTTTATAGGAATATGTTTTAACGCGTCCGGCAAGCCTTCATTCGTTGGTGTCGACTGTGCAATGGCCTTCGTGGCCGCAACTTCGAACAATTTCTGTAAAAATATGTCATCGTCTCCTTTCTGACGTCGGGCTGCAATGCATTGTAATCATGTTTGACATCATATAAATATTTTTCTACTTATTATTGGCCCTTTTTGTTCCACTCGACGTCACACCCTTTATAACTACTTTTGCGATTTTCTCCCGCTAAACGTGGTTTGCGACCCCATGTTCTACAGTAAATTTTCATCCACTTGATGCCTTCTATCATCCCTCTTAATTTGTCGGTCGAATTTTGGAACACTCTGTATAAACTTCTCTTAAAATTGTCTGAAAATCAGTGAGTGGTAGTAACAGAAACTTCGTTTTTATATGTATATGATTCTTTAAACCTAAAAAAATTATTGGTTTCAGAGGTTTCTAAATATAAAGAACGCTTTTGGGAATCGGGGGTAACTCGGAAAAAAATATTGTATTATTGTCGTTTGAGGTTATAGTATATTTGCCTAGATTAAGAAACATTTGTCTTCTTTTGCTGCACTGGGGCTATAAAGGTATACCAGGAGCTCTGGGTCAAAATTATTTTCCCTTGTTTGCATAAAATCTTGCTTAGAATCACGTTGATGAGCCTAAAAATAGATTTTTACAGGTGTAGCATTCTGGCACACACACACAAAAAAAATTATATACACACAAAAAAACATTTTAAGAAATTAAAATATGAAAGTAGCATTGTCTTGTAACATCATGACTATATCCATTTCTCCCAGTCTTTAAAAAGATAATGGACAAAAACTTTAAAATGAAATTCCTTCGAGCAATAATATTTTTTTTATTATTATTTAAGCCATATTTAACTTTAATAATCCGCTTCAATAAAGCGGAATATAAATTCAGTCTGTTAATGTACTTCTTTCAGTGTAATTTAGAAACAACCTTGTTTTTACTTCATCAGTTAGTCAGAATCCTTTTCATCTTTTATCGTGCCGTTCTTCCGTTGAATTTCTCTAATAAAGGACTGTTATTTCACGCGCAAAAAATATCTAAACAGATATTTTTCTGATATTTATTTTTTGACGTTTACTTTAGTCTTTTTTGTAATGAGTTTACTTGTTAACTTTAACAATCCGCTACAATAAAACGGAATCTAACGTCAGTCTTTTAATGTACTTCTTTCAGTATAATTTAGAAACAACCTTGTTTTTACTTCATCAGTTAATAAGAATCCTTTTCATCTTTTATCGTACATCCGTTGAATCTCTCTAATGAAGACTGTTATTTTCCGAGCAAAAAACATCTAAAAAGAGGTTTTACTGAAATTTATTTGTTGACGTTTTCTATAGCCATTTTTCTAATGAGGTTATTTGTTAACTTTAATAATCCGCTTCAATAAAGCAGAATCTAAAGTCAGTCTTTTAATGTACTTCTTTCAGTGTAATTTAGAAACAACCTGTTTTTACTTCATCAGTTAAACGAAATCGTTTTCATCTTTTATCATACTTCCGTTGAATCTCTTTTATGAAATACTGTTATTTCCAGAGCAAAAAATATCTAAAAGGAAGTTTTACTGACATTTATTTTTTGACGTTTTCTTTAGCCATTTTTCTAATGAGGTTATTTGTTAACTTTAATAATCCGCTTCAATAAAGCAGAATCTAAAGTCAGTCTTTTAATGTACTTCTTTCAGTGTAATTTTGAAACAATCTGTTTCTACTTCATCAGTTAAATGTAATCCTTTTCATCTTTCATCATATATCGTGCCGTTCTTCCGTTGAATCTCTCTAAAAGAGGACTGTTATTTCCCGTGTGAAAAATATCTAAAAAGATATTTTTCTGATATTTATTTTTTGACGTTTACTTTAGTCATTTTCCTAATGAGGTTACTTGTTAACTTTAATAATCCGCTTCAATAAAGCGGAATCTAACGTCAGTCTTTTAATGTACTTTTTTCAGTGTAATTTAGAAACAACCTTGTTTTTACTTCATCAGTTAAACGAAATCCTTTTCATCTTTTATCATACTTCCGTTGAATCTCTCTTATGAAATACTGTTATTTCCAGAGCAAAAAATATCTAAAAAGAGGTTTTACTGACATTTATTTTTTGACGTTTTCTTTAGCCATTTTTCTAATGAGGTTATTTGTTAACTTTAATAATCCACTTCAATAAAGCAGAATCTAAAGTCAGTCTTTTAATGTACTTCTTTCAGTGTAATTTAGAAACAACCTGTTTTTACTTCATCAGTTATACAAAATCCTTTTCATCTTTTATCATACTTCCGTTGAATCTCTCTTATGAAATACTGTTATTTCCAGAGCAAAAAATATCTAAAAAGAGGTTTTACTGACATTTATTTTTTGACGTTTTCTTTAGCCATTTTTCTAATGAGGTGTTAACTTTAATAATCACCTTCAATAAAGCAGAATCTAAAGTCAGTCTTTTAATGTACTTATTTCAGTGTAATTTAGAAACAACCTGTTTCTACTTCATCAGTTAAATGTAATCCTTTTCATCTTTCATCATATATCGTGCCGTTCTTCCGTTGAATCTCTCTAAAAGAGGACTGTTATTTCCCGTGTGAAAAATGTCTAAAAAGATATTTTTCTGATATTTATTTTTTGACGTTTACTTTAGTCATTTTTCTAATGAGGTTACTTGTTAACTTTAATAATCCGCTTCAATAAAGCGGAATCTAAAGTCAGTCTTTTAATGTACTTTTTTCAGTGTAATTTAGAAACAACCTGTTTTTACTTCATCAGTTAAACGGAATCCTTTTCATCTTTTATCGTACTTCCGTTGAATCTGTCTAATAAAAGACTTATTTCCAGAGCAAAAAAAAAAATATCTAAAAAGAGGTTTTACCGAAATTTATTTTTTACCGTTTTCTTTAGCCATTTTTATAATGAGGTTATTTGTTAACTTTATAATCCGCTTCAACGAAGCAGAATCTAAAGTCAGTCTTTTAATGTACACTGTAAAAAAAGAATGGGTGACTACTAAACAATTTTAGCTTTTCTCATTGATCCTTGCAATTAATAAAAAATTTTTTGTATTCTTACTCAATTACAAGAAAATCTGTAAGAATTATACTAGAAAACAGCTAGCAGCGATTCCGGTTTATATTACCGGTTATTAAAAAATTCTGTCTAATACAAATTTACTAAAAATAAATTTAGTAACCTCAGGAATTTTTTTTTACAGTGTACTTCTTTCCGTCTAATTTAGAAACAACCTGTTTTTACTTCATCCGTTAAATGTAATCCTTTTCATCTTTTATCATAAATCGTGCCGTTCTTCCGTTGAATCATATATTCTAATACGAGCAAATCTTGTGGGTGGTTATATATATATATATATATGCAAAAATTATCTTAAAAACGGCTCTAACGATTTTGACGAAATTTCGTATCCTACCGTTTTGGGGCACCAGAAAACCATTGGGCTAGGTCACATGCTCGAGAAAATTCGATTAGTGGGTCATTTTGTGTCATTTTGGGTCATGGTCTAGCTAATTGTATCTAAAAAACGGTTCAAACGATTTTGACGAAATTTTGTATCCGACCATTTTCGGGCATGAGAAGTCAATTGGGCTGGGTCACACGTTCGAGAACTTTCGATTAATGGGTCATTTTTGGGTCAACGCGGGTCAAATTAATTTTATCTAAAAAACGGCTCTATCGATTTTGATTAAATTTTGTGTCCTACGAGTTTCGAGCACGATAAAAGCATAGGGCTAGGTCGCATGTCCGAGAAAATTCGATTAGTGGGTCATTTCTGGGTCATTGTGGGTCAAGATCTAAAAAGCGGCTCAATTTACACTAAATTTTGCATCCAATGGTTTTCGGGCACGAGAAGACTGTTGGGCTAGGTCACATGTTCGAGAAAATTCAATTAGTGGGTCATTTTGTGTCATTTTGGGTCATGGTCTAGCTAATTGTATCTAAAAAACGGTCCAAACGATTTTGACGAAATTTTGTATCCGACTATTTTCGGGCACGAGAAGACTATCGGGCTGGGTGACATGTTCGAGAACTTTCGATTAGGGGGTCATTTTTGGGTCAAAGTGGGTCAAATTAATTTTATCTAAAAAACGGCTCTAACGATTTTGATTAAATTTTGTATTTTACGAGTTTCGGACACGCGAAAATCATTAGACTAGGTCACATGTTCGAGAAAATTCAATTAGTGGGTCAGTTTGGTCATGGGTCATGATATTTGAACTCAAATTTTATTTTGACCGAGCATAGCTCGGTCTTCCCTGCTCGTATCTCTAATGAAAGACTTGTTGTTGACATTTTTTATGATTTAATTTTAAATGAACTTATTTAAGAAGTTTAGTGTTTATTATCATCTACCTATCTGAAAAATACTTATGTTTTCGATTTACACGTTCCAAAGTGTACCGAAATGACGAATTTTCACGACATAGATTAAAATTGTACGTTTTTTCACAAGGTTTGTCAACTATGTAAAGTTGTTAAAGTCCCACAGGAAGAGAAACTCTATATATTTTTAACACTTTCCAATATCTTTGAAAAAAGTTTATGAATTCGGTTTGTCTGTCTCTCGTCTGTCTGTGCTCTAACTTGCGTAAATATAGTCGGATTGCCTTGAAATTGATATATGTTATTTGGGCATGTTTGGTATTAAAAATGAAGTGTGTAGCATTTGTGGTTCTTGTACAGGTGCACTCAAAATAATTCCGTTACATTACAGTCTATGGCGAAAAATCGTTTGCGGCATATTTTAGTGATGTCACACTATTTTAAACATATTTCAATTGATACATATCACTGAGGTGCACTACAAGGCACTTTACTGCAGAATAGGGTGTGCATAGAATGTATTGTTCATTTACAGAGACACTCAAAATAATTCCGTAAATTACGGTCTATGGGTAAAAATCATTTGCAGGATATTTTATTGTTGCTTCACTTTTTTAACCATATTGAAAGTGATATGTAATAGTGAGGTGCAGTACATGGTGCTCACTGTAGAATGTGGTATGCATATCATGTATCGTTCATATACAGAGACACTCAAAAGAATTTAAATGAATTTAAAATAATTTAACACTATGAACAATAATTGCTGGTAGCTCGTTTTCTGTTGTTGTACGCGTTTTTATATACCATCTAAGCCCCGTTTTTCGGAGATAATTGATAGGAAAAGTAGAAAAAACAGGTGGAAAACAAAAATGAGTAACGGATGAAAAATAAATTGTTATATCAAGTCCAATTTTGCATCGTATGGTAAATTATCTATAGTAAATAATATTTATTTTGTTTTCTGAGCAATATTCTGAACCTAATTTATTTTTTAATTAATTGTATTTTACATTTATATATACATATATATGTATTTTTAAATTTTCAAAAATTTTGTCTTGTAGTGTCACGATCTCGGTCTATACCGTAAAATCGTTGGTACACTCCTCATCAGTATAGGCTTTTGAGGAGTGAGAAAAGTTGGCATTACCTAAGCCCAGGTGTAACATTGACACAGTTAGCCAAGGTAGTTCTAGTGTTAATGTATAAGTACAATCAAAAATATTATATAGCTAAGAA
Organism: Maratus michaelseni; assembly: GCA_963931845.1. Taxonomy (NCBI): domain Eukaryota; kingdom Metazoa; phylum Arthropoda; class Arachnida; order Araneae; family Salticidae; genus Maratus; species Maratus michaelseni. The sequence goes on from OZ007596.1 coordinate 40,572,575, forward strand.
ATGTATAAACTAAATACGCAAGATATATAGCATTTTAAACTTTCTTATAGGAATATTTCTATTTTGAAATTTAAACTGTTTTGTTTTTCATTTTAAAAGCATTTTCCTTATAATTTTGCAAATTCCAACCGTATAAAATAACTTCAGAATTTTTTGTTTTTTAATATTTCAGAAGAGACTTAGAATGAAAACTTCAAAAGAAGTTATTTTGCAACAGCATCACTATTTTCTTTACTTCTGATATTTAAAGAAGGGAGAATGAAAACTGCGAAAGCAATTCCGTTGAGTAATGCACTCATTTTCAATACATGCGATATTTAACTCCAATAAAAAGAATTCCACTTAATCGTGTGACTACTTCAGTAAAGCTGAGGCTGAAAATAATTTTTATTTTTTTAAAAAAGCACTTTTTGGTGTAATTTACCATTATACTGTTTCAGTTCATGTATTAAATGGAATCAGTTTGTCCTTTACACTACAAATCTTACTGCCTTCTTGATAAAGGTTCTATAATGAAAGGTTATTACCTCCTGAACAAAAGCAATCTATTAACAGATTTTCTGAGATCCAGATATTATTTATTTTTGACTTGTTCTTTTATATTCTTCTAATAAAATAGCTAGTCTCCATGAAATTCTTGAAGTAAATTTTTATAGCGATTGATATAGAAGCAGATATTTAATTTAACGCTTGGAAATATTATTCAAGTTTTATAAAAATATTTTACACCAGAATTTTTATTTTAAACTATTCAATTAATTCCTGTGTGTCATATACACTCACTGCCAAAAATTAAGCCCGCAGTGGTAAAATGTGAAAAAATCGACAAGTACACGAAATGTGGCAGGAAAGTAACGTGTGAAACTAAACAAAGAATTACATACAAAGATGACAACAATATTGAATTTTCATAAGTTGTAAGATGAAATCATATTGGAGTCATTAACAAAAACATGTTTAAGCCTAAAACCAACAAACAAAATCGACATTCATTGGGTATGTAAGCTTAGCATCTCTTACCTGGTTACAAAGCTTACAGCGTGTGACCATGCTTTCCATGAGGTGACCAACCAACGTAGACTCAGGCAATCACCATTCCTCCTCTAGAGCACTTTGCAACTCTGTGAGAGTTTCTGGGGATGGGAAACGTGTACACACAGCACGGCGGAGTGCTTTCCAGAGATTTTCAATGGGAAGGGCGTCCAGGTCGGGCGAGTACGCCGGCCACTCCATATTTGCAATCCCCTCACCTCCAGGTAGTCTTCGATAAGGACAGCTCGATGAGGACTCGCATTATCGTTTATTACCACTAGAACGGCGGTAGGGGTCATTTTGACCCCTGAGCAGTTTTGTCCGTTGATTACTTTTGTTTGGTTGGGAGAAATTTTTTGATTTTTTTTACTTTTCCTAAATATATAACAAGTATTTAAAAATAAAATTCAGCATCCCAGATTTGTTAGTTATTGAAATATTGGACAATATTCAATATATATATATACAGGGTATTCCAGGATTATTGGGACAAACTTTAAGGGGAGATAGGGGACATCACAAGGATTCAGATTTGCATAGCAACCCATGGTTGGAAACGTCATGGGAAAGTAGTATGACAGGTTACAAGAAACGAAGAGACTCAAGACTGAGATCATCTGAAATAGTTTATTGGTCAAAGATATTAAATGTGCTGTGGCAGATGATATGTGACAATGTCACAAAAGATGTTCAAAGTTTCCACAATTGCTAGAGATGCATGCACTACACCGTCGGACCATGGATTGGCGGACTCGCTCAAATACACCTGGATTTTGTTGGATATCCGCAGCAGCACGGACGAGTCTTGCAACCAGATCCACATCGTAATCCACAGGCGTTGCGTACACAGCACTTTTCAGTGCACCTCTAAGAATGAAATCTATGCTGCTTAAATCAGGAGAGCGTGGTGGCCATGGAATCGGTCCACCATGGTCAATCCATCGGTGACCAAACACCTGATTCAAATGTTCACGAACACATCTGCCATAATGGGGAGGTGCCCCATCATGTTGAAACCACATATGGCGTTTGGCATGTTGTGGCATAGTATCAAGTAAGCTTGGTAGCATCTCTTTCAAAAAGATGCGATAATCTGCAGATGTTAGAGGTACTAGCAGCAAGTAAGGCAACACCACCTAACGGCGAACGAAGCCGTTTCGACCATGGGTTGCTAGGAAAATCTGAATCCTTGTGATGTCCCCTACCTCCCCTTTAAGTTTGTCCCAATAATCCTGGGACACCCTGTATATATATATATATATATATATATATATATGAAATATTGATGAAAAAAATTTTATTTTATAAATTATGTTTTATTTTAGTTAGCAATGGTTTTAATTTGTGAAACCAATCAATTTTTACATCAAATTAATGACTTATTTGAGTAGTTGTAGTATGATCCAATCGATCGCCCTGTAGGCGTTACATTTACAGTACTTTAAAAATTCAATAAATTATCAAGTAATATTAAATATAAATTAAATATAAATTATGAAATACACGTAAACTACATATTTTTTCCAATAAATTTTCATTTAAAATTGTTTTATCGTTGTTATTTCAGTAGTTTCATCGAAGGATCAAAATGACCCTTTCCCGCCGTTCCAGTAGGTAAAATTTTCCCACCGTTCTAGTGTTAAGGGTCCCCTTCCCGCACTTGAAAACATCCGCTCGCTAATGCTAATCCTATGGGGCATTATTTTTCTAATATCTCGTTTGCATTTAAATATGTTTAAACGTTTTTTTTTTTTTTTTTTTTTTTTTTTTTTTTTTTTTTTTTTGCATTGGATAGCAGAGATCAATCCCTATTTCCGCCGTTGATTACTTTTTCGATTTTCTTTGCGGATTTTTGTTACGAAGATACTTTCACTTTCGAAACCGGTTCCGAAAGTGAAAGTATCTTCGTAAAAAAATCTGAAAGAAAATTGAAAAAGTAATCAACGGCGGAAATAGGGATTGATCTCTGCTATCCAATGCAAAAAAAAAAAAAAAAAAATCGTTTAAAAATATTTAAATGCAAACGAGATATTAGAAAAATAATGCCGCATAGGATTAGAATTAGGATGTTTTCAAGTGCGGGAAGGGGGACCCTTAAAATGAAAGCAACACTAACTGATTTAGCGTACAATCTCACAGTGAGGTCTAGAATTTCCACCCGGGTCAGCTAGTTTTAAATATTTTATTAGCACATCAGCTCATATCATACCTGATGCTGTTTCACCTACTAAAAAAATATGTTTCCTTAAAAAAAATTTAAATAACTATAGAAATTGTTTTTGTAGAAAATATTTTTGTGCTAAAGCCCTCAGACAGAAATAAAACATTTTTAATTCATTGTAGCCTCATTTCATATTTGATAAAACTTTCAAAATTTTTTAATTTTGTCCTCTAAATATATGCACGAAATATTCAAAATGTATTAAAAGTGACTGAAATACGGACTAAATTTATTATGGCAAGAATACACTAGACTGTGATAAGTTAGAAAGAAATAATCTGGCTTTCTCGGAAAAGAATAAACTCTTTCTCGACAACTCCTTCGGAATTCATCCGAGGAAGAATGATTTCCTCCGCGCTTCATAAAACTGGGAAAATTCATTATAACTCTACCATTAATTTTAACTTGAGCATAAAGCTTATCTCACCTTGAATTATTTAATAGTTGCTATGGTAACAGGAAAGATGAACCGTAATTCACAATAATGGATTCGTGCCAAAATCTTAAACAGTCAAATGAGCCAAAAATATAAACACATCTTCAGTAGCCAGTTTTAGCGCAGGCACGTCGTAACATCAGCAAAATATTGTTGCTTATGAGTTAATGTTTTTTAGCAAGGTAAAAACAGATATTTTTATAATGCTTTATTAAGAATTAAAAATATCATGTACAGCTTATTTAGGAAATCTGTTAAAATGACGAAAAGTAGAAAAAAAGGGACCATTTTTGTCATTTTATATCTTTTAAAAAAAAAAAGTGCCCAGTTAAACTGATGGCATTGAGCTCACAAACTATTCACACTAATTGTATATTATACTCTTATCTCAAAGAATAATGCCCCTCGAAAACTAAAGAAATCGACAATAAACCTAACTGTACACCAAATTTGAAGCAATTCGGATAATTCTGCATGAAATACCCTATTTAGCTAAATTAAAGACGAGATTAGACCCCCCTTCCGTTTTCCCCCTTTATACTTAACCAATGAACCTCCAAATCTAATCAGGGAAGTGCCTTATCAGAATAAACCTGTATACCAAATTTGAAGCAAATCGGATAATTCTGCATGAAAAATCCATTTATCTAAATTGTGGGGGGGGGGGGGTTAGCCCCCTGTTCCTTCACTTTATAAGCGCCTTATCAGAATGAACCTATATACAAAATTTAAAGCAAATCGGATAATTCGGTATGAAAAACCCATTTATCTAAATTAAGGGGGGATTAGCACCCCATTTTCCCCCTTTATACTTAACCAATCAATCTCCAAAACTAATGAGGGAAACGCCTTATAAGAATGAACCTATGTAATTTGAAGCAAATCGGATATTTCTATCAAGAGTTATTGCGTTACGTACATACATACGTACGTACATACAGAAACGGCAGACATATTAGCTCTCAGGCTTTGATAGCCTATGGGCTAAAAAATATACATCACAAAACAGAATTTTTAAAGGCAGTGATAGATACATCTGTCTTCTTTCATTTCATGTTTTTTTCAAATTATAATGGGGAAAATTAGTTTTTTATAGGTGTTTTTAAACTTGTCGAGCAGAAAATTGGAATAGCAGGTTGCGCGCATGATTACAAAAGAATTTCTGCATGTAAAACAAATTTTTTGGTATGTTATTATACTTGAGAGTATTGTGCTTGTAGTGAACCTAAAAATTTGTTTATGGCATTTTTATGTTCAAAAACCAAAACTCTATCTGGTTTACATATAATTTTCAAAATTTTAGCAATATAATGTCAAGAAAAAAAAAAAATTCAACAAAAAAGATAAAAGTTTTGGTTTAATTAATAGAGCCTTAAGGGTACACTAATATATCCTGAAATTTTCATAAAAAAAATTGTGAAAAGTTTTTTTTTTTAACTACCTAAGTGCGCAATGCCCCAAAATTACATTTTGAGAAAAATTACTTTAAATTTCTCTCTTTGAAAATATTCCATACTTAACGACTAATAAAAGTGAGTGCCATTCATTTTGTTTTAAAATGTTCAGAAATGATTTTCATTTTATACAAAAATTGAATTTTTTGAAGGTTTGAGCACCCCATATTTTTTAATCCTCAAATTGTTGCAGAGGGATGCGAGAAGTACCCCCGATTCCAAATTCTTTCTACCTTCCGAATGTTTAATTTTTTAAAAATAAGGGTCTTATACTTATTAAAAGTTGTACAAAATTTGACTTTTCAAGTGGTTAACAGCCGCTTTTGACATCGTATTTGAGTTCCTTGGACCAAGGCACTCTGGTAGTTAATATAATTGTTTTCTTCTATCTTTACAAGAAATTATTGAATTCATGAAAATATTCGACTTCCGGTTTTCGATGGATTTATACGTTTTAGAAGGTCCTGAACATGATTTGACCGTTTGTAGAAAATGTTTGTCTGTGTATATGTATGTGACAAAAATTTTGTAGGCGCTCTATCTCAAGAACTAATCCGCAGAATTTAATAAAACTTTAAATTCAGTTAGACCTTGATATAAATTGGGGCTGATTAGTTTTCGGTGTAAATTGCTCAACAGGTGGCTCTGCTATGCTACGTTTTCACGATTTTTACGATAGCTGTATCTTCATAACTAATGCACAGAATTACACCAAACTTCAGATTCTGTTAGACTTTGGCATAAATGGACGCTGATTACGTTTTGGTGTAAATATTCTAAAAGATGGCGCTGCCATGCTACTTTTTTCATGATTTTCATGATAGCTATATCTCAAGAACTAATGCACAGATTTTCACCAAATTTCAGATTTAGTTATGCCTTGATATAAATTGACATAGACATAAATAGATGCTGATTACGTTTGGTGTAACTAGCCCAAAAGGTGGCGCTGATATGCTACTTTTTTCATTATTATCACGATAACTATATCTCATGAACTAATGCACAGATTTTCATCAAACTTCAGATTATGTTAGACCTTGATATAAATTGGAGCTGATTCGTTTTTAGTGTATGTGAATGAGATAGAAGAAAATTTTGGGGTTGACACATCCGAATCGTTTTTCTTGAATCTTCATAGAGTTGGAACGGTTCAAAATGTAAGGATGCCAGAGATCCATATCACAAACTTTAATTTATGTTTTCCTAACAGCTCTTACGATTGAAATTTTACTTTTTACTTTCTTCTATCTAAAATAGAAGAAAGTATTGTAATCGATTATTTTTTAAGGCTTAAGGTTTTCGACGAATTTACGCGTTTTAGGAGTTAGAGATCCAAAAAACGTGTTTTTACAAAATGTCTGTCTGTCCGTGTGTTTGTGTATGTCCTCTTTGTACAATCTAAAACTAATAAGTTATGCATGGAATTGAACCAAATTTCATACATATGTTTTTTGCTATGGCTAGCAGGTTCCAGTTGAAATTGGAGATATTCCGCCGGAAGGGGGCGCTGCGATAGCGATTTTTGTGTTATTTTCATTATTGTATCATCGGAAAGTAAAGAAAGTTCTGCATAGAATTGAACCAAACTTCATATATATATATGTTTTTGACTATGGAGGTCAAGTCCCAGTTGAAAATGGGAGTATTCCTCGGAACAGGGCGCTATGGTGGCGATTTCTGTGCGATTTTCGCGACTTTTAGGATTTTAAGTGAATAAACAAGTTATGGATATTTTTCGAGAAACTTTTAAATTTAGATGTAATATCTTAGGCCAATGTTTGGATAAAATTTTCGAGAAATTCGGCATGAAAGTGGCGATGTGATAACGAATTTTGCAGTATTAACATGCATGAGATAGAAGAAATTTCTGGGACTGGCATATCCGACTAGTGCAATGAGGTAAAATGAATCGATCCAAGTATAATCTAAGTCTTTTTTAAATTCAAAAACAGGTTTTTAATTATGAAATTTATTAATAAATTCGTAGTCAGATTTATGAATTATGAGCTATATTAATCTTTACATAAAAATAATGTCGTCTGAAACATGACTATATGTTTCTTTACAATTTATTCCTGTCGTTAGTTTTTGAACTACAGAAGAATTTTTCTTTTCGACGATCTCACAAGCAGAAGTACCGTTAAAAAATTATCGAAAAATATTCAATATATTGTAAAGAATTGAGTTTCTTCACCCAGGTGTTAGTGTGTGTCATCTTAGACTTTCCCGTGGGAATGCTTGGAAAGAACTATTTCCGGCATACCTTCTCACAACGGTGTTGCTTTGAAGTAAAGTGAAATACCGAATGTCTTTGTGCAGCGAGCGAGGCTCTCGGACATTGATGGATCGAAACGAGCGAAGCTCTCAGACATTGATAGATCGAAAAGATCACCCTAGTAGAAACTCTGTGCCGGAGTCGGATATTTACCGAGTCGTGAGAGATATAGCACCTGTCTGGGAAGACGAACTTTGCACACGATGTTATGTTTGCACACGATTTTATGTCCTTTGTTTGTCTTTTGTCCTTTTATGTCCTTTGTTGTCCTTTGTCCAATAACAGACTTGTTCTAAATGGGAACGTCGTATCCCAGAGTTGCTCAGAGGCTTAGTGGTTTCAATATGCTCCGCTTTGACCAAATCTCCGCCCCTAGCGAAAATCCCGTGTGAGAGATTCAAAGTTAGAAGTTCAGTTTTGAGAAAGATCACGACGAGTGAAGTTACTCTCTGGAGAAAGGATTAGAAACAACTAGTTTCTGACTCAGCGTAGCTAAGACGCTGGAGAGGTCTTACCTCTGATGAATTGATACTCCTAGTATCTAAGAAAGCCCCATCAAAGAAAAGGTACGACAAGTGCCAATGAATTAGTTATCAGTTCCAATCTATCATAGAAACCAGGAAAATCCGAGTGCGGAACTGGTTCACCAAGGCCCGAGGAAATTGAACATTGAACCAGCAGCAAACCGTGTTTTGCAGAACTTTTGAATCGAGAGTTTGACTCTATGTTATTAGAAAATTAATCGTAAGCAGATGACCCTTAAATAATTAAATGATGTAAATACCACTTGTATATTTACTATTAGAATCTATATTGTTTTCTAATAAAAATTCTACTAAAAATATAGAAGAATTCTCTCTGTACCTGTTCCGATACGCTACCACTTAACACCAAAATCGGATCTGCATTGAGGAGGCATTACAATATTTTAAACTCACTTTAAAAGAAAGAGAAGTCCATATATGTTTTCCAGTGACTGTTTGAGATTTTCATTTCTGAGGATGCTAACGATAATAGAAGACGGTCCCCTTAGACCGTCGAATAGTTAAATTTATTTATATCTTCAAAACAAATCATTAGAATGAGCTGTAAACTTACCCACCTACGTTTTGGACGATTGTGGTTCGTTTTATGCAAAAACATCGCAGTTTCGGCAATATTACTGTAAGGAAAGGGCAGCTGTTAGTTCAATTACAGTTGGTTAGCAAGAAAATCCTCTTTGTTCTTTATGACTCCTACTGCACACTTGAAATGGAGAAATTAAATTAGTCTACTCTACGTTAAACTGGTCAATAATATGATTGGCTTACGTCGAGATGACGATTCATGCAATGATAGCTATGACAAAAATGAAGTGGTAGATTGGTTGATGGAACTGTCTGTTTGTAGACATGCCTTTTGAAGGGAAAATGACGCCAATTCTCGTTCTTGTACAATGAAAACCTTACACTGTCATCCCGTCCCGACACGCGCTGGTTTGAAACCGCGAACATTGGCGCAAGCTTCTCATTTTGCAACTGTTAAACTAGTTACCATTTCTCTCATAGTTTCTATTCCCTTTTTTTACTTTCTTCTACTTATAATAGAAAAAAGTACTGTAATCGACAGTATTCTACACAGTTATAAATTTTGTGCTGGCTTGAACCAACTCTTGGTGCTGCAGTAGCTGCAACCATAAGATGGTGAAATATTGTTCCAACAGTTGGAGCTTTGGTTCAGTTGAAGTTCCAAATGTTGGAACAAGATTTCACCATTTTATGTTTGCAGCTACTGCAGCACCAAGAGTTGGTTCAAGCCAGCACAAAATTTTTAACAGTGTAATAAAATTTCGGTTCTTGACGGGTTTATATGTTTTAGCAGGCAGAGATCCCGAAAGACATGTTTTTACTAAATGCCTGTCTGTTCGCGTGTGTTCTAATTGTATCATCTAACAGTGTATGAAGTTACGCATAGAATTGAACCAAATTTCATATATATGTTTTTGGCTATGACCAGCAGGTTGCAGTTGAACTTGGGGATATTCTGCCGGAAGGGAGAGATCTTATAGCTATTTTTTTTTGCCATTTTCATTATTATATCATCGAAAAGTGTATGAAGTTTCGCATAGAATTGAACCAAATTTCATATATATGTTTTTGACTATGTTCTTCCCCTTCTATGTACCCGCCTACTCCCGGTTCTACTTGAATTTGTGGATATTCCGCCGGGAGTGGGTGCCGTAATCACGATTTTTGTGCGATTTTCTCGATTTTTAGTAGTTGTGTTGTACATCGGCTGCTCGTGCAGCGAAGGGTGCTTCGCAGCAAGATAACCCCCCTATTTGCAAGCAGCTGACGTACAATAGAATGACGAAAATTATTTATTTTATTGAAGTATGTGATCAAGATAAACTCGTATATATTACGATTAATAAAATATAGCAGAAATTTGAGATGAAAATCAAAGTCGGCGTAATTGTGTTTTGCACTGGATGCTGCTGCAGAGACGCACATTTCGGCATCTTATTTGTTTCTAAAATGCATGATTAAAAAAAAATTGACGCTAATCTATATCTTTACGTAATCTATATGATAAACGCGCAAGTCATGTTACTGAGAAAAACAAATACGGGCCAACCACTTCTTTTTAGGTAGATTTCGTAAGAAATACTACCTATTACATTCTCACCTAAGTTGGAAATTTTGAAAAATTTTTGCAGATCTACGCCGATCATGACTCCCAGAACCCAAAACCACCCCCAGTTCAAAAGTTTATCTATCTATCTATCTATCTATCTATCTATCTATGTCACTTTTTTCTGACCACGATAACTGGAAAAATTCTTCATAAATCTCTTCCAAACTGATACATAAAATCAAGGGTCATAAAATCTCGGTCAAGTTCGTTAATGGGCAAAATCGAACCAAGGGAGGGGGGGGAAATGGGGGGGGGGGCTTTTTGTGAAAACAGAAAAATCCTCATAATTTCTTTATTATTATACGTATCGAATCCGTTTAAAGTTATTATTACTTCTAGGAAAATGGCCGAAAATGTATGTATGACAGATTTTTGATATAATTAAAAATGGCCCCAAGGGGGGGAAAAAAGGGGGGTTTTAGAAGAAAAAAAATCATAGCTTCGTCAATTCAGAAGATATCAAATCCGCGTAAATTTATTATTAATCCTCTTAGTATTATCTAAAACTTTTATACTGACAAGTTTTTTATAGGACCAACCGTTATAGTAAAAAAAAATTAAAAACAAAACAAATCCCTGCCGGCTCCGCCTGCAAACAAGTTATTTTTCGAAGTAGGCGGTTCCAACTCCCGCATCTTTTCGAAACTGATACATAAAATCAAGGGTCATAAAATCTCGGTCAACTTCGTTAATGGGCAAAATCGAACCAAGGGGGGGGGGAAATGGGGGGGGGGCTTTTTGTGAAAACAGAAAAATCCTCATAATTTCTTTATTATTATACGTATCGAATCCGTTTAAAGTTATTATTACTTCTAGGAAAAGGGCCGAAAATGTATGTATGACAGATTTTTGATATAAATAAAAATGGCCCCAAGGGGGGAAAAAGGGGGGTTTTAGGAGAAAAAAAATCATAGCTTCGTCAATTCACAAGATATCAAATCCGCGTAAATTTATTATTAATTCTCTTAGTATTATCTAAAACTTTTATATTGACAAGTTTTTTATAGAACCAACCGTTATAGCAAAAAAAAAAATTAAAAACAAAACAAATCCCTGCCGGCTCCTCCTGCAAACAAGTTATTTTTCAAAGTAGGCGGTTCCAACTCCCGCATCTTTTCGAAACTGATACATAAAATCAAGGGTCATAAAATCTCGGTCAAGTTCATTAATGGGCAAAATCAAACCAAGGGGGAGGGGGAAATGTGGGGGCTTTTTGTGAAAACAGAAAAATCCTCAGAATTTCTTTATTATTATACGTATCGAATCCGTTTAAAGTTATTATTACTTCTAGGAAAAGGGCCCAAAATGTATGTATGACAGATTTTTGATATAATTAAAAATTGCCTTAAGGGGGGGAGGGAAGGGGGGTTTTAGAAGAAAAAAATTCATAACTTCGTCAATTCCCAATATTTCAAATCCGCTTAAATATATTATAAATCCTCTTAATATTATCTAAAACTTTTATATTGACATGTTTTTTATAGGACCAACTCTTATAGCAAAAAAAAAAAAAAAAAAAAAAAAAAAAAAATCCTTGTTGGCTCCGCCTGCTAACAAGTTTCGTTTCGAAGTAGGCGGTTCCAACTGCAGCATCATCGCAAAAAGGTCATTTCTTCCGCAATTCCCGACAAACAGGCACCCCACGTTCTGCGTCTTCGAAATCTACCTGTGCCTGTAGGCCGAGCCGTCAGGGATTTTTTTGAAGTATTAACACGTATGAGAGAGAAGAAAGTTTTGCTATTGGCACATCCGACAAGTTTGAAATTTTAGAAGTAAAGAAACATGTTATTAAATATTGTAGTTTCGTATTTCTAAGTTCTATAAAATTATTGAAAAAAAAAAAAACAGCGCATGTGGAAAATGCTGTTGCAAAAGAATTTCTCTTAAAGTTTTCATTCCAAGTCTCTTCTGAAATAGTGGAAGCCAATAAAATGCTGTAGTTACTAACTATTTATGGCCTTCTTCACGAGTATAATGAACCGCGTGACGTTCGCAAAACTTTGAAAAGAAGTTTCGATTGCTTCACATTAGCTACGTTATTTTATTTATATTGAAAATATATTTTATTTTGCAATATTTTAAAACTTACAGTATGGAAAGTTAACAACTCACAGAAAAGACTTTTTTTAACGCTATTATCATTTGCGTTTTTGCTTCGTAGTTTTAAAATAAGTTTTTTCGCTATTTTAATTTTCCTGCAACATGCGGCAAAAAGAAAGTCATCATATAAGTTTATCACAATAGTATTTTTTATTTTTATTTTTACATTTTATCGACGATGAAGAAAGTGCTTTTTAGAAATAATACATTCAGCAAAATTAACGAATAATGGCCTCCGTACGGGTAAATAGAACAGCTATATTAAACGGCTTTTAAAATGAAGAATAAAAAAAAATAGCATTATATCTTTATCTTAAAACTTTTGAAATAGACTTAAGTTTAATTAAAAAAAAGGCTAAAAATTAGACCATGAAGTTTATTTTTAGTTAATTACTGACCCTTTAAAAATTGTCTAATTTTTAATTGGATACATTCCAACAGTTCTCGTGTTTGTAACGCGTTTGCGAATTTTCTATTATAACGACCGATCGAAAAAACTTTAAATATTAATTCAGGAGACATTGTTTTTACATCCAACATGAACGATCAATTAATCCAAATATCTCTCTGTACAGCGAAACCTTCTGGTTTCTCTACCAACATATGCTCGAAATTATTCGGGTGTAAGAAAACCTTTAAAATCCTTCAAAAAAGAAAAAAATACAAATTTAAAAAATATATAATTTAACAAATTACAATAACCATTGGGAAAATGTTCCAAAAGCTTAAAAAAAAAAAGTATTGAAAAAAGTAAGATTGTGCCAAGGTTGCAGCTATGATTTCGCCAAGATCATCGCAAAGCTTATATAGGCATCCTATATACGAATATATATATATTCCAAACACTCCTATATGTGCCATATACGTTATTATACACATATTATTTACGTCTTATATGTCGTATATACATCATATACACATGTCATATATATACATCATACATGCATCATATATGACTATAACTTGGCTTACATACGTCAAGAAATGTTACATATATATAATATATTATTATAATGTCATACATGCTTTATAATTTGGCGATAAATCTTGGTCGCTTGGCGATTCATCCTTGGGGGCCGCTATAACACGGAAGTACCAAATTTACAATATATTAATGAAAACAAGAACAAAAATATTTCATGCTTGGGGGGCACTACACTGTTAAAAATTTTGTGGTGGTTTGAACCAAATTTTGGTACTGCAGTAGCTGCAACCATAAGATGGTGAAATATCATTCCAAAATTTGGAGCTCCGGTATGCCCATAGCACCAAATGTTGGAACGATATTTCACCTTCTTATGGTTGCAGCTACCTCAGCACCAAAATTTGTTTCAACTTACCCCAAAATTTTTAACAGTGCACTGTAAAAAAAATCACAGTATTTTTACAGCAAAAAATGCTGGCAATATGGGTGCCAGCATATTTTGCTGTGAATTTACAGCAGTTTTGTTTTTCATGGATAAACAGCACTTTTGTAAATTCACAGCATTTTTTGCGGTTAATTTTACAGCAGTTCAGTTTTTTTATTTTACAGCAGATTTGTTAATTTTACAGCCGTTTTTGCTGTTAATTTTAATGCAATTTTAACAGAATCACTGTAAAACTTATAGCATTTGTTGTTGATATTTTACACCCCCCCCCTCCCTCTCCGTGTATTGTTTTTTTTTTCTTTTTTCTTATTTTAACCCGAGACATATTTCAAAGACTTTGGGCACTAAGTATTACCTTTTTGTTTACTTATATCATTATTTTAATATCATTATTATTATAATAGATTCTGTTATACATATATACGATACAAATTTCGATTTTTGGTCAAGTATATCACCCACAAAAATTTTCGTCATTTGCCTATAGAGATAAAATGTTTTTTCAATAAATCATAACAAAGGAAGATTTTACTTTATCTAGCTTTTAATTAATTATTCAGTATTTCTTTACAGGACTTTGTTTAACCGTTTGTTTGTATTTGAAAATACCCACTAATTTAAATCATGCATATATATATATATTTTCCTCCAACAAATTTAGGGTTATTTTTTGTATCTATTTAAATATTTTTGTTTATTCAATGTAGCCATTATTTCTTCCACCCCTCAACACGAACATGCAAAACTTTCTGATATTTAAACTATCATTCATATATAATTAATAACAAGACCTTATTGTACGCAACTTGCTGATATGGAAACTTTATATTGATAAAAAACTTATTTTATGCTAAGATAATTTTATAAGTTTACATTTAATTCCATAAATATCAGGTCTGATTGAAAAATGAACACGGGGAGAAAAAAAAAAAAACACTTATGAGTTCAAGAAACGTAGAATAAAATAATAATAAAAAAATTTGTTCACATAAAAACTTTAAAATTAAGCGTAAAAAATAAATAGATAATGGACAAAAACATTAAACGAGTTGCTGCAAATTACTGCTGCGACAGTAAACACACAAGGAATATTTTAGGAATTGATAAAATAGTGCATCCAGATTACTCATAATAAATGATTTGAAAATGGAAAATAAATCACTGTTCGAAATATCGGCTAAATATATTAAATAAATAAAAATACTTAAATTACTTCCAAAGTGAACCGAAAACTGTAGCTGGTAAAATATTTATAGGATTTAGAAAGTATATTCGAATGCGAACGTATGAACTGGTGTTTTGAAAAATATATAATAGCGTAATAAGGCATAGCTAAAAACAGGATCTTGTTTAAAAAAAAAAAAAAAAAAAAAAAAAAAAAAAAATGCTTGCATAAAGTTTCCCTGTGATACTTAAACTCAAATTATACGTAATAATAACAAAGTTCTAGAAGAACAGACTGAGGTAAAGTAAAAAACAACATAACTAAATCAACATCCCCAACATCCCCTAAGCAAAATCATCTATTTTTACGATTTAAAACAAAATATTTATTTCAGACAAATGACGTGAAAGTTCCTGCCGTGATATACACGTGGTTTAAAAACAAAATTAGTATCGTATAAATATATAACAGAATTTATATGATATTATTAAAACAATAATATAAGAAAACAAAGATAAAACTTACTTTTACTCTTTGAAATATGTTTGTAATCCATTATCAGGTGTAATTGTTACAACTTTCATTTCTCGTAGAATCGAAGCGTCACTTCATTATGGACTGCACCTGCCGCTGACCTAAATGTGTTTATTCCCCTCGTTTGAGATAATGACAACAACGCCGACAGATGTCGCTATCTATACAGCTGTAATCACTGTAAATTAACGAAAGAGCTGTGTTTGATTGCTAGGTGAAATATTAACAGCGTTTTTTGCAGTTTTTTCTTCCGTTTTTTTTTTACAGTGTGTATAACATGAAAGTACCAAATTTCTTCTTTATTTTTCATATCTGATAATTTGCATCTATCCTTTTTGTAACAATTTTATGCATTTCTATTGCCTATTCAAAGAAAATTTCTTCTAAAGTTACAGAATTTCGTTAAAAATTCTTCTAAAGTTACAGAATTTCGTTAAAAACGCTTAAAAAAAATAAAGTGACGACGTTAAAAGGTCCATTATCGACCGAAAACAACAACCATTTTCCAAATGGTTAAAAAACTTAACTGTTCTTTCGACATTTATCGTGAACAGTATTACAAAGACTAGTTATTGTGGTCTGAATACTTGTCCTAAAGCGAAGAACTATCAACACTGTGTAAAAAAAGGCAAATGTTTCTTAATCTTTCGAAAATATAATACAACCACGAACGGAAATATACAATAGCATCTTCCAAGTTACTCATATGATTCCGAAAGACGTTAGAAACCTCATTAGAAAAACCTCAAAAACCAATATCTGTTCGCGATTTAATAAATCATTTATAAAACAATGTTTCTTTTGCTGCCACTGATTTTCGCAAAGGTTTCCGAGTTTTATAAATTATTAATCCAGATATAGTGTTCTCAAACCGGAATATCGGCTTTTAGGATGCTATTAATTCTCGAGTAAACATTTTCAGCTGCGTAATTGAATATGCAAGAGTAACAAAATGATATTAATTTTAATGCTATTGTTAATGCTGTTAATTGTCTGTAAAACATTCGTATTGTCTGTAAACTCGTTTGTCTGTAAAACATTTTGTTAAATATGAAATTGTTTACTTTAGAATTGTAGCTTCCGAAAAATCTATATTCCAGGTTGAAAAACTAATTAATACACCATAAAAACTATTCGGTTAAGGTTTCCGAAAATTAGGGACAGCAAAAGAGGCTTTCTTTTTATAAACACTTGTTATATCTCGAAAATATATTGGTTTCTGAAGTTTTAAAAGGTAAAGTACGCTTTTCGGATTCAAGGAGTAACTCGGAAGACGTTATTGTAATTTCGTTCGCGTGTTATATTATATTTTATTAAGTTCAGAAATATCTGTTCTTTTTTTTTATAGTGCACATCCAGAATTATTTCATTTGATATCAAAACGATTTTAATTGAATTGAATGTTATGAAAATAAATATTTGTCCGTAAGATAATATTAAGACTTCCAATAAAGTGTCGTAAGACTAAAGAGGTTAATTTATTATTGTTGGGCGAAGTCCATCAAAATTTAATCAGCATGAATTTATGTCAAGATCTAATTGAATATGAAGTTTCATGATATTCGGTACATTAATTCTTGCATTAAAGCGGCCATAAAATTTGCTACACACACAGACAGATAGACAGACATTTTCCATAACTAGTAAAATCGTATTCAGGGCATCCCACAAACATGCCAATTCATTCAGCACCAGAAGTCGAAAATGTTCAGGAATACAATATTTCATGTATATAGAAAAAAGTAAAATTATATTTAGCAATGATGGGAGTAGATTATATTTAACAATCTAATCGAATTTATAAATAATATGTTTTTTTTAGTCAAAAAATCCCTTACAGCTCGGCCTACAGGCACAGGTAGATTTCGAAGACGCAGACCGTGGGGCCCCTGTTTGTTGGGAATTGCGGAAGAAATGACCTTTTTTCCATGATGCGGCAGTTGGGACCGCCCACTTCGAAATCTAAATGTGTCTATAGGCAGATTCGGCAGGGATTTTTTTTTTTTTTTTTTTTTTTTTTTTTTTTGCTATAAGGGTTGATCCTATAAACTTGTCAATATAAAAGTTGTAGATAATATTAAGAGGGTTTATAATAAATTTAAGCGGATTTGATATCTTGTGAACTGACGAATTTATGAATTTTTTCTTCTTAAACCCTCCCCCCCCACCCCTTGGGGACATTTTTAATGATATAAAAAATTTGTCATACATAAATTTTCGGCCCTTTTTCTAGAAGTAATAATAAGTTTAAATGGATTCGATACGTAATCATAATTAAGAAGTTATGGGTTTTTTTCTGTTTTCACAAAACGCCCCCCCCCCCTTCCTTGGTTCGATTTTGAATATTAACGAACTTGACCAAGATTTTATTCCCCTTGATTTTATATATCAGTTTGGAAGAGATTTGTGCAGAATTATATCAGTTATCGTGTCCATAAAAAAGTGACATAGATAGATAGATAAAGTTTTGAACTGGGGGTGGGGGGTTGGGTTCTGGGAGTCATGATCGGCGTAGATCTGCAAAAATTTTTCAGAAATTCCAACTTAGGGGAGAATGTAATAGGTAGTATTTCTTATGAAATCTATCTAAAAAAAATTGACAACAACAAGCTGTTTTATAAGAAGGCTGATTTAGGAACACGCCAAAAAATATAACAACCGGATTTCAGAAAGTCTCTTGTTACATAATTTCTTGTTAGGAAATGATAGCCTTTCATTAAAATGATTTCAACGGAAGAACGGCACAATTTATAGTAAGGGATGAAAAGATTCTATTTAACGGAAGAACTGAAAACAGATTGTTAGTAAATTTACTCTGAAAGAAGTACATTTGAAAAATCTGATTTTAGATTAAGTTTTTTTTTTTTTTTTTTTTTTAATTGGATACACGATTTAGTGGATTTCTCGTTACTGAAATAAAACTATGTCATCATAAGTAGAAGAAATATTGTTGAAAGAAATTTTGTTCAAATATTTTATTCCATTCTGTTTATAAATACTGAGAGAAAAGAAAATGCTGATTTATTACAAACTGCGATTTTTCATTTGATTTCTAGAAAAATTCCTCATAGGTGCTAGAATATTACGTTCTTATCTGTTAAAAGTATGCATATATTTTTAAGAGACGGAGTTACATACTGCATTCAATCACATGAAAAACGTCGTGGCAAAACACCACAATCATGAAAGGAAAAAGTTGCTGTAATGGTTTCATTGCCCCGGATTAAGATTCCTTATTAGTGACTGTTAAAGTTGTTGTTAAAATGGTCATTATATCCATTATATGCATTAAACGTTGTTGTAATAATGAATTAATGTATGCTAATAAGATGCATAAATATGTATGTTAACTTGTGTGTGTTATAAGCATATTTTGTATCCTACCGTTTTGGGGCACCAGAAAACCATTGGGCTAAGTCACATGTTCGAGAAAATTAGATAAGTGGGTCATTTTGGGTCACCATGGGTCAGGGTCAAGCTAATTGTATCTAAAAAACGGTTCAAACGATTTAGACAAAATTTTGTATCCTTCCATTTTCGGGCACGAGAAGACTAATGGGCTGGGAAGCATATTCGAGAACTTTCCATAAGTGGGTCATTTGTGGGTCAACGTGGGTCAAGTTAATTTTATCTAAACAACGGCTCTAACGATTTTGACTAAATTTTGTATCCTTCCATTTCCGGGCACAAAAAGACTAATGGGCTGGGTCGCATATTCGAGAACTTTCAATAAGTGGGTCAACGTGGGTCAAGTTAATTTTATCTAAACAACGGCTCTAACTATTTTGACTAAATTTTGTATCCTTCCGTTTTCGGGCACGAGAAGACTAATGGGCTGGGTCGCATATTCGAGAACTTTCCATAAGTGGGTCATTTGTGCGTCAACGTGGGTCAAGTTAATTTTATCTAAACAACGGCTCTACCGATTTTCACTAAATTTTGTATCCTTCCATTTTCGGGCACGAGAAGACTAATGGGCTGGGACGCATATTCGAGAACTTTCCATAAGTGGGTCATTTGTGGGTCAACGTGAGTCAAGTTAATTTTATCTAAACAACGGCTCTAACGATTTTGACGAAATTTTTTATCCTACGAGTTTCGGGCACGAGAAAATCATTGAGCTAGGTCACATATCCGAGAAAATTAGATTGGTGGGTCATTTTTGGGTCACTGTGGGTCAAGCTAATCTTATCTAAGAAACGGCTAAGACTGTTTAGACTAAATTTTGCATCCTATGTTTTTCGGGCACGAGAAGACTGTTGGGCTAGGTCACATGTTCGAGAAAATTCGATTAGTGGTCATTTTGGTCATGGGTCATTATGGGTCAAGCTATTTTTATATTTAAAATGGTTCAGTGGATTTGTACAAAATTTAGTAGACTACAGTTTTAGGGAAAGAGAAAACTACTGGGCAAGGTCACATGTTCGAGAAATTTCGATTAGTGGGTCATTTTGGTCATGGGTCATTATGGTCAAGCTATTTTTATCTTAAAAACGGATCAGACGATTTGAACTAAATTTTATATCCTACTGTTTTTGGGCACGAGAAAATTATTGGGCTCCAGAAAATTCGATTAGTGGGTCATTTTTGGGTCACTCTGGGTCAAGCTAATTTTATCTGAAAAACGGCTCAGACTATTTTGACTAAATTTTATATCCTACAGGTTTCGGGCACGAGAAGACAATTGGGCTTGGTCACATGTTCGAAAAAATTTGATTAGTGGGTTATTTTGGTCATGGGTCATGATATTTGAACTCAAAGCTATTTTTGACCGAGCATAGCTCGGTCTTCTCTGCTCGTGTTTCTTAATCTACGTAAAATGTAATGTAATTGCGAACGAAAATATACAATAACATCTACCGAGTTGCCCATGATTCCGAAAAGCGTTCCTTCTCCTTAGAAACAAATATAATTTGGAGATTTAAAGAAGCATTTATAAAAAAACAAATTTTCTTTTCTTGCGACTGATTTTCGTAAAAGTTTCCGAGTCGTTTTAAGAGTGTATTCTTCAGTTTTCTCAAACCAGGACTTCGGTTTTAAGATGCTATTCACTCTCAATGAAACATTTTCAGCTGCGTAGTTGAATTTATACATGCAAGTTTAACAAAATAGTATTCATTTAATGTTAATGTTAATGCTGTTAATTTGTCATGTTTGTCTGTAAAACATGTTTACTGAAACCTGAAAATGTTTACTTGAGAGTCTACAGAATCCAAAAATCCTATATTCCGTGTTCAGGAAACTAATTAATACACTATAGAAACTACTCGAAAACGCTTCTGAAAATTCGTGGCAGCAAGAGAAATTTTGGTTTTAGAAATCCTTCTTTAAATCTTGAAAATATATTTATTACTTTCTGAAGTTTCTAAATATAAAGAATGCTTTTCGGCATCGTAGGGAACTCGGAAGAGGTTTTTGTATATTTTTTTCGTGTTTATATTGTATTTTCCTAGATTAACCCTTTCAAGGTCAAAGTTCTTCTGTGGCTAAAATGTCGAAATGATTGATTGACACCAGGATCTACAAAGAATGGTATTTGAAACTAAATAAAAGCTTTTCTTCACGTACATTATAAAAGAAAAATTTTATTTCAAAATTCTGGTGTCAATGTAGCATTTGAAAATTAAAATTAAGTCTAATACATTATATCCTACCGCCCTTCAAGGGGTTAAGAGACATTTGTCTTTTTTTATTGTGTATGGCACCTTCGGTATGAATATAGTTTTAAAATTAAAACGTATTTTTTAATCTAAATCAAATTTGTGCATACATAGTCGTAACGACAAATGCTTCTTTACTTAATCCATTCAAATCCCCTCCCACCGTTTTTTTTTTTTTTTTCAAACGAATTATTTTCATTAGAATTAATCAATTATTATTTTTATTTATTTAGTATTTAAAAAGAGGATGGAACAAAAAAACTTTTAAAAAACTTTTTTCCGGCAATGCGTTTTTCTCTATTTATGCGATATTTAACTTTAATGAAAAGAATCCACTCAATAGGGTATTCGCTTCAATAAATTTGAATCTAGAATTACTTCTTTTTTAATGTACTTTTCTGAGTGTAATTTACTAACAACCGGTTTTTAGTTCAGACGTTAAATGCTTTTTTTTTTTTAACAAAGAATCTCACATTACATGCGATTCTTTGTATATATTTTTTAAAATTTAATGTTATACTTTAAATTTTAATCTTTTAAAAAAGGTCCATGCCAAAGTCACGACATTTGAGAGATTCTTTACTACAAAACGAAGGTGATTGTTATAACGAGGGTCGACTGTACTAAGTTCCTTAAACACGTTCAAAAAAAGATCTCTAAAAAACAAGCAACATTATTAGAAACATGAATAAAGAAAACGTGAAAAATAAATAACAAAGTACCGGAATTTCAGAAACGTCTCTTGTTCGATAATTTTGTTCAGGAAGCAAAACAGTCTTTCATTAAAGGGATTTCAACGGAAGAACGGCACAATATATAATAAAAGTTTAAAAAAAAGTAATAATTTAACGGATGAACTAAAAACAGGTTGTTAGTAAACTACACTCAGAAAAGTACATTAAAAAAGAAGTCATCCTAGGTTCAATTTTATTGAAGCGAATACCCGATTGAGTGGGATTATTTTCATTAAAGATAAATATCGCATAAACAGATAAAAATGCATTGCTCGAAAAAAAGAAAATGTTTAACGTTTTTGTTGCATTCTCTTTTTAAAAACTAGAAAGAATATATTTTCGATTTACGAGGAGGGCCTGACTAATGCAGGGGCGTGTTGGGCAGATGCCCTGGGTCCCCCATTTGAGGTGGGTCCCATAAAAATAATCAAGCTTTTCGTTAAGAGGGTGCAAAATGGTCAAAAATGACCAAAATTGTTACAGTATATTACTTTTAAATGCTAAAGGTGTAAAATTAACAACTATAATATAAATTAAAATAACTTTTATTAGTTGTCTTACATGTTTCGACTCTTCTGAGTCATTTTCAAAAACAAAATGAGAATATTCTAATTCGAAACATTCGAATAAATATTCTAATTAGAATATTCTCATTTTGTTTTTGAAAATGACTCAGAAGAGTCGAAACATGTAAAACAACTAATAAAAGTTATTTTAATTTATATTATAGTTGTTAATTTTACACCTTTAGCATTTAAAAGTAATATACTATTACAAGGTGTTATATTTTATTATATTGCAAAATTGTTACATTTTTAAAAATTTTGGAAGGGAGAGTGGTTTTTCTTTCCCCTCTCTACTGTCTGCGCCTCCCTCCTTCCCCATTAAAATGAACGAATTATATAATTAGAAAAATAATAATTAAAATTTTATTATAACAACGCTACCGCGCAGTTATAAACGCTACCGCAGCAATACGCTACCGCGCATGCGCGGTAGCGTATTACTGCTTGCGCGGCAGCGTATTACTGCTTATTTTACGGTTTAATACTGTTAATTTTACGGTATAATACTGGCAGCTGGGGTGCCAGCTTTATACTGTAAAATCAACAATTATTTTTTGCAGTGTACTAGTATTTTCTCTTAAAGTTGTGACCATCTTTCTTGTGATAACCTGTATGCAGATGTGGATAGTACCTAGTACGAAATTTATGTGTACATAACAATAGGTATGAAGCTTAGTACTAGTCTCTTCAGCATAATTCCTGAACAATTTCTATGTATAGATAAAAGCCCACCCTCCAAAAAAAAAAAAAAGATGCTTGCCCCGGGCCCTAGTTATTCTAAGTCAGGCCCTGTTTACGAGATATTGCGATATCGTATTTCGATTGCCTAAAATATTTCTTATAGATGCCAGAATTATACATCTTTTAACCGTTAAAATACTCTTTGTAAAAAGTGAGAACTATTACTCAACAAAAAACCTCATACTATTTGTAACAAAATCACTCCGATTACTGAAAAAAACATTGTTTTGCCATTGTTGTACTCTGGATAAGAACCTATATTAGTGAAACGCTACCAAAGCTGGCATCAGTTTACTGGATTTATTATGTTTTAGAAGAAAATCCATGACTATGAAAGATACCTCATTAAGCTCTCTCAGATTTATTTTTTTTTAAATAAAGGGCTATTATATCTATTGTAGTACATTGACTATTGAAAGTTTTTCTGTACAAAAAGTATTGTACGTTATACAAAATGGATGAAAGTAAAAGAAGAATAAGTGTGGAGATAATGTACTAAGAATGTCTATTGATAATTTAAAAATTGAAAAGTATTAATTAATCGTAGTCAGTCTGGCGAGCCAATAAGGAAGTTTTGTTTCTAAACTTGTTTTACTTTAAGTAATTTTACAAAACTTTTTTTACATATATACCGCTTACCAGACCCCTGCTTGTCAGGCATCAGCCTCTAGCTTGAAGAGTTTGTTCCTGGACGCGGGGCGATACTCGCAGGATCACAGCATGGCTGTGATCCACCTGACAAGAGCCTTTGCTGGCATCGCTGCAGTGCTCTCTAATGGCTACCGCGCATGCGCGGAAGCGCATTACTGCTTATTTTACTGTTTTTTACTGTTACTTTTACGGTATAATACTGGCAGCTGGGTTGCCAGTATTATACTGTAAAATCAGCACTTTTTTTGCAGTGTATATTTTCGTCTATGTGGATATAATATATTTTCTAGATTAAAACCTTTTTCTTTTTTTTTTTACAGTTCACGTTTCTTAAAGTATGTTTTTGTAAAAAGTTAAAAATAAATAAATAAAACAAGCAACCTCATTAGAAGAATGATTAAAGAACACATCAAAAAATAAATAACACAGGGATTTCAGGGAATCTCTCTTTAGATAATTTTTGTTCAGCAAGCGATATAGCGTTTCATTAAAGAGACTTCAACGGAAGAATGACACAATTTATAGTAAGGGATGAAAAGTTTTCATTTAACGGATGAAGTAAAAATAGATTGTTAGTAAATTACTTTCAAAGAAGGACATTTAAAAAACTTGGTTCTTGATTCGTCTTTACTGAATCGGATATACACGAAAATTGAGAGAAATTATTTTTTATTACAGTTGAATATGGCATAAACAGAAGAAGAAAAAAAAATATTACTCGAAAAAACTTCCTTCGAAGTTTTCTTGCATCATTTTTTTTAATACTAGACGGAACGAAAATAGTGATATTAAAGGCAGAGTTACTTATTGCTTTCAACTGCTAGAAAACGTCATCTATGATAAAAGCACCCCGATCATGGAAAAAGCCCTCATTGTAGGGATTGCTGTGCTGTCGATTTAGGATTACGAAAAGAGTCTTTAGCCGCTTATTAATACTTTCAAGATTTGAAAAATTCTCGAGTGACTCCAAACGACTTTACGAGCCTTTTACAGAATACCTCGCATTCAGATAGCAGTTAAGCCAAAGGTAATGAAAAATAATTTTGTAGCTCAATATATGCAATTTATTCTACTAAAATTCTTCAGTTATAGAGCTAATCTTCCGTAATCGGATTCACAACCAAAGTTGGCGCCAAACAAAAGCAATCCAGGCAACATGTACTTACAAGTTCATGAGAATTACAAATCTCTTTTACCAAAAAGGGACCATTTTAGTATATTTTAGAATATTTTGCAAAAGCATTTCATTTGATTTTTTTTTTTTTAAATGCAGATATTTTTCGTTCTTCATTAACGAAAATAATACGTAAATTTCTGTACACTTTTATATAGTAATTTTTTTTTCTTACAAAACAAAGTAAAAAAAGTGAGTAAAAAAAAAAGATTATAGGAAAGACTATAGAATTTTACTAATTCTATAGTCACGTTCTGGTTCAACATAGTTGTTGTACCATATCGAAATAAGATGAACGTGAGTAATAAAAAAACAAGTGGGTAAGTGTGATCGAAGATCGCTCAAAGGTTTTCGTTTAATATTCCTTTCAAAATACTTTATCCTTTCTTTAATAAATCCAAATAAATTTCATTTAGCAAAAAAAAAAAAAAAAAAAAAGTCATGTTTTTTATAAAGTAAAAAATTTACCGGTCTATTTTTTCGTTTTTTCGAATATCTAAACCAGCCCGATAGCGGGCGAATCCCGCTATTATATTTTGTCATAATAATATCTGTTATGCGAACTAAATGCGATATTTTAAAAAAAATTTCAAAATTAAACATGTTGATTTAAAAAACATGTTTGCGAAAATTAAACATCGCATAGCACCTTCAAAATGTTAAAATATGCGAATATTTCCATAATCGGATTTTTATCACAATTCAATATGTTTCTCAAACTCATATATTTACTATTCTCTATTATACTCATATTGATACTCGCTTTGTATTTTTCTCAAACATTTGAAAAATCCGTTAAACTTCCCATAGGACGTCAGATTTTTTTTAATTCTCTAATGACGTGATATTAATCTGCTTTGTGTACATACATATATACTCATATTCCTTGTATTATTGAGAAATCTTAGAAATTTTCCGTTTTATAACCACTATGACGTCAGTCAATTTTATTTCATATTGATCTTTTTTTCAATTGGTGAAACTTTTTATTTCATTTTCATTTTTCACGTGGAAATCGTTCAATAGAAAATTAATTATTGTAGAAAGAATTTCATCGTGGATTTTTAATTTTTGGCAACTGCTATGACGAAACATGTTTACTTTTAATAGGAAAAGACTGTTAGAATTTTGGTTTTTTATCTCTATTTATTAAAATAATAGGATTTTTTCAAATTTTAATAATTTGATCTTCATAGCTGGCATTCAGCTATATGTACGCAAACTTTCAACTCTGTAAGTTACATAGTTTCTGAGAATGGCTCTGTGACGGACAGACAACGAAGCGGGAGTAATAGGGATTCGTGAGATGAACGAAACCCTAATTATCAGTTATCATCACAGAATGATTGAAAAATCGTTGACATAGAAAATCTGCATGCCGGTGTCTCAGAAAATGTACACAGTTTTTCAATGGTGACCTGTAACATATTCATAAAACGGGCGTTCAATGGAAAGTAGCTTGGGATCGTGTTTACACTTTACACACATACACACGCATACATAACATAACGACATCAACGAAAAACCACCAAAAACGAACTCTAGAGATCTAAAAACGTGAGAAAATTCGAATATACATACGCACATACATGTAGAATAAGTTTTTAAAATAGCCAGAACGAATTCAGAGAGCCTCAAAATGTTAAAATATACCAATATTTCCACAATTGGGATTTTATAATGATTACAACACCTTCCTTACACTGTATATGTATGGAAAGTAAAAATAAATAAAAACTTAAATCTTAATTGCACTATAAAAAAAAGTTGATTTTACAGTGAAGGTAGCGTACACTGTTAAAAAAAATCTTAAATTCACGGGTATTTTTTTCCTGAATTTCACAGAAAAAGTCCTTTTTTGCGATAAAAGGGTATTTTCCGTTAAAAAACAGAAAATTTCCTCATATTTCCTGAAAACAACGGAACGGACGGAGACGAAAGGGGATAACGGAGATATTCCGTTATGTTATCTGCTGCATATTTATTTTCAATGTTTAAAAAACTGACATGTTGTTGCACAGAAAAACTAAAAATTTAAAACTTAAAATTTCGAGTTTATTTAAAAAAAAAAAAAAAAAAGTACTTTCGAATTAAAAAAAAGTTATAATTTTCCCATTCTTTTAAAATTATTTGCAATTTATTTTTTAAAGTTATAAGAAAATATTCGCACTTAAAATGTATTCTAAACAAGCAGATTAAAATATATATATAATAGTTAAATTAAGTGAAAAAAAAAATCTATTTTACTCAAAAAAGCAACATACAAAAATAATGCTTTCAAATAAAAAGAAAATAATATTTTTCTCATTCCTTTAAAATTATTCGCAATTTAGTTTTTAAAGTAATAAAAAGTACTCGCACTGAAAATATATTCTAAGCGAACACATTTAAAAAATATATAATAGTTGGGAAAAAAAATCGCTTTTCTTAAACAAGCAAACATTTTTTATCGAATTTAATTCAAATATAATATTCATATTTTACATCTAACAATCAAGTTAAGAATATATATAATTCATGTTTTTATCCTGTATTAATATTACAATTTTAAAACATCAACATCATCTCATAACGAAATCTCCTCGCAATTAACTTCAAAATTACCAAGCTTCTAAACCCCAAATTATGTCTGTTCTAAGCCGCCATTTTGAGAATTTCCAAATGATCCGTTCAAACTGCTAATCTAGCAAGCGCCCGCTGGTCAAACCGGCAAGACGCTGGACTCGAGGCATTATCACCCCTGGTTCAAAACCCAATGTCGACCAAAAGCTGTTCTTGACGTATGTCAGATAGTCAATACTCCTGCAAAGTCGACAGATGGCAGCACCAAGTGAGATGTCAAGATTTTTTTTAAACCGAGTTTATCTAAAACGGAAAATGTCCTTTTCTGTCAGTTCTACGAGGAATATTTCCGTGATTTCTGAGAGCGTTAACGGGAAGTTACCGCTTCTGCAAACGGCGATTTTCCTTCTTTTATTTTTCAAAACGGAAAATCTACTAACGGAACGGAAAAAGTCCGGCAACTTCGCTGCCAGCACTTTTACCGTGAATTTACGGATTTATTTTTAACAGTGTATTGCTGCTTAGTTTGCTGTTTATTACTGTTAATTTTACGGTATCATACTGGCAGCTGGGGTGCCAGTATTATACTGTAAAATCGACACTTTCTTTTTGCAGTGTGACACATGTGTCACACTGCGAAACTGTGTGTTTCGCACTGTGGTGAAATTGACATGTTGTTCTAAAGAAAGAGTGCATTTTCACTCATAAAGCTGAAACATTTTTCTAAAATTATGACTTACATTTTTATTAATTTTTATTCCGTCCAGGTTGAGATTACGACCTGTAAATTATAATAAAGGTTGAAATTGAATTTACATAGCCGTGTTAAAGGGAGTTTTAAGTTGTTTTATTAGCTCATTAGAAAGTTAATACATATTCACAAAAAAATCTGTTTTACTTTTCTCTCTCTCTCTTTCTTTGTAAGTTTTATGTTTATTTGTTTTTTTTTTTAATCTCCACGCTAATCCTGATCTTCTAAATATATCTTCCTTATTTTTTCCCGATAGATGGCAGGTGTCGTGAGTTAGTTATAGAATTTTAGGAAAAATTATTTTCACCACAAACATTGTGGCAGACACTTCGGCACAGAAATTAACGATAACAATGACTCATTTAAAACAATAATGAAGAAGGATGGCAGTGAAGCTGGCACTTTTAAACTAACAATGAATGAAATTAAGCTTTAAACACTAAAACATTGTGTGGAAGAATGCTATTCCCAAGAAATTCACTAAACTGAAAAACTAACTTTCGGCAAAATTCTGGAAACGTTCACATCAGATCACTAGAAAGACTAGCAATGTGAAATTGTCTCTGAAAACACTACAAAATGTCACTTTGCAATACTGCAATAAACACTAAAAATGGAATCCTGTGGATTCCAACACGTTCTTTATAGAAATATCAAGTTTCAACAACTTATCACGCTGACGAAGCTCTTCGCCGTAGATTTAACTCCAAAAAACAGCTCTTAACCCCTTAAGCACCACGACGTACCTGCGTACGTCATGAACACCTCTACCTGAAATACCAGGACATACGTGCCTACGTCCAGGTTGCCAGTTTGTCCTTTTTTTAAATTTAAAATTTTGAATTCATACCAGAAAGTTATAGTAGTAATTTGTATTTTATATAATGACAGACTTTTCGTAGATTGCATAAATTAAAATTATTCTTTTAGAATTTCCGATATGAATTTTGTACTTTTGAATATTTTTGTATTTTTGACGAAATTTAACATAGCTGGTATTCAACATACTATCACCGAATTGAGTCTGGTGCTTAAGGGGTTAATGGATACTGACTATTCAGCACGTATTTACACTATAGATAGATGACCTTGACCACAGAACCTAATTAATATTATTGCTCGAAGTAACCGAGAAAACCAAATTTAGGAAGTTTTCAGCTGCACTTTGCGAAAATTTAAGGAACGACATAATAGGTAGCTTGTTCGCGTACAAATGTTAGAACCAGAACAATACGTTCACGTACAAAAGTCAAAAATTCATTTCACTCTAGACTTCCTACAAAAGAGAGAAGCTTTCGCACTTATGCTACAACACATCTTTAGAGGATTATTTGAGCTATTAAATACTCAGTAGCAAACACAATATTATTCGGAATGAATACTAAACGATTCAATACAATGATCCCATTTAAATAGCAATGTAAAAAAAAAAAAAAAAAAAAAAAAAAGTATTCTAAAACTTATTCTTAAAGGAAAAGTATTTCCACCGAAGCAATTATTAAACCTGAGTGCATGTTAAAAGAAGTGACAGTCAGCAAAACATGAAAATTTCAAAAACAAATCCAATATTTTGCCTCTAATTGGTGTAAAAATCTATTTAAAAAAAAAAAAAATATATATTTACGCTTTTAATGCATTGATGTACTTTTACTGTTGCTTC
Source organism: Maratus michaelseni (assembly GCA_963931845.1). Lineage (NCBI taxonomy): Eukaryota > Metazoa > Arthropoda > Arachnida > Araneae > Salticidae > Maratus > Maratus michaelseni. Next base: position 40,602,340 of record OZ007596.1, read on the forward strand.
AAAACACTTACGACGTTCTTTTATGTTTGGAAAAAAATAAAGGCTGTTGCCTACGGCGGTGTTATCTTCTTTATTCATTTCGTTTTTCATATTTCAGATGTGTTTTTTAAATATGTTCGAACGTATTTATTTATTTATTTATTTTCGATATAGAACAAAATGTGTATTGTACACATTGTTTTATCTGATTAGTTTTGATTTTAATGAGTCAAGATTAGAGTCTGCATAGGGTTGGGTTACCCGATTTTACTCTACCCGACGAATCGGGTCTTTATTTATAAACTGTCACTAAAGCAGATTTTCATTTATTTATTTATTCTGTAATCTAAATTGTTTAAAAGCAAATTTCGAAATACAAACTCTTTTCATTACATTCTTTTATATAACTCAACTTGGTTTTTGGACGTAAAGATGTAATTTTGTAATCGATTTTGAACCCACCTTGATAGACTAGAACTAGAATGATAAAAATTATATCCGATGAAAATATAACATTTTGATATTTTAAAAAAATGAATTATAAATTAATACGTCAATTTTACGGTATTCTTCCGTTATCCAGCTACAGGCGATAAATTGCAAAATTTTCTTTATCGTTAAAATTGTATACGCTTTATACAAGAGCAACGGATTTGCCCCAAAGTATGTTCTCCAAAATAGGCCAACTTGCTGTAAAACTGCAACAACGAAATATTTTCAACAATAAAACGTGGAAAATGAAATATAAATTTTTTTTTAAAAAAGTGTAATATATTTTTTAAATAGGCATTAATTCTTTAATAGTTTTATAGTAATTAAATTATGATGAAACGTTAAGTAAGCAATTTAAGAATCCTATAAAGTTAGTTTAAATAATGTATTTTTTTCTTTCCTGTTGCCCTATCTTAAAAAATAAGCACAGCAAAAATTATGTATATTTTTTAATAAATACACTAGCTCGCACTTACTAAAGGTAAAAAATCGTTCAATTTTCCATAATCGGGTTTAGTGCACATCACGCCATTTTGTTAACGCATTGTAACGGAATTGTTTTGGAAACATAATGAATTGCTGTCAAGAAATGAAGAGTGCTTTTCAAGATAAACATTGATAATGTTTTATAAAATCGTCTTTTTTAAAAATATATATCTATTTTTACTTTTACACTATTTAATTATTTATTTATTTATTATACAATCTAAACTGTTTCAATGCAAATTTTGAAATACAAACTGTTTTTTATTATTAGTGTTATTTAGCACAATATTCCGTTGAATGCATGTCTCAAACTGATAATCATCATATATATTATTTCTGTTGTCAACATTTCTTTTTCTATGAATTTACGAAACGCAGAACAACGAATGAGGTATAATTCGAAAGGTTTTTGTAGCGGCTTCTGACATAGTACGCTCACATTTTGTTAATACATGTTTTTTGATTAACAATCGCAGTTAAAAAATCAGCATTGTTTTCATAAATGAAATGAAAGGTTTTCATCAAATGAGTGTTGCCACAAAAATAAAATACCGCATTACAGGATGTTCACCAATGATTATACAAAAAATAAATAGTACAAAAGAGATAAAGTATGATTTCTCCGCACGGGTTTATTGTATATTTATGGTTAAAAATCGAAATTGAAATTAAAATATTTAGAAGAAAAAGACACCACCGATCGATCGAAGCATTGGTATTTCACGTGTAGGATAAAAGGTATGCTTTGTTATATTCGATTAAACTGTATTTTAAACGCATTCAATTTATTTTTCTTTGTTTCATGTTTTTCAAAAAGCGGATGGCGTCATCTTCTAATGCAGTTAAAATACGATTGTTAATTTTTTCTCTCGCGCGTGCCTTTTGCTGTCTTCAATCAGTTGCTACTGTAACTTTGATGGAATAAATGAGACGATATTCTGGCTGGACTAATGTTGTTTGCAGATATTTTTATCCTTAATTTTTCTGTAGAAGTTTAAACCCGCATCTAAAAAAATATTACATATGGCTAAAAGATATGAGATTGCAGTGCGAAATCCTCGCATGGGTCCATTGGTTATAAATAATTTTTGTGAAACTTCCTTCAATAAAGCCAATTTTTACAAATCATTTGCCTTTTCATCTTCAAACATTTAGTGTAAACTTGATATTTAAAAGCAATTTCATATAACGACCTGCACTGTTAAAAATAAATCCTCAAATTCACGGTAAAACTACTGGCAGCAAAGTTGCCGGACTTTTTCCGTTTCGTTAGTAGATTTTCCGTTCTGAAAGATAAAAGAAGGACAAACTCCGTTTACAGAAGCGGTAAATTTCCGTTAACGCTCTCAGAAATCACGGAAATATTCCTGGCTGAACTGGCAGGAAAGGAAATTATCCGTTATGAAAAACTCGGTTTAAAAAAATTACATCTCTATATGCGCTGCCATCTGCCGACCATTGCGGGAGTATTTAATATCTGATGTACTTCAAGAACATTTTCTGCCGGACATCGTATTTGAACCAGGGATGACAATGCCTCGAATCAAGTCCCTTGCCCATTCGACCAGTGGGCGCTTGTTAGAGTAGCAGTTTAAAAGGATGATATGACGTTTCTCAAAATGGCGGCTTAGAACTTGGACAATTTGGGGTTTAGAAGCTTGGTAATTTTGAAGTTAATTGCGGGGAGATTTCGTTATGAGATGAGGGTTAAAATTGTAATATTAATAGAGGATAAAAATATGAATTATATATATTCTTAATTTGATTGTTAGATGTAAAATATGAATATTATATTTTGAAATAAATTCAATAAAAAATTTTTGCTTTTTTGAGAAAATCTATTTTTTTTTCTTCACCTATTATATATATTTTAAATGTGTTCGCTTAGAATTTATTTTTAGTGCGAGTGCTTTTATTACTTTAAAAAATAAATTTTGAATAATTTTAAAGGAATGAAAAAATTGTTATTATTATTACTTTTTAATTTGAAAGCATTATTTTTTAATTCGAAAGCATTATTTTTGTTTGCTGCTTTTTTGAGTAAAATCGATTTTTTTTTCACTTAATTTAACTATATTATATATATTTTAAAATCTGTTTGTTTAGAATATATTTTAAGTGCAAGTATTTTCTTATAGCTTTAAAAAATAATTAATAATAATAAGCAAATAATTTTAAAAGAATGCGAAAATTGTAACTTTTTTTTATTTGAAAGCCTATTTTGTTGTTGTTGTTGTTGTTTTAATTATTAATAAGCAAATAAATTTAAAAGAATGCGAAAATTGTTACCTTTTTTAATTCGAAAGCACTATTTTGTTGTTGTTTTAAATAAACTCGAAATTTTAATTTATTGCATTTTTAGTTTTTATGTGCAACAACATGTCAGTTTTTAACATTGAAAATAAACATGCAGCTAATAACGGAATATCTCCGTTCGCCCATTTCCTCTCCGTCCGTTCTGTTGTTTTCAGGAAATATGAGGAATTTTTCTGTTTTTTAACGGAAAATACCCTTTTATCGCGTAAAGGGACTTTTTCTGTGAAATTCAGGAAAAAAATACCTGTGAATTTCAGATTATTTTTAACAGTGTGATTAAATTACAAAGAGTCATATTTTAAAGCTTATTTTCATTTATATTTTATTTTTCTGATAAAGCAAATGTTAAACTAAAGGATGAAACAATAAATCAAAGTTACTAGAACATATTATCCTCAAAGATTTCAAATAAATATAGAACATTTCGCTTCCAATTATTGTTGAAATCGCAGTTAAGCAAAAAAGCTTTGTTTTTTAATGTTGCATTGTTGCTTTGGAAACGCAAATAACTTTTCTTTATTTTAGGGGGGTAGAGAGGATGACTTTTATACAGCCTCCAGCGACTGCATGCTGCTTGAATCATTTTGTTTATTTTTATTTTAAAATATGTTTGTTCAAATTTTTAAATCTCCTTTTACGTAAAACGAAAATTGTGTTGTATCGTTTGTTCATTGCTTATCCTTTTATTTAACGAGATTTGTTTTTAATGGATGTGAGATTTGAAAATCCAAATTCAGTTCATACTTTTGAAACAAACAACAACAAATCTCTCTCTCTCTGTTTATATATATATATATATATATATATATATATATATATATATATATATATCAGTTTTGAGGTAAATTCAAATATTTTGTCAGTACCTCTTTTGCGTTCTTTCTACAAATTAAATATATTTTACAAGAACTGTTACCGTAATTACTATTCTTTGACATTAGCAAGCACTATATATGGTATATATATATATGTGTATATATACAGGGTGTCTCCCAAAAGTCCATGGCACATTTTAAAATTCAATAAAAAATCAAGCAATTGGCGTACGAGAGTGCGGTATGGACAAAAATGCTTTTTATAATCGAAAAAAAAAATAGTTCCAAAAATTTCTCATAGATAGACAAAGTTACCAAAGCTGTAGAATGCATTTATAGATAACAGGATTTTTAGGATGCCTCTGTAATATAATAGCGACATACAGACAAAAAAAATCGATTGGTCGATACGATTTTGGAAAAAAAAAAAACGAATTGCCAAGTAACTACCGAGCTTTCTATTATCGTGAAACTAATGTTTGTTGACTTGTTTTACTCATCTAATCGAACTCATGAACTATATAGCAAGCACTATATATGGTATATATATATATACACAGGGTGTCTCCCAAAAGTCTATGGCACATTTTAAAATTCAATAAAAAATTAAGCAATTGGCGTACGAGAGTGCGGTATGGACGAAAATGCTTTTTATAATCGAAAACAAATAGTTCCAAAATTTTCTCATAGATGGCGTTACTTCTGCAAAGCTACCAAAGCTGTAGAATGCCTCTACCGATAACAAGATTTTTAGGATGCCTCTGTAAGATAATAGCGACATACGGACAAAAAAAAATCAATTGGTCGATACGATTTTGGAAAAAAAATGAATCGCCAAGTAACTACCGAGCTTTCTATTATCGTCAAACTAATGTTTGTTGACTTGTTTCAGTCATCTAATCGAACTCATGAAGGCGAGTATCGATAAGTTCTGGAATGTCGATTGTCATAGTTTGGCCAAAAACTGTGGATACGATCTGTGCGTCTTTCGCCACTGTTACTGTTATATATAAAGGCATTCTACCTTTTCGGTAGCTTTGCAGAAGTAAAGCCATCTATGAGAAATTTTTGGAACTAAATTTTTTTTAAAGAAAATTTTCGATCATAAGAAGCATTTGTCCAAACCGTACTGTCGTACGCCGCAATTGCTTAATTTTTTATTGAATTTTAAAATGAGTCAAAGATTTTTGGGTCACCCTGTATATATATATATATATGTGTGTGTGTGTGTGTGTGTGTTATAAAATTGATAAGGTGTTCAACTAAATCCACTCCAAATCGCGTTCAACCTTCTTTTCTATTTTTAAAAGACTTTTATATTATCTTTTTCCTGAAACTATTAAATTTATATATTTTCCCCTTAGTTTCTAAGTCAATTTCTATAATTGTCCCGGTTTAACACTCGATTTAGGTAAAATCTCACTAGACTTAAAAAGCTCAATAATGACGGTCTAATTAGCTATTATCAAATGTAGCCTGCTTTATATATATCCGATACCGCGATGTTCAGTTTGATAGTCAGAAGCTAAATTATATGTGTATGTGTTCAATGTCTCGTCATTTTTTCAAACACATGCTAGCAAAAGTATACATAAAATTTCACATGACGGCTGAGTATGAAAAAGCCAAATTCAGGCTCATATGGCTCTCTTTAGGCTCCCTTTGCTTGCATAGATAAACCGCGTCAAGTATTGCTCTTGATTGAATTATTTCCTTCCTAAATTGACTTAAAGTAATAATGACTGGACTGCAAGCTTCTAATACTTTTGAACCATCCTCGTCTTATTTCGTGCTCTTGAAATACTCAATAAAATAAGTCTACCTGGGAAAATTGTACTTTGTTTTTCTTAACTCTGAAAATTAAGTATATTTTCGCAGTGATATTACATATATATATATATATGAAGGGATGAACATCGTATGAACAAAAAATTAAATTTCTTAATAATATTCTGTTAGTGTTGGAAAGTGTTTCGTAATCTATGTGGGATGAGTGATTTTTCGTTCTTGTTTAATTTGTAAATACAAACAAAATGCTTCATCATTGCCAATAAAACCATAATACAAACTGCTATATATTTATTATATTTATTGTGTTGGAGTACTGTTACCCCATTCCTTACACAGGTTCATTTAAAGTATAATTACTATCATATCATGACATTGTACATCACCATGATCTTACTGTTAGGTTAGCTAAAATATAATGGCCGAGAATATCTTAATAAAACAAGTAAATAAATTGAGCTTTAAGAATTAAACGATGTTTCCATAACAAAACAAATTTATTATGATCAAAAGCAAAGTATAAAGTATACAGTTTTATATAATTAAAGCAACACTCGAAAATTGTAAATAAAGAATGTATACAGTTAAATAGAATATGAAATTATTGCCAATGATCTGACCGGCAGTTAGTGGAAATATCTATCCCTGGAGAATTGAATTTAGACTTAAGTAATATATATATTTAAAGTTTACATTTTTAATTGCTGAAGAAAGGAAAGAATAAAAGTTTGCTCACCTATGATGAAGCGGAACATTACTCCGTGGACTCGGTCGATCTGCATGTCCCTTTACTTTCTACAATCACTAATCAAAATCCAAGTTATCGCACTATCTTTCCAAAGCACATCTCCAAGACATTCTCCAACTCTCCCCTCTCTCTCTTTTCGTCCTCCTTTTTTCCTTCCAAACCCCCCTGTGTTGACCCTCTATTATCTACGTAAAATCCAATCACTATATTTTCTATCCCTTCCAGAGTTCTGCATTGGTTTAAGTATATAAATGTAAATCCAACGAGTGGAAGAATTTTTTTCCTTATTCATAGCTTCCCCTTTAATATTATCATATTTGTACGTGACTTTTGAACACAGCTGGCTACAGCTGGTTGAAATAACTTTTGTAATTTTCACACTAAGTATTTCTTATATTATTGTATTCCTAACGCATTCCCATCATTAAGAGTTTTCACTGCAACACATGAATCTACTTTCTCCCTTCTCTACCTGCAAGAGAGCATCCTATTCTTCTCTTCACTAGCCCCCAGAGTCTTTGTTAAAAGGTTCCCATTCTCAGGTGTTTTTTTCCGTATGCCTGAGAATACTTTTACTCTTTGAAAGATACATCTGTAAATTCACACCTTTCATTATTTATTGAACTTTGTTAGGTGCACATATAGATATCTTCCATTGTAACCTGTTACTACGAATGTGTGCTGTTATAATAATACTATTTTATGTCCGGAATATTTTCACTCCCTATTTCTGACCAATCTTCTTTTTTCCTTTTTATATTTTTATGTTTTAAATGCTCAGGTGCACTCATGCACGTGGTTTTTCCTGAGGCGAAAAGAATAAATAGTAAACTTGCTACGCACCTCTCTCACAATTGTATGTTTTTTAAATGCAAATTACAAGCTATTTTAATTTGTATATATAAAAAATAACAATTAAAATCCTAAAAACATGTTTATTTTCATGTTTGACATTGTTTTAGAATATTTTCTTAATGTAGCATAGCAGCGCCACCTGTTGGGCCATTTATACCAAAAACTAATCAGCACTAATCTATATCAAGCTCTAACTGAATCTAAAGTTTTATTAAATTCCGTGCATTAGTTCTTGAGGTAGAACGCTCGCAAATTTTTTGTCACATACAGACTGACTCACAGACAGTCATTTTCTAAAGACAGTCAAATCGTGTTCAGGACCTTCTAAAACGTATAAGTCGAAAATGTTCATGAATCTAATATTTCCTTCTTGTAAAGATAGAAGAAAGTAAAAATATTAACACTCGTTCATAAACTTTTTTATTGCAAACCTCTGCTATTGTGTTTACTTTTTCTCTTTTCTAACATTTATGGTAGATGTTCGTCTCGTATTCCACCAACATTCATCCTTTACACATATGTTATAGCGACTCTAATACGAAATCTTGTTATCCTTATGTCTCAAGTACCTAATAATGTGATTTCATCAAACTCTTTTTGAAAACTAAATTCCTTCAGAAAATGGATATCCTTTCATCATCAATATTGATTTTTGTAATAAAAGAGGAGCGGTATATCCTATAAAGACCTGATTAAAATTGCTTTTTGAGATATCCTATTCAGAAATACATGTTAAAGTAAACATGTTTATTTTACCCTAAAGCAAATAAATGTACAGATATTAAACTGAAGTGCTTGAAAATAAAAGAAAGTAAACATAATGTTTTTTTTTACTGGAACTTTCAAATAAAGTCCAATAGTTTATTTCATTTTATTAATGCAGAAATCCTGTTTTAACAAACAATTTTGTATTTATGTTTTCAAAGTTTTTTTCTTCGAAACGCTTTTTACATTTATTATTAAAAGTAAAAAAAAAAGAAGAGGAAGAAGAATTGCTATAATAACCAGCCCTTAGTAACTACGTTTTGCTGTGAATTATTTTAATATGATTTTAGCTTCAAAATAGTAATTATGATTCACAGTTTTTGTTTAGTATCTTTTTTTATTCTTTATCTAATAAAAATTTTACTCGATCATTTTATTTATTACTAGCTTTTGAACGCTGCTCCGCTTACGTAGAATGAAAGTTTTGAAAATTCGAAATGCAAATTTTAAATAAAAGTTTTACTTTTTTTTACGGATTTTTTTTTTTCATAACATTGGGTGGCAAAAAAAAAAAAAAAAAATCTCTCCCTGCAAAACAAGGAAATAAACTGATCAGATAAAATATTCCTAAATCTAAATATGACATCCAAATTTCTCCAGCACGTAACTGTAACAAAAACTGTAATTTTAACAGAAAAATATTGTGTTTTTTACAGAAAAAACTGTTTTAATGAAAATATACAGATATTTTCTGTAAATTAAACGGTTTTCCACTGGCGCCAAAATTGACAGTTTTTTTCTGTCAATTTGAGAATTTTTTTTTTACAGTGATCAGAAAAACAGTTTTATAACAATAAATAGTGACAAATAGTTATTAACAACAAATAGTGAAGGATTATCATATTATTTTGCAATGCTAGATAAAAAAGAAATCATGAAAAAAGTATTTTCACTGTCTTAAATAAGAAATCGATAAAATATAGCAAGAAAATCTAGTTTGTTGACATTTGTATCGTGCATTTTACTTTTGGTGTACCCCGTCTTTCGTATCCGAATTTACTATTTGCTATTCACTAATATATTTTAATTCCTTATGACCATGTAACTCGGGTAATGCTTTTTATACATTTATTTAAAGGTAATTTGCGTATCATATTATATACATTTTATTATTTGCACAATTTTCATTTATGTTTTAGCAAGACATAAAACACCCCAATTTTAAAAGTAAGTCCCTCTACCTAAAATATGGTACCCGATACAAAAATTTCACTGCCATATTTTGATTTAGTAGCATGAAATCTACTATAAGAATCGACCATTATCTTTACAGGGAAAATTATGGTACCGACCAGTGATAATTTATCTAACTGATAGTGCAACTCCCATCAAAATCCGTTTTGTAGAAATTAAAAAAGAAATCTAATCTTTCATAGTTGGGTTCTTTTAATTATAAAACATTCCCCCATAGGTCTTTACCGAATCAACATAGAACGATGTGTTATACACTAACCCGGCAATTCACCGTCAACCTCAACTCGAAAGTTAGAGCTTAACTCTCTGTTGAACCTGAAATCCAATTGACTACTAGCTCAAGCAGCCGAAATGGAAGGGCAAATAGAAACTGAAGTCGACAAACCCAACCTTCCTACAGAGCTGGGGTTATTCGACGCGCATGTGGGTGTGAAGCAAAGATGGCAGTCGTTTTGATTTGTATTTTGAAGTTCATTTTGAAGTCAATGCTGTTTGTGATGCAATAAGCAAGCGAAATGTTATTTATAAAAGAAATTAATATGAAAGAACGCGTAACTTTTAATTTTTAGTCCTTTTTGGGTATATTTTAGCTTTGTAAACTCAAGATGGAACAGATGCTTTAGACTCACGCAGAGATGTTTGGCGACTTTTTGGTTGGCGCTATTTTCAAGCCCGCGCCAAACCCAGAACTTAATACAATGGCTAGGTTGCCATTAAAGGAAAAAATCCCCTAAATTTGGCGACTTTTTTCTTTTTTATAACCGATTAAAAAAAAAAAAAAAAAAAACTGTGCGTCAGTGTATGACATCATAGCCCTCAAGATTATATTAATTTGCGACGAAGCTTGAAGTTTTCAAGGCGTAGATATCTACTGAGTATTTTTTGTATTTTGTACAGCTAACCCGTCCGGCGTTGCCCGGGAACGAGATAATAATAATCTGTTCTACACGAATAAGGCTATCGAAATCAAGTCGAATGAGGCATACCCCGTCATAATCGGGCTCATCGAACGCAAAATCGGAAAGCGCACCCTGGCTGTCGAAAGTGCAACTAAAATGTTTAAAGCTATAGATATCAAGTCAAATGAGCCTAACCCGTCATAATCGGGAACATAGAACCAGAGATACTCCTATAGTTCAACCTTCCACCGCCAGGGGGCGCAATCTGTTCTGGAAGAGGCTTTTTCAGAACACTCAACCCAACCAAATTTCCTAGTAGAATTGGAATTTAACCACGGGTAAACATTGACAAAATAGCGGAAATCGCGAAAGTGGGTTACGTACACGATCGGTTTCGAAAGGGTTAATGTACATATTTTTTAAAACCCAACAGTGCGTTTTGAAGAAAATGAACGTGTCTATGATCTGGAGTCTGTTGTTTGTCCGTATTCGCATTTCCCTAGTCAATGCCGATTTTTAAACCTGGGCCGATAAACGAAAATCGCGTGAGTGAGTTTTGGAAAGATTTTTTTTCGGAGGGTTAAAATTAAAATTTTTCAAAACAGATACCAGATTGTAAAAAGCAACTGAATGTAGATTAGGCGCGGTATTTTTAGTTTTTCGTATCTTGTTTATAAACGCCGATTCGAATTTTTAAAGATAGGAGAAATAGTTAAAAAAGCGAAATTGACTTACGGTAAAAAATGTTTTCGAAAGGGTTAACGTGACTTTTTTTTAATTAAAGGTTTCTGCCTGAACACGATAGAACATAGATGTCTTTAGGTGTGTTTGTTTTTTGTTCGGTTATTTTAGCGAGCCGATGCCGGATTTTATATATCGCAGAAAATCGGAATTCGCAAAAGTGAGTCCTGCGTGCGATTTTTTTCGAACGGTTAATATTCGTATTTTTCAAAAACAAATACAGATATCGAAAAAGTAATAAATGTAGATATTGTCTGATATTTTTAGTTTTTCGTACCTTTCTCTGAACCACCGATGCAATTTTTTAAATATTGCCAAAATCGCGAAACGGCATACAGAAAATATAGTTTTTCGAAGAGTTGACTTTCGTATTTTCAAAAACCAAAGGTGGTTTTGCAAAGGGCAAAGTCAGCTCTTTAATTTGGTGACCTTCGTTTTTTCGTATCTCTTGTAGTCCGGTGGATGCGAGGTTCGGAGAAGGGAGAAAATAAAAAAAACATTAATTCAATGCTTTTTGATTATTTTTTTTGAAAGGGTTAAATGTGAAATTTTTTCAAAGCAACCGGATCGCTCGAGACGTAAAAGTACATTCTTCGAGAATATGTAAACAGTTTTTCCGTATTTTTAGCAGCTCGCCCATGGTGAATTTAGAAAAGCTAGAAAAAAAACCGGGATTCTTTGTTTCTTCTATTCCCGAAGATACGGATAAGGGCTTCTGAACATGCGCGTGCGGATTTCGGAAGAGTGATTTTTTATTTGTGATCTTTGATCAGTTTTTAATTAATAACTACTCTAATTTTCAAAATAATAAAATTCTGAGGCTCAGGTGCACCAGGAGAGGGTTCGGACTACCTAAATCTAAATTTTCAGGCTTCTAAGTGGGCTAGATTTTCCTAGCCATCGCCAACAGACACACACACAGAGAGAGAGAGAGAGAGAAACTTTATTTTATTAGTATAGATTGTCATCTACGGAATGCGAATAGAAACAATTGTTCTTACACCAAAAATTTTGAGTATATGATTCAAAACTTTTTTTTCCTTAGAATGATAATTAAAAAGAAAAGCAGTTTTTCTTACATTTCAGTTTTACCCCTACACTTCATATTTGTTTAAAGCATGCAATCAAAGAGGCAGGAAATTTCTGTTGAAAAGTATTGCGTATGTAAAGTATTGCGCCCTTTGCAATAGATAAATAAAAATCTGTTGAACAATGATATACCCTAATAAATAATTTGAACTAATATATACTTGTTAGTTTAAAATAATTATTTTTGCTTGAAAGAAGCATTTTTCAGAGGATTTCTTGAAAATTTTCGCATTTCACTGGAAAATTTTCAAACATCTTCTAAAATTATCTATGCAAGGAATTAAAAAATATATATTATTGTAATCTAAACATTAAAAAAAAAAAAAAAACTTTTTACGTTTTGTAAAAGGGATAAAAGCTACCGGTCATGCAATTTTATCTGAGTTAATTCAATTGAATCTGTAATCAATTATTTTAGTTAAATAGAAAAATATATAATATAATACAATCACTTGTTAACTTTAAATTAAAGTCTAATAATGCTTAAAGTGATAAAAAACATAACACGAAAAGTACCTTACTTTTAAATGCTAAAGGTGTAAAATTAACAACTATAATATAAATTAAAATAACTTTTATTAGTTGTTTTACATGTTTCGACTCTTTCCGAGTCATTTTCAAAAACAAAATGAGAATATTCTAAAGCTGCACGGGCTTTGAGGTTATTATTTTCATGTACTTTTTTAAAAATTACGCACGTTATCTATTATTTTTTACTTGATTGTTTATTTTCATATTTTTGACCATGGAGTAATTCTAGCCACAATTTCGGTAAATTAAAAGATCAACAATCAAGTAAAAAATAATAGATAACGTGCGTAATTTTTAAAAAAGTACATGAAAATAATAACCTCAAAGCCCGTGCAGCTTTAGAATATTCTCATTTTGTTTTTGAAAATGACTCGGAAAGAGTCTAAACATGTAAAACAACTAATAAAAGTTATTTTAATTTATATTATAGTTGTTAATTGTACACCTTTAGCATTTAAAAGTAATATACTATTACAAGGTGTTATAATTTATTATATTGTTACGAAAAGTACCTTTTTAATGTAGATTACATATGTTTCGTTCGCTCTGTCGGCGACATCTTCAGATCTAAATGATAAATACAATATTCTCGCATATTTTTGAAAATGGTAAACATAAACCACGAGATCGCATTTCCAAGGCAAGCAGGTGCTTAAATTGATCAAACTGGGAAATGTGAAAATTATTATTTGTTTTTATTTTTATTGCTTTTTCAATCTGTCGATCATCGCGTGCCAAATTTTAGCTAATTCAAAAGAAGCGGCTTCGTTGCAAGTGTTATCTTTTCGCAAATATATTTCTATTGATTCACGGATAATAGATGGAAAATAAGCCCATTGAAAAAATTTCAACGAATTTTGACGATTTTTCCCTGATCATAATGAAATAGAATTCAGTCTAATTAATGCTTAAAGTGATAAAAACATAACACATAGATTCAATAAAACCTGGTCAACTTTCCAGTGTTTATGAAATCTCATTCACTAAGGCAGATGGAACAGTACAATACTATATAGGAATGACAAACAGAAAATTTAAAACAAGAATAAGAGAACATATGGCAGATATCAAATATGACAGAAGAACTACTGCCTTAGCTAGAGAATATAGAATAGAGCCGTTGCAGATTGATTTCAAGAATAGTAAAATAATTTTTCAATCAGGAGCTTATTTCCCATCCATTATCCGTGAATCAATAAAAATATATTTGCGACAAGATAACATTTGCAACGAAGCCGCTTCTTTCGAATTACCTAAAATTTGGCACGCGATGATTTACAGATTGAAAAAGCAATAAAAATAAAAATAAATAATAATTTTCACGTTTTTCAGTTTGACCAATTTAAGAACTTGCTTGCCTTGGACATGCGATCTCGTGGTTTATGTTTGCATTTTCAAAAAATTATATTTTATTTATCATTTAGATCTGAAGATGTCGCCGGTAGAGCGAATGAAACATATGTAATCTACATTAAAAGGTATTTTTAAACATTTCGTGTTATGTTTTTATCACTTTAAGCATTAGACTTTAATTTAAAGTTAACAAGTCATTTTATTATATTATTTGAAATAGAATTCTTTTGTGCGTCCGTAAACGAACTATAAATGCTACTTATTATGTGCTCCTGAGAAAGCATGCACTCTAAAAAAAATCCGTGAAAATACAAGAGATTTTCCGTTAAATTTTACGGAGAAGTTTCATTTTTCCAAAACAACAGTACAATTTCTGTAAATGGTATTAGTTCCGTAAAGGAGACTTCAAATCCGTAAATATGCAGAAAGTTTTCCGTAAATGTAATGGATTTTTCCGTATTTCTTACAAAACTGTACAATGTCCGTATTTCTAGTGCCATTTCCGTAAATGACGTTCAGAGGTTTGCGTACAGAAATCGCCTTGTTTGAAATGCGAATTAAGATTGTTTTATTTACTAGAGTTCTTCTAGGATCCAAATCTGAACCAGTCCTACCCGTGGGCCTATTTTTTGTCATTAGGTTCGAGCCAATCCTGGAACTCATTCTAACCAGGGTTGTGTCTGGGCGGTAATTTTAAGTGAAAATAATAGTGATATTTTTATTTTTTAGTGAAATCTTAGAAATTTATTTTATTTCCATAAATTACAGAAAAATATATTTTTTTTTAAATCTACTTTTTTTTTTCTTTATGGTACTTTAAATTGTGAATTTTTTCACAGACGTTTTAAAATTTTATTTAAATTTTATTAACGTGAGACAATATTAGGTTATTAAAGATTTCATAAAATATTATCTTTGCAAATTATCGATATGTATATTGTATTGATAAAAACTGATTTGTCTCATAAATTTGTGAATTAAACTAAAATTTAATTTTTTATAAATTATAATTTTTTACAAAGTTTATATTTTTTTCTTTAAATTTATAAAAGTTATTAATCTTTTTTTCTTTACTTTCATAAAAATGAAGTTTATGATTTTATAAAATTTATAATTTATTTAGTTAGTTTATGATTTTATAAATTAAACTAAATTAATTTAGACTAAATTAATAAGTCCAAATTTAAACGTACCTATCCCAAGGTCATTAATTTCAAAATTTTCTCTAAAAATCTATTTTTTTATTTTAATATTTTTAAGGTTTCATAAAATAATATCTTTGCAGGTATTAAACTAAACTGATTTGTCTTATAAATTTATGAATTAAACTAAAATTTATTATTTTATAAATTATAATTTTACAAAGTTTATAATTTTCTCTTTAAATTTATAAAAAATAATAACTTTTTGTTTACTTTATAAAATTATAAACTTCATTTTTATAAAAGTTTATAATTTATTTTGTTAGTTTATAATTTTTATAAATTAAACTAAATTATTAAGTCCAAATTTAAACTTACCTATCCTAAAGTTATTAATTTCAAAATTTTCTCTAAAAATCTATTTTTTCGTTTTGATATTTTAAAAATTATTCATTTTTATAGAACCATACACAAAAGTTCGCAGCAAAGCTTAAATATAATAATTTAATTTATTATAAATTTGTTTATTCACATAAGTTTTTAAACTAAGAGATAAAGAAAATTTACTTTAATAGCATGTAATAAATACGTCTGCTTAAGATAATTATTGATTTTACTGAAATTGATAAATAAATCAACACACATATTATTAAAGTATATGTACTATTGCTAAAGGAAACAATCATTACTGTTAATACAATATTTTACGCATATAATACATAAAAAATTTAAATTTATATGTTATAAAGCATCAAATAATAAAGCAGAATATAGAACAATTTTGAAAAGAAAATATTAAAAACAATAGAACTCTGAAAATATCCATCTAACTTAAGAACTTCATAAGAACTTCAAGTTTTTGAATCATTAAAAACATCTCAAATAAGTTACAACATATGAATACGTCTTCTGTCCAACCGTAGCTTAGTGGTTTGGCGCGCTGGTTTAGTAAACGGTTCGATATGGTATGGGTTCGGGTATGAGTATGGGTTCGATACCGATCGGGGGAAATGGTGGTTGTTTATTAAATACTCATTTCAGAAATGAACGGGGGGGGGGAAAATGTATCTGTCCCTTATAAGATGTTTCTTGAGGGATAACTTTTTTTTTGGTCCTATAAAATTTATTTTAACGACATAAAAATTTCTAAAAAATACGGAAGATATCTGTTATAAAACGGAAATTTAAAAACGGATATTTCAGAAATTACGGAATTTTTTTCCGTTAAAATACGGAAATAGTACTGGCGTCTCGATTGCCAGTACATTTTCCGTTATTTTCAGGAAATTTTTTTACAGTGTGTTGCAGTACACCTTCGTGATGCATATCAATCGCATTATGTTTTAAATATCGTAATGTCACTAAAATAAACCGTACACGGCTTTTCCCTTTAGACCATACTCAACGAAATTCTTTTGAGTGCTCCAACGAAATATAAATGCAACACACTTCATTTTCAATACCGGACTTTCCATACTAAACTTCAATAACATATAAAAATTATAAGACAATCTGAGCATATTTACGAGCGTTAGAGCACTGACGGACGGATAGACAAACCAAATTCTTAAACACATTTCAACTATGTTGGAAAGTATAATAAATTATAACACGTATGTAATAATAAATTTCTTTTAAATGCTAAAAGGTGTAAAAACATAATATAGAGTAAAATAATTTTTATTAGATTGTTGATGAAGAATTTTTAATAGATTGTTGATGACATGTTTCGGCTCACTCCGAGCCATTATCAAAAACAAATGAGAATATTCTATAATTGCATCGCAGTCTTTGATGTTATTATTTGAAGTGCTGTCATTTAATTTTCATATACATTTTAAAACTACGCACGTTATATTTTTATTTTTATTTGGTTATTTATTTCCATATTTGTAAATATGGAGTAACTCGAGCCATAAACTTTTAGCTTACCAACATTATTGCTCGAGTTACTCCATGGTTACAAATATGGAAATAAACAACCAAGTAAAAATAAAAAATAACGTGCGTAATTTTAATATGTACATGATAATTAAATGACAGCACTTCAAATAATAACATAAAAAACCGGGCAATTATAGAATATTCTCATTTGTTTTTGATAATGGCTCGGAGTGAGCCGAAACATGTCAATAATCTAATAAAAGTTATTTTACTGTATATTATGTTTTTAGTTTACACCTTTTAGCATTTAAAAGAAATATATTATTACAAGGTGTTAAAAATTAAAAATCTCCTCTAAGTTTTACTCCTTTTTGTATTAACTATTTTTGCTATTAATCATCTGACTGTGAAGAGAACTGATAATTAATTGTTTTCGAATATATAGTTGTGTTTTTTACTCTAGAAAAGAAAGGAGAAAATTTCTATATAAACATTCTTACCAACCGATAGAAAATATATAAAATAGTTTAGGAAAACAGTATGGAAATTTATCTTTGTATTAAAGAAACAAAGTTTAAATCTGAAGTTTTCAGAGTTCATGTAATACATTTGCCTAGGACTTTTTCCCAAGGAAATGCTTTAACGTTGAAAGAATTTTTTTTTAATAGGTTTTCTGAAAGTATGTTCTTGTTTGACAAAGATGGATTTTAATACAAGTGTCTGAGAAATGTTTCACGTTAATAATTTTTTGTTACCCTGTTTGTTTTTTATTAACATGCATTGTTTTGTTATTGGATCTGCATTCTAAAGGTAAATGAAGAAAAATTTAAATTTTATATAGCGAGAAAGGTTTTCTTTTATTTATTTATTTTGCTTGGCCTTTTTCCTTTTCTTTAACGTATCTTACTTTTGAGTAAATCTAATGTAATTTATCACAGTGACGAAAGAACAGTTTTTTTTCTGCCTTTTTTTTTTTTTTTTTAGTTTTAAAGAGTAAAATACAGTATTTAATTTAGCTATAGTATTAATTATAGTATTTATTATATTATTATATTTATTATAGTATTTATTATATTATTATATTTATTATATTATTTAATTATAGTATTTAAATTGGTTCATTTCATAGTGTAGCCATTTGGCACAGTTTAAAATTAAAATAATAATAATAATAATAAAGTTTGTGTTAGGAATTTTTTTATTATTTTTCCTGTGCTATGTACATCTGTCGAATACACATTTTTTTTATCTTTTTGGCAGAAAAATAAAAATTTATACATTCTAGTGTTAAAATCATGATTTGTGTGTGTGTATGTTTGAGCAAGATAACTCGAAAACGGTATTTCCGATTAGCGATTAGGTTATAAACCACTGTCGCAAGAACTGTATACATTTTCGTAACAATCAGACGACGTGTTAGTTACGTAATATATTTTTAAACCATTTTCAAATGATTTAGCAAACGTATAAAGATAATGACCAAGGAAAGACAGAATATGACTGATAAATAGAATCCGGATTATACGAAAGTGTGTGTATATTACACTCTTAAAAATTTCCGTTCACAGTTGAACCAATCCATATGGAGTAAAATAAGCACCAAAATATAGTTGTTTTCATATAGGGAGGGAAGACAAAAAACAATGTTTATCTGCGGGCATATTTTGGTGCAACGTTGAACAAACTTTTGGTGTTGGAGTAGCTGCAACCATAAAAGGATGAAACCTTATTCCAACACTTGGTGCTAAGGTTGAACCATATATTGGTGTCATGGAACCATAAATTGGTGAAATGTTGCAGTTTATGGTTCAACATTTCAGCAATTTATTGTTCAACAATCACTAACTTGTGGCTCAACGTTTCACTAATTTATAGTTCAACATTTAACAAATTTATGGTTCAACATTAGCACCAAATTTTGGAACAACATTTCACCACCTTATGGTTGCAGCTACTGCAGTACCAAAAAAATTTTCAATCTAGCTCTAAATTTTTAACATTGATGCTTTTTCATATTTTGATTATATTGTCTATAAATGCATGTAAATGCATATACGTTTCTAAAGATTCACTAAAAGTGCATATTTTGTGTATTTTTCTTTTGATAAAAGAAATAAAATTACAAAATGAGATAGAAGAAAGTTTTGGGACTGACACATTCGACTACTTTTTTAAATGGAATAGCAAGCAAACAGTGGCAGCTGTGTTAAAGTTATTCTTGCAGGAGATTAATGTGTGAAGTCATGAATTTCTTTAATATGCTTCCTTGATTTAGTACTAAATGTCACCGTCATATGGCGCTGTACTGTCTCAAATTGTAAAAATGCTCAAAATAGCTTTACTATTTCAAAACGCAAATATATCCTTTTTAATCCGTGTCAACAGCTAAACAAATGGAAGCGTGAAAACTGAATTAAATTTGATCCATGTTTAGTTTAAGCATTCTTATAGTTTGATATAATGCAGCACCATCTGTCGGTGACATTTGGTACTAAAAAGTATAAATACTATAGAAATTTCCTACTTCAGACATGAATCTCCTCCAAAAATAACATTAATAGGTGTGATCGTTTATTTGTTATTCTATTTTAAAAACCGTCAGCAAACACCCGCTATAAATCAATGTAAAATTCTTTCGAAAATAATTCTGCAAACTCATCTTTGCAAAAAAGAAAAAGTTTTCGGAGTTCAAATAATCTATTTGCCCAGAAATATTTCTTAGAAAAGGCCTCAACTTTGAAAGAATTTTTTTAAGTTTTTCAAATGGTTATAAATTTTCTGTAAGAATGTTTCTTGTTTGACAAAGATGGATTTTAAAAGAACTTTTTGCGCAAAATTTTCACATCAATATTTTATCTTTTATTGTTATTAGGTTCCCATTGTAAAAGTTAAATGAAGAAAAATCGGAATTTTATGAGGCAAGAAAAATTTCTTTCTTCCTTTTTCTTTCTTTTTTTTTTTTTAATGTGTTGGCTTTTTTCTGTCTTTAAATATATTGTAATTTAATACCATTCGCATTTTTGTTTTAGAATGTATAATATAATAGCCTTAACATGTTTCTTTTGTTCGTTGACTAAAAAAATTTATTTATTTATCAATCACTTGATTAATGTTAATGCGTTTTACATGTATGTTGGAGTAATTTATTTTTTCTTTTCTAGGTAAGTCAATGCTAACTTTTTTTGGATAACTTTTGTACTGTAAGTATAATTTTCTTAATTATAATTTGCGTCTTTAAACTCAGGAGCTGCAGAATGTGATATACCCAGGGTGCGTACTGTTTTTCTTTTGCCATCAATACTTCCAAATAATGACCGTTTCCTTATTAAATTGAAGACAATTGCTACAAATCCAGCAGTAAAATTAGTCAAATATTAATTTTCTTAAAATTGTGGTGATACATATAAAAACCGTACGCCATCCAAGTATGTCATACTCTGCGCGTACTTAACTCTAGTATTCATAGTAGCAAATCAATATAGGGCTAATACTGTTTTTATTCAATATATCATGGTAGATCTTGACCAATATTGACAACATTTGCATGAAATATTGCGCTCGTGTTTACTTTTGCCAATATTGCACCAGTATTAACAAGAATTATTTTTCATTTTATTGAAAATATGTTCAATGTAACGCTAATATTTCTGCAACATTGCTAATATCCCCAATCTAAAGCAAATAATACTGTAATAGTGGCATTTCACTCAATTCCATTGTAAAACAAATATTTCAGTAATACAGTCATTTTACTGTAATTCCTATCTAAAGAAAATATTACTGTAATAGTAGCATTTCATCCAATTCCATTGTAAAACAAATATTTCAATAATACTGGCATTTTATTGTGATTCCTATCTAAAGCAAATATTACTGTAATAGTAGCATTTCATTTAATTCCAATGTAAAACAAATATTTCAGTAATTGTAGCAAGTCATTGCAATTCCTCTATCGAAAGCAATTATTACTAGGGGCATTTCATTCAATACCAATGTAAAACGAATGTTTCAGTAATAGTAGCATTTCATTACAATTCCTATCGAAAGCAATATTACTGTAATAGTGGCATTTCATTCAATAACAATGTAAAACAAATATTTCTGTAATGGGGGAATTTCATTGCAATTCCTATCTAAAGCAAATATTACTGTAATAGTGGCATTACATTGCAAATCCAGTGTAATGCAAATATTACTGTAATAGTGGAATTACAATGCAATTACAGTGTAATGAAAATATTACTGTAATAGTGACATTTCATTGCAATTTTAATGTAAAACAAATATTACTGTAATGGGGGAATTTTATTGCAATTTCTATCTAAAACAAATATTACTGTAATAGTGGCATTTCATTCACTTCCAATGTAAAACAAATATTTCTCTAATCGTAGCATTTCTAAATCAAATATTACTGGAATAGTGGCATTTCATTGCAATTTCAGTGCAACGCAAATATTGGTACTGAATTTTATTGAAATTCGAATGCAACGTAAATATTTCATTTGTATTTTTAGATGTGCTTCCGATAGATGCGATA
The DNA here is from genome assembly GCA_963931845.1 of Maratus michaelseni. Taxonomy (NCBI): domain Eukaryota; kingdom Metazoa; phylum Arthropoda; class Arachnida; order Araneae; family Salticidae; genus Maratus; species Maratus michaelseni. Next base: position 40,623,957 of record OZ007596.1, read on the forward strand.
TTGCCACAGGGCCGCACCAAGGGTGGTGAGGGCGGTGCCCCCGCACCAGGCGCCATCAGTTAGAATAGGCTTAGAATTAATATAATAGAAATATAATAGTTAGAATAGGCAAGCTTAATCTGCGCTCACACTAATCACTACTCATGCGTCTACGATCGGTAGAAAAACTAACAAGGGCCGAATAGACTTGTTGCGGTACTGTATTGACACAGTGTTAAACCTCTCTTTATACAACTACTGCGATTTGCCATTTGGGAATAAACTTCCAGCTCTTCATCGAATTTTCATAAGTGTGCAAAATTTTAGGTATAGAATATTAAGTTGATGACGCTAATTCTATATATATATTACTACTTTATTATTACTTCTTGCTTTATAAAATTAAAACTCTTATAGTTTCTGTTATTTCTTTTTTGCATACGATTACATTTTTAAACAAGAACGAAAAATCATGCGTCAAGCATAGATTATGTAACACTTTCCAACGCTTCCAAAATAATTTTACAAATCATTACCGTTTAATAAGCTGAAAGATAACATCTAAATAAACAATTTGGAAAACGCATAACATATTTAAAGACGTAATTTCAGGAATTCCCAACATATACAATATTAGGAAAAATTTCCGAATACTTTTTTTTCAGCCCTGTATATGATCTACAGATTTGTATATATACTACATAGGATGCTAAATTTTAGTTTAGTTAGGAAACGCGTAGCACAGTTTAAAATTCTCCTTCTGGAGTTTCTGTCAATAAACGGAAATGTGTTCGCGAACTTTTGTGCTGCTCTGTATATAAAATGCAGAATTTATACACACCAAGTAATAGACAAAAAGGGAGTTAAATTTAAAATCGCGTTCAGCAACTTAAAACGCACAGGAATTATTGTTAACAGACAGTAGATAATTCTTTTGTGTGTCCCTGTAAATGAACGATGACTGCTATACACACAATATTCTCTAGTAAGCCTCGTGTAATGCACCTTAGTGATATATATAAATTCCAATGCGTTTAAAATAGGGAAACATTATTTAATTAAACCGCAAACGATTTTTCTCCATAGACGTAATGTAACGGAATTCTTTTGACTGTCCCTGTAAAGTAACTATAAGTGCTATGCACACCCTATTCCATATTAAGCTTCTTGTAATGCACCTTAGTGATATCTATCAATTACAATGCATTTGAAATTGTGTAACATCATTAAAATAAACCGCAAATGATTTTTTCCCCATAGACCGTAATGTAACGGAATTCTTTTGAGTGTCCCTGTAAAGAAACTATAAGTGCTACACACTTCAGTTGAAATAGGGAACATGCTATACATAACGACAATAACATATAAAAATTGCAGCGCAATCCGAGTATATTTACTGGAGTTAGAGCGCGGACAGACGGACAGACGGCAGACGGGAATACGGCCAGACAAACCGAAGTCATAAACACTTTTCAACTAGGTTGGAAAGTGTTAAAAATGATAAATACAAAAATATCGTTTGAAAAAAAAAAACAAGAACGAAAAATCATGCGTCAAGCATAGATTATGTAACACTTTCCAACGCTTCCAAAATAATTTTACAAATCATGACCGTTTAACAAGCTGAAAGATAACATCTAAGTAAACAATTTGGAAAACGCATAACATATTTAAAAACGTATTTTCAGGAATTTCCAACATATATTTCCAACATATACAATATTCGGAAAAATATCCGAATACTTTTATTCAGCCCTGTATATGATCTATAGATTTGAATATATACTACATAGGATGCTAAATTTTAGTTTAGTTAGAAAACGCGTAGCACAGTTTAAAATTCTCCTTCTGGAGTTTCTGTCAATAAACGGAAATGTGTTCGCAAACTTTTGTGCTGCCCTGTGTATGATCTGAAGAATTTATACACACCAAGTGATAGACAAAAAGTGAGTTAAATTTAAAATCGTGTTCAGCAACTTAAAACGCACTTCCAGAAATTATTGTTAGCAGACAGTAGAGAATTCTTTTGTGTGTCCCTTTAAATGAACGATGACTGCTATACACGCAATATTTTGTAGTAAGCCTCTTGTAATGCACCTTAGTGATCTATATAAATTTCAATGCGTTTAAAATAGTGAAACATTATTTAATTAAACCGCAAACGATTTTTCTCCATAGACGTAATGTAACAGAAATTTTTTTGACTGTCCCTGTGCTATAAGTGCTATGCACATCCTGTTCCTTGTTAAGCTTCTTGTAATGCACCTTCGGGGTATATATCAATTACAATGTGTTTGAAATTGTGTAACATCATTAAAGTAAACCGCAAATGATTTTTCCCCATAGACCGTAATGTAACGGAATTCTTTTGAGTGTCCCTGTAAAAAAAACTATAAGTGCTACACACTTCAGTTGAAATAGGGAACATGCTATGGATAACGACAATAACATATAAAAATTGCAAGGCAATCCGAGCATATTTACGAGAGTTAGAGCACGGACAGACGGCCAAACAAACCGAAGTCATAAACACTTTTCAACTAGGTTGGAAAGTGTTAAAAAAATTATAAATACAAAAATATCATTTGAAAAAAAAAATTTGAAAGTAGTAACTATAGCTAAAACGTTTAATATTCAGGATTAGGAAAGTATTTTTGGATCGCATTTTTGCAACAATGGCAGATATTCTAAGTCGTGACGATCAAAAACATGCTATTTATAAAATATTGAATAGTATGAAATAGGATATTTCTCTTCAAATCGAAGCATCTAAAAGTTCAAGTATTTGTTCTTAGAGTATTACTTTAGTTATTGATACCAGATATTTCTGGAATAATCCTTCGTTCTTGAATACTTCGCTCTATGAAAGCAGATTTTGTGCTTTTGGGTTGATGCGAAAGTGTTTCTTTTTTCTCACACTGTAATGGAATATTTTGCTTCTTTTTATATATGTTTCATAACTAGCTGTTATCCGTGACTTCGTTCACGTAAGATTAAACAAGTAATATAATTTTTTTTTTTAAGTCAATTCCTACTTTTTAATCATAAATATATAAAATAAACCCGTGCAGCATGAATGTCCCACGTTATCTTTATTGAACATTATTTTATAATCATCGTTGCGGTATTTTATTTTTTGTTGGCATCACTCATTTGAGATAAATGTTTCATTTCATTTATGAAAACAATGGGAGACATTTTTTTCTCCCATTTAAAACTAAAATTAATTAATTAAATTTAATGAATGAATTAATATTTGAAAAAACTGTATTAACATAAAGTGTCATCCACTACAAGTTTAAAAAAAACTTATTTGAACTTGAGTGGATGAATAGAAAATATTTTATGAACGATTGAAAATTTGAACAAGATATATATAGAGAGAGTGTGAGCTAATAGTAGGAATTTAAAAAGGGGATTAATGCGTTAATTAATTTAAAATAAAATCACTCTCGGTAATTCAAAACATATACAATTAACCAAGTCTTTGTTATATTTTATATAGTAGACAATACTTCTAATGATCTAGATATGCATATTTATGTTTTTATATATAAAATCATCCAAATTTCTTTCATTTGCTTGAAATTTAACTTTTTCTCTATCTTGAATAAGTTTACTTTCTTGTTATTCTATTTTATAGTTTCTGTTTATTCGATTTTACATTTATAGCGTTAATGCATATTGATTTAATTTATGTTTTCGTGTCAATGAATATCGTTTAAAATGATTATGGTTGTAAAGAAATTTTAGCAAATTGGTTAAACGACCGATTACTTTAGACTTGACTTTGAGGCGATTAGAGTAATAAAAAAAAATCAATATATAACATTATGTTCCCATTCCAAAACATCTCATATTTTGAACAAAATTGAAGATATATGCTATTTTAAAAGGAAATTAAAACGTGGTGAAGCATAAAAATTAAAAATAAAATCATAAAAAAATATATTTAACTCTGATTATTGCATTTGTATTTCACACAGGGATGAGATTTCTCCGCTTTTTTGCATACCAGTATAATCTTACAGAAAATGTTTTTTTTATTTAATCGGAACATTCTACGATTTAACAGAACAACGTTTTCTCTAAGATTATAGTGGTATGCAAAAAAGCGGAGAAATCTCATCCCTGGTTTCACAGTGCCATACTTTTCACAGTTGCAGATCTACCAACAATGTCAAAATGATCATCACGCCCCCAAGGCTACTCAAAGCCTAAATACCTATTTGTTGAGCGATAGAGTTGCTTATTGCTTTCAATTACAAACAAAAACCTGTTATTTAGGAATAAAGAACCCTCATTATGGATAAACATTGTCATATCGTTTGTTGTGTTGTAATTTGAGATTGTGAAAGATTCGAAATTCAGTAGGAATGTACTTTACAGCAAGGAGAAGTTAGAAAATTTTAAACAGTTGCATTTGTTTACATCTGGTCATGTTCCCTAACATGCTTACTTCAAACTGGAGTCCTGCATGGGTCACATTGTATCTTACCCGAACCCTGAAATTCTGCTTCAAGTCACCCAGAAACCCGACCCGCACCTGACACACTTCAACCTGTAACCGACCCAAACCTGAATTATTCAAACTCGAACACAACCCGAACTCGAAGTGGAAGAAAACTAATTAATATTTGAATACTATTATGGAAAAAAGTAGTCTACAAATATGTCTCTAATAACAGTTTAATATTTTTTTGCATAAAAATCAACAAACATTCGCACATTTATTAATATTGAAATATATATATATATATATATATATTTTTATCAATTGAAATATATTCAGGACTTAAAAAAAATAATAATCGTTCAATCTTAGTCTTAACCGAAAAAATGAAAATTCAACCCGAAACCGACCCAAAATGAAAAAGTTAGCATCAACCCGACCCGACCAGAACTGCCGTTCAGGTAAAATCGGGTTACCCGACCCGTTATAGGATTCTGCTTCAAATTCAGTTTTTTCAAAATATTATGTTTTTTGAACTGTCGTCGTTAATTTGAAAGAAACTATTGTATATCAGTGTTTCTAATTTTGCCTGAACATTCTACAGATATCTCTTTCTAATCTGAAGTGGCCTATATTATATGTTAATATAGTACGTATTTTTAAAATAATTAAACATATCACGTCTGAATCACAATTATTACAAAGTTAAAAACATTTAATTTATACCACACGTTTAAAAAAAGAACAGCTGTCGCAGACGCATCGGGGTTGGCGGGATTTTTGTTTTGCGCCATTTTGGCGGAAAAAAAAAAAAACGTTTCTCGGAAGGCATAGCTTGCTAAAACAGCATGTTAGTTTTATTTCATTATGAAACAGTTTATTTTATTATAAAACACGCAAAATTTTTATTATAAACACACACAATTTTTATAATAAACACACACAATTTTTTTATTATAAAACACACGAAATGATTAATCTATATATATATAAATGAAAGTCGTGACAGGGGAGAACATCAACGCACAGCCCAAACTACTGAACCTATAGAAACACGAAAATTGGGGGGGGGGGGGATACTTCTTAGAATGTACAGGCGCACTAAGAAGAGATTTTCTAAAACTCCAACCAAAGGAGGGTAAAAAGGTTAACAAACTTTTAAAAAAATCCATAAAAATCGGGTGTTATAGTTATGTGACAAATGATAACATATTTTAATGTATTTTTGTGTGCTGAATCGAATGGTACCAAGTGCATTCTTCTAAGCCTTATAGTTCGTGAGATATTGCATATTTGTGTAACGATTATCGTATAATCGTTCTACGTTGCTTACTTATAGAATTACGGGGGAAAGTTCTATAATCAGTTGAACATTAGCCTTTTAAAAAAATTCTGCAGAATGGATTTCGATGGAACTTGCATTGTTAATTTTCCAGGGATAGTTTTAGTATATTGCATATTGTTATAACGTTCTTTAGCAAATCCTACTGTAAATGATTAAATAAACGAGTTGGTTTTTAATAGGCCAAATTTTGTGCAAAAATTAGAAAATATAACAGCGCAATGGAGTTCGTTTCGTTTTACAGCATTGCGAAATGACAATCAAGGTAAAGATTCATATTGCTTTAAAACACAAGATTAAATTTACGGGTATATTTTGTTTGGAGAAACCGACCTGCAGGTCGGTGCGTAGCGGGCAAAGCCTGCTAGTTTATTATAAGACACACAGTATTTAATTTAATATGAAACACACGGAATCTGCTCTACCAGGTTGCCATACGAAGCAAAACTCGCCAAAATCCCGGGGTTGCCGAGGCATAAAATCACCAATTTCACGTCAAAAAGATACTCCGGTGCGTCTGCGACAGCTATACCCAGAAAACTAAGGGGGAAAAAATACACAATTATATCACACATTAAAAACAATTTTTGCCAACTTTTCGAGCTACAAAACGAGCCCCTCATCAGTACAATATCGATGTATAATCAAAGTTGTTATTCAATATGCTCACGGTAAAAATATGGAGTTAAATTAATAAGACACTATGCGTTTCACGTCAGAGTGGAACCGAATATTTCGGTGGAACCGTATAAGCTTCGTTAAGGGCAGAAAACTCTGTAATCCTGTAAACCAGCCTTCAAGAAAAAGTCTACTTTTAACATTGTTTCAACTGGAAATAATATTGCATAGTAAAATTACTTATCTTTATATACTTATGTGATGTGTATAAATTCTGTAAATAAATGTTTACCGAAAAGAAATTTAGATTAACGTCTATAAACGGGATTTCCTGAAAGAGCTCTTTCAACAGTTTTACGTTTTTTTTTTAGCTCAACCAAATTGTAATATATTATATAGTATTAGTATAATATAAATAAATTGATATACTGGCTGGATAAAAAGATATGAATAAATGGTCATCTCTGAATGGAATTCTTAGAAAGCTCTGTTAGTTGCTTTATACGCATTTCAGCTGATTTAAATTTTAGCTGCATTGTGTGGTATATATAAAAAGTTATAAATCATATACAGGGCTGAAGGACAGCATTTGCACACATTATCGGTTAAGGGCAACAATTGCCGACAGTGGGATTTTAATTCCGTTAGGTATCTTCTTTTAAATTCTTTAACTAGGTATCTCATTTCGTTGTTTGAAAAAATAAAATTTCTTAATAATATTCTCATAGTATTTGAAAGTGCTTCATAATGCACACTTGATGCATGATTTTTATTTCTTGTTTTAATTTGCTACTCACATTAACTCTGTGTTAAAGTGATGCACTATATTCGACATTCATAATAATTGTTGGAGTGCAATTTCAGGAATTACAATCAATCACCCGAAAATATCCGAATTATTTTGGGCAGCCCTGTATAGTGTATGATCTATAGATTTGTATATACACTACATACTTATGCTAAACTTTAGTTCAGTTAGGAAACGCATAGGACAGTTGTAAATCCCCTTCAGCAATGCCTGTCAATAAACGAAAATGTACTCGAGATCTTTTGTGCTGCCCTGTATGTCATCTATAGCATTTATACACACCAAGTAATATGTAAAAAATCAGTTTAATTTAAAAACGTACCACAACTTAAAACGCATTTCCAGCAATTATTGTTCACAGACAGTACTTTAACCGAATTTTTTTGTGTATCCCTGTAAATGAACGATGAATGCTATGCACACCGTATTCTATATTAAAGACTCTTGTAGTGCACTCAGTGATGTATATCAATTTCAGTATGTTTCAAATAGTGTAAAACCCTTAAAATTCACCGCAAACATTTTTCCCCCTTAGGTCGTAATGTAACGGAATTATATTGAGTTTCCCTGTAAATGAACTATAAACGCTGCATACTTTATTTTCAATACCAAACATTCCATACTAAACCTCATTACTAAATGTCAATTTCATGACAATTTCAGTATATTTACGCGAGTTAGAACACGGACAAACAGACGAACTGAATTCATTACTTTTCAACTTCGTTGAAAAGTGTTATAATAAAATAGTGTAATAATATAGAAGAAAGTTTTGCGATGGCCAGAGCATACTAGTTTATATCTGTTGCGGTTTCTGACTCCGTTTCTAGACTCTTTGGCGTAGACGTAGACGATACGAATTGAACTGAAAATACTTTTAATTTATGAAAGAATTTGTTCGATGTTTTTGTGAGTAAAACGACGACGTAGATTAAAAGTTAGTAGAAAGATTTTTGCGTAAGTATTCTGTGTCTCTGTTGTGCTAGTGTACATCTTCTGTGAATTAAAAAATGTTTTCGTTTCTTCAAAAATGACATTTTTCCATTCGATTAATACTTGTCATCGAGATCATCCAAAAGCGTTCCGCAAAATCCACGTTCTGAGGTAAGAAAATGTTATGAAAAGTTACGTTAAATAGAGTTACGTTAAATATAGATAATATTATATTTTTATTTCAATATTTTCTTTTGAAAGACGGATATTATTCACATTATTTTTGAAGCTCTTTAATAATTGTGACAGAGTTATATGTTCTCTGTACTTGAAAACTTGATGCACAGATTTCAAATTCCAAGTTTTAATTTCAATACCTCAAGAGTATTTTCCAGATTCATAATACTTTGACATTCAGTAAGCGTGTCATATTTCAGTTCCAATATTGCGAAAATTACAAAATTCATGGGCAATACGAATTGAAAAGAAAGCTTTTAATACTCTTGATGGAATATAATATCTTATTTGAAATAAATGTCTCTAAAACTAGAGATATATTAGTTCCGTCGTCTTGTGAGTTATTTTTAGAATAAAATTTCATTGTTCAACATAAGCAGATCTTCCCTAGAGATAGTAAGATATAGAGAAATATGTAAGAGTATAATTCTTATTGCAGACAATACGTTAATAATGATGATATTTTTATGCTGGGGTAAATTTTGAATCAGCTTTCTGTGAAATGAAAAATACTTAAATGAATTTTTCAACTGCTTTATGTATTTCAGTATATTTTATTCTAAATAACTTGAAAGGATACCACACCGAATTTGATTGAAATGATATTTTAATATTGGTGAAAAATGAAATGAAAATGAAAAATAAATCTGCCATATACGCAGATTTTTTTTTTTTTTTTTACATGTCAAAGTGATTAGCAATCAGTACTTTTTAATTTTAAAATAATCTTTAAATTAAATATTCTTTAAAATCAGTCATTTTTGTATTAACCTACTAGAGATGAGACGGGCTCGATTTTTATATTAGTCTTGTCTTCGGGCTCGGGCAGTCATAGGAACTCAAACTGGAAATTTTATTTATAATGGACATTTTTTGAAAGTTTCATGTTTTTCAAATTTGTGTGCTTGTAGAATATATTAATTTTCCCTTAAATACAAACGTTTATATATCAAATTGAAGGTAATTTAATGTAGAATTTAATAATAAAAACAGTATTACAATATCTGTATTACAAAAAAAGTTATGCAACTAATAGTAATATCTATCTTAGATTTGCATTTTTTTAAAGTGATACTTACACAATCAATACTTAGTAGACTAACCCTTATTTTTTAAGACAGCTTCACAGCGTCTTTTCATCGAGTGAACGAGTGTTTGGAGTTCATGTTTCGTAATCACATGGTGCCAAGAATCAATTATAGCTTCAATAAGTTGTCTTTTATTGGATGGACTTTTTTTCGTAGAAGAATTCTCAAACGTCGCCACAAATTTTCAATTGGATTGAGATCAGGGCTGTTTCCTGGCCATGGTAATATATCTATGCCTTTATTTTGAAACCATGCTTTGCATACTTTTGCTGTGTGGCATGGAGCTGAATCCTGCTGAAAAATAAATGGTGCGTTGTTGGGGAAGAGATTCCTGATGGAAGGTATCAATTTTGGTTCCAGGACAGTTTCGATGTATTTTTTGGCATTTAGGATGCTATCAATCACTTGAATTCGGCCTACACCATCTGCAGACATACATGCCAAAATCATGACATTTGTTAGGTTTTTTGTAGTTGCTTCAATGCAATCAGGATGAAGTGCTTCTCCTACTCTACGTCTCACGTATTTTCTACCATCACTACCAAAGAGCAATATTTTACTCTCATCACTCCAAGATTACTTGCTTCCATTGATTTTCTGACCATTTAATGTGTTCTTTTGCCCACTTAACTCGTTTTTCGCGTTGCTTTTGATTTAAATATGGTTTTTTTCCTTGGAATTCTAGCTTGTAGTCCAAATCCTGATAACCGTCGTCTTATTGTTCTTGAACTTACTGCAATACCCGCTGCATTCATTTCACATCTAATGGCATCTGATGAAATTTTTCTATCTTGAAGGCATAGCCGTTAAATTTTTCTATCGGCAGTAGCACTTGTGCATTTTTTTCGGCCTGATTTGGCCTTATTTTCCACTGATTTCGTTTTTTCATAACGTAAACAGAACTTTCGTAGACACCTGAACAAGTCACTGAACCACCAACTTGTCTTGCAATTTCAGCATAAGAGAGGACATTTTCTCTCAATATGACAATTCGGCTTCTTTTTGTAGATGTCCAATTAGTTCTTCTTGTTGATGACATTGTTTAAAATTAGTTTAATTAAAAAAAAGGACTTTAAATATTGAAAAACAGCAATACTCTATTTAATTGTACTAGTATGCATTATTCCGCAAAATATTTCCACAACAATAACTCTGTTACCATCCAAATAACCTAAACTATAGTTACAGACATTTGATTGGTCCTCAGAACAGTGTTTGTGATTGGCTAGTATGCTTTTATTATAAAACACGTCCTTATTCAAAACGATTTGTGTTTGTTTGTTCTACTAAAATGAGCATAACATGTAATACATATATTGTAATACTGTTTTTATTATTAAATTCTACATTAAATTACCTTCAATTTGATATATAAATGTTTGTATTTAAGTGAAAATTAATATATTCTACAAGCACACAAAGTTGAAAAACATGGAACTTTAAAAAAATGTCCAAACTTTTGGCCACCACTGTAAGTTTCTTAAAGGGATTTACATTTCTGATATAATCACTTTGAATAAGAATTGAATTGTTATTGATTGGATATAAGGAGAAATAATATGACTCTGTACTGTTAAAAATCTGCAGAAAACTGTCCAGTCATTCGGCCGTTTTTATAGAAAACGGTTATATAACCGTAATTTAACTTTATTTTGAAAATAATATAGTTAGATATAATTTCATAATGTGGTTAAGTAACCGTTATCTTTAAAAACAGTCGGCTGACTGGACAGTTTGCTGCAGATTTTTAACAGCTTTTTCTTGGCACGGTTAGTGTTAGTAACATAAAGAAGCCGTGGGATATCCCTTGTTTATTCTCGCTTTCTGTTTGAAGTCCTTTTTCAGAATACTGGAAAATTGAATTCGTGTCTTTCCGCTATATAATTGTACAATGATATTTTAATAATCGGCCAAGTACGAATATAACTCGCGCTCAAAGAGTTCCGTACAGTAAATGTATTAATTACTATTTATTAATTAATAAACTTCTACTACTGCTAATTTTTTCATAACTTTAGTTTCAGTAGATTCGGAAATATAAGCGGGAGGGGGGCATGTTTTTCCAGTATACTTCCAACGATATCTCTGAAAATGTAATACCTAAAATTAAAACAAATATATTTTTGAGTTCGATGTTATACAAGATCTTTCGAACGCTACCCTACACGATATATAAAAAGAAATTATTTTTAAGTAACTTAATTAATATCTCGACTAATTACAGAAAATGTTTTTTAAAAATCGTTATCGAATATTCTTGGATGATTCTGCGTCGATAGATATCTCGAGCTCCCGTCAACTACCCCGCTGACCGCCGGAAAAGTAAAGTTTGTGTGTAACAGAAAAATGCGTTTTTCTCATAAACTATATTACCTAGGAAAATCGCTATAGTTTTCCTGCAAGGTTTAAATAAACTCCTGCTACCCCTAATTTTTTCATAATTTTAGTTTAAATAGATTCGAAAATAGGGGAGGGGGATTTTCTTTTTGAATAGTAAATATTAATATTTTTTTTAAACAAAGATATCATTATGTTCCGGAAAAAATTGTTTTTTTTTTTCTTTTTTCTTTTTTTCATATATATATATATATATTTCGTGCTCGGATAAGGGAGATGCATTTCACAACTGTAGAAAAAACGGCAAAGATGAAAACAAACGCATATCGATCTCCGAGAAATAATTTTTTTTTAAATAGGAAATATTAATGTTTTTTGAAACCAAAGATACCGCCACAAACGGTAAAGTACGCAGAATAAGTAAGTATTTTTTGTTTTGTTTTTATATTTCTTTCCGGGAAGCGGATGCAGCAGTTTTAAAATGTAGAAAAAAAAAGAAAACTTGAAAAGGAATCGGAAAACATAAAAACTAATTTGTGATCGAACTTCGGAAAACATGTTTTTTGCAATAGTAAATAATAATATATATATATTTTTTAAATACGTCGTTAGGAAAAGGGGGCAAGGTACCCCCAATAAGTGGGTATTTTGCCCTTTATTGTATTTTCGTTCGGAAAGCGGATGCGACAGTTTCAAAATGTAGAAAAGAACTGACTCGAATTGAGCTTTAGTAAAAATGTTTTTTGAAGTAGTAAACATTAATATTTTTTTTAACGAAAAATACAGTTGGAGCCGGTTGATAGGGCGAAACTTTTCGTGTTTTTGTTTTTCTTTCTTTTTTTGTGTGTAACTTTACGGGAGATTTGGCGATCGCGATTTTAAAATGTAGAAAAAACTGAACATTTCGCTTTCATTTGTGTGTGAAGATCCAAAGAAAACCAGGGGAGGCGCAGGCACAATCAGCGGAACTAAGGAAGCTCCATATTTTGCAATGTTTGTTATGGTTTTTAATTAATATCTCGGCTGACTATGAAAAAATCCAAGAACGAACTGTTAGGTGCATAACTTTAGACCTACAATTACCTGCCTGTCAAATCTTGCACACTGCGCGCAGCAGTCTCTTCGGAACACAACGCACACACTCAAAATTCTATCCTTATTATTATAGATGTTTTAATAAATTCTGACTTTTTTTTTTCTTTTTAGAAAGTTTTATTAATTTTTTTTCTATTTAAATCTATTAAAATTAAAATTAAAATTAATTTTCTTTCTTTTTTTTTTATGAAAATGGGTATTTAACAGTGCAAAAAATGGATAATGCACAGTGGTAACCAAAACAGGCATGACCCAATTTGGACACATACCTAAGAATCTTTCGACCCAAATTGGGTTTCATTTTTTTCTGTGTACTTAAAGTTAAAATCATGTATTTCGACAATGTCTTGTTTAAACCAACATATTCCTAATAAAGTCACTTCAATCCCTTGAAGGACTGTGGGATATAATATATTCCATTTAATTTTAATTCCCAAATGATACATTGCCATTAGAATTTTTTAATATATTTTTTTTATTAATGATGTATTTGAAGAAAAGCTTTTACTTATTTCCGAATAATTTTGTTTTTAAATTCTGGTGCCATTCAATAATTTCAACACTTTAGCAACATAAGTACTTTGAAAAGTGTGTTTTGTTTTGAACTCTCTTGGTCACAATTATTCAGCGACAAGAGTATGCATGCATTTATTTTAAATGCTAAAAGCAACAACATAATACAAATTAATGGGTTGTTTGACATGTTTCGACTCACTCCGAGTCATTTTCAAAAACAAATGAGAACATTTCATAATTGCACGGGCTTTGAAGTTATTATTTGAAATGCTATACTTTAATTTTCATATAATTTTAAAAAAATTACGCACGTTATCTTTTACTTTTACTTGGTTGTTTATTTTCATATCTGTAACCATGGAGTCACTCGAGCCACAATTTCGGTTAGTTAAAAGATGCCGCATCGTTTGGATATCCAAATAAATTTCAATGAAAGTAAAATAATTTTTCCCTCCAGTCTTTACTATCCATCCATAATAAGAGTAACCATAGAGATACTAACACGCAAAAATACAATATGTAACAATGTAGTGTCTTTTAACTTACCGAAATTGTGGCTGGAGTGACTCCATGGTTACAGATATGAAAATAAACAACCAAGTAAAAATAAAAGATAACGTGCGTAATTTTTTAAAAAGTACATGAAAATTAAAGGATAGCATTCAAATAATAACTTCAAAGCCCGTGCAATTATGGAATATTCTCATTTATTTTTGAAAATGATTGAGTGAGTCGAAACATGTCAAACAACCTAATAAAATTTATTTTAATTTGTACTATGTTGTTAATTTACACCTTTTAGCATTTAAAAGATATTATAATTTATTATAAGAGTATGCATGATTTAATATCGTAAAAATATGTATATATATTACATCCAAAAACATTTAAAATGTTACTTCTGATATAACATAGTTTATTCTGATCTGAAACCTTGACATGGCCTTATTTAGTATATCGATACCTTATTTAAAAGTATTGAGTATTTCAGTATTTATTAAGTATTATTAATGATATCGTCAATGTTATTTTCACAAAATATTGTTCTCGTACATTACTCTCTTGACCTTTCCTTTCACATTAATTTTTGGATGTTGCACAATATTTCAAAAAGGTCTGCCTTTTCCGCATTAATCACATCACTTTATATCGCGTTTGGTACAAAGAAAAGAAACTGTCCAGATCTTTTCCTAAGAGATGGTTTTGCAGCTTCGTTTCTTCTGCCAAAAAGGATGATAAATGACCACTATCACTCAGAAAACCCTCAAACAGTTTCTCGAGGCATTTAACTGAAAATGACCCGTCCATTTTATCTTTCTGGAATTTTTTTCTTTTCAAACTTTTCTTTTCTCACCGAAAAGTTATTAAAGAAATGATTTTCGGCATTCTAGCACACATTTTGAGCTACGAGTGGGCGTGGCTAAATACTTTACAGTTGAAAAAAGAGAAAATCCTTTTTTTAAACATTTTGAGTCAACTCTTTCGAGCCAGAATGGAGCATAGTATTGGTGATTAACGTATCCAAAACATATCTGACATGCGTTTTTTTTTTTTTTTTTTTTTTTTTTTGTAGCACACCTAATTAACCTTTTCTGAAATGTTAGTTATTAGATAGTTCGTCATCTAGTTTAAGGTAATTTTGAGAATTAAATAAGTGAATCTGAATAAATAAATAATTTTGTTGCAATCTGTACCATTCTCCGTAAACCACAGGAGTCCTACAAGTTATGTCTCCATTCCATATAAAAATTTCTTAAAAAAAAAAAAAAAAGTTAAATTTATTCAAATCAATTAATATTAGTACAGCCTTTAAACCTCAGACTGCTATAAAGATTATGTTATGCAAATTAAAGTCTAAAAGCTCCCTCATTAGAGAATACCGATATAGTTTGTAGCAGGGTTGGCATTAATCGATTACTTTTTGAATTTATTGATTTGTCGACTAAACGTTCAATCATATGAAATTTAATCATGATGAATGTAATCATGATTGAAATTGAAAAAAGTAATTATATGTACAATTTTTTTATGATTAATTCAATCTGAACTAATTCAATCGCAATTACTTTAATCATTAATCTAATTACACAGACGAAAATTAAATATGCCCGCCATTTACCTTTCTTAAATTCGCTTACAAAGCTATGATATTGTTATTAAAGGTCACTATGCGATTTTCCTTATTGAAAATTATACAGGATCGCATAAAATTATCCAGATACACGCAGGTCAAAATGTGTAAATCATTTAGATTAGAAGGGACAGTTGAGTCCTTTTTTATAAAACTGGTATATTTTTCTTTTGTAATTATTATAGGCAAAGGAAAACAATGTTATCAAATAATTTAATTTTCAATAAACTAAATAATTGAAATAAAATTGAATTATGTTTATATCACAAAAAATGTTGCAACAAACTGGAGAAGAAAGAATATGTTATAAGCAAATTATAACAGTTCAATGTTGGCTATCCATCATAAATTTATAAGAATAAATCATTAGCGTTGCTCTTTATTCTTTTCCCTTTCCCCAAAATGAATCTTTGAAACTTACTCACAAACCAATTGATATCGTCAACATACTCATAACATATTTGTAGACAATTTTTAAACATTTCGAAGAATTATAAATGAAAGATTCGGAATCAGATAACTAATTTGTTGGCTATACTTGAAAGCTTGAAACCTTCAAAGTAATGTCTACAGTTTTGTCCAAAATTCTTTAGATCAATGAAATTTTATAGCCTATGTGTCGCTATTCTATTATAAAGGTATTCTACTATAATTTTTATCATAATAGCATAATTTTGGTAATGTAATAGTAATTATCATAATTTTGAGCTAATCTGAATTGTAAATTTGAGTCTTATAATGAAAAATATAAATAATTAATATTATAAATATTTTAAAATGTATAATACAATTAGACTATTTTTACCAAAAAAAAAAAAAAAGAGAGAGAGAGAGAGTTTTGATATAGTGCAAATGTAACACATCGTGTTGCTATAAAGCTAGTTTTATTAAAATCTGCCTGTTCGTTTTTATTGCATTGTTACTCCTCCTATAGAATATGGAACGATGGGCAATATCAAAAACAGAAATTTTAAGAAATTTTTGTTATTTATTATTTTTCTGATTAATCAATCAATATTTAGTATTTAATTAATAATCATCTAATTATTTAGATAATGTTTTTTCTGTGTGGTAAAAACCAACTGTGGTAGAGCGGGCGGCGGCGACAAAAATGACTACGTCTTCGACTTAATAAATTAATAGATGAAATAATATGACTTGCCTGCCTCGGTATTTTAGTACGATATGACCAGAACGGGAGGATTATGTACCAATAGGCGATTTTGAAGGAACTATTATGTTACCGATTTACGAGAAGATTTTTTAACATATCACATATCTTGACTTGTACAATACAAATTTTGCCACCTGCCTCCTGATATCTTGGTACGATATTAGTAGAATGGAGCGTCAATTCGTTATTTTAACTGCACTATCACGTTTTCGAGTTACGGCATGAAACTTTAGCGTGCGATCTTTCTTAACTAGTACATTTCAAATATTTCAATCTGCTTCGTGATACCTTGATATGATATGAGCAGAACGCAGCACAAATTCGTCATTTTGACAGTACTTTCGCACCATCAAGTTGTAATATGAAATTGTTGCCAAACTAAACCTAAAAGCGGCTGTACATATATAACGATATTAATATTTTGGTAATTTTGGACCCCCTCACCCCGTTTACGATATCGTATGTTATCATTCTTCGAACCCCCACCCTCCCTTAATGATATCGTTATGAATTTATGCAAATTCTTTTATTTTACAAGTATTATTCTTTTTATGCGTTCGCAGTTCTATACATATATAGTTATATATTTATTATTCGCATAGTTTACGGACTCAAATGAAGTCAATAAAGTATCGCTATTATAAATATGAAAAAACTTTATATTAAATGCATCTAAAAGAGATAGTTACTATTAAAAAGTATTAAATGACAGCTTATTGTCACATAATTAATGCATTCTACAGTAATATTGTCTTTTTGCCTATGCCACGGGGAAGGTGAAAGAACGTCTTATCAACAAAACAAGTGCACAACATTATTTTTTCTTTCTTTACTAAACTAGTAAACACAACAAGTATCATTTCAAACATATTTCGCACCTGGTTTCTCCAACAGCGATATGCACATATGGAACAAGAACAGGAATGACAACAATACGAATGTTGGCGTATTCCATATTTTGGAAGGAGAATTTATAATCATTTAAAGGCTTTAATAATAACTTTATATTTTCATTAAAAATTAATATAAAAAAAATAAAAAAGATAAGATTATTTTGATGCAAAGAAAAAGTTACAAAAAACTTGTTTTGGTTGGATTAAAAAGGATAACGATATCAAATTGCAAACTCCCCCTCCTCCTAGAGATATCTTACGATATCAAATGACAGACCCCCCCCCCCTTCCCCCCTAAAGTGATAACGGTATATATGCACAGCCACAAACAATGATTTTTTAAAACCCCTTGAAGGGCAGTGGGATATAATATATCCCACTTAATTGTAATTCCCAAACGCCATAATGATACCGGAATTTTGGAATCAAATTTTTCATTTATAATATCGTGAAGAAAATCTTTTACTTATTTACAAATAAATTTGTTGATAAATCCCGGTGTGAATCAATGATTTCATAATTTTAGAAACATAAGTACTTTTCCCTGAAGGGTTAAAATATTTATTACAGTCTGAATGTAAGAAAATCCCCAGTCCCCACCCTTTTTTTCTTCAAACTGCCGGAATTATCACAGAAGATTCTACCGGAAAATTTAAAAGTAATTTTCATTAAGTTAAGCACACTAATCAGCGGACTCAATCAGGACAGGAGTTTTTAATTCATCAGATAACTTCAGTAGTTTCGAGCTCATTCATTATTCACACACTTGTTCGATTGTAGCCATATCGTACCACTGGCTTTTCTTTATTGCCACCATTTTTTTTTATAAAGCCAAATTCGCCTTATTTAATGACAGATTGAATAAGACGAACACAAGGCGAATTATACTATTTTTAAAAAGTGGTGCCTATCAAACAATATCAAATATGTAGCCCACTGGTAACACTGTATCGTACCCTTTCCCGAAATTTCTGTTTAAAGCCAACCTGAAAAGCGAGCTGAACACGAGGTATCACACCCGATACCCGAACACAACCCAAACTCGAATTGAAAGAATATTGATCTATATTTAAAATATATTATTGAAAAGTAGTCTGTAATTAAACCTCTAATATCAATTCTATCATTTTTGCATAAAAATGAGCCTATATACACTCATTATATTAAAATATATAGTTTGTTTTATTTGATAAATATTCAGGACTTTAATTTGAAAAATTTGTCAAACCAAGATCGATCTCAAATAGTAACAACCAAACACAAAATATTTAAAGTCAACCCTTCCCAAGTCAATCCGCATGTTGGGTCAGGTAAAATTGTACTCGACCAGATACAGGACTCTAGCTGAGAACCCAGGGGGATAAAGCCGTTGTCATCGAGACAGTCTCGAGTGTCATCGAGTGTCTCGATGGCAACGGATCGGGTCGGTCGACTGACAGTGACGTCACGCGAAAATTTTCAAAGCGTCATTTGGCCTTGACTGTCTCGATGGCAACGATCGGGCTCGGGCGGGCTCGGGCTATGATGACACAAAATGTTTCGGGCTCGGGCAGGCTCGGATTTAAAATTGTCGGCTTCGGGCGGGCCTGGACTCTGAAAAGAGAGCCCGAACTCATCTCTATAAGGTATCCCATAAAATGTATATTATATGTAGATTAAAATTTCTACGCTAATATCATAAAGATAGTAAATTAACCTATATTCGTTAAAATTAACTTGTACTTCAGTAGAATATGGTAAATTGTTATTCTATTGGAATAAATTAAACTCGAGTTCTGGAAAATGTAAAAATAAAATAAAATAAATGCATTTTATCACATTTAATTATCCTATTTCACATCAGTCAAATTTGTTCTACCAATTTTTAACTTGAGTACGGCTGCCATACAGTTAATAGAGATAAAAATAAATGTTATTTAAATTTAGTTATAGTATGTCTTGCTAAGGGGCGTTATCAGCGTTATAGAACATTGAGATGGATCTAATTTTAACTTGGGTGTGTATGTGTAGTAGAAAATATTTTAAAAAATCATATTAAAATTTTAGTTATGCAATTTCCCACCAGGGGCGCTACCAGCTTAAAATAACCTATCAAATGGAAATTTTTATCTATTTTTTTGGAGTTTAAATTGCGTATTTATGCAATTTCTTAGCATGAAGAAAACTCTATCATGTGAAATTTTTTATAAAAACATGTATAATTGGTATTACTACAATATTACAATATACAATGTATAATTGGTATTAATACTATACACTTCAGATAAATATAGAGATTTGTTCAAGGCCGAAAATGACCAGCACTAAACGTTAAGTTATATTTCCTTTCGTCTTTTATTCGAATAATGATGTCGTGTTCTTGCTCCAAATGAATTGCGCCTATGATTATCATAAAAAACGAACCTTCAGAATTGGGTATTCTACTGGAAAAGGGCAAAAGGTAAGGTCGTTTTTTAGGATAAAGAACGACTTGGTTGTTCGGTCCACTGATTTCTGAATTTATTTAATACAATCTTTCACGAACTGCTACTTTTTTCACCCTTTTCTACGTGAATGTTTTAAAAGGCCTAAAAACGGAAGTTTTATGAACTGACAATGGTTCAGATGACTCGCGCATGAATGGTTTTGCGATTAAACAGTTGATAGAACTAAGGCAATTTTTAGTTTATTTTCTATCTTTTATCAGAAAAATATATGATTTAAATTTTTTAATTATATTAAGAAGCTATATTATAAACAGGAAACGGCTAGTCTATTTTACAGGTACATTGATAGTACATACGATTTGGTATTTGTTTGTTACAAAAGCCTTTTAGTGCTTTTTAAAAAAACCTTAGCGCAATTTGGGCTTTACAAAGTGAGATTTGTTGCCAAATAATACAAACAGCTATGAAAATCAACCTGATGAACTTTTATGCTTGTTTATGCAATGTCTTCTATATATATATATATATATATATAAACATTTTATTCATATAAATGTTATTATTGTTTTATATATATAATTTAAGTCTCTTTCTATATAAAAATAGATAAATGACTTCTTTATGTGAAATAAATTGTATGAATATTGAAACAAATTGCATGTATGTATTTGAAACAGTGAATAGATTGCCAGAGAATATGTATGAAAATTGTCCTTTTTTTGCCAAGAACGTTTTCTCTATCTCACCGAGGCCCCTATAATACACAAGTACTTACGATTTTTTAGGTTTTTGAATTTTAATCAGAATTCCCTACAAAAATCTTCACTGATAATATATATAAAAAATATTTTTCTAATATTGTTACTGCCTATAAAAATCGACTAAAAAGCTAACAATCAGACCGATAATTATCTGTTTGTTAAAAGCTGTTAGTGGTAAAAAAAAAAAAAATGTAGCTTGAAAATAGAGATAAAAGGAGATGAATTACACTATATATTTCACATTACACTAGCCAACAAGTTTTATCTTTTTCCCTTACATTAATAAAGTGGGTGTTTTTAATAAATTTGGGGTGCTGATTTCAAATATGCACGGTAACAAATGAAACAATTGAATATAAGCAGGATAAAAAATCAACATTATTCGTCAATATTTTGCAAAATGGAAATAAAAATATTTACAATAAATATCATTACAATCCATCCAATTAGTATAAAAGCTAGCCCTGAGATGTTATTGAAAAAAAAAGTCCATAAAAAAATAGAAACATATATAAGTTGAAATATATACATTTATTTGAATTTTATACATATGATACGCTCCAAATTTATACAGTGTGTACAAAACCCTCTGTACATTTCATGTTTAATTCCTAATGTACACTTGAAAATGTATAAATCATAAAATATGTTGACTATCGCAAACTATACGATAAAGAACTTAAATATATATACATCGGCAGATTGAAATAGTTTTACTAATTTTAGTTTCAAATTTCGTATATTTCCATATTATAATTAACATGTTCGTGAGTAATTCTAATGTCATTATTGATGGCGATGATCGGGCCAATAACTTTCTCTTTTAATGCAATTTTTAACTTCTAAATATCGCACAATTTAAATTTTTATACCGAGAAAATACGGTAAATAGGTACACAATAAAAAAAAAAGTCCTTCCGGCCTGTACCGGGTGGAAAATGTAGCTTTCATTGTCCAAGTTTTTAAAAATTTAACCCATTTTACTCAAACGCCCGGAGCTAAAATGCGTGGAACCCCATTATTCAAGATTCAATCCCGGTTTTCGCTAATACTGAATATGAATGTGAATTTCGGCATGAGAGTTACAGCATAACAAAAATCAGATTGTTTCAAAATGTCAGCCACTCTAGAATTTCAAACTGCTATATCTCAGTCATTTTTGGTAGATTTCGTAAGAAATACTACCTATTACATTCTCACCTAAGTTGGAATTTTTGAAAAATTTTTGCATATCTACGCCGATCATGACTCCCAGAACCCAAAACCACCCCCAGTTCAAAACTTTATCTATCTATCTATCTATCTATGTCACTTTTTTATGAACACGATAACTGCAATAATTATGCACAGATCTCTTCGAAACTGATACATAAAATCAAGGAGCATAAAATATCGGTCAAGTTCGTTAATGGGCAAAATCGAACCGAGGGGAGGGAGGGGGGGGGGCTTTTTGTGAAAACAGAAAAAAACCCATAATTTCTTAATTATGATACGTATCGAATCCGTTTAAAGTTATTATTACTTCTAGGAGAAGAGCCAAAAATGTATGTATGACAGATTTTTGATATAATTAAAAATGGCCCCAAGGGGGGAAAAAGGGGCGTGTTTTAGAAGAAAAAAATTCATGATTTCGTCAATTCACAAGATATCAAATCCACTTAAATTTATTATAAATCCTCTTAATATTATCTAAAACTTTTACATTGACAAGTTTTTTATAGGACCAACCCTTATAGCAAAAAAAAAAATTAAAAACAAAAAAAATCCTTGCCGGCTCCGCCTGCAAACAAGTTATTTTTCGAAATAGGTGGTTCCAACTCCGGCATCTTTTCGAAACTGATACATAAAATCAAGGGGCATAAAATCTTGGTCAAGTTCGTTAATGGGCAAAATCGAACCGGGGGGGGGATGGGGGGGGGGCTTTTTCTGAAAACAGAAAAAAACCCATAATTTCTTAATTAGGATACGTATCTAATCCGTTTGAAGCTATTATTACTTCTCGGAGAAGGGCCGAAAATCTATGTATGACAGATTTTTGATGTAATTAAAAATTCCCCAGGGGGGGGAGGGGAAGAGGGGTTTTAGAATAAAAAAAATCATAACTTAGTCAATTCCCAAGATTTCAAATCCGCTTAAATTTATTATAAATCCTCTTAATATTATCTAAAACTTTTATACTGACAAGTTTTTTTATAGGAAAAACTCTTATAGCAAAAAAAAAAAAAAAAACCTGCTGGCTCTGCCTGCAAACAAGTTAGGTTTCGAAGTAGGCGGTTCCAATTGCCGCATCATGGCAAAAAGGTCATTTCTTCCGCAATTCCCAACAAACAGGCGCCCCAGGGTCTGCGTCTTTGAAATCTACCTGTGCCTGTAGGCCGAGCCGTCAGGGATTTTTTTTTTAAGATAAAGCCAAAATAAAAAATGTTCCTGCATCCTTGTATTACGATCTAACACTTAACGGAAACAACTTTTTCAATTTTTAATATTTTATACATCTTTTTGAATTATTATTATTTTTTTAAATTTAACTTGCCGCCATTTTCAAACAAGATGCGAATGAAGTTGGCCAACGAACTCGGTCGAAACCTTGGTATGTTCTGTACACATGATCAGTCACATTCATATCGGTTCTTAAATGCGAGAGTTAGAGCATAATTAATATCAAATTGTTTCAAAATCTTCAAACCCTAGAATTTCAAACTGTCATATCTCAGCCATTTTTTAAGATATAGCCAAAACAAAAAATGTTCCAGAATTCCTGTATCACGTTCTAACACTTAACAAAATAATTTTGTTTTCCCTTTTTTTTTTTTTTTTTTTGTATATTTATTTTAGTTTTAAATCTTTTAGTGGCCGCCATTTTGAAACAAGATGGCGGACCAAGCTGGTCAACGACCTCGGTCGAGACATTGGTGAGCTTAATACACACAATTAGTTTCATCCAAATTGGTTTATAAATACGAGTGCTATCGTATGACATGGATTATATATATATATATACAGGGTGTTCTAGAAAGGACTCCCCAACTTTTAAATGACATAACTTCGAAACAGTGAGAGATAGAAATGTGAAACAAGTTGAATGTTAAACAGATAAGTCTGGAATTTGTTATACACGAATGTGAAAAAATAGTTCCAATATTGGATAATAGGTGGAAGCACAAGCACATGGACCTTTAAATGGTACTCAGAAGGACAGAAATTTCATTCGTGCGTCTGTTTCATTGCTGACACGTGTAAAAAAGTTGTATAGAATTAGAGAATAATTCGGAGTTCAAGAATATCATGCCGTATTCACCATATTCCCCGGATCTGAATCCATGCGACTTCTTTTTGTGGGGTTACTTGAAGGACGCTGTTTATTCTAAGAATTCCCAAACGTTGGAACAGCTCTAACAATTCATCTGTGAGGCATGTGCATCCATTTCAATAGAAGTATTGCAACAAGTGATTTCGAACGTTACCTGTAGGTTGCGTCATGTTGTTGCTGAAAAAGGTAACCATATCGAAACCATTGTAATGTGATTTTTATCTCAGTTCAAACAGCTCACTTTCAGGAACTATTTCAAAGACACAGCTTTGTGATTGCAGCGCCCTCTCGTGTCCAATATTGGAACTATTTTTTTAAATTGATGTATAAAAAATTCCAGACCTATCTGTCTAACATTCAACTTGTTTCACATTTCTATCTCTCACTGTTTCGAAGTTATATCATTTCAAAGTTGGGGAGTCCTTTCTAGAACACCCTGTATATCAACATTTGAACGAAGGGTGGTTTGGGGGTCTGGGGGTCATGATGAGTTTAAATATGTCAAAATGTTTTGGAATTGCTTTCCTCCGAACGGCTGCAATAGGTAGCTTTTTGTAATGAAAGCTACCTAAAAAGGTACTTTCAAATGTAATTTGTTTGAAAACAGCATCTCAATTTACTTATTTGTTATGGTTTTTCGCTTTTACTGCAATTTTATAACTTCTAAATATCGCACAATTTAAACTTTTACACCGAGAAAATACGGTAAATAGAAAAAAATAAGTACTTTCAAATGCAATTTGTTTGAAACTGTATCTCAATTTACTGATTTGTTATGATTTTTCGCTTTTACTGCAATTTTTTAACTTCAAAATGTCGCGCAATTTAAGTTTTTACACCAAGAAAATACGGTAAATATAAAAAAATAAGTACTTTCAAATGTAATTTGTGTGAAAACTGCATCTCAATTTGCTGATTTGTTATGGTTTTTAAAGTAATTTCCAATCATGATTTTTTTTTTTTAATCTATCTTTGTAGCGTGTAGACTTATAGATTACGGAAGATTAATCCGTTTGCACATGAAACAATATATATAGTTCAGAATTTGTTTCCGGCTAATATTTCGTAACGGAATTAAAATTTCACCAATAAATAAATAAATATATAATTAAATAAATAAAATATGCAAAATACAAATTTAAGATATATGTAATCGAACTAACTGCTTAAAAAGTAAAATAATCAATATGAAAAATACGATTTGGCGATATCTTCGGGAATTAACATCTGGCACAGTGTTGAATTCAGGGGGTGGCGCGAGGTGGACATTCACCCCCAGAGCATTGAAATGCCCCCTCCCCCCAGAAAATTTGAGATGTTATGCTTTTATGGTTAAAAAGTGCAATCCTCCCCCCCGTATTCACAGAAATCCTTCCCGGAGAAAAATGTCTGAATTCAACATGCGGCTAATATTATAATATCGCTTTACAAAGCTTTATTTTAATTCATAACTAAATATTTTTCATATAAGACTGCTTTCTAATGTTGTTAGTGAACAATCTAAATATGTATATATTAAACGTGGGGGGGGGGGGGTAGTTTAAAAAAAATGGTTTTCCTTATGTTCTGCACATTGGGCAGTATGTTCTGTAACTTCGGAATCCAGATTCGATCATCTGGTCACAATAATAATAATAATTTTAATATTTATCAGTACATTTAAATGGTATACATTAACAACCGTAAAATATGCACTATCAACTACGCATAAATCGAAATATTTTTCTCAAGTTATTGCTAGTGGATTTCTCTATATTTAATTCCTTGATTAAACTTCTGCAATACAAAAACTTTATAAGTAATTTTGTTTTTGCGACTGGAATTCCAATAAGAAGAAAAATAGTAACAACTACAATTTCCCTGAATCTTATTTCGTGTAATTTATCTTCATTATAACTACTTTTTATTTTATTTTATATTATTATTTGGAGTACTCTTTTTCTAATCTGTTAATGTTTTTTTTTCCCATCTGTATTAATTATTTATATTTTATTCCCACAAATCCGTACCCTTAGACGAAATCCTGTTTGATTTATTCCACCTGTCACTTTTAATAGAAGCATTTTATTATTCGTATTGCGATTTGCTTTTAGATCTATGGAAGGACTTATCCGTTCGTTTGCTAATAAATCCGGCATGAAATAAAACATTACAATTTTCCTTTGCTTTTCAGCTAATGCAACTTTTGGGGATTTTTAGACGATCCTTCGATTAACGCGGGGAAAATTTCGATTGGCGCGCAAAGCACGGAATGTGCTTTGTAAAAACAGACAAATGTCTCTTAATCTATGAAAATGTGAAATAAACACGAACGAAAACTAGTCGTTGGGGGCCACCGTAATACTTACCCATCATGGATATGCATAATATAAAATAGGAAAATAAAAACATGTATAAACTATTTATATAAAATGCATTGCAATTCGAATAAAATCGTGGCTCGATGACGTCATAAACTTTAAATGCTCTATTACTCCAAAATTGATGATCCTATTAACTAACGGTATACTGCATCGGATTAAACGTCTCATTTCCAATTAAAATATATCTTTGAATTGAAATTTGAATAAAATACAGGGTCATGAAAAATCGAAGAATGTGGAAAATAGGATAACAAATATCTCGACAACTCATCATCCGATCGACTTCATTCTTTATGCAAAATTTATGTTTTTTTATTGTCTTTTATATCCACTCCTTAAAATAAGCAATTTCGAAAAATTTTATATACCTTTTATCAGAACGAATATTTCGAGAGTCCGAGAAAAATAGTTCCGGATCATCGAGGTTACTGAAATTCAATAAGCTTCTTCCCATTATTACATACTAAGTACACACCAAATTTCAAGTCCCTATCTCGATTTGTTCGGGAGATAGAGCGTTTATAGACACACAGACGGACAGACAGACAGACGTACGGCAAATTGTTTTTTCTAAAAATGTTTTTCGGAATCTCCAGAGTCTGAAACGTGTAAATCCGTCAAAATTTTTTTTTTCGATTTTCAAAACGATTACAAGACTTACCCTATACTACGTATGATGGGTAAGTAATAGACAGTTACCTCTTTCAAGTTCCCCAGGATCTTAAAAATCTTTCCTTATGTTTCGAAATCTTAGAAATTAATATAATTTAGAGATTTAGAGAAGCATTTATAATACAAAGTTTTTTTTTTATGCCCCCGATTTTCGAAAACGTATCCGAGTGCATTTTAGATTGTATTAATCAGTTTTCTCCAACCAGAATATCGGTTTTTAGAATATCCTATCCATTCTCATGTAAAGATTATCAGCTGCGTAAATGAATTTATATATGCAAGAGTAACAAAATAATATTATTTGTAACCTATACTATTATTATAAAGAAGTAATGTTTGTTTGTTTGTTTGTAGGGGGTAATCTTTGGAACTACTGAACCGATTTCAATAGTGACGGTGGCAAATTGATGGTGACAATTCCTGCTCAAACATAGGCTATATTTTATGTCGGTGCCACTATCCCCAGGGGGGTGCAAGAGCGAAAAATGTTCTAAAATTACGATTACGATTTTGCGATACTGAAGGAGCTAGAAACTTGAAATTTGGCATGGTTGTTACTTATAAGATGTAAATGCTCTCTAAGAGCAAATTCTAAAAACATTCGAAATTACAATTTCTATTGAATATCTGGACCTACACTGCCAAAAAAAAAAAAAAAAAAAAAAAAAAAAAAGAACCGTTTTTAAATGTGATGATAGGGCTGGACGATATAAGAAATTTAATATCGCAATATATCAATAAGTTAATATTGATATTGCTGATATATCACGATACTAATTTAAAGGGGAGGGGGGGGGAGAGTAAGAGCATTTGCTATTTTAAGATAAATGATATGATATCAACAATTTAAACACAAAACCTAGTTGAATGCAATGAATTAAAATTTTTATATCTATTTGCTCATAGAACATTTTTCACTTATATATTTTTTAAAGCAAAATATTTTAAAGAAAGTAAACTAATTGTTTAATAACTATTTTCATTACCATTACTTTCATAAAGCTTTTCTTTAAAGATAATATGCCTCCTATTCTTCTCATTTTATTCTAATAATATATATTTTTTTTAAGTCTCATTTTTACCACTATGATATGATTAATATATGATTAAAAAGCACTGTTAATAAAATGAAATTCAAGGTTGTCCACATAAAAATGTATACAATTTTCGTTTCATAGAATTTAATTATTTGTTTAAAAATACCAAGTTTTGTTTTATTTGGTCCAATTATAGTTTGGGGGAGTGAGTCTGATTTCGTTTATTCTGTACACGAAATGGGTCCGGGCCAAACCACCGATACATCACGATCCTTTCGTCATATATCCTTCGTTTAATCTTGGCATAAAGAAATCACTCCATCCTGAAAAACTTCATTTTATCAATGATCATTATCGTTTCTTATTTTTAATTTAGCAAAGGATTACCTTGGATGACGATATGAATTAAAAAAATTTCAAAAATATCGCGTATTTTGAGAAATTTACGATTTACTACAAAATTTAATCATGTCGACCATGTATTTTTTGTTTCATTTTTTTGCGTTAATTATTATTTAACATTGTTTAAATTATTTAATGCATCTCCCAGTGAAAAAAAAAAGTCTTCTTTGCTGAATAACTGATAGATATCCATTCAGAAATTTAATTTCCTAATAAAAATCCACTAGAATAAGCAATAAGTTAAATTTCGATAATCTAGTGAAATTCAGTGTAAAAATTTTCAATGCATTTAAAGTACTTTTTTTATGAACAGGACAACCAAAAAAGACATAATCTGCCCAATTCGATACGCTTATTTTAAGCTCAGATATAAATTCCTTCCGAATTCAAGAAACCGCACTGAATAAAGCAATATCAATACTACGCAATAATCAACGCTCATCTTTTTCGACATGACATATAAAAATCCCAGAGATATCGCAATATGTCTGGACCAATCACAGCAGCCAAACAAGGAACACGCGATTATTGTTAAATTGTTATTCAGTAGCGAAAATGTTATTCAATATTTATCTGTAACGAACAGTACAATTTGTGGTTTTAAAAAATTGAATGTATTGGGATATAGTGCAATATTCCTTTGATATAGAGAGATAATCAGCTGAGGTAGTTTTTCATTTTGGATGAAGTATGGCAGTGAATAAATAGATGGATCGGATGAAAAAGGATTGAAGGACATATTGGTACGGAATATTTGTCGCTGTTTTTCGAGGCTCGAAATCGCGGTGATAGTAAAACAAAACAATATTATTGTTATTGAGATATATCGGCTTAGTCATAGTTTAGATATCGTTATTGCGATACTTAATAAATATCAATATTTAACCGATGTATTGATAAATAATCCAACCCTAGTGATGATGGCAAATTGATGGTGACAGTCCCTGCTGTAACATAGGCTATATTTTATCTCGGTGCTACTACCCCCAGGGAGTGCAGGAACGAAAAACGTTCTAAAATTGCACTTTTTGCGATACTGAAGGAGCTAAAAACTTGAAATTTGGCATGATAGTTACTTATAAGATGTAAATGCTTTCTACGAATAAAATTAAAAAAATAATCGAAATTTAAAAGGATGAAGTGGGCGAAAAGTGTTCTCAAAATATTCTAAATTACAATTTCTATTGAATCTCTAGAACTACCGAACCGATTTCATACGTAATGGTAGCAAATTGATGGTGACTGCCCCTGCTCTAACATAGGTTATATTTTATGCCTGTGTCAATATCCCAGAGGGATGTGGTAGAGAAAAACGTTCTAAAATTGAAATTTTTGTAATACTGAAGGTGCTAGAAATTTGAAATTTGGTATGGTAGTTACTTACAAGAAGTAAATGCTGTCTAAGAACAGTTTCTAAAAAATTCGAAATTTAAAAGGGTGAAATGAGCTAAACGCGTTCTAAAAACATTCTAAATTACAATTTCTGTGGAATATCTGAAACTACAGAACCGATTTTAAACGTAACGGTTGCAAATTTATAGTGACAGTCTCTCCTCTATACTATGTATACTATGCTCATATAGGCTGTATTTTATGTTAGTGCCATTACCCTCAGGTGGTTGCAGGAGCGAAAAACGTCATAAAATTGCAATTTTTGTGATAATGAAGGGATTAGAAACTTGAAATTGGGCAAGGCAATTACTTATAAGATATATATTCTCTCTAAGAACAGTTTCTAAAAAATTCGAAATTTAAAAGGATGATATGAGGGAAATGTGTTCTAAAAACGTTCTAAATTACGATTTCTATGGAATTGCTAAGGACAGAAACTTGAAATTTGGCATGATTGATACTTTTTAAGACAAAATTGCACAAACAGAACAGTTTTTTTTTAAAATCGAAATTTAAAAGGATCAAGGAGGAAAATATATTTTTACGATTTGTTTTTAATACTGACAGGATTAGAAACTCCAAATTTGGCATGGCGGTTACTTTTAAGATACAAATGCTAGCTAACAACAGTTTGTAAAGAAATTCAAAATTTCAAAGGGTGAAATAAGCGGAAAGCGTTCTAAAAACGTTCTAAATTGAGATTTCTGTGGAATTGTTAAGGATAGAAACTTGAAGTTTTACATGGCTGTTGCTTTTAAGACATAACTGGTCGCACCTCAGGGATGTATATAAATTTCAATATGTTTTAAATTGTGTAACATCATTAAAATAAACCGCAAATGTTTTTTTCCCATACACCGTAATGTAACGGAATACTTTTGAGTGTCCCTGTAATGGAACTATAAATGCTACACACTTCATTTTCAATACCGAACATGCCATGGTAAACCTCAATACCATATATCGATTATATGGAAATCCCACTATACTTACGCGGGTTAGGTCACGGACAGGCGGATAGACTAAAAACCGAATTCATAAACACTTTTCAACTATGTTGAAAAGTGTTAAAAAGAATCACAAGTAGCCATTAGAAAAAAACAATGTTCAATTATATTATCTAAAACATTTTCCCCCCATTAAAATCCTTTTCATTGATTTAGCCATTATTGCCTACTCTTTTTTCTTTTTCTCGGATATGCACTGATAAAACTAATTTTGCTTAATAACACACACAAAAAAATTTATCACTGAATTTGGCGTTGCTATAGGAGAGAAATTATCGTCATAAAATTATGTTTCGTAATATAAAATCGATTTTAAGGCGTACTAGTTACGCTATTTATTGTAAGTGCTATACCAATTTAATTTGCATAAAAAAGCTGTTTTCACTTTAAGTGCCATTTTGATGGAATATAGAAGATTCAATTTGTACTAAAGTAATCTAGTTAATATAAAATGCATTCATAGTATATGGTGGGCAAAAATGTAATATATAGGTAATGCCATTTAGATCTGAAAACATTCTCATTCTGAAGCTATTTTTATATTTTTATCTATCATAAACTAAGTTGATGTTGTGTTTCTTTTATATTTAAAATAGGTTACTAGATTTTTAACACTTCCAACATTCTTGAAAAAATTTTGCGACTTGGTTTGTCTGTCTGTTCATGAGTCCGTTTGAACATCGCTTTATCAGTGCTGAAAAAGTTCTTTAGAATTTTTTCGATATGCAATAAATTTAGAAATACTTATTGGCATACACTGCAGCTTTTCCTACAAAAAAATGTATGTATATCGTTAATGTTATTTTACAGGCGACACAAATGAATTGGGATACATTACCATCTATGGGTGGTGATTGTTTGGAATGCATTTATGATTTCGATTTGCCTTGTTGCCAGATCCTGGTCTATGTATCCGTGCTCAAACTTTTGTTAAAATTGTTACACAGCCACAAAATTTACGAATGATGTTAACATAATCTTCAGTATGTTTCTTATCGAAACATATAGCATGTATAGTGTGTTTACATGGCGATAAAATGAGTTAGAACATTTTTATGCCTATGGGTGGACAACTGTTTGGAATACATTTATGACGCCTGTTTGATGGTCTGTGTATCGGTTCTCTAACTTTCGTATAAGTGGCTGGATAATCTCAAAAGTTACATACTGTTGATTTATACCGCTTCTCTCTTTTGAAAATGTGGGTGCGGTGTTTATAGTGCAAATAATTTAATTATTTTTTTTCCTTATTTAAAGAAGGTTATAATGTTCTCAGGATCCCCTGAACTTTCACCTCTCTAGGAGAGCCGACCAGTACATAAAATTTTCTATCGCTCTCATAAACTCCATTACTTGTACTGAAAAATCTTTTGGTCTGACATTACAGAAATCGTAAGTCTCTGAGCTCTTCGAATTTTGACGTTATATTCAACAGTGGAATGCAATAACTCTTAGAATACTTGAAACCCAGAAATGCTATTTCAAAATCCTCTCAGAAACCGCTATGCTTAAGTACCTACGACAAGAGGCGATTTCCGGGATTTCCACAAGTTTCCTGGAAGCAATTCTCTTGCTTCGCTGGTGTATGCGGAGGCAGTCCGGTATAGAAAGGACTTTTATCTGTCAAAGTTTAAGACCCTGGACTCTTCTGACTTGGTTAAGTCAGGTAGAATACAAGAACTGTATTCTGTAGTCCCTCAATTAATCGCGTGACCCACGAGCAGGGCTAAGTTGCTGACAGGATAACTTATTTAGTCTCTTGGTACAGTTATGTAATAATCCAAAATCTGTATCTGTTATGTGACTATCATGAAATAAAAAACGTTTAAAAGACCATCGGATTCCTGACATCTCTTCACAATACGTCACAATATAGAGCTTTAGGCTACACAAAGGCGTTAGCTTTAAAATATAATAAAATCTTGTTTATTAGTGTTAAAATAAAAACTGCAGATGGGACAGATCTTTTATGTTTTTAATTGAAAATATCTTTGCAATTTCTCTTCGTTCTTTTTCCATTATCAATGTGCTTGTTCCTTTTCCATGATCAGAGTTATTTTCGTTGTATGAAGTGACATGCAAAGCAGTATGTCTTTTAAAAGAGCAATAAGAAATCAGTATGATGTCATTAGTTCACGATAATTTCACATTTTATAAAAATTTAAATTCTTTGATCGTAGATTATATTATATTTTAGAAACTTCTGATTCAGCTAAATATAACACACATAATTAATAGGGTAAATTGGGTGAAGATGCCGTAGTTTTTGATTTAATTTTTTATAAAATCGCCTGTTGTTTTTATTTGTTATTCATTAATTTCTTGTTAAACTTGATACATTTATGTATGATTTAAAAATGTATTTCATTTTACAAATGTCATAGAAAGCGTAAAAAATTTTGCTTTTGTAAATGCTTGCATTTCGGCATCTTACCCCAATCTTGGGGTAAGATGGCCAACTACATAACAACTACATAAAGAAAGAGCGTAAAATATTTTGGACTCTTACCAAAGATGTTAAGACGAAATAGCAATAGAAAAGCACTATTTAAAACTTAAATAAAACAACGCAAACTGGAATTAAAATATCAGTAGGGAATCCTCTTTCACTCGACTGAGTGGCGTTTCCCTACAGCGTCTGCGCATAGGAAAATCACGTGACACGGCATCTCATCCCAAGTTACCCTAAATAGACATTTAAATTAAGCAATCTTTCATTTGCGGAGCCTCCTATAATTTTAATAACATTGGTATTTCAACGAATAAAGTTAACAGTTACTCATTTGCTTTAAAGAAGGAAAAAGAGTAGCATAGAAAAGATTTTTGTTATTCGTGTTTTAGGTTCAAGTAGCATAGTTGAGGTTTATTCCAACATTGCGAAAAACCTTAGATGTCGTCCGGGTAGCTTAGTAGGAGGAGCGGCACGGCAAACCAAGGTACCCAGGTTTAGTCCGGGATATTTTTCGCTCTGTTGAAATAAACCTCAACTATACTACTCCAACCTTGAATATGATTTATCTGGGGGGGGGGGGGGATAAGTAATTTTTTTCTTCTCTTCATTATGATCGGATTTTTTTTAAATATTATTGGCGTACTTTTATCATACATGTATGTAATGCCTTTTTTTTTTTTTTTTTTTTTTTGGGGGGGGGGGGGGGTAACTGGAAGCTAGAAATATATCTATGCTGTATCTACTCTTTACTATATAAGTAGTTAAAACAATGTTATTAGCACCAGAACTTTTTATTCTATAGCAAACTAGTTTTGGAAGCATTTAGCGTACCTTCATCAGCGCGTAGAATGGTGGATTTTTGCTCAAATATATGGAAGAGAAGCGGATTCAACGCATAGGTTTCTTTCTGCTTTTCATCCATATATTTGAGCAAAAAACCACCATACTACTGATGAAGGTACGCTAAATGCTACCGAAACTAGTTTGGAATAGAATATAAAGTTCTGGTGCTAATAACATTATTTTAACTACTTATATTGTATTGCGCCAAGTATCATCTTAATTGTTGCTACTTACTATGTTTATTATGTCTACTTGTGATTGGTTGTTAGCCTTCTGAAGTTTTCCCTCCCACTTGTTCCATCCTTCTTCCTTTCTTTTCTATTTTCTTACAATCTTACACCTGCTTTCAAAGTGGAATCATGTCTTTTTAAGCTTGAAGAAAAAATATTTATTCTTTCGAAACTTTTTTTTTTTTTCGTCTCTTATGGTATATATAACGGGTTTTTTCCGTTGAACAAATAGCAAAAATTTTCGACATTTTACTTGCTAGTTATATTTTATTGATTTGTTAATTTTATTTTTCATTTCTGAGTTTATGTATACATCAAAAGAAAAGTGTCCAGTTAAACTGATGGCATTGAGCTCTCAGGCTACTCACACTAATAGTATATTATACTCTTATTTCAAAGAATAATGCCCCTCGAAAAATAATGAAATGGACAATAAACCTGTAAACCAAATTTGAAGCAAATCGGATAATTCTGCATGAAATACCCATGTAGCTAAATTAAGGGTGGGATTAGCCCACACTCCCTTTTCCCACCTTTATACTTAACCAATGAAACTCCAAATCTAATGAGGGAAGCGCCTTACCAGAATAAACCTATATACCAAATTTTAAGCAAATCAGATAATTCTGCATGAAAAATCCATTTATTTAAATTAAGCCGGGGGGGGGGATTAGACCCCGTTCCCCCTTTATACATAACCAATGAACCCCCCCCCCCCAAAGCTAATCAGGGAAGCGCCTTATAAGAATGAACTTATATACAAAATTTGAAGCAAATCGGATAATTCTGCATGAAAACTGATTTATCTAAAATAAGGCTGGATTAGCCCCCGCTACCCCCTTTATACATAACCAATGAACTCCAAAACCATCCAGGGAAGCGCCTTATCTGAATGAACCTATATACAAAATTTGAAGCAAATCGGATATTTCTATATAGAGTTATCGCGTTGCATACATACGTACATACGTAAGTATATACGGAACCTGCGGACACATTAGCTATCAGGCTTTGATAGCCTGTGAGCTAAAAACTAAACGTATGTGACATTTATTAAAACGATTAATATAAAAAACTTGTTTCACATTAATTTTAACACTGTTTCACTTTTAATGCAAACTAGCTACCAAATGCCAAATTTACAAATCTTTATTTTCCATATTTTCCATTTTTAACCAAGTCTTTATCTATTGGTTAAACAGAAAATCTTAAAAATAAATTTTAAACATACAAAATTCTTGTATAATTTTTAATGCTTTTTTTTTACATCAGCAATTTATTTCAATTTTGAGAGTATATTTATAGCAATCTTACAACTGACTTTTACAATTTATCAGAGGCAATTTGTACGTAGAATTTCACTAGCAGCAAATATCGACTCAGGCATTATTTTCCTCTTGACAGTTTATAAAAAAAAGAAATGAGAGATGTACACAAAAGCTGTCACTTCTTGTCCTATTGAAACTCTTAATCTTTTTAAGAGTCCAACCCACTACTCGTTATTTCCTTACATACAGACCTTGCTTGAGAGAAATTTCCGAGAAAAACTCAATAAGGTTTCTGATTGTAGTCATAGAGATATTCTTGGAAATAAAAGTAAAAATAGTTTCTTTAAAGACACTCTTTTATAAGCATTCAATGTTTATCTTTAAAATCACGTCATGAGTGCAATTCACATAGTTCCAAAGAAAGTTTCTTTTACAATACATTAATTTGGCATTATTGAAAATTCACCGCTTTCATTTATGTTTGATAGAAAGCGATAATAATTGAATTTAATAAAAGAAATTATAATTTTTGCTCCGTTTATCTTTTGAGCTATGGCAACAGGAAAGAAAAAAGCATTATATTTAAACTATCTATTCCAGATTTATAAATCATTTTCTCAACGTATCATAGTAATTTAACTACTATTAAACTATTAAATAATAAAAGGATATATAGGACAGAAGCTATTTACTTAGCTTCCCCTATTTAAAATAAAATGAGAACACATTTTTGACATCTCAAAAAGCACTCAGAGATTCTTATTAGAAAGAAATTTAATCTTTGCTTCGGTTTTACAGCATGGAGGATATAACACAAACTATGTACATTTTGAACTAAGAATTACTATTTACAACATTGTTAAGAGTAGATGAAATCTTTTTCCACATTAGTTGTTGTTTGCGCGCGAGATAAAAAATACACCGTTTCTGGCAGTCATATTTTTCAACCCTCGCATCTCAGGTCTCAGCGTAGAATACATCGCAAAGTATGTCCGAAAAAAAGCTATCCGCAAACGTACACAGGAAGAATGAGTTTTTAGCCCGTGTAGTGCTGCCATCTACTGAGTTAAAGTTTAACTATTGCATGTGTTACAAGGGTATATTTTTAATTATTTAACTCCATTGTTTCTTTTAGCTCGTAAACTGTAGTAACCATAAAGAATAGTCAGCGATTTATTCCCTGCAGCTGGATCACAAAAATATGCCTTAAAATAATTTAATAATTTATAATTAAGTTCTTAAAATATTAAAATGTTGTGCTGTCATAGGAAACACACCTGCGAACATAATTTTTATAATTCTAGCTGAGAAGTGAGTAAAGAATCGATTAAAAAATTGCATCATTACAAACAAAAAACAAGTTAACCTAAATTTTTCAAAAAAAAAAAAAAAAAAAAAAAAAAAAAAAAAAAAAAAAAAACATGATGGAATGATTAATCGAATATTTCCGTCATTGATGTTTAAATAAAAAGTAGTAAATTACTCCTTTTTTTGTCTCAAACATTTAATTCTTGTTAAATTAAAATATTTTGCGAATTTTTTCTTAATTGCGAAACTTCCTTGCTTTGTTTTCTTATACACCAATACACCAATATATTTCTACCATAACACCAAGATAATTTCTTATACACCAATGCACCAATTACGAAAAGTTTCTTGTGAAACTTTTCGTAATAGGTGCATTGCATGCAGAGACGGATCTAGACTAAATTTTAGCCGGGGCAAGATTGTAAATTTGCGCCCCCCCCCCCCTTTGCTCCCAAGAATATCAGAATAAAATCTGCGTAAACAATTGCTTAAGGAAGTAATATTAATACTCAATACTCAAAATCTGTATTTTTACTATGTATTTTTCCTATATAAAAAGTACAATATTACACAATACAAAAATTACAGAAAATATACCGGTTTTAACATCTACAATACCCTCTATTCAAGATTTACTTTGCGAGTTTTCTTTGATGCAAAATTTTTTATTATGTCGGCATAAAGTAATTTGCAAGCTATCTCATTTTCTAAATTTATTATACATAAACTGGATAATCGTTGTT
The DNA here is from genome assembly GCA_963931845.1 of Maratus michaelseni. Lineage (NCBI taxonomy): Eukaryota > Metazoa > Arthropoda > Arachnida > Araneae > Salticidae > Maratus > Maratus michaelseni. Next base: position 40,661,775 of record OZ007596.1, read on the forward strand.
CTTTTGTTAAATTTCTTGGATATCTTTTAATCAATTTTAATTTACTGAAACTTCTTTCATTAGAAGCGACGGATACAGGTAGTGTTAGTAATATTTTTAGACAAGTAGTTAGATTTGGATAAGCATTTTCGACTTCCAGAAGAAGTTCCTCTTTATCTATATCGTTTTTATACCTATTTGCCAACTGCTCAGTTTGCGCTTGTTATGATTCTTTTAGGAAATGCTTTCCATGAAGAAAACCAAACATGCCATAGATAATTTGAATAGCTTCAAATCTGTTTCTTAATTCAGTTAGGATTCTGTCCACTACTTCAACGATCTTTAGTTTGAATTTCTCATCATCATTACTTTAATCTTCACAGTAATTCTTCTTATGATTCTTTTAGGAAATGCTTTCCATGAAGAAAACCAAACATGCCATAGATAATTTGAATAGCTTCAAATCTGTTTCTTAATTCAGTTAGGATTCTGTCCACTACTTCAACGATCTTTAGTTTGAATTTCTCATCATCATTACTTTAATCTTCACAGTAATTCTTCTTATGATTCTTTTAGGAAATGCTTTCCATGAAGAAAACCAAACATGTCATAGATAATTTGAATAGCTTCAAATCTGTTTCTTAATTCAGTTAGGATTCTGTCCACTACTTCAACGATCTTTAGTTTGAATTTCTCATCATCATTACTTTAATCTTCACAGTAATTCTTCTTATGATTCTTTTAGGAAATGCTTTCCATGAAGAAAACCAAACATGCCATAGATAATTTGAATAGCTTCAAATCTGTTTCTTAATTCAGTTAGGATTCTGTCCACTACTTCAACGATCTTTAGTTTGAATTTCTCATCATCATTACTTTAATCTTCACAGTAATTCTTCTTATGATTCTTTTAGGAAATGCTTTCCATGAAGAAAACCAAACATGCCATAGATAATTTGAATAGCTTCAAATCTGTTTCTTAATTCAGTTAGGATTCTGTCCACTACTTCAACGATCTTTAGTTTGAATTTCTCATCATCATTACTTTAATCTTCACAGTAATTCTTCTTATGATTCTTTTAGGAAATGCTTTCCATGAAGAAAACCAAACATGCCATAGATAATTTGAATAGCTTCAAATCTGTTTCTTAATTCAGTTAGGATTCTGTCCACTACTTCAACGATCTTTAGTTTGAATTTCTCATCATCATTACTTTAATCTTCACAGTAATTCTTCTTATGATTCTTTTAGGAAATGCTTTCCATGAAGAAAACCAAACATGCCATAGATAATTTGAATAGCTTCAAATCTGTTTCTTAATTCAGTTAGGATTCTGTCCACTACTTCAACGATCTTTAGTTTGAATTTCTCATCATCATTACTTTAATCTTCACAAAGCTCATCAAAAACCTCTTCTTTTTCTGTCTGCCTCGTTTCCCTAAATTTTGCCTCAACACCAATATCAATAGCAATACCATTCACATCCTGTGTTGCATTAGTTGCAATACTTGCCCTTTCTGAATCTACCATATTAACCCGTTCGGGACCATGGGTCCATATATGCACCCTCAAAAAGAGCATACAGAATTTATTTTAGGCCCCAGTAAAAAATAAAAGTAATATTTGCTTTCTCTAATTAGAGCATTTTTGTGATAGTTTAAGTAAAGGTAGCTTTTTTTAAAAAAGTGGTGCCAACCGAATAAAATTTGTGTAAAAGCCGCCGGTCCCGAAGGGGTTAATGAGACCATCTAAGTGTTTTACAGACTTATCAATCGTCATGTCTTCCCTTTGAGAAAGTTTGTTCACTATATCGAGTTGAGTCAGCACTTTATGCCAGAAGCATGTCATCACTATGAATTCAAATTTGGTAATATTAAAGAGTAGTGAAGAAGCTTCTGTTTTTGTTTCAGGAGTTGCTAATGGGTCAGTTTGTAATTCCTTTAGAACATTTATGATCTTTCCAATATGTTTATAAATTGTTATTACAGATTCACGTTTTGATGACCACTGAGTAATACTTTGTAATTTTAGTGAAAGAGGCACATGTTTTCTTAGAATGTCCCATCTACTAGTTGAGACACTAAAATATTTGTAAAGACAATTTAAGATACCAAAAAAAGTCTCGGCTTCTGGTAAAATTTTGGCAGCATTTACACCAACAAGGTTGAGGGTATGAGCAGAACAAGGAACAAAAAATGCTAAATCATTTGCTTGCAATATTTGGGTTTGGACTCCTTTATATTTTCCGGACATATTGAAGCCATTGTCATAGGATTGGCCCCTACAGTTATTAAAAGCTAGATCATCGTTTTCTAATTTCTGTAAAATGAGTTCTGTAAGGGCTTCTCCAGTTTTCTGGCTGACATTGAAGAAGTCAATAAAACCTACTGTAACAACTCCTCGTTAGCCTTTAATAAGTCTAATTAAATCTTCTCACTCGCTTTTCTTTAATCTTACTCATATAAAAAATCTGAAGTGGAAACCATCTGTGGACCCTTAATCCGCAGAGAAGAGCCGCCACCATGTGTTCTGCATTAAAATTCGTCTGTTCAAACCGCCAGATCTATAAGAGCTATAATTCCTAACAATCTTGATATTTATTACATTTCAAGTAGTTATAAATTCGTGTCGCTTGCTAAGAAGTGACGTTACAGGAACATTTATGTTCTCATATATTCTAACCACTTGAGTTGTCCTTCAGGCACTACAGATATCAAGGACCTCTTCATATTCTGAGAGACGGAACACATGTACTTCAAATCTACCTACATATATACGAAACGGGCGGAGGCCTGTGGAGGATTCTGACTTCAGTTGCGGCCAAGCAACTAGCTCCGAGATCTCTCTCGTGTGAGAAGGTCCCCTGTATGCGGCCTAAGCGCCGGGTAGGCAATAACTATGCCTGGTATTTGAAAGCACTCTGAGTCCTGGAGTGTAAGAGAGCGCCTTGCTCTGAAAAATCTCTACCTTGAGAAACTGTATGTTTCGGCCGCCCAGTGCCGAATAGAACTAATCGGATATCCTGACACAAAATTCCCATGTTAATGCTCACATGCTGGCTTATGTAATTGTGTTGTGTGTACTGTGAAAAAGTAACGTAATTAAATCCATGTTTGCTCAAAACTGTTTGATGATTTAATACTTACGCCACACTACAATTGACCTACATTAGAAATAAAGAAGCAAGCATTTTTTTTAAGCGGGAAACATTTTTTCAAATAACTATAACTTTTTAAAAATTATAGTAGAACTGTTATAAACTTTATTCGTTATTGTACGTAAAAAGAAACAGGAGATTTGAAGCGAAAATATAAGCATTGCAAGAAATGTAAACAATCATGACGATCTCGATTAAAAGTAACTTTTAAATTTATTGCTATGTTAACCTATGCCGTTTAAATTTAATTAATGTACTTTTTTGCTTCAAAATTAGTACAAGTGGCGTGACTGTGAAGCACAACTTTAGTTAACATGTTTTGTTAGATTTTAAACATTTCTAATGAAAGATTTAATTAACTTTTAAAAAGTATAGGTGCGATATTTCGGAAATTAAAATTTAAAAGGCTTATTAACAACTGATATACATAAATAAAAACATAAAACTGATTCCCATGGATAGAAAACCTTTTTAACTACATAAATAAAATGTCTTCAAAGGACCAGAACGCGTTGAATTCTCAACAGAGTAAGTTTCGTTTTCATTTTTTAGACAAAAATGTCTGTTAATTACAAGAATATCTAAATTTAGAAGAATTTAATAAAAAAGCGATTTATAATTATTTTCTTACATATCAACTCAGTTATTGCATAGAAAAGGCGATTTTTAGAACATAAATAATACATATAAATTGTTATATGGTGTAGCACGTATAAAAAAAAACAAGTAATTTGGTTGCTCTTCTTTCTGTAATAATCTCCCGAATGTCTTTTAGACATAACCGAAATAAAATACTGCATACGCTGTGAAGCAACATACAGGGTGGCCATAATTAAACTGCAAGTGTTCAAGGGGTGCTGGAGAGAAAACTACCAGATATATTCCAGTGAAATTTGGTATCTACACGTTTCAGAACATGCGCAAGTCAAATATGCAAAAAGCAATCACCATTTTCACCCGATAGATGGCGCTGTACCGTATTTAAACGTTCACCGGTGGCATATACAACCTCCAAAATCGATAGACAGAGCATAATGACATTCTAAGAGGCATATAAACAATATAAAATAACATTTACAGTCTATCAAAATTCCATACAATTCTCTTCAGTAATTAAATTTTTACAGTAACATGTAATAAAAATTAGCGTAAATAAGATCACAAATTAAACAATCCATAAAGACGCTTTGGAAAACAAGCCATTATTTATTCAATGAAATTGTTACATGATGTTCTCAATGTGTGAACCACCAGATGCAACCACATGCTGAAAACCTAAAACAGCATAGTCCACCGTCGCATATAAAATCTGTGGTGTAACACACCTCACGTGTCTCGTTATGCTAGATTTCAATTCAGCAACAGAAGCATGTCGTTCTCTATAAACCATATCTTTCAGATGTCCCCACAGATAAAAATCGCAAGGGTTAAGGTCCGGTGAACGTGGGGGCCAAGCGTTGTCAAAACCTCTGCTTATGACTTGGTCCGCATCAAAGGTATCATGCAGCAATTTTTTAACATCTTTAGCGATGTGAGGGGTTGCTCCGTCCTGAATAAATACCGTGGTTTCTAAACAATGTCTCTCTTGCAATGCTGGAATCAATTGTTGTCTCAACATCGCACCGTAGCTAGTCCCTGTAACACTAGAGCGTTTGGGACCACTTGGAGCTGGGGTCTCAAAGAAATATGGACCCACAAGAAAATCACAAGTCATTCCACACCATACAGTTACATAATCGGAATGGAGGGGTTCTTCACGTTTAGCGTATTGTTTGTTCGTTCCCCATATCCTGCAGTTATGCGCATTTACACTACCTGATAGTGTAAAATGCTCCTCGTCTGTCCACAATATTCTCTGTATCCAAGTGTCATATTCGCTGATTTTCGACAGGACAAGGTTTGCAAAATCAAATCTTAGGGTGTCATCATGAGGTTTCAATTCTTGAAGAATTTTAATTTTATACGGATAACGCCGAAGAATGTGGCGCAACACTTTATGCACAGTTGACCAGGGTAGAGATAATGTCCGAGCCACACTTCTTGCGCTCACTTGTTGCAGTATACTGGCTCCTGAACTGCTACTCGTAGTCGCAATGGCGTCACCAATTTGTTGCACTTTTTCCGGGTTTACGGGCCGTCGCCCTCTTGTGCCTGAAATAACGCCCAATTTTCCTGATTCTTCAAATTTTAAAATCATATTTTTCAATTTATTGACACTCATTGGACCTCTTCTTAATCGTTTCATACGCCGGTATTCTTTCAGAGTAGCTGAATAATTGCTACCATTCTGATAGAATATCTTCTCTAACAATGCACGTTCCTTCTTATTCAGAGTCATGACTGGCATTTACTTAATGTATTGATGTTTTTATACTGTTCGATGGGCTTAAAATTTGCATATATGCCGTCGATAAGCATTGAAACACGGTATAGCGCCATCTATCGGGTGAAAATGGCGATTTTTTTTTGCATATTTGACTTGCGGATGTTCTGAAACGTGTAGATACCAAATTTCACTGGAATATTCCCGGTAGTTTTCTCTCCAGCACCCCTTGAACACTTACAGTTTAATTATGGCCACCGTGTAGAACGGTGCCATGAAAGAGATTAAGCAAAATCTTTAAATTTTAAATAAATACAAATTTCTTAAAAATACTGGTGGCAATGTGATATTTTATATAATGTAATACAAATTAATTTATTTTTTATTTCTGATCCTTATGCAACGAAAGTAAACCGCCGTTGAACAAAATAAAATTGAATATTTTTTCATGTGAATTTTTAATTTTCCTTTATTTTTAATCTTTTATGATTCCTCATTTTTGCGCCCTTCCAAGTCTTGCACCCGGGGCAGCTGCCCCGGCTACCCCCCCCCCCATTAGATCCGTCACTGATTGCATGTACTGTGTTTCATATTAATAAGTATTTAAAAAAGTTAAATTTAAGAAATAATTTTTTAAAAGCCATCTGAAAATGTTCAAGAATAAAAGAAAATAACGATTTTTTTAAATACTAGGGGACTCTTTCCTTTACGAGCAACGCACACCCCCGTCCGGACAATGCAGGCTCTAAAACACGCTAATTTGTTCTGTTTAAAATATATTACCCGATTACGGAAGATTACATGATATTATCGCGACCAGTGACAGTACACTGTAGAAAAACTCGTCTTTATACACGAAATTATTCCTCATCGGGAATCTGTATTTGGGGTTGCATTCATTTCCCTTTGACTGGGGGATTTTTGAGTATACGCAAGCCCACATCCAAGTTTGTCGCGACAGTTGACTGATGTTTTCACGATTCATTAAAAAAGATCAGTTACACATTTGAAAATCAGATTAGCTGCGTCACGGACTTTTAAAATGCTTAGAAGAAAAGTTTTATTTTCGATCAAATTAACATCAGTTATCCGCGTTGGTCTAAAGGTCTTCACTGCACCTGCCGGGGCTTGACCCATACCCGGCCCGACCCGGCAAAATGGAAGCAAAATTTCTAACGGGCCGGACCGATAAAAAAAATTTAATGGGCCAGCCAAGCTGATAAAAAAATAAAGTGGGACGACCGGCCGATATAACAAATTTAAAAGTTTCAAAGTTCTAAATTAATAATTTTTTTATATTTTTGTCATTGTAAAATGTTCTAAGAGATAATTGTTAGTGCATGTTTTTCTTAATTTCGCATCATTCTTTTTTTTTTTCAAAAAATAAATAGCAAAATTATAACATAAAATTGAGATTTTAAAATATCATTATAATGTTGTGTCTGTCGACACAAAACCTGTACCGAATGCTCGTGTATGTATCAATTTAAATATATATCATAAACAACTATTTTATGTAATATAATTGGAAGTATAATAGACCTATGGCTTTGAAACTAACTTTTTTTATTTGCTTACCCCAAGACGAGTTATGAATACTGCGGAATTAATATAAATTTCAATTTGGAACTCTGCTAAAACATTCTGCCTATGAAATTTATTTCTGACTTTTTTTTAATCATTTCAAATTCTTATTTAAGTACTGCCTCATTTCTGCCATGAAATAATTCAATACGTTAGAGTAGAAAAGCTTTTTTGACTCGAAAAGTCTCTTAAGTAAAAATTGATTGCTTTTTACCAAATATTAATGGCAGGGGTATTTAAAAAAATTCCATTGAAAAGTTTTTCGAAATTCCTAAACAACTTTGTGGATCAAAAATGAATGTTTCTTTTAATATGATTGGACATTTCGGGTAAATCCACTCTTTAAATCAATGATAAATTGTATAGTCCAACAAAAAAAATTTTACTTACGACCATTGATTTGATAATAAATTTCTTTTCAACGACAAACAAATACCTTTTCAAATTTCATGTTTGGTATCAATATTTCCTAGAAATTAGACTGACGTAGAATGCAGGTTTCAAATATTAGATAAATTGAAAATAATATGATTTAATAATATCTTTTTGATTATGGTATCCTAACATATTCGCCATGCCCTTTTCTGTAAACACCGTACAACTGCATCATATACTTCGTTTTATGTAATTCGTTTTTGTAAAATTCATTATTTTATATCATTTTTAGGGTTTCGTTCATCTCACGAAACTCTATTGCTCCCGCTCCGTTGTCTGTCTGTCACTGAGCTATTCTCAGAAACTATGTAACTTACAGAGTTGAAACTTTGTGTATGCAGCTGAATACCAGTTATAAAGAGCTCAAAATATTAAAATTTGAAAAATTCGTATTATTTTAATAAATAGAGATAAAATACCAAAATTCTAACAGCCTTTTCCTATTAAATTGAAACGTTTTTCGTTATAGCAGATGCCAAAAATTAAAAATCCACGATGAAATTCTTTCTACAATAATTAATTTTCTATCAGACGATTTCCACGTGAAAAATGAAAACGAAATAAAAAGTTTCACCAATTGAAAAGAAGATTAATATGAAATAAAAATGATTGACGTCATAGTGGTAATAAAACGGACATTTTCAAAGATTTCTCAATAATACAAGGAGTATGAGTATGTGTATGTACACAAAGCAGATGAATATCACGTCATTAGAGAATTAAAAAGAAAATCTGACGTCCTATTGGAAGTTTAACGAATATTTCAAATGTTTGAGAATAATACAAAGCGAGTACCAATATGAATAATAAAGAATAGTAAATATATGAGTTTGAGAAACATACTGAATCATGATAAAAATCCGATTATGGAAATATTCGCATATTTTAACATTTCGAAGGTGTACAACATGTTTAATTCTAAAATTATTTTTTTATATCGCATTTAGTCCGCGTGACAGATATTATTATGACAGAATATAATAGCCAGCTTCGCCCGCTATCAGACTGGTTTGGATACTCGAAAAAACGAAAAAAGAGACCGTTTTTTTTTTTTTTTTTTTTTTTTTTTTTTTTTTTTTTTTTTTTGTTGAAATTTATTTGGATTTATTAAAGAAATGATAAAGTGGTTTGAAAGGAATATTGAAAGAAACCCTTTGAGCGATCTTCGATCACACTTACCCATATGTTTAATATGTATCTTTTGGTTTAGAACTCTTTATTCTGAATTATTCTTTATTTTATATCATTTTTTAATATATTTTGCTTTATAATTCTTTATTATAAATTACTCTTTATTTTATATAATTTTTTAATATCTTTTGGTTTAGAATTCTTTATTCTAAATTATATTTTATTATATATATATTTTTTAATATTTTTTGGTTTAGAATTTTTTATTCTTTATTTTATATAATTTTTTGTTTTACATGATTTCTTCTACATGAAATTATATATAGTTTACACAGAAGATCTTTCTTTTATATAATTTCAGTGAACATTAAAGATAGACTGTCAATACCTAATTTGCATTTCTATATTTAAAAAAAAAAAGAAAAAAAGAAAGGAATCGCATTGAGTTTTAAGCATTTTTTTTTTCGAAACCTAAAAAATGCTACTTTAAAAACATTTAAATTTATTCCAATGAAAATTATACGAGGGATAGTACTCAAATTTTTAGAAAGTAATACAAGAAATAATTTCTTTCATATATAGTATATGTTTTATTGCTTCTCAAAATACTCTCCCACAGCATCGACACATTTTTGCATTCGAATAAACCAATCATCAAAACATTTATGCAGTCTGAAAGTGGCTAACAGAAACATGGCATTTGTAAGCTTCAAAGGTTTCTTCCGAGTTGTTAAAACGTTGACCACGGATTTTATTTTTTTATGAACGGGAATAAAAAGTTATGTGCTAAGTCCGGTGAATACGGGCAATAAGTTATCATTTATATTGTCTCACGCTTCAAATAATCTCTAGTTAGCGAAGCAGTGTGTGAGCTGGCATTGTTCTGGTGCAAAATGGTGCGACGTTTAGAATTTTTTTTCCTTAGTTCTGCAACACTTTCATCAGACAAATTGTGGTATACCAAAGAGCATTGACTGTTTTACGATCGTCCAAAGGAGCGGTTGCAATATAGCCATATTTACCGAAAAATGCAGTAATCGTTTTTTTTTTTAGAAGCACTCCTTGCATGAATTACTTTTGTCGGCCTAGGATCATCTGGAAATCCCCAAACAGTCGATTGTAGTTTTGTTTCGGGTTCATAGGAATAAATCCAGGTTCCATCACACATTAGGATGTCGTACACATGTTTTGAGGCACCCGAGTTCAATTGTTTTGGATTTTCCTGGTACCATTTCACACGAGCGTCCTGTTCAGCTTTAGATAAATAGTGAGAGATTCATCGGGAACACACCTGTTTCACTTTTAAATGATGATGTAAAATTGAATGCACGCGGGTCCTTGAAATGTTCAAAGATGCGTCTATTTTATCATATGTCACATGACGATCAAAAGTGATTTTTTCGGGAGTCACAGCGCTTCTTGGTAGACCCTTCCGAACATCGTCACTGACATTCTTAGGGAGAATTCTTTAAATCAGTTGTAAATCGTTGCCTTAGATGATGCTTCGTTACCAAACGTCAATTTCATTCTATCGCTACACTGTTTCTGTGTCAAACCTTGTCTAAAGATGAAAAAAATCACGGCTCGAAGTCCACTCGACGCAACTCCATATTTAGCACTTCTGATTTTTGAAAAATCACAGTAAATAGAATTTAACAGCTTTTATTGTTCTGTAAACGCAGACATTCACGTAACTGTTCGAATTTTGATAAAAATCGTCTGCACTGGAAGCAGATGTTCTTTCGTTGCTAGATTCTAAAAACTTAAGTGCTGGCCCTCCTATTAAAATGAACTATATGTTTTTGTTTCGAGATTTAAATGATATTTTTCAGCCTTTTAATACAACAAAAATTTTAGATATTATAAAAATGTTATTATGAATTATTATGTTATTACGTTATTTTGAATGGTTATTATATTATATATTGTGTTATTATATCAGCAATTTTACAATGTCATTATATAAATAACCCACTTTAATTTGATAAATACCTAACTCGATAAAAGTACTTATTGTAACTTTAGTAGAAAATAGTATGTAGACTAAATTTATACAATTTTCTGAAACTGTATAATTGTAATATTTTACAGTTTCAGACAGTTATAAGACACTGTTTAAGGCATCATTTTTTAAGTTAAAAAATAAAATAAAATAATTTAAAAAAAAAAGTCTTTAACATAAAAAATAGCAACATTTATCTCAATTTCTAACTAAATTTTACATAAAGACATTCCTAGTTCATAAAACGAAATAAATGATGCATCCAATAAAAAAAAAGTAATAAGAATATGATATAATAAAACTTATAAAAAATGTACGTCTGGGATTTCTTAAAAAAAGAGACAGAGAAAGTTTCCAATAAGTTATTTAATAACACATTTTTTAATAGTCTTTGTGCGTTTGTGGAATTTCTTAATCACAATTTTTAAAAATGTCTAAAAAAATGTTCTCTTGAAATAAATATTTGAAAAAATCTTTCAAAATGTAGCATAGTACACAATAAACTAATTATTTAGGGGCTGAAATTGTTTCGCAAAATCTTTTCACTTATCAAAAAAAAAAAAAAAAAGAAAACACTTGTCTGAAAACAAAAGAAGTTTAATTTACAGTTTTTCATTTAAAAATCAATGAGAAAAATGCACGATTAACGAGCCTTTTGTATTTTATTTCCAAAACATGCTACTCTATTTATAGTAAAATCTTAAAAATGAAAAAAATAAAAGGGAAAGTGCATTTTTTGAACAAATTATCATTTTTGATATGTTAAAGAGCCGTGAAATTTTTATTTGTAAAGTGCAGTATAGCTTAAAAATTTTGACGCTCGATTTTCTTTCTTCTTCTTGTTTTGTTTATAATCTTTTTGTCTCCATGCGTTCTTGCTATTATATCCATTTAAAAAGACTCGTTATTTAAAAAAATAATTTGTGAAATTTTATTTTCTTATTAAATAAACGCTGATCAATTATTTCATGAAAACTATTTCATGAATAAAATTAAATTGTTGAATTACTTTTCAGAAAAAGTTCCAAAAATCTTGCTTTACACTGTAAAAAAAATTCGGAACATTTTAGGAAATTATCCCGAAACATTTCGCATATTTTACCGGAATTTCGAATTTCTTTATGTGCCACGTCATATCGGTAATAATTCGTGTAATATTTTTGAGAGGTTTCAACTTTTCCGTAAACTACATTCTGCGCATGCGTCCTTCATGTTTTATGTTCCATTAGCCATTTTTAAAACTAAAGAAGAATAAAAAACAGCTGCCTACGTACTAAGAGACAAATGCAATCTGAACAAATGCCATTCTTTATTTGGATATCAGGCGATATAGTTAATTTAAATATTTTATGCTTCATTATTTGAATTTTCATTTTATCTGTAATACGAAATTTTAAAATTTAATTGCTTAAATAAGACACTGAATAAAAAAAGTATATTGATTATTGAAAATTGGAAGTCTCACTACTTTGTTGTGAAACGTAACAGCAAAAAGCCGTGGCATCTTAATGCCACCACTTTTTCCGGAACCTTCCGGAATTTTTTTTACAGTGTATAGTTACGAATTTTAAAATGCTACTCTTACTTTATTTTCTACTTTAACCTTGCATTAAGTTTTTTGCTTCGATGTTTTTATATGTTGTTAGTAAATAATGTAACAACAAAATGTCTTGGATTTTATTTAAAGACACTAGTTTTCAGAAATAAATATAAAAATAAAATGCAAACAAATTGAAAAAATTATGAATAACCACACATCTTTTCATTTCTTAATTTTCAATTTTTTTTTCTCTTTTAATATTTTCTTTATTCAGTACACCATATCCCTTACAAATTATTTAAACACGTTAAAAAAAAATCAAGCTTTTGACTGAACCCTTTGTTTTTAAAACAATAGTAATTGCGTTCAGGAAAAACTTTCTAATAAAGAAAATTGCCCAGTTAAACTGAGGGCATTGAGCTCACAGGCTATTCACACTCATTGTATATTATGCTATTTTTTCAAAGAATAATGCCACTCGAAAAATAAAGAAATCGACAATATATTAAGGGGGGGGGGATAAGCACCCGTTTCTACCCTTTATACTTAACCAATAAACCCCCAAAATCTAATCAGGCAAGCGCCTTACCACAATGAATGTATACACAAAATTTGAAAAAAATTGGATAATTTTGCTTGAAAAACCCATTTATCTAAATTAAGGGAGGTGAGCCCCCCCTCGTTCCCCCATTTATACTTAACAAATGAAAACCCAAAACTAATCAGGCAAGTGCCTTACCACAATGAATCTATATACAAAATTTGAAGAAAATCGGATAATTCTGCATGAAAAACCTATTTATCTAAATTAAGGGGGATTAGCCCCCCCCCTCGTTTACCCCCCCACCTTTATACTTACCCAGTGAACACCCAAAACTAATTAGGGAAGTGCCTTATCACAATGAGCCTACATACAAAGTTGAAAGAAAATCGGGTAATTCTGCATGAAAAACCTATTTATCTAAATTAAGAGGGGGGTAGGCCCCCGTTTCCCCCCTTTATATTTATCCAATGAACCCCGAAAGCTAATCAGGGAAGTACCTTATCACAATGAGCCTATATACAAAATTTGAAGAAAATCGGATAATTCTGCCTGAAAAACCCATTTATATAAGGGAAGGATTAGCCCCCCGTTCCCCCCCGTTATACTTAACCAATCAATCCCGAAAACTAATCAGGGAAGCGCCTTAACACAATGAACCTATAAACAAAATTTGAAGGAAAACGGAATAATTCTGCATGAAAAACCCATTTATATAAATTAGGGGGGGATTAGCCCCCCGTTCCCCCCTTTATACTTAACCAATCAATCCCGAAAACTAATCAGGGAAGCGCCTTAACACAGTGAACCTATAAACAAAATTTGAAGGAAAACGGATATTTCTATGAAGAGTTATCGCGTTACGTACATACATACGTACGTACATACATACAGAACCGGCGGGCACCGGCGGTGCTCTCAGGCTTTGATAGCCTGTGAGCTAAAAACTGAGAATTTTTCAGCAACAGAGTTGCTTATTGTTTCCAGTACTCGGAAAACATCGTGTCATCGTACTAATATTATAAAGAAGAAACGTTCGTTTGTTTGTAAGGGGATCTCTGGAACTACAAAACCGACTTCAAAAGGAATGAAGGTAAAATGATGATGAGAGTCTCTGCTCTAACACCAGGTTATATTTTATGTCGGTACTGCTTTCACTTAAGCGGTTGCAGGAGCAAAAATACTTTCTAAAATTGCGATTTTTGTGATACTACTGGTGCTAGAATCTTGAAATTTGGCATGGGGGGTTACTTTAAACACACAAATGCTCGGTAAGAACGATTTATAGAAAATTCCAAATTTCAAATAGTGAAATGAGTGGGAAAAGTTCTAAAAGCGTTCTAAATTACGATTTAGTTGGAATTGCTAGAGTTATAAAATTGAAATTTCACAGGGCTTTTATTTTAAGACGTGAAGAATACTCACACAGAACAGTTGGTAAGGATTGTTAAAAAAATTCTTTGAGATACATTACATGTGTACAAGCAAACAAAAGTAATAAAATAATCAGAATTCTTCCACAATCTTGATTCAAATAAAACTATAAATTTAATAGTTAAACTATAAATTTAACAGTACAACAATAGTTTCTTTCTGTGATCAGTTTTATTTTATCATAAGTGATACTATGTTTTTCCGGCGATTGCAACAATAAGCAATTCTATTACTTAAAAACTAGTCGGATGTGTCAATCCCAAATATTTCTTCTATCTCATACATGTTAATACTTCAAAATTCGCTATCACAGCGTCAATAAAATAAAATTTTTCGTCATTCTGTTGTACGTCAGCTGCTTGCGAATCGTCCGGATACCTGGATGCGAGCACCTTTCGTTGCACTAGCATACGATGTACAACACAACTACGAAAAGTCCTTTTGGTCTGTGCAGGCAGGTCTATTCCTTAATTGTTGTATTTTTTTCGTTAATTTTACTAGAAAACAGGAAGTTAAAATGAGTGGAACCTGATTACAGAAGATGCATTCCCAGTTCTCATCAATATTGAATTTGAATGAGAATGTCACCAAATTACTTATATTAAATTACTCTTATTATGGCCAAGTTGGCTTCATTTATGGCAACCTATTTTTGTCGCCAAATTTAGTGATATTTTGGCAAATATCGCAAAATTTGGCAATATTTCGGGGAAAATCGCCAGAGTTGGTGAGAAATTGACGCTGACGAATATGATATATATAGTGTTAAACATGAGTTGGAACGATGGTTACAACAATAAAATAAAATTTCCGAGAAAGTTCAGTAAAACTCATAAATTAAACCCTTTTATGGAGGAATTCTGCTGTCATGTTATTTCAAAATGTCAACCACCCTAAAATGTCAAACTGTTATATCTCATTCATTTTTTAAGATAGAGGCAAAAGAGAAATTGCTCCGGAATCCTTGGATCAAGGCCGAATATTTTACGGAAAAAAACATTCAGAATTAAATTTTTTTTGTACATTTTTTTTTTAAAATTTGAAATCTTTAAATGGCTTTTCCAGCGCCAACTTCCGGCGGAATATCCCGACATTCAACTGGGACCGGCAGGCAATGGTCAAAAACATAAACAAAAAATTTAGTTCAATTCTCTGCATAACTTCATACACTTTTCGATGAAACAATAATGAAAATGGAACAAAAATCGTTATCACAACCCCCGCTTTCGTCGGAATATCCCCAAATTCAAGTGGGACATGCTAGCCAAAGCCCAAAACCTTTAAATGGAATTTCGTTCGGTTATAGGCATAACCTCATACACTTTTCGTTGATACAAAGAGAACATACACACGGACAGACAGACATTTTGTAAAAAAATGTTTTTCGGAATCTCTGACCCCTAAAGCGTGTAAATTCGTCGAAAACCGGAAGTCAAAAAAATTTTTCGATTACAATACTTTCTTCTGTTTTAGATAGAATAAAGTAATAACCTACAAATACAAATAAAGAAAATGCTGCATACAAAACTGACTCTATTGTACCTCTATTTACAAGACGTGAAACAAAACTGTAAAACTAGCCTATTGTTTGTTAACGTATTGCTGTTTTGTTTTTCTATTCGGGTGCTATTCTGAGAGAGGGAAACATTAATATAGATAATGCAGCCAACCTACAATTCCTTGTAAAGAAAAATGAAGACTGGGTGATAAATCATCTCAACAGTCATCGAAAAAATAATTTACGATCTCATTAGTCGAAAACCGATCTGCCTCTAAGATATCTTCCCTATGTGTTTATCCAAGAAGAGGCAGCGGTGAAAGAGTAATATGTATGTAGCTTTTTCTTATGAATAAAATTACAGTACCGTTGAATCTAGTTAAAATAGGTAGTATTATCCTCACAGATAAAGGATATGATTATATTTAGAGTTATATTTCTAAAAAGCATCTGAGACAATATTGTGAAAAATGGTTTCTTTACCATTTTACTAGACCATTATTTCTTATAAATGTGTATTTTTTTTTCAGCGTTTAAACACACAATATTAAATTCTGCGATTTTTACCGTTTTGTACTGTACGTTTTAGTTTTCGTTTCATCTATTTTTTTTTAAATTTATAATGTATCATTGTTACTTTCTCTCTAAATTTTATAAAATTTCCAACTGAATATTTTCATTTTTATCATTTTATGTTACTAAATAAAATCTAATAGGGAATATTTTTATGTTGATATGAAAAAAGAAAATTTTATATACACATACACACACACACATATATATATATATATATATATATATATATATATATATTTACTAAGACGATGACCAGTAGAAAGTCTTGTTATGTACACGGTATATTTTTATAGACAAGTTGAAATTCAATTCTTTGATTAACCATGTTAAGTAAAAATATCAATAGTACATGTAGATTCAAAAGTGTTTTACGGCTTTATAATAATCTTAATATTGAAAACTTTCGTATTTTCTGCAATTAAACATCACATATTTTAATTATTAGAAAAGTATTTATAATTATTTAAAAGTATTAAATTATTTAGAAAAGTATTTATAAAAAGTATAATAATCTAATATTACTTCACCAAGAGATCTGGAGTGGATCCACCTTTCCTCTATATCTAAATAAATGGGAATCAACTGAGTAATTAACATGTGTTGGATATATTCTAATCCATAGGAGTCAGTATCCAATACAGCTCTTTGGTAAAAGTCACAAATTAGTTCACAGTCAATGGTGCATTATTTATTTTACATTTTCATGACAGCATTTTTAGTATTGTTTACGCTTTCGTTTGAATGAATACAACTTCATAACATTTTTTTTCTCCTGTCTTCCTAACAAACAAGAAGTATATGATCCGTCTGCTTTTCCCCCTTTTTCCTCTTTTATTTTCAAATGAAAATAGATTTTAGTTTGATGTTCCCCTACATGGGTAGATTTTTAGTTTTCTATGAATTTCAAAGCTTTCAGTTGCAAAATCATGGCCAGCTGAAACAAATTAGAAAAAGTCTGTTCAGAGCACAGATTATGAAGGACTTTTCAACCCAACAAATATTCAGTTTCTTTTAGTTAAGGAATTTACACTCCTTTGTGTGTTTACTTTTTCTTTGGCGGCTCACTATATATATATATATTTAGTGAAACACGTCTATGAAGGTAGTGAAAGTACCAAGGAATAGTATTGTTATACATAGGTTATTGCTATAGACATATGAAAATAAATTAGCTGATTCACAATGTTAAGTAAAACAATAATGCAAGAGATTAAAGTTTGAAATTCTTTATTATGTTGTCAAATATGATACCTTTATTTCTAATAATTAAACATTAAATATTTTAATTATCAATAACATATTTATAATAAACAGTAGCTAACGTGCATAGAGATGTAACGTGAAACCAAATTGCCCATATCTAAATAATACGGACTCAACACAGCGGAATATGTATGGGATATCTTCTACCATATAGAAATCAATTTTCATTACTGCTCTTTGTTAAAAGTCATAAATTACACCAATGTCTATGGCTTTTTGTTTTATTTTACTTTTTCATGAAATATTTTTTAATATTTAAACTACGAAGTTAGTTTAGAAAATTCTTTCATTAAGAAATGTTATCCCGTTAAGTCTTCTTCAAACACAGATACGTGCCATTCTTCCACATTTCCAATAAGTGTTACGTATATTTATGCATCAGTTACTTGAATTCACGTTAAAAGTTGCTATAATTATTCCATAAGATACTATGCTCCCTACTGACGAGAGTATCAGATTTCTATCAATGACCAAACTATCCAAAAGTTTGAATTCGACAAAATTCTCATTCGTTTTGATAACCAGACGCAAATACCGCCATCTATCGTTATCTTTAACATCAACGTTACAGATGATTCTTTTAAGTTCCGAACCTGCTTTTGATGCGGATGAAGCAAACTCGCAAATCATCAAAAATCGAATAAAAGTGATCGCTATCATCGGAATATGGTATGCTAATATCAATTCTGCCGACGGTTTCTCAGTAAGCAAATTATATGAATGAAAAAACACAAATCCAAGCTCAATGATAATTACAAGAAGCAACATATCATGGAAAATTTCGTCGATGTCAGACGATAAATTTAAAAGTTTCGTGCATACTTCATCGAAATAATCGAAATCTACATTCGAAGTTTTACGAAGCCTCTTCTTAAATTCATTTATTATTTGCTTCAAAGAAAAACAAAAACAGCAAAAATAAACGGGAATGAATGTCGTTATGGCTCCCCATAATAATATAAAATGAGAGACATACACAAATCCCGTCGATGTTAGAGCAGTTAGATTTCCAAACGTAAAATTATTATCATGGCCGCTGAAAGTAGGAGAAGAATTGGGCAACAAATAAAGAAAAAAAACATGTAGATATGGTGCAGATATCATTAACAATAAGCATTAGTGTTAGCTGTGTTGTGTATTTGAAACTCATCTGTGGAATTACAGCAGTGTAAAGTTTTATCATGCGTTGAACTATGAGATTTAACCGATTTCCTTTAATGGAAAATAATATTCTGAGTAAGTATTCCAGAATCATGAGTATTATTAAAACATTTTCACTTCTTTTATTTTGCGAAACATTCACCACGTGAAGTAGAATAAAATACAGCCTATTGACTTCATTGATAACCATGAAAATTATTGAAACAGCATATAAAAATAAATTTTTGCACGACATTTCAAATTTCCCGGCAGATGCAAGACCATGAAAAGAAATATATACAGTGTCTCACAAAAGTGATGGGACACTTGTGCTTTATAAAAAGAAACTGCAATAAAATAAATAAACAAACATGTGCAAAAATTTTTTGGGTGTGTTTCATATTTAAAGTTAGTAACAATTATTACATAACATACATTTTGTCAAAATATTAAAATATTAATTTAGTAAAAATACAATTGTTCAGAACGGAGCAAAAAATGGCTCACATAAGTGATGGGACACTTACTTTTCCATCAAATATTTATCCACAAATTTTACTTTTTAAAAGGTTTTAATATTTTGTTGGATTTCCTTTTACTTTTAAAACATGATTTAATCTTTTTGGGATGGATTCGACTATTTTTTTTGTGATTTCTGGAGTGATTTTACCCCATTCTTCTTGAAGCACCGATTTTAGTTGTTGTTTTGAAGAAATGGTGTGTTTGCGAATTCTTGATTCCAATTCTTGCCAAATATTCTCTATGGGATTTAAGTCTGGAGATTGTGGTGGTGTTTTTATTATTTCAGGACAGTTATATAGCAGCCAGAGTCTAACGTTCAGAGCAGTGTGCTTGGGGTCATTGTCCTGGTAGAATTTAAAATCGTTATGAAGGTTCAATTTTCGTGCTGAAGATTTCAAATTTTGCTTTAAAATATCAATATACTTGTACTGATCCATTATACTGTCAATAAAAACAAAATTACCAACTCCAGCGGACGACATACACCCCCATACCATAACTCCTCCTCCACCATGTTTTACTGTTGGTACCAAGTTCTGTTTGCGAAGTTCTTCCCTGGGTTTTCTCCACACCAAGATTCTACCGTCAGAACCAAATATATTAAATTTACTCTCATCAGCAAATATAACTTTATTCCAGTAATCAGAATTCTTATTTATGTTGGATTTTGCGAAAGCTAGTCTGAGTTTTCTATTCTTTTCACTTACGAAGAATTTTTTCCTGGCTACTCTACCGTGATATCCAGCAGATCGAATTACCCTTCTAATAGTTTCAGGATTAACAATTATTCCATATAATGCTTGTAAATCAGCAGCAACTTTTGAAGCACTAATTCTTGGATTTTTTTTAATATTTCGAACGATAATTCGCTTTATTCCATTGGATAGCTTTGATGGTCAGCCAGGTCTTCTTTTATCCTGAATCATATGATTCTTTTTATATCGTTTAATGATATTGAAAACTGTTGAACGACTCAAGTTAACTGTTTCAGCAGTTTTTCTAATAGATTTTCCACGTTCAATATGCAAATTAATAACTAATTTTCGAATTTCAGGCGAAGTTTCTTTTCGTTTAGCATTCATGACTACACAGAGCTAAAAAACACAAAAATTCCAAAACAAACTGGAGAGAAATACTGCAGACGATTTTATAAATTATTGCCAATTGCTTTTAAGTAAAAATAAAACCCCAAAAAATATTTTTATTGCTTATTTCAGGCGATTTTTGTTGCATATATAATGGTGTCCCATCACTTATGTGAGCTATTTTTTGCTCCGTTCTAAACATTTGTATTTTTATTAAATTAATATTTTAATATTTTGACAAAATGTATGTTATGTAATAATCTTTACTAAATTTAAGTATGAAACACACCCACAAAAAAAATGTGTATATGTTTTTTTAATTTATTTGATTAGTTTCCTTTTGTAAAGCACAAGTGTCCCATCACTTATGTGAGACACTGTATGTTTAGAAAAGCAGGAATTTTAAGTAAATTTGTTGCCGAGCTTTTTCCAGGCTGGTTAGATGAAACATTTATGACATTGGGGTGTTTTTTTCTAACACTCATTTTTAAAAAATCTTCTGTTTTATCAGAGATTTGTTTACAAAGCGCAGAACAGGGTTATACTATATGAATAAATAGGCAAAAATCAGATTTTAATCCAAAGAAAATAGTGAAAACTTACTGCCACTTCTCTCAATATATAATAGATATATCCAAACCTTGCGCTTAACCTTACCCTCGTAACCTCGTCTAGCTTTTAACGTAAATGATAAAACACTGCGATTTGTTCACAGATTTCGACAAAATTTTATTTTGCGTGAAATCTCTGAAACATGCAGGTAGCATTTATGACGCAAATCATTCTTTTGATACACAATCGTGAATAGCATTTTAATTATGTCACCTCAAAGAATGATTTTCGATAAAAAAAAAATAAAAAAAATGTGAGCGAATAATAATTGTTCTCAATTGTGTTCCAAGCTTATTTTTACACCATTTAAAAACAAACACAACAGTTACACAAAAACTTCTTTGTTAAGTTCTCATTTCATTCTTCTTTGTTCGCAAAACTATTCTTGTTCGCGAAAATAAATGAGTTTCCAACGCCTATAACATTATTAATATTCATAATAATAATAGTTAAAAGAAGTTTGGAAAAGTTTGTTCATTTACATCGATTTGTGCAGTTTCGCGAATCACCTACTGTCGCTATAGTGACTGATTTATAAACAATATCAAAGATACCTATAAAAATTTAAAAATGTTCTTTCATGAACTTCCGATAATAAAATATATTTGACAGTTAAACATTATAAAAAAATTTTTGCCCTTGGTTACCATTTAGTGTAAAATGTTTTAGTTATTTAATCTAATCATAATAATATTCTTTTCCAACTTTTCTTTAACCTAGATTAATTTTATCACAATTATTCGAATTGGTAAATAAATCATATGAGGAGATGTAATCTTGTCACCTGGCGAAAAAGTCCGGGCCAGGATTCGAACCCGGGATCCCTTGGCTGAAGCTTACTCTACTAACTGAACAATCGCGGACGAATATGACTGAACTAATTCACTCAATTAACCTTAATGATCATAGGATCTGGCCTGATATCTGAATCAGCACAACAGAATGAATCACAGGTAATTTTGCCTCCAATAAAGTAGAGTATTGGCAGCTTCAGCCAAGGGATCACGGGTTCGAATCCTGGCCCGTATTTTTTCGCCCAGTTAGGAAGATTACATTTCATATGATTTGTTTAACCAATTAGAATAACTGTGATAAAATTAATCTAGTGTAATCATGTTTCCAGCGTTTACTGGAGGTCCCATTACCCGCGATTTATTCTGTTGTGCTGATTAAAATATCAGACCAGATGCTATGATCATTAAGGTTAACTTGGTGAATTAGTTCAGCCATATTCGTCCGGGATTATTCAGTTGGTAGAGCATTGGCAGTTTCAGCCAAGGAATCCCGTGTTCGAATCTTGACCCGGACTTTTCCGTCCGTTTGGGAAGAGTACATATCATATTTTTTTTAACCATCAGATTCAGGGTTTCTGAAGGGGAAAAATCAAAAACTCATTTAAAAGATCAACTGTTGTTCACTTTTTATTTCTTTCATTTAATATTAGGGAAATAAGTAATGTATAAATGTTGATGGCAGGTTTGTTTAGCCAAAGTGAAGCATCTCTTTTAAATTACAGTAAAGCGCAGATTATCCGAACTGGCGCTAATTCGGATAAGCAAAATTTCGGATAATTGGATAGGCAATTTTAGAGATGTTCCTGACTATGTCAAAATGGTTAAAATGCATTTTTTCGTATAACAGTTTTATAACAGTATAAATGTTATTTAATTAAATGTTATCTCGATATTCTTGAAAAAAAAAATAATTATGCTACTGCTACTGCCGTGATTAAATTAATTGTGATCTTTTAACTTTCTCAGCTTATACTGCAAAAACTATTGCATATAAAAACTGGTTTTTTTTATAGAGAAATGTTTACTAAACAAGCTGAAGTAGACAGTTTTAAATCGAAGAATTATTTTAAGAGCTATTTAATGGTGAAATCAGTCAGAATAGTTCATTTAAATAAGTTTTATAGGATCAAAAACTATGTATAGCAATTTAACCACTTTTGCAGGCACATACTTGACCAGATTGTGGTTTGCTGTGTGGGACAGCTTTTACTTAACCATTTTATATAAGCTGATTTTCAAATGTGTAATTGATCTTAATCAATCACGAAAACAGTCGTTAACTGTCACGACAGCAGTTGATTCGTTCTTAAGAATCGAATAATCATCCAGTCAAAGTGAAAGGAATGGCAATCCGATTACAGTAGATCGCTACTGGGCAAGATAATATCATTGAATCTTCCTTCTATTGACTTAGTAAAATAAAAATAAATATAAGTTACTGAAAGAGGACTAATTGCTTTAATTACTTTTAATTAAGCTATGGAGCTCTGACCCCTTCGAGCTACGCTCACCAACCCCCTTTATACACCAGAGGCTCTAAAAACACGCTAATTTTTACTCTGTTTTTAAAAGATCTCTCTAATAGATTAAGCAATACTTAGCATTCAATTTCAGAAACTGGAGCAAAAACTTAGATGTACAAAATTTAATCAAAATTATTAATCCAAAAGTATTCCATATTGCACCAACCTTCCCTATTAATGTAATTGTAACTCGCCATGTATTTCGTAAACACAAACGTATCCGTCAGTAACACTAACAAGGAGACCGCCAAACATGATGCGCACAGATTTTGATGATTTTAAAGTATGTTGTAGGGATCATACCCCTAACTATTCAGGTCAAAGGTTTCCTTCAAATGGGCTTTAGTTTTCGAGAAATTTCGTTTTAAAGTTAAGCATGCATTTCAAATGCCATTACTTCGCGATCCTGGACATGGTCTGCGTGGTGCCGTGGTAGCGTTCGCGATTTGAGAGCTGCTGATGGCTGTTCTGTCCTCTCTGGTGACTTTTACCTTTTTTTAACAAATTTTATATATTTGTCGCGTTATAAGTTGTATGCAGAATTATGAATTCTGCATCTTTGAACTTTTTGATATTTTCCTAATAAATTCCTTTTACATTTTCGAATATTGCGTGAAAATTTATAGTTTTTGCGCAATTTTTATTCGAATATATTTCTGCTGACGAAAATCCAAACTAATTTATGTCTTGATATCTCGTCTTTTTAAAATGATTATTGTTTACATTTATGTATATTTACTTATTTATTTATTGTATTTATGAAATAATACATTTTTTTATTTACATTTTCTATTTTAAAAAAATTTAAATGATTAAGAAAAAAAATAACAAAATAATATATCCTTTTAATATTTGATTTGTTCTAAATATATTGAAATATGTTAACTGCTGAAATACTAAAATATTTATCATCACCGACATCGACATTTTTAGTTTATTAAATATGGAACTGTGTTTTATTTACACAGTATGAATTGTGTTATATTTATCGCAAAAATATTCTAAACAAATTTAGCATTAAAAATCGCCTTTAAATAATTGTTTTAACAATATTGGAAGAATGTATAAATTAGCATATTATATATTCTTTAAATACTTAAATTGTGATAAATATATTTAAAAATGCATTAAATTTGAAAAAGAAATTATTTCAAACGTAGTATTTGTTTACAAAGGAAGCGAAACGAAACTGATAAAAAGAAAATTTTATTTATTCTGATATTACCTTAAAAGTCGTTGCAGACGATTTTTTTTTTCAGATATTTTTTATATGTATTGTAATCTACAAACGATTTTTCATTTGTAGTTGAATTTTTCTGTATGGCATCGAGACTTGTTAGACTGAAAAAAAATTAATTGTAATACATTATTTTTTATTTGTGAAAATCAAAATGACGGTGAGTTTGAACTTTACAATTAAATGTATTTAAATAACATAAACAAAAATATATATAACTGGCTAAAACTTGGATATAATCGTTATTGCTTTAATATTTTATTATTCCTTTCAAGATATGTTTTTGGAATTAGTTAGTTTGGAATTTCGTCAATAGAAATATTAATTTCAAAACTGCACAAGAAAAAAAAAAAAAAAAACGTAAATTTTTACGAAATATTCGAAAATGTAAATGGAATTTATTAGGAAAATATCAAAAAGTTCAAAGATGCAGAATTCATAATTCTGCATACATCTTATAACACGACAAATATATAAAATTTGTTAAAAAAGGTAAAAGTCACAGGAGAGGACAGAACACCCATCTGCGGCTCTCAAATCGCGAACGCTACCACGGAACCACTGAGACCTTGTCCAGAATCGCGAAGTAACGGCATTTGAAATGCATGCTTAACTTTAAAACGAAATTTCTCGAAAACTAAAGCCCATTTGAAAGAAACCTTTGACCTGAATATTTAGGGGTATGATCCCTACAACATACTTTAAAATCATCAAAATCTGTGCGCATCATGTTTGGCAGTCTCCTTGTAAGCTTGAAAAGCAACTAAGTTTCCCAACATACGCTATATAATGTGATCAGACTTATCTTCGTCCCAAAGAGAATTAGAACTACCATGGTATTAATATAAGTCTGTTTCTAATATTCCTTCCGATGAAATTTATTTTTAACTTTATTTTAAATTCATTTCAAATTCTTATAAAAGGATTGCATCGATTTTGTTGTGAAAGAATTGAATATATCAGAGTAGAAAACATTTGGACTCGAAAAGTCGCTTAAGATAAAATTCCATGTTCTTTGGTGAACATTACTGGTAACAGGTATTTAAAAGATTCGATTGAAAACATTTTTTTGAAATTCCAAATTCACTCTGCGGATCAAAAGGGAATGTTTCTTTTACTATGATTCGACATTTTGGCAGAGCCACGCTTTCAATCAATGATAAATTATATATTCCGGAAAAAGAGTTTTATTTACGACCAGTGGTTTGGTAATAAATTTCTTTGCAACTTCAAATGAGTATCACCTGAAATATGCATTTAAAATTTAGTATATTATATTTTTTCTATAGAAAGTTAGATGGAATATTTTATCGGCTGAAATCTGGAATAAAACGAAAAATATAGTTTTAAAAACCTATTTTTTGATTAAATTATCCTAACCTGCGCTGAACGCTTTTTTTTAACACTTTCCAACGTAGTGTAAAAGTGTTTATGATTTCAGTTCGTTTTGCCGTCTGCTGTCTATCTGTTCGCGCTCTAACTTTCGTAAATATACTTCGATTACCTCGTTAGTGATTATACATTATTGAGGTTTACTATTGTACGTTCTCTCTTGAAAATGGAGTTTGTAGTAATTCCGTTACATTATGGTATACGAGGAAGCATTGTTTGCAGTGTATTTTAATATGTTACACTACTTCAAACTTCAAACATAATGGAATTGGTATGCATTACTGAGGTGCACAAAATGCTTTTTATGGAACATAGAATGAATAGCATTTATTCTTTATTTACATGGGTGCACAAAATAATTTCTGTTTAAGATGCGTTTTTAAATTTTAGTATATTACGTGGTGTGTAATAAAATCATAGACAGCGTGCGTGTGTGTGTGTGTGTGTGTGTGTGTGTGTGTATCATATACATGTGTTGCACGTAGAAATTTGAGTATTTCTACCGAATTCGTCTACGGATGGTAATGCTTGAAATAAGATTTTCAAGTATGTTATGCGTTTTCTAAATTGATTATTTATATATATTGACTCGTATTGTATTATTTAGATATATGTACCTTTCACTGTATCTCAAAGATGAACTTTCGTTATAATATTCTGGGCATGTTTGAAACTGTTTCAGAATCAATGCGTGATGCATAATGTTTCTTTCTTGTTTTAAAACATAGTACAGACATATTATATCCGACTGTTAAACACTTTTTTCTTCTTCAAGTTTTTTATAAAGTTTATTCATAATAAATACACGTATAAAGCTGAATGCTCGATACTGAATCATGCAAACGCAAGTAGAAAATACAATATAATTAATGCATAATTAATTAAATATTTAGAAAAAACTTTTTCTAATGTTAGAACACTAAATTCCCTTTTGTATATAAATTAAAAACATGAAAACATTTAAAATGAATCACAATTTATTACTGATTACTAAAATATGTGTGAAATGAAATAAAGGTTTTAAAACATTAAAACACTTATATAAATGTTAAAATTTTCGTCGGAGTCCCGAACGCTTTCGACCATAACCGGGCCATCATCAAGAACGCGAAAATAAGAATTTTCTCATGAAATATTGAAACTGTTTTTGATGACGTGACTGCAGAAAAAGAATACTTTATACTAATATTACACCTCTTTTATTTTATAAAATGTTATTAATCCTAATTCTTATATTTCAAAATATTTTTCTTTCCCATAATATGCATAAAGAATTACTGCATAAAACATCCTCTCAGTTATACGTCATTTTCAATCAATCGCTTTAGTCGTATGTAAGTGAGAGGTGACTGCATATGCATATAATCATTACATTTGTTCTAAAGCTTTACAAAAAGCTTTAGAATTTAAAAAATTGAAGTTTGGGGCAAGCCTTAGTAATGACATTTACAGCTTTACATTTTTTTTTAGATATTGAAATTATTATTGTTTTTATATTTAAACTAGTTTACAATGTAGTTTTTGAACAGAAATGTTCCCAAATATTTAAACATTCACAGTTTGCTTGATTAATTCACATTTTTCAGCCAAGGACATAAAATTCTCCTTCATCCGAGAATGACCTATAAGTTTTAATTTGAAACTCTTCTAAAAATTGTTCCTATGAAGATTTATTTCTGACATTTCTTTAATCCTTTCAAGTTCTTATAAAAGTGCTGCATCATTTCTGTCATGAAAGATTTCAGCATGTCACAGAGTGGGAAAACTTTTTAGACTCCAACAATCACCTAAGTAAAAATTGATTGCTTTTTTACCGAACCTTAATGGCAGAGATATTTAAAAGATTCAATTGAAAACTTTTCCAAAATATCAAAAGCGCTTTGTGGATCAAGAGAGAATGATTCTTTTAATATGATTCTACATCCCCATCATTTCAATCAATACTAAATTATGGAGTCAAAGATTTTTTTTTTTTTTTTTTTTTTTTAGTTATTTACTATGGTAGTTCGGAAATATATATCTTTCCAAGATCAAACGAGTACTTTTAAAAATCTCATTTTTCATATTTTTCTTTCATTTTAAATTTTGTATTTGGTAGGAAATTTTCTTTGAAATATATTGAAGTAGGTTGAAATATGAGGTAAAATGAAAAACAAAATTTATATATTTTTGTTTATGGTACTCTAACTTGTTCTATACGCTCTTTTCTTAAAGCACAGTACAGATATATCATAACAATCCTTATTTTAAATATTTTCAGTGAACATTAAGGGTAAACTGTCAATATCTGATTTATATTTCCATGTTTTTTTTGTATTTTACGAAAACTAGGGGACATTTCCCCCTACAATCTATGCTCTTTAACCCCCGTCCAAACACCGCAGGCTCTAAAAACACGCTAATTTGCTCAGTTTTAAAAGGATTACAGATGATTGAATTATATTTAAACAACCACTGGAGATTTTCTGTAATTGAGTTGCGATTTATTTCTCGTTGATTGAGGGTTTTTTCGGTTCTTAAAGCCGAATCAACTGCTGTCGCGATAGCTAACGGCTGTTTTCATGATTGATTGAATAAAATGGATTAAAAATCGGTTTGTATAAAGTGGCTTAAACAATATGTTCCGTGACTTTTAAAACGACGCTATACACTCCTAAAAATAAAACACTCAATTTTGACGATTCCGCAATCCTCAGGCCTCATTTCCTTATTTTTGACAATCATTTCGTCACTGAGTCACGTGGTTTTTGACGAAACGCGAATCCTCAAATATCTTGACGAAACTGTTTCCTCGCTGTCAAAAATAAAACTCTTACTTTTGACGATTCCGCAATTCTTAAGCTATATTTCGTCATTTTTGACAATCATTTCGTCTCAAAATTAAATGATTTTTAATGCAATGGAAAATCTCAAATATTTTACAAAAATGTTTCCGCATTCCCGGCCAGATTATTTTTGTTACAAAATCGTTCAAAAAAAATAAAAAATAAATAAAAAAAAAATTACACGAAAGTATTAAATTTAAGATATAATTAATGAAAACAGAAACAAAAATATTTCATCCTTGGGGGCCGCTATAACACGAATGTACCAAATTTCTACTTTATTTTTTATATCTGATAATTTGCGTCTATCCTTTTTGTAATGAATTTAAGCATTCATATTGCCGATTCAAAGATAAATTTTTCTGAAGTTACAGAATTTCGTTAAAAACGCTTAGAAAAATCATCTAAAGTTACAAAATTTCGTTAAAAACGGTTAAAATAGTAAAATGCGAACATCATTTGGTCCATTTTCGACCGAAAGCTGTACATTTTCCCAATGGTAAAAAAAAAAAAATAATAATAATAATAACAATAATAATAAATAATAATAATAATAATAATAAATAAAAAATCACAATATTAGGTGCTTTTTTTATTTAAGAAATATATTCATATAACAATCAAATTTAAAATACGTATAACTGACCTTTCCCCTCTATAAACAGTAATCTCATCCGCTGAAATTGATGAACTCGCCTCCAAAATATGCACTTCAAAATTAATTATTTCTGATCAACAAATTAATTAGAGCATATTCATTGAACAAAGGAAATTTCTCTAATAAATTATATTAATCAAGCCATTTTCTAATTATTTATTAACCATAATAATAATCTAGCCTTATTAATTAAAACATGCAGAAGTTATAACAACACCGATAAAAATACAATCTGCTTTTTAAAAATATAAACACACATCAACATCTCGTAAATACTTTTAAAATCAAGCAATTTCGAAGTCCCGCTAGCTGAGAGGTAAGACGCTGGTCTGTCTAGCTAAAAGTCGCGCGTTCGACCCTCACCGAAGGACGGTGTAATTTTGCCCCAAGTCAATTAAAAAAGCTTCTAAAAGCTCCGACAGATGGAGCCACCAAACATTTTTTTGGAACTTTCAAAGAATCAATTTGACGAAACCACTTTCTTCGTAATTTTGAGGATGCAAATTTACTCGATTTGACGAAACGTTTACTCGGAGCATATTTCAAGAAAGCGTTTCGTCAAAAACGAAGGAAATTTCTTGAAATTTGAGTATTCATTTTTGAGAGTGTAAGAAAACTGTTTTAAAAAAGACGTTTTAAATATATCGCATTAAATATGACGTAGTTTTCACCAAAGTTTTCTTTTTCTTTGTAATATTCACGTGAAAATACATTTTTAATTGAAAGGAAATATTGGTATTTGCACTGTTTAAATTTGGCAACAATAGGTAAAGAGGCTTTTTCCATAATATGAAATATAACTCTCGTTTCGTCTCATCTTTAAATTAGAACTCCATGGCAATATTAGCCCCACCAGTGGCTGAGAGGTTGTGCTCTCGAAGCTGGTAGACGGGAGGTGCTGGGTTCGATCCCAATCGCGCCCGTCGGCCTAATCGCTCGGAGTTTTCGTGGTTTTCTTTCGAGCCGTGGATTTTCTCCATGCGTAAATACGGATTAGGTTCCCTTAGAAAGACCCCCACGAAGGGCACTCCCCCCGGGCCTATATCCCTAGTGTCGATAATTGGCCGTCAATAATCAACCCAACCCAACCCATGGCAATATTATTATTTGGGCATTTTAAATGTGTCGTAATTTTCCCAATTTACTACTTTTAACGCGTAATAATTTTATTATTATTTTAAAGCTTCCTTTTCTTTTTAATATTCACGTGTAAATACATTTTTATGACATAATTTTCCCCATATATTTCTTTTAATACGTACGTGTCCATCTAATTATTATTTTAAAGTTTTCTTTCTATTTTAATATTCACGTGTAAGTACATTTTTTATTGAAAGAAAATATTATTATTTGCGCTGTTTTAAAATTTGGCAATAACTAAAAAAAAAAAAAAAAATGACTATTTCGAAATATGAAATAACTCTCTATTAAAATGTAGAATAAAAATTAAAAAGAAAAAAAAACTCTCAAAATATTAAGTTAATGACTGCACACTAAACACCGCAAGTTTGTCAAGTATGTTTCTGCAAAAGATGGTTAAATTGCTGGGCATAGTTTTTTTTCCTATGAAACTTTTTTAAAACGGAACTGTTTTGACCGACTTCAACATTAAAAACCTCTTAAAATAATTCTTTGATTTAAAAACTGTGTGCTCCAGCGTGTTCATTGGACACTTCTCAATAAAATTACCAATTTTTATATTTTTATATGAACTAGTTTTCTTAATATTAGCCAAGAAAAACATCCGGTCACA
This sequence comes from Maratus michaelseni, assembly GCA_963931845.1. Classification (NCBI taxonomy): domain Eukaryota; kingdom Metazoa; phylum Arthropoda; class Arachnida; order Araneae; family Salticidae; genus Maratus; species Maratus michaelseni. The sequence goes on from OZ007596.1 coordinate 40,692,780, forward strand.
AAAAAATCATTTAAGTCAGCGAAAGCAGTGGTTCTTTATTTCTTTTCTTTTTCTTTTCTTTTTTAATAGAGAGATAAAAATTAAAATTAAAATGAATAAACACATACATAGATTGGCCCCACCAGTGGCTGAGAGGTTGTGCTCTCGAAGCTGGTAGACGGGAGGTGCTGGGTTCGTTCCCAATCGCGCCCGTCGGCCTAATCGTTCGGAGTTTTCGTGGTTTTCTTCGAGCCGTGGATTTATCCATGCGTAAATACGGGTTAGGTTCCCTTAGAAAGACCCCCACGAAGGGCACGCCCCCCGGGCCTATATCCCTAGTGTAGATAATTGGCCGTCAATAATCAACCCAACCCAACCCATACATAGATTGAGTTTTAAGCATTGAATTCTAAACTTAAAAATGTTACTTTAAAACTTATAACTTAAAAATATTATTGAAGTATTTTGTATGATTTTATTTCGGGAATTAAATGGTTTTTAGAATTTCTAATAGAATAAAATATTAAGACATTCTAAAAGATTTTATTATGAAATGTCAGATATTTTACAATGTTATTATATAAATAACCCACTTTAATTTGGCAAATATTTAGACGTTGAAAAACCTTTTTGTGCATTCAGTAGAAGACAATATATAGACTAAAGTTTAATAAAACTGTAATCGTAATATTTTTGAGTTATCATTTTTAAATAAAAAAAAATATATGCTAAAATCAGCTTTTAAGAAAACTTATGAAAAAATAGCGAACTTTTATAATAAATTATCTCAATTTATTAAAATTATCTCAATTATACATAAAGACATTACTCGTTTATAAAACTAAATAAATGATCTATCCAATTGAAAATTAACAAAATAATGTAATAAAACTTATAAACATTTCGGATTTCTTAAGAACAAAGACCGAGAGTTTTCAATAAGTTACTTAATAATAAATTTTTAGAATTTCTTAATACTTTCTTAAAATTTCTTAATAGCAAGTTTTAAAAATGTCTGGATAAATGTTTTTTTCTTGAAATACGCTATTGAACAATCGCTTCAAAAAGCGTTCACTTCGAAATTAGTTCACAATAGACTAATTATTTGGGAGCCGAAATTGTTTCGCGAAATCTTTTCACTTATCAGGGGAAAAAAAAACTTACTTACAGTACTTTCTATGAGCAATAATTGCTTGAAGTACGTTTTCAATTGTGATATGCGCTTTTAAATTTAACTAATGTTTTGCATATCACTTGATGGTGTGTATCATTTCTCTCGATCCTATACAGGGCTCAAAAGAATACGAGTAAATTTCCGCTTATTGATGGAAATTGCTGAAGAGGAATTTCCAACTGTGTTATGCGTTTCCTACACTGCAAAAATTTTTTTTTTGATTTTACAGTATAATACAGTATAATACTGGCACCCCAGCCAGTATTATACTGTAAAATCAGCATTTTTTTTTTTCAGTGTAACTGAACTGAAATTTTGCGAACTATCTATTGTACACTCTAAAAAAAATCCGTGAAAATACAAGAGATTTTCCGTAAAATTTTACGGAGAAGTTTCATTATTCCAAAACAATATAGTACAATTTCCGTAAATGTTATTAGTTCCGTAAAGGAGATTTCAAATCCGTAAATATGCAGAAAGTTTTCCGTAAATTTAATGGATTTTGTCCGTATTTCATTCAAAACAGTACAATGTCCGTATTTCTTCCAAAACAATGCAATTTCCGTAAATAACTTTTAGAGATTAAAAACAGGTGTTCATCACAATAAATAGTAACTTTTAGAGGTTGGCGTACAGAAATCGCCTTGTTTGAAATAGCAATTAAGATTGTTGTATTTACTAGAGTTCATCAAGGATCCAGGACTGACCCGGCTCGACATGCTGGCCCATTCTAACCGGGGCCATGTCTGGACAGTATTTTTTAATGAAATATTTAGAAATTGATTTTGTTTTGATAAGTTACAGAAAAAAATACTTTTTTTAAAAATCTACTTTTTATTTTTATTGATAGTGCTTCAAAATTAAAACTTTTTTTTTTTCACTAATTTTTTTAAATTTTATTTTAACTTCTCTAACGTGAGGCAATATTGGGTTATTTAATGGTTTCATAACATAATATCTCTGCAAGTTATTGCTATGTAAATTGTATTAAACTACACTGATTTGGAGTATCAATTTATGAATTAAACTAAAATTTATTATTTTATAAATTAAACTTTTACAACGTTTATAATTTTTTTTTCTTAAATTTATAAAAATAGTTAATATTTTTTCTTTACTTTTATAAAAATCAAGTTTTTAATTTTATAACGTTTTTAATTTATTTCGTTAGTTCATATTTTTATAAATTAAACTAATTTAATTTAAATTAAATCAGTTAGTCCATATTTAAACTTACCTATCCCAATGTCATTAATTTCAAATTTTTGTCTAATTTTTTTTTTTTTTTTTTTTTTTTTTTTTTAATATTTTTTAAACTATTCAGTTTGACACAACCGTACACAAAAGTTCTCAGAATAGCTCAAATATAATAATTTAATTTATTATAAAATTGTTTATTTACGTAAGTTTTTTAAAATAAGATATAAAGATAATTTATTTTAATAGCATGTAATAAATACGTCTCCTTCAGATAATTATTGTTTTTATTGGAATTGATAAATAGATCATCAGACAAATAATTTAAAAAAGTATATGTTAAAAAATAGAAAATGTCGTACTATTACAAAAGGATGCAATCATACAATGACTCTTACAATGTCTCTTAATACAATGGTTTACGCATATAATACATAATAAGTTAAAATTTATCTGGTTTATCTGTTATAAGGCATCAAATAATAAAGCAAAATTTGAAAATTATGAAACGAAAATATTAAAAACATTGGAACTCTTGAAAAAAATTCATGGAACCTTAAAGTTTTTGAATCATGAAAAGTGACTGAAATAAGTAGCAACATTTTAGAGACTGGAATGTCAAATCTTAGCGTAGTGCTCAGGACCTCCGGTTCAGTAAGCAAAAGATTGCGGGTTCGATTCTCATCGGGACAAGGGTTGGTTGTTTACACAAAACTCAAATGAGAAAAAAAAAAGCAGTATATCTGTCCTTTATAACGTTGTTCTTGAGAAGTAACTTTTTTTTTTTTTTTGGCCTTATAATCTTTATTTTAACATTATACAAATTTCTAAAAAATATGGAAGATATCTGTTATAAAACGGGAATTTAAAAACGGATATTTCGGAAATCACGGAAAATTTCCTGGAATTTACGGATTGTTTGTTGGATCAAATTGTTTACTTAGCTATTTGCTGGGCGGGGCTAGCTGAGTTTAAGCCGAAAGGTAGTCCGCCCTGCCCGGTTTGACGTTGACCTTGTTTATTTAGCCATCATCTTTCATCTTATTAAACGACGAAGTTTCGTTACAGCATTCTGAATGCATTGGAAAACGTTTCGTAATCTATGCTTGACGCATGATTTTTCGTTCTTGTTAAACTTTGACTTCTTTGCTTTTTAAACTTTGACTTCTTTGCTTTTTAAACTTTGACTTCTTTGCTTTTCTGAAAACTGTGTTTTTGCAACTTGCATGCACTGTAAAAAAAAAAAAAAATATAATAATTCTTTGCAGATAGTTAATTTCTTTTGCACATTTTATGTATAAAGTCACCATATTTACAATCTCCACTTACTGCTTTGTCAACCAATACGCAAATTTTATCAGTTGCGATTTTTATACGGTTCATTTTGTTCAAATCAGTATTATATAAAGTTTTAAAATTTATGTAAAACAAAAAATCGATTTTATGAAGATTTAAAACTGACTACTCCAATTAAACATACCACACAAACGTAGAAAATGCTAAAAATAAAGGAAACTCAGCTAGTTATTTACCTGTAGATACAAAACATAACTGTAAAACTAACCTACTCTATATCTGTCTTGTTTTTCTATTGCCATACTATTCTGGGGGAAGACTAGGTAATAAATCATTCCCAAAGCCCTCGAAAAAATAATTTACGACCTCATTAGTAGAAAATGATCTGCCACTAACATATCTTCGCTGTGTGTTTAAACAAGGAGAGGCAGATCTGAAAAAGAAATTTATAAGTGGCTTTTTCTCAAGAATAAAATTACAGTACCATTTAGTCTATGTTAAAAAATTCGTATTATCATCAGCATATAAATGAAAAAAAAATCTCTGACGGCTCAGACTACAGGCACAGGTAGATTTCGAAGACGCATACCGTCGGGCGCCTGTTTGTTGGGAATTGCGGAAAAAATGACCTTTTTTGCCATGATGCGGCAGTTGGAACCGCCCACATCAAAATCTAACTTGTTTGCAGGTGGAGCCGGCAGGGATTTTTTTAATGATATTAAAAATCTGTCATACATAAATTTTCGGCCCTTTTCCTAGAAGTAATAATAACTTTAAACGGATTCGATACGTATCATAATTAAAAAATTATGGGTTTTTTTTCTGTTTTCACAAAAAGCCCCCATTTCCCTCCCCTTGGCAAGATTTTGCCCATTAACGAACTTGGCCGAGATTTTATGCCCCTTGATTTTATGTATCAGTTTGGAAGAGATTTGTGCAGAATTATTGACGTTATCGTGTCCATAAAAAAGTGACATAGATAGGTAAATAGATAGATAGATAGATAGATAGATAAAGGTTTAAACTGGGGGTGGTTTTGGGTTCTGAGAGTCATAATCGGCGTAGATCTGCAAAATTTTTCAAAAATTCCAACATAGGGGAGAATGTAATAGATAGTATTTCTTACTAAATCTACACTGTTAAAAATAAATCCGTTAATTCACGGTAAAACTACTGTCAGCAAAGTTGCCGGGTATTTTCCGTTCCGTTAGTAGATTTTCCGTTTTGAAAGATAACAGAAGGAAAAACCCCGTTTGAAGATACGGTAACTTTCCGTTTTGCATGACCTCGGCTTAAAAAAAATATTACCTTGCTGTTTGTGCTGCCATCTGTTGACTACACCGGGAGTATTCAATTAATAATTTGATATACTTCAAGAATATTTTCGGCTGACCTTGGGGTTCGAACCAGAGATGATAGAGTCTCGAGCCAAGTCTCTTACCGCAAGACCAGCGGGCCCTTGCTAGAATAAGAAATTGAAACCATGATAGGAGATTTCTTCAAATCACTACTTGGAACTTAAACAATCTGGGGTTTAGAAACCTGGTAATTTTGAAATTAATTGGGGGATATTTTGTTATAAGATTATGACTGAAAACTTTATTATTAATAGAGGATTAAAACATGAATTATATATATTCTTAATTTGATTGTTAGATGCAAAATATGAATATTATATTTTGAATTAAATTCGATAAAGTATGTTTGCTTTTTTGAGAAAATCGATTTTTTCAACTATTATATAGATTTTTTAAATGTGTTCGGTTAGAATATATTTTTAGTGAGAGTGTTTTTTATAACTTTAAAAAACAAATTGCGAATAATTTCAAAGGAATGAGAAAATTATTTGTTGTTTTATTAAATTCCAAAGCATTATTTTTGTTTGTTGCTTTTTTGAGTAAAATCGATTTTTTTTTCACTTAACTATTATATATATATATATATATATATATATATATATATATATATATATATATATATATATATATATATATATATATATATTAAGCAGCTATTTGTTTAGAATATATTTTAACTGAATATTTTTTTATAACTTAAAAAAATAAATTGCTAATAATTTTAAAAACATAGGAAAATTAATTGTTGCTTTTTTAAATTCGAAATAATAATAATAATAATTTAAATTTTTGTTCTTTTAAATAATCTCGAAATTTTAGTTTTTCTGTGCTGGAACATGTCAGTTTTTTAAGCATTGAAAATAAATATGCAACAGATAACGGAATATCTCCGTTGGCCACTTTCTTCTCCGTCTATTCCGTTATTTTCAGGAAATATGAGGAAATTTTCCGTTTTTAACGGTAAATGCCCTTTTGTCGTGAAAAGGGACTTTTTCTGTGAAATTCAGGGAAAAAATACCCTTGAATTTCAGATTATTTTTAACAGTGTACCTAACACCCTGCGTGTAGATACCAGGGCGTCTCGGTATCAGGATTACAAACTTTAAATGTAATTGAGTGCACTACAGCAAACAATTTTTACATACGAAATCTGTGCCACAATTACACTAAGTATTTTTAGTATCCGTAGTTTAGTATCCGTATAGTTTAGTTATCCGTATTTTTGTTCATAACAAAAATATTTTACTGATTTCAACACAGTGATTGCACTCAGAAGCAAGACTCTTGAGTCTTGCTTCTGCCTTCAAAGTAGTAGCACGTCTTCTTTGCGCCTGACAAAGAAAGTGAAAGTTCTTTCGAAAGGCTTAGCGTAATCCTTATTTTATGGTGTTTTTAAGAAGTTTTTATGTTTTTATAAGTAGTTTCCATTAATTAAAATTATAGGTAAATTAATGAAACAAATTTGCATAAAATAATTTTAGATATGAAAGAAATATGAACACAAATTATAAAATTTAAACTCAATATAAATATTTATTAAATCTTAGTTCATAAAGCAACCGAAAATAAAACTTGAATGGAAGGGCTTATAAATGGAACTTTTTCAAAAAAGGAAAAAATCACATATAGTGGAGGGGGGCTTACTTTCGGTACTTTACGGTACTTGTTCTTTGGACGAGAATGATAAGAGAGTACCGAGGGAAGTACTTGTAGTGCATTGCAGTTTGGTCTGTTACATCGAATGTACTGTCAGCTCCCTACCGAATTTTAGAGGATCTAGCAACTTGTTCTTTGGAAGAGAATGATAGAGAACATCGAGGGAAGTGTTTGTAGTGCACTGCAGTTTTGTCTGTTACATCGAATGTACTGTCAGCTTCATACCGAATTTTAGAGGATCTAACTACTTGCTGTTTGGACGCGAATGATAACCATTCCTAGCATGTTTTGAAAATATTTTTGTATCTTTCTGAATTTCCACGATATTCGACAGTCCTTTATATATATATATACATATAAATTGTCCTATATAGTTGACTAGTAAATTGTGTTTAAAAAAAAAAAAAAAAAACCTTTGTTATCGTTCGCGCATGCGCAGTTAAAATTGATTCCATACAAATGCTCATATTTCATCAAATATTTAATATATTTATATTATAATTGACGTATACTGTTTTTGCAGTTCAAAGTTTCCTGAAAGTGGCAGTAAATTTGGTTAAAAAACCCTGCATGCTATAAACGGAAAACATGCAGAAAAATGTCTTTAATTTTGTTAAGAAATCTTTATAGCTTTACGAATTTACGTGCTATTCTCACACAAATAAACACAGATGTTGCACAAGTTCCATGTAGTCATGTGCTGTAGCTACAGATCATTTAGACTATTTTATTTTACAGGGTGATAGCAAATGTTATTATTTTTTAATTTAAAATATTGTTCTGCCCCTAATTCCTCTCTTATATTCGCTGAAAAATATGAGGTCACATCGAACATGCACTTTATTTCCCTGAAGAATTCCTCGCGTATTTCACTAGATATTTGACAAAACGCCTAAAATCGAAAGCGTCCGGTGATTTTTTGGCTATATATTGTACATGAAAGGTATTAGAATAATAAAATCCCAATTTAAATATTTTCTAACTCTTAATATGTAGAAGACAAACACATTCAAACCACTAGATTAATTTTGACACAATTATTCAAATTGGTAAAGAAATCATATGAGTTGTAATTTTCGAACTGGACGAAAAATGTCCGGGCTAGGATTCGAACCTGGGATCTCTTGGGTATAGCTGCCATGCTCTACCAACTGAGCAATCCCGGTTGAATCTGGAGGACCTAATTCATCCCAAGAGTTGCAGTGTTTACTTTCTTTTGATTCGTAAAAATAAATGTATTTTTTGGTTCAAATGAATTATTTCTTGTTGTACTTTCTTTTGGTTTAATGTTCATTAGAATTTAGATGATTACTCAATAACTACTTAACTATATATAGTTATTTACAATTTAAGTTAATAATATATTTACAAAAAGGGTTTAATATGTGAAAAATGTGTGTTTATTATTTTTATTGCTCACTATATATATATATCCAGTGAAAGATATCTATAACTGTACTAAAGGAGGCACCAGAAAAATAGTATTGTTATACTCAGCTTATTGTCATAGACATTTGAAAGTAAATTCGCTGATTCACAATATTGAGTAAAATATTAATGCAAGAGAATAAATTCTTAAATGCTTTATTATGTATCATCTAATTCATCCCAAGAGTTGCAGTGTTTACTTTCTTTTGATTCGTAAAAATACATGTATTTTTTGGTTCAAATGAATTATTTCTTGTTGTACTTTCTTTTGGTTTAATGTTCATTAGAATTTAGATGATTACTCAATAACTACTTAACTATATATAGTTATTTACAATTTAAGTTAATAATATATTTACAAAAAGGGTTTAATATGTGAAAAATGTGTGTTTATTATTTTTATTGCTCACTATATATATATATCCAGTGAAAGATATCTATAACTGTACTAAAGGAGGCACCAGAAAAATAGTATTGTTATACTCAGCTTATTGTCATAGACATTTGAAAGTAAATTCGCTGATTCACAATATTGAGTAAAATATTAATGCAAGAGAATAAATTCTTAAATGCTTTATTATGTATCATCTAATTCATCCCAAGAGTTGCAGTGTTTACTTTCTTTTGATTCGTAAAAATACATGTATTTTTTGGTTCAAATGAATTATTTCTTGTTGTACTTTCTTTTGGTTTAATGTTCATTAGAATTTAGATGATTACTCAATAACTACTTAACTATATATAGTTATTTACAATTTAAGTTAATAATATATTTACAAAAAGGGTTTAATATGTGAAAAATGTGTGTTTATTATTTTTATTGCTCACTATATATATATATCCAGTGAAAGATATCTATAACTGTACTAAAGGAGGCACCAGAAAAATAGTATTGTTATACTCAGCTTATTGTCATAGACATTTGAAAGTAAATTCGCTGATTCACAATATTGAGTAAAATATTAATGCAAGAGAATAAATTCTTAAATGCTTTATTATGTATCATCTAATTCATCCCAAGAGTTGCAGTGTTTACTTTCTTTTGATTCGTAAAATTACATGTATTTTTTGGTTCAAATGAATTATTTCTTGTTGTACTTTCTTTTGGTTTAATGTTCATTAGAATTTAGATGATTACTCAATAACTACTTAACTATATATAGTTATTTACAATTTAAGTTAATAATATATTTACAAAATGGGTTTAATATGCGAAAAATGTGTGTTTATTATTTTTATTGCTCACTCTATATGTATATATCCAGTGAAAGACATCTATAACTGTACTAAAGGAGGCACTAGAAAAATAGTATTGTTATACTCAGCTTATTGTCATAGACATTTGAAAGTAAATTCGCTGATTCACAATATTGAGTAAAATATTAATACAAGAGAATAAATTCTTAAATGCTTTATGATGTATCATCTAATTCATCCCAAGAGTTGCAGTGTTTACTTTCTTTTGATTCGTAAAAATAAATGTATTTTTTGGTTCAAATGAATTATTTCTTGTTGTACTTTCTTTTGGTTTAATGTTCATTAGAATTTAGATGATTACTCAATAACTACTTAACTATATATAGTTATTTACAATTTAAGTTAATAATATATTTACAAAATGGGTTTAATATGCGAAAAATGTGTGTTTATTATTTTTATTGCTCACTCTATATGTATATATCCAGTGAAAGACATCTATAACTGTACTAAAGGAGGCACTAGAAAAATAGTATTGTTATACTCAGCTTATTGTCATAGACATTTGAAAGTAAATTCGCTGATTCACAATATTGAGTAAAATATTAATACAAGAGAATAAATTCTTAAATGCTTTATGATGTATCATCTAATTCATCCCAAGAGTTGCAGTGTTTACTTTCTTTTGATTCGTAAAAATAAATGTATTTTTTGGTTCAAATGAATTATTTCTTGTTGTACTTTCTTTTGGTTTAATGTTCATTAGAATTTAGATGATTACTCAATAACTACTTAACTATATATAGTTATTTACAATTTAAGTTAATAATATATTTACAAAATGGGTTTAATATGCGAAAAATGTGTGTTTATTATTTTTATTGCTCACTCTATATGTATATATCCAGTGAAAGACATCTATAACTGTACTAAAGGAGGCACTAGAAAAATAGTATTGTTATACTCAGCTTATTGTCATAGACATTTGAAAGTAAATTCGCTGATTCACAATATTGAGTAAAATATTAATACAAGAGAATAAATTCTTAAATGCTTTATTATGTATCATCTAATTCATCCCAAGAGTTGCAGTGTTTACTTTCTTTTGATTCGTAAAAATAAATGTATTTTTTGGTTCAAATGAATTATTTCTTGTTGTACTTTCTTTTGGTTTAATGTTCATTAGAATTTAGATGATTACTCAATAACTACTTAACTATATATAGTTATTTACAATTTAAGTTAATAATATATTTACAAAATGGGTTTAATATGCGAAAAATGTGTGTTTATTATTTTTATTGCTCACTCTATATGTATATATCCAGTGAAAGACATCTATAACTGTACTAAAGGAGGCACTAGAAAAATAGTATTGTTATACTCAGCTTATTGTCATAGACATTTGAAAGTAAATTCGCTGATTCACAATATTGAGTAAAATATTAATACAAGAGAATAAATTCTTAAATGCTTTATTATGTATCATCTAATTCATCCCAAGAGTTGCAGTGTTTACTTTCTTTTGATTCGTAAAAATAAATGTATTTTTTGGTTCAAATGAATTATTTCTTGTTGTACTTTCTTTTGGTTTAATGTTCATTAGAATTTAGATGATTACTCAATAACTACTTAACTATATATAGTTATTTACAATTTAAGTTAATAATATATTTACAAAATGGGTTTAATATGCGAAAAATGTGTGTTTATTATTTTTATTGCTCACTCTATATGTATATATCCAGTGAAAGACATCTATAACTGTACTAAAGGAGGCACTAGAAAAATAGTATTGTTATACTCAGCTTATTGTCATAGACATTTGAAAGTAAATTCGCTGATTCACAATATTGAGTAAAATATTAATACAAGAGAATAAATTCTTAAATGCTTTATTATGTATCATCTAATTCATCCCAAGAGTTGCAGTGTTTACTTTCTTTTGATTCGTAAAAATAAATGTATTTTTTGGTTCAAATGAATTATTTCTTGTTGTACTTTCTTTTGGTTTAATGTTCATTAGAATTTAGATGATTACTCAATAACTACTTAACTATATATAGTTATTTACAATTTAAGTTAATAATATATTTACAAAATGGGTTTAATATGCGAAAAATGTGTGTTTATTATTTTTATTGCTCACTCTATATGTATATATCCAGTGAAAGACATCTATAACTGTACTAAAGGAGGCACTAGAAAAATAGTATTGTTATACTCAGCTTATTGTCATAGACATTTGAAAGTAAATTCGCTGATTCACAATATTGAGTAAAATATTAATACAAGAGAATAAATTCTTAAATACTTTATGATGTATCATCTAATTCATCCCAAGAGTTGCAGTGTTTACTTTCTTTTGATTCGTAAAATTACATGTATTTTTCGGTTCAAATGAATTATTTCTTGTTGTACTTTCTTTTGGTTTAATGTTCATTAGAATTTAGATGATTACTCAATAACTACTTAACTATATATAGTTATTTACAATTTAAGTCAATAATATATTTACAAAAAGGGTTTAATATGTGACAAATGTGTGTTTATTATTTTTATTGCTCACTATATATATATATATATATATATATATATATATATATATATATATATATATATATATATATATATACATATATATATATATATATATATCCAGTGAGAGACATCTATAACTGTACTAAAGGAGGCACCAGAAAATAGTATTGTTATACTCAGCTTATTGTCATAGACATTTGAAAGTAAATTCGCTGATTCACAATATTCAGTAAAATATTAATGCAAGAGAATAAATTCTTAAATGCTTTATTATGTTTTCAAACATGATATCTTGATTTCCAATAATCAAACATCAAATATTTCAATTATCAATAATATATTTATAATAAATAGTAATCTAATACTACCGTAATCTAATCTGTAATCTAAAATGAAACGAAATTACCTATATATAAATAATAAGCACTCAACACAGCGGAATATGTGTGGGATATCTATCTTCTACCGTATAGGAGTCAATATCCATTAGTGTTCTCTGTAACATATCATAAATTACACCACTGTCAATGGCTTTTTATTTTATATTACGAGGCGCATTCGGAAAATAAGTACAGTTTCATTCTAGCGCCGCCGCAGCGACGCGGTCTGCGTCCCGCGAATGTGCGCTAGTCTTCCTTGTTCACTGGCTCTCAACTGAAGCCATTTTTGCTAATTTATGTATGTTTTCAGTTTGCTGTGCACATTTAAAATGTTTAAGACAATTGCTGATCTCGCGGATTGTGAGATCCGTGCTGTTATTCGTTTTGAACGCAAGGAATGTGAAACCGGCCGAAATTTTACGTCAAGTTAAAGATGTTTATGATGAAAACGCGATGACTGATGGAATGGTGAGAAAGTGGTTTAAAAAGTTTAATAAAGGTCGAACAAAAGTCCACGATGAAGCTCGCAGTGGTCGGCCTTCTGTTGTCAACGATGATCTCGTAAGGAAAGTTGATGAAAAAATCCATGACAAGCGTTTCACAATGACAACGCTTTCAGACGAATTTCCGCAAATTTCTCAAACTGTCTGGAGTGTTGGCTGTCGTCACTGGCGGGAAGTTTCTGTGAAGGAGGTATATATAAGCTGATCACCCGCTACGACAAGTGTTTGAACATTGGCAGAAACTATGTAGAAAAATAGTTTAAGGTATGGTATTTCATGTAAAAATAAAATTGGCTTAAAAAAAATGTTTTACTAGTTTTTTTTTTTTTTTTTTTTTTTTTCTTTCAAAACGGTACTTACTTTCCGAATACGCCTCGTACTTTTCACGAAACGATTTTTAAATATTTATATTATGAAGTTAGTATACAAATCTTTTAATTAAGAAATGTTCTCCCGTTAGGTCGTCTTAAAACACAGATACGTATCATTCCTACACATTTTCATTAAGTGTTACGTCTTTATACACCAGTTGCTGGAATTTACGTTAAAAGTTGCTATAATTATTCCAATAAGATACTATGCTTACTGACAAACGTTTGGTAGACATCAACATAAGCAGCTTTTTAATTTTCCATGGATTTAAAAAAATTTAGTTCCAAAATCATGGCCAACAGAAACAGCATACAAAAAGTCTGTTCCAAGTATATATTCTGAAGCACTTTTTAATACAATAAATATTCAGTTATTTCAGTTAAGGATTTTACCCACCATTGATCTTCTTAAAACACAGATACATGTATTTCATCCACATTATCATTAAGTGTGTGTTACGTATTTGTAAATCAGTTGCTTGGATTCACGTTAAAAGTTGCTATAATTATTCCATAAGATACTATACTTCCCACTGACGAAAGTATAAGATTTCTATCAATGGTCAAACTATCCAAAAGCTTGAATTCGACAAAATTCTCATTCGTTTTAATAACCAGACGCAAATACTGCCATCTGTCGTTACCTTTAACAACAATATTGCAAATTATTCTTTTAAGTTCCGAACCTGTTTTTGTTGCCGATGAAGCACACTCGCAAATTAACGAAAATCGAATAAAAGTTATCACTAACACCGGAATGCCATATGCTAGTTGGAATTCGACAGGTGTGCTATCAGTAAGTAAATTATAGGAATGATAAAACAAAAATCCAAGCTGAATACTAATTACAAGAAGCAACATACCATGGAAAACGTCAGATGTTAAGTTTAAAAGTTCTGTATATATTTCATTGATACAGTTGAGATCTACGTTCGAAGTTTTTTGAAGTATTTTCTTAAATTCATTTATTATTTGCTTCAACGCAAAACAAAAACAAAAAAAATACACAGGAATAAATGGCACTACAGTACCCCACAGTCTCATAAAATTAGAATAAAACATCAATGCCTTCGATGTTGGGGCACTCAGATAACCAAATGTAAAACTATTGTCATCGTCGCTAATAAAAGAATTAAGCATCAAATAAAGAAAATTAATTTTAAATAGAGAGCATACATCATTAATAATAAGCATTACGGTTAGATTGATTGCGTATTTAAAGTTCATCTGTGGAACTATGGCAGTGTAAAGTTTTATCATCCGTCGAGTTATGTGGTTTAGCTGATTTCTTTTAATAAAAAATAATATCCCGAGTAAGTATTCCAGGATCACGAGTACTATTAAAACATTTCCACTTCTTTTGTTTTGCGAAAAATGTAAGTTCACCAAGAGATATAGAGTGTAATATAGTTTATTTACTTCATTGATAATTATGAAAACTATCAAAAAGGCATATAAAACTAATTTTTTGCACGACATTTCCCATTTTCCGGCAGAAACAAGTCCGTGGAGACATAGATATGTGTTTAGCAGGGCAGGAATTTTAAGTACATTTTTTGCCGTTCTTCTTGACTGTTTAGATGAAACATGCATGGCTTTGAGTGAAATTTTTTTTAACTCCTTTTTTTAAATATCTGTCGAGATTGAATCATTACAAAATATTAAAATTTTATCGTAAACTTGTCTATAAAAGCTCAGAGCAGAGTTATAATTAAAAAATGCATACAAAAATCAGATTTCAAATCAAAGGCGATATTGAAAACATGATGTCTGTTCACCCAAGATATAACAGATATATCAAACGATAGCTGTTTAAGATTCCCTGCTTTTAAAGAATATTTTGTTTGTTTAATCGAAATAAATTGTGCAAAATCTTCGTTGTTATGTAATGATTTTTTTTCTGTGTTCTACGTGAATGATTTGAATACAGAATTTTCTAACGTATGTTTTTAAAATTTATTCAAAGGATTATAATTTATTCAAAGGATAACTGTTTAAGATTTTCTGCTTTCAAAGAATATATTTTTGCACTATTCAAGTTAAATTATACCAAAACGCCTTTGTTCTGTAATGGTTTTATTCTTCTTTGTTCGATATAAAAGGTTTGAATAAAAGATTTTCCAATAATTTTAACTGCATCATTGTACATAATAATAATAGTAATTAAATTAGGTAAATTTTCTTTAAACGTCGTTCATTTGCATCGAATTATATTATTGTGCGAATTATCAATTGTCGCTATAGTGACTGATTTACAAATGATATTAAAGATACATATAAAAACTTAGTTTTTAAAATGTTCTTTCATGAATATGTGATAATAAAATAAACTGACAGTTAAACATTATGAACAACATTTGTGCACGTATTTACATATAATGTAAAATATTGTAATCTGTTGATAATAACGATTTTTTCAATTATTTTTTAAACTGACAGATTTATAGTGGTTTATTGTGAAAATATATCGGGATTCGTTACAAAACTCATTTAAAGATTTAACGTTTAACTTTTCTTTCTTTCGCTTCATATTTTACGGAAAGAAGTTATGTCTAAACAATGATGGCAAGTTTATTTAGCCTGTTGAAACTTAAATTCACGAAATATTTTTTACTTATTTGGAAAAAAAAATACCATGGTTTCATTTTCGTGTTTGGAATGCTAGAAAAATACTTTTTAATTTAAATCATTTCTACACACCTTTTTAATTCTTAAACATACTTTTTTCGAAATTAAAACCGCAATAAAACCCTTTCTGTGCTTCAGTTTTCCTTCATTCTTCATTTCCAAAAATCTACACAACTTATTATGGTTACCTACTCTAAAAGTCGATCATAACAATCTTATGCTGTAATCTATGACTATTTTCTTATACTATGAGGTGAGATAAAAATGTATATAAAGATATACACAATACCATTTACGAATCAAATAAACTCTATGTCATATAATGGTTCATTTTCTCTAAACAGCGACGTTTTTGTCCCTGCTTCAAAAATAAATCATAAACTTGTATAGGAATAAAACAGAATGCTAGAAAATTTTAATCACAAGTTTTTATGTTTGTATAATGGGATAAATCATACTATTTATAAATATAAGCCAAGTAAATAAATTCTTTTATGTGATAAATGTCATTCCCCTGAGTGACCCAGCCTCCACCTTAACACAAAAGTATAGTACCTGAAACGTGATCTATCTGCTATAAAAATTTATTAAAAACTATCATAGAATACTAAAAATGGAAAAAGTAAAGCCTTTTCATGGTTTGTGTTCTTCTGAAAAAATAATTAAAAAATGCCCTTTAGTTTTGTTGTCATTCCCCTGTAATAAAATGAAAATAATGATTTTTAAAATAGGTGAATTGAACTTTGTGCCGTTATATTAAAATAAATGATCAACGTAAACATAGCACAAAACAAATATATATAAATAGCAAACAGCTGTTTCGGAGCCTCGAAAGCTCCATCATCAGTGCCAAAGTTAAAAAGATTAAAAACTGATTTAAAAGTTTAAGCCATGTAGGTATGCTTGCGTCTCCGCTCGCGACCAATTAGGCCATTCCATCTTGGTCGCGAGCGGAGACGCAAGCATACATGGCTTAAACTTGTAAATCAGTTTTTAACCTTTTATACATCTAACCTTCCTACATCCTTCCCACATCTAACCTAGAATTGCATCTGGGAACAGTGGCCTCATCAGAAAAGCCATCTTGAATTGTTCTTTTTGCAGAAACAAACATCGAAAATTAAAGCTTGATGATTTTAATTTATATCTTCTTAAGTACTTTTATTGACTGTCATTACCCTATGTCTTTTATTTGCCTTAATTTTGTAATGAAAGCTCAATAAATGACTAAACCATATTTCTATTCAGTTTTTAAATCTATCTTTAAATGCAACTGATTTTTGTGTATTTAGTTATGATAGTACACAAGCTGACCTTACGTATTTCCCTTTGTTATTTCTCTGCCTAAGTGTCATTCCCCTGTCCCTCTTTGTTATTCCTCTGCCTACTTGAAATTTAAAATTTTACTTTTGTGTGTTTAACATTGTAAAAGATTTTCGCTGACAGTAATTTACTTACTTACGGACAGTTTGTAAATACAATAGAACCAAATTTTAAAAGAGAAAAAAAATATATGAATTTTCAAAAATATATAACGTTCAAACTGTCCTGTTAAGAGAAAATGACCCACATGCGCTAAAAACTAATATGTAGCTGATCATCTACATGATAAATTGAAGGGTTAATGCGTGCAATTATAGATTTCTCTCATGGAACAATGCATTTTACTCGGAATTTTTTTTTTTCAGGATATGTTTCAGGATTGTTGTTTAGTATTTTCAATTTCGTAGAAAAGTTTTCCTCTCTATAAAGAAGCAGCTACCCGGACTCCTAATCCGGATATTTTTAGGAGTGAAAACCCCATGATGCGAGAGAAATTTTGTTGTAACACAGACAATTCAATAAATAAAACACAACTACAATACAATTATGTACATATAATTCAATACAATATAGCTACAAATAGAATTACACACAATTAAAATTAGTAAAATAACATAATTACGTCATAGACGCTTTTGCAGCACAATGTTTACATAAAGAGTAGATTACGGGAGAGGGGGGGGGGATTTCATAGATAACATTGATACTGTAACAATATAAGTAATCCCTAAGATAAAAAAAAATCCAATATAGATAAAGTTTATTAAAAAGTAGAATGTTTCCATTAGTTTTTATGAGTAAGAGTGAATATGTTAATAGTATAGTCGGTACATCGATTATTCTATAAACAAAATTTTTTAATGTACTGTAATTTTCTTTTAGCCATTTAACCATGTTTAGTTTTGTTATCAAGTTAAGAAATGTTTGCTGCGATATGATTCGGTGGTTATATTTTAGAGAAATGGCATTAGAGGACAGATGTATGCATAATGGAGTAAGGGTTAATAGGCGATGTTAATTTATTAATTTTAAAAGGAAAAAGAGGATTGAACATCTCCATAACAACGATTCAACTGGGTATTGTTTTCAGCAACATTCATCGTCAGTGCTGTAAATGTACAAAAGTCATGCATTACATTGTAACTTGCAATGTACACTGCAAAAAAAGTGTTGATTTTACAGTATAATACTGGCATCCCAGCTGGCAGTATTATACTGTAAAATCAACACTTTTTTTGCAGTGTATGTATCAATATTATAAAACACAAACGTATCCATCACCATTTATCTAGAGGGATTGGAGATTCCAAGTTATTGCGGCCTTAGGGAGGTAGAGAAATGATCTTTGACAGGTCAAGAAAATTTCTCACATGTATAACATGTGAGAAATTTTATACATCTGAAAGATGATAGGACACGATCTAAGCTGATAAAAATGGCTTAAAACGTCATATAAGGCTTAAAACCTTCCTCTTAACCTTTATTGACGGCTTTGAATAAGGCTGAGTTGTAAACGCCGCTATTCGCGGAACAGGCGGCGCGCAGACGTTTCCCTTCCCTTTAACTCTGACCGGAACGGTAGCAAACTCTATAACGGCAGATCGTCACCGGAAAAATTTAAAAGCAAAATTCAACAAGTTTAAGACATCGGCCACCGGGACCGGGTGGGCTTTTGTGTTTAATACATCGGACAATTGCGACGATAGAGTACACTCATATTTCGTTACTAGTACATAGTACTCAGTTCGTAATAGTACAGTCATATTTCGTTAAAACGCGTTGTTCGTTTTTATAAAAATCAGTTAATTAAAAATTAATGCTGAAACGTACCATGAAATAATCTCAATGATTACAGTGCGAAAACTTCGCATGGGTCCTTCTGGTCTAGTATGTTTTTGTCGCATGATTTTTTTTTTCTTTGCCGATTGTACATTAATAAAAGTAAGTGTTTAATAAAGAATGTTTTATTTTTATCTAAATTCTCGCTTTTCAAACATTTTCAAAAGTATAGGTGTAGATTCACGATCGCCAGTCGTCACGTGGCGACTAAATTTTTTGCTGTGGCCACTAACTTTCGGTGTTTAAGTCGCCATGTGGTTTAAAAGTGATCAATTTCTGGTATTCCCAGTCACCATTGTGAAATTTTGATTTTTTAAAGATTAAGACAAAGCACATAACAAACTTAATTATTATCTTTTAATAGCATCTCAGAATGATCTGTTTAACACAGCAAACTATTAAATATATTCGAATAGCTACGTTATTTGTAACAGTTTGAGTCTGATAATGTTACATAGTCTGTGATTTTAAAAAAATAAACAGAAAAACAAATGTTTGAAATGTGTGTTGATTTTTATAGTGCAAAATAATCTCCCACGTTCAGATTTTCTTTTATATGTACTTTTGTATGGTAAAATCAAAATAAGAAATATTGTTTTTCTAAGATTCCGCGCTATCATGACTGCTTAGCTTATGCAATTTTTTTTTAAACCGTATCTTGCCCAACTTTATCTACTGACTGTACATGATTTAAGATTTATATTACACTTAATTAATATTCAAATTTTGTTGTACATGTGTGTATATTAATTAAATTACTCTTTGAATTCTTGAATTTTTTGTTTAGCTTTTTACCCATATAAACTCTATTGTTTTTATGCGTTTGTTTCACAATTGTGGCCACTGGATTTTTTGAATTTAGGAGCCACTGTCTCCTTCCAAAGTTTGGGAATCTGCACCTATATTCAAAAGGCAAAAAATGCAGTAACCTCTCACTTATACGCGATGTTCAAATATTACTTTTTCGTACTGCTATTTTAAATCAGTAAAATTTGATTTATAAATTCTGCGATTAAATAAGGAGAAAATTACTTTAAAAAGAAACTGGTGCTGAAAAATAATTACCGTGTATTGCGTATAAGTGAGAGGTCACTGTATGTTAATGACAGAAGTTTTCTTTTTTACCTTTTGAAATACAGTATTATATTTCAGTTTTAAATAACTGTCAAATCTGTTAAAAGTTCTGTTAATAGTGTTTTTGTTTAAATTCTCGCTGTTCAAACATTTTTGAAATACAAAAAATATTTTAATGAGTGAAGATTTTCTTTGTTTCCTTTTGGAAATGCAGTATGACATTTCAGTTTTAAATAACTGTCAAATCTATTAAAAGTTATGAATGCTGCTCTAAGTGGTAGAAAGTCGATAGTCACGCACTTTACCCTGCTCCATTTATTAAATTAAAATGCATACATGTTTGAAATGCGAGCCTATTTCAGTATCTATTTTCATTTACTCCAAGTTTACTCGAAAAATTATAAATGTCAAGCTTCCATCAAAGAACAAAAGTTTGCATTGAACTGACAAATAAAATATTACTTCTATTAAAACTTGTCATGTAGAAACTGACAGCTACAGAACGTTTGTATTAAAAATATGGATTTTTATATTTATAAGTAAATATTTTATCTCATGTATTTTTATCTGAGTTAAAATATAAATAAAAAATATATGTAAGTACAGGGGTCGATCCAGGCAAAATTTGGGGCCTATTTAGGGTTCCTTCACAAAAATCAATTTGATAAAATGGGTCCTTCACAAAATTCCTTTTACTAAAATAGGCCCTTTCACAAAATTCTATTCCATAAAAACTTACTATTTATTATTTTGTGATGTTTTAAGAAGTGTAATTTGTAAACAAACAAGTTCACCAGAGAGGAAAACTTCAGTAAAATGATTTAAAAGAAGTTTTTGTTTATAAATGCTTGGTTCGAATTTGATTAACTGGATTTCAACTTTCGTTACAAAATATTATTTTTCACAAAAATATAATTAATTTCATAAAAATAACCTTTACTTTTCACAAAATGGGCCCCAAGAAAAAAACACTGCATCGACCCCTGAAGTAACATGATTTTATCTAAACTGTTAAGGACTATTCCACACAGTAAGGGAGGACATTTTATAAAAATTGCGTATTATTTCTATATAAGTAGATAAAACAACGTTTATGTACCAGAATTTTTTTTTAAAGAATTGCAGAGTAATTTCGGTATCATTCAACATACCGTCATCAGTGCAAAGAATTAGGTTACATTACGGTCTGTGTGCTATAATGGCTGGAAGTGTGTTTTCAACTGTGTATGCGCTTTTTAATGCAACTATTTTTTTTCGCAAATACTTGGTTTGTATAAATTCTATACAGGTTATATACAGAGCTGCACAAAAGAATTCGGGTATATTTTCACTTATTGACAGAAATTGCTGAAGGGCAATTTTAAACTGTGTTATGCGTTTCCGAAATTTTTGTAGAGTATGTACCGGGTGTTTTTTACTGCGATTCCTGAATTTAGTTCGAATTACCAACAATAGATGGCGCTGCGAGCGATAGGAGTACAATCCAGGCCAAAACTAAAATCACCCAGCATTGCGAATGAAGGATGTCCAGTACATGGAGTGCGTCTCATTTGCTATAATACAATCTTGTTCTTAGGGCCCGATTCTTAATAAGATTTCATTGGTGAATGAGACCCTCTCCATGTACTGAATCTTTTTCCTCCACATCAATTGTGGGTGATTTCTGCTTTTGTCTCGATTGGATATCTATTACTCACAGCGCCATCTATTGCTGATAATTCTAACTAAAATCGTGGTTAAAAAAAAAACTCCTGACATCATACATTTCTCTCCAGCATTAAAATATATATATATATCTCACCGTTTGAAAGTTATTGAATTCTAAATTCAGTCAGTCAATTTTAAGACACCTGGTAAGTATATATACAAATCTATATAGATCATATGCAGGGCTGCACAAAAGAAACCGCGTGCTTTTTTGACTATAGATGATAATGCCGAAAATGGGTTTTCAAATTTGTTATGCGTTTTTCAAATTGTTTACCTTTCGCCTTATTAAACGGTTAGTGTTGTTTAGAGATGGGAATGCTTGGAAAAAAACGGGAAACTTTGGGAAAAAAACTGTTTTTTTCCGTTTTTTTCCGAAGGGGTATTTTTCAATTTTTCCGAATTGGAAAAATTGAAATTTAATTTATAAAATAACACATTTAAAATGTTATTATGGCTGCATTCTGATATTTTTTCTTTATGTTTTTTCATGTTCAGTGTCTCCCATGAAAATGTTAACATAGAAAATATGATCTGTAAGCAGTTTAGGAAGAACTTGAGTCCTTTAAAGGATCCTTTACAATTTTTTCACCTCAAAACAAAGGACACTTAAAAAAATTCGGAATATTTTTCAATCTCCATTCTGAATCCTGCAGAAATGTGATGATTTTAGAATAACAAAACATGTCACATAACAGCTGAAATCGCCAATGAATCTCTTACCTAGCTGTATATACAGTAGTGGCCAAAATTGTGGAAACCTTTTGGGAATATTGTTACACATTGATTTCTGGGTAACTAATCAACTCTTTATGATGTTTTGTTAATTTTATTATGCTTTACTAGCTCAAAAATTGAAAGGTGGCAAAGAACTTTAGCAACTTGATAGCAATAATAAAAAATAGTGATAAAAGTCCTATAAATCAAAAATATCGCATACTTTTTTTTTTTTTTAAACTCCTACCTTAGCTTTGATTGACACATTACCAAATAAAATGGAATCTGTCTGGACACTCCAAACATTCATATGCATTGGCTAAATTCAAGAAAAAAAAAATTCGTCAACCTAACCAGGTTTTACTGTCTTTTTCTGATTATTTGGCTATAACGTTTCATAAAATAATTATAATTAATCAAGCTGTATTGCCTGATATTCTTGAGTAAATTATCTTTCCAGTGGTATATTGGTTTTACTAAGAAATATTGGGTGTTATGCACCATCAAACTTCAAAAAACCATTTTTTTCAAAAAGTTTCCACAATTTTGGCCACTACTGTATTTATGAAGAACCTTATTAAAAATATCTAAATAAGAACCTAAATATAGCAATTTCTAATTAACAAAATTTTGATTATATTTTTTATGGCAATTTTATATGATTTTTTTAATAAGGCAATATTTTTTATACAAAATGTTCACAAAAACAAGATCGTGTGAAAAAAAAAATTAATTATATCCAAGCAACTTATCTTGTTAAAAATGAAAATTCAAGTGCAATATATTATTTCAAAAATATACCGAAATTTAATATAAAATTTGAAACAGGTATTTATTTTTATTGGCATAGCTGCGATTTTTCATGCAACCAGATAATAATTGCCAGAAATATTTAACTATTTTTAGAAACAAGTTATTTTTTAATAATATGCAATTGAAATTATTTAGTCTTTTCAAGATTATTTTCTCTTATCTTCCTTTTCCTTAAATATAGATTTTAAGACTTGTCTAACTGTAATTTTTTTATATATATAAATGCATACAAATAAACTTTGCAAAGAAAATGTAAATTTTCTGATAAAAAATGTTTTCAACTAAATATTTCGAAATATTAAACAATCCACCTGTTTTATAAATTTCATTAAAGAAATATACATACATATATGTATTACTTTCATATTAAGGATCTAAAACTTATATTAAAACCAAAACATAGAGTTGGTTTAGGTTTAGATTGGAAAGCTATACCAAAACTAAATACAAAATAAATGAAAATTCTAATTGTACGAAAATAAAATTGTAATATTGTAAATTATTATCAATTTTTAAGCAATAGAAGATATAAAAATGATAATATTTATAATGTCACAACTACAATACTTTGTTTCTTTAAAATGACGTCATTTATATACAAAATACTATAAGGGGATTTAAATTTGCTTTCAAACTGCAGTGTTACTGGTTGAAACTCATAAGATTAATTTTATTATTTTTTTTAAAATTATCTCTACTGGTAATTGAACAAATGAAAATGAAAAATCATTTCAACAGAGAATGATATAGTACAAACAATGGTGTTAAATTAAGCAAGAAAAGTTACTGTGAAAATTCTGAGACTGAAAGGATAACTTTTAAAAGCTGACTTTTTTTTTTTTCTTTTTTGTAATATGTAAAGTGAAAAAAAATATTTTCTTTAGTATGCAGAAATTTAAAAAATGTTTATTATTTTTTCCAAAATTTCCAATTTTTCCAGAAAAAAACTGGTTTTTTTCCGCCACTTCAAAATTTCCGAAAATTTTACATCTCTAGTGTCGTTACAGTATTCTGAATGTGTTGGAAAGCGTTTCATAACCTATGCTTCACACACGGTTTTTCTTTTTTGTTAAACTTTCAGTTTGCATTCTGGAATTCTGAAAACTGTGTTGTTGCAACTTGCACTGTAAAAAAAAAAAAAAAAAAAAATCGTTTGCAGATATTACCTACACACACACACACACACACACACATATATATATATATATATATATATATATATATATATATATATTATTATTAAACTTTGTATATAACCCCGTCAAAAATGACGGATTGTTGATCTGTATTTCATTTTCATAAGACTTCATACAAACATACAGCATGAAGATTTTATTGTTGAAAGATTTGTATTGTAGAAAAGTACATTTTAAAAATGACAAATTATTTCTACAAATAAAAATGATGAGGATATATATATAATTTTTTTTTACTCAGTATTCAATTTCTAAAATAGTTCAATGATTGGACAAAACATTCAAATTAAATATTAACAAATAATCCATATGCGAAAGTTTTTATAAAAAAGTATTATCAATGAGCTTCTAAACAGCTTGATTCACCACATAACGCATTGTTTGATTACATAAGCAAAATAAAATGCAAATTACGCTGTACTATGTATTCCTTATATTTTAATTACGTTTGATAAGAAAGAATCATTTTATTTACGATGGAAGCAAAATTTCAAAATCCGCCGGTAGATGGCGCCAATATACTGGATCGATCACCTCAAGAATTCCCTACGAAAGAAATCACCGCTATTTCTGAAAAAAAAAGTGCTTACAGAAATGTTGAAATACATGTTTTATATGAAATAGTTTTTGAAGGTTTTAAACAAAATTAAAATATTTAAAAGCTTTAACATGCTTTTACAAATATTTTAACAGCAGAATCGGATGTAGCATAGGTTTTTCATTAAGCCTAACATGGCGTTTAACTATGGTCGATTCGCAGACCAGAGTGGTCGCACCCGGAATCGTTACAGACACTTTCTTGCCTTCGGATTTTATTATAAGTAGATACGTTTTTGTATTTAAAATTGCTCCCTATTCATTGAGTTTTACACATATCATGTTCAATTAGTTATTCAATATTTGTCCATTTTTATTCAATTTTCTTAAATTTGACTTTGTAATTGATCGGACATTTTGAGTTAATAAATTTGGCTCATGATTATTTACTCAAACAGAAATCAATTACATTTTACTTACATTAGTGGAACATTGTCCTTGATAAAGTGTTCCACTATATAAGTTTCCGATTGATTCTTGTAATAATTTTCACCTTCTGCATATTGGAATTTTTTCTGCACGTATCTTTAAGTATATTTTTCCCACTTATTTTAATTTTGAGAATCTTAAATTTTTGGATATATATATGTATTGTATTATAATTTTCGGTTTATATATTGTCGATTATTTTTGTGGTTTAATGGTTATTATTAACTAAAGTTTTATTATACTAGGGGGCTCTGCCCCCTGCTCGCTACGCTCACTAACCCCCATTCTGATTTCACAGCCTCTTAAAACCTGGTAATGTATCCTGTTTTAAAAAGATCATGATGATGATATCACGAACGGCGACTATCTTCTGTAATCAGGTTATAATACTTTTACATTTAACTGGTTATAATGCTTTTTCATTTAATTCATCTTTTTTATTTTTAATATTCATGTGTAAACACGATTTTTATGACGTAATTTTCTTTATTTCCTGCTTTCAACACGTGATCATTTAATTATTATTTTAAACTTTCATTATTGTTTTTAATAGTCTCGCGCAAATAGATTTTTTATTTGAGATAAAACATAATTCTTTGCGCTTATTTAGAAATTGGCAACAAATTAAAAAATGACTTTTTCAATTAAAGATTTTTTACTCGATTTTTAAGGTGTCCGACCGTGATAATTTTTTTAATTTCTGAAAGCTTGTTATATTTCGCATCTGGTGGTATGATTTTCGAATCCGTAGGATGGCTATAAAAAAAAGTAATAGCTCCTCAAAAAAGTCTCTAGTAAAAAAAAGCGATGAGAATAACCCGGAATATCTACGCAGAATTTGATTGGTCCATTTCTAAATCGTTTTTGGCTCAGTTCCAGATTATTTTTTTTAATATATTATATGTATATGTATACCGGGTGTGCTAAAATGGACTGACTGATTCTAAAATTCAATACAGATATTTTGAAAATTCTTGCAGCAGAATAATGTATGATGTCAGGAGTTTATTTTATTGCGATTCCTGATTTTAGTTCGAATAACCAGCAATGTATGGCGTTGCGATCGCGACAAAAGCAGAAATCCCCCTGCATGGATGTGAAAGAAGGAGGTTCAATACATGAGGTGGGTCTCATTCACCAATAAAATCTTAATCAGAATCGGGCCCTAAGAACAATATTATATTAGCGAACTAGACCCACCGCATGTATTGAACTTCCTTTTTTCACATCAATGCAGGGGGATTTCTGCTTTTGTCGCGATCGCA
The DNA here is from genome assembly GCA_963931845.1 of Maratus michaelseni. Lineage (NCBI taxonomy): Eukaryota > Metazoa > Arthropoda > Arachnida > Araneae > Salticidae > Maratus > Maratus michaelseni. Next base: position 40,719,448 of record OZ007596.1, read on the forward strand.
ACGCCATACATTGCTGGTTATTCGAACTAAAATCAGGAATCGCAGTAAAAAAAAAAAAAAAAAAAGAAACACCCGACATCATACATGACTCTTCCGCAAGAATTTTTTAAATATCTGTCACCGTTTGGAAGTTATTGAATTTTAAAATCAGTCAATAGTATATGCCATTTTTGAGTAGGTAAATAGTTGATTTTCAAGTACCTTACATCCATCTACATCTACATTAAAATTTGTCTTTTTTGGTGAGTCTTTAACACTATTTTATGTTCCTATTTCTATATAAGTTGCATAATTGTTTATTTATCTAATTTCTATTTCAGTAGCATATTTATTTACTTGTTTTGTTATTTGGACCTCATGTTGGTCTTTGATTTTCTGGTTTCATTTGTGTATGTAGGGGCTTAATATTGTCGATTTTAGGCATAATGCTGACAATATTTCATGAAATGACATATGCTTATGTAAAAATTGGTCATATTTGCATTCTCCAATTACTATTTTGGTTAACAAAATAGCTCAAATATTATTTGTTACTATTATAATGTCTTTTTGAGGTGTATCACATAGATGTTGTACAAGATCCAGATAGTCATGTGCTATAGCTGCAGATCATTTAGACAATTTTATTTTACAGGGTGATAGCAAATGTTATTATTTCTTAATTCAAATTGTAGTTCTTCCCACTAATTTCTCTGCAAACCTTCACTCAAAAATATGAGCTCAGATCAAATATGCAAATTATCTCCCTGAAGTTAAGAAGAATTCCTCTATTTCACTAGATATTTCACAAAATGCCTAAAATCGAAAGTGCCCGGTGACTTTTCGATATATATTGTATATGAGAGGAATTAAAATGATAAAATCCCTATTTAAATCTAAAATCAAATATTTCCTAAATCTTAATATGTAATTCTGAGCCCATTTTAAGTTATTTTCTTGGACCAATAAATATTACTCTCAGACATTGCATTCTATTCAATATTAAGATTAAAACTATAAGCTAAGTGCTATTTGCAAGTGTCTGCGGTTTCGATGCGTCCAGAGCTCGCGTGCAGCCCGAGCTCCAGATATCAATCAAAAGTTATTAAACCAGTTAAGTTTAAGTTTACACGCAGTTCACACCTTCTCCCCTTACAGGAAAAGTTCTCAAACAAAAGTCGAGATCACGCGCTACGAACACATGATTTGAGAGATTCAGTCTCTTCTTCGAGACACGATGTAACGCAATATCCAAGTTTGGAACTGGGAACATTCGAAATAGCGACCGAACTCCTAACATTCTGGGTGTATCGTAGAACATTTGATAAAATAAGTTCGATCCACTTCCCAGTCCCGAATCTAGTTATTTTATGTATATCTGCTAATATTATTATATCTGCTAATATTATTATATCTGCTAATGTTATTCTATCTGCTAATATTATTATATTTGCTAATCTTACAATATACAGTGATCGTCAAACACAAAACAAACATTCATTTTTCATACATTAAGTGTTTAATTGCAAATATATTATTGACTCTTAATCTAATTTATTAATACAAAAGTCAACAGTTTTACAAAAAGAGTTTAACTCCTTCTAAACATTAATAATAATAATAATAATAATAACAATAATAATAATAATAAAGCAAAAATACATTCAATATAAACCAAAAGGATATTCTTTTAGACTCGTCAAAAATAAACAGAAATGAAGGTTTGCAAAAATTAAATGAAAAAGTAAATAAATCTTAGCAATTAGTATTTGCTCTGTTTTCCATTGCACCTCCTTTAATCTTCTAGTCATGGATTCCATCGGATTTCTTGCAAGAGAAGATTTTTGGGGAATTCTTCCGTTATAGTTTTCTTCAAATGTTTCTATTTCAATTCGATCCCCGACATACATTTTCCCCAGATATGCTCAAAAGTGTTCAATGAAGTTAGGTTGGGGACTGTGATGGATATTATCAGGGCTTCGCTATCTGATATAATCATTAATTTTACTTTTTTATAATGTGTAAAAATCGTTATCGTGTTGCAAGATCCATTTCCCTGACAAACCTAAAGTTTCAAAGATGGAAAACAATATCTTCTTTGAAAATGGGTAATCAATTTATTTTATACATTGTGGATTCGATAAAAAATGGATATATGGCATATGCTGCTGCGATACATTCCCAGATCATGATCGAGTCACTGTAGTTTTAATTACGCAATTACCGCTGAATTCTTCCGGTTTTGATCCCCTTGTTTTTTGGAAAATTCTTTGTACCAAAAAATTTACAAATTTGATTTTATCATTATTAACAGACTGTTTTTTCAAGAACGTTAATGTTTTTTTCAAAAACGTTAACGTTTTTTCGAGTCCTGCTCTTAATATTTTCTATTTAAAAACAAATGCTGATGCTGGATTGTTGTAGAATTTTTTTGGTGTTTTACGAGGTATGTTTTACTATGTAAGCCATGTTCGAGAACAGAGCTCACCTTATAATACTTGCAATCACTGCTTTTTTTTTTTTTTTTTTTACTTGAAGTCAATTTTTTTTAGTCTCTCTTACCATAACTCTCCTTTCGTATTAACAGTTTTGGTCTGCCAGTCCGCTGAAAATCTTTAATCTGCTGATAATTGGCATATTTGTCTATGATTTTCTTGACTCGTACCATGGCTCCATTTAACAATTTCATTTATTTTGCACAATTACTTTTCCCCTTTCTATAAATTTTGTAGTGTGTTTTGCTTTTATATAGATGTTATTACCTTATGGTGAAGTGTGTTAAATTTTTCCCGAAAATGTTAATAAATAACACAAAAGCAGAGTTAATACGAGATGCGCTGCAGTGTTTACTTTCTTTTTGATTCGTAAAAAAAGATGCATTTTTGGTTCAAATGAATTACTTCCTGTATTTTCTTTTGGTTTACTATTCTTAAAGATTTAGCCACTTCTTCAATACTTAACTATGTGCCGTTATTTACATTTTAAGGCAATAATATATTTACAATAAGGGTTTAATATGTGAAAAATGTGTGTTTATTTTTTTTATACTTCACTGTATATATACATATATATATATATATATATGTTACATTCCTGCCGAAAATTGGCACATTATAGACGATCGCTATTGCTGTCGACTTGAACGTTCTTTCCACCAGACAATCGGAACATCTAAGTCCGAAACCACTAAAATTACCTGATAATCATATCGAGGTAGCCGCAGTCGAGATCGTTGAAATGTAGTCATGACACCCGGACAGGGCATCACTTCGAGTCGCTCACCATGAAGACAAATCTCGAAGTATATCACATCGGAAATCGTAGTGTATTAGCAGTCGTAAAAATTGAGCAGAGGCAGTGAAATCCAGAAGAAATTTCCCAAAAACATTAAAAAGAAGACTCAATAACTTAATAGATGAGCAGTGGCTTTATTGTGATCACAGAGATGAAAACAACTCCACCAACTATCTCTTCATTAAAAACTGAACACATTTGAAGATCTTGAAGAATTAGCCGAGCTTGAAGAACATACTACCGATGCATTAGTGTAGACTCCCCAGTGACGGCAATTAGATGACAACCACTAATTCGTGTAAATTCTGTCTCCGAAGCCAGTGTAACCGTATAAATACTTCAAAATTTGGCCCAAAGGTACAAAACGCGCGAACAAGCTGGTCCACTCGCATCCATGTTCGGAGGGCGCTAGGGAGATAAAGAAGGCGGAGCTTTCTCGCTAATGGATGAAAAAATGAGGCCACGAAGACGTGTCTCTGACGTATGATTAAAACTCTTTAACAGAAGCGGCAAATTAAAAAGGTAAAAAGGCCTTTGGGCGCGAAAACCGCTTGGAATCATGGAATGCCGAATGAATTAAATAGAAATAAAAATGGTATTATAAAAGTTCCAAAGAATAAAAATTAAATGTCTCAAAAGAAGAAATTAGGCAGGTGCGTTTAGAGGCAGTGTTGCAATTTAAGAGAATAAGGTTTTAATAAATACGTGTAGCTTTTAACAGATTAAGATTTTTAGAATGATAAATAACAGAATATTTTGATTAAGTTATGGAATAAAATACAAAATAGATTTAAGAGATATTTTAAAAAGAGAGGGAAAAAAGAATTGAAGAATTTGGAATAATTTAACTAAAGAAATAGGGCGAAAATTTTTTATTATTACATATCCCCCCACCCAAAAAGACGAATGAACCGGTAGGTCATATGACCTGCAAGTTCATTGAAGGGAAATGTTACACGGACTTGGATTACAATTTGTCAACTGGAGGAAGTCAAAATAAGTACATTTCCAAAATTTATTCATTAATGCCCAATAACATTAAATTTAATAACTATAACGCGAATTGGTGGAGTTGTTAATAAAAATACAATTACAAGATATTAATCTTGTTAACAATGACATAAAAAGCTTTAGAAAATATTAAACAAAATAAGAAAAGAATTGTAACACTTTAAAATACTAGATAACATACTTCCAGAGTATCATCTTACAAAATTTGTTGCAAATTGCTTGTAGAATTGTTGTTTAATTTGTCGTTCAGTTCTCGTCTGAGTGATAGTCCATCCAAAAAAGTTATTTGCATACCTCACAAACTGAACAGTTTACAAATTGAAAGAGAAAAATCCTTCAAATTTTAGATCTTACTGATCTTCCTTATGAAAGTCTATTTCAGAATTAAAGTTCATCTGAATGCTTTATATTTACTAGCAACAACTCGAAAATAGTACTAAGATTAATATTAACAACAATAAAACACAAATAATACAATAATAATAATAATAATAAGAAGAAGAATATCAACAATAAAAATTTTAAAATAATAATACTTAACAATAACAATAATCATAAGTTAATTTTCAAATATTAAACTTATGTTTGTCTGAAAAACTCAGTCCTGAATGGAATGCTAAGAAAACTTAAGAGAAATGAGTATTTTGTTATGGTATAGTTTGTCTGACAAATGGTAATTACCTAAAAAGGCAAATAGGTAATGTAAGCAGTATAAGAGTTTTTTACTCAACATCAAAATTACTATTACCATTATTACCTTTATAACTTCCATTACCTTTACTACTTTATTACTTGTTTACTTCTAGAAGTAAAAATTTATATCTCTCAACATATTCAAATTCAAGTAGTATTCAAATTCAAGTAATATTTAATCTCAATATCAAATTATAAATAGTATAACTAATAATAATAATATTCAACAATAAGTTCAACAATAACAAGCATTATAATTCAAAAATATCACACTCTTTCTTTAATTACTTTCTTAAGTATATAATTAATATCTCATCCATATAGTAGTGAATGAGGTATGAAATATACTCCATAAAATACATAATACAAAAAAAGGAATAAATAAGAAAAATTCGTGAAAACAATCATTATTGTGTAGATGATGGTTATGTAACTATCTTGCTTTCAGTCAAACAAGAAAACATAAGTTGTGAAATGAAAAAATGGGACCTTGTAGCATATTAAGAAAGGTTGGACAATTCTCAATTAGTATTAAGATATCATATTTGATTAGTTTAAGATATAATTTAATCCAGTTTATTTTATTAGTTTAGTTAATACTGTTTAATTTATTATTCTAATCTAATCCAATTCAGTATCAGAAACTCCTAACTTAAATCAACTAAATTACACCAGCATAAAAAGTTGACTCAAGTGGAAACTTCAACAGTGACACTCTCGTGTGCACAATCAAGAACACCACGGTTATACAGAAGAGAATTGATTAGTTAATTATTAATTTATTTTATTTCGTTTATTTTTGGATTATATTAAAATCAAGACGAAACTATAAATTTAACATTAGTTTGTTGTTGGTTCTCATGGGATAATTTTAATTGATCAGGAGGATAATAAGGGCGTAATTTTGATACATGTACTATTTCAGTAGGTTTATTTTGAATTTGTCTATCAATTTCAAAATTGACATCAGATAACTTATTAAGGATTTGATAAGGACCACTAAAGACTTGTGAAAGTTTTCTGGTATTAGGATATTGGAACTCTTCATAAATTACAAGATCTCCAATCTCAAATTTTGGTTCTAGATAATTTCGATCATAATATTTTTTACTTCTCCAATAGAATTCATCAGTGCGTTTTTTAGCAAGTTTAAGGGCTTCTTGAACAGGAGGGTAATAATTTTGTTGAAGAGGAGAATCATAGGGTAATTGGCCAAAAAGTAAGTAAGCAGGAGGGAATTTAGTGATAGAATGAGGGGTATTGTTATACTCATTAACTACTTCTGTCAAAATTTTTGTCCAAGGAATTTTGGAGTTGGTAGAATTGACTTTACACTTCAATCTAGTAACTATTGTCTGGTTCGCTCTCTCACATTTGCCATTCGTTTGAGGATGATGTGATGTGGTTAAACGTTGCTTAATATTGTGGTTTCGCAGAAATTTTTTAAATCTAGATGAAGTAAAGCCTGCATTTCTATCACTTAACACTTTTTGATGGGTCTGGACATTAAGAATTTTATTAAAACAGAATAATTGTTGTGGTGTTTGAATATTAAAAACTTGGTTTAGACAATTAGTATAAGTTTCTGTGGTAACACTTTTTGAGGGGAAAGCCCAAACATATCTAGTAGCATGGTCGATGATGATGTGTAGATATTTTTTGGTGGAGTTATAATAATTGAATCCTCCCACAGTATCAATAGAAAGACATTCAAAAGGTTGATCTGTGGTGTGCATAGCTTGTAATAAGCCAAATTTTTTCTGTCTGGGTTTTTTATTCTTTTGACAAATATCACAATGTTTTACAAAATTGGTTATATCTTGCGTCATGTCAGGCCAATAATAATTAGGGGAGATTAAATTTAACATTTTTTGGATACCAGGATGACCAAATTTTTCATGAGCAACATTTAGTATTTTTCTCCTTAAAGACATGGGGACTACTATTTTTCTAAAACCTTTCTTTTTTACTATCATAAGTCCATTTTCCTTTAGATAATTTTTACCACACACATTATCTTTTTCCTGCCTCTCTATAATTTCTTTAACGTCCAGAAGAAAAGTAAGTGGTTGAATAAAATGTGAAACTGGGTTTCTCGACAACATGTCGGCTTCGACATTTGTGGATCCCTTTTCGTAAACTATATTATATTCAAACATGCTCAACTTCAAAGACCATCTAAATAACCTGCCTCTCAAATGTTTAGTATTTTTTAACCATACATAAGAATAAATATTAAATTTCGTAAGTTCTAAATGTTCAGGATAAAAGGAACAAAATTCTTCTAAAGTATTCTAAGAACAATTTTTGTTCTATATAAGCCAATAATAACAAATCAATAAAATAAGAAATCAATAAAAATAAAAGAATAATTTAACTTACAGACGTCACTTCTGGGATAAATTTATAAACACTTATGAGTGATAATTTGACAACTAATCGGTAGTTGTTCTCCAATATCACTGGGAAGTCTCCCAAATGTTTTTATTACCCAGGTCATCAGTTATCCTGACCGGCTTTTTTGTTACATTCCTGCCGAAAATTGGCACATTATAGACGATCGCTATTGCTGTCGACTTGAACGTTCTTTCCACCAGACAATCGGAACATCTCAGTCCGAAACCACTAAAATTACCTGATAATCATATCGAGGTAGCCGCAGTCGAGATCGTTGAAATGTAGACATGACACCCGGACAGGGCATCACTTCGAGTCGCTCACCATGAAGACAAATCTCGAAGTATATCACATCGGAAATCGTAGTGTATTAGCAGTCGTAAAAATTGAGCAGAGGCAGTGAAATTCAGAAGAAATTTCCCAAAAACATTAAAAAGAAGACTCAATAACTTAATAGATGAGCAGTGGCTTTATTGTGATCACAGAGATGAAAACAACTCCACCAACTATCTCTTCATTAAAAACTGAACACATTTGAAGATCTTGAAGAATTAGCCGAGCTTGTAGAACATACTACCGATGCATTAGTGTAGACTCCCCAGGGACGGCAATTAGATGACAACCACTAATTCGTGTAAATTCTGTCTCCGAAGCCAGTGTAACCGTATAAATACTTCAAAATTTGCCCAAAGGTACAAAACGCGCGAACAAGCTGGTCCACTCGCATCCATGTTCGGAGGGCGCTAGGGGGATAAAGAAGGCGGTGCTTTCTCGCTAATGGATGAAAAAATGAGACCACGAAGACGTGTCTCTGACGTATGATTAAAACTCTTTAACAGAAGCGGCAAATTAAAAAGGTAAAAAGGCCTTTGGGCGCGAAAACCGCTTGGAATCATGGAATGCCGAATGAATTAAATAGAAATAAAAATGGTATTGTAAAAGTTCCAAAGAATAAAAATTAAATGTCTCAAAAGAAGAAATTAGGCAGGTGCGTTTAGAGGCAGTGTTGCAATTTAAGAGAATAAGGTTTTAATAAATACGTGTAGCTTTTAACAGATTAAGATTTTTAGAATGATAAATAACAGAATATTTTGATTAAGTTATGGAATAAAATACAAAATAGATTTAAGAGATATTTTAAAAAGAGAGGGAAAAAAGAATTGAAGAATTTGGAATAATTTAACTAAAGAAATAGGACGAAAATTTTTTATTATTACATATATATATATATATATCCAGTGAAACACATCTATAACGGTACTGAAGACACCAGAAAAATTATACTGTTATACTCAGCTTATTGTTATAGACATTTGAAAGTAAATTCGCTGATTCACAATATTGAGTAAAACATTTATGCAACAGAATAAGTTCTTAAATGCTTTATTAGGTTGTCAAAAATGATACCTTTATTTCCGATAATTAAGCGTGAAATATTTTAATTATCATTAATATATTTATAATAAATGGTGATCTAATACTACCGCACAAAGAGATCTAAAATGAAACAAAATTGCTTATATCTAAATAACAGGGAATCTACACATCGGAATATATGTGGAATACTTCTACCGTATAGAAGTCAATATCCATTACTTCTCTTTGTAAAAAGTAATAAATTACACCACTGTCAATGACTTTTTATTTTGTATTACTTTTTCACGAAACGATTTTTAATATTTATACTACGAAGTTAGTATACAATTCCTTTAATTAAGAAATGTTCTCCCATTAGGTCTTCTTAAAACACAGATACGTGTCTATGCGTCCACATTTTCAGCAAGAGCCTACATCAGTCACGCGAAAAAACGCGCAAGCTAATGTTAAGTCTATGGGAAGGTTTTTGCGCGATTTTTCGCTCGCATTTTAATATTTTTAAATGATTTTTTTGCATAGGATAGCTGAGGTCGATCTCTAACGTTGTTAGTTTTTACTTTTTCAATTTTGGTTCCAGTTTTTTTTATATAAGGGTACATTCACTTTGAGAACCGGTTCCAACTGGTTCCGAAATTAGAAATTTCCGCTTATAAAGAAACTGTAACTAAAATCGAAAAACTAAAAACTGACAACGTTAGGGATCGGCCTCAGCTATCCTATGCAAAAAAAATCATTTAAAAATATTAAAATGAGAGCGAGAAATCACGCAAGAACCGTCCCATAGACTTAACATTAGCTTGAGCGTTTCTTCGCGTGACTAGCGTAGGCTCTTACGTGTTACGTATTTATACACTATGCTATAATTATTCCATAAGATACTATACTTACTGACAAAAGTAGTCATCAACATAAATAATGGACAACTGAAACAAGATAGAAAAAATCTGTTCCAAGTACACATTTTGAAGCACTTTCCAACACAACAAATATTCAGTTATTTTATTTAAGGAATTTACCCACCCTTGATCTTCTTAAAACAGAGACACGTGTCATTCGTCCACATTTTCAAAAAGTGTTACGTATTTGTAAATCAGTTGTTTGAATTCACGTTAAAAGTTGCTATAATTATTCCATAAGATACTATGCTTACTGACAAAAGTTTGGTAGTCATCAACATAAGTAGATTTTTAATTTTCCATGGATTTCAAAAACTTTTATTTGCAAAATCATCGCCAACTGACACAAGATAGAAAAGCCTGTTCCCAGAACACATTCTGAAACACTTTCGAACACAACAAATATTCAGTTATTTTATTTAAGGAATTTACCCACCCTTGATCTTCTTAAAACAGAGACACGTGTCATTCGTCCACATTTTCAAAAAGTGTTACGTATTTGTAAATCAGTTGTTTGAATTCACGTTAAAAGTTGCTATAATTATTCCGTAAGATACTATGCTTACTGACAAAAGTTTGGTAGTCATCAACATAAGTAGATTTTTAATTTTCCATGGATTTCAAAAACTTATATTTGCAAAATCATCGCCAACTGACACAAGATAGAAAAGCCTGTTCCCAGAACACATTCTGAAACACTTTCGAACACAACAAATATTCAGTTATTTTATTTAAGGAATTTACCCACCCTTGATCTTCTTAAAACAGAGACACGTGTCATTCGTCCACATTTTCAAAAAGTGTTACGTATTTGTAAATCAGTTGTTTGAATTCACGTTAAAAGTTGCTATAATTATTCCATAAGATACTATGCTTACTGACAAGTAGATTTTTAATTTTCCATGGATTTCAAAAACTTTTATTTGCAAAATCATCGCCAACTGACACAAGATAGAAAAGCCTGTTCCCAGAACACATTCTGAAACACTTTCGAACACAACAAATATTCAGTTATTTTATTTAAGGAATTTACTCACCCTTGATCTTCTTAAAACAAAGACACGTGTCATTCGTCCACATTTTCAAAAAGTGTTACGTATTTGAAAATCAGTTGCTTGAGTTCACGTTAAAAGTTGCTATAATTATTCCATAAGATACTATACTTCCCACTGACGAAAGTATCAGATTTCTATCAATGACCAAACTATCCAAAAGTTTGAATTCGACAAAATTCTCATTCGTTTTAATAACCAGACGCAAATACTGCCATCTATCGTTATCTTTAATATCAACGTTGCAGATGATTCTTTTAAGTTCCGAACCTGTTTTTGTTGCCGATGAAGCAGACTCGCAAATTATCGAAAATCGAATAAAAGTTATCACTAACACCGGAATGCGATATGCTAGTTGGAATTCGACGGGTGTGTTATAAGTAAGTAAATTATAGGAATGATAAAACAAAAATCCAAGCTGAATGCTAATTACAAGAAGCAACATACCATGGAAAACTTCGTTGAAGTCAGATGTTAAGTTTAAAAGTTCCGTATATATTTCATTGATACAGTTCAGATCTACATTCGAAGTTTTTTGAAGTATCTTCTTAAATTCATTTATTATTTGCTTTAAAGCAAAACAAAAACAACAAAAATACACAGGAATAAATGGCACTGCAGTACCCCATAGTCTCATAAAATTAAAAGAAAACATCAATGCCTTGGATGTTGGGATACTCAGATAACCAAATGTAAATCTATTGTCATGGTCAGTAATAGAAGTAGAATTAAGCATCAAATAAAGAAAATTAATTTTAAATAGGGAGCATACATCATTAATAATAAGCATTAGTGTTAGATTGATTGCGTATTTAAAGTTCATCTGTGGAACAATGGCAGAGTAAAGTTTTATCATCCGTCGAGTTATGTGATTTAGCTTATTTTTTTTTATGAAAAATAATATCCCGAGTAAATATTCCAGGATCACGAGTACTATTAAAACATTTCCACTTCTTTTGTTTTGCGAAACATTTAAGTTCACCAAGAGATATAGAATGTAATATAGTTTATTTACTGCATTGATAATTATGAAAACTATTGAAAAGGTATATAAAAATAAATTTTTGTACGACATTTCCCATTTTCCAGCAGATGCAAGACCGTGGAGACATAGATATGCGTTTAGCAGGGCAGGAATTTTAAGTACATTTTTGGTCATTCTTCTCCTTGACTGTTTAGATGAAACATGCATGCCTTTGGGGGAATATTTTTTTTAAACTCCTTTGTTTTTAAATATCTCTCGAGATTGAATCATTACAAAATATTAAAATTTTATCGTAAACTTGTCTACGAAAACACAGAGCAGAGTTATAAGTATTAAATGCATACAAAAATCAGATTTAAAATCAAAGGCGATATTGAAAACATGATGTCGTTTCAACCAACATATAACAGATATATCAGCTGTTCATGATTCCGTGCTTTAAAAACAAATTTTTTTTTGCCTTAATAGAAATAAATTGTACAAAAACTTCATTGTTATGTACTGTTTTTTTTCTTCTTTGTTCTGCGTGAAAGATTTAAATACAGAATTTTCTAACGTATGTTTTCCAACAGATATATTCACAGGATAACTGTTTAAGATTTTTTGCTTTCGAAGAATATATTTTTGCACTATTGAAGTTAAATTATACAAAAACATCTTTGTTCTGTAATGGTTTTATTCTGCTTTGTTCGATATAAAAGTTTTGAATAAATGATTTTCCAATAACTTTCACCGTATTAATATACATAATAATAACAGTAATTAAATTAGGTATATTTTCTTTAAACGTCGTTCATTTATATCGACTTCTATTATTGTGCGAATTTCCAACTGTCACTATAGTGACTGATTTACAAATGATATCAAAGATAGTATAAAAACTTTTTTATATGTATACTTTTTAAAATGTTCTTTCAGGAATATCTGATAATAAAATAAACTGACAGTTAAACATTATGAACAACATTTGTGCACGTATTTACATATGATATAAAATATTGTAATCTGTTGATAATAACGGTTTTTTCAATTATTTTTAAACTGACAGATTTGTAGTGGTTTATTATGAAAATATATCGGGATTCGTTACAAAACTCATTTATAGATTTAACGTTCAGCTTCTCTTTCTTTCGCTTAATATTTTAGGGAAAGAAGTTATGTCTAAACAATGATGGCAAGTTTATTTAGCCGAAGGGAAATATCTATGTTAAACTTTAAATTCACAAAATGTTTTTTATTTAATTGAAAAACAAATACCATCGTTACATTTTCGTGTTCGGTATACTAGATAAATACTTTATAATTTAAATCATTTCTACACACCTCTTTAATTCTTAAAAATACTTTTTGCGAAATTAAAACCACAATGCAACACTTTCTGTGCTTCAGTTTTCCTAAAAAATCTACGCAACTTATTATGGTTACCTACTCTAAAAATCGATCATAACAATCTTATGCTTTAATCTATGACTATTCTCTTATACTATGAGGTGGGATAAAAATGTATATAAAGATACTAGCAAACCCCGCAGCTTTGCTCGCGTAATTCTTGAAAAATGCTAAGTGGTATTCGTTGGCCTATTTTCATTAGAGGAAACTTTATTACCACAGATAATTCAGAAATTACTAATTAAGCCACACTACTGTCGAAAAAAAATCGAAAATTTAGAACGTTTTTCGCTCTTCCACTCCCCCTTCCCCTGTGGTAGTGTCACCGATATAAAATATAGCCTATGTTACGGCAGGGACTGTTACCATCACTTTTGAAAATGGTTCTGTAGTTCCGGAGATTCCATAGAAATTGTAATTTAGAATGTTTTTAGAACGCTTTTCGCTCATCTCATCCTTTTAAATTTCGAATTTTTTTAGAATTTGTTCGTAAAGAGCATTTACATCTTATAAGTAACTACCATGCTAAATTTCATGTTTCTAACACATTCAGTATACAAAAAAATCGAAATTTTCGAACGTTTTTCGCTCCTGCACCCCCCTGGGTGTAGTAGCACCGACATAAAATATAGCCTATGTTACAGCAGGGACTGTCGCCATCAATTTGCTACCAATACTTTTGAAAAGGGTTCTGTAGTTCCAGAGATTCCATAGAAATTGTAATTTAGAATGTTTTTAGAACGCTTTTCGCTCATCTCGCCCTTTTAAATTTCGATTTTTTTTAGAATTTGTTCTTAGAGACATTTACATCTTATAAGTAACTACCATGCCAAATTTCATGTTTCTAGTTCCTTCAGTATAAAAAAAAATCGAAATTTTAGAACGTTTTTCGCTCTTGCACCGCTCTGGGGGTAGTGGCACCGACTTAAAATATAGCCTATGTTGGAGCAGGGATTGTCACCATCAATTTGCCACCATCACTTTTGAAATCGCTTCAGTAGTTCCAGAGATTACCCCCTACAAACAAATAAACAAACAAAAAAACAATCTTTACTACTTTATAATATCAGTATAGATACACACTGCCATTTACAAAACAAATGAACTGTATGTCATATAATGGTTCATTTTCTCTAAACAGCGACATTTTTGTCCCTGCTTCAAAAATAACGAATAAACTTGTATAAAAATGCAACACAATGCTTGAAAATTTTAATCACATGTTTTTATGTTTGTATAAGGGGATAAATCATACTATTTATAAATATAAGTCAGTTAAATAAATTCTGTTATGTGATAAATGTCATCCCCCTGAGTGACCCAGCCTCCACCTTAACACAAAAGTATAGTACATGAAACGTGAACTATCTGCTATAAATTTAATTTATTAAAAATTATCATAGAATACTAAAAACGGAAAGTAAAGCCATTTCAGGGTTTGTGATCTTCTGAAAAAATAATTTAAAAAATGCCCTTTAGTTTTGTTGTCATTCCCTTGTCATAAAATGAAAATAATGATTTTTAAAATAGGTGGATTGAACTTTGTGCCGTTATATTAAAATAAATGATCAACGTAAAAATAGAACAAATAAAATATATATAAATAGCAAACAGCTGTTTCGGAGCCTCTAAAGTTCCATCATCAGTGCCAAAGTTAAAAAAAATTAAAATCTGATTTAGAAGTTTAAGCCATGTAAGTATGCTTGCGTCTCCGCTCGCGACCATTTAGGCCATTCCATCTTGATCACGAGCGGAGGCGCAAGCATGCTTAAACTTTTAAATCAGTTTTTAATTTTTTTAACTTTGGAACTGATGATGGAGCTTTAGAGGCTCCGAAACAGCTGTTTGCTATTTATATATTTTTTATTTGTATTATTTTTACATTGATCATTTATTTTGTTAATAATGATTCCCACATCTAACCTAGAATTTCATCTGGTAACAGTGGCCTCATCAGAAAAGCCATCTTGAATTGTTCTTTTTGTAGCAACAAACATCGAAAAGTAAAGCTTCGTGATTTTAAGTTATATCTTCTGTCAGGTTTCCCTGGCAGCTGCAGGCTTAAAAACTATTGTTATGGGATTATCTTATTGTGTGTGTATCTGCTGTGTACTGTAAAGCTTTCTTAACTGAAATCTTAATCCGAGTAGGCGGGTGACATGATCTGTGTCGAAAGAATGTTTAGTATAGTGGAAGAAGTTTTTCCTTTGTGATTGTAAGTGCATAGATAAGACAGATTTTCTCCCATTCTCTAAGATGAAAGATCCATCATAGGGGATTGCAAGCTGTCAAGCAACCCCTACGAGCAGGGGACCAGCCCTGTTTACAAAGGGTTCTCTGGTGGGGACCGGAGAGTGAGTTAGTTTTAACGTGGGAGTGAAGTGTGGAGGTTGTTCAGAGAATGAGCTCTAGGACACGTGTGTTGGAAGGCGATCTCTTGGAGTGAAGAGAGAAAGTGTTCATGAGATTAATAGTAATCTCTGATCTGAGTTAATTAACGTAGCTTAGCAGTACACAGAAAGTATTTTCTGTATTTTTATTTAATGTTGAACCGGATAAGCTATATCCGAGTTTTTAAGTGTAAATATTGTAAATAAAGTGTTAGTTTAAGTTTAATTGAAAGAGTTCGTCTTTTTCCCAACATACCTCCCATAACGTGACCGATATCACGTAGTCATATCGGTGGTGGCAGCATACTAAAAATACCGGATTATTCTTCGAAGTTGGGTAGACTTAGAGGGAATCCGACATCTTTTTAAGTACTTTTATTGACTGTCATTTCCCTGTGTCTTTTATTTGCCTTAATTTCGTAATGAAAGCTCAATAAATGATTAAGCCATATTTCTATTCAGTTTTTAAATCTATTTTTAAATGCAATTGATCTTTGTGTTTTTTGTTATGATAGTACACAAGCTAACCCTACGTCTTTCCCCTTGTTATTTCTCTGCCTAAGTGTCATTCCCCTGTCCCTCTTTGTCATTCCTCTGCCTACTTGAAATTTAAAATGTTATTTTTGTGTGTTTAACATTGTAAAAGATTTTTTCTGACAGTAATCTACTATTTACAGACAGTTTCTAAATACAATAGAACCGAATTTTTAAGGAGAAAAAATATATTAATTTTCAAAAATATATAATGTTTAAATTGTTCTGTTAAGAGAAAATTTCGCACATGCGCTAAAAACTAATATGTAGCTGATCATCTACATCATAAATTGAAGGGTTAATGCGTGCAATTCTAGATTTCTCTCATGGAACAATGCATTTTACTGGGAAAGACTTTTTTCAGGATATGTTTCAGGTTTGTTTTTTACTAGTTTCAATTTCGTACAAAAGTTTTCCTCTCTATAAAGAAGCAGCTGCCCGGACTCCTAATCCGAAGTTTTTTACGAGAGAAAGCCCCATGATGCGAGAGAAATTTTGTTATAACACAGACAATTCAATAAATACAACACAACTACAATGCAATTATGTACAATACTGATATAATTCAATACAATATAGCTACAAATGCAATTACACACAATTAAAATTAATAAAATAACATAATGATAGATGCTTTTACAGCACAATAGTAACTTGTTTACATAAGAGTAGATTATGAGTGGAAATTTTCATAGATAACATTGATACTGTAACAATATGCGTAATCCCTAAGATAAAAAAATCTAATATAGATAAAGTTAATTAAGAGGTAGAGAGATTCCATTACTTTTTATGAGTAAGAGTGAATATGTTAATAGTAGTCGGTACGTCGATTATTCTATAAACGGAAAGTAAAGTTTTTAACGAACTGTAATTTTTTTTTGTTATCAAGTTAAGAAATGTTTGCTGTGATGTGATTATGTGGTTATATTTTAGAGAAATGGCATTAGAGGACAGATTTATGCATTTATGAAGTAAGGGTTAATAGGCGATGTTAATTTATTAATTTTAAAAAGAAAAAAGGGATTGAACATCTCGATAACAACGATGCAACTAGGTATTGTTTTCTGCAACATTCATCGCCAGTGCTGTAAATGTACAAAAGTCATGCATTGCATTGTAACTTGTAAAGTATGTATCAACATTATAAAACACAAACTTGTCTATCTCCGTTTATCTAGAGGGATTGGCGATTCCAAGTTATTGCGGTCTTAGAGAGATAGAGAAATTAGCTTTGACAGGTGAAGAAAATTTCTCACATGTATAACATGTAAGAAATTTTGTACATCTGAAAGATGATAGGACACGATCCAAACTGATAAAAATGGCTTAAAACCTTCTTCTTAACCTTAATTGACGGCTTTGAAGCTGAGTTGTAAACGCCGCTATTCGCGGAACAGGCGGCGCGCGGACGTTTCCCTTCCCTTTAACTCTGACCGGAACGGTAGCAGACTCTATCACGGAAGATCGTCACCGGAAAAATATAAAAGCTAAATTCAACAAATTTAAGACATCAGCCACCGGGAGTTGCCCGCCCGTTCCCGGTGGCCGATGTCTTAATCTTGTTGAAACTGCCGCGACGATACAGTACACTCATATTTTGTTACTAGTACGTAGTATTCAGTTCACAATAGTACACTCATATTTCGTTAAAACGCGTTGTTTGTTTTTAAAAAAAATCAGTTAATTAAAGATTAATGCTAAAACGTACCATGAAATAATCTCAAAGATTGCAGTGCGAAAGCTTCGCACGGGTCCTTCTGGTCTAGAATGTTTTTGCCGTATGATTTTTTTTTCTTTGCCGATTTTACATTAATAAAAGTAAGTGTTTTAAAAAGAATGTGTTATTTTTATAATAATATTTTTATCTAAATTCTTGCTTTTCAAACATTTTCAAAAAGCAAAAACGGCCAGTTCCGGTGGCCGATATCTTAAACTTGTTGAAACGGCCGCGGCGATACAGTACACTCATATTTCGTTACTAGTACGTAGTACACTGTAAAAATTTTTTGTAAAATTTCAGTAGATGTACCGTAAATTAACGGTACTTGTACCATTTTCACTCTTTACGGTATGAGTACAGTACTTCTTAGGTACATTCAGCGTAAAAAAAAAACCGTATATGTACCATTTCGATTATAAACGGTATTTGTACCGTAAAATGATTGTTTTTCAGAAAAAAAATTGCTATTTGTACCGTAAAAAAATTATTTTTGAGTAAGTGAAAAGCTGGTAGCCCCGCCTCAGTGTACAGCAATCCCTGAAGTGATGCTCTTTCTCTTGTTACGTAATGCGTGCAGGCCTGAGGAGAGGGGGGAGTGCGGCCGGTACATATACTTTAAATATTTTACGGTACATGTACCGTCCAGTTAAATTACGGTATATATACTGGTCACAAAGTTGCCAGTATATGTACCGTAATTGTTGACTAAAATTTTTTACAGTGTATACAGTACGTAATATTACACTCATATTTCGTTAAAACGCGTTGTTTGTTTAAAAAAAAAATCAGTTAATTAAAAATTAATGCTAAAACGTACCATGAAATAATCTCAAAGATTGCAGTGCGAAAGCTTCGCACGGGTCCTTCTGGTCTAGTATGTTTTTGCCGCATGATTTTTTTTCTTTTCCGATTGTACATCAATAAAAGTAAGTGTTTTAAAAAAGAATGTTTTATTTTTATAATAATATTTTATCTAAATTCTGGCTTTTCAAACATTTTCAAAAGGGAAAAAATACAGTGACCTCTCACTTATACGCGATGTTCACGTATTACTTTTTCGTACCACTATTTTAAAACAGTAAAATTTGATTTATAAATTCTGCGATTAAATAAGGAGAAAATTACTTTAAAAAGAAACTGGTGCTGAAAAATAATTACCGTGTATCGCGTATAAGTGAGAGGTCACTGTATGTTAATGACAGAAAGTTTCCTTTTTTACCTTTTGAAATGCAATATCATACTTTAGTTTTAAATAGCTGTCAAATCTGTTAAAAGTTATGAATGCTGCTCTAAGTGGTAGAAAGTCGATAGTCACGTACTTTACACTGCTCCATTTATTAAATTAAAAAGCATACATGTTTCACATGCGAGCCTATTTCAGTATCTATTTTCATTTACTCCAAGTTTACTCGAAAAATTATAAATGTCAAGCTTCCATCAAACAACAAAAGTTTGCAATGAATTGACAAATAAAATATTACTTCTATTAAAACTTGTCATGTAGAAACGGACAGCTACAGAACTTTTGTATTAAAAACTAGCATGCTACGCCCGCTGCGCTGGGCCATTTTTCTAAATGTACCTTAAATCAAACGAATTGGCTTTGTATTTTAAAGGCATAGGGATCTTCACCTACGGATGCAATCCTAGTCAAAATTTTCAAACGAACCTTGAATCAAACGAATTATATCAATGGATTTGAGCATGTATTTTAAATCAATTGGGACGTTCACCTGGTTTTTCCTTCAATATTGCTGTAAACGATGTAAACGACATTGCTTTATATTATATTATACATTTGACAAAATTTGGGCTAATAAGAAGCAACTCATTTAGTTGATTATTTATAGTAGAGTTTGCTAGGGAAATGAGGCCATTATGAGATTATGACAACAGGAACTAAAATGTTCTCTAGTCAACATACTGCTAAAGAAGAGAGCATTACAATGATTGCATACATTGACCATTGAACTTACGTAATGTTCGGGTGATTCATTTTCATCTGTAACTTCTTGAACCCCGTCCCTCTTTCTTGTCTCTATGTGAGGTTCTGGTAACATAAGTACAATCTCACTCTATGTTACGTTATATTTCGTAATATACGTCCTCTTCTGGCAAGTATACTATGGTTTTTCATCTTTCGATTCCGGCAGAGTAAATACAGTCAACAATGTAATAAATTGTTTGTACATAAAAAACATAGAACTTTCATACTTAAAACAAAATGATGAAACATAAAAAGTGCATTTATAAAGCTCAATAGTTAGAAGAAAATTAAAATGACGCCCTTTTCACTGTCTTTCCTTTTTTTAGAACAGTTGCATTCGTGTAACCATTAACCTAAAAGAAAAAAAAAAAAACGATGATTAACTCTGGTAGAAGAATAAACCTCTAGTTTGCATCCAATAAAATCTTCATAATCCACCATAATCTTTTCAATATTCAAGTCTGACGTGAAACATTAGAAGTGCTGGAAACGATACGGTGTACTAAGTTACAAAACAAAGTTATTTACGCGCCAAACTATGGTCCATTAAATAATGTCAAATTGCTGTTAATTCAAGTATAGATCTTTCATTGACAAAATTCCATACCTTAAATAAAACTGACAGTGATAAAGTTAGTTATGCAAAATGTTTATTGTTTAGTCATAATCTTTTTGGTGAATACTTAAACCGAAGATTTTCTTTGCATTTATGTAAAGAGTATAATAACACGCAGAAAAAGATTCATTTGTCACTATGTTTAGCTGTTAGGTCTGTATGTAAGTCGAAAATGCTTTATAATGATCGAAAAGTTATCTAATCAGAATTTCAGGTACTCGTGTTTCTTATCCAGGCAGAAATGATAAATCGACAAATATTATTTATTCCATTCGCCAACATTGGTATTAAAAAGTTTTTCTGTACATTAGAAGCATCGCTTTGTTTGGTAAAACTTTGCTTCATAATGAAAAGAAAAACATAAATTTAGCAATCGCTACTTTCAAAAGTCGTCTAATCTTCTGTAATCTGAATCGTCGTCCAGAGTAACCTTCAAACACAAACAAAACATCCAACAATACGGTAAAAATGCCAACTGGCAGGTGGCCGGAATACGGACGATTAGTCCAATATCTTTTAAAAACCTTCCTGAAAGAAGAGGAGATACGCAGAAAAAACTAAAAAGAAATGACGAATCAAAAAGAGCATAGAAAATTTATTTCAGTAAGCAATTTTTGTTGCAAAATGTCGCATTTTGTGATAGTAATAACGCATAATTGCACACATCTCCTTAAGAATATTTTTTAGTTCCCAATTTTTGACGCAGTGAATATTTCTATAAGTGAAATTGGCGATATATTAAAAATAAGTAAATAAATAAAAGAATAGACAATATTCGCTGATCTGAGTTCGAGGCTATAAAAATCATATGTTTGGTGAAAACAAACCGGCATGTTTCCGTAGTAAATTTTTAAATGTCTAAAATTCAATTATTTTACAACATGTGTTTAAGTGGCAGATATTCACTAAAATTTAAATATTTGATCCCATATTTATAACAATAGCTGCTATTTATATAATTTGCATTTGAATATAAATATTTACTTCAAAAAGGATCTTGTATACACGAAAAAACACTATTATTGCTAATATCGCTCAAGCTGATGTCCCGCTGATGCATTTTTGACTTAAAATCACATTGTTTGACGACAAAAATAAAATCAAAATAGTAAATAAACAAATAACATGTAACAAATAAATGCAGTCATTTTTACAATTACATCTGCTAGTTCCTCCTGTAAGTCACATGATAGGGGAGTAATATAAAAAAAATAACAGAAAGAAAAAAATGTCACTCATATTTTATCTAATCAAATTATTAGTTGCATTTTTGTTAATCTGACGCAAACGATAAATTGCCAAATATTGACTTAATTCTAATCTCATGCATTTCAAATATTTTTAAGCATTACAAACATTCCTTTAAGGTTTAAATTAAATAGTTTCGCTTTATAATATTATCCCTCATTAAAATATTTTTTTTTCTTTCTTTTTTCTTTCTTTTTTTTCTTTTTTTTCTTTTTTTTGCGGGAGAGGGGGGGGGGGTAAATTTTAAATAAAATTAATAACAGAATTTTTTTTTTTTTTCTATGTGTTTGGATTTATTTCTGATATAGCCGTTTCAATTCTTTCGCCAACGATAATGGTTGCCAAACAAATGACCTATGGTAACCTTATCGTCCAAAATTACAGAACTTTCCATCATAATTCTATAACTAATCTACGTATAACAATATGTTTTATATATAAAACCTTCCTTGAAAAAATATCTATCCCACAGTGTAAGTTCCATCAAATTCCATTCAGCAGAACTCGAGTTATAAAGGAACGGAACGAAATTTCCGTTTGTGTTTTATATATATACCAGCATGCTACGCCCGCTGCGCTGGGCCATTTTTCTAAATGTACCTTAAATCAAACGAATTGGCTTTGTATTTTAAAAGAATATGGATCTTCACCTACGGATGCTACCCTAGTCAAAATTTGCAAACGAACCTTGAATCAAACGAAATGTATCAATGGATTTGAGCATGTATTTTAAAGCAATAGGGACGTTCACCTGGTTTTTCCTTCGATATTGCTGTAAACGATGCGAACGACATTGCTTTATATTATATTATACATTTGACAAAATTTGGGCTAATAAAAAGCAACTCATTTAGTTGATTATTTATAGCAGAGTTTGGTAGGGAAATGGGGCCATTATGAGATTATGACAACAGGAACTAAAATGTTCTCTAGTCAGCATACTGCTAAGAAAGAGATGATTCCATAGATTGACCATTGAACTTAAGTAATGTTCGGGTGATTCATTTTCGGCTGTAAGTTCTTGAACCACGTCCATCTTTCTTGTCTCTATGGGAGGTTCTGGTAACATAAGTACAATATGTTACGTTATATTTCGTAATATATGTCCTCTTCTGGCAAGTCTACTACAGTTTTTCATCTTTCGATTCCGGCAGAACTTTCATATTTAAAACAAAATGGTGAAACATAAAAAGTGCATTTTCAAAGCTGAATAGTTTGAATAAAATTAAAATGACGCCCTTTTCACTGTCTTTCCTTTTATTAGAACAGCTGCATTCGTGTAACCATTAACCCGGAAAAAAAACCCGATGATTAGCTCTAGTAGAAGAATAAACATCTAGTTTGCATCCAATAAAATCTTCATAATCCACCATAATCTTTTCAATATTCAAGTTTGACGTGAAACATTAGAAGTGCTGGAAACGATATGGTAATGATGGTAACGATATGGAAACTAAGTTACAAAACAAAGTTATTTACGCGCCAAACTATGTTCCATTAAATAATGTCAAGTTGCTGTTAATTCAAGTATAGATCTTTCATTGACAAAATTCCATACCTTAAATAAAACTGACAGTGATAAAGTTAGTTATGCAAAATGTTTATTGTTTAGTCATAATCTTTTTGGTGAATACTTAAACCGAAGATTTTCTTTGCATTTCTGTAAAGAGTATAATAACACACAGAAAAAGATTCATTTGTCACTATGTTTAGCTGTTAGATTAGAAGCTGTTAGATTAGAAGCATCGCTTTGTTTGGTAAAACTTTGCTTCATAATGAAAAGAAAAACATAAATTTAGCAATCGCTACTTTCAAAAGTCGTCTAATCTTCTGTAATCTGAATCGTCGTCCAGAGTAACCTTCAAACACAAACAAAACATCCAACAATACGGTAAAAATGCCAACTGGCAGGTGGCCGGAATACGGACGATTAGTCCAATATCTTTTAAAAACCTTCCTGAAAGAAGAGGAGATATGCAGAAAAAACTAAAAAGAAATGACGAATCAAAAAGAGCATAGACAATTTATTTCAGTAAGCAATTTTTATTGCAAAATGTCGCATTTTGTGATAGTAATAACGCATAATTGCACACATCTCCTTAAGAATATTCTTTAGTTCCCAATTTTTGACGCAGTGAATATTTCTATAAGTGAAATTGGCGATATATTAAAAATAAATAAATAAATAAAAGAATAGACAATATTCGCTGATCTGAGTTCGAGGCTATAAAAATCATATGTTTGGTGAAAACAAACCGGCATGTTTCCGTAGTAAATTTTTAAATGTCTAATATTCAATTATTTTACAATATGTGTTAGAGTGGCAGATATTCGCTAAAATTTAAATATTTGATCCCATATTTATAACAATAGCTGTTATTTATATAATTTGCATTTGAATATAAATATTCACTTCAAAAAGGATCTTGTATACACGAAAAAACACTATTATTGCTAATATTGCTCAAGCTGATGTCACGCTAATGCATTTTTGGCTTAAAATCTCATTGCTTGGCGACAAAAGTAAAATTAAAATAGTAAATAAACAGATAACATGTAACTCATACATGCGGTCATTTTTATAATTAAATCTGCTAGTTCCTCCTGTGAGTCACATGATAGGGAAGTTATATAAAAAAAATTAACAGAAAGAAAAAAAATGTCACTCATATTTTATCTAATCAAATTATTAGTTGCATTCTTGTTAATCTGACGTAAACGATAAATCGCCAAATATTGACTTAATTCTAATCTCATTCATTGCATTTCAAATATTTTTAAGTATTACAAACATTCCTTTGGGGTTTAAATTAAATAGTTTCGCTTTATAATATTATCCCTCATTAAAACATATTTTTTCTTTCTTTTTCTATTTTTTTTTTCGGTGGGGGTAGTGGGGGGAAATTTTAAATAAAATTAATAACAGAATTTTTCTTTTATTTTTCTATGTGTTTGCATTTATTTCAGATATAGCCGTTTCAATTTTTTCGCCAACGATAATGGTCGCCAAACAAATGACCTATGGTAACCTTATCGTCCAAAATAACAGAACTTTCCATCATAATTCTATAACTAATCTACGTTGAACTATATGTTATATACTAAAACCTTCCCTGAAAAATTATCTATCTAACAGTGCAAGTTCCATCAAATTCCATTCAACAGAACTCGAGTTATAAAGGAACGGAACGAAATTTCCGTTTGTGTTTTATATATATAGTAGATATGGATTTTATCCAAATAAATATTTTATCTTATGTATTTTTATTTGAGTTCAAATATAAATAAAAAATATATCTAAGTAACATGATTTTATCTAAATACTCAAGGAGTATTCCACGCAGTAAGGGAGGGATATTTTATAAAAACTACATATTGTTTCTATACTAGTAAATCTGCAGACCAGGAGCCTCGACGTCAGCTCTAAATGTCATTGTTTTTTAATCTCACTTTTCATATTACTTAGCATCTTACAATCCGCAATTTAATTTTTTTATATTACAAATATTTATAGACACATAAAATACTTCGGAGGTTTTAGAAATTAGAAGCGTTAAATTAAACACGGTTTATGCAATGATATTCTGAAATTCTTATGAACTTCTTATTCATGTAACTTTTTAGATAAAAAAAATCTCATGTATTTTAACTTATGTATTTTATGTGAGATAAAATATAAGTAAAAAAATATAATCTAAGTAACATGATTTTACCTAAATTCTAAAGGACTATTCCACGCAGTAAGGGAAGGACATTTTATAAAAACTGCGTACTGTTTCTATATAAGCAGATAAAACCATGTCTGCATTCCCATAGGAAAGCATTATGATCTAAAAAAAAAAAACTTTCTATATTTTTCGAAGGAATGAACCAAATGTAACAAAAAACTATACAGATCATTCCAGGTACCTAACCTACGTACCCACCAAAAATTAACTTAATAAGACGATTTTTACGGCAGTTATCGCGGAACAGACAAACAGACAGACAGACAGACGGAAACCAAAAACTTTTCGCGTCTCTACAGTGAGCCTCAACTGACGTTTCGGCACTAAGCAGATAACACAACGTTTATGTACCAGAATTTTTTTTAATAATTGCAGGCTAATTTTGGTATCATCCAACATACCGTCATCAGTGCAAAGAATTCGGTTACAGTACTGCCTGTGAGCGATAATTGCTGGAAGTGTGTTTTTAATTGTGGTGTGCGCTTTTTAATGTAACTATTTTTTGCAATTACTTGGTTTTGTATAAATTCTATACAGGTTATATACAGAGCTGCACAAAAGAATTCGGGTATATTATCGTTTATTGACAGAAATTGCTGAAGGGCTATTTTAAACTGTGTTATGCGTTTCCTAAATTTTTGCACAGTATCTACCGGGTGTTCTAATATGGACTGACTGATTTTAAAATTCAATAACTTCCAAACGGTGACATATATTTAAAAAATTCTTGCAGGAGAGTAAAGTAAGATGTCAGGAGTTTTTTTTTTACTTCGATTCTTGCTTTTAGTTCGAATTACCAACAATAGATGGCGCTGCGAGCGACAGTAGTGCAATCCAGGCCAAAACTAAAACCACCCAGCATTGCGAAGGAAGGATGTTCAATACATGGAGTGGGTCTCATTCGCTATAACACAATATTGTTCTTAGGGCCCGATTCTGAATAAGATTTCATTGCTGAATCAGACCCACTCCATGTACTGAACCTTTTTCCTTCACATCAATTGGGGGTGATTTCTGCTTTTGTCACGATTGGATGTCTATTGGTCGCAGCGCCATCTATTGCAGATAATTCGAACTAAAATCGTGGGGAAAAAAACTCCTGACATCATACATTACATTTAAATATATATATACTATATATCACATTAAAATATATATATATATCTGCTGTCTCGGTTTGCAAGTTATTGAATTCTAAAATCCGTCCTTTCATTGTATTACACCCGGTAAGTATATATACAAATCTATATATATCATATGCAGGGCTGCACAAAAGAATTCGCATGCTTTTTCGACTATCTATCTATCTGTCTATATTATAAAGGACAAACTTGTCCGTGCGTAACGCTGACGTCATTTTGCGAATGGCAACACTTCACGATGAAACTTCGGTTTTACGATTTTTACTGCATTTTTTTTTTTTAAACATTGCACATTTTCAATTTTTACACCGTTATGTAGGGTAAAAAATCTACTTTCAAATGCAATTTGTTTGAAAACTGTATCGCAATTTATTCATTTATTACAGCATTTAAATTAAATTTGAAATATGATTTCTACCCTATATATATAAAATCCTAATGAAACGAATTTGTGAAACGATTTTATGAAACGAATTTATGAAACGATTTTATGAAATGACTGACTAAACGACTGATTATGCTTCAGGGCTATTTTTAATAAAATATTAAACGCTTGATGGTGAAATTAATACCAATTGTCCATAAAAATCCGAGGATGTCAAAACTGGTAATAGAATTTTGAAATTGGAATTAGTTTTCGAGATATTAATTTTTTTCTAATTTTAATGACATTTCTGTAATGATGGCAACTAATTACTCAGTTTTTTTGTGACAAAAAAGGAAAAAAAATTGAAAAGGATCCCGATAGGGATTATTGATTTCTTTTTATTCGTCATTTTCAAATTGAAATTGAATTTATCTTTTATTTCAATCCATAATGAAGACAAGATTGTGATTAAATTATGTTTTTCAGGAAATATTGAAAAAAAAATCACATTTCCATCGTCAGGATTCAGTCGTCTGTCAGCATTTAATTTAATTTATAAACTGAAAATATTTTGAATGAATTCGCCCAAATGACGTCATTTATGTAAACGCAAAAGAAAGGGGGGGGAAGGAATTAATAGTAATTATTATTTATTGATATCATTTTGTTATTTTTTTGTAAAATTTAATTAAACGAATTTATAAAATCACTAATTCGGATATTTGAAACGAATATATAAAATAATAATTGCCAAACTGAACGGAAGGAGAATAAAATATTCTGCTTGGTTTTCTATCCTGCTTAGTTTTTTCCGCCAAGCTTTTTAAAAAAGCGTCAAGAACCCTATAATAGAAAAGCAACAAAAGTTCATTGGGTTTGTTTTCATAACTTTTGGCAACAAATCTATGTATATTAACGAATCTATCCCTTTTTGAAGCTCGAATTACGCCAAACCTAAAAGCAAAGGATCCTAGGCTGGAAAAGTACCCGATTTTCTTATGAACAATATGCAAGTGACATAACATGGTGTAAAATTATCACGGATAGCAAATTTGTTTAAATATCTCATCAATTGATGCTGAATAAATGCAGGCAAGTATGCACAAAATATTTTATTAATTTTGTATGATAAATAATTATTAGAAAATTCGTATATACATATTAATTAAAATAAATAATTTACATATTTAAAATAACATGAAAATATGCATGATGGTGCACTAAAATAGAGAGAAAATTAAAACCTGTTACTGAAAATGTCTATAACATAGTACTTTTCAATAGCGTGGTTCTTAATGTTATTCACAAGCAGATGGAATTTTTCTCATCCTTAAACGCAAAGGAAGAATAGAATACAGATCGTTGTTATAAAAGTCCGAGAGGTAGCCACAATTTAAACCTAACCATTTTATACAAGCTGGTTTTCAAGTTGTAATTGATTTTACTTATCAATCCCGAAAACAGTCGTCAGTTGTCGCAACAGCTGTGTATGAGGCCATGATAATAAAAAAATGCCCCATTAAAACGTTAAAAGCATGGCAACCCAATTACAGATTTACTAATATTTTTAAAATATAGCACGCTGTCATGTTTTTAAAGGCCTCGAAGTCTGAGCGGGGGTTGGCGAGCGTAGCTCGCAGGGGGCAGGCCCCCTAGTTATAAAATAAAATCTATCTCTATCGCTTGCAGACGATTACAAAATATTGATCCATTTGCACTTTAAACAGTATAAAAAGTTCAGCATTTGTTTCCAGCTAATATTCAATAAAGAAATTTAAACTTTATTAAGCAGTAAATAAAATAGTATAAATAAAACACAAATTTAATATACATGCAATTGGAATAAGCGCTTAATACCGCTGAAATTATCAGAATAAAAAAAAAAACTGCAGTAGATAACAACATTTTTAACGATTTCTTCTTCTATTAACTTCTGACTCGAAAAGGCAATACGAAATGACCTCTTTTAATAAATTTCAAAATTTTATTTGAATATATAATTGACATATTTCGTATAAAAATGCTTTTTTATGTTGTTAGCAGACAATCTTAAAAAAATTATTAAATGTAAAAAAATCTATTAGCGTTTTCAATTAAAAAAAATGTTTTTCTCATACATTCTCTATACCGGGAAGCACGGGTTCGATTTCCTAGTAGATGATAATGCCGAAAATAGGTTTTCAAATTTATTATGCGTTTTTCAAATTGTTTACATTGCTATCATCTTTCGCCTCATTAAACGGTTAGTGTCATTACAGTATTCTGAATGTGTTGGAAAGCGTTTCATAATCTATGCTTCACCCATGATTTTTCTTTTTTGTTAAACTTGCAGTTTCATTCTGGAATTCTGCAAAGTGCGTTGTTGCAACTTGCACTGTAAAAAAAAAAATCGTTTGCTGATATTACCTAAATAAATATATATGTATGTTATTAAATACGTTTTTGTATGTAATAATGCTCCGTATTCATTGATTTTTGGACATATCATGTTCAGTTAGTTATTCAATATTTGTCCAATTTTATTCAATTTTCTTAAATTTCACTTTGTAATTGATCGGGCATTTTGAGTTAATAAATTTGGCTCATGATTATTTACTGAAACAGAAATCAATAACATTTTACTTATATTAGTGGAATATTGCCCTTGATAAAGTGTTCAACTATATAAGTTTCCGATTGCTTCTTGTAATAATTTTCACCTTCTTCACATTGGAATTTTTTCTCCACATATCTTTAAGTATTTTTCCCCACTTATTTTAATTTTGAGAATCTTAAATCTTTAGATATATATATATGTATTGTATTATAATTTTCGGTTTATATATTGTCGATTATTTTTGTGGTTTAATGGTTATTATTAACAAAAGTTTTATTATATATACATACCGGATATCCTAAAATGGACTGATTGATTTTAAAATTCAATAACTTACAAACGGTGACAGATATTTTGAAAATTCTTGCAGCAGAATAATGTATGATGTCAGGAGTTTATTTTATTGCGATTCCTGATTTTAGTTCGAATTACCAGCAATAGATGGCGCTACGATCGCGACAAAAGCAGAAATCACCCTGCATTGATGTGAAGGAAGGAGGTTCAATACATGGGGTGGGTCTCATTCACCAATAAAATCTTATTTAGAATCGGGCCCTAAGAAAAAGATTTTATTAGCGAATGAGATCCACTCCATGCATTGAAACTCCTTCTTTCACATCAATGCAGGGTGCTTTCTGCTTTTGTCGCGATCGCAGCGCCATCTATTGCTGGTAATTCAAATTAAAATCAGGAATCGCAGTAAAATAAATTCCTGACATCATACATTACTCTTCCGCAAGAATTTTTTAAATATCTGTCACCGTTTGGAAGTTATTGAATTTTAAAATCAGTCAGTCCATTTTAGGAGACCCAGTATATATATATATATATATATATATATATATATATATATATATATATATATATATATATATGTGTGTGTGTGTGTATTCATGTATATATATACATATGTGTGTGTGTGTGTATTCATGTATATATATACATGTGTGTGTGTGTGTGTGTATTCATGTATATGTATACATATGTGTGTGTGTAATTGCACAGCTATGTAAACATTGGTCATATTTACATTCTTCAATTGCTATTTTGTTAAAAAAAAATGACACAAATATTATTTGTTGCTTTTATAATGTCTCTTTAAGGTGTATCACATGTGTCACAATTTCAAATTGAGTTCTAAATGAAGTATTTTTATACTGGATTAATTTTAACACAATTATTCAAATTGGTAAAGAAATCATACGAGTTGCAATTTTCCAACTGGACGAAAAATGTTCAGGCCAGGATTCGAACCTGCGATTCGACCGGGATAGCTCAGTATGTAGAGCGTGGCAGCTTCAGCCAAGAGATCCCAGGTTCGAATCCTGGCCCGGACATTTTTCGTCCAGTTGGAAAATTGCAACTCGTATTTTTATATGCTTGATTTTGTTCGATTCAGAATTGTATAAAGTTTTAAAAAATATCAAGAACAGAAAATTTATTTTTTCAAGGTTTAAAATTGACGACTTTCCTAAAAATACCATGCAAATAAATAAATACTAAAAGCAAAAGGTACTCGGCTAGTTCTTACCTGTAGTTACAAGATGCGAAACATAACTGTAAAACTAACCAACTATATACACTATATTGCCAATGATGATTGCTCACTTGCGATTTTACACGTTTTGTTAAATATCTGGAAAGATACATGAGGAATTATCCTGAAACTTTCGGAGTGTAAACAACATGATTGACGTCATATATTTCTGCGAAGATTTTTTCCCGAAACCCCATAAGGGGCCGTCAACAAATTGAAAAAAACGAATATCTTTTGGATAACCCTGTAAAAACTAATATGCAAAAGCATTCAAACTGTAGATTATGATTAAGCGGCTTATTGTAATAATTTGGGTTCATTTTTATGAAGATAGCATGTATACTTGAAGAGAAATTCAGGTTTTTATAAAAACAGTCCCAAATTTTATCAAGTTTTTTGCTTATAATTTGCAGAGTTTTTAATATAAAAACAAGTTATTTTCAGAAAATATGACAAACAGAATTGTACACAACAACCTGTAATCAGAATTAAAAAATAATAAAAATTGTATGAATAATGAGCAGGTATACTAAATATTGTTTCACTGCGCATGCGCGAATTCAATCAAAATATACTGTGCATAATATATTAGCTAAATATGTAGACCAACTTTTATGAAAGTCTCAAAAACATAGCTTGAAAATTCTGATAGTAATCGTCGATAGAATAAGCTCGAAATTCGCTGTTTTCAAAAGGAAGCAAAAAGATGAGGGGTTGTATCAAATATAGAATCAGAGACACTTCATTCTTATTATGTCAACTTTCATAAGCTAGTATATTTGGATACAACCCTTCATCTTTTTGCTTCCTTTTGGGATCATGTTGTTTACACTCCGGAAGTTTCAGGATAATTCCTCATGTATCTTTCCAGATATTTAACAAAACGTCTAAAATCGCAAGTGACCAATCATCATTGGCAATATAGTGTATCTGTCTTGTTTTTCTATTGAATACTATTCTGGGGAACGAATCATTCCCAAAGGCATCGAAAAAATAATTTACGACCTCATTAGTAGAAAATGATCCGTTACTAACTTATCTTCGCTATGTGTTTATCCAAGGAGAGGCAGATGTGAAAAGAAATCTATAAGTGACATTTTCTCAAGAATAAAATTACAGTACCGTTTAGTGTTTGTTAAAAAGTTCGTATTATCATCAGCATTGTAAAATACACCGTGTCCCAAAAGTTTAGATAGACAATCAATAAAATTTGCATTAACATGAAAAGTAATAAGATACAATTAAAATTCGTGAGATAGGTAATAAATAAAAGCAGTTTTGCGGATATACACATATAAATTATGATCAAAGGTTAGAAATTATAAAATATACATTAAATTATATAACAATGTGCAATCCTAAAAGTATAGATACCTGTAAGTTTTTGGTTTTACATTTATAAAAGTAACTAAAAACTGACTTTTAATATTTAATTGTATTGCCACGACACTTTATAAAATCAAATAGACGTTGTTCCATTGAACTAACTAAGCATTGCATTACAGAAGGAGGTATTTCATACCACGATTTGTCAATTGCAATTTTTAAGCATTTAGACATGTATATTGCTTTCCATTTTCATATATTTTACAAGATAAGATCCCCCCATATGTTCTCCATGGGATTCAAATCTGGACTAAGTGCTGGCCTGTCTAATAGTGTGATATTGTTTTGCCTAAACCATGTTTTCTATGATGCGGAGGTATGGATGGATGACCCATCTTGTTGGAAAACACAGTCCGGTGCTTCTAGCGAATCCATAATTGGCAGTAAATCGGTACGTAAAATATCCTGATAATCATATTTCATTGATACAGTTCAGATCTACATTCGAAGTTTTTTGAAGTATCTTCTTAAATTCATTTATTATTTGCTTCAAGGCAAAGCAAAAACAACAAAAATACATAGGAATAAATGGCATTACATTACTCCACCGTCGCATGAAATTAGAATAAAACATCAATGTCTTCGATGTTGGGGAACTCAGATAGCCAAACGTAAATCTATTGTCGTAGTCGCTAATAGAAGAAGAATTAAGCCACAGATAAAGAAAATTAATTTTAAATAGGGAGCATACATCATTAATAATAAGCATTACGGTTAGATTGATTGCGTATTTAAACTTCATCTGTGGAACTATGGCAGAGTAAAGTTTTACCATCCGTCGAGTTATGTGGTTTAGCTTATTTCTTTTAATAAAAAATAATATCCTGAGTAAGTAATCCAGGATCATGAGTACTATTAAAACATTTCCACTTCTTTTGTTTTGTGAAAACTGTAAGTTCACCAAGAGATGTAGATTAAAATATAGTTTATTTACTTTATTGATGATTATGAAAACTATTGAAACGGCATATAAAAATAAATTTTTGCACGACATTTCCCATTTTCCAGCAGATGCAAGACCGTGGAGACATAGATATGTGTTTAGCAGGGCAGGAATTTTAAGTACATTTTTTGCCGTTCTTCTTGACTGTTTAGATGAAACATGCACGGCTTTGAGTGAATTTTTTTTAAACTCCTTTTTTTAAATATCTGTCGAGATTGAATCATTACAAAATATTAAAATTTTATCGTAAACTTGTCTATAAAAGCTCAGAGCAGAGTTATAATTAAAAAATGCATACAAAAATCAGATTTCAAATCAAAGGCGATATTGAAATTATTTAAGTGACAAATGCTTCATTCCCCTGAGTGACCCAGCCTCCACCTTAACACAAAAGTTTTGTACCTGAAACGTGACCTATCTGCTATAAATTTGTTGTTTAATTTATTAAAAATTATCATAGAATACTAAAAATGGAAAAAGTAAATGGATTTTCATGGTTTCAATGGAAAAAGCCTAATCCTTTTCATGGTTTGAGCTCTTCTGAAAAAAAAGAAAAAAAAAATGTCCTTCCGTTTTGTTGTTATTACCCTGTCATAAAATGAAAATAATGATTCTGACATCTAACAACAATTATATTAATCCAGAATTGCATCTGTGAACAGTGGCCTCATCAGAAAAGCCATCTTCAATTGTTCTTTTTGCAGAAACAAACATGGTCATGTAAAGCTTGGTGAACTTATGATATTGTTAAGTGTTTTTATTGATTGTGGAAACATTTTGTGTATATCCGCGAGAAAAAGCTTTAAACACAAAGTCAGGAGATGGAAGAGCACATTAGATTAACATAGTTTATTATTATATATATATAAAGAATTAACAATTATTCAGGAATCAGGATGAACTATTTTGTTCATAATTAGTTCAGCTTCAAATGCTGAACTTTCCATGTTCATTTTTGCATCTTTCTCTCAAGAGAGCCAGGACAAGACTGAAAAACTTTCATTAAGGTTCACATTTAAAAAACAAATGACATCATCAAAAAAGATTGCAACATAATATTGACATAACATAGTTATTGCCAATAATAAACATTAAATTATCTCAAAATCGTTCTAAAACAAAAATTTATCTAAACATCATTATAAGACAATAAGTTATCTGAAAATCATTATAAGCCAATAAATTATCTGAAAATCATTATAAGCCAATAAATTATCTCCTATGAATCCAGAAAGTAATTACATCAGGTTTTTCCCATCATAATCAAAAATTGCATCATTTTCCGAAATATAAACTATAAACAACTGCTGGGTTTTAGGTAGATTTCGTAAGAAATACTACCTATTGCATTCTCCCCTAAGTTGGAATTTTTTTAAAAATTTTGCAGATCTACGCCAATCATGACTCTCAGAACCCAAAACCACCCCCCAGTTCAAAACTTTATCTATCTATCTATATATGTCACTTTTTTATGGACACGATAACTCCAATAATTCTGCACAAATATCTTCCAAACTGATACATAAAATCAAGGGGCACAAAATCTCGTGCCCCAATAGTATATGGTATTGGTATTGGTATTTACTGGTATTTACTGGATGCCCAGCGATAAAAATGTCAGAAAGTTTATATAAGTGTGGGAGATGAGATGTTCTCAATGTGCAGTTGGAACCTCATGTAAATGTTATAAAAAGGCATGTATGCTAGGGAGGTACGAAGTCGGGCTGAAGATTAGAGAATTGGCGAATGAGAATAAGGCAGGACGGAAAAACAAAGCTTTATACGATATGGGATTAAATAAGAGGATTTGATTAGAGAAAAATGTTTTCAAAGAGTCGAGAAAAAAAGGGGAGAAAAAATCGAAGTTAGATGAAGAAGAAAAAATGGTGTTGAACTTTTCGGGAAGAGAGGATTTGGATTTTACTGAATGGTGATGTAAGTTAAAAGATAGGGAGATGAAAGATTTTCCGGGAGCAGAGGTATGATGGAACGTGACATGGTATAGTAGAAGATGCCTTCTACGAATTGCTTCATTAGTGTTATGCCTCTCCAATGAATACAGATGAAACAACGGAACATTGTATGCGATACAATGTGTTTTTCCCAAGTCTCGGATGTCGCTCAGAGGACGTTTAGGTGAGTGGGTGATTTTGAAATCTAATCCTTGCAATCAAAACTCCTAATAGACGGTGTATTTATATAAAAGGCGCTTCTGGGCATCCTCGGTAATATAGATCTTGATTTTGTTGCTAGACTTTATTTAATGTTGAAATTGCATATTGAATGTGATATGAATATTTGCATCTTAATAAACCATGAATTAATTAACTATACGTACGGCCTATTTCATATTTCACATACTTTTTTTTCATGAATCTGGGTGCATAAATCATATGACTTACTAAATGTATTAATAAATGTAAATATTTATGATCCTTAATTAACATAAAAAAAACCAATTGTCGGACAATAGTACACAAGCTAACCCTACTTCTTTCCCCATGTTATTTCTATGCCTAAGTGTCATTCCCCTGTCTCTCTTTGTCATTCCTCTGCCTACTTGAAATTTAAAATGTTATTTTTGTGTGTTTAACATTGTAAAAGATTTTTTCTAACAGTAATCTACTGCTTACAGACAGTTTCTAAATACAATAGAACCAAAATTTTAAAGAGAAAAAATACATTAATTTTGAATACTTATATAACATTCAAGTTATTCTGTTAAGAAAAAATGACCCACAAGCGCTAAAAACTAATATGTAGCTGATCAGCTACATCATAAATTGAAGGGTAAATGCGTGTAATTATAGATTTCTCTGATGGAACAATGCATTTTTCTTGGAAAGACTTTTATCGGGTTATGTTCCAGGTTTGTTTTTTACTAGTTTCAATTACGTACACTGTTAAAAATAAATCCTCAAATTCACGGTAAAACTACTGGCAGCAAAGTAGCCGGACTTTTTCCGTTCCGTTAGTAGATTTTCCGTTTTGAAAGATAAAAGAAGGACAAACTTCGTTTGCAGAAGCGGTAACTTTCCGTTAACGATCTCAGAAATCACGGAAATATACCTGGCAGCACTGGCAGGAAAGGAAATTATCCGTAAAGAATACACTCGGCTTTTAAAAAATTACCTCTCTACATGTGCTGCCATCTGTCGACTATAACTATTGTGAGAGTATTTACGATCTGATATACTTGAAGAATATTTTCCGGCCGACATCGGGTTTGAACCAGGGATGACCACGTCTCGAGTCAAGTGTCTTGCACGTTAGACCAGTGGGCGCTGGTTAAAGTAGCGGTTTTAAAGGATGATATGGGGTTTTTCAAAATGGCGGCTTAGAACTTGGAAGCTTGGTAATTTTTAAGTTAATAGCGGGGAGATTTCGTTATGAGATGATGTTCATGTTTTAAAATTGTAATATTAATAGAGGATAAAAATATGAATTTTATATATTCTTAATTTGATTGTTAGATGTAAAATATGAATGTTATATTTTGAAATAAATTCGATAAAAAATGTTTGCTTTTTTGAGAAAATCGATTTTTTTTTTCAACTATTATATATTTTTAAAATGTGTTCGCTTAGAATATATTTTCAGTGCGAGTGCTTTTTATTACTTTAAAAAATAAATTTCGAATAATTTTAAATGAATGAGAAAACTGTTATTATTATTTTTTTTTTTTTCGAAAGCATTATTATTATTATTTTTTTTTATTAAAATCGATTTTTTTTTTTTACTTAATTTAACTTATTATATATTTCACTTAATGTATATTTTTTAATCTGTTTGTTTAGAATTTATTTTAAGTGCAAATATTTTCTTATATCTTTAAAAAATAAATTGCAAATAATTTTAAAAGTAACAATTTTCCCAATCTTAATGGGAAAATTGTTACTTTTTTTAATTCCAAAGAACTATTTTGTTGTTTTAAATAAACTCGAAATTTTAATTTATTGAATTTTTAGTTTTTCTGTGCAGCAACATGTCAGTTTAAAAAAAAAATTTTTAAACATGCAGCAGATAACGGAATATCTCCGTTGGCCCCTTTCGTCTCCGTCCGTTCTGTTGTTTTCAGGAAATATGAGAAAATTTTCTGTTTTTTAACGGAAAATACCCTTTTATCGCGAAAAGGGACTTTTTCTGTGAAATTCAGGAAAAAAATACCCGTGAATTTCAGATTATTTTTAACAGTGTACAAAAGTTTTCCTCTCTATAAAGAAGCAGCTACCCGGACTCCTAATCCGAAGTTTTTTAGGAGAGAAAGCTCCATGATGCGAGAGACATTTTGTTGTAACACAGACAATTCAATAGATAGAACACAATTACAAAACAATTATGTACAAAACAGATATAATTCAATACAATATAACTACAAATACAATTGCACACAATTAAAATTAATAAAATAACATAATGACGACATAGATGCTTTTACAGCACAATAGTAACTTGTTTACATAAGAATAGATTACGAGGGGAAATTATCATAGATAACATTGATACGGTAACAATATACGCGATCCCTAAGATAAAAAAAATCTAATATAGATAAAGTTAATTAAAAAGTAGAAAGATTGCATTAGTTTTTATGAGTAAGAGTAAATATGTTAATAGTAGTCGGCACGTCGATTATTCTATACACAAAAAGTAAAGTTTTCTAAGAAATGTAATTTTCTTTTAGCCATTTAACCAAGTTTAGTTTTCTTATTAAGTTAATAATGTTTTGCTGCGATTTCGATTCGGTGGTTATATTTTAGAGGAATGGCATTAGAGGACAGATGTACGCATAATGGAGTAAGGGTTAATAGGCGATGTTAATTTATTATTTTTAAAACGAAAAAAGGGTATTGAACCTCTCTATATCAACGGTGCAACCCTTAATGTTTATTAAAATTTAATAAAAGAAAGTTGTTACAATATGTGGTTATAAAAGTGGTTACAAGTGGTCTATACTATGTTTTAATAAAAGAGTGTTTTGAGCAAGTTAGGATATCGTAATAGAAAAAATATTTTTTAATCTGATTTCTAGTATTATTTCAGCCAATGCTATATTTCAGAAAAATTCCAATACAAGTAATACCTATTAAAATTATATATGAAACTTAAATACATACTTTAAAGATCTATTCGTTTGAACTTAAAAATTATATACTAAATTTTAAACACATTCTTTTAATACATACGTTGAAAATAAATTTATTATTAAACTCTTTTCCCGAATGCATAATTTATCATTGATTGAAAAAGTGGACATGATCGCAATGTCGAATTTTATTAAAAGAAACATCCCCTTTTGATCCACAGGGCACTTTTGCAATTTCGAAAAAGTTTTCAATTGAATCTTTCAATACTTCTCTTGAATGATTTCTCAATGAATTCTTTTAAATACTTCTGTCATTAATGTTCAGTAAAAAAACAATAATTTTTTCTTTGAAAGACTTTTCGAGTCAAAAAGTTTTTCTATTCTGACGTACTGGAAATGATCCAAAGCTTTTACAAGAAATTTAAATGTTTAAAAAAGTCAGAGATAAATATTCATACGGAAATTATTTAGAAGAGTTACAAATTAAAACTTATATTATTGCTACAGTAAACATGATCCCCTTGTGGTATGCAAATAAAATGTTTCATTGATGCAACAACAACTACATTATATTGGAAACAGCTGATATTGACGAACCTATTCATTGGGAAATACTGAAATGATTTCAATAATTTCTTTTATTTTGTTGGTATTATAATTAGTTATATTTGGATTATTTTGTTTTACTTGAGAATCAATTCTTTTTTAATAATAATAATTTTTTTTAAATACTAGAAAATTTTGTTTTCGAAATCACGTAACTATTGCAGGTTAAATTTATATCTTGCCGATCAATTTATAGTTTAGCTATTGTGAAAACTACTAAAAAATATATTATTAAAATAGCATTAGTATATTACTCGAGAAAATTTGCATCAATACCAGCTGTTTTTGATAGCATTTTTCATATATTGTTAAAATAGCATTAGTATATTACTCGAGAAAATTTGCATCAATACCAGCTGTTTTTGATAGCATTTTTCATATATTGTTAAAATAGCATTAGTATATTACTCGAGAAAATTTGCATCAATACCAGCTGTTTTTGATAGCATTTTTCATATATTGTTATATATTAGACCCAGTCACGGGCGGTTGAGGGGTTTTTAATACATCGGGCGACAGCGACGGCTTCGAGATCATTATAGCTTCTCGCTATCTTATATCTAACATTATAGATTCTCGCTTCTGGCTTCGAGCTATGAATAAGCTCGAAGCCGTCGCGGTCGTCCGATGTAAGTCGTCCCACAAAAGCCCACCCAGTCCCGGAGACCGGGGCCCGGTCCGATGGGCCGATGTCTTAAACTTTTTGAATTTAGCTTTTAAAATTTTCCGACGGCGATCTAACGTGATCGAGTCTACTACCGTTCCGGTTGGCGTTGAAGGGAAGGGGGACGACTGTGCGTCTCCTGTTCCGCGAATAGCAGCGTTTTCAACATTTTAACTCAAAGCCGTCAATAAAGCTTAAGAGAAGGTTTTAAGCCTTATAGGATGTTTAAAGCTATTTTTATCGGTTTGTATTGTGTCCTATCACCTTTCAGATGTACAAATTGTACAAATTCAGATGTACATATTTCTCACATTTTATACATGTGAGAAATTTTTTTGTCCTGCCAAAGCCAATTTCTCTATCTCCCTATCGGGAAAACCTACCAGAAATATTAAAAAAAGTAAATTAGGAAGTTGTTCGGCGTCGTCCATTTAATAGAAAATAACTCTTCATGTACATAAATAACATAAACGGAAAGCGAAAAGTGTAAATGTGACACTGTAATAGAAAATTCTGTTGATATTACAATAAAAAAAACTGTCAGCTAAGACGACTGTAAAAGACTGTTTATTTTACGGAAAAAATGTATTTATTACGAACATCCGCGCAAAATCTGTTAAAATAACATGAAGTTCGTACTAAATACAGATTATTACTATAAAATAAATAATCTTTTAATGGCTTCGTGGTTAACAGTTTTTCTTGTAAAATCAACAGATTTTTTTTAAAGTGTCACAATTTTCGCTTTCCGTTTATGCTATTACAGTGCTTTTCATTTATGCTATTACAGTGCTTTCTTTTTATGCTATTACAGTGCATTCCGTTTATGTCCGGTAAAGCTAAAACAAGAATGAATGATTTGCAGCTCATGTTGACCAGTTCGAGCACACACATTACTTTGTTTTCTGTCTTAATAATGCTATTTAAACACAATGACCAGACCATTTTCTCACACCCATTTTCTCTCTAACAAAATCATCACCACCATAGTATCAATGGAAATAGGAACATTTTAAATAAACTTTTCTCTTTTGGTTTGGGATATTCATGCACATGGAGTGTCATATTGCTTGCTAAATCGATGACACTGAATAACAATCTTATTCACTTTTTTCTGATATCTCCAGGAGTTTTGGAGATATGATAAGCTGGCTAAATTCTGCACTTCAACAGTAGGTTTTTTTTTAACCCCTTCGCGACGAGCGTCCTTTACAGAATTTTTAATCTTTTACCACCGGTTTTTCAAAACAGAAATTTTCACCTAATTGAATCGAAGAAATGCTAAGATTTAATGAGTCAAATCTTACAATAAAAAATAACCGATGGGAATAATCGAGGATTCTGAGCGTCTTATACGTCACGTATACGTGTCGCTCGTCCCCAAGGTGTTAATGCTTATATACCGAGAGACAAGCACATCCTGAATTAACAGTTTGTTTATATTTTTGTAAATGTAGAATATACTAGAAACAACTTTTAGAGCATGCTTTTCTTGATTTTATTTCATTCATTTTAATTTTTAAAGAAAAGGATTGCAAAATTATAACTGGAAATTGAGATTTAAAAATGTCATTGAAATGTTGTGTCTCTCAAAACAAACTGTACGGAATATTCGCCTGTGT
Source organism: Maratus michaelseni (assembly GCA_963931845.1). Classification (NCBI taxonomy): domain Eukaryota; kingdom Metazoa; phylum Arthropoda; class Arachnida; order Araneae; family Salticidae; genus Maratus; species Maratus michaelseni. The sequence goes on from OZ007596.1 coordinate 40,760,696, forward strand.
CTCAGTTTAGATACGGGTGATTCGGAATTAATGGTACAAACTTTAAGGGTTGGTACAGGACACTTTAACAATCATTTATTGTATTGGAAACCAGAGTCAGAAATCCCTTTATTGAGTCACAATTACAGGGCACCTCACTCCAATCCGAAATCGCGTTTCCGTTCATAACTTTAACAGAAGTGAAGATATTGTAACGAAGTTCTTACAATATGCTTACAATGCATACAAAGATGAGTCTGTTGCAAATTTTGTTAAAATATCTTCACTACACTGTAAAAAAAAATGCAGTAAAATTTCGGGCAGAGGCCGGCAGCAGAGATTCCAGTCATACCGCGTAAAAAAAAAAAAAAAAAAAAAAAAAAAAAAAAAATCCATGCCCATCATTTTGTGCAGCCCGTAATTTTACGGGGCAAAGTAATACAGCATTATAATGCACAGGATATAATGCACTTTAAAACACAATAACACTTTATTTACTGTTCCGTAGCACGTAGCACGTTAGATAATCATCCCAGAATCGCTGTTTTGGCGGGTTAAAATTTTCGAAACACGAGTAAAATGAAGGGTTACACCCTAGCGGAAGACAATGTATGGGGTCATACCGTGTTTTTGCTAACATATGGGCTAGAACTGTAAGAATATGATGTGGATTGCTCTTAATTTTCTAAGTATCTAAGGGATAAGGCCGCTTATTTAGTGGATCAGACCGTTTTTTATCCAATAAGGCTGTTGCCCGTGAAAATTGAAGGGCAAACGCCCATAAATTTACAGTTTTTTCTGAGAGTGTACTGTTAAAGTTATGAACGAAAACGCGACTTCGGATTGAAGTGGGACGCCCTGTAATTGTAACTAAATAAATGGATTTCTGACTCTGGTTCCCTATACAAAAATTGTTTGTTAAAGTGTCCTGTACTAACCCTTAAAGTTTGTACCATTAATTCCGAATCACCCGTATATTTTGTAAACTAGAAGTAATACATATCTGACTTTAAAACTAATTTTTTTTATTTTCTGACCACAAAAAGAGTTATGCGGAATTAATATAAATTTTAATTTGGAACCCTTCTAAAACTTTCTTCGTTTTAAATTGATTTCTGACATTTTTTTTTAATCATTTTAAATTCTTATAAAAGTACTGACCCATTTCTGCCATGAAAGAATCCAATATGTTAGAGTGGAAAAGCTTTTTTGACTCGAAAATTCTCTTAAGTATAAATTGATTGCTTTTTACTGTACATTAATGGCAGGAGTATTTAAAAGATTCCATTGAAAAGTTTTTTTGAAATTCCAAAAGCGCTTTGTGGATCAAAAAGGAATGTTTCTTTTAATATGATTGGACATTTCGGTCAAATCCACTCTTTAAATCCATGATAAATTATGCAGTCGAAGAAAACTTTCTTTTATTTACTACCATTGATTAGGTAATAAATTTGTTTTCAACGTCTAACAAATTCTTTTTCAAATTTTATATTTGGTATCAATATTACTTCGAAATTCCACTGACGCCAGAATGCAGGTTGAAATATTAGATAAAATTAAAATATATTATATACTTATTACTTACCCATCATACGTAGTATAGGGTAAGTCTTGTAATCGTTTTGAAAATCGAAAAAAAAAATTGACGGATTTACACGTTTCAGACACTGGAGATTCCGAAAAACATATTTTTAGAAAAAAAATTTGCAGTCCGTCTGTGTGTCTGTAAACTCTCTATCTCCCGAAAAAATTGAGATAGAGACTTGAAATTTGGTATGTACTTAGTATGTAATAATGGGAAGAAGCTTATTGAATTTCAGTAACCTCGATGATCCGGAACTATTTTTTCGGACTATCGAAATATTCGTTCTGATAAAAGGTATATAAAAATTTTCGAAATTGTTTATTTTAAGGAGTGAATATAAAAAGACAGTAAAAATGTTTTTGCATAAAGCATGAAGTCGATCGGATAATGAGTTGCCGAGATATTTGTAATCACATTTTCCACACTCTTCGATTTTTCATGACCCTGTATTTGAACCAAATTTCAATTCAAAGATATATTTTAATTGGAAATGAGACGCTTAATCAGATGCAATAAACCGCTAGTTAATAGGATTATTGTTTTTGGAGTTATAAGAATGTTTCTTTTAAGCAATTCAGTAATCGAACCTTTAAAGTTTATGACGTCATCAAGCCACGATTTTGCAATGCATTTTATAAGTAGTTTACACATTTTTTATTTTAATATTTTTTATTATGGTTATCCATGATAGTTAAGTATTACGGTGGCTCCCAACGACTAGTTTTTATTGGTACAATGTGTAAAATAAAAATATTATAAACAGTAAAAGAGGTTTTATTAGACTGTTGGAATATGTTTCAGCTCAATCTGAGCCATTATCAAAACAAACAAAAATATTCTATAAATGCATCTATGAAGCTATTTGAAACGCAATCATTTATTTTTTCACGTACTTTTAAAAAAAAATTACGCACGTTATTTTTATTTTTATTTTTTACTTCTATGTTTATTTCCATATTTGTAACCATGAGTAACTCGAGCCACAATTTTGGTAAATTAAATGATGTTTCAAATTCTGAAATTTTCAAAGCTAGGGTTATGTTTCCCTTTGGAATTTTCAGCAAATGTCAACAAAAGATAAAATGTTGCCAACTTAAAATGTACTTATTTTATTACGGAAATTAAACATATCATAATAACAGACGATATAATTCATTTAACTGAAACTAGTTATAGTTCGAACGCACGTCATTTGTCACGTTTTACTTACAGTTTCGAACTTGTTTCTTTCTTGTTACCATAGCTTAAAAAAGGAAAGAGTAACTATATATTTAATAAATTCACTTGCGCTTTCTACCAAGCGTAAAAAAAACCAGTGATTTTTTTTTTTTTTTTGCAATCGTGTTCGGTGCCTACGCCAAATTAATGTATTGTAACGGTTTGAGATGTTTATTAATGATTAATAGATTATTAACTTTTGTTAAAAAGAGAAAAAACAGTTTGAGAAAAAAACATGAATTGCGGTCAAAAAATTTGGCGTGATTTTCAAGATGAACATTGAATACTTATAAAAGAGTGTTTTTAAAAAAATATTTTATACAATATTTATTTTATATAATTCTTTATTTTATATAATTCTTTATTTTATATAATTCTTTAATATCTTTTGGTTTAGAATTCTTTATTGTAATTTTTTTTTATATTTCATGAATTTTTATTTTGAATGATTTCTTCAACGTCAAATTATAAAGATTTCACGTAGAAAATCTTTATTTGATTTTATTTCAGTGAACATTAAATATAGAGTGTCAATAGCTGATTTGTATTTATATATTTCAAAAAAAGAAAGAAATTGTACTGAATTTTAAGCATTTTTTTTCGAAGCTTAAATAATGCTACTTTAAAAACTTTTAAACTTATTTCTATAAAAATAATATTGAAATAAACAATATGTTTTTGTTTCGGGAATTGAATGATTTTTTTAAGATTTTTTAATATAACAAAAATTTAGATATTGTAAAAAATTTTATTATGAAATATCAGCAATTTTACAATGTTATTGCATAAATAACCCACTTTAATTTGACAAACTCTGAACTAGATAAAAGTTCTTATTGTAACTTCAGTAGAAAATAGTATACAGACTAAATTTACAAAATTTTATAAAACTGTAACTGTAATATTTTGAGACATAATTTTGAAGTATATATATATATATATATATATATATATCTGTGTGTGTCATCATCATCATCATCAACCGTTTTCAGTCCACTTCTGGATGTAGGCCTCCCCCAGATTTTTCCATTGTTACCTGGCTAGTGCTTTAGTTATCCAGTTAACACCGGCCACTTTTCTGATTTCGTCACTCCATCTTACTTGAGGTCGTCTTCTGGGTTGTTTTACAACTCTGGGATACCACTGTACGATGTTTGTGCTCCATCTATTGTCTTGTCTTCTTGCAGTGTGCCCAGCCCATTTCCATTTTAGCCGTTTAATTCTCTCAATGATGTCAAAAACTTTCGTCTGACTTCTTATCCAAATTATTCTCTTTCTGTCTCTTCTGGTTATGCCTAGCATATATCTTTCCCTACTTCGCTGTGTTGTTTGTAATCTCTGTATCATCCGTTTTGTTAGCGTCCATGTTCCTGCTCCATAAGTTAGTGCAGGCAAAACACATTGGTTAAACACCTTTCTTTTCAAACAAAGAGGCATGTTACTCTTCAGAATAATATTGCTCTTCTCAAAAGCACTCCATCCATTTCTTATTCTTCTTTTGATTTCATTCATGATACTGTTGTCCGATGATATTTCTTGTCCAAGGTACACATAACTTTGCACTTCTTTAATCTCAGTGTTGTTGTAGACAATTTTCTTTATTGATGCAAATGAATTGAACATCACCTTAGTATTTTCCAAATTTATTTTTAATCCCACATTAATGCTAGCTTCTGCCAAATCTTTTAGCATATTTTCCAATTCTTCAGGGTTATTGTTATAGCCATTTGAAAGTAAAATCGATGATTCACAATATTAAGTAAAACATGAATGCAAGAGATTAAAGTCTAAAATGCCTTATTATGTTGTCAATATTAATATCTTTATTTTCCATAATTAAACGTGAAATATTTAAATTATCAATAACATATTTATAATAAATAATAATCTAATACTACCGCACTTAGAGATCTAAAATGAAACGAAATTGCCTATATCTACATAATAAGGACTTAACACAGCGGAATATGTGTGGATGCCTTCTACCGTATAGGAGTCAATATCCATTAGGGCTCTCTGTGAAATATCATAAATTCACCACTGTGAATGTGGCTTTTTATTTTATACTGCTTTTCATGAAAGGATTTTTAACATTCTTTATTTATACTACGAAGTTAGTCTACAATTCCTTTAACCCTTTTAGTGCGGGAGTCGACTAATGTCGACATCTAGGAGTTGGGTGCTGTAGACTACATTATACGTCGACAAAAGTCGCCTAGGCGTTCACGGCGTGTATTGTGCTCACTGTAGTGCGTCATGGGCTTAGCAATGATGACCTATTGCGCCTGCGTAGCGCAGTAATTTGGCTATAACCAAAACTAGTAGCGTGCTTTTCATATAACCATAAGATATGATTTTTAGTTTTGTATTGGGTCGTTCGGAAATTCGTGTTTGGGAAAATCAACTTGTACCGGAAAATTCTGCCCGGTAATCAGAAACATAAAATCGCTTTTTTGGTCAAAATATTCCACACAGGTCATTAACACCCCAAAAAAATTTCCGCACTGAAAGGGTTAAATAGGAAATGTTCTCACTTTAAAGTTAAACAATATGTATTGTATTATTCGTTCACATTTTCATTAAGTATTTCGCATTTATACATCAGTTGTTTGAATTCACGTTAAAAGTTGCTATAATTATTCCATAAGATACTATACTTCCCACTGACGAAAGTATCAGATTTCTATCAATGACCAAACTATCCAAAAGTTTGAATTCGACAAAATTCTCATTCGTTTTAATAACCAGACGCAAATACTGCCATCTGTCGTTATATTCAAAATCAACATTGCAGATGATTCTTTTAAGTTCGGAACCTGCTTTTGTTGCGGATGAAGCACACTCGCAAATGATACAAAATCGAATAAAAGTTATCAATATCACCGGAATGCGATATGCTTGCTGGAATTCGAAGGGTGTATTATCAGTAAGTAAATTATAGGAATGAAAAAACACAAATCCAAGCTCATTGACAATTCCAAGAAGCAACATATCATGGAAAACTTCGTTGATGTCAGATGTTAAGTTTAAGAGTTCCGCACATAATTCATTCAAAAGGTTGATATCTACATTCGAAGTTTCTTGAAGAATCTTCTTAACTTTATTTATTATTTGCTTCAAAGCAAAACAAAAACAACAGAAATAAACAGGAATAAATAACGCTGCAGTACCCCATAATTTCATAAAAACTGAAAAATAAATCAATGTCCTCGATGTTGGGGCACTCAGATAGCCAAACGTCAAACTATTGTCGGGGTCGCTAGTAAACGAAGAATTTAGCCCCAAATAAATAAAACTAATTGTAAATAAGGAGCATATATCATTAATAATAAGCAATAGTGTTAGGTTGATTGTGTATTTAAAGTTCATCTGTGGAACTATGACAGAGTAAAGTTTTATCATCCGTCGAGTTATGTGATTTAGCTTATTTCTTTTAACAAAAAACAATATCCCGAGTAAGTATTCCAAGATCATGAGTACTATTAAAACATTTCCACTTCTTTTGCTTTGCGAAAAATTTAAGTTCACCAAGATATGTAGATTAAAATATAATTTATTTACTTCATTGATGATTATGAAAACTATTGAAACGGCATATAAAAATAAATTTTTGTACGACATTTCCCATTTTCCAGCAGATGCAAGACCGTGGAGACATAGATATGTGTTTAGCAGGGCAGGAATTTTGAGTACATTTTTTGCCAATCTTCTTTTTGGCTGTTTAGATGAAACATTTTTGACTATGGGGAATTTTTTTCTAAAACTCCTTTTTTTAAACATATCTCGAGATTGAATCATTACAACATATGAAATTTTCATCGCAAACTTATCTAAAAAGACAGAATAGTAAAAAATATAATAAGTAAAAAAATGTACTTAAATCAGATTTCAATTCAATGGAGATATTGAAAACATGCTGCCTGTTCTTCCATTATACAACAAATATAACTAAACAACAGATGTACCCAAACAACATATATATCAAATGATAGCTGTTCAATAATTCCTGTTTTTAAAGGGTTTTTTTTTTTTTGTCCTATTCAAGATAAATTATATAAGCACTTCATTGTTATGCACTGATTTTCTTCTTCTTTATTCTTTAAATATTTGAATGAATAAAGAATGTTATAACCTATATTATTTTCCAATAACATATATCCAAATGTAAACTGTGCAAAATTTTCTGCTTTCAAAGAATATTTTTTTGCACTATTCAAAATATCATTATTTAAAAACTTCTTTTTTATGTAATGTTTTTATTCTTCTTTGTTCGATATAAAATGTTTGAATAAAGAATTTTCCAATACTTTTAACCTTTTTTAATATACGTAACAATAATGATAATTACAATAGGTTTAAAATTTTTTGAAAACGTAAATCTCGTCCATTTACATCGAATTGTGTTATTGCGCGAATTACCAATTGTCGCTATAGGGACTGATTTACAAACAATATCAAAGATACCAAATAAAACTTACATTTATTAAATGTTCGTTTATGAATTTCGGATAGTAAAATAAACTGACAGTTAAATATTATGAAGAACGTTTATACACTTATTTACATATGGTATAAAATGTTTCAGTTATGTAATCAGTTCATAATTATATTCCTTTCCATTTTCTTTAAACTGACAGATTTACGGTGGTTGAAAGAAAAATTTATCGGGATTCGTTACAAAATGTATTTAAAGATTTAAAGCTCACCTTTTCTGTCTTTTGTTTAACATTTTAAGGAAAAAAAATTATGTCTAAACAATGATGGCAAGTTTATTTATTCGAAAGGAAATGTCTATTTCATACTTTAAAATCACAATATCATTTTTATTTATTCGAAAACAAAAAAATAATATGTTTACATTTTAGTGTTTCGGATGCTAAAATAAATACGCTATAATTTAAGTCATCTCTACATACCTGTTTATTTCTTAAAAATATTTTTTTACGAAAATGAAACAGTAAAGAAAAACTTCGTTCTTCAGTTTTCCGTAAAAATCTTCAAAACTTATGACTTATGCAGTTACCTACTCTAAAAAGCATAACATTATTATGCTGTAATCTGCACTATTCTCTTATACTATGAGGTGAGATAACAATATATACAAAGATATACACAATATAATTTACGAAACAAATAAGCTCTATATGATATTGATGGAATGCTACAGAGTGATCAATTAAATTATTTGAATTTAAGTCTGATTGCATAGGATTTACCACTATATTGCTGTTAATTGATTAATATGAGTATTTTAAATTATCCGAGACGTATAGTATTTATTTTGCACCTATGACTCTAAGGATCTGATATGATAATTTATACTTAGAAAATTTTATTAGACAAATTATCAATTAATTATAGAAAAGAAAAAGTTGCGTTGTGAATTATTTTTGAAGTTCGGATCCTCTTTGAGCCAATTACAATCATCAAAGGTTACCTGCAGAGAGTTATGTAACATTAAATATATAATGGCTTATTTTAAAACCTAGATTGTAATATTAAAGAAAACATTTCCTAAAATAAAAGACTTAATATTAATTCAATAAATTAAGTAAACAAAAGGAAAACTGACTAAAATTAATTGATTATAAAATTGAGTTTATTTACAAGGTAATTATAAGCATATGATTAAAAACAAACATAAATGTTTAAAAAAAAATAAAATATTCAATCCTAGTTGAGAACTGTATTCTCAACATTTATTTTCTGAGAATTACAGTTTGTCTTACTGAATTAAAAAAATTCGATTTTGAAAGGCAGGGTTCCATACCCTAGAAGTATTTCTTTGATTAGCCTTTTTATGTTTAGATCGGGGTAGGATCTTCATACACACTTAAATTCATATTATTAAAAGAATATAGCTTAATTAAATAAAATGGAACAATGGTGAAGGAGGATTGTTTGTTACCTTATATTACTAGATAACGTTGACAGCAGGAGGTAATGGCTGACGCGTTTTCGCTTTTTCTTAGCGCGTACATTTCCATCTATTGGCACACACACTCAAAATCTGTTTTTTTAGTTAGAGAGCAGTCAACCTTCTACTTTTCCATCTTTTTTGAATCTCAACTCTCAAGAAAAATCACATTCTTTTCGTGGAGCAAAAAAAAAGGGATGGAACCATTTTTCCCTTTTCACATAAAATTAAGGCCTTATACGTTTTAACTTCTTGAAAATTTGCATGTTTCGGCCATACCTCTGATTTTAGAGAGATGCCCATTGGCATGCGGGAGAAATTTGGTACTCCCCTTGAGTGTTTCATAGGTCCGTCGGTACAATAGCGATTCCTCTTGACGCCGTGCTGTGTCTGGGAGGTAAAGATGCTTTGACTTGTGAGGTCTTCGTGCCTATTTAAGCTCTCATAAATAAATGTGTCATATTATTGTTCTGACAATTTTCTCCATGACATTTTTATTAGGTGTAGTTAAATCATTCGTGGGAACGGAAAACCAAATATTTCCTTGACTGCCGTGGTTCACTTTGTTCCACAATTATCTATCTGTATGCGCTGATCCTAAAATGGATCATTAATTTGTATTGTTCACTGTTCACTGATTAAAATGATACCAAATACTCTGCTAATATGCAGAAAAAAAACCAAATACTTTTTTTTTATAGTGTGTGCTAGTTTAGATCTAGATGGTGGTATTTCTCACCATCATCTCTTCCCCCGACATTAGAAAAAAAAAAGGGTCCACAGTATCTTTTTTTTTTATATATATATATAGCCACAAAGTACTCGATGAAAGTCCATCGTCGTATTATATTGAAGATCAAAACTGAAAATGTTCACATGGAAAAGTCTAGGAACTTGGGATAAGCTGGGGTGTCACTAGGTTTGGAGTGTAAGTAGGTTTGCAACACCAGAAAAAAGTTTTACACATTGGTGAAATAAAGCGTAATCAAAAGTTCACTGTTGAAAAATCTGATGAAAGACATGACTTCTTCAGCAAGTTATCATGTGTAGTTGGTTTCAATTTCCATTGTTCCAAAAACATTTATTAAAATTTTGAGTTTTAATAGGTCCAAATCCAAATAAAGCAGGAAAATTTGAATAAGCCAAATAATAAAATAAAATGCCCGAGAGAAGAAAGAAAAAAAAATTAATTTTCTTTTCCACTCTTATATTTTTAGTTATTACATACATATAAATTGGCAAATCTTTTATTTTAATTATTACAGGCTGATTAGGTACCCATACGTTGAAACACAATATACAGAATCATTTAAAACAAATACTCAATATAATCAGTAAGCTGTATGCATTGATAATGAATACCATACAATTAAAAAAAAATTATATAATATATGAAAAACATTGAGAGAAAACACATCTATATAATCACATGTCTGTTGTACTACAATCTGTATTATAAACATTATAATCTAATTCTCACATGAATTATTTTCTCTTGAGCAGAAAGGAAAACTTCTTTATTTTTATTTTTATATATATAAAGAAAATGTTATGTTAAAAAAAAAAAATCTTATCATTCTTACTAAAACAATTGTTTTGGAATATGTGAAAAGGCTACTTTTCTGAATGAAAGATATTCTCAATAATAATATATTTTCATAAAAGAAACAGATCGAAAAAATGAAAATTTGTTTTCTTCTTTCGATACCAAAAATTTAAATATCCATCTATAAAGTCAAACACAATACCCTTTTAAACTGCCTGCCTTGGAATGGACGGGGTTGGGAAAAAAAAAAAAAAACAAGGCAGAAGAAGAAAAAGAAAAAAAACAGTAATCTTTTCTCCCTCTAATCCATCACCGCTAAGCGGAAGGATAGAGAATGACAGCTAGGTGACCGTACCTGTGGACAATGACTCATCTCCCTACCTTCGGATTCAGTTGTACCGAGGGGACGATTTGCGAAATGATAAGCCGTGTATTAGGTATCTTTCCTCACCTGTGGGTGACGTTTACTAAACTCCTGTATTACTGACAGTGGAGAGAAAAAAAAAAAATCAGTGAAACGATTTGATTGCACGTGTGTCTGTGCAGATTTTGGATTACTCGCCAAAATTCAGCTATCTGTATTTTATTGTTGAAATAAGATTACAGGTATGATTAAAATAAAAAAAAGTCGTGTATACCCGGCTTGGATTTAAAAAAAAATGAGGTATGTTTAAATCTGTATATCTGCTTAATATTTTCTAAAAAAAAAAAAAAAAAAATCGGTACACGTGTAACGTGGTCAAATCCGTTTGCATCGCACTATCTTCTCGTCAATTTATATATTTACTTATTTATTTATATTGTGTATAAAAACGTAATGTATTATAATATATATATTTTTTTAATATAATATTGATTTTCTAGTTACAATTTAAGTTAGCGAGAACAAGCGAGCGTTGCTTTGCACAAACGAAAATGTGCATGCAATTGTAAAATATTTATTTAATTATTTATTCTTCTTCTTATTATTATTTTAAAATATATTAACGTGTAAATATACATATTTAAGGAATCGAAAGCGAGCGTTCGCTTTTCTTTTCTCTTATTATTTTTTGTTTTATAAAATATTACATATAGTTAGAAAAAAAATTAAACAAATTCTTTTTTTTTTGTAAAGTTTGGAAATTTAGTTAATTAGAAATATCTCAGCTAAATGCATTATTAGATGCTCTGCGCAGATAGTCTCAATTTCGCCTGCAAAAACGAGACTTTAACATCCAATAAATTGCTGAAATGATCATTGACATGTATCCAACACCTTTTTATTATTATTATTTTTTAAGTATGAAATAATTTACCTAAATATTTAAGGTATAAATTAAACATCCAATTTATGTTTTGTAATAATTGAAACGTTCAATGGTATTTTTTTTTTATTTATTATTTTTTTTTGTAATTAAATTATCTGAAATGTTAATCCTTAGGGACAACTAAAAAAATTTTTTTTTTTTTTTACTTGTTTGTTTTATAATATGAAATCGTACGATTATTCTAAAATTAAAATTGAAACGCGTTGTTCTAACCCAGTTATAGATTATATCAAATATTAAACTAAAATAATTTTGTAAAATCTGACCGATTTTTTTTTGTTATAATAATTCAAGTGGATTCGTCAATCCGTGGCTTTAAGCAAAGGATGAATTATTATAAATATTGGTCAATATAAAATGTTGTATTATTATTATTTATATTTGTGTCGCCGAGTGAATAGATGTTGACTTGTAATTTTAAATCGATTAGTTATATGTTTTGTGCTACATATAAAGACTTTTATTTTCACTTTTAGTAGAGGGGGTAAGGTTATATAATAAAAAAATTTTTTGTTTTGTTATATAAATTAGTATAAAATGGGTTTGAAAGGGTGATACCCTGGCAAGGCTGCCTCTGTTTTTATTTTTACCGTAATTATTATTATTTTTTATTTAACGTGCATGTTTGTTCATAACTCCCTCTGACGAGCCAAATCCCTCAGTAGTACACTGTGTAGCAAAGAAAAAAAAAACTTGCAGTATCCTCCCTAAATGATCTTTTTTTATAGTAACCTGTCCTCAATGTACTGTAAATAAACAATAATGGAAAATTATAAAATGTGTACTAAACTAAAGAAAAATAAGACATCTATAAACGATAAAAATTTAAAATAAATATATACATATTGCCTCGAGAGCAATAAAAGAGAAAAAAAATTTCTCGCTTCCCTATCTAGGAATTTATGTGTATAGTCTGTGATTCCACTTTCGTTGGTGAGAATAATTTATTTATGTGGCGTTTAATAGTCGCTTTATCTGGGAATGCAATTTCCTTTAATAGGTAATTGTTATTCCTAAGCTTCCTTACCACCTCGAATGGTCCCAAGAATTTTGGCTGAAGTACACCTGGTTTACCCACGACTTTTAAGTAGCATTCTTGTCCCGTTTGTAGAAATTTTACTTTTTGGACTGGAGTACTGTCGATGTACTCCGCCATCATTTTTTTTTGGTTTTGTAAGGCTAATTTCTTTATTTCCTCAATATGTTGGACTCTATTTTTAACGTAGGTTTTGACAATTATGTCTTGGTCAGGCAAGTGTATGGAAAAAGGAGTTCTTATTTCTCTACCGAAAAATAGAAGTGCCGGAGAAAATCCCGTAGCTCTGTGCGGCGTACTGTTATAATTAATTTTAAAAAAATCAATCCTGGTATCCCATTCTAAAGAGTTTTTACACATAGCCACAATTGAATTTTTTAATATTTTATTACTGATTTCACAGAGCCCATTACTGCGTGGATTATTCACGGACGTAAAATCTAGGTCTATGTTAAGAGAATCCATGTATTCTTTGAATAAATCAGAGTGAAAATACCGGCCATTATCCAATTTTATGGATCGCGCCAATCCGAAATTACTAAAATAGCGATTCAATACATTTAGAAGTGTTTGTGATTCACAATTGCGAACCGGTACAGCCTCCAAGAATCTTGATGTGGAATCAATAATCATAAATACAAATTTATTTTTGCGTAGCGTCATTGGAAGCAAACCAATTAAATCTATATGCAAAACTGATCCGATTTCTTTATCTTTGATTATTTTTTGTGTGGGAACTTTAATAGTTTGATGTTGTTTAGTCGTGTTACATGGTATACATTTAGTACAATAATTCTTTACATCCCTGTACATCCCGTACCAGTAGAATCTAGCTTTTATTATTTGATAAGTTTTAAAAAATCCGAAATGTGGTTTATGAGCTTCCTGTATTATTTCAGCTTTAAGTTTATCCGGAGCAATTAACAGTTCATTTGTATCAGAGCCTGGCTTTAATATTAATATTTCTTTTTGATTGAGAGTGAATTTTTTTGTGGTTTTGTTTTGTTTGTCAGTTTTAATTTTGTTTATTGTTTTATTTAATTTTTCGTCTTCTAATTGTTGTAGTTTAATGTTTTCATCTGATAGAGCTTTGTTTACCGTAAACAATGAATTTTGCAATTTTTCTCTTGAAATTATATTATTAATGTTCTTCGAAACATAATCAGCAGGATTTTTAGATCCCTCGATATGCTGAAAAGAGTAGTTAAAAGGGGACAAATTGTACAACCACCTTGCTACAATGTCTGGTTGCTTTTCCAAATTTAAAAAATACGTTAGCGCTTTGGAGTCTGTATAAATATTAAATTTTCTCCCTGCGAGAATATGCTTGAAATACATCACCGCTTCATGAACCGCCAGTAGTTCGAGTTTGAAACTGGGGTAGTTCTTTTCGGGATCCCTTAATTTTCGCCCAAAATGTTCAATTGGCAGCTGTTCTCCGTCGTATTCTTGTGCTAAAATTCCAGAAATAGCTGTTTTAGAAGCGTCTGTGATTAAAATGAAATCTTTTGAGAAATCCGGGGGTTTTAATGTGGGATTTTTAACTATCGCTGCTTGGATTTCTTTGAAAGCATTTTCTTCTATGTCAGACCATTTAAATTTCACTTTGTCTTTAGTAAGATTAATTAATGGGTCAACTATTTTAGAATAGTCTTTAATAAGCGATCTAAAATAATTCGAAAGACCAAGTAGAGATTTAACTCCCTTCTTATTTTTAGGTTTAACTAAATTTTGAATTTTATCTATGTTTCTTTTTGAAGGAGAGTATCCTTCGCTGTTTAGGGTGAAACCGAGAAATTCGATTTCTGACATACAGACTTGTATTTTAGTAGGCTCAATAGTTAAATTATTTTCAATAAAAGCTTTAAGGACTTTGTCTAACAGATCTAACATTTCTTCGAGTGAGTCGGCTGCTAGGATCACATCGTCAATAAAATAAGCGACTTGATCTTCATTAAAGTGGCCCAACACTTTATCAATTAATTCTGCAAACACCGCAGTACTGAGTCGCGTTCCGAAAGGCAATCTTAAAAAGGAGAATTTACCGTGCTCCGTTATGAAAGCTAATTTTTCAGTGTCTTCTTCACGTAAATTTATTTGGAAAAACGCACTGTGTAGATCCAGTACTGTATAATATTTTTTTCCACTCATTCTCCGCAGAATCTCTTTAATTTCGGGTATGGGGTACGCATAATTTTGAAGTATTTCATTTAAAAGTCTATAATCGACCGCCATACGATATTTAACTTCATTAGCCTGTTCGTTTTTCTGCAAAGATTTTTTTTTAACGAAAATAACAGGGAAAGCGTAATCAGAGTTGGATTTACGAATGATATTTGCTCTCAAAAGTTTTTCAATTTCTTTTTTAGCATACTCCTTAACATTGTGTGCAGTTTTGTATGGTTTAGTCTGCAGAGGATAATTATGTATTAAATTAAATCTTGGGACGACTAATGAAGATTGTCCGAGTGTATCGTAATTCTTAGAAAAGGCATGTGCATTATTTAGAAGTATTTTTTTTAATTTTTCTGCTGTGTCCGAGTCTAAATGTTGTAAATTAAAGTCGTCTGATCTAAGTTCTGCTTTTCTCCGTTCACGAACTTGCTCTAAATTCAGATTATTAATGTGCACTACCTGCTTCGTTACTTCTTGACCCTCAGTGTCAACTGATTTTATTTCAAAATGTTTAGAAATTTTGCCAATGTTCATTCCCTCTGTTAAGATTAATTTTTGTTGTGATTTGTTAGTGATTATTATATGAATTTTATTATCCTTGGCAATTTCGTGAATTGATGTTTTATAATAAATTTTCATATTATGTTTAATCGGTTCCAAGAGTATTGTATTTGTAGTTGCGAATTTATCTGGATCTAATAGTAATGCAACAATTTTTTTTTCGCCTGGTAGTAACTCCGTTGTCTGTGTTAGTTTTGCTGTAACAAAATTTTTGTGCGAGATACGTTTTTTTTTCTTTTTGTGTATTGTTTCTTTATTTTGATTCTCATTAGAGTTAGCAGTTAAGTTACTTATCAGACTTTGAGGTTCATTTTCTAGAAATTGAAGTGCAATGTTTTTGTTTTTTAATTTCATGGTTTTATCTTCAAAATCTAGGATAATATTATTTGTTTTGAGGAAATCGAATCCCAATAGCATATTGTAGTTCCGACCAAAATCTTGAGTTGTAACATAGAATGCCCCCGATACAAAAACGTTTTCCAATTTGAAAGTTAATTTAATGCATTGCTTAAAAGAGATTGTCGAATTTGTTAATGTTTGAATTTTTACCTGGTTACAGATTTTTATATTTTACGTGTGCATTCTTTAATTGTTCGAACAATATAGGTGATGCCAAAGTTACTGCCGCCCCACTGTCTGTCAAAGCATTAATCTTAACACCATTAATTTCAAAAGTAATAATCGGAAGTTGAGAATTGTCATTACTTTTGACACTAGCAATAATTTTGTTATTTTTTTTAGACCCGCAGTGAGACTTACGCGGGTGCCTTGTATTTGAGAATGTAAGTCCCGACTTTAGTTTCCCTTATTGTTACTAGAATTCTGATCATGATCTTTATCTTGTTTATTGTTTTCAAATTTCTGCTGTGAATTATTTTTTTTTGTATAATCATGTTTTTTATAATTATTTTGCTTGTAGCCCCCTCTATGCCCTCTATAATTTCTTCGCTGGTCATATGATCTCTGTTCGTTGAAATTGCCTCCATAATTTCCGAAACTGGGATATGATATCGGCATAAATTGTTGGTGGGGTGGGGGTGGTGCATAGTACATGTACTGAGGAGCAGAATATTGCATAGGGTTGAAGTTTTGGTGCGTGTAATTTGGGGTTTGCTGAAAGTTTCCCTGAGCTTGTTGGTTTCCCCCTTGATAAAAATTTGGTTTTTCGATTTGAATATTCTCAGGAATTTTTTTATTTTCGTCCACGTAATTACTGCTGTTTTGTTCGTTGCCCTTGTAAAACCAACAATGTGGGTTCGTATGGGATGTGGATTTACAGTACTTGCAAAACCTAGTTGTATCATTGTTAGTGGCATTTACCTTTAATTTTATGTTATTTAGTTCCGCGGTTAATAATTTTATATTCTCTGCACTTTCTACATTGAGTTTAAGCAGTTCATTTAACAAATCAGAATCTTTAGTTTTGGAAATGTTGTTGATGTCCTTTAAATTGACATGTGAATAAGCCTCCTCTAATTTTAAGGCTATGTTGCACGCTGTTTTAAAGTCCGGCGGAGAGTTTTTTCTTACTTCCAGACTTAAATCACTACGAATTGATTCCAAAAACTGAGATAATTTGATCATTTCCATGAATGTAGAGCTGTTGTTAGCTCCTATATCTTGCCCACTTTTTTTTAGATAAAGGTCTGCTGCCGCATTAAACTCTAATATAAATTCGTTCATGTTTTGTTCCGGTTTTTGTTTGAGATTGCAAAATTTCTTTTGCGCTTCTAGAAATGTGGTTTTGGGTTCGAATAATTGTTTTAACTTTGTTTTAAAGGTTTCTAAGTTCTGTTCCACGAACAAATTTTGATCCCTCATCAATTTATCTTTAGCAGGTCCTACAATTTTCGCCTTTAATATAGTTAATTTAGAATCATTATTCAATTCAGTTTTATTGATGAGATTGTCAAATTGTAAGAAAAAATGGTTAATATTTGCTTCTTTTTTTTCATCATAGTATGGAATCAGATTAATTAGGCTATCTGCATTTGGGGTGTCCATTGTAGTAATTTTAGGAGTAGCTTTTTCAGAATTTATAATTTTCTTCTCTTTCTTTTTTTTCTTATTATTATTATTACTATTATTACAAATAATATTAGTGTCTACAGTTTGATTATTTAATTCGCGTAATTGTTGTCTAGTTTTGACACCAGTATCTATTCTACTAATTCTTTGACTTTTACGCTTATTCATCCAATTAAAGTACAAAAATCATAAAATAGAGAGAGAGCAAAAAAAAAATTGTTTAACATAAAATAAAAGATACCCAATGGTGAATTGTTATGCACTGTTCGAGAAATTAATTATATATAATATATATCATTTCAATATTTGAGCATTATTATGTATTTATTTTATATTTGCTGCTGTTGCAGTATATGTAACACAAGTCATATTTTCAATTCTTTGTTAATACAAATCAATCCAATAACACTTATTATTATTTAATATATCATTATATATTTAGTGAGGTACCCAAAAAGAATTGCCAGGTATATGCATGTTACAGAGTGTATGAAGATTCCCCAATGAATGCTTAAATTTTTTTTTTTTTTTTTTTTTTTTTTTTTTTTTTTTTTTTTTTTTTTTAATTAGTTGTTGAAAAGAGGAAAAAAAATTTTTTTCAAAAGAATTAGAATTAAGAACATTTATGTTAGCAAAAAAAAAATTTTTTTTTTTTTTTTTTAGTCTTAATATTGCATATATATTTTTATATTTAAAAAATTATACAATAACCTAAAGTTCTATTTCTAAAATTAAATTAATATATTAAAATAATTTAGAAAGAGGTAACGGTACCACTTCTAATTCGGTAAACCCTATGATGGAATGCTACAGAGTGATCAATTAAATTATTTGAATTTAAGTCTGATTGCATAGGATTTACCACTATATTGCTGTTAATTGATTAATATGAGTATTTTAAATTATCCGAGACGTATAGTATTTATTTTGCACCTATGACTCTAAGGATCTGATATGATAATTTATACTTAGAAAATTTTATTAGACAAATTATCAATTAATTATAGAAAAGAAAAAGTTGCGTTGTGAATTATTTTTGAAGTTCGGATCCTCTTTGAGCCAATTACAATCATCAAAGGTTACCTGCAGAGAGTTATGTAACATTAAATATATAATGGCTTATTTTAAAACCTAGATTGTAATATTAAAGAAAACATTTCCTAAAATAAAAGACTTAATATTAATTCAATAAATTAAGTAAACAAAAGGAAAACTGACTAAAATTAATTGATTATAAAATTGAGTTTATTTACAAGGTAATTATAAGCATATGATTAAAAACAAACATAAATGTTTAAAAAAAAATAAAATATTCAATCCTAGTTGAGAACTGTATTCTCAACATTTATTTTCTGAGAATTACAGTTTGTCTTACTGAATTAAAAAAATTCGATTTTGAAAGGCAGGGTTCCATACCCTAGAAGTATTTCTTTGATTAGCCTTTTTATGTTTAGATCGGGGTAGGATCTTCATACACACTTAAATTCATATTATTAAAAGAATATAGCTTAATTAAATAAAATGGAACAATGGTGAAGGAGGATTGTTTGTTACCTTATATTACTAGATAACGTTGACAGCAGGAGGTAATGGCTGACGCGTTTTCGCTTTTTCTTAGCGCGTACATTTCCATCTATTGGCACACACACTCAAAATCTGTTTTTTTAGTTAGAGAGCAGTCAACCTTCTACTTTTCCATCTTTTTTGAATCTCAACTCTCAAGAAAAATCACATTCTTTTCGTGGAGCAAAAAAAAAGGGATGGAACCATTTTTCCCTTTTCACATAAAATTAAGGCCTTATACGTTTTAACTTCTTGAAAATTTGCATGTTTCGGCCATACCTCTGATTTTAGAGAGATGCCCATTGGCATGCGGGAGAAATTTGGTACTCCCCTTGAGTGTTTCATAGGTCCGTCGGTACAATAGCGATTCCTCTTGACGCCGTGCTGTGTCTGGGAGGTAAAGATGCTTTGACTTGTGAGGTCTTCGTGCCTATTTAAGCTCTCATAAATAAATGTGTCATATTATTGTTCTGACAATTTTCTCCATGACATTTTTATTAGGTGTAGTTAAATCATTCGTGGGAACGGAAAACCAAATATTTCCTTGACTGCCGTGGTTCACTTTGTTCCACAATTATCTATCTGTATGCGCTGATCCTAAAATGGATCATTAATTTGTATTGTTCACTGTTCACTGATTAAAATGATACCAAATACTCTGCTAATATGCAGAAAAAAAACCAAATACTTTTTTTTTTTATAGTGTGTGCTAGTTTAGATCTAGATGGTGGTATTTCTCACCATCAGATATATGCGCAGGTGATATTCATATGCTGTATCAATGAATATCATATATTACATCTACATGTATATGCTATATCATATTATATAGTTACTAGCCAGCTACGCTGGTCAATTTCTCTCAACACACCTTTAATCAAGTGAAGTATTGACTTTGAATTTGACCCTGTATTTTAAAACCCTATGCACTAACTACTTGGAATGTCCTTCTGCATTTTTAAAAATGATACGAACGCTAATGCGTTATTACATTTTTAATGCATCAGACAAAATTTGGGCTGTTAAGGACAAATAAGGCCAATTCTCTGTAGACTTTACTATGGAATAGGTCAGTATTTAAAAAAATGAATAATTGTGTTAAATTATGATGTCTATGGGGTTTACATTATGGTGTCTATGAAGAAAAGTCATTTCCGTTGGATTCAAATTGGATTTGAATGAAGTTACAATTTACAATACTTCAAATATAATGAAACTGATATGCCTCACTGAGCTGGACTAAAATATGCTATTTGTCGAAACTTAAATAAAAATCATGCACTCGTGACATCATAATTCACTTTTATATTTTAACAGAATAATCAGACTACTATAATTTTTGACTCGTGCTATAGTCAGTATACATATGCCAGGACACATTGTCGTTATCATTATCTTTTTATGCGAGAAGGTTTCGCTGTGGTACTCTATTGTAAAATTTAGTAATTTTTGAAATTCAATATTTGAAAAACGGCATAATCATTAAATTTGAAATTTATGTCAAGAAAAATACAATTTTTTACATTTCTAATGCAGTTTGTCTAACAATTTTCTGACAAATACTTTTCGAGCTATCAATTTTTTCAGTAACTTCAAACGTTTCATTTTCCGAGATTAATCTGTGGCAACGATTAAGGAAAATCCCAGTCGTCAGCAACGCATAGCTTTTTATTAAAGAAGATACGTATATAAACGCTTGCGCCACTGTCTTTAATTTGGCAACTATATAAAATTAATTATGCAGCTACAATGAAGGAAAGAAAAATAATAAAGGTTACTCTAATTAATATTTTTGGCTCCATTGTTGGCGCACTGAATCTAACCTCGCACGGATAATACGCAAATAAAAAAAACCCAACAAGATTTTTTTTTTCACTTATTCCACTCTTTTTATTTATTTATTTATTTCACAACTACTTATTCATTGATTCATGCATGGAGACATAGAGTGGTCGCGAGAAATGAGTTTAAGGCTGATGACTTTAGGCAGGTCTTAATGCCCCCCCCCCCCATCGAGCTCAGACTTTAACAATCTCATTTTTATACAAATTGGCAACTTTTGAGGAGTCTCTGTGGAAGATGCGATGACCCCTCCCCCCACATCATTTTATCTTTCGACTATCCTTAACGGACAAATGTATACGTACCTAACAAACCCTTAACGAACCTAAATGTATTTATGTATTTTAATCAGGGTTTAAATTGCGCCGGAGCCCACCGAAGCCCGGCTGCGGTACTTCTCTGATTTTAGTAAATATTTAAATATTGGTCGGAATTCACCGGAGCCCATTGCAAACGCTTCCGAAAAACCGAAGCCTAAATTAACCTATCCTTTTCCTCCCATATCGAAGTTCATATCGAAGTTCATATCTTTGTTCGATTCTTCAGCATATAAATATTAATTTTTGAAAATTTCATTCATTTTTACATAAAAATGCATAGCTGCGAACTATTCTTTAATTGTGTTAACACTATTTCCGAATCACAATCCTTACTTTATTTAATCGCAGAATTCTGCGATTAATTAACATTAAAATTAGGCGAAGATTTCTATTCTGCCGGAGTGATAACTAAAAAGTGGAATAATTGACAGCTAAGTAAATGCCGATAGATGTATTTAAAATGTTTATTTTGCTAATGAAAAAAAAAATGCTTTAAATTTTGCAAATACATGTATATATGAAATATAAATATGCAGATTTGAGTGACGGTGGAGGAGGGGGCATAATTAGTACTCCAGAATATTAGGGCTCCGGCTCTTTTTTTGTTAGAAATTAAGCCCTGATTTTAATCACCTGAAAACGATTTAATAAGGGGAAAACTTATTGCCACTCATAAAACACATAAAGAAAGCTAGTAAATCTAGTTTTAAAGCATTATCAACAAGAACGAAAAATCATGCGTTAAGCATACATTATGAAACACTTTCCAACAGATTCAGAATATTGTAACAAAACTTCATAGATTAATAAAGTGAAAAATGATTATCTAAATAAAATAGTTGGAAAACGCTTAACAGATTTCAAATCTTAATTTCAATAATAATCGGGAAAATATTCGAATTTGTGTGTGCAGTCCTGCATAGGATCAATAGATTTGTATCTATACAACATAGTATATTAAAATTTAGTTCAGTTGGGAAACGCATAACACAGTTGAAAATCCCCATTCTTCAATTTTCGTCAGAGTACTCGAGATATTTTGTGCAGCCCTGTATATGATTTATAGAATTTATGCACATTATGCACATCAATATGCAAAAAATTAGTTAAATGAAAAACTCGTGCAACAACGGAAAACGAAATTCAGCAATTATTGTTAAAAGTCAGTACGAAAACCGAATTATTTTGTGGGTCCCTGTAAATGAATATTGAATGCTATGCACTCCATAATTCTATAGTAAGCATCTTGTAATGTACCTCAGTGAGATGTACGAAATTCAATATGTTTGAAATAGAGTAACATCATTAAAACACGCCGCAAACGATTCCCCCCCCCCATTGGTCATAATGTAAAAAAATTCTTTTGAGTAGCCCTGTACATGAACTATAAATGCTACACAATTTATTTTCAATGCGAACATGCCATAGTAAACCTCAATAACATATATCAATTGCATGACAATTCGGGTATATTTACGCGAGTTAGAGCACAGACAGACAGACAAACCGAATTCATAAACACTTTTCAACTTTGTAGGGAAGTGTTAAATTTTGTTTTTTCTTTTATAATTTATATTAAGACTTTTGATCAACGAGATCTCAAATCCCCTTCGGTAATATTAAACCTATGGGATTGCAGTGAATTCGTATTTTTAAAATATCTGCCCAGAAAATTCATATTTTTAACTTCTATTTTTCTACGTACTGTTCTTAAACAATTAATAACTTTTTTTTCTAGTTGTCAAAATATTTCTAAAATATGTACTATTTAATTTTATTTGAAATGTTAAAAATCTTAATCAATTGAGATGAGATTTGAACACAGTGTTAATTAAGCATATATTTGAGAAATATTTTGACAACTAAGGACGGGGGGGGGGGGGGATGATTAATCCTTTAAGAAGAGTTATACAGAAAAAAATCAGTTAAAAATATTAATTTCATCAGGAGATATTTTTAACAACGCGAATGCATCACATGCCCATTGGCGAGGGGAGTTTGAGATTTCACTGAGCAACAGCCTTAAAGGGGTCTTATTTTTCAACCTAAAAATATAAAAACTATAGAAAAGCTTCATAAGCGTTCACGAGCCTTACTGGAAATTGTATACGCCAAATGTGACAAATGATGTGCATTCGCACTGTTATTATTTCAGTGAAATAAATTATATCGTCTGTCATTATGATATGATTCATTTCCGTAAAAAACGAGTACATTTTAAGTTGGCAACATTTTATGTTTTATTGACATTGACTGAAAATGCAGTTGGTAAACTTAAGCCTAGCTTTGAAAATTTCAGAACTTGAAATCGATATTTAGTAATTTTTTTTTCATATATTTATTTTTTTCGATATTTTCAATTAATATCTATTTTTCCGGAAACATCTATCCAAAAAACCGTCGGTAGATTATAGGATTGCTATAATTAAAGAATTTTAGTATATAAATTCGGCTTTTAAATTCAGTAATACGGAAATAATACTCCATCTTAAATAGGACGTCATCACCATGGCAACCTAGAATCATTACCTATCTTGGGATATCACTGAATTAAATACGTATGATAGGATTTAATAGAATGAAGAATGTGAACTTGGTCATAGAAGTTATAAAATGACATATACGTCATATATGACTATAACGGCACGCATGTCAGATAACTTGGCGATACATCTCGGTCACTTGACGATTATTCCTCGGAAGCTGCTATGACAAACATGTACCGATTTTTAAAAAATTCAAATTACTTAATAAATATTTTTATTAATATACTAGGGGGCCAACCCCCTGCAAGCTATGCTCGCCAACCCCCGCTCAGACTTCGAGGCCTCTAAAAACATGACAGCGTGCTTTGTTTTAAAAATATTAGTAAATCTGTAATTGGGTTGCCATGCTTTTAACGTTTTAATGGGGCATTTTTTTATTATCATGGCCTCATACACAGCTGTTGCGACAATTGACGACAGTTTTCGGAATTGATAAGTAAAATCAATTACACCTTGAAATACCAGCTTGTATAAAATGGTTAGGTTTAAATTGTGGCTACCTCTCGGACTTTTATAAAAACGATCTGTATTCTATTCTTCCTTTGCGTTTAAGGATGAGAAAAATTCCATCTGCTTGTGAATAACATTAAGAACCACGGTATTGAAAAGTACTATGTTATAGACATTTTCAGTAACAGGTTTTAATATTCTCTCTATTTTAGGGCACCATCCTGCACATTTTCATGTTATTTTAAATATGTAAATTATTTATTTTAATTAATATGTATATACGAATTTTCTAATAATTATTTATCATACAAAGTTAATTAAATATTTTGTGCACTAGCCGCCACTGGCGACCAGTTTGGTCTCCCTTAAATGCATGTTAAGCATTGTAACACGTTACTTTTATTCATAATTTAATTTTTTTTTTTTAATCCTTCGTCAAACCGGAAAATTCTAATAAACAAATCAAGAACTTCTGCCATCATGGTAGCATTTCGCATATTTTTTGTTATTATGTATCTCATCTTTCTTGACAAAAACCACTTAAACCATTTAAGCATTTATGCTTCATGACCGTTTGCTTATCAGTTGCAATATGTTCGCTAATGCAGAGATTCTTAAACATATTAAGTAATTTTCCGTAATTGGGTCCATTGCCAATTGGCGTATTTTAGTTAATACGATTTGGTGCAATGAAGTCTATTTTGTGAAAGTTTTTTTAAAATACTATATTGTTGCCAATATATATATATTTTTTGTTCCTCGCTAACTTTGGCTGTAGACTCGATTTAGGAAGATTAGAAAATCTATCATTATTCTCATCTAAAAAGTCTTGAATAATTTGCCATAATCGGGTTGCATCTTATCACACGTAGTTTTGGGTTCAGCTGTCGCAGACGCACCGGCGTATCATTTTGGCGCCAAAATGGCGATTTTATGCGTGGGCAATCCGGCAGTTTCGGCTAGATTTTTCTTGATATGGCAACCCCATAGAGCAGATTCCGTATGTTTTAGAATAAATTAAGGTACTTCTCTATTATCCCGTCAACCACTTTTCATAACAAAAAACTATCGCCAAACTGTAACGCCAAATAGACGGGAGAACGTTGCCATTGGAATATAAAAAAAAAAAAAAAAAATAAAATATAAGAATTTAAGGACACAATTGTTATTTTAATTAATGAAATAACTAATAAATCAGTAAAACATAATGAAAAATACACGCAAATGTCGAATTAAAAACCACTTGATGACATAACAAACACGTATAATGCTTCTGACATCAAGTAAATGGGACTGCATTTTTGGCGTTTAATCTTACAGTTTGGCGATAGTTTTTGTTAAAAAGTGGTCAACGGGATAATAGAGAAGTACTTAAATTAAATATTGTGTGTTTAATAATAAATTGATCATTGTGTATGTTTTATAATAAAATTGTGTGTTTTTTAATATAAAATAAAATATTTCATAATAAAATAAAAGTAATATGCTGTTTTAGCAATCATTAACAGGTACCTGAAAATGGGGTTTTCTCGCCAAAATGGCGCAAAACAAAAATCGCGCCAACCCCGATGCGTCTTCGAAAGCTGTTCCATTTAAAAAATGCTATTGGCGGGATTTGCGCCCAAATAATATAAAAGCACTTAATGATGTTATGTATTTTATAAATGTATATTAAATTACTGTTTTGAACGCGATTGGTCATTAACAATGGTAAATATGATTGGTGACTAATAATCATTTTCGGTGATCTCTTTTCCTGGCTCTCTTCCCATAATACATAGATACTAAATTAACTGACAAATCGTATCGAAATTTGATTCATTAAATATTATTACATAATTATTAAAACACACATAAACAACGCCTGCATTCAGCATTGCTTGACTTAATATTATTATTTATGATTGTATATTATTACATAAGTTGTATTTGTTTACATTCAGCTTACGGCAAGAAAAGATCCGAAAGGAAGTTGAGTTGCATAGCACATAATTATGGTAAACTTTGATTGTCTCACTGGTGCGAATTATTTTTTTTTTTACACCAGGTAGCGGTCCAAAAATTCATTCGTGGAGAACTTGTTTTACGACCGATTACCTCCGTGGTTTAATATTTTAAACGTTCACGACGAATGAATGCTTTTCTTTTTCTGTTGTTGTTTACTTTCATGGATAGAGAATTTGAACTGCTTACCTAATTTTAACTGAAGTTATTGCAGAATATATACATAATTGAATGTAAGTCGTCTCTCAAATATTAATTAATTTTGAACGATATTTCCAAAAATGTAACTTTCATGCAGTTTTATTTGAAAAAAATAATTTTGAATAAAAATGGCCGCCTGGCATATGGAAAATGAAGCGGACATCCTGTAATTGTTGATGACAGTCACATGACTTACGGTTTTATTATTATCTTTAATGTATGCCTGCATTTATTCGGCATGAGATATTTAAACAAATTTGCTATCCGCGATAATTTTACACCATGTTATGTCACTTGAATATTGTCCATAAGAAAATCGGGTACTTTTCCAGTATAGGATCCTTTGCTTTTAGGTTTGGCGTAATTCGAGTTTAAAAAACGAATAGATTCGTTAATATACATATATTTGTTACCAAAAGTTATGAAAACAAACCCAGTGAACTTTTGGTGCTTTTCTATTATATGCTTTTTGAGCTATCTGATTTCTATTATACGCTTGACGCTTTTTTAAAAAGCTTGGCGCAATTCGGGCATCAGAAAGTGAGATTTGGTGCCAAATGACATAAAGAGCCATGGAAACAAACTCGACGATTTTTTTTGTTCATATGCGTATTTTAATTATACGTATAATATTATTGTTTTTTCTATACAAATTACTTCTGATTACATATAAAATAGGATAAATGAAATTTTACGCTAAACAAATTGTATAAATATTGAAAAAATGCTTCTGTATACGAAATGACAAAGTGAATAGGTTGACAGAAAGTATGTTGCCAAATTTTTCTTTTCCGCCAAGGCTATTTTCTCTGTTTCGTCAAGGCCCCATATACTGGAAAAGCACCGAATTTTTATGCTTGTTTATACATGTATTTATATGTATACAATTTATTTATAATTGTCTTTCAATTTACATCTTTTTGTACATAAAAATATATAAATGGCTTCTTTATATTAAATAAATTGTATAAACATAAATGACGTCATTTGGACGAATGTATTCAAAATATTTTCAGTTTATAAATTAAATTAAATGCTGACAGAGACGATTGAATCCTGACGATAGAAATGTGATTTTTTTTTTCAAATTTTCATGAAAAACATAATTTAATCACAATCTTGTCTTCATTATCGATTGAAATAAAAGATAAATTCAATTTCAATTTGAAAATGACGAATAAAAAGAAATCAATAATCCCTATCGGGATCCTATTCGATTTTTTTCCCTTTTTTGTCACAAAAAAACTGAGTAATTAGTTGCCATCATTACAGAAATGTCATTAAAATTAGAAAAAAATTAATATCTCGAAAACTAATTCCAATTTCAAAAATCTATTACCAGTTTTGACATCCGCGGATTTTTATGCACAGTTGGTATTAATTTCACCAAACAAGCGTTTAATATTTTATTAAAAATAGCCCTCAAACATAATCAGTCGTTTAATCAGTCGTTTCATAAAATCGTTTCATAAAATCGTTTCACAAATTCGTTTCATTAGGATTTTATATATATAGGGTAGAAAAATCGTTTCACAAATTCGTTTCATTAGGATTTTATATATATAGGGTAGATATTAAGTTTTGATTCGATTCTCATAAAATTTGAAATGATTCGACAAAATTCTGAAAAGATTATATATATTAAATTTCAAACAGTTCGGTTGGGTAGTCTTTGCGCTGTTATATGCGGACAGACGGACAGACGGGGGGACCCAGACGACGACTATAGGGGCTACGTATTTATATAATTACGAACGCAGATAAAAAGATAAAACAAAAGTGATGTTTTTTCTCAATTTCTACATAAAAGCTTTTTCTTTCTCGGCAGTTTTTTTAATCAGAAGTAATGAAATAGGAACGTGAAATAAAATATTCTTTCTTATTTAGAGCATGTTTTATATTTCATAGATGTCTTCAATTTTTAATCTTCAGTTTTATAATTGAAAACAATCAATTTTTTAAAAAAAAGTCAGGACCTTTTTTTGAACATAGGAAAGTATAGCAAATCTTTTTTAGCTAGTTGTTTATATTTTTGTGTTCCGTACATTAACTGTTTCGAACTCTCCAGTGTATATTCATTTGTTTTTAATGTACATTTTTCATTTTATGTTGTCATAAATTTACCTGTCTCTTTTTCTGCTGGAGATAAGCCAGATGATTGAAAAATTTATATATATATAATAATAATATTAATTTTAGAAAGAAATAGCTTCCCTAACAGTACTGTAACCAAAATCTGACAAAAACAACCGAGACCAAAATGCAAATCTTAATGTTATTTTTGTCGTCATGTGACGTGGAAAATAAGTTGTATTCAAGTCATTGTAACGTCGATATTTCTCATTTTGGGGCAAGTTGCAAATGACTAAAAAATTGGTGAAAGCGAGTTCGCATTGTATTCAACAACTGAGTCTCAATATGTACTAATGTCACGTGAGAGTCAATAAGTACGAATTAAAAAAATCGCACTTCGGTCAGCGTTATGACATCATAGTAAATTGACACACACACCGACTGTTCCGTGCTATCAGGGTAGTTTTTCTGTGTTACAGCCGTGCATCGAATCGAGTTGGCTCAAATGTTTTCATATTCAGTCAATAAAAGAACATATTAAATAAGGCACACATCCCCCCCCCCCTTGTGATAATGCAACCGAATGAGCTCCTATGCGCATGTGCATTGCATCTCCCCAAACGCACCGTCGAAATTCGACGTTAAAAAAAGTTTTAAAATGTTTTGATCAAAATTTTTAAAGTGTCTTCTTTAATCATTGTTCGTTTCAAATCCATATCTTCTGAAACGCATCCATTGTTTTAAGCTAATCAATTTTTATGTAAAGATGAAGAATTTTTTTTTACAATAATAAATCAATCTGAAGATAAGGAGATTTTTAATGTTTTCAAGTGTAATTTATTTGTATGGTTTCTTCATTCCTTTACATAATCAGGATGATTATTCCTTTTCCATAATTAAGAGAAATAATGTAAATAAATAAATATCCAAGAATATTTTTGATTCTGTTTTCATTAATATATTGTAAATTTTATTGTTAAAAGTTACTGATAAATGATACTTTAGTAAATGGGGCTTTTCTTAATTATTTTTTTTATTATTATTATTTTTCTTTTTTTGAGATTTAATGGCAACATTCTTCCGTTTGTTTATTGGGCGCTACAGTTTGGCGAATTATTTGAGGTACTTTTCGGTTAGCAGGGCGCCAATGAAGTATATATGTATATATATATATATAGTATATATATAGTATATACATACATATATACAAATATATATAATGTATATAGTTTTGTTTTTCTAGTATTGAATTTATGTGGTTTATAGATTTTGGTTGGCTTTTGTAATAATGATTCTGCAAGTAATTTTCCATTGGAGTTTATTATTATGTATATATATATATATATTACTGGCGCCGGCTAACCGAAAAGTACCTAATTTGCATATAGTTTTTTTTCTTAATGGGACGACGGGATAATGCACGGAATTTCGACGGGATAATGAATATTTTTGATGGTACCAGAATATTTTTCTGTATTTTATAGTTATATTAAGAAATACATATTTTATGATTTGCTGAATCCCTTATTTGTTTACTTTTTCATGCATTATATTATTGAAGGCTGTTAGTTCTCTTATTCGTTTAAATATACCCTATACTTATATAAAAATAGCGTGTGTTCTCTGTGGTGTTTCGCATAAACATTGTAAAATTCGGGTTATTAGATTTTATCCAACTTTGCTGTCATAACAGCTGATGAAGCAGCCATTTTCAGCGATTTTTTTGTTACCTGTAAAATGTTTGTTTTTGGTATAGCCCGAACTAAGAAAAAATTGAGTACTTTTCCATTATATGGACACCATTGTCGCCAAGCATATATTTACATGTATGGCATGGTGTCGGTATAACGGAAAAGAACAAAATTCGCGATCGATCAAATAATTGAATTTCGTTAAACATTAAATTTTCTGGTACTTTTCTATTATCCGGTCAACCACTTTTCATAACAAAAAACTATCGCCAAACTGTAAAATTAAACGCCGAAAATGAAGTGCGATTTACTTGATGTCAGAAGCATTATACGTGTTTGTTACGTCATCAAGTGGTTTTTAATTCGAGATTTGCGTCTATTTTCCTTATGTTTTACTGATTTATTAGTTATTTCATTAATTAAAATAACAATTGTGTCCATAAATTCATGTATTTTACTTATTTATTTATTTTGATATTTCAATGGCAACGTTCTCCCGTTTATTTGGCGTTACAGTTTGGCGATAGTTTTTTGTGATGAAAAGTGGACGACGGGATAATAGAGAAGTACCAATTTTCTTATTTTTAAAGAAAAAGAAGCAATAATCATGGATTTAATTAATTTTGCAATATGCGGTGCAACCAAAATAATTTTGATTAAATCAGTACATATATCGCGGACGCACCTGGGTTATTTTTTGGCGCCTAAATGACGATTTTTGCTTTGTATGGCAACCTGGTGTTTTATAATAAATTTGAATATGTGTGTAAATAAATAAAATAAATAGGTACTTTTATGTTAGCTGGGTGTCAAGGATAACTCTCCAAATCTTGTTTCAATTGGAATCATTTAAATTGCAACATTTTACGTGAGATTTGTTATTCATATTGATATGTTTACGTTTAGATATTTTATTATGATTATATTCTAGCTAATTAAGTTTTTTCTTTAAAGATTTTATACTACAATGTTAAAATATTACCTAGTTGATATTAGCTAATGTCAAAAGATTGGCGAACCACAGAGTTCAGGGAATAAACTCTATGCCCTCAAAAGTGGGAGTTGTCGACTTTATGACGTCATAAGCAGAAGTAAGTGTTTAATTGAAAATTACAGAATTAAATTTTCGAACAAACGAATGCACGATAACAAATCTGTGTCCAAATATCTTTCATTTAAAAAAAGAATGGTGTGATTTGATGCAGTAGTTTGTTCTGACGGATTGTCGAAAGAAATCGCTTAGCGTTTTAAATATATAGATTGCAATCAACCATTAAGAAAATAACTTATCATCAAAATATGTTTCAGAATCCGATAAACAGAAATCTACCATTTCCTTTAGCAAATGATTAAAAATGTAAAATAAATTAAAATGCTCCAGTGTATTGATAAAACTTGAAAGAACTTTTGCTGTATAAACAATCGATTGAATGCAGAGGATTGCCTTTCACCGTGGAGGAAATAACTCCAAATATATCCGTTCAGATAAATACACTTTTCCAGCAACCTAATAACAAGTAAACAGCTCTAAATTACCTGACGTTCTGAAAAGTGACTGGAAGCTTTTAGCAGAATAACAGAATGTTGTTAGATGCGGAACACATTGTCCTGCCATTTTTCCTGAAACATTTGCTGATGTATACCTTACAAAATACGGAGAAAGTTTTCAGCAAAATGGGTCCCTGTAGATTCTATAGAGGAAAGAGAAAAGGGGTATTAACTTTCTCTTTTGAAATCTGGTTTAGAAAATTGAGCATTAAGTGTTTCAGAAAATGATACTGAAGTTTTGTTATTTTGAAAGAGAAAAATTAATATGGTATTTAAAAAAAAAAGTCCTTCCGGCCTGTACCGGGAGGAAAAGGTAGCTTTCCTATATCTTCGTTTTAAAATTTTAGCTAATGTTACACGAAAACAGCAAGTTAAAATGCAAAGAAACGTTTACAAAAGATTCGTTAATACTGAATTTGAATAAGAAATTCGCCAAATTATTGAGCAATAGCCAAGTTGGCTTCATTTATAAAGACTTATTTTGGTCGCCAAATTTGGCGATATTTCGCCAAATGTCGCCAATTTTGGCGAGAATTTGGCACTAACGGATATGAATATATAGTTTTATGCGTATGATTGGAAAAATTATTACAACAATGAAAGAAAATAATTTGCGAGTAATCGCGTTAATGTGCTGTTTTGTTTCAAAATGTCAGCCACCCTAGAATTTCAAACTGCTCTATCTCAGCCATTTTTTAAGATAGAGGTAAACCAAAAAATGCTCTGGAATCCTTGTATCAAGGCCTAACACGTAATTAAATTTGAATTTTTGACTTTTTTGTATATTTATTTTAGTTTTAAATTTTTAAATGGCCGCCATCTTGAAACAAAATGGCGGACCAAGCTGGCCAACGAACTCGGTCGAGACATTGGTGAGCTTAATACACACAATTAGTTTCATCAAAATGGATTTATAAATATGAGCGTTATCGTATGACATAGGTCAGATATATATATATATATATATATATATATATATGGATGTATATGTAGCATTTTGACGAGGTTGAGATATTACGATGAATAATATTCGATGAAAAGATGGCAGTCCTTCAACGATATTGCAAGTTGCAGTCGATATTAGCGAATATGGCGAAGTAGAAGGCAATGAAATTAGTCCACCAAAGTTTTCCAATAAATCCAGCCAATCTCCAGACAAATAATTTTATTAGAAGACGAACAACACAGAAACGATTCCCAAAGGTCTAAAACTTATAGCCCTCGGGCTAACGTTGCTTCACTTCATTGAATTAAGATGTTACTGGGCCAGATGAATATTCTACGGAATTAAAAATACCAGACACATATTTGTTTAGCTTCCGAAAACGTCAAAATAGCTGCCGCTCCGACCGGTGCAGGCGAGTTTTGTTCTCTCCGCGGAAACATACACAGAATTACGTCACGAGCGCACAACCCAATGAGTGAGAAGCTAGCTCCAGCCCAACGAATGAGGCTAGAGGGCGAGGCTAAAACAATAAAGAATCCCTTACTTGGGTGCGGACCAATTTTGAAGTTAAAATCCCAAGCGCGCGAAAAATTCAGAGCAATAATAATAATAATAATAAAAAGAAAATGGCTTTAAAAAACATTCGAAATGAGAACGCGTCTCAGAATTTTATAGATTGGGGAACTGATAAAAGTTACGAATGATCTTAAATTTTAGATTAAAATTTGGAATAAAATAATTATTAATATACGGATATTTACTTTTAAAAGGACTTTAAATAGGAATAGATATTATTAAGAATTAAGGAAATACTGACTATGACAGAAGTTAGATTAATTTTAAAAGATTAATGCGAATAAAATGGAAGGATACGAAGGAAATAAATTTTTATATAACATATATATATATATATATATATAAATCAACATTTGAACGGAGGGTGGTTTTGGGGTCTGGGGGTCATGATCGGTGAAAACATATCGAAATTTTCCGGAATTGCTTTCAGCTTTATACTTTTTTATATTGAAAGCTACCTAAAAGAATGTATTACAGAGAGCAAGCATAATAGATTTTCACATTTATACACGTGCGTAATGCAGAGAATCCTGTATCTTTGTTTAAGTTGTATTAACAATTTCTTAAGACAAGAATAAACAAGAAGAAAAAATCATGCATGAGGCATAGATTATGAAACCTTTTCCAACACTAACAGAATATTATTAAGAAATTTAATTTTGTGATACAATGAAATCGGTCATAGTCCGTCTTGTAACCTAAGTCCTTTGTAAGTCTCCGTAAACGAAAGTAAATTCTACGCATTCTTTAATCTACATTAACCATTGTGAAATGTTGTAGTGTAGACGAAATTCATGATTTTTACACGCCCGATGGTCGAAATTCATGATTTTTACGCGCGCGATCGACGAAATTCATGATTTTTACGTATGCGATCGAGAAAATTCATGATTTTTATGCACCCGATAGACGAAATTCGTGATTTTTACGCTCCCGAATGACGAAATTTGCATTTTTTCCCGAAATTGGCTAAATACACACAATTTCAGAATTTTTGGAGATTTTGGCCACTTTTGGCCTGTTGGCCATAGGTTGTGCATGTGTAATGTATATCGCTGTGGGTTATTATTTAGTGCATAAACATATTTATTTTATTATTAACAGATCTTAATTCTAGACAAATATTTTTTTAAAAGTACTTATGTAGTTAGCTACGCAAGTACATAAGCTTAGTGGTGACTTATGTAGTTGGCTACATACGCATGTTGTGTATAACTTTGCTGTTAACTTATTCTTAAATTTAAAATAGATTGGAAATTAATATCTCAAGTTTATTCAAAACAATATAAATTAAAATATTTTTATTTAGTACATAAATTACTTGTTTACTGTAAAGTCAATATATTTTAGTAAAGTTAAATATTCAGTTACATAAATGCACTTACTGGCTACTAGAGAAATTATTCTCACTAGCCAGTAACTGGCTACTAAAAAAATCAACCTACCAGCTATTGGCTAGTAAGCGATATTCCTTATTACTTACCCATCATACGTAGTATAGGGTAAGTCTTGTAATCGTTTTGAAAATCGAAACATTTTTTTACTTACCCATCATACGTAGTATAGGGTAAGTCTTGTAATCGTTTTGAAAATCGAAACATTTTTTTACTTACCCATCATACGTAGTATAGGGTAAGTCTTGTAATCGTTTTGAAAATCGAAATTTTTTTTTACTTACCCATCTTACGTAGTATAGGGTAAGTCTTGTAATCGTTTTGAAAATCGAAAAAAAAATTTTGACGGATTTACACGTTTCAGACACTGGAGATTCCGAAAAACATATTTTTAGAAAAAAAAATTTGCCGTCCGTCTGTGTGTCTGTAAACGCTCTATCTCCCGAAAAAATTGAGATAGAGACTTGCAATTTGGTATGTACTTAGTATGTAATAATGGGAAGAAGCCTATTTCATTTCAATAACCTCGATTAACCGGAACAATTTTTTTCGGACTCTCGAAATATTCGTTCTGATGAAAGGTATATAAAAATTTTCGAAATTGTTTATTTTAAGAAATGAGTATAAAAGACAACAAAAAAACAAAAATTTTGCATAAAGCATGAAGTCGATCGGATAATAAGTTGCCGAGATATTCGGAATCCTATTTCCCACACTCTTCGATTTTTCATGACCCTGTATTTCATCCAAATTTTACTTCAAAGATATATTTTAATTGGAAATTTGACGCTTAATCAGATGCAATAAACCGCTAGTTAATAGGATTATCATTTTTGGAGTTATAAGGATGTTTCTTTCAAGCAATTCGGTAATCGAGCCTTTAAAGTTTGTGACGTCATCAAGCCACGATTTTATTCGAATTGCAATGCACTTTATAAGTAGTTTACACATTTTTTATTTTAATATTTTACATTATGCATATCCATGATGGGTAAGTATTACGGTGTCCCCCAACGACTAGTTTTCATCTTTACTCCTGTATACTCCTTTCTCTTTATCTGTAAACTTTCTCTTCTCGTCTGCTGGATAAACGTGCGATTCAAAGGAAGAGGAATGCCTTCCTCCGTCGACATAATATCACCAGGTATATCCACTGAGGTACATACGCCTTTCAAGCAACATAATGACTGGTAAATAGCTTTAAATTAACCAATGTTCTCAAAGGCAAAGTCACTGGAACCTTTTAAAAGAATGACAGAACGTTGTTAGAAGCGAAACAGCTTGGTCCTTTGTCATTTTCCACCGAAATATTTGTTGATGCATCTTACAGAAAGTTTGCAGTAAAACTGATCCCTGCAGAGAGATATTAAGTTTCTGTTTTAACATCTGGTTCAGAAAATTGAACATTAAGTTCTTCAGATAATTTTTACTTTCTTCTATTTATAATAGAAGAAAGTATTGTAATCGAAATTTCTTTTTCAGCTTCTGCTTTTTGACGGATTTAACACGTTTTAGGGGCAGAGATCCTGAAAAACATGTTTTTACAAAATGTCTGTCTGTCCATGTGAGTCTCCGAAAAGTGTATGATGTTATTCATTGAATTGAACTTAATTTCATTTACATGTTTTTGGCTATAACCAGCAGATCCCAGTTGAATTTGTGGATATTCCGCCGGAAGGGGGCGCTGTGATAACGATTTTTGTACGATTGTCTCGATTTTTCGTAGTTGTGTCGGGCAGCGAAGAGTACTTCGCATCCAGGTAACCCGGCGATTCGCAAACAGCTGACGTACAACAGAATGTCAAAAAAAATTATTTTATTAACGCTGTGTTAGCCAATTTTGAAGTATTAACATGTGTGAGGTAGAAGAAAGTTTTGGGATTGGCATATCCGACTAGTTGTTATTTTTAAAGAGAAACACTCATATGGGGGGACCGGGACTAGTTGTCACAAAAATACAAACTTTTTAATTTTCCAAAATTGCAGCCATCTTTTTTATTTTTTTTAATATTACTTCTTTCGAAACTTTTATATTTAGTGCACACTTTTAGTTTTTTAGACTATAAAACGTACAGGAAATTTGAATAAGGTTCTTTTTAGAATAAAATATTTTCTACCATTTACACAACACTTTTAGGCAAATTCAGTTATGTAAATATCTAAAAGTGATATTAACTTTCTATTTTAAAATCTGGTTCAGAAAATTGAGCTTTAAGGTTTTCAATTATGTATTACGTATTAAATTTATATATATGTGTATATATATATAGTATATTAATCGTTTAAATATATGCAATTTTGGAGATCTATTCTGGAACAAATATCCCTTTGACGTGCATCTATTTAGCATGTAGAATTGTTTTTCTGCTTAGGCTGGGAAAATTCTTAAATAGCCAAACCATCCAGAATAATAATTAAATAGGTAAAGGTCTCTCTCTCTCCGTCTCTCTCTCTCTCTCTATCTATCTATCTTATCTATGTATCAAAATTACAATTACAATTATATTCTAATTTATTTATTAGTCGTTTCGTAAAAATTGTTTACAAATTCATTCATAAAATCATTCCATTAAGATTATACAGGGTGGTCATAAAGTCTTTCCCTGATTACAATAATTTATTTCAGAAAAACTAATATAATTAGGCATATGCTTGTTTCACTATATTAATGAAGATTTTTAATACAAGTACTTACGTCAGTCAATTTCGATGTGAGCACCCTTGGTAGCTCGAAGAGTATCAAGGCGGTAATCCATTTCTTGCCACGTATCTCCCAACATTTGGGCTGTCACGCTAGACACAGCATCTGTGATCCTGACCGTGAATGTTTTAATATCTTTTACTGGTGTTGCAAACACTCTGTTCTTTATGTACCCCCAAAACAAAAAATCTAGAGGAGTAATATAGGGTGAGCGAGGAGGCCATGGTGTTGGTCCATCCCGTCCGATCCATCTTCCAAGAAATTTGATGGACTCAAAAAAAACTTAAAAACATGACTTTTCCATTAAAAATTTTAGTGTTACATTCAATGGTTATTTCTTAATATTTTTTCCTAATCTGGGAAAGACTTTATAACCACTTTGTATATATATAGGGTAGAAATATAATAAAATTAATTAATTACCAAAATAATATAAAACGGTTGTATGGTTGAACTGAACAAATTTTTCTAAAGCTGTAGAGAGCTTGTAGAAACAGATTTTTCATTAACTATATAACACCATGATTAAGATATACAGGATTATTCTAAATGATGGACCCATTTTCAAAAAAATGTATTTATTAAAGTACAAATCCAAAATGAACAATCTTTATACCAATCAAAAGAGGAAGTTTCAAAGTTTTTCTTAATACCGAATTTGGTATGAAATGACCGCTGCACTGCAATTTGCTACTCATTTCTTGCGAACTCAAGAACGTAGAAAACCTTGTGCTCCACAGTAGCCATCTCACTCACAACTGACAGTGAAACGAAATCGGGGCCTGTTGCCGTGCGACCTCTACCGGCCGCCCCTGGAACCATCACCGCTTTGAAAGCCTTGCACTCAGTAACAGCAGATACGCTTTCTTGTGTGTGGGACGAGTTTGGCTTCGCGTAGATGTTTGCCGTGCAGCAAACGGTGGATACGTTGAAAATTTATAATGTCTTAAAAAAAACGTTGAAACTTCTTCTTTTCATTGGTATTCAGATTGTTCATTTTGGATTTGTACTTTAATAAATACAATTTTTTGAAAATGGGTCCATCATTTAGAATAACCCTGTATAGCTAAACTTTCGAGAAAGTACAATAAATTCCCTGCAAATGTGAAATCTATAACATTCCTTGCAATGTTTGTCGTTTATGATATATAGATCCAACTAAAAGAAATCTCGAAACCCGCATAAAAGATCGCTCCTGTTATGTGTATAAACAAGGATGTTTTGAATCTTCTATTGACAGGCATTCTTGGAATTCCGGCCGTAGTTTTAATTTTCAGAATGCTAAAATTATCTTCAATGGCAATTGTCCGTCTGAATTGGACTTCCTCGAAAAATTAGCTATATATCTTAATCGTGATGTTATGGATGATGAAAAATATTATTCTACTATGCTCTCTGCAACCTGCAAAATTTGTTCAGTTGAACAACCATATAGTCTATTTATTAAATTCCTACTATTAGCTCACACTCTCTCTATATATATCTTGTTCAAATTTTCAATCGTTAATAAAATATTTTCTATTCATCCTATCAAGTTCAAATAATTTTTTTAAAACTTGTACTGGATGACACTTGATGTTAATACAGTTTTTTCAACTATTAATTCATTCATTAAATTTAATTAATTAATTTTAGTTTTAAATGGGAGAAAAAAATAATGTTCAATAAAGATAACGTGGGACATTAATGCTGCACGGGTTTATTTTATATATTTATGATTAAAAAGTAGGAATTGACTTTAAAAAAATTATATTACTTGTATTATTTTGGTAGTTAATTTATTTTACTTTTATACATATGTATTTAATTTTTAATCCATGTTTTTTATTTGTATTTATTTTATTTTATTTTATTTTATTATTACTGTTATTATTATTATTATTATATTTATTTATTATATTATATTTTATTTTTAATTTAATTAATATATTTTTTTTTCTTTAGTAAACATATTTTTTCCATTTCCTTTTTGTTTATTATATACTAGTTGACCCGCCCGGCGTTGCCCGAGCCCTTTTAATAAACTTAAATCTCTTAAAAAACGGAACTCTGACCACGGTCTACGATGGCTTCGGAACCGTATACCCTGCATGTTCGTACGCTCTAGAAAATCTTTTATTTCCCCCTACCACCGCCAGGGGAGCATTCTGTTCTAAACAAACCTCTTTCCGAACGAACTTCTGAGACAGGTCCCCGCTGCCTACGTTACTGTATAGTAGGCGCACTACTAAATTGAGCTGGTTTCGAGAAGATTGGAACATTATTAGCCCAGTTATTGCAATAAGGCACAGTTAGGAAAATAACCTTGAGTGAGATGCCGAGGGGAGGGGATGTTCGAGTGTCCTTCAGAAAATGACTAATTAGGAGGCCCACTATGCATGCATAAAAATTCGTTCGTTTTGTTAAGCTAGGAACTTAATTACAAAGTTGGCTTAAACTCTTATTTGTAAATAGTGGTAACCGCTACTCATAAATTTAATTTAATGTTATAATGGGTGACTATTAAGTTAAATATAATGTTTGGAATCACTTGCGTTGAAATCGGAAAGATAGTTGCTGATATATAGAAACGGGGCATAGTTAGAGAAAAACCTTGAAGGAGGGGCCGGGGGGGGGGGAGGGTTGTTCAAGTACCCTTCAGCAAATGACTAATTAAGAGGAGCACTATGCATCTTTCGAAATTCGTTCGTTTGCTTAAGCTAGGAACTTAATTACAAATTTGGATTACCCAGTTATTCGGAAATAGTGGTAACCGCTACTCATAAATTTAGTTTAATGTTATAAAGAGTGACTATTAAGTTAATTATAATGTTTGGAATCCCTTGCGTTGAAATCGGAAAGATAGTTGCTGAGATATGGAAACGGAGCAGAGTTAGAGAAAAATCCTTGCAAGAGGGGCCGTACGGGGGGGGGGGGGGGGTGTTCAAGTTCCCTTCAGAAAATGACTAATTAGGAGGACCACTATGCATCTTTCAAAATTCGTTCGTTTGCTTAAACTTTGAACTTAATTACAAATTTGGCTTAAACTATTATTCGTAAATAGTGGTAACCGCTACTCATAATTTTAGTTTAATGTTATAAAGAGTGACAATTAAGTTAATTATAATGTTTAGAATCACTTGTGTTGAAATCGGAAAGATAGTTGCTGAGATATGGAAACGGAGCAGAGTTAGAGAAAAAACCTTGAAGGACGGGCCGGGGGGGGGGGGAGGAGTTGTTCAAGTGTCCTTCGACAAATGACTAATTAGAAGGACCACTATGCATCTTTCAAAATTCGTTCGTTTGCTTAAGCTAGGAACGTAATTAAAATTTGGCTTAAACTATTATTCGGAAATAGTGGTAACCGCTACTCATAAATTTAGTTTAATGTTATAAAGAGTGACTATTAAGTTAATTATAATGTTTGGAACCACTTGCGTTGAAATCGGAAAAATAGTTGCTGAGATATGGAAACGGAGCATAGTTAGAGAAAAAACCTTGAAGGAGGTCCCGGGAGAAGGGGGGGAGGGGATGTTCAAGTGCCCTTCATCAAATGACTAATTAGGAGGACCACTATGCATCTTTCAAAATTCGTTCGTTTCCTTAAGCTTTGCATTTAATTACAAATTTGGCTTAAACTGTTATTCGTAAATAGTGGTAACCACTACTCATAAATTGTTTAATGTTATATAGGGTGACTATTAAATTAATTATAATGTTTGAAATCACTTGCGTTGAAATCAGAAAGATAGTTGCTGAGATATGGAAACAGAGCAGAGTTAGAGAAAAAACCTTGAAGGACGGGCCGGGAGGGGGTGGGGGGTTGTTCAAGTGGCCTTCAGCAAATAACTAATTAGGAGGATCACAATACATCTTTAAAGATTGATTCATTATGTTAAGCTAGGAACTTAATTTGAAATTTGGCTTACACTATTATTCGGAAATTCTGGTAACTGCTTTCTAGAAATACACCTCGAAGCTTAAATGTAATTAAACCCTTGCCCCTCTTCATTCCCGCAAATATAAAAAAGAATCTGTTAAATAAAGTTTTCTGTATTAAAAATCTCCATCATAATAATAAATGTCATGTAAAAAAAAAAAAAAAAAAAAAAAAAAAAAAACTTAAACCCGACTAATTGTCATGAAGAAAAATGTGCCTGTAAAATATTTCAATCAGTGGGACGTATGTGTAATTTGTCATGTACAGATGGCGCGACATTCGCATGGCTCCTCTACGCTGATAACTTAAATCCATATTGAGACTATTTAGTTAGAAATCCTTATTTATGCATCGCTACTCTGGTTTATTTAATTACTTCTCTGAAGAATGGATGCAACCAACCAGTGAACCAACCAACCCAAGAGAATAAAAGCTTAATTTTTGATGAGAGTTCTTTGTGAATATTAATTAATATTTCAGAATATGATTGAAATATTAAAATTCTGAAGTAATGGTGCACCAGGAGAGTGTTTGGACTACCTAAATCTAAATTTGCAGCCTTCTAGGTGGGCTAAATTTTCCTAGCCATCGTCAACAGACACACACACGGAAACACACACAGAGCGAAACTTTCTTTTATTAGTATAGATATTGTAAATTTTGCAAATATTATATAGAAATGAATGAGTAATAGATTCTACTTCAAAATACAACAATGATATAGCAGGGGTTTCTTTTCCGTGATCTGTGTGCTTTTATCATAAATGACACTACTTTTTTCAGCGATTCAAGTCTGTCACATAATAAATATTAGCCTACAAAAAAAAAAAAAAAAAAAAAAAAAAAAATTTCATTCTGGTATATAATTCTTTCTGAATGAAGCTAGTTAAATAAAAAGGGAGATTTATTGTAGAGGAAAATCTGGCACATGTGTGTTTATAAATAAATTGATGTATTTTTACAGCTCTGAAGGAAATTGCAATCGAACGTTAAGAAAACAAATTATCACCAAAATATGTTTCAGAAATCTGATAAGCAATTGTTTGTAATTTCTAAAACTAAAACTAAAAATATAAAACATAAATAAAATTTTCCAGTGTTTCGATAAAACTTTCTCTTAGAAATACTACTTTTGTTGGATAATCAATCGATTCAATGAAGAGGAATGTTTTCCTCTAAGGAAATAATAAACCCAGGTATCTCCTTTCAGATAAATACACCTTACAAGCATCCTAATGACAAAGTAAATAGTTTTAAATTATCTGACTCTGTCAAAAGACAATGTCACTGGAAGCTTTTAGCAAAATGATAGAACGTTGTTAGAAATGAAACAGTTTGTGCTGCAATTCTTCCTTAATATTCAATGATGTATCGTATAAATTGAAGTTGGGAAAAATTTTCGGCAAAATTTGTCCCTACAGATTGTATATAGCAGAATGAGAAAAAAGGGATATTAAATCTCACTTTTGAAATCTGGATTAGGAAAATTGAGCATTATTTCAAAAAAATGATATAGAAATTTTGTTATTTTGAGAAAAACAGTAGTATTGTTTAGAAAAGGAATGTTATCTCTCTGTTCTAAAAAAAAAAAAAAAAAAAAAAAAAAGCTAACATTGCTGTCGTTGACGTAAATGAATTTTTTTTGTGACCGGAGACCTTTCTTGGCTTATATTAAAAAACTATTATACATAAAAATATTAAAATTGGTCCTTTTATAGAGGTTGTTTTATATTGGTCGTTTAATTTTTCATTTGAGAAAAATAATGTATAAAAACGAATTAATAAGATTATTCTCCTCCAAAAACAGGTAAATACGGGTTAGGATCTCTTAGACAGACCCCCACGGAGTCCCCCTTTAGGCTTATATCCCTCGTGTTGATAATCGGCCGTCATAAATCAACCAACCAACCTCCAAAAACAGCTAAGAGTTAAAAGGGTTTTTTTTCCCTGATCGGTGTGCTTTTATCAGAAATTAAACCAGCGATTTACAGCAAAAGGCAACTCTATCACTTAGCAAATATTTGTCAACAAAAAACGAAACATTTCATTGTGGATATAATTAATTCTTAATGAAGGTAATTAAAAAGGCTTATTTAAGGTAGAGGGACATCTGACTCATGTCTGTTTATAAATACATTAATTTATTTTATTACGTGTATTTATAAAGCCCCGAAAGTAATTCAAATCAAACTTTAAGAAAACAACTTATCACAAAAAATATGTTTCAATAATCTGATAAACACTTATTATTTCCATTCGGAAATGACTAGAAATGTAACAGAAAATAAATTTCTCCAGTATATTGATAAAACATTTTCTTCCAGAGAAATACTTTTGTCGTATAAACAATCGATTCAATGAAAGAGGAATACTTTTTTCCGTGGAGAAAATAACTCCATGTATATCCATTCAGATAAATACACTTTTCCAACAA
This sequence comes from Maratus michaelseni, assembly GCA_963931845.1. Classification (NCBI taxonomy): domain Eukaryota; kingdom Metazoa; phylum Arthropoda; class Arachnida; order Araneae; family Salticidae; genus Maratus; species Maratus michaelseni. The sequence goes on from OZ007596.1 coordinate 40,804,259, forward strand.
CCTGATGACAAGTAAATAGCTTTAAATTACGTGACATTCTGAAAGACAAAACCTCTTTGAAGCTTTTAGTAGAATGACAGAATGTTGTTAGATACAGAACAGATTTCCTTGCCATTTTTCGTTGAAACACTTGGTGTTGTAGCTTAGAAAATATGGAGAAAGTTTGCAGTGCAATTGGTCCCTGCAGATTGTGAGGAGGCAAGAGAAAAGGGGTATTAGCTTTCTGTTTTGAAATCTGGATTAGGAAAATTGAGCCATTATTTCAAAAGAATGATATAGATATTCTGTTATTTTGATAAAAACAGTAGTATTGTTTAAAAAGGGACTGTTATCTCTCTGTTCAAAAAAAAAAAAAAAAAAAAAAGCTAACATTGCTGTCGTTGACGTAAATGAATTTTTTTTGTGACCGGAGACCTTTCTTGGCTTATATTAAAAAAACTATTATACATACAAATATTAAAATTGGTCGTTTTATAGAGGTCGTTTTATATTGGTCGTTTAATTTTTCATTTGAGAAAAATAATGTATAAAACTGAACTAGTAATATTATTCTCCTCCAAAAACAGCTAAGAGTTAAAAGTTTTTTTTTTCCCCGATCGGTGTGCTTTTATCAGAAATAAAACCAGCGATTTACAGCAAAAGGCAACTCTATCATATAGCAAATATTTGTCAACAAAAAACGAAACATTTCATTGTGGATATAAATAATTCTTAATAAAGGTAATTAAAAAGGATTATTTAAGATATAGGGACATCTGACTCATGTCTGTTTATAAATACATTAATTTATTTTATTCGCGTGTTTATAAAGCCCCGAAGGTAATTCTAATCAAGCTTTAAGAAAACAACTTATCACAAAAAATATGTTTCAATAATCTGATAAAAACTTATCATTTCCATTCGGAAATGACTAGAAATGTAACAGAAAATAAATTTCTCTAGTATATTGATAAAACATTTTCTTCCAGAGAAATACTTTTGTCGTATAAACAATCGATTCAGAATGTTGTTAGATACAGAACATATTGCCTTGCCATTTTTCGTTGAAACACTTGGTGTTGTAGCTTAGAAAATATGGAGAAAGTTTGCAGTGCAATTGGTCCCTGCAGATTGTACACTGTTAAAAATTTGCAGCTAACTGTCCAGTCATTTGACCGTTTTCGTAGAAAACGTATACATAACCATAATTTATTTATATTCTGACCATAAAATGATTAATAATACGGTCAGAATATAGTTAAATTACAGTTATGTAACCGTTTTCTACAAAAACGGTCAAATGACTGGACAGTTTGCTGCAAATTTTTAACAGTGTATGGAGGCAAGAGAAAAGGAGTATTAGCTTTCTGTTTTGAAATCTGGATTAGGAAAATTGAGCATTATTTCAAAAGAATGATATAGAAATTCTGTTATTTTGAGAAAAACAGTAGTATTGTTTAAAAAAGGACTCTTATCTCTCTGTTCCAAAAAAAAAAAAAAAAAAAAAAAAACATTGCTGTCGTTGACGTAATTGAATTTTTTTTGTGACCGGAGACCTTTCTTGGCTTATATTAAAAAAACTATTATACATACAAATATTAAAATTGGTCGTTTAATTTTTCATTTGAGAAAAATAATGTATATAACTGAATTAGTAATATTATTCTCCTCCAAAAACAGCTAAGAGTTAAAAGTTTTTTTTTCCCCGATCGGTGTGCTTTTATCAGAAATAAAACCAGCGATTTACAGCAAAAGGCAACTCTATCACTTAGCAAATATTTGTCAACAAAAAACGAAACATTTCATTGTGGATATAATTAATTCTTAATGAAGGTAATTAAAAAGGCTTATTTAAGGTAGAGGGACATCTGACTCATGTCTGTTTATAAATACATTAATGTATTTTATTACGCGTGTTTATAAATCCCCGAAGGTAATTCAGATCAAGCTTTAAGAAAACAACTTATAACAAAAAATATGTTTCAATAATCTGATAAAAACTTATCATTTCCATTCGGAAATGACTAGAAATGTAACAGAAAATAAATTTCTCCAGTATATTGATAAAACATTTTCTTCCAGAAAATACTTTTGTCGTATAAACAATCGATTCAGAATGTTGTTATTTACAGAACAGATTGCCTTGCCATTTTTCGTTGAAACACTTGGTGTTGTAGCTTAGAAAATATGGAGAAAGTTTGCAGTGCAATTGGTTCCTGCAGATTGTACACTGTTAAAAATTTGCAGCAAACTGTCCAGTCATTTGACCGTTTTCGTAGAAAATGTATACATAACCATAATTTATTTATATTCCGACCATAAAATGATTAATAATACGGTCAGAAAATAGTTAAATTACAGTTATGTAACCGTTTTCTACAAAAACGGTCAAGTGACTGGACAGTTTGCAGCAAATTTTTAACAGTGTATGGAGGCAAGAGAAAAGGAGTATTAGCTTTCTGTTTTGAAATCTGGATTAGGAAAATTGAGCATTATTTCAAAAGAATGATATAGAAATTCTGTTATTTTGAGAAAAACAGTAGTATTGTTTTAAAAAGAACTCTTATCTCTCTGTTCAAAAAAAAAAAAAAAAAAAAAACATTGCTGTCGTTGACGTAATTGAATTTTTTTTGTGACCGGAGACCTTTCTTGGCTTATATTAAAAAAACTATTATACATACAAATATTAAAATTGGTCGTTTTATATTGGTCGTTTAATTTTTCATTTGAGAAAAATAATGTATATAACTGAATTAGTAATATTATTCTCCTCCAAAAACAGCTAAGAGTTAAAAGTTTTTTTTTTCCCCGATCGGTGTGCTTTTATCAGAAATAAAACCAGCGATTTACAGCAAAAGGCAACTCTATCACTTAGCAAATATTTGTCAACAAAAACGAAACATTTCATTGTGGATATAAATAATTCTTAATGAAGGTAATTAAAAAGGATTATTTAAGATATAGGGACATCTGACTCATGTCTGTTTATAAATACATTAATTTATTTTATTCGCGTGTTTATAAAGCCCCGAAGGTAATTCTAATCAAGCTTTAAGAAAACAACTTATCGCAAAAAATATGTTTCAATAATCTGATAAAAACTTATCATTTCCATTCGGAAATGACTAGAAATGTAACAGAAAATAAATTTCTCTAGTATATTGATAAAACATTTTCTTCCAGAGAAATACTTTTGTCGTATAAACAATCGATTCAGAATGTTGTTAGATACAGAACAGATTGCCTTGCCATTTTTCGTTGAAACACTTGGTGTTGTAGCTTAGAAAATATGGAGAAAGTTTGCAGTGCAATTGGTCCCTGCAGATTGTACACTGTTAAAAATTTGCAGCTAACTGTCCAGTCATTTGACCGTTTTCGTAGAAAACGTATACATAACCATAATTTATTTATATTCTGACCATAAAATGATTAATAATACGGTCAGAATATAGTTAAATTACAGTTATGTAACCGTTTTCTACAAAAACGGTCAAATGACTGGACAGTTTGCTGCAAATTTTTAACAGTGTATGGAGGCAAGAGAAAAGGAGTATTAGCTTTCTGTTTTGAAATCTGGATTAGGAAAATTGAGCATTATTTCAAAAGAGTGATATAGAAATTCTGTTATTTTGAGAAAAACAGTAGTATTGTTTAAAAAAAGACTCTTATCTCTCTGTTCAAAAAAAAAAAAAAAAAAAAAAACATTGCTGTCGTTGACGTAATTGAATTTTTTTTGTGACCGGAGACCTTTCTTGGCTTATATTAAAAAAACTATTATACATACAAATATTAAAATTGGTCGTTTTATATTGGTCGTTTAATTTTTCATTTGAGAAAAATAATGTATAAAACTGAATTAGTAATATTATTCTCCTCCAAAAACAGCTAAGAGTTAAAAGTTTTTTTTTCCCCGATCGGTGTGCTTTTATCAGTAATAAAACCAGCGATTTACAGCAAAAGGCAACTCTATCACTTAGCAAATATTTGTCAACAAAAAACGAAACATTTCATTGTGGATATAAATAATTCTTAATGAAGGTAATTAAAAAGGATTATTTAAGATAGAGGGACATCTGACTCATGTCTGTTTATAAATACATTAATTTATTTTATTCGCGTGTTTATAAAGCCCCGAAGGTAATTCTAATCAAGCTTTAAGAAAACAACTTATCACAAAAAATATGTTTCAATAATCTGATAAAAACTTATCATTTCCATTCGGAAATGACTAGAAATGTAACAGAAAATAAATTTCTCCAGTATATTGATAAAACATTTTCTTCCAGAGAAATACTTTTGTCATATAAACAATCGATTCAATGAAAGAGGAATACTTTTTTCCGTGGAGAAAATAACTCCAAGTATATTCATTCAGATAAATACACTTTTCCAACAACCTGATGACAAGTAAATAGCTTTAAATTACGTGACATTCTGAAAGACAATACCTCTTTGAAGCTTTTAGTAGAATGACAGAATGTTGTTAGATACAGAACAGATTGCCTTGCCATTTTTCGTTGAAACACTTGGTGTTGTAGCTTAGAAAATATGGAGAAAGTTTGCAGTGCAATTGGTCCCTGCAGATTGTATGGAGGCAAGAGAAAAGGGGTATTAGCTTTCTGTTTTGAAATCTGGATTAGGAAAATTGAGCATTATTTCAAAAGAATGATATAGAAATTCTGTTATTTTGATAAAAACAGTAGTATTGTTTAAAAAAGGACTGTTATCTCTCTGTTCAAAAAAAAAAAAAAAAAAAAAAAAAAGCTAACATTGCTGTCGTTGACGTAAATGAATTTTTTTTGTGACCGGAGACCTTTCTTGGCTTATATTAAAACAAAACTATTATACATACAAATATTAAAATTGGTCGTTTTATAGAGGTCGTTTTATATTGGTCGGTAAATTTTTCATTTGAGAAAAATAATGTATAAAACTCAATTAGTAATCTTATTCTCCTCCAAAAACAGCTAAGAGTTAAAAGTTCCCCCCCCCCCCCCCGATCAGTGTGCTTTTATCAGTAATAAAACCAGCGATTTACAGCAAAAGGCAACTCTATCACTTAGCAAATATTTGTCAACAAAAAACGAAACATTTCATTGTGGATATAATTAATTCTTAATGAAGGTAATTAAAAAGGCTAATTTAAGGTAGAGGGACATCTGACTCATGTTTGTTTATAAATACATTAATTTATTTTATTACGCGTGTTTATAAATCCCCGAAGGTAATTCAAATCAAGCTTTAAGAAAACAACTTATGACAAAAAATATGTTTCAATAATCTGATAAAAACTTATCATTTCCATACGGAAATGACTAGAAATGTAACAGAAAATAAATTTCTCCAGTATATTGATAAAACATTTTCTTCCAGAGAAATACTTTTGTCGTATAAACAATCGATTCAATGAAAGTGGAATACTTTTTTCCATGGAGAAAATAACTCCAAGTATATCCATTCAGATAAATACACTTTTCCAACAACCTGATGACAAGTAAATAGCTTTAAATTACGTGACTTTCTGAAAGACAAAACCTCTTTGAAGGTTTTAGTAGAGTGACAGAATGTTGTTAGATACAGAACAAATTGCCTTACCATTTTTCGTTGAAATATTTGGTGTTGTATCTTAGAAAATATGGAGAAAGTTTGCAGTGCAATTGGTCCCTGCATGGAGGCAAGAGAAAAAGGGTATAAGCTTTCTGTTTTGAAATCTGATTTAGGAAAGTGATCATTAAATATTTCAGAGAATGGCACAGATATTTTGTTATTTTGAATGTGAACAAGCCATAGAGTATTGTGTGGAAAAAATATAGCGTAAATAATAGTCATAATGAATTTGAAGTTTTATATGTGTGTATGAAAAGAATTTGAGCCCATTATTTAGGTAGCAATAACAAAGCCCGGATAAAAAGGAAAAAAAAACTGTATTTCTACAGGTTCTAATTACATGTCACATGTTAACATTGGTAAATACTTTTAATAACTTAATTATATACAGACTGAAGACACCAATCTCAATACATTATTCCTATACTCACATTTTCACCCTTTCCTCATACATATGCTTGCATAATTCATCTTGTGATATGAACAGATTTTTATTTACATACAAATATTTCAATGCGTGTAACAGATATAACAACCATTTTTTGAATAAATGAAAATAATAGCGAATAATGAAGAATCCATAACTTTAAACCCGAAGATAATATCAATCTTTAGAACTATGGTTTTTCCAAATGATCGCGGTGCGTTTGTAATATATACTAGCAGGTATTCTTTCGCGGGTATTCTTTCGCGGGTATTCTTTTTCCTTTTTTCATCCGGATAACTTGGATGACAATTTTAAACTGCAAAAATACCTGAAAATATCAAAATTATCTCGAAAAAATTTTTTTTGTTTTTAAATATTGAATAAGGATATATTTTTTAAATGAAAGATTACCATTGAGAGTAGATAAGAACGTTATTTTTCTTCTGTATTTCAATCCGAGCTATGAGGATGACAATTTTAAACTGCAGAAAAACAGAAAATATAAAAACGACTTCCAGAAAATATATTTTTTTTTATGAAAGATACCTTTAAGAACAGAATAGAACCTTCTATACGTGGATATATATATATATATATCCACGTATATGTCCACGTTTTCCACGGGTGTATATATATATATATGTGTGTGTGTGTTTGTGTGTGTATACTTGTATTTCGATCCGGGCAACGTGGGTGGAAATTTTAAACTATAGAAAAAACGGAAAATAAGAAACCAAGTTTCAGAATCTTTTATTTTTTTTTAATAGAAAATATTAATATTTTTTTTTGTTTAAAAAAGAGATACCGTTATACCGTTTCAGCCGGAACCATCATACTACTTAAAATTAGTTTTTTTTTTTAACTCTGTTTGTGGCTTCGGGATTGCGAGTTGAAAATGCATAAAATACGGAATATGTAAAAATGAATTTTACATATTTATAGAAATTTTTTTGGAAATAGAAAATATACATATTTTTAAAATTAAAAGTACTATATGTTCCAGAAAGATGCCGTGAACACGGGCTTATTTTTCTTTTGTTTTTGTAACTTCATTCCGGGCCCGGTGATCGGGATTTTTAAATGCAGGAAAAAAAAAACCGGAAAGTGTACAACCGCTATGCTACGCTTTCCCCGGACATGCGTGGAAGCGATTATAATTCAAGCGAATTACGGAAAATTAAAGCTCGTTCATTAGTAGATTTTTAATTAATATCGTGCTAATTATCAGAAAATCAAAAATATGAGTCTCAGATACATTCGGACCTATCTTCGTCCATCTTTATCCACATTTGCAGGCGTGCACGTGCGGTAGATTTCCCTAGCCATCGCGCACAGACAGACACACAAAATATTTTATTAATATAGATGACAAGATATTTTCTGGTGATTGAAAGCAATAAGCAACGCTCTCGTTTAATAATTAACTGCAGGTGGTAGGTAATTTTGAAGGAGGAACATCTGGTTCATATGTAGTAAGTTAAGAGGCTACTTCACTCAGGCGAAAACACCCGCTCGCTAATGTTAATCCTATGGGGGAAATAATTTAAGATATCTCGTTCGAATTTCAATATTTTTAAATGTATTTTTGCATTGGATAGCTGAGGTTAATCTCTATGCAGGCCCTTTTTTACTTTTTCGATTTTTGTTGCAGTTTTTTTTTTTTTTTTTTTTTTTTTTTTGAGAATACTTTCACTGTCCAAACCGGTTCCGAAAGTGAAAGTATCATAATAAAAATAACTTGTATTCAAAATCGAAAAAGTACAAAGGAGCGTGCATAGAGGTTGCCCTCAGCTATCAAATTAAAAAAAAAAATCACTTAAAAATATGGAAATGCGAACGAGATATCGTAAATTATTTCTCCTATAGGATTAACATTAGCGAGCGGGTGTTTTCGCCTGAGTGAAGTAGCCTCTTAATTTCTTTCATTACATGTGTTTTTAAGCATTGGAGATAAAAGCAATCAAGCTCTAAGAAAACAACTTAGTATGTTTTATGAATCTGGCAAACAGAACTAATCGCGAACCCTTCGCAAATGACTGGAAAAATTTAAAAGAAAATTAACTGCGCCAGTCAATTGTTGAACTATTCTCTTAGAAATACTTTTGTTGGCTAAATAATCGATTCAACGAAGATATACATTTCATCGAGTAGAAAATAACTCCAGGTATCTCGGTTCAGATAAATACACCTTTCCAGCAAGTGAATAGATTTAATTTATCTGACTATGTTAAAAGCATTTTAAAAGACAAAGTCACCAGAAGATTTTAGCAGAATTACAGAGCGTTGTTAGAATCGAAAGAGTTTGTCCTGCCATTTATTCCTGAAATATTTGCTGATGTATCTGCAGAACGATTGCTTTCCACAGAATGCATATGGAGGGAGCAAGAAAGATATATTAACTTTCAATTTTAAAATCTGGTTTAGAAAATTGAGCATTAAGTGTTTTAGTGAGTAATCTTTATTATTTTGAACGAGTAATAGTTCTAGAGCAGGGTTTGGTACACTAGTGTTGTAGTATAATGTGTTTACAGTGATGTTTGTGTAATACAGATTATAATCATAGTGGAATGTATATAGTCTTTATGAGTGTATGAAAATGTTTGTTTTCTTAGGGGGACGGTGGACGTTAAAATTGATTTTTTTTAATTTTACATCATAGATATATGAAATTTTGTGCATATATACATTTCACCATAAGTGTATAGAATACCTTAAAAAAACTTACTAATCTTAAAATAATTTTAAGATTTTTTTAAAAATTTAAAATTTATAAACCAAAATATAAAATCAGTTATTTAATCCCTAAAATATTTAATTTTTGAGAGGTTTTTATTCTGAATTCCATTCTTATTTTCATCAAAATTTAACACTTTAATAAGTTATAAATGAAATTTAATTATCTTAACGAAGTGTAATAGTAAAATGCATTCACACTTTCTTTGTAAATAGTATCAGAATTCTTCCATATCAATTTCGTGAATTTTGAATAAAAATTAAGACGCATGGAGCATTTCGAAAATCTAAAAAACGTGTAACATTTGTATTGAGAAAAAGAGGTATAAATTTTACTAAAGCACCGAAAAATGGATTGTGTACATAATTCAAACGTCTGTAACTGCATGCAGTTTTCTCAAATGGTTCAATATAAACTGAAGAATAATAATACACACAAATATAAATTTTGATTTTCGGGTCGATTTTTGATCAAATAAAAGTCCACGGTCCCCTTAATTTGTGTTGTTTTAACAATATATAAAAATTTTCCAAAGAAACAAAGAAAGAGTAGAAGAAACTTACCTTATTGGAGATTATATTGATATGCCCAAATGATTAAAATAAATAAGTAATTTTTAATTTCTAAATTACCTTTTATACTGAAAACTGATCCATACTTACATAATGCTTTGTTTTCTTATATTCTTACATTGATTTACCTTAAATACTTATGTTCAACAAATTTCAAATGGCATCAAATAGATATATATTTAATTTTGTTATATAATGACATCATGATGAAGGTAATTTAGTAAAGAGAATAAGAAAGATGAATGTTTGCGTCAAGCGTGTTAATAAGGAGTTAAAACTCTTTTATTGCATTTCACTTTTAAACATTGAAGGCTACGATATAGTCAAACGATACCGGAGCAACTTATCACCATAATATATTTTACTAGCTGAAGTACCATGTGTTGTCCGAGATGTTAAGAATGTTTGTTTAAAAAATTAATTTAAAAATTAAACATGCAGTATAAAAAACCTAATAAAAGAAAGCAGTCGAAATGTTATATACATGAATCGAAATAAAAATACATTATTCTCAATATAAAATATATATAAATTTATATAATAAACTCATCAGAATTCAGCTATAAATCAGTTTGCTTCCATTAATCATTGGAACTATAAAAGCTAAAACGCAAAATGTCAAACTGTCTTTGAACTGTGCAATTATGGAACGTACTTGAAAATAGCTTCATAAACTATATTTCTTGTTTCTTGATTCGGGGCAAATACATACAAATTTCTTGAAGAGCTCTTGAAGCTCTTGAGCACGCTACATAAATTTGTCCATCAGAAAAGCAAGGTGATTCCAAGTTGACTCCAGCTACATGTAAAGATTGCCCCAGCACCTTATCGATCAACATGGCAAATGCAGCATGGCAAATGACCGGCAATGTTTGTCAGAAATTTCCAGACAATGCAACAGGGACTCCATTCATTAGTAAATCATTGCCTTTTAAAAACTGAGGTGTCTGATTGAGGGCCTGCAAATCATTCTTGTGTGACGTGGTGCATTCATCCCATACAATGAATTGACATTTTATTTTTAAAAAACCTGAAATCTTTATTTCAGTTCTTCGCTAAGAATGCTCTCTGGGGACCTAAACATTTGTGTAAATTATAATGTACACGCATACACACACATATACATGTGGAATAGATTTATAAATAGCGAAAAAGAAATCAGAGAAACTCAAAATGTTAAAAAACGCCAATATTTCCATGATCTAGTTTTTATTATCATGATTCAATATACGTTCATCACATTGTATGTGTACAGAAAGAAAACAAAAGCAAGATAATACAATGAAAATAAATTTGCGCCCCGCTCATGTCACTAAACGTTCACTAAAATACGCCAATTGTCTGCGGACCCGATTTCTCATATTGATGCTTCTTGTATTATACACAAATATTTTAAAATGTCAGTTTTATTTCAAATATGACGTTATATTCACCTGCCGACGTCATTTACACTTGCTTTCTGTATTTACTCATTTTGATACTCCCCTTGTATGATAGTCAAATATTTGAAAAAGTCCGTTAAACTTTCAATATGACATTACATTCATTTTGTTTTTAATTTTTTTAATGACTTCATATTCACCTGCTTTCTGTACTTACTCGTGCTCCTTGTATTATTATTCAATGTTTGAAAATGTCCGTTATGCATCCAATATGACGTCATATTCATCTTCTTTTTTATTCTTGAAACTTTTTATTTCATTAATTTTTCACGTGGAAATCTTTCAATTGAAATTTAATTGCTGTGGAAAGAATTTTATTCTGATATTTGAATTTTTAGCAACAAAAAATGGTTAAATTTTACAAGAAATGGCTGTTAGATTTTTGTTTTTTTTTATTAATTATAAATTAACTATAATTTGTTTTCGATTCCGGATTTGTTTAGTTGCCTCGGCCGTGTTTTAATACAGCTTTGTACTCGTAAAATTTCACAATTTTTGCTTCTAAACTGCGGATTTGTATAGAAAGACAGACAGACAAAATTTATTTTTATTCTATTAAGATTAAACGTACGAGGTGAAACCCGTTGAATTTCGGCTAAAGAACATGTTTGGAAAGGAACTATTACATTGAATTTAAAATAAATCTACAAAATTAATTACAATAAAAAATTCATCTTACATTGGTTAGTCTAACTCTTAAAACAAACTAGCCGCCACTGGCGACCAGTTTGGTCTCCCTTAAATGTATGTTAAACATTGCAACACGTTACATTTATTCATAATTTAATTTTCCCTTATTCCTTCGCCAAATCGGAAGATTCTAATAGACAAATCATGAACTTTTGCGATCATGGTAGCATTTCGCATATTTTTTGGGCACAAATGTCACATACGCACGTTGGCGCGATTCCCCCCCCTCCCCCGCCAATTTGGCGAAAACTTTGTTATGGAAATTGTTGTTTATTTACTTTTATTTTTTATTTTAATTCTATAAATTATTTTTGATATGTATATCAATATTTATTTACAACAAACTATCATTTATTTATTTTTATTCTTTTTTTTAATTATGAGTATTTTTGTTAGCCGGGAGCAGATGATAATTCGCCAAATATCGTTCCCATCACCGTCATTCATACTACAATTAATTTAATTTTAAATTATAAACCTGTCACTCATTTCATTTAAAATACTTAACTTTAATCTAAAATGCTTATATTACATAAATTTAAAATACTTCACACTTTTCATTTAAAAGAGAAAATAAATAAATAAATAAGAAATAATATCATAAATCAAAACATTTGATTTCAAAATCAAAGTATCATTTCTAATTTGTACACGCGATAAATAAAAGCTGTATTAGCGATTTTAAAAATGCTAAAAATCTGATTCATTAAATATTATTACATGAGTTCAATTTACGTCAAGAAAAGGTCCGAAAGTTGAGTTGTATAGCACATAATTATGGTAAACTTTGATTGTCTCACTGGTGCGAATTATTTTTTTGACGCGAGGCAGCGGTCCAAAAATTCATTCGCGGAGAACTTGCTTTGCGAATGATTACCTCCATGATTTAATATTTTAAATGTTCACGACGAATCAATTGTTTATTATTGTTTACTTTTATGAATAGAGAATTTGAACTGCGAATCTTTCGACTGAAGTTATTGCAGAATATATACATAATTGAACGCAAGTCATCTCTCAAATATTAATTTATTTTGAACGATCTTTCTTAAAATGTAACTTTTATGCAGTTTATTCGAAAAAATAATTTTGAATAAAAATGGCCGCTTGGCATATGAAAAAGCGATGCGGCATCCCGGAACTGTTGAGGACAGTCACATGACTTACAGTTTTATTATAGAGATATTATTTTAACCTAAAGTTACCAAATACTATTTCCAAAACTTGAACTGTTCAAATTATTGAAAACTAAACTGTATCCGTATACGTATTCAGTAACATATGATTAAGATAAGAAATTATTATGAAGTTATCAATTGAGGCTCTTATGCTTGGTATTACGAAATGAAAAATCAGCAAACAATATTTCACTTTGACACAATCAAAGAATTTTTTTCTCCATGAAAGCTAAACCTAACGTCAATTTCACCGTCTCAAAATTTACATACGCACTCTCATATCCCTATTCACAATTTAAAAAATATTTTACAATTAGAAAATATTTTACAATAGGTTATTAATAAATATATTAATAAATATATTTCCAAACTTGAAGTCACGTTTGTCAGCTACAGCTTCGCATGTGAACATTCGCACTTTTGACTTGAGGTATCGATCAATAAAAATTCCAGAAATGTATATCTTTAGACGCATTTGTACTGAAATATATAGTTTTATCAACGAAAATAATAATTTTCTTTCAAATATGACGTCATTTTCAGACACTGAAGCATTTCGCTTAGCGTCTCACACTCAGTAGCAGAAGAATGAAAAATATTAAAATTTAACAACTCTATGAGGAAAAATGCATGTTTTTTTTAAGAGCGGCGTCATTTTCTATTCAATTTTTTTAAGTTACTTTTAATTATGATGAGAAAATGGCATCAATAAAGATATAATCAATAAAGATAAATAAACCCCAGCATTTCTCTTTTCTGGGCAACAATGGAAGTCATCCAATTGCCACCATTTTGTAGAAATTTCACAAAAAAAAATTTCAAATTAAAATTAAAATATAAAAATTGGAATATTAAAAAAAAAAATGTTAGTGCGAACATACGTACAAATAAACAGCTTTCATTAAAAACAAAATATATATGTATTATCAAAATTGGTTCAGCAGAAAGCTCAGGACTGATGACAAAAAACCGTATGTATTCGGTTTGTCTGTCTGTCTGCCGTCTGTCTGTCCGTGCTCTAACTCGCGTAAATATACTCCGATTGCCTTGTAATTGATATATATTATTGAAGTTTACTATGGCATCCTCGATATTGAAAATGGAATGTGTAGCATTTATGGTTCGTATAAACTTTACAGGAACATTAAAAAGAATCCTGTTACTTTATACGGTCTATGAAGAAAAATTAATGATGTTACACCATTTCGAACATAATGAAATCTACATGTATTTTTGAAGTGCACTAAAATATGCTTTCCGTAGAATATTGTGTGCAAAGCATTTATGAGACATTTACAGGGTCACTCAAAAAATTTCGTTTACATGATAGTGTACGGGAAAAATTGTTTGCAGCGTATTTTAATAATGTTTCCCGATTTCAAACACAATGAAATGCATATACATTATTGAGGGGCACTACAGGATGCTTACTGTATATGGTGGGCATAACAATTATCGTTTATTTACAGGGTCACACAAAATATTTCGTTTACAGTACTTTTTATGAGTGATAAAAGATGAAGGTGTTTTTTCTTTTGTGGTATGGGTTTTTATGTTTAACTATATTTTTGCATACTGCATGGTGTGCATAAATTGTATAGATCATGTACAGGACTACACAAAATAATTCATAAGCATTACTGTGTATGTCAGTGGTTGCTTAAGGATGTTTTTAATTCAGTTATGTATTTTAAAGCTGGACTCTATTTAGTATACTGTGATAGTCAGGGCTTTACAAATTTGAAAAAATCTGGTAGCCAGGTATAAATTCTAGTCGCCAGTAACAAAAAATTAACACCCCCTCCCCGTTATTGATTTTTTAAAAAGTACAAACGTTTGCTTAGGAATTAAGTCAGAAAAAATAATAACAAACATAGTTTAGAATTATTAGTTACATAGTTTATAATAGTGCATAATAACTAAGTTTTCTAAGGAAACTTATCAAAGTTATATATTTGTGAAAAAAATAATAATAAAGGAAATATTGTAAACTCTGAATTAACCGAAATAGTTGAGTGCTACAAAATCTATATCGGATGAGAGGGCATCTATAAAATAGTGAAGCCGGAAAACGATTTTATGCCTATTCAGCCTATCAAAATAATAAAGTCAAATAATTCTGATTTAATTATTTCAAAATTTGCATTTAATGACATTTGCAATAGTTTTGCCAAATTAAAAATAAGTTAATTTTTTCTGTTGTTGTTTGTTTGTTTGTGTGTGTGTGTGTGTGTGAATATAATTTCAAATTTATTTCTTAATATTTTGTGACTTTGCAGCATCTATAATGAGATATTTTACAAGAAATTTAATTAAACGTTGTGATGTTCGCAAACTCGAGGGCTATTAACGCGTAATATTACGAGTTATTACGTAAACGTTTGTTTTCGTAGCTAAAAAGGAAAGAAAAAAAATATATTTTCCCGCGCTGGATTAAATCGAAATCAGCAGCCGGCTGAGGTTTATTTTCATCCAACAATCTACAATAAGAATTTAAAAAAAAAAAAAAAAAAACTTTTTGAAGTGCAATCAATGATTTTTTATTTCCATTTACTGCAGATAATAATCCAAACAATGTAATTAGAAAATACTATTGAGAAACAACTCTGAACCAGACACTTGTCGCCAAGACAGAGTGACGACGGCAATGTCCAACACGTGTGGTGCAAACAGACGTGAGGCGCCAAGCATTTTAAGCCGGGAAAAAATATTAAAAATAATAATACATATTTTTATTAAAATGAATTATTCTTGAAATTTTAATTAAGTTTTATAGATTTACTTCGAATGAATTACTTATAATCACTTATATGTTATTATCTCTTTTAAAATGAATGTAATAGATTAAAAGTTTTAATTCTGAACACAAAAATCTGATTTGAAACATACAAAAAAGCAAGCATTTTTTATCATTGCATCCAATTTTTAGAAGCCACATAAGACTATTTGTTATTGAACCCCCCCCCCTCTCCTCACATTCTTATCACATGACTAGCCGACTAGAGCGGAAAAGAATGGCGTTTTATGTGCATGAAATGGAAAAGGCCTTTTTAATTTCGCTTTAGAGAAAATGTCGTTTGTGCTCATTTTTTAGTTCAATTTTTGTAAAAAATAAATAAATAAATGAAACAAAAAAAGTCAGATTAAAAAAGTTAGTCGCCAGATTAAAAAAGTTGGTCGCCAGTGGCGAACTGGCGACCGCATTTGTCAAGCTCTGGTGATAGTTATCTATAATATAAATAAATTTTTATACAGAGCTATTCAAACAACCGGATATATTGACGTGTATGAACGGTAATTCCAGATGGAAAGTACGTTTTCAAATTGAAATGTACGTTTTGTTCCTAAATTGAATTTTCGTTTAATATGAGGCGTGTATAAATCTGTAGATAATATACAGGGCTGTACAAAATTATTCGAGTGCATTTCCGTCTATTGGTGGAAATTGCTGAATGTAAAATTTCGACTGTGTTGTGCATTATGTAACTAACCTAAATTTTAGTATGCTATGTTATGTATATACAGATCTATAGATCATATTCAGGGATACACAAAAGAATTCGAGTATCTTTCCATCTATAGGCGGTAATTGCTAAAATCTGGTTTTACCTTTCTAAACGCTGAAGTTCCTGGAAAGTGCTTCATAATCTATGCTTGGTGCATGACTTTTTTTTCTTGTTTAAATATCTACCAACCTTAACCATCCTGGTACAAAAATAAAATTTGCCAATAAGGCAGTATTTTATTCATATGTGTTTATAAGTACATTTTGAGTAATTTAAAGCGATAAATTGCAGGTTATTTTGTTACCCTTTAGATTTATATACACCTATATCTGGTTATAAGCAAATTCAGTAAATACGATTTTGTAAATACACTTAAAGAATTAGAAATAGATAGAAGGTATAAATAGATTTTTGAAAATAGCCAAATATATCGCATTTACAAAATCACTTGTGAATTTAAAGAAATCCTATAAAAACATATAAAAATGCCTCAACCGTTCTTTCGTCGACTTTCGCTAAAAAACTTTAAGCACTTAAATCCTTATTCTGTTATCACACGCCAAAAAATGTGTGAAAAAGAACTTTTGCCATTATGGGAGATATTTCCTATAAAAGCTGTGCACACAGAAGAATACGCAAACATGGGATATAAGTGGATATTTATACTTTTTCTTTTTCGGTAATCGATAAAATTTGTTCTTTTCTTTTCGTCAATAGATAGGAAAATTATCCCAAGACTTTAACAATAGAGAAATGTTTAGTCTCTTATTTGTTTGCATGGATATAAAATTGTATTTCTTGATTTTTAATGCCAAAAACTTTTTGTTTGTTTGTTTGTTTACTCATAGAGAAAAATAATTTCTATTTTTAAATGAAAGAATCGTTTTGACGATCGTTAAAAAAAATTTCGTGTAATGTTATTTTGGGTGTCTTTGTGATTTACCGAAAAGATACATTAACTAGATCATGGTTAGAGTCTTGCACGGGTCAGGTGTATAACACGACCCGAACCCGAAAATTTTATTTTTAGTCAATCTGAACCCAACACACATCAATCAGGAATCAACCCGAACCCGAAATATTTCGCTATTTTAATGCAGTTATAGTAAATTTGTCTGTATTTATATCTCTAATATCAATTTTATATTTTATGCAAAATAAAGAAACATATATATATCATGAATATTCAAGAAAAACATATTCCGGAGTTTCTTTTGAAAAATCGGGTCTACCCGAACCCTACCCGCAGGATCCCAAACCCATACGGACTCGAAGCATTTAAAGACAACCCGATCCGCAGCAAAAAAAACATAGAAGTCAACCTGATTCGAACCCGAATCGCAACGAAAGAAATTAGCACCAACTCGGCCCAACTCGAACCGCAGTTCGAGTCGGGTTCGGGTAAAATAGGGTTCCCCGACCCGATGCGGAATTCTAATCAAAGTTTGTCAAAGTGAGGTTACGCAAAGTTGTTCTTGGGAGTGCGCAACGAGTGTATGAACAACTACACTGCAAAAAAAAATTGCTGATTTTACAGTATAATACTAGCATCCCAGCTTGCCAGTATTATACCGTAAAATTAACAGTAATAAACAGTAAAAGATGCCAGTATTATACTGTAAAATCAACAGTTTTGTTTTGCAGTGTAACGGCACGGCGCAGTTAAATCAGCCGGTGTAAAAGCTTTTCGCCTCGCTACAGTGTAAAAAACGACAAATGTTACGTCATGGTTATATTATAGCTACAGAAATATAATACAACCAAGTGCAAAAATAAACAATAACCTCTTCCGAGTAACCCACGATTCCAAAATGCGTTCTTTATCTTTAGAAATCTCAGAGGCTAATATAGCTTCAAGATTAAAACAATAAGCCTTTATGAAAAGAAAGTTTATTTTGTTGCTACTGATTTTCGGAAGCGTTTCCGTCTTGTTTTTAGAGTGTTTGCAGTTTTCTCAAGCCGGAATCTCATTTTTTAGGATACTAAAAGAGGGATACATTTTGATTTTTCTTTCTTTATGCTGCACAGAAACCAAATCCATGACATGGAGTTTGAGGTAAACCACAATCACGCGAAATAAAGTGTTAATTTTTGGTAAAATTTAAAATATGTTTGCTTTATCTATAACCAGCTGAGAAGACCGAGCTACGCTCGGTTAAAATAAGCTTTGTGTTCGGCACGATGTAGCAATAAATTCTCTATACAACATATGACAATCAGGTCAGTGTACCCTGATTGGTTGAATTATATTTTTGAGAACGTTCTATGGGCTCTGATTGGTTGATTCATGTATCGTGACTTCTTTTGGGAAATTCTAGGAAATTCTTTCAGATTCAGAAAGCCAATTTTTTCGACAAATGTCGCCATAATTTGGCGAAAAGTCGCAAGCTTGATACATTTTTTCATTTGGCGCCAAGCATGTGTCTTCGCATCGGTAATATTAAAAGCCGATTTCCTCGCCAAATCTCACAAATATTTCGCCAAATTTGGCGGTATTTGGTGGTATGTTGCCGAATTTGCAACTTTGTTTACTGCCAACTGTTCCACAACATAATAACTGTTTCAATCTTCATTCACCCGTAGTAACCTCAAAATGACCCACTAATCTAATTTTCTCGAACATGTGACATAGCCTAATGGTCTTCTCGTAACACAAAACGGTAGGATACGAAATTTATTCAAAATCGTCAGGGCGGTTTTTTAAATAAAATTAGCTTGACCCACTAATCGAAATTTCTCGAACATGTGACTCAGCCTAATGGTCTTCT
The DNA here is from genome assembly GCA_963931845.1 of Maratus michaelseni. NCBI lineage: Eukaryota > Metazoa > Arthropoda > Arachnida > Araneae > Salticidae > Maratus > Maratus michaelseni. The sequence goes on from OZ007596.1 coordinate 40,823,162, forward strand.
CGTAACCCAAAATGGTAGGGTACGAAATTTAGTCAAAATCGTTGGGCCGTTTTTTAAATAAAATTAGCTTGACCCGTAGTGACACCAAAATGACCCATTAATTGAATTTTCTCAAACATGTGACCTAGCCCAATAGTCTTCTCGCAACCCAAAATGGTAGGATACAAAATTTAGTCAAAATCGTTTGAGCCGGTTTTTAACCGACTCAAAAAAGGAGGAGGTTATCAATTCGACATGTTTGTAATTTATTTTATGTATGTACACCAATTACTCCGGAACTATGCGTCCTATTTATGTGATTTTTTGTTATTCGAAAGATAATACTCTCGAATTGGTCCCATCTAAATTTTATGAAAATTGGTTCAGTACTTTTTCGAAAATTCAACAAAAACGAAAAAAAAAATAAGCATTTTAAAAATAGTTAATTTGTTGGACAGACGACTTTCATTTAATATCATAAAATATTCTATTGCGTGAATTTGCACATAAAATAAATTTTTTAACCAAAAATAGAACAGACTTCAAAAAATACTACAAAGTAAAACTAGTCGTTGGGGGCCACCGTAATACTTATCCATCATGGATATGCAGAATGTAAAATATTAAAATAAAAATGTGTAAACTACTTATAAAATGCATTGCAATTCAAATAAAATCGTGGCTGGATGACGTCATAAACTTTAAAGGCTCGATTACTGAACTGCTTGAAAGAAATATCCTTATAACTCCAAAAATAATAATCCTATTAACTAGCGGTTTATTGCATCTGATTAAGCGTCAAATTTCCAATTAAAATATATCTTTGAAGTGAAATTTGGATGAAATACAGGGTCATGAAAAATCGAAGAGTGTGGAAAATAGGATTCCAAATATCTCGGCAACTAATTATCCGATCGACTTCATGCTGTATGCAAAATTTATGTTTTTTTATTGTCTTTTATATTCGTTTCTTAAAATAACCAATTTCGAAAATTTTTATATACCTTTCATCAGAACGAATATTTCGAGTCCGAAAAAAATAGTTCCGGTTAATCGAGGTTATTGAAATGAAATAGGCTTCTTCCCATTATTACATACTAAGTACATACCAAATTGCAAGTCTCTATCTCAATTTTTTCGGGAGATAGAGCGTTTACAGACACACAGACACACACACAGACGGACGGCAAATTTTTTTTTTTCTAAAAATATGTTTTTCGGAATCTCCAGTGTCTGAAACGTGTAAATCCGTCAATTTTTTTTTTCGATTTTCAAAACGATTACAAGACTTACCCTATACTACGTATGATGGGTAAGTAATAATTTTTTTTTAGATAATAGTTAATAAGAAATTAAATTAAGAGCATTGTATTTACCATGCATATTATTCTATTTATGTACATTAATTTGATTTTTTGGAGTCTGTGCCAGCCAAGCCAAATTAAAGCCATGTTACCATTTTTAAACATTTCACCTGATGTTATAAATGTGTATTTTCAAATGAGATTAGCAACTATATATGTCGACAAACATTGCTTTGGAAATTAGTTAATCATTTAAATCATTGTATTTTCTACCATTTGAAGAGTTATATGTATTTTTTACTTACCCATCATACGTAGTATAGGGTAAGTCTTGTAATCGTTTTGAAAATCGAAAAAAAATTTTTGACGGATTTACACGTTTCAGACACTGGAGATTCCAAAAAACATATTTTTAGAAAAAAAAATTTGCCGTCCGTCTGTGTGTCTGTGTGTCTGTGTGTCTGTAAACGCTCTATCTCCCGAACAAATTGAGATAGAGACTTGAAATTTGGTATGTACTTAGTATGTAATAATGGGAAGAAGCCTATTTCATTTCAATAACCTCGATTAACCGGAACATTTTTTTTCGGACTTGAAATATTCGTTCTGATGAAAGGTATATAAAAATTTTCGAAATTGTTTATTTTAAGTAGTAAATATAAAAAACAATAAAAAAACATAAATTTTGCATAAAACATGAAGTCGATCGGATAATGAGTTGCCGAGATATTTGTAATCCTATTTTTCATGACCCTGTATTTCATCCAAATTTCACTTCAAAGATATATTTTATTTGGAAATTTGACGCTTAATCAGATGCAATAAACCGCTAGTTAATAGGAGTATTATTTTTGGAGTTATAAGGAAAAACCTCTTTCAAGCAATTCAGTAATCGAGCCTTTTTATGACGTCATCCAGCCACGATTTTATTTGAATTGCAATGCATTTTATAAGTAGTTTACACATTTTTATTTTAATATTTTACATTATGCATATCCATGATGGGTAAGACGGTGGCCCCCAACGACTAGTTTTTTATTGTCTTGTTTTTATGTAGATATAATTTATACGCGTGTTACGATTTATATTGGATATTTTGTTTTGAATTTTGTACTTGGCTTGGCTGGCACCGACTCCAAAAAATCAAATTAATGTACATAAATATAATAATATGCATGGTAAATACAATGCTCTTAATTTAATTTCTTATTAACTATTACCTAAAAAAAATTATTTTTTACTTTGTAGTAGTTTTTGAAGTCGGTTCTATTTTTGGTTAAAAAAATTATTAGATAAAATTATTTTGACCCTGACCCGCATTATTTTGACCCCGAAACAGACCCATCAGTCGAATTTTCTCGAACATTTGACCTAGCCCAATGGTCGTCTCGTGCCCGAAAACGGTAAAATGCAAAATTTAGTCAAAATCGTTAGAGTTGTTTTTTAGATAAAATTCACACAAGATTTGCCCGTCTTATAATACATGATAAGAAAGTAGCATGATGAAACAGGATAATAATTTTCCAAGCTACAAACTGAATTTATAATTAGTTTCAATAAAGTTAAGGAAGACACGGAAACAATAGCTTTCTGAAACGTCTAATAAATTTATTCACAAAAGAACATCCACATTCTTCTTTCAAAATATCACTTATTTTTGGACATTCTATGGACGTGTACGATCGATTATGCAGCATTGCGTGCTTTTTCATGTATCAGCGAAAATATATGTGTTTAATACGCTCGACACCATTTGTTACAGAATATCGATTCTGACATTCAATGCATGCATGCAGAAAATAAAAAGGAACACGAGGATGTGTGTGTTCGACTTCTGCTACATTTTTTGATTTACGGCTGGATAAATGAAAGTTTTGCTGGATTTCTAGATTGTTCCTACAGGATTGTGAATGTATGCCATTTGCATTCTACGAAATATATTTTTAGATTTATGACCAATTCTGATTGGTTGGTATTATTTAAATTCTGAAGTTTATTTTACAATATGAATAGATTTGGATTTGCAACTGCACTGCAAAAAATAATTGTTGATTTTACAGTATAAAACTGGCACCTCAGCTGCCAGTATTATACCGTAAAATTAACAGTATTAAACAGTAAAATAAGCAGTAATACGCTGCCGTGCAAGCAGTAATACGCTACCAAAATCATAAAATTTGAAAAATCGTATTATTTTAATATAGAGAGATAAAAAACCAAAAATCTAACAGTCTTTTCCTATTAAATTTAAACATTTTTCGTTATAGCAGTTGCCAATAATTAAAAATCTACACTAAAATTCTTTCTTCAATAATTCATTTTCTATTGAAAGATTTCCACGGGAAAAATGAAAATGAAATAAAAAGTTTCACCAATTGAAAAAAAGATTAATAGGACGTCCTATTGGTAATAAAACGGAAATTATCAAACATTTCTCAATAATACAAGGATTATGAGTATGTGTAAATACAGAAAGCAGGTTAATAGGACGTCATTAGAGAATTAAAAATAAAATTAATCTGACGTCTAACATTTTGAAGGTCGTCATTTATACAACATGTTTTATTTTGAAATTGATTTTTTTTTAATATCGCATTAAGTCCACCTGACAGATATTTTTTGTGACAGAGTATAACAGCGGGCTTCGCCCGCTATCGGACCGGTTCAGATTTTAGAAAAAAACGAGAAAAATAGACCTGTAAATTTTTACTTTATAAAAAACATGACTTTTTTTTTTTTTTTTTTTTTTTTTTTAATGAAATTTATTTGGATTTATTAAAGAAAGGATAAAGTGTTTTGAAAGGAATATTAAATGAAACCCTTTGTGCAATCTTCGATCACAATTACCCACTTGCTTTAAGTCACACGTGTTGAGCCACATACTATTATTTTATGTTGGTGACATTGATAATGTTTCATCTTGCCTGCAGCGATGTATAAGTTATAGATTGTCATCCACAACATAACAATTGCTCAACAGTGGTTTCTTCCCATGATCGGTATGCATTTATCATAAATAACGTGACGTATTTCTGGCGGTTGAAAGCAATAAAGAACCCTGTTGCTGAAAGCAAAGTTTTAATATCTGCGCAAACAGGGCTGTGTTCTGAATATGTGCAATATGTGCAAATTTCCACCAGTAATTTAGTAATAGTAATCTTCGTCTTATTAAATCGCTGATAAATAAGGCAAAATTATTATACCAAACCACTGGTGGTGAGGGGGAGACCGGGGAAGTTACATCTATGCTCTACAGACTTGGTTTTCTAGTCTGAGCAGTCTCTCTCGGGCAGACAAAACTAATGATGGAAGTTTGAAATTTAGTATAGTAATTTTCACCTTATTTAATCGCAGACAAATAAAACTGAATTATTATACTAAATTACTGGTGGAAGTTTGCACCTGTTATAAATGTTTAAAATACGGCCCAAGTAAAAAGAGGACTAACACTAAATACATGACTATTAGAGATCTGACGGGATCAGCCTGAACCCCCACCCCTCCCTTGTCATTTATTTTCAAAAAGCACAAGCATTTTTTATGAATTAATTGGAAAGTAATAAAAGCATAGTTTTGAATTATTAGTTACATAGTTTAAAGTAAATAGTAGATAATTTATAACGATCATATAAACTAAGTTTTTTAATTAAATTTATCAAGATTATATATTTCTGAAAAAAAAAATAAAATAAATACTGTAAAGGTTGAATTAACCGGCATGTTCGTGAAATGGTGACTATCGAATGCTTCAAATGTTCGGATAGTTGGATGCTACAAAATGTATATCTGATGAGGAGACATCGATGAAATAGTGAAGCAGGAGAACAATTTTTTGCCTATTTTATTCTCGTCAAATAATTCTAAATTCATTATTTTAAATTTTGCCAAGTATTTTAAGCGGAGAAGAAATGAATGCATATCATTCTTTTAATTTTATTAAAATTAATTGTTCTTGAATTTTTAATTAGTTTTATAGATCTACTTCCAATGAATTTCCTAAAATCACTTATCTTATTATTCTTTAAAATGAATGTGATAGATCAATCAGTTTTAATTCTGAACACGAAAATCTTATTTGAAACTTACAAAAAAACTTGAACAGTTATCAGCATCATATCCAATTTTAGATGCCATAAAGGTTGGATTGATACTATTACTTACTGTTTTATTGAAACCTCCCCCCCCCCTTCCTTGCATTCTGATCACTTGACATGCTAGCTGGCTAGAGCGGAATAGAATGACGTTTTCTGTGTATGAGATGGAAAATATCTTTTAAACTTTGTTCTTCCATTAAACTACGAGATAAGAATATCACTGTTTTTTTCTACGCATGAGTATGGTTGTGGGAGAGAAAAATTGCCGTTTATGCTCATTTCTTAGGTTAATTGTTATACAAAAATAATAAATAAAAATAAATAAAACCACCAGATTAAATAAGTTGGTCGCCAGTTGCGACCTGGCGACCGCGTTTGTCAAGCCCTGCTCATGTCTATCCTTAACGTTGGAGGATAATTTTCCTATCTTTCGACGAAAAGAAAATAAAGAATTTTATCGATTACCGATGGAAAGAAAAGTATAACCATCCATTTGTATTCGATGTTTGCTCATTCTTCCGAGTGCATATGTTTTACAGAAGATTCTCTCATAATGGAAATTTTTTTTTTCGTGTAAGATAACAGAATAAAAGTTTTTAAGTGCTTAAGATCTTTTAGTACAAATCGACAAAAAAAAAAAAAAAAAAAAAAGTTTTTATTCGTTATTATGTAGTTTTTAATTAAAATCAAGAGTAATTCTGCGAATGTAATGCATCAGAAGATTTCCCATGAAATTTATTTTATAGCTGTGCGTGAATTTGTCTGTAATCATTCTAACAGTCTAAGAAAATATACGAAAATAATCTACATTGAATTTGTTAAAAAGTTCTCAGGAAAAGACAACAATTAAAAATAAATCTGCAGTAGTGGCAGATTTCATTTACACACCAGCAGGGTTGCCGAATTTCAACCAGGCCAAAAACAGGCGGCTGGCTTTATTTGGTTAACTTTAAAAAAAAGTCTTTATTTGAAAAATCCCGGCTTTTATTAAAAAGAAGGTGATTCATAGATAATTCGCATTTAAATTTGCAATAATGTATTTTTAATGCACTCATAAATGTCTTCTACTAAAAATTTATCAACTTCTATTTAATATTATCAAATAAATAAAAACCTTTATAAAAGCTAGAAGGTAACTATGAAGACAGTATGTCTAACAGAAAAATATATACACATTACCGGCACTGCATTAAATTTAACTGTAAGATGGTGTTTTGAAACTTGACATAGCTTCACATATACCATACGTTTTTAATATTATATATCTAATTAAAAAATGATAAATCGCCACACATAAGAAAGGAAATATTATTCTTACCTACACTGCAAAAAATAATTGTTGATTTTACAGTATAAAACTGGCATCCCAGCTGCCAGTATTATACCGTAAAATTAACAGTATTAAACAGTAAAATAAGCAGTAATACGCTGCCGTGCAAGCAGTAATACGCTACCGCGCATGCGCGGCAGCGTATTACTGCTTGCACGGCAGCGTATTACTGCTTATTTTACTGTTTAATACTGTTAATTTTACGGTATAATACTGGCAGCTGGGATGCCAGTTTTATACTGTAAAATCAACAATTATTTTTTGCAGTGTACTGCTATTTACTTTTAAAATTGATTAAAAGTAAATAATTTACATGTATTTAATAAATGAAAGTATCTGATATTGTACTTGTAAACATCCATATTTACTAGTTAGTAAACAGTGGGTTCCGATTTATAAAAATGATATATTTTTTAAAAATCTCTGCTACTAAACGATTTTATAATTTATTACTGGTTGGATGTGCCAATCCCAAAACTTCCTTCTAATCTCATACATGCTAATACTTCAAAATTCGCAATCACATCGCCAATGAAAATGGCACAAAAGTCGCTATTACAGCGTCCTCTTCCGGTGGAATATCTCCAAATTCAAGTAGGATTTGCTGACCATAGTCAAAAGCCTATAAAAAAAATTTAGTTCAGTTCTATGCATGCTTTTCGATGACACAATAATGAAAATGGCACAAAAATCGCTATTACAGAACCCCCTTCCAGCGGAATATCCCCAAACTCAAGAAGGACCTAACTGACCATAGTCACAAACCTATAGAAAAAAATTATTCAATTCTATGCATAACTTCATACATTTTTCGATGATACAATGAGGGCAGACACACGGACACATGGACAGACAGACATTTTCTAAAAACTTGTTTTTCAGGATCTTTGACTCCTAAAAACGTGTAAATCCGTCGAAAACCGGAAGTCGATTTTTTTAAAAATTATAATACTTTCTTCTATTATAGATAGAAGAAAGTTACACGATAAGTCCCATATGAAAATATTAAATCGTAGAATGATCCATGTTGCATGAGGGGAATTATAAAAGAGATAATATTTGAAGAGATTTTAATACATGTAAGTGTATAATAAAAACAGAGAGCACTATTAATAACAAATAAAAAAAAAAGTTTTCAAAATAAAACTCGTTAAAATGAAGTATGGAAATAGTTGTTGCTATTCAAAACAGGATTCTTAACAACTGTTTTCCATAGTGAGATACTATTTCCAAATAGTATATTTTACTGATTGACTTTATGAAGGATTTTAAATACATAAAATATTTATTAAAATTTCTTAAAAGGTGCATTAAAATAAAAAAATAAAAATATATGTGCACAATGTTATAACATAGATTAATTTTAACACAATTACTCAAATTGGTAAAGAAATCATACGAGTTGTAATTTTCCGACAGGATGAAAAATGTCCGGGTCAGGATTCGAACCTGTTCAAAGATGCTATGATCAATAAGGTTAACTGGATGAATTAGGTTCTTCAGATTCGACCTGGACGGATCAGTTGGAAGAGCATGGCAGCTTCAGCCAAGACATCCTAAGTTCGAATCCTGACCCTGACATCTTTCGTCCAGTTGGAAAATTACAATTCATGTTATAACATACTTTACTCCCGAGATCTTTCGAACACACACGCGTTCATTTTCAAGAGGAAAAAAAACGTTGACTGACAACAGAATTGACGTTCTGCTGTGCTGTTACATAACGGTTATGTAGTTTTAAAACAAATGAGAAGTACACAGCACAGTAGAAGCGACAATTCTGTTGTCAGCCAACGTTTTTTTCTTTTCCTCTTGAAAATGAACGCGTTGGTGTTCGAAAGATCTCGGGAATAAAGTATGTTATAACATCTTATACATATAATAAAAATACAATAAATTATAACACCTTGTAATAATATATTTCTTTTAAATGCTAAAAGGTGTAAACTAGCAACATAATATGCAGTAAAATAACTTTTATTAGATTGTTGACATGTTTCGGTTCACTCCGAGCAAAAAAGAAAAAAATAACGTCTGTAATTTTAAAAAGTACATGAAAATGAAATGATAGAATTTCAAATAATAACTTCAAAGATCGTGCAATTATAGTATATTCTCATTTGTTTTTGATAATGGCTCAGAGTGAGCCGACACATGTCAACAATCTAATAAAGGTTATTTTATTGTATATTATGTTTTTAGTTTATACCTTTTAGCATTTAAATGAAATATATTGTACTTATGTTTTTGTTTTTATTTTAATGCACCTTTTAAGTAATTTTAATAAGTATTTTATCTATTTTAACTTACAAGGTGAATTTGCAATTTCACTTTAAATTCTTTTGAGATTTTAAATAATTATGAGAAAAAATAAGGTTATTACATATGAAGCCATTGTTGAAGCCCATTAAATTAGATAATTAATAAAATATATAACTAAACAACAATTGTCCAAAAAATAATATATTTAATTATTTAAAGCAGTAATTTTTTTTAAGTGTTAAATGCCAGTGTAAACCAAATAAAGCAATTGGTATTCATTTAAAAAAAATAAATAAATAACGGCCATATTTTCAATTCTGGCTATAAATTACTAGCAGCTCCATGTATGTATTATTTCAATATTAATGTAATGTCTACATTATTGAGAAATTGTGTTATTTATTAAATTCTAACTGAATAAAATGTCTTTAAAATTAATGTAAAAACATTTAAAAATCTGTAGATTTTAATTAAAACACTTCACTGTATAAAAGCCAATTTTAGGCAAAAAAAAAGCCGATTATAACCAATAAAAGCCACTGACGTGTCTTTTTCTATTACAACCCTTGCGCACCAGAGTGTTGGAGATAAAAATGGATAATGATGGATTTTTAAATTACTTATTTTTTTAAATATTCTTTAAACTCCTTACTTTGTGGGTATACAGTAAAATAAGCAGTAAAACAACAGTACAGTTTACTGCTTATTTTACTGTTTATTACTGTTAATTTTACGGTATAATACTAGCAACTGGGGTGCCAGTATTATACCGTATGTTTACCGTATTATTCAAAATGTCTGAGGTCTCGATTCAGCCAAGTTCTCGAGTGATCTCGATTCGGACAAAAGTATTCGAATACAAGCCACCTGGCATTTGTGTCGCAGACGAAAACGAAAACTGCGGTTTTCGACTGTATTCAGTTCTCATAGCTCGAGTTTTCTGTTTTCATAAACTGCGTCAGTGAATGTTTGTATTCAAATTAGTGATGGGAGTATTCGAATACAAAATGTCTGTGTTCTCAAGTGGTCTCGGTTTCAGACAGGAGTATTCGAATACAAGTCACCTGGCATCTGTACGGGGCTTACGAGAAAGACGGGCTACCGCGCTTCATCAATTTAGAGTAGTCACGTGATGATGCCGGTCTCAGCTGAGCTAAGCAAACCAATTGACATAATATATTATTGCCTCCATTTCAGATTACTATTATATCCGAGTCGTTCTTTAATTTGATAAAATTCGTTACTGCCCTCAAGCAACGGAATCATGATTATCAAATCTTACATATATTTCAAAACACTGGGATAATTTTAAGTACTAATTAGAATAATTTGTAACCATGTGTAAAGTTGTTAAAGCTGAAAAACAAATAATTGAGCCCTTTATATCCTACAAATATTTCTGAATACGCCAAAATATAAAACAAACTACGCAAATATGATTTATTTAACATTTCAAAATTTCAAAATTGAAGCATAATTTAAGATTATGGAAAAAAAAATTGTCGATTATTTTATTTTTTTTCAAACAGATCTTTTATATCCTAAATATCAATATTTCTCCACCAAAATTATAGACGTTCATAGCATATATATTTTATATAATATATAAAAAAATTTAAAACTTTAGTACAAAAATAAATATTTAAAAAAAATGAAATGTGCTCAATATTTATCTCTGAGCATTAAGACAAATAAAATATTTTTAACACACAAAATATCTAAAAATTAATATTTTTTCACCAAATTTTTCCTAGAAGAAGAATTATGATTAAATCTTATAAAAAGTTCAAAACACTATCATAATTTTAAGTATATTGAATAACATAATTTATAAACAGTTATGCCAAAAGTGAAATATATATATATATATATATATATATATATTCAACTGTACCTAGCTCGCTGTACCCTATAGAAGTCACTGTAAATACAAAAAAAATAACACATACTAGATACTATGATTTATTTAACATATAAAAATTTCAAAGCTGAAGAACAATTTAAGTTATTGAGAACAAAATACGATTGTCGGAAAAAAAAAAAAAAAAGAAGGCGACTTTTATGCCCTAATATCAATATTTTTGCATCAAAATTATACACGGTCATTGGACACACACTTTATATAATATATAAACTTTTCAAAGTTTTAGTATTTAAAAAATATATATTAAATATGCTCACCTTTTATCTCTGAGCATATAATATATTAAAGCGAGAAGCAAAAGTCTTAATTTTTCATTGCAAATCCAACTTTACTTCACATGCCTCAACTTTTTTTGAAGGGTGGATAAAGCAGGAAATAGAATTAAGAAGAATCAAGACGGTTGGGGAAAGAATAGCTCGCCTATTGGCCTTCACTGCTCACAACCCTACCCCTAGGAAATAGTCCTTTTAAATTCCTCTTCATTCTATTTTTATTTCCCCTTCCTGTAGCATCCATTCTTTCACCTGCTTTGTTTGAGAGAGGGGTGAACAAAAGGGAAAGGGAGGTATGCGCTTTCACTTCTATGAATGCTAGAAAGTTAAATGGGAGGGGGGGGGGGTTCTTCCCTTCTATAGAATTTGAAAAAGGGTCGTTTTCTGAGGAAGAAAACATATTTATTTTACAACCAGATACCAATAAATCTGACGTAATTTTTACACGGGCTGTAAAAACTTTATATTTATAACCATTAAAAATTTCAAAGGATTTGGACAACTAAAGCTTTTTTATTAATGTTTTCTTACGAGAACTTTTATCACTAATTATCAGTATTTTTTATTTGGGGCTCATTTAAGGTTTTATCATGGGCCCGGGCAACGCCGAGCGGGTCAACTAGTAAGGGTTAATAACCGAAATAAAACAATTTTTAAAACACAAAATGTCTAAAAATTAGTATTTTTTCACCGAAATTTCTCCCAAGCAGCAGAATTATAATTGTTAAATAGTATAAAAAGTTCAAAGCACAGACATATTTTTAAGTACATTAAATTAAAAAAAAATTGCAACCAGGTATAATGTTGTCAAAAGTGAAAAAAAAATGGAAATATCCAACTGAGTTTTTTGTACCCTAGAAAACATTGTAAATACCCCAAAATTTAACACAGACAACTTCAAAATGATTTATTTAATATATAAAAATTTGAAAGCTGTCGCCCAGTTTTAAATTATTGGAACAATAAGGATTGTCGAAAAAAAAACGAAAAAAAAAAAAAAAGTGATATTTTTTTCAAGCAGAACTTTTATATTTTAAATATCAATATTTCTGCCCCAAAACTATACATGGCCATTGGATACAGATTTTATTTAATACTAGCAAGCTGCGCCCGCTGCGCTGGTCGGTTTCTACAAATGAACCTTGAATCAAACGAAATACAGGGTGATCTTTTTTAAAGTGACAGTGTTTGGAGCGCCCTATAGCACGATCTAATAGCCGAAATGGCACCAAACATGGTATTTAGACTAATCAAGACATGGGAAAAAGGATTCCGTGAAAAAAAATAGTTCCAAAAATCGCCGCTAGGGCATTTTGTGGCTCTTTGTAATGTATAAAATGCGAGAAAAGAAAAATACTAACACATACAATCGTACAGTTAAATTATTACTGTTTATTTACTACATTAACTTCCCCGGTGAGGAATTAGACCACCTTCAATGTGAGCACCGTTCTCAGAAATAACACCGTGCATTCTGTGCACAACGTTCTCCACAGCCATACGTAACATATCACGAGGAATATTCCGCACTGTCTTTGTTATGTTGTCCTTTAGAATAGACAAATTTGATACTCCACCAACATAAACTTGAGATTTCAAATAACCCTAGAGCCAAAAATCGCATGACGTGAGGTCAGGGGAACGAGGCGGCCATGCAACTGGAAAACTCCGACTTATGACTCTATCATCAGTGAAGGTTTGGCGCAACAGCTGCTTTACCTTATTACCAATGTGTGGCGGAGTACCATCCTGCATAAAGATTGTCTGTTGGAGACGGTTTCTTTGCTGAAGTTGTGGAATAACAAACGTTTGCAGCATTTCGTGGTACCTTTCTGCATTTATGGTGCACGTTTCGGGTCCTGTCGGAGTGATGTCTCAAAAAAGATTGGCCCAATTACGAATTCGGCTGTGAAACCACACCAAACAGTGACTTTTGGGGAATTTAATGGGATTTCATGCACGGTGTGGGGATGCTCAGAAGCCCAAATTCGGCTATTTTGTGTGTTTACGGACCCACTGAGATAAAAATGGCACTCATCTCCCCACAGAATGTGCCATGGGAAAGCATCATCAATTTCTATCCTGGCAAGAAACTATAGAGCGAATGTCACTCGCTTATCATAATCACTTGGTTTCAGTTCGTGCAAGACGCTGATTTTGTAGGGGTAAAATCCAATAACGCGCCGCAAAACTCTCCATACCGTGGAATAATTCATGTCCAATTGTCGCGCTACACCCCGGGCGCTGCTAGTACCAGCAATAGTTCCCTGCGATTCTTCGACAATTGTAGTTGCCACATGAGTTATTGCATCTTCTGATACTTGTTTACGACCTCTCCCAGCGCGAATGGTCAGTGACCCCGTTTCCTCGAACTTCTTAATCATTTTCTTAATATCATTCAGCGATAAAGGCCCCTTTCGTAATTTTTTTCTGGTTCGAAATTCCCGAAGAGCTGCGGATGCATTACATTGATTCATATAATACAGCTTCACCAGTAACGCACGTTCCGGTAACGTGAGAGGCATGTCCACTGGAGCTCGTTTACTTCAGCTGAGATTATTTGTCGGAGCTGTCTACTACTTGCTTTTATAGCCCCTATTACTGGCGCGATATATAATACAGCTTCACCAGTAACGCACGTTCCGGTAACGTGAGAGGCATGTCCACTGGAGCTCGTTTACTTCAGCTGAGATTATTTGTCGGAGCTGTCTACTACTTGCTTTTATAGCCCCTATTACTGGCGCGATATATAATACAGCTTCACCAGTAACGCACGTTCCGGTAACGTGAGAGGCATGTCCACTGGAGCTCGTTTACTTCAGCTGAGATTATTTGTCGGAGCTGTCTACTACTTGCTTTTATAGCCCCTATTACTGGCGCTGTCATCGCACAACATTTGCATTTTTCTTTGATACCCGTGTTTTATGCTAATTCTCGTTATTGTAAGCTTGTTCAGCGTCACAAAAGGCCCTAGCGGCGATATTTGGAACTAATTTTTTTTTTCACGGAATCCTTTTACCCATGTCTTGATTAGTCTAAATACCAAGTTTGGTGCCATTTCGGCTATTAGATCGCGCTACAGGGCGCTCCAAACACTGTTACTTTAAAAAAGATCACCCTGTATATCGCTTAATTTGACCTTATATTTGAAAGCAATCTGTATATTTACCTGGAATATCCTTCCACATTACTGAAAAATGACGTCATTCCGATATTATATTTTCTAATGTGCAGTCAAAATTTTAGCTGGTAAGGACAAACTCTTTCATTTGGTCATTTACAGTTAGGGTTTGCTAAAGAATGATAAAACTATATGCAATATACTAAAACCATCACTAAAAATTACGAACTAACAATGCAAACAAATTAACTAACAAAATCCATTCAGTAGAAGTTTTTATAAACGCTAATCCTTGATAATCGGGTTCATCTGATTATAGAACTTTTTCACATAATTCTAAAACTAACAGAACGATATGAAATATACTAAAACCACCCTTACAAATTATCTACTTAACAATGCAAGTCGCAAAAAATACGCCCAAGTTTCAAAAAGGCTAATCTTTCGGAATCGGGTTCACCTGACTATATAACCTTCACACATAGAACTGTTTGACTAAGCAACGTAGAACAATATGTAGTACACTATAACCATTCCTGAAATAGCATCTAACTAACTAACAATATAATTCTCATCAAAATCTGCCCAGTAGAACTTTTGCAGAAGGCTAATCTTTCATAATCAGAATCATATATTGAAAAGGCTAATATTTGATTTAAAAAAATGGTGACTGGATTTTCAAATTTCCCTCTATAATTCTAAGAACTAAGCAACGTAGAATGATATGTTATATAATAAAAGTTTCCCTAGAAAATTATTTAACAGTGTAGGTTCCATCAAAATCCATTCGGCAATTTTTTTTTTAAAGGCTAATCTTTCATAATCGGATTGATCTGATTGTAGAACTTCCCATAATAATTCTATAACTAAGCTATGTAAAACGATATGTTATACAATAAAACCTTCTCTGAAAAATTATCTTACAGTTTAAGTTCTACGAAAATCGATTCAGCAGAACTCGAGTTATCAGCAGCCGGAACGAAAATTCATATATGTAGAAGTAAATAGAAGTATATTGCCATTAATGTATTTTGCATTTGAATAAAAAAAAAGGTACTTTACGGTTAGCCGGGCGCCAGTGATATGTGTACAAATATAAATATATATGTATATACATATATATATGTATATATTCATACATATAAGGGTATATATATATGTATTGTATATATATATGTATTTGTGTATGTATATGTGTGCGTATATATCTATCACTGGCGCCCGGCTAACCAAAAAGTACCAAAAAAAATACTGCAAAAATGCTGTCGTACACTTGAAAAAACACCTTTTAGCTTAAAATATCTCATCAAAACTGTTTTTTTTTCTTTTCTTTCTTTTTTAAAATAAAATTAGTAACAGTTTTTTTTTTTTCCCAGATGTTATAGCCATTCCAGTTCTTTCTGAAACAAAAAAAAACACCTTTTGGCTTAAAATAAAATCGTTTGGGGTCAAAAGTAAAATCAAAATCGCCAAAAACAAAAGGTAAATCGCCAAATTTTGTGTTTCAATAGCAATCTTGCCCCTTGAATAATTTTTTAAGCATTACGAACATTCCTAATCATGTTTAAATTAAATATTTTCGTTTTATAATATTACCTCTCATCAAAACTCTTTTTCTTTTTTTCTCTTTTTTTTTCTTTCTCTTTTCTTTTCTTTTTTTTAATAAAATTAGCAACAGTTTGTCTTTTATTTTTCAAGATATATAGCCTTTTCATTTCTTTCTGAAACAATAATGGTCGCCAAAAAATTAGCAATGGTAACCTTTTCGGCCAAAATAACAGAACTTTCTATCATAATTCTGTAACTAATGTACGTAGAACAATATGTTATATACTAAAACCTTCCCTGAAAAATTATCTATCGAACAATGCAAGTTCCATCAAAATCCATTTAGCGGAAATCGAGTTATAAAAGAACGGAACGAAATTTCCGTTTGTGTTTTATATATATATAGTAGATATTATACCATTTTCAAAGCTGTATTACAAAAATAAGTACTTAAAAAAAGAAAGAAAAAAGTGTTCAATATTTACCTCTGAGCATGTAAGAGTTAATAACGAACTAAAACAATTTTAACACAAAAAATATCTAAAAAAAAAAAAAAACATTTTTTTCGCCGATATCTTCCCCAGGCAACGGAATTATAATTGTTAAATAAAATGTATAATTTTATGCATATTAAATGAAATAATTTGTACCCAAATGTTATCAAATGTGAAAAAAAAAGGAAAATATCCAACTGGGTTTTTTATATCCTAGAAGTCATAGTAAATACTCCAAAATTTAACACAGCCTATTTAATAATGATTATTTTAATATATAAAAATTTCAAATCTGTAACACAAATTTAAGGTATTGGATAAAATACAGCAGGATTGATTAATATCTATTTAAACATTAGCCAATTCTTCTAGATTACGATTTTACCGATCTACTTAATTTCGAAGATATAAAATTATCGGCATCCTGGTTAAAAGACTAAATTGTTATAATTCACGAAGGATATATATATAACATTACACACTTAATCTATAACATTACACACTTAAAAATTCTATACATAACATTGAAACGGAGAAAGGGTTAATACTTACATTCAACATATTACATATTATCCCCTCTTCTAAAGAGATGAAAATTTTTTAATACGCTCAATAAATGAAAGTAAATTTTCAGTAGAATAACACATTCGCAATGAAATTTACGTTATTTTTACTCGTTATTTCAGAACAATCTAATTATCAAATCGAAAATACAGCGGCAGTAAACAAACTAAGTGGAGTTCTTTTGTTTGATAGCTGCGCATCAAAGTGCGTTTTGAATAAGACCGCGACTGTCACGTGATTTTTAACCACGGTAGCCTAGTACGTAAGCCCCGCATCTGTATCGGTGAGGCGTTTCCACCGAGTTTTCGTACTCGTATGTTGTTAGAATTGGGCTGGAAATCTGCGGTTTTCGACTGTATTCAATATTCAGTCCTCATATCAAGAGTTTTCTGTGGTTTCATAAGGTGCGCCAGCGAATGCTAGTATTCAAATACTCGGCGCTGTTTGAGACTTTTTTTTCTCCGGAATTTTGCGGCGGTTAACAGGATGATCAGCGCTCTTTTAGTTTTGATATTTAGTTTTATTTTTCCATGCGTACAATCAATTCAACTAATATACATATATATTTTTAGTTAAATGAATCATATGGATTTTAATTTAGGAAAACGATTATAATGAATAACATTCTGTGAATTTGTATTTAAGAAACGTAAATATAATTTTTTAATTCATTTTTTTTAAATTTTACGATTAAAATAATTACTCATAGTGGAAAATAAAATTGTACGTTCGTAAAAAAGAAAAAAAATTCTTGATTTCGCTAATTAAAGACAAATTGCTTAATTTTACGGGCATATGCAGGGGAGGGCCGGTTCTTCGCTTTCTAAATCTTAGAAAATAATAAGATATAACTTGCAATACTGAGAGACATGGACGTCGGCAGAATTATATTTTGGGACGGGCAAGATTTTGGAACACGTGTGGCAATGGCCCACAGTCTAGTCTGCTTTTAAAATTGCAGAATATAAACAGGAAATAATCTAAACTAAGATTTTTTTTTGTCAGAGTTATCATGCAAAACAATTTTTAAACATATCAACATATAAAGCAATACAAGAATTTATCAATTAAAAAATACTAAATATACATAAGTTTTTTTTTTTTTTACCAACATGTTTTTAGCACTTTCCAACCTAGTTGAAAAGTGCTTATGACTTCGGTTTGTCTGGCCGTATGGCTGTCTGGCCGTCTGTCCGTGCTCTAACTCCCGTAAATATGCTCGGATTGCTCTGCAATTTTTATATGTTATTGTCGTTATCTATAGAATGTTCCCTATTTCAACGGAAGTGTGTAGCACTTATAGTTTTTTTACAGGGACACTCAAAAGAATTCCGTTACATTGCGGTCTATGGGGAAAAATTATTTGCGGTTTATTTAAATAATGTTTCACTATTTTAAACGCATTGAAATTTATATATATCACTAAGGTGCATTAGAAGAAGCTTAATATGGAATAGGGTGTGCATACCACTTATAGTTACTATACAGGGACAGTCAAAAGAATTCCGTTACATTACGTCTATGGAGAAAAATCGTCTGCGGTTTATTTAAATAATGTTTCACTATTTTAAACGCATTGAAATTTATATATATTACTAAGGTGCATTACAAGAGGCTTACTACCGAATAGTGTGTGTATAGCAGTCATCGTTCATTTACAGGGACATAAAAAAGAATTCTCTACTGTCTGTTAACAATAATTCCTGGCGTTTTAAGTTGCTGAACGCGATTTTCAATTGAACTCACTTTTTGTCTATTACTGGGTGTGTATAAATTCTGTATTTCATATACAGGGTAGCACAAAAGTTCGAGAACACATTTCCGTTTATTGACAGAAACTCCAGAAGGAGAATTTTATACTGTGCTACGCGTTTCCTAATTAAACTAAAATTTATCATCCTATATAGTATATATACAAATCTATAGATCATATACAGGGTTGAATAAAAGTACTCGGATACTTTTCCGAATATTGTATCTGTTCGAAATTCCTGAAATTATGTTTTTAAATATGTTATGCGTTTTCCAAATTGTTTACTTAGATGTTATCTTTTAGCTTATTAAAATGTATGTTTTGTAAAATTATTTTGGAAGCGTTGGAAAGTGATACATAATCTATGCTTGGCGCATGATTTTTCGTTTTTGTTAAAAAAGAAATTGAAGCAGTTTTTTTTCCGTCAAAGGGCTTTGCCACCCTCAATCCTTTTTTTAAGATAAGTTTGAAACACATGAACATTAACAGGAAAACAAAATTAAAAAATCCCTGACGGCTCGGCCTACAGGCACAGGTAGATTTCGAAGACGCAGTCCGTGGGGCGCCTGTTTGTCGGGAATTGCGGAAGAAATGACCTTTTTGCCATGATGCGGCATTTGGAAACGCCCACTTCGAAACCTAACTTGTTTGCAGGCGGAGCCGGCAGGGATTGTTTTTGTTTTAACTTTTTTTTTTTGTTTTTTGCTATAAGGGTTGTCCTATAAAAAACTTGTCAATATAAAAGTTTTAGATAATATTAAAAGGTTTTATATTAAATTTAAGCGGATTTGATATCTTCAGAATTGACGAAGTTATGAATTTTTTTTCTACCCCCCCCCCCTTGGGGCCATTTTTAATGATATCAAAATCTGTCATACATAAATTTTCGGCCCTTTTCCTAGAAGTAATAATAACTTTAAACAGATTCGATATGTATCATAATTAAGAAATTATGGGGGTTTTTCTGTTTTCACAAAAAGCCCCCTCACCCCCTTCCTTGGTTCGATTTTGCCCATTAACGAACTTGACCGAGATTTTATGCCCTTGATTTTATGTATTAGTTTGGAAGAGATTTGTGCAGAATTATGAGAGTTATCGTGTTCATGAAAAAGTGACATAGATAGATAGATAGATAGATAAAGTTTTGAACTGGGGGTGATTTTGGGTTCTGGGAGTCATGATCGGCGTAGATCTGCAAAAAATTTTCAAAAACTCCAACTGAGGGGAGAATGTAATAGGTAGTATTTCTTACGAAATCTACCTAAAATTATCTTACCCTGGGAGGGGGTGGTGTAGGGTTCAATGGGATAGAGTCATCCAGACATAAAATTCTCGTTTTTTTTTCTCTAATAACAATCGTAATATTTATATCGAAACTCAAAAACATTAAAAAGAAAAGAAATTGTTCTGCAGCTGTAAATTATAAAACGTTACCATAAACAAAAGAGTTGCGTTTGTACGAAAATTAAACATTTCATTTGCTGAAAGAGGCGCTACTCATACTTTTCTAATAGACTGATGTGAATCTGACACGTGATCATAAAAAAAGGCAAACGATTTTACGTAGAATAAACATTCGAAGAGTGAAACAGGCGAAATGTCGTCCCTCATTTATTAGTTTGAAGGAAGTCTGGAGTAGTTTTTAGTGCTACTACATTTGAATACAAAGAATCAATTCTGATTTCGATTCTGAAAAGTTTTCGAAAACTAAGGTATCGATTCTTAAAAGATCTCGAATCGGCCCATCACTAATTTGAATGTAATAGTATAAGAATCTAAGTGATCATTAATGTTGTTATTTTGTAATATATAACTTGTGGAGATGTAATTTGAAATATACGTCAAAACTTTCGTATAAACATGCATGCAGTATTCTTTAAAAGAATCTTAATTGTATGTTAAGAAAAATCGGATTTTTTTGTAAAAATTGAATCGGGCTGGTCCCGGGCCTAACTTTTAGTTTTTACATCGGGCCTGGAAATTCCGGCCCGTACAGACCTCTACCTCAAACTACATTTCGAATTTTAATCCTAAAAACACACTTACATTTTTATGAAAGTAGAATAAATGAAAGGAAAAACTTGAAAAAAAAAATCATATCTATGCTAGCAAACAAAAACTCATACATGACCATCTTTAATATCCGAGGATAATTTTCCATTCCATCGATCAAAATAAAAATGAATTTTATCGATTACTGAAAGAGAAACCCATAACCATCTACTTTTATTCAGCGTGTGCTTATTTCTCTTTTTGCATAGCTTTTATAGGAAATCCCTCTCATAATAGAAAAATCATTTTCTGTTTCCTTTTCATGCGCGTATAATAACAGAATGTAGGTTTAACTGCCTAAGGTCGTCTAGGGTAAGATGAGTCGAGCGACATAGCAACAATGGAGATATTTTTATTCACTCGTGGGTTATTCTGTAAATGCAATGTATTGAAAGATTTTCTGAGAAATTATTTATAATTTTTACCTTGTTATCATACGATAGCTATACTCATCTAATTGATTTAAAAGGCCAAAATAGCCTGCTAAACGTGAATAAAGGATATCAAAGATGCATGCTTACTTCTCTTTTAGCATAGCTTTTATAGGAAATCTTTCTCATAATATAAAAATATTTTTTTTTATGCGTATAATAGCAAAATGTGGGTTTAGCTGCTTAGGTCGTTTAGGGTAAGATGATCGGGTGACATAGCAACAACGGAGATATTTATATTTTTTCGTGGGTTTATTCTGTGAATGTAATGTATTGGAAGATAGATTTTCTGAGAAATTATTTGTAGTTTTTACCTTGTTATCATACGGTAGCTATGCTCGCCTAATTGATTCAAAGAGCGAAAATAGCCTGCTAAACGTGAGTAAAGGATATGAAAAACGCAAGACAAATAATTCACACATATCTACTGAAACATCCAGAAAAACATGCTCAAAGAATGTTTAACATTTTTACATTGTTTTACATAGGATTGATGTGTGTGGGGGGAGGGGGCATTGCCTTCTACGTAGCATAGACATTTTTCCCAAGTAGATTTGAAATTTCATGCTTATTTAATCATCTATAAGTGCAAATTTCCCCTCGCCCGGATCTCCATAACGTCCCTATCCAGAGCTGCAGAAATAAATCCCTCCCGGAGAAAAAAGTCAGAATTCAACATTGCATGTAATAATTTTCTTTCCGCTGCTTAGCGGTACAATTCATAAAAATTTAAAGATGATGCCTTCATTGTTTTGTTATAGAGTTACAAAAAACCAAATATGCAACGTATAAGCTCATGCACGTACCACAGACTTCTTGTTTGCAGTAGATATTTGAATTTGAATTCGATTTGTGATCTCCTATCCGCTTAACTACATTTCAAATGTTTTTCCCTTATGTTTTCAATTTTATAAAAGTAAAAAATGAAAAGAAATACTGAAGAAAAAACTATCATATCTTTGGAAACAAACAAAAAACTAACTCAATATCACAGAAACGACTGTCTTCCAAAGATAATTTTTCATTCCAACGATTAAAAGAAAAATGTATTATTCCATGATTTTTATCGATTACTGAAAAAGAAAACCATAACCATCTGTTTATACCCAGCGTATGCTTACTTCACTATTTGCATTGCTTTTATAGGAAATCTCTCTCTCATAATAGAAGAATTACCCCCCCCCCCCTCCCACACACACACACACACTTTCCTTCGTGTGTAATAACAGAATGTAGGTTTAAGTACTTAAGCTCTTCTAAGGTAAGTTGAGCCGGGTGACAAAGGAACAATGGAGATATTTGTTTCGTTTTATGAAGCTTTTGACGGGTTCTGTAAATGTAATTTCTTAATATATTAAAAAGTTTTCTGAGACATTGTTTATAATTCAATTCTGGTTATCATACAAGGTAGGGTTGCCTAAATGATTTTAAAAAAAATCTACTTATAACCGAAACTGGACAAAAGATTGTAGAAACATAAATAAATAATTAACACATATTTAATTTACTGCAGGCTTCGATTTTTTAATAATATGCTCCATTTCTTGGTGTTACTCTTCTTTGTTGGATTATTGTAAGTACGTATCTTAGTAACTTAGTAAATTAAAGATAACACGATTTCAACTAAATAGTGCACTCGTAACATATTATTCTGTCATACACATCATAACATAAGCAAAACTTACTACATTCTAAACCTTTTCACAGCTATAAAGTAAGTAGTTATTGTAACAATTCGCGCAAGGATTCAAGTAAAGTATTCTACCTGAAATTTTAGTGCTGCCATCAACATCTTTTATTGAAAACTAACACTGCAGTAAGAAACACGTTTTCTGTATTTATTAGCTAATTTAAAACCCATCAAATACGATGGATGAAAACATGCTTAATACCTGAGAATTTGCGCCAATATTACAGATGATTAATTGTCACATTAGGCAAAACTTTGTTTTAACTCATCAGCAAATTTACATCATACAAGTTATTGAGATAATAAAAAAAGATATTTTTCATTTGCATTTCGATGCTTATAGTCTGAAAATGTTTTTACCCTATTGCATTACCATATTACTATTGCAATCATATAAATATTTTCATGTTTGATGCATTTTTTTCTAGCATAATTTTAAAATTAAATTTAAGATTTTTGAACATTTATTTACTCATTTATATTTTGAATATTAGACATAAATATTTTATTTTCCTACAAATTGATGCTGCCAAATTAATTTATTTTGCACAAATTATATTTATTTTAATTTTACAGTAAAATTTAGTTTTAATTATAAAAAGAAAACCCATTCATTACTAAATTACGTTCTTGAAAAAATCCCACAAATACTACGTACACTGCAAAAAATAATTGCCGATTTTACAGTATAAAACTGGCACCCCAGCTGCCAGTATTATACCGTAAAATTAACAGTATTAAACCGTAAAATAAGCAGTAATACGCTGCCGTGCAAGCAGTAATACGCTACCGCGCATGCGCGGTAGCGTATTACTGCTTGCACGGCAGCGTATTACTGCTTATTTTACGGTTTAATACTGTTAATTTTACGGTATAATACTGGCAGCTGGGGTGCCAGTTTTATACTGTAAAATCGACAATTATTTTTTGTAGTGTACTTAAATTAAGTGAGAATACTCAAATGAAATGAGAATGCTTTACTGAAAAATGCGAATTTTATTACGTTTTAATTGTTATCATTTTTCATAAAAACATATTTTTTAAGTATGTATCGTGATAACATATATTTTTTTTAATTTTAACGGAAATAAAATAAAGAAAATACGTCCTTCCGGGCTGTACCGGGAGGAAGAGGTAGCTTCCATATTCCATGTTTTTAAAAATTCAACTCATTTTACTCAAACACCCGAAGTTAAAATAATAAATTATTATGAACCAGATTATAGAAGATTCAATCCCTGTTTTCGTTAATACTGAATTTGAATCCGAATTACAGCATGAGAATTACAGCATAACAAAAATCAGATTGTTTCAAAATATCAGCCAACTTAGAATTTCAAACTGCTATATTTCAGACATTTTGTAAGATAAGCCAAACCAAAAAAAATGCTCCGGAATCCTTGTATGACGATCTAACACTTAACGGAAACAACTTTTTTAATTTATAATTTTTTGTACACTTTTTGAATGCTTAAAAATTTAAAAATTTTTAACTGGCCACCATTTTGAAACAAGATGGCGGATGAAGCTGGACAACGCACTCGGTCGAAACCTTTGTATGTCCTATACACATACTCAGTCACGTCCAATTCAGTTCATAAATGAGAGAGTTGCAGCATGACAAATGTCAGACATATATATCAACATTTGAACGGAGGGTGGTTTTGGGGTTTGGGGGTCATAATCGGTGAAAATATACCAACATTTTTTTGAACTGCTTTCCTCCGAACGGCTGCAATAGGTAGCTTTTTGTAATGAAAGCTACCTAAAAAATATCAATCGTACTTTAACTGCATTAGAGGGTTACATCATCTGTTTCGGAAAAAAAAATATGGGTTAAAGAAAAATAAATTGAGCATTTGAATTTGAATTTTGCTTTTAAATCATAAATATAAAATAAACCCGTGCAGCAACTATGTCCCGCTTTATCTTTAGTGAACATTTTTTTATAATCATTGTCGTGGTATTTTATTTCTGTGGCAAAACTAGTTTGAAGAAAACCTTTCATTTCATTTTTTAAAAACAATGCGGATTTAATTTTTAATTACTTGCAAAATTTAATCAAAATACACGTTTTAACGAAATGTGAGTGTACTATGTCAGAAGCCGCTTCAAAAATCCTTTCATATAGTATCTCATTCCTTGTTATGCGTTTCATATTTGCTTAGACGTTAGAGAAAGGGATGTTGACAACAGAAATAATATATACGATAGTTAGAGCATCAAACTGCGATTAAAAAATGCATATATTCTGGATTTACCAGCATACTTATGAAAATACAGGAAAACACTCAAACGATGGAAGGGTTGTCGCTTATACTTTAGTATGTCAAATCGTTTATGGTAAAATTGAGAAGATAAAGCAAAAGAATTAGTTCACATCAGATTTTTTAACGGCGTGTTTCATAGAATCAGGGATAGTATATATCGTAATCACATAATAACAATGTTCTAATTCAAACGACACTAGAATAAAGAAAAATAGCGATACAACGCCAAATACTCATTAGCTTCCTTTTCATTGTTTCACAAATCGTAAGAGTGACACATATTGTAGTAAGAGATAAAACTTTCTAAATGTTTTACCCATCTCATTAACCAACTTCCAACGAAGGAAGTTATCTAATTCGATTGTTTGTGTTTTATTTTTAATATATGTTCACTGCTTAACTTTTGAAAAGATTATTCGAATTTTGAGAACGGTCACGTTTTTGTAGAGGTCGCATAAGAATTCAATCTGGATCTGAAAACGGTATTTTTGTTTGCGTGCCCGTTTTCTTGTATTTTTAGGTGCGTTCCTGTAGCACCTATAGTCGTCGTCTGGTTCGTCCGTCTGTTACGCATATAACAGCGCAAAAACTAACCCAACCGAGTGGTTTGAAATTTAATACACTGCTGGCCATTGAAATTACAACACCAGGAAAGAATGCAAATAACATAATGATATTTATTGGACAAAAACATTATAATGGGACAAGTGATTACATTTTCAGAAAATTTGGAGGTATAGATCCTGAAAAAACACTATCCAGAGCAGCCACCCCTCTCCGCAATAACAGCATTTATCTGCCTAGCCATGGAATCGAACAGAGATTTTGAATGCCTAAGAGGGACTGCTCAGACTGGGAACCAGATCTGTAGAGCATAGATGTCCCTCCCGGTCCCTTTATTGAGGTCTTAAAAAAAAAAAAAAAAAAAAAAAAAAAAAGAATATATATATACATATTTTAGCTGGAGCTGAACCCGCCAGAAAACGCGACAGGGTGCGGGGTGGAAATAGATATGCTAAGGTGATGTTATCTTAATGTACATTACAGGTAGTTCACTGCCGGAGACATACCTCCAGCGCGACACTGGGCAGTGAAGATGATTTGTGATTGAATGATGTTCATACCAGGAATGAAGTCCATAGCTCAGGAGCGGGTCAAGTTAGAAAGATCCATCAAGAACTTAAAGATGTTTTTCAGTTTATTTAAAAGTGTTGGACGGGAAAGGATATTATCTAGCCAACCACTAGGGGGAGAAGAAGGGCGACGGATGTGCCAGCGAGCTGTAAGGGGGCAGTTAAACTAGAAGTGTGAGGCTGACGCCTCTGCGCTACACTCACAGGTGGGAGTTCGGGCCCTTTTAAACCTGTTTAGATATGACCCAAAAGGGCCGTGTCCCGTTAGGAAGGCAGTGGTTGAGGGAGTTAAAGTAATAAGATTGCAAGATACCGCCAGGACTATGTCATAGGTATATCTACCTTTCTCTGAGTAGTCCCAGTGGTCTTGCCACTGTTGCAACATGCGCATTTTAAGGGATCTTTTGATATAGGAGTGGGGCGCAGGTAGCGAGATGTCTATGGATGTTTTTGTCGTTGCTTCCTTTGCTAGCATGTCCGCAGATTCATTGCCGAAGATCCCCTTGTGTGCTGTCACATGACCTAGCGAAGTTTTATGTAGCAGTTTCTAAGTTGGGTTTTAATTTCGTGGATTTGTGGATTGATGGTTCTAAAGGCGTAGATAGCCTGCAGGCTGGATAGGCTATCACTATAGATAGGGATTGCAATGATTGTTTGTTGTTCCGAAATCCATTCTAGAGCTTTGTGGATAGCAAAGAGTTCAGCCTGATATATTGAGTTGTAGTTGTCCAATCTGCAGGCCCACCGGTGAGTCAGCACTCCGCCTTCCGTAGCACAGAAAGCTGCGCCTACGCCGGTTTCGGTGCATGAGCCGTCGGTGAAGACTGTTAGGCGGTGGGAAGGGGAGTAGGAATTGCATTTAGGGTTAACTTGGAAGTGGGAAGTTTCATCAGCTGGGTGAATTTGCCAGCTCTGTATCTTGTGTTGAATGGTTAAATGTGGGAAGTGGATTTGTGTTATGGCATTATTATGAAGGTGTAAGATGTTACTCCTTTGAAATTCGTATAGAATGGTAAGTGTAATAGGAGGGATGCCGGTAATGACTGCTAGTGCATCACTAGAAATAGTTTTATATCCTCTAGAAATCTGCAGTAGGAATATGCGTTGGATGGATAATAATTTTATTTGTGCTGCCTTAGTTAGGTGGCCTCCCCAAATTCCTGCACCATAAGTTATAATTTTTTCTGTTGTTGTTGTGTACCATATTTTTAGCATTGTATTTTTAATACCCCATGATTTAGATGTTAATTTAGTGGAGTTGTGGTAGTAATTAATGAGCTTAAGTTTTAAGTAATTTATGTGTGCAAACCAATTTTGGTGTTCGTCTATGGTTAGGCCTAGAAGTTTTAAGGTGGAGACATGGTGTACACTGGTGCCATTAATTCTGATGGTTGGTTTCCTTTTTAGTTTGTAGGGTTTCGCGAATGTGAGGGCTTGTGATTTTGCAGCTGATAGTTGTAGGTGTAGAGACTCCAGGAGCTGGCAAAAAAAGGGAAGGGCTGAAGCTGCCTCAAGTTCTAAATCCAGACGTCTTCGACCAGAGAAGATGAAGCTGAAGTCATCTGCAAAAGCAAAGAGGAGAAAGCCTAAACGATCTAATTCTTTAAGGATCAGGTGTGCTATGAGGAGCCAAAGGATTGGCCCAAGGCATGAGCCTTGAGGGCATCCCTTCTGTTGGTTGTGGCTGGATGTACCTGCTCCCCAGTTGACTAGGATGCTTCTATTCGATAGATAGGATCTGATGACTCCAGCGATGTTTCCTGGGCAGTTTAGAAGACAGAGTTGTAGTAGGATATCTCTCCATTCGACATTATCGAACGCTCCTTTGATATCCAGTGATACAAGGGAGGTGTATTTTCCTTCTTTAATTTTTAAGGCGCAGGAAGATAGAATTTCATTCAATGCTTTTTCGCATGATCTGCCCTCTCTGAACCCAAATTGCCGTTCATGTAGAAGATTGTTTGATTCTAAGAAGAAAGTTAGTCTGTTAACGATTAGCTTTTCTAGTAATTTACCTAGGGTTGGAAGTAGGCAGATTGGGCGATATGAGGTGGGTTCAGAGGGTGTCTTCCCTTGCTTCAGAAAATAGACTACCTCTCCTTGCCTCAGTGTAAGGGGAAAATATTGGTGGTGCAGACAGAGATTTGCCCAACGGGTAAAGATCTCTGGGAGTGTTTTAAAAGTGAACTTAAGTAGACGAAAGTCAATGGAGTCCGGGCCCGGGGCTTTATTGTCATTGAATTTGCTAAGGGTGGCCCGAAGCTCAGCTTTGGTGAAGGGTTTGTCGTTCTGGGCAGAGAAGGTGATATCTGTATTGTCATGTTGTGGGTAGGCGGATTCGCCAAATAGTTGTTCTGTAAGGAATTCTAGGTTTCTCTGTCTGGATGATTGGCCTGAAGGCAATTCAAGGAGGATTTCATCTGGCGTGAAATATTTTCCCGTGAAGAATTTATGTGCAGTACCAAAGGGATCTTTTTGGTTGGAGCAGAAAGATTTCCAGGCTGTGCTCTTGGCGTCAAGAATACAACGTTTGTACTGTGCAGCGAGTTTATTGTACTTTATTTGCAGTGGTTTAGTTGTTTCAGGCGGACTGCAGTTGTTCTTAAGCGATCTAAGTTTTCTCCTAAGAGCTGTTAGCTGGTTGCGTTTGGCTCTTAATTGTGGTGTCCAGAATGTGTATGTTGGAGATTTTCTAAGGATTTTGAGACGGAAGAAGGAACGCGCTGCTGATTGAATTGTGGCTATAAGTTTTTCTGTGAAGGAATTAAGCTGTTCAATGTTTGTGATTGTGTTAAGGGCGTCTCTAAGGAAGTGTTTACTGGCTTTAAGCTGCATGGTGAATTTTTTATAGTTTCCATGTTTTGTGTTAAATCTTCGTTGTGCTGCGAAGAGTGGTGTTGTGTTGTAGTTAAATTCAATGTATTTGTGGTCTGAGAAATTATGTGTATCAAGTACTTGCCAGTTGCGAACGTTTGGATTAGCAAGTGGATTAACTAATGTATGATCTGGAAAGCCTTTTGCTATTGTTTGTCCTGTTTTGGTTTTTTTGACGAAGGTGTGTTTCCGATTATCGGCATTGATGATTGAAAGTTTGTTTACGACAAGAAATTCAATGAGATCCCCCCCTCTGAGGTCCTCTCTAGGACTTCCCCAGAGCGGAGAGTTCGCATTGAAGTCCCCTCCGCAGATGAAAGGTCTTCGTTGTGTAATTAAGTGTTGCCAATCGTCAAGAGTTTGATCAAAGTTTTTAATGGAAGGCGCTAAATAAGTGGAGCCAATGATTAATTCCCCTTCTGCCTCAGTGAGGGTTATGAAGATGCAGTGGTCTCCTGTGTATAGGTGATTGATTATGTGGCTCGTATTGCTGACGAGCAAGTGCGCAGAACGTTTACGAGACGTGAAGATCTTCCAGTCCTTTGGGAAGCCCGATAGGGTTCCTTTTTCATTGCAGTGAGCGTCCTGCAGAAGTGCAATATCTATGGAGTTGTCTTCCATATGCTTTTTTGCTGCAGGATTTGCTACCTTGCAATGATTGTGATTGATCTGTAGAAATTTTAAAGTACCAATGGTTGGGGGGTTTTGTGAGTTTTGGTTATTATCAGATTTATTTACGTGGATGTCATGTACGGGTACAGCAGCCCATGCAGCTTCAACACTATGCCACAGTTCATCAACCGTAGGACGGGCGAGTGGTGGCGGGCCAGTCGCTCAGAAGCCATTGACAGGACATTTTCAATTGGTGAGAAATCAAGAGAACGTGCCGATCAGGGCAACAGTCGAACATGTTCTGTGTCAAGGAAGGTCAGTATAGTACAAACAACATGCAGTCGTGCATTGTACTGCTGAAAAATAGAGTTCCAAAAGCCTCGAAGATACGACAGAACCACGGGCAGTAACACCTCATAAATATAACGACTGCTGTTCTTATTGCCTGCAATGGGAACAAGAAGTTATCGAGACGTGTATTCAATGACACCCCACACCATAACTTCAGGTTATTGGCCTGTATGATGATGTCGAATGCAAGCTGGCAAAGTGAATTCTCAAGGATGCCACAAACACGGAAGCGGCCTTCATGATGCTGTATACAGATTCTGGATTCATCTGAAAAGACGACGTGAGACGCCATTCCTGCGTCATATACAGCATCATGATGCCCGCATCCGTGTTTGGCGGCATCGTGGAAAACGCACATTAGCAGCTTGCATTCGACATCGTCATACTGGCATATCACCTGGAGTGACGGTATGAGGTACCATTGGATATACGTCTCGGTAACCTCTTGTTCTCATTGGTTTTGATTTCAACAGCAGCCGTTACATTTCTGATGTGTTACGGCCCGTGGTTCTGCCCTATCTTCGATGCCTCCGCAACTCTACGTTTTAGCAGGACAATGCACGACGGCATGTTGGGCGTACTATCTTGACCTTCCTTGATACAGAAGATGTTCGACTATTGCCCTGTCCAGCACGTTCTCCTGATTTCTCACCAATTGAAAATGTCTGGTCAATGGCTGCTGAGCGACTGGCAAGCCACCACTCACCAGTCACTACGGTTGATAAACTGTGGCATAGTGTTGAAGGTGTATGGACTGCTTTATCCGTACATGACATCCAATCTCTGTTCGACTCCATGGCTAGGCAGATAAATGCTGTTATTGCGGCCAGGGGTGGCTGCTCTGGGTAGTGTTTTCTCAGGTATACCTCCATATTTTCTGAAAATGTAATCACTTGTCCTTCCCATTATAATGTATTTGTCCAATAAATATCATTCTGTTATTTGCATTCCTTCCTGGTGTTGCAATTTTAATGGCCAGCAGTGTATATATAGTCGTTACAGAATTTTGTCGCGTCATTTCAAATTTTCTGAAAATCGAATCAAAACTTCGTTCTATTAAATCCTATCATACGTAATTTATTCAATGATATCACATGATAGGTAATGATTCGAGGTTGCCATAATGATTACGTCCTATTTAAGATGGAGTCATATTATTTACGTCCGTATTAGTAAATTTAAAAACCGAATTTGTGTACTAAAATTGTTTAATTATAGCAATCCTATAATCTACCGATGGTTTTTTGGATAGATGTTTCCGGAGAAATATTTATTAAGTTGAAAAAAAGTCTAAATACGGATTTCAAGTTCTGAAATTTTCAAAGATAGGTTTACGTTTTCCATTGGAATTTTCAGTAAATATCAACAAAAGATAAAATATTGCCAACTTAAAATGTACTTATTTCATTACTGACGGAGAAACCTTTTTTATGCAGTTAATAATCTCCACGTGCAGTGAACGATCGAAAGAACATGTTAAAAACCAGACCCCAATTAACTATAAGTACTTTAAGTGATAACCGCAGATGTAAAACATAGTGAATAAAACCAGAGACTGTCGAAACCAATTAACTGTGAAATTCTGCAGACCTCCCTACTTCAACCTACAGCTGATATCCCGCGCGCGTGCACTGAACTTAATAACAATTCTCCCTCAGCTTCTGAAATGTATCCGAGCATTTAAGACGCTCTTGTATATATATGATGTAAATATATCTCAAATATAATGTAAAATTGGAGCACCTATATGCAGTCTCCAAAACGCGATAAAAATGTACATATCTAGCCAAGAATTATAATATTATATTCAAAGGAAAATGGATCTACTTCTTATTTCACACAATGTTATTTTCTAATAATAATGTTTCTTACTATTCAAATACAGTGATACGACGATCACTCAAAGGAATAAATATTTGGATACACTATGGATATTCTGTGCGCTAAAGGAAAATCTCAGGTAAGCCGAAACAATATTCTTTACCATTATCGAAAGATGAAAATGTATATTAAAATATGAAGACTGATATAACAATTTATTAAAATAGAAAATTAATCATGCTACCGACGGTTCCCCTAACAAAGATTATGAAAGACTGAAAATAGAATATCCCAGTATTAAAAACGATAATATAACAATTTCTAAAAATATAATAATAAATAAAAGATCACTAAAAAAGAAATAATGAATGCGATAAAAGAAAATACTCAATTTATTGAGAAACTCAATTCTACAAATTATAGTACATGGAAGTTCAAGATGCAGATGTTCCTGATTAAAGAGGAACTCGACGATATTATAGCACAAGATCCACCGGATCCACCCGACCCCGCATGGAACAAAAAGGATCGAAAGACTAGGGCTCTAATAAACCTAAGCATCGATGATTCTCAAATCGTAAATGTAAAAAACTTAGATACTGCCAAATTAACATGGGAAGCATTGAAAAATATACATGAGAGAAGCAATTTATCTAGTAAGCTTTACCTGTTACGGAAACTATACAGTACTAAATTAGCGGAGGGTGGAAACACATCACGCATATCACTAATATCTTGCAAATTATAGATAAACTTAATGCCATTGGAGAAAATATTAGCGATTCACATATTTCCGCGCTATTTCTGTGTTCTCTTCCCCCCAGTTACAATACTTTGATAACTGCGTTGGAGGCGAGACCGGAAAATGAGCTCACCCCTGATTTTATCAAAAACAAATTAACGGACGAATATAATCGTAGACATGAAATGTCAGAACAATCACATAGCGGATATAACAACAATGAGAGAGCATTTAAAACAAATAGGAGATATACACACACTGAAAATAGAAGAGAACAAAAATATTGCAATAACTGTAAAATGAAAAATCATTCCACTTACGAATGCTGGCACTACAAGAACAGAAACACGGTACAATCCGAAAATCCTCGTAATAATCAAAACAAAAATAAAAAGAATTTCTCATCTTCATTATGTTATGAAAAGACCGAAACTCATAGGGAAAATAAAATTCCAAACGAAAGAAAATACGCAAATGATCAGACGCGAAATAAAGCATTAATCATCGAAAAAGTAGGCAAAAATAACTGGATTCTCGATTCAGGATCTACCTCGCACATTTGTAACGATAAAAGCTTATTTAGTAAATTCATTGATTAATCATTGATTAATAAAAAAAATAATAATTCATTGATTAATAAAACTTCAGTAACGATCGCGAATGGTAATAAACTGACAGCGTTAGGTTCAGGAGAAGTTTTTATAAAAACATTAACCCCCGAAGGAAAAGAAAAACTAACGAAATTACACGAAGTGCTTTATGTCCCAGACTTAGAGTCGAACCTAATTTCGGTTAGTAAAGCCGCTAAAAACGGGTGTAAACTAATATTCGACGATAATAAATGCGATTTGGTCTTTGATGAAGAAATATATATTAGGGCGAAAAATGAGAAAAATTTATACATTATTGAGGAAATGGACGATGTGGAAGAACCACAAAATTATGCAAACATAACGTATAACTGTGACAGCAAACAATGCATAGATCTCTGGCATCGCAGACTAGGTCACAGAGATTATGACGCGATTAAATCTATAATAACAAATCAACTTGCGGACGGAATAAAGAAAGGAAATTGTAAACATAAAAATAAAACATGCGTAACTTGTATCGAAACTAAATTAACTAACATGCCGTATCCTAAATCAGCAACAAACCGAGCTACTAATATTGTGGATTTGATTCACAGTGACGTATGTGGTCCTCTAGATACACCGACTTTAGGCGGAAAAATTTATTTTATGACTCTTATTGATGATTATTCCCGATATACTACGATATATTTATTATCTAAAAAGAGCGAAGTTGCTGAAAAGATAAAAGAGTATATAACGATGATATACAATCAGTTCGGTAAAAAACCTAAGGAAATTAGATCGGATAACGGTCGTGAATATGTAAATCAAGAGATAGATGAATACTTAAAACAGAACGGAATTTTACGCCAATTGACTGTCCCGCATAATCCGAGCCAGAATGGAGTTGCGGAGAGAAAAAATAAAAGTTTATTAGATATGACTAGAAGTATGCTATCACAAGCAAAATTAAGCAAACATTTTTGGGGTGAAGCCATAAACACGGCAACATACTTACAAAACCGACTCCCAACCAAAGCAAATAACAACAGAACACCTTACGAATTATGGAAAGGAGTTAAACCGAATTTAAAACACTTAAGAACATTCGGTTGTAAAGCGCTATTTTACGTCGATAAAGTAAATAGAGGAAAATTTGATAACAGGGCTCAAACCGGAACGTTCGTAGGCTATGACACACGATCGACTGGTTATAGAATTCACACACAAGGAAAACAAATTATAATAGCGAGAACGGTGAAATTTCTTGAAAATGAAAATGTGCACTCAGAAAACATTGAGGAGATACAAAACACCACAAAAACATCCGATGACAATACACAATTACGGGATAGACATGATAAAAACTTGACAGCGAGGAGACACCATCCGTGTCCAAACAGCAACCAATTGAACCAAGAATGTCTAATAGGACAAATAGAGGCGTTCCTCCTGACAGATATGTTTGTCTCATAAATAGTTCATCTGAAAACATTCCCGAAAATTGGGAAGATATCGAAAAAATGGAAAATATTAATGACAAACAAAATTGGATAAAAGCAACACAAAATGAAATACAATGCCTAAGAAAAAAATAACACTTGGACTTTAACAGATCCACCACCCGGAACAAAAATTATCGGTTCCAAATGGACTTTTAAACCAAAAAAGGACAATTTAGGAAATATTCAAAGCTATAAAGTGCGTTTAGTAGCACAAGGATATAGTCAAAGATTTGGGATTGACTATGATCAAACCTTCGCACCAGTAGTTTCGCACGCTACAATACGTGCATTTCTCATCACCGCAATGCATAAAAATTTGAACGTGAAACATGTTGACATCACCACAGCATTCTTGCATGGTGAATTAACTGAAACTGTTTATATGAGTCAACCAGACGGGTATATTAAACCCGGCGATGAGAGAAAAGTTTGTAAACTTCAAAAGGCTATCTACGGTCTTAAGCAAGCCGCAAAGGCCTGGTACACCAAAATATCGGAAACACTCAAAAACAATAATTTCACACAGAGCAAAAATGATCCATGTCTGTACTTTAAATCAAATCAAGAAAATCCGATATACATCATCATCTATGTAGACGATATCCTGATTGCAGGAAAGGACAGTGACATCGAAGAAACAATAAACCAACTTAAGAAAGAATATCAACTGAAAAACTTGGGAGAAGTGAATAATTACCTAGGCATAAACATTAATAAAATCAACGATACATATTACCTAAATCAAAATAATAAAATACACGAACTAGTGAAAAAACTGAATTTAAACGACATGAAACCTCATTACACACCCATGATTGCTGGATTCAACAGACTTGAGGACGACGATACTCTTTTACCTAATAACACGAAATATCGACAAGCCACAGGCACATTACTTTACATATCAACAATCACGCGTCCTGACATATCTGCCGCAGTCAACATATTATGTCGTAGAAACGAAACACCACGCCAAAAGGACTGGACAGCAGTGAAAAGAATCATTTCATACCTTAAAACTGCAGAAAATTTGAATTTAACTCTTAGCGCAAACAGCAAGCCCATCCTAACAGCATACGCCGATACAGACTAGGCTGGTGACTTGAAAACACGTAAATCAACGTCAGGAAATCTATTCATGCTAGGAAAATCGCCGATTTACTGGATCACAAAAAAGCAAAATTGTATTGCGCTTTCGTCAGCCGAAGCTGAATACGTTTCAGCTAGCAACGCAGCACAAGAACTAAGTTGGATAACAAACTTGCTTAGTGATCTCAACATTCCACAAAAACTACCAATCACGATATTTGAGGATAATATGTCCTGTATAAAAATGACTGAAAATGATAAAGATACTAAGCGATCCAAACACATGGACATAAGTTTCCACAACATCAAACTGATGAAAGAAGAAGGAAAAATTGATTTACAATACTGCCCCAGTGAAGAAATGACAGCCGATACTCTCACCAAACCCACTCCCAAACCTGTGTACGAAAAACACCGTAAGAAACTGAACCTTCAACCATTCCCCACACAGGAGATTACGGGGGAGTGACGGAGAAACCTTTTTTATGCAGTTAATTATCTCCACGTGCAGTAAACGATCGAAAGAACATGTTAAAAACCAGACCCCAATTAACTATAAGTACTTTAAGTGATAACCGCAGATGCAAAACATAGTGAATAAAACCAGAGACTGTCGAAACCAATTAACTGTGAAATTCTGCAGACCTCCCTACTTCAACCTACAGCTGATAACCCGCGCGCGTGCACTGAACTTAATAACAATTCTCCCTCAGTTTCCAAAATGTATCCGAGCAGTTAAGACGCTCTTGTATATATATGATGTAAATATATCTCAAATATAATGTAAAATTGGAGCACCTATATGCAGTCTCCAAAACGTGATAAAAATGTACATATCTAGCCAAGAATTATAATATTATATTCAAAGGAAAATGGATCTCCTTCTTATTTCACACAATGTTATTTTCTATTAATAATGTTTCTTACTATTCAAATACAGTGATACGACGATCACTCAAAGGAATAAATATTTGGATACACTATGGATATTCTGTGCGCTAAAGGAAAATCTCAGGTAAGCCGAAACAATATTCTTTACCATTATCGAAAGATGAAAATGTATATTAAAATATGAAGACTGATATAACAATTTATTAAAATAGAAAATTAATCATGCTACCGACGGTTCCCCTAACAATTACGGAAATTAATAAAATCATAATAACAGACGATGAAATTCATTTTTTCAGTGAAATAATAACGATGATTTTTTTACATTGTCTTATATAGGATATTTGCGCACAGTATAGTTTTAATATAACAGAATTGTAATTAACTGTTTGTAAAAGTGTATTGAAACTTAATTTCATAAAATTAAATTAATAACTATAATATGAAAATCTGCACATAAAATAAATTTTTTATTCATGCATTTTTGCATAAGAGTGCAACAGCTATTGTACCAAGATCTGAATATTAATAAATATTAGTTATAGTACCAATGCACCTCATTTGACACGTTTAGCGTACAATTTCGAACTTGTTTTTTATTTTATACCTCTAACTGTCGTCAAAATTACACAGTCACCGTGAACTATCATTATGCTCTGAAGGTACGCGGCAGTGATTTACATTTTAAAAATATCTAATTGTAACTTTTATAGTTTTCTGTTGTTGTTGTTGTTGTTTACGAGACACGTCAAACATTGTAATATATGATTTCGTCTCCTGCTTGTCAAAAATGAGCGATGCTAGTAAAAGTGTGGGTTATATTGATATGGGTAACAATAATTTTTTTTTTCACAAAAAACACACTCTTGTGTCAAATCGCTAAAATGCGCCGACTGGCATGCAATATGTTGAATCAGTTAACCCTCCAACGTTCATAAGTAAACTTTTATTTTGTTTTTGTTTTTCAAATTCATAGTTTATATTGTATTGTTTTCGCACACAAAAAAAAAGAGTAATAAAAACGAATTTTATCTAAAAGTATTTACAAAAAACACACTCTTGTGTCAAATTGCTAAAATGCGCCAACTGCCATGCAATATATTGAATCAATTTAACTCTCCAACGCTCATAAGTAAACTTTTATTCATTTATTGTTTAATTCATAGGTTATATTATATTGTTTTCACGAAAACAGAGTAATAAAAAACAAATTTTATCAAAAAGTACATGTATGAGTGACACAAAAATTCAACATCGCATCACAGCAACAAAAATGAATCAAACATCCGAAATCCTACAAATATCAATTCAACATTTACTAGTTAACTTTAACATGCAGGCAAAAAAAGGTTATTGCTGGTTTTTTTACATTTTTATCCCAAAACAGAAGACCCACTCAAGTCACCTGCTTGTTTGGAGGAAGTACAAAACTTTGGAAATTTATATATTAGAAACATATCAAAATATCCGGGAGATATGAGAATTTTTTCTATCAGATATATTATTTCTGTTGCCAGCATCCTTTTTTATAGGAATTTACGAAACGCACAACAATGAATGAGGTTTCATTCGAAAGGTTTTTGAAGCGGCTTCAGACATAGTAAACACACATTTCGTTAAAACATAATTTTTTAAATTAAAAATTGCTGTTCATTAAAATTTAAATCAGCATCGTTTTCATAAATGAAATGAAAGGTTTTCCTCAAATGAGTGTTGCCACAAAAATAAAACACCACATTGACATTATAAAAAATGATTATAAAAAATGATTATAAAAAATAAATAGTACAAAAAAGATAAAGTGTGATTTCTCCGCACGGATTTATATTATATTCATGGTTAAAAAGCAAAATTGAAATTGAAATGTTTGAAAAAAAAAAAGACACCATCAATCGATCGAAGTAGTGGTATTTTACGTATCGAAAACGTATAGAAAAAGGTATGCTTTGTTATACTAGATTAAATTGTATTTTAAATGCATTTAATTTATTTATTTTTGTTTCATGTTTTTCAAGAAGCGGATGACGTCCTCTTCCATAATGCAGTTAAAATATGATTGTTAATTTTTTCTCGCGCGTGCCTTTTGCTATCTTCTATCAGTTTCACTGTAACTTTGATGGAATAAATTATACGATATTCTGTCTTGACTAATGTTGTTTGCAGATATTTTTAGTCCCTAATTTTTCTTTAGAAGTTTAAATCTGCATCTAAAAAATATTAGACATTTGCTAAAATATATTAGACTGCAGTGCGAAATCCTCGCACGGGTCCATTGGTGATTATGTAAACTCTTCTAGATCTCAATAAAGGTGCCACGATACATATTTACTTAATCTCTGTGTCTAGAGTCCTTCAAAGACGTGACACCTGGAAGTGAGAATGGGCGTTGGCGGTACAATCATATGAAGTTGGGATATACGTTGATATTTTTTTAGAACTTATTTATTTGATTTCAAACTCTTATTCTGTTTTCATTTTGCAGGTGAGGGATGGTTCAGCCAATCTCCATTGTCTTCATCGCCATCTCCGGACAAAGGCGAGGAATATAACGATTACGAAGACCAGGAATATAACGATTCTCATGGCAACGTGATGGTGGAATTCGGCGAAAATGACGAAGATGATGACGACGAAGACGATCACTTACAGCAAGATGCAGAAGAGGACGAAAACAGCAAAAACGATTCAGAGTTCCTCTTTGTGACGCCAAAAGACACACGACTAATGTTAGAAGACGACGACAGTGATCAGTCAGGACCCATTAAGGTAAGATGCATATTCAATCCTTGGTGATTGTAGAATGGAGATTTAGGGACAGGACAAGACTGTTTCAGGCTCTAGGTAGAACATTCTTTTGGGAACCCCTTCCATGTATATCTGCTTATCCATGTATATACAAAAATGAACGTACTGTAACACATCTTTTTCCTCCACCACAATTATTTTTCATCTTTATTAAAATAACGATACTATACGAATTGACATTTTCATAAATAGATGAAAAAACGCCCAGGCCGGGAGTCGAACCCCAGACCTTTGGCTTAAATTGCCAACGCTCTGCCTACTGAGCTACCTGGACCGACAACCGCCCGATACATTTCTCTCAGACAAACTTTTTGACCTCTGGTTTATCACGTAGACAGCTCAACAGAACATACATGATACATCCACTATTGGAAATCTATTAAACGATGAATACGCAGTAAGACTTTATTATTTTTTAACTCAGTCAAACTGATTGGTAAAATTATCATACGAATTGACATTTTTTCGACTGAGTGAGAAAGTTTCATGCCGCTAATCGAACCCAAGACTTTTGCCTTAAATTATCCACGTGATGCCTACTGAGCTAACCGGACAGGCAACTGGCTGACACAATTCACTCAGACAACTCGGACACTTTATCACGCACTTGGATAGTCAATCCGTATGCTATATTTCCCAATCAGTTTGATTGAGTTAAGAATAATAAAGTATAAAGATAGTAGTTCAGAAAGCACATTTTTTAAACGAGTTTTAGCGCCACGGAGTTCTGTATGTATGATAGATTAAGCCTTACAGCAGATGATGATACTGAAGCCGTGCGGTAGCAACACCGCAACACCGCAACACCGCAAACTACACATGTATTCAAAGTCTCAGCTCAATCGGATAATTAAAAGTGATTTAAAATTGACTTGCAAGATTTGAACTAAACAGACATACAGTCCCTGGCCAAATTATTAGACGCAGTTGTTTTTATTATAATTTGTTAAATATCTGGAAAGCTACATGAGGAATTATCTTGAAACTTTAGGAGTGTAAACAACATGATCAACGTCATATATTTCCGAGAAGATTTTTTCTTGAAACCCCATATGAGGCCGTCAACAAATTGAAGAAAAACGAATACTTTTTTGATAACCCTGTAAAAACCAATATCACAAAAGCGTTGAAACGGTATCACACGCTTAGGAGGCTTATTGTAATAATCTGGGTTCATTTTTATGAAGATAGCATGTATACTCCAAGAGAAATTCAGGTATTTATAAAAACAGTCCCAAATTTTACTAAGTTTTTTGCTTATAATTTGCAGAGTTTTTAATATAAAAACAAGTTATTTTCAGAAAATATGACAAACAAAATTATACACAATACCCTGCAATCAGAATTAAAAAATAATAAAAATTGCATGAAAAATGAGCAGGTTTACTAAATATTTTTTCACTGCGCATGCGCGAATTCAATCAAAATATACTGTGCATAATATATTAGCTAAATATATAGACCAACTTTTATAAAAGTCTCAAAAACATAGCTTGAAAATTTTGATAGTGACCGTCGATAGAATAAGCTCGAAATTCGCTGTTTCCAAAAGGAAGCAAAAAGATGAGGGGTTGTATCCAAATATACTAGCTTTTGAAAGTTGACATAATAAGAATGAAGCGTCTCTCATTCTATATTTGATACAACCCCTCATCTTTTTGCTTCCTTTTGGAAACAGCGAATTTCGAGCTTATTCTATCGACGATCACTATCAGAATTTTCAAGCTATGTTTTTGAGACTTTCATAAAAGTTGGTCTATATATTTAGCTAATATATTATGCACAGTATATTTTGATTGAATTCGCGCATGAGCAGTGAAAAAATATTTAGTAAACCTGCTCATTTTTCATGCAATTTTTATTATTTTTTAATTCTGATTGCAGGGTATTGTGTATAATTTTGTTTGTCATATTTTCTGAAAATAACTTGTTTTTATATTAAAAACTGCAAATTATAAGCAAAAAACTTCGTAAAATTTGTGACCGTTTTTATAAAAACCTGAATTTCTCTTCGAGTATATATGCTATCTTCATAAAAATGAACCCAAATTATTACAATAAGCCTCCTAAGCGTGTGATACCGTTTCAACGCTTTTGTGATATTAGTTTTTACAGGGTTATCCAAAAGATATTCGTTTTTCTTCAGTTTGTTGACGGCCCCTTATGGGGTTTCAAGAAAAAATCTTCTCGGAAATATATGACGTTTATCATGTTGTTTACACTCCTAAAGTTTCAAGATAATTCCTCATGTATCTTTCCAGATATTTAACAAATTATAATAAAAACAACTGCGTCTAATAATTTGGCCAGGGACTGTACATACACTGCAAGTTATAACTTAATGGTTTCCAAACTTTTTCAGGAGTTTTCTAAAATTTCCAATATTTTAGGAATAGCACTTTGATTAAAATAATGCTTATTGCTTAATAATGCTTAATACTGTGTTAAAAATCAATATAAAATTTGTAAACAAGATGGCGCTTATTTTCAAATAACAATAGGTTAAATCTTGTGACAAGCATGTGACACATGTCCAATAAACTCGTGCTTTCAAATAAAACAGAATATTCACGACGTGCTTTCGAACTTACAGGAAAATAGTGCAGCCTTTGAAACTCCCTCAAATCATCTGCCTTCTTTATGGTCGCAGTTTATCGAAACCTCGGATTTTTTAGACAAAACTTGTACGGATCTCGACAAAAGAAACACTCAGCTACCAGTATACGTGGTCATGTTAAATTGCGAGTTAACCTGAAAAATTAATTTTGTCCACCTAGATCAGCAAAACGCCCCACTGTGTAGTGATCAAGGTTCCGGAACAATTTCTTAGAAGTAGATAGAAGAATTGCAACAATATCAGAAGTGATTTTCCCCACATTTAAATTTACGTGCCAACGTCAAAAAACTGACTCTTCGGATAGCGTGTGTGACATCCAACATCTCGTCCTGAAAATTCTCAATTATTCATGCTTAATATTAACGCATTCTTACTGATGTACTACTACAAGGTCGAACTGTATCACAATGAACAGACGTACGTTTCGTGAGTAACTTGGACTCACATCATCAGTGTCAGTAAAAACAAAAATTATATCCCCCAAAGACATGAAACAGAGTCGAAAAACCCAAATGACAGACAACAACACACCGAAATCTCATCACGTACCAGCAACTAATAAGATTAAGCCGGAAGTGATGCACTATGACACAGTAAATCAACCCAGAAAGATGAGATGTAAGATATGCTCGAAAAATCGTTGACCAGGCAGTTACCAAATTTATGAATATAAACTGCTTCAAAAAAGTCTAAATCTAAAGGAGTATTGCATTTCTTAATAATAGTGGCTGGATCAAAACTGAAATTATGCCTCTCTCTCCAACAAGGACAAGCAATAGAGGATTTTTGTAATTCCCTTTTCTTAACATAGTTTCTGTGTTCATTGATTCTGAAACGGAGTTGTCGTTTAATCTGTCATATATAGGATAAACCACATTGTCATTGGATATTGTAAATGCCCCAAAAGTTTTGATGTGGAATTCTATCCTTTAACGGTCAAAAACCGTTTTTCAAGGAAAAATCGGCTATTACTGAACACTAAATAAATTTCTAATTTCCATCTTTATATCCGGATGATATTGTGACATCTTTGATACGACCCTTGTTCATCATATGAACAATACCTGTTGTTTGAAACATGTTTACTAATTTCTTCTTTCTTTTTTTCCCATTACAGGTCAGACATACTGGACGTAGTTCGTACCCCCGACTGTCAGA
This sequence comes from Maratus michaelseni, assembly GCA_963931845.1. Taxonomy (NCBI): domain Eukaryota; kingdom Metazoa; phylum Arthropoda; class Arachnida; order Araneae; family Salticidae; genus Maratus; species Maratus michaelseni. The sequence continues at coordinate 40,866,423 of OZ007596.1, forward strand.
CGGAAATGATAATTCTCTCGATTCGTCCGACGAAGATGACAAAGACGACAGCGGTCATCCATATGAGTTTACAATTGACGAAGATGAAAAGAACGATAATGATGACGAAGATAATGATGATGACGATAATGATAATGCTGAAGATGGTGATTCTCATAAAGGAGATGACAGCATTGAAGCGTTGCCTCGTCCAGAAGCTCGCGAGGATGATGATGATGATGATGAAGACGATTTAGTTTCAGAAGGAGATGATGACAGCGATATGTTTGATAATCCAGAAGAAGAAGCAGCTGAAGTCATATATGGGGATCACGTGTTCCTTTACTAAGAATTTCAGTGTGCATGTTGTGTGACTATTTATTTTGCCGCCATTGGTTGAGAAAAAATCAGAAATGCATTCAGATTCGAGTAAAGTTTTGTAATCTTCTAAAAAAGAAACAGAAGAAATATTCGAAATATTTTCATTTCGTACTAGAAAGATTTGAAGACATTTCTACATTGTAAAAATTGCAAAAAAAAATAGAAGTCCTTATATGTCAGAAAAGTTTCCGAAAATTGAATGTAGCCTCATCGTTATTCTCGATTCACGAAACCTTACCAGTGTGTTCAGAAATTATTTGGAGAAATACCAATAAAATAATCAGAAAACAATACATTTATGAATACGATAAGAAGGCTTCTTTGCTGCCTGTAAATGTTTGAAAAGAAATTTCCGTTAATTTTTAAAAGCTGTTCGGTTCTAAAGTTTTTGATTGTTTCTTCTCCTGCAGTGTTTTGAACATAAAGAAAAGGGGTAGCTAGAATTTACACTAGGTTAACCTGAATTATGGATAACTACGTGGTTACATTGAATTTTCGTAAACGTTTTTTCTATATAAAAATACATTACTGTAATTTTATTTTACAACGTAAATTTTGTCACCCAGCAAAATTCAAGTGTCAGCTAAACCAAGGTGATCATATTTGGCCGATGATTTAAGTTTGCTAGGTAACTTGGCTATTTTCAATTCACTCACCAGCTGCGCTAGAACCACATCATCGAAGTCAAGTGATTAATGTATAATTAAAATTTATTCTCTCGTTTAAAGGATCTGGTCATTTTTGTGCTATTATTGTTGAAAATATTATGTCTTTCATCAAATGAAGCGGATAACAGATTATTGTTTTGCTTTCACGTGCGTCAGAAGTAATTACATATTGTTGTAATAAAGCTGATAAGCAATTTACTGCTTTATTTTTCATTGGAAGTACATAAATATTATTGTGATCATGCTTTATACATGTGTTTTGCATTATAGATGTAACAATATCAGTGTACGTTATAGCAGGGTTGTCCAACGTTTCGGTAGGCAAGTCATTTGGTGTACAAAACCTCACTATGATAGTGATAGCCGTAAGTCAACATCCCACATGATGCAGGAACTCCATGTAAAAATAAAGTTCCGAAAAACGTAAATCAGAATAAATTTAGCATTATAAGGGGTTTTTTGCCCTTACTTTTTTGAGGAGAAGGGGGCAATTGAAAAAAAAAATTCTGGTGGAAAGAGCTTGTAACCTTAATTCTTCTTGTAATAATAATAAAAAAAAATAACTTGCGCTCAGTAATGATTTTAAAGAAAAGCATACTTAAAAACAAATCATTATTATTTTTTTAAACTGATAACAGATTAGCATCCGTCAGACCGAAATGTCGGAGCATTGAATCGTATAAACCAATACGTATACAATATTAAAAAATATACTTTTTATTCTTATGTTTACTGTTTAATAGTCTGAACCTAAGTTTGCAATAACAGCTCTTCATTTTTAAGCATTTATTCAAACGTCAGTTGTCTTTGGTAATACTGAAATGCTAATGCCTCCATTCCTTGTGGAAGTCAGTTTCTTCTATGAGAATATCCTGTAAACGACGAACTCTACTAAAAGTGACGTAATTTTCTTCAAGTGACAACGCTTTTGCACTAATGTCTGCAGCAGGTCACTACACTGCAAAAAATAACTGTTGATTTTACAGTATAAAACTGGCACCCAGCTGCCGGTATTATACCGTAAAATTAACAGTATTAAACAGTAAAAAAAGCAGTAATACGCTGCCGCGCAAGCAGTAATACGCTACCGCGCATGCGCGGTAGCGTATTACTGCTTGCGCGGCAGCGTATTACTGCTTTTTTTACTGTTTAATACTGTTAATTTTACGGTATAATACCGGCAGCTGGGTGCCAGTTTTATACTGTAAAATCAACAGTTATTTTTTGCAGTGTAAACACTGGGATTTGTGTTTAGTGACAGCGTATGCAACTGTTCAAGGCAACTGAGTTCGTGAGCACTAGACATTTTTTGCCAAGGTTTTTAAATAGGTGTGATGTAGGAAAAATCTAAGTTAGAAATGACATAGTGGCGTGCAAAGTACCCACGTCTGTCGTGTTGGACAGCCCTGCTCTATAGACAAAATATCAGAAAATATTACGCATATATCTCGTTTGAGAACGATTATATCTCAAAATTTGTTAATTTTCTTCAAAAACAAAATTTAAAGAATAAATGGATTTTTATTATGGTTTTTCAGAATATCAAACAACTGAAGTTGTTACGCATTTTATTGAGGAGAAGTTTTTTCTTTTAAGCAATATTTAAAATTAACAAAAATAAATAATATTTACAATCAACATTTTTGATAACAAAGAAATTACAATTTTTTTAACATATTAATGCTTATAAACATTAATATTACAATCTACAGAAAATAATACAATTATTTTCAAATACATTAGAAAATATTTCCATCGGTATACAATGAATCTACACGTATAAATTTATTATAAAACTGTTTCATAAGAATTTTTTCAAATATTTTCGCTTTAGCTTTTAAGTAATATTGTTAATCTGATCATGCTTATTTAAGCAAATTTGAATTTGAAATTAAAAAGGTTATTTTTATTGCAAATGCGCACAAGTGTTCTTTTTTTTTTTCATATTAGTGTCAGGTTTGCTTTCTAAAATGATATTTTATGTTTCGTTGTTCAGTTTTCAAATATTGTTGCTTTACGTTACTTCTTCTATCACTTATGTACATTAATATGTTTCTAGTTATATAAATTTCGATTCTTTTAATAGAAATAATAAATACTATAAATAAAAAATTTTAAACAACTAATATTGCTTAAAAATATTTTTTAATTAGAATACGATGGCATGTGTGTTGTTGTTTTTTCTTTATGTCAAATTTAAATAATAAAATTGGTTTAAGTTGAATAAATTGAAAACACTCTATATGCTATTGCTATATCGTAAAAAAAATATTTTTATTTTGTTACAGTACTTTGTTGAGAATAATGCATTTAGCCAGGAAATATGAAGAAAACAGTGAAACATGGTTTTACTTACACGTTGTAACCTAATTAAAATATATGACATTTTTCTTTTAAAATATTTAGATTTTGTAAATCAATTTTTTGCATATATATTTTCAAATCTTTTACAACATTAATTATTTTTATTTACAAAAATATGAATGATTGAAAATTTCGTTTTCTGAGTTAGATGCCTTTTTTTCTTTCAGTCAGATGCATTCATAGAAAGCACATTTGCTATCTCTTTCCACAATGTTATAGATTCGATGATTAAGAAATTTTTATCTAAACAATTCACAAGTATAAAATTTGCTTATATGCTAAATGGCAGAAGTTTTTGTAGGAAAAAACTACGCACTTTTTACGTTAGAGACGAGTTTATACGAGAACTACTAATTACATTTTAAGACATTTACATTCGTGTAAAATTTATACATTATTCAATAGCTTTTGTGTTCAGCATTTATTAAAAATAGTTGTTTTTTGCTTATTAGGTTTGGATGTTGGACTAAAGAGAAACTTTGCATTTAGAAAAAAAGGCATTTAAAGAAATGTGAAATAAAACAAATCATATCGTTATGATACAAAAAAATATATCATCATTGTACATATCTTTTTGTCAATAAATGTTTTGTTTTATAGCCAAACGTTTCCTGCACTTTTTTGTGTTTGTGTGAATGATTTAAAAGATACGTACTCGCAGGACCTGATTATCTAAAATGCACGTGAAGCACATGCTTCCCCTCCAAAATTTAAAAGGGACCCCAAAATGACTGTGAAGAGGGCTATAATTCCCATTTTCATTTTTTTTTATATTGTATTTTTAATTATTTTGGAAAAGAAAGTTTGCTTAATTCTAGAGGAAATCCACGCACTACTTCACGAAACTTATTTAACAGGGAAATAGGGATGTCATCAATAGGATGCTAATTAATCCTGTAACATCCTGATATGTTTGTTAGCAACTACCCGGGAAATTGAGCATATAGCTATATGTACTAAATATATCTCAAGTATATACAGGGAACATAAAAAAGCTGTTTAATGAAATATGTGTGACCTTGGCTAAGGTACTCTCGGGGATAATATTAGTAACATTGTTGAGTTTTCATGAATGAAGAATTAAAAAAAACTTTTGCCAAATAAAAGGAGCCCCCAAAATGATACCGTGCTTTCCCTAGATTCAGACGTTAATCGGGCTCTGTGTACATGTACTTATTGAAATGAAAATATTATATTCTATTCTTGAACATGATTCACCTGCATTAAATAAAATTGAAGATACGAGTAGAGGAAAATATTTTGCCGCTTTTTCTCAAAAATAGTTTTGCTTTACGAATGAAGATTTTTTGAGGCAATCTATCATGTGATAACGCTAAAATACTGTGATCCTAACTAGTTATGAAGATATGATAAGGGATGAACAGGTTCAATTGGTTCAAAAATAGTATGTATTTTATAGATGAAGTTGTTTTGAGGTAATCCGTCATATGATAAGGCTTATTAAAATTCTAATTAATCTTGAAAATATGATAGGGGATTAAAAGATTCAAGTGCTTCAAAAATAGTTTTATTTTATGGAGGTGTTTTGAGATATTATATCATATGATAAAGCTAAAATATTAAAATTCTAATTAATCTTGAAAATATGATAAGCCATGAACAGGTTCAATTGCTTCAGAAACAGTTTATTTTTATGACTGAATTTGTTTTGAGGTAATCTGCCATATGATAAAGCTAAAATATTAGAATTCTAATTAATCTTGAAAATATGATAAGGTATGAACAACTCCAATTGCTTGAAAACTAGTAATTATTTTATGGATGAAGATGTTTTGAGGTAATCTACCATACAATAAAGCTAAAATACTAAATATGTAATTCGTCTTGAAGGTATGATAACGGATGATCATGTTTAATAGCTTTAAATTAACGTTAAAAAGTCCTTCTTAGCTAGTTTAGTATCTATTTTAAACATTGGGCCACCAACAATAAAAATGAAAAGAATAAATTTACAGTAAAAAGTATTTCATCTCAAATTTTCTCGAAATTTAATTTTTGTTAGATAAAAGCTTCTTCCACTCTTATCTTCAGTACTTAACGAGACTTTTTTTTTTTTCAATATTCAACGAACCAATTATTCAGAAATGAAAATCTTCCGCGAATTTCTGCTTCTTGGTATTTTTTAAACCTCTTTTTTTTCTGACCCCCCCTTTTTTTTTTTTTTTTTTGACAATTTTTACTAGTAAAATGAGAAGGCAGAAAAGTGTTATGTGTTCTACACCCTACTGATTTTGATGTGATACTCCGGTTTTACGGCTCTCTCTTAATTGTTTTGTTACTTTTAAAGAAATTACAAAATATCTACAAAAAAACTCTATTGGCTAATGTAACTTTAATAACAATTATTATTTTGAGCTACAGTTATTTTATTACTACAGTGGAACCCCGATTTTACGTAACCCGTTTCGTACGTTATCCCGCTTCCTACGTTATTTTTCGTCGATCCCAGAAAATTCCTATTCCGATAATGGTGAAAGTACCTCGATTCTACGTTATTTACTCTTAACGTTTCCCGCTTGGTACGTCATTTTAGGCAAAGTACCTCAGGAATTTTTTTCTTTTTTCACTCATGGAAAATTTTTCAAAAGAACAAAAATGATTTCCACTTGGTCAACTGGTTGTTTGTTATCAAAAACAGTTCTTCCCCTCCCCGTTAATACTCCCGTGAGAAAGTAACGATGAACTATTACTTGTCAAAAGTAGGATGTCTAAAAGAAAATGTTTCTCTGTAGCCGAAAAGGCAGAAATTATCGAAAAATGCAAAGTTTCTAAATAAACTAAAGTGTATCTCGTAAAATCGTTCGGTATCGCTTGTTCTACGTTACAAACCATCCTAAAACAAGAGGTCTCTGTGGAATTAAAATCTGAAAAACTGGGAAATTTGTCAAAGAAAAGAAAAACATTGAAAATCTCTCTTTTTGAGAAACTGGGACAGATTTTGTGCGACTAGTTTAAACAAGCCCATTCAGCCAAGATTCCAATCAATGGCTCAATTTTGTAAGGAAAAGTTCTTGAAATTTCTTCTCGACTTAAAATGCAGAATTTCATGTAATCCAACGGTTGGATCGACCGATTCAAGAAGAGGTATAATTTGTCTAACAAGTTTATTTGTGGTGAGGCAGATGGAGTAAATACTGCGGTCGTTGAGGAATGGAGGGGGGAAACTTCGCCTTCTATTGTGAGTAATTACTCAAAAAAGAAATCTTTAACGCAGATGTGACCGGATTGTTTTTTAATCTCTTCCCTGATAGAACATACACCGTGAAAGGAGAAACGTGTCACAGTCGGTAGCTATCAAAAGTGCGATTAACAGTTTTGTTATTTACGAATGCAGACGGAACTGAAAATCTAACACCCTTTGTGATTGGTAAATTCAAGAAGCCCCGATGCTTCAAAAACGTTAAAAGTTTGCCGACAGATTTCGATGCCAACCACAATCCTTGGATGACTCTAAATGGTTTTGTGAAGATTTTGTAAGAAAATTGAATATACAAATGAGCTTACAAAAGCGATTTTATTCGTAGACTAGTGCACTCATGTTAATCTGAATTTAAATAATGTGCGTATGGAATTTTTCCCACTCAACTGTACCAGTTTACTTCAGCCATGTGACTTGGGAATAAACAGATCCTCCAAAATGCATTATAGAAAGCAATTGGTAAGAAAAGGCCTTTTTTCACTTGATTCTGGTGAGCTTCACGATGCTTGGAAAACAAAGCTAAATGTGCCGGATGCTCTTCATTTCATCTCATCGGTGTGGAATTGAGTAGATGAAAAATGCATGTCAAATGCTTTTCTGAAGGGAGAATTTTCAAAATCCGAAATTAACGGTAAAGTGCCGCTGGGAAGAGCTCTCTATGGAAGACCACATGAAAGAGGATGAATTTATACTTGCAGACATCAATGTTGATGAGTAGTACATTGATTGCGATAAGGATGTTATCGCTACCACAGACATTCAGACTATTTCCGATTTGATTTCGCAATACTGAAATGAGGATGATATTGATGAAGCTCCAGAAGACATCGTGGCCTCATCGGCAGAGGCCATTGCAAGTGAAAATATTTTAAAGAAATTTTAACTGGATATGAATATTAAGAAAATTTTTTTTGAAAAACTGGCATGTATTGAAAATAGAGTACATGTGAAATTACACTTAAAAAGAAAACGCAATAAAGAATAACATAATTTTTTAAATACTAATATGGTATTGTTAAGTTTATTTTTGTATAATTTGTTTTCTTGAAGTGTTTTTCTCTATTTGACCCCGATTTTACGTTTTCCCGTTTCGTACGTTTTTTTCTGCTGGTCCCATGAAAAACGTAAAATCGGGGTTCCACTGTATTTCTATTAATTTTACCTTTCCAAACGAATGAAAAATTAAACCTAGTTCATGTAAGTAAATAGAGAAATGCAATTACGATAAATAATCTTGCTAAAGAAATCATTTGAGGCTTTGAACTTTATAATTACAGAAAGAAAACTCAGAAAAACAACAACACTATGGCACAAAGATAAATATATAGTTTTATCGATGAAAATTAAACATAACGTCATTTCCGCTGGCCTAAAATTTTCATACATATTTCTTCTATACAGGACAACTTTTCATATTAAGTTGGTACCATTTCAACGATATTTTAATTCGCAATAGGTTATTACTAATATATTTCTAAAATTTACGTCTTTTTATCGGCAAGAACTCATTCTATCCCATAGACATCTTTTCTAGAACAGAGCGAATAAAATGTCGAGAAGTTTACTCCATTTAGGCACATTCGTAGTAAAATATTCAATTTTATCAATGAAAACGATCGTTTCGTTTTAAATATCATGTCCTTTTAAAACTCGGATCAAACATTTTCGAGATTAGAATCACAAATTCAGAATCACCGGAATGAAAAAATATTAGAACCTCGCAACTGTTTTGAAATGTTATATCTTTAAGAATTCAAAATCCGTGTTCTCTTTTAAATATGGCTTCATTCTCTATTCAAATTAAAAACCAAAAAAATTAAAATGACAAAATGACATCACTAAAAATACAGTAATCTCCATTATTTCTTTTCTCTCTGCAAAAACGGAAGTAATCCGATTGGCACCATTTTGAAGAAATTTCACAATTTTTTTTAAAATTAAATGTAACAAGAATGAAATATCATGCGTTAAGCATAGATTATAAAACACTTTCCAACACATTGAGAATACTGTAACAAAACTTCATATATTAATAAGATAAGAGATATCTAAGTAAACAATTTGGAAAACTTATAACATACTTGAAAACACAATCCAGTAATTACCATTAATAATCGGAAACACATCCGAAATTTTTGTTCAGCCCTGTATATATCATCAAAAGATTTGTGTGCATAGTATGCTAAAACTGTTCAGTTACGAAGCGCATAAAACAATTGAAAATCCCCATTCGGCAATTTCCGTCAATGATCAGCAATGTACTCGAGATCTTTTGTGCAGCCCTGTATAGGATCTATAGAATTTATATATACCAAGCAATATAAAAATAAATTATTTACATTTAAAAAGGCGTGCTACAACTAAAAACGCACTTACAGCAATTATTGTTCATAGTCAGCACTGTACACAAATTGTTTTGCGTCCCCCTGTAAATGAACGATAAATGTTTTGTACGCCATAATCTATAGTACGCATCTTGTAATGCAGTGATATATATCAAATTCAATCTGTTTGAAATAGAGTAGCATCTTATAATACACCGCAAACGATTTTTCCCCATAGACCTGTAAAAGAATAATTTTGAGTGGCCCTGTAAATGAACTATAAATGCTACATACTACATTTTCAATATCGAGCATGCCATAGTAAATCTGAATAAAATATATCAATTGCATGGCAATCCGAGTATGTTTACGCGAGTTGGAGCACGGACAGACAGACAAACAGAATTCATAAACACTTTTCAACTTCGTTGGAAAGTTTAAAAAATGGAAACGTTTTAAAAAATAGATAGTTCATCTACAAATGAACAGCTTTCAATTAAAAATATAATATGTTAAATTGGTTCAGTAGAAAGCGCAGAACAGATGTCAAAATAAACCGGCTCGTAAATTTAATATCCATAATTTAGCATTTACAATTATCCCAATGCGTGATTTTCTTTTCGCGGAATGTTAAAATTAAAAAATCGTCTGACTTCCCATTGAAAAGCATTATGACTTAAAATAAAGTGTTCTATATTTTTTGAACAAATGAACCAAATTTAACCAAAAACTATACAGCTAATTCCGGGTACCTTGCCAACATACCCGCCAAAAATCAACCTAATCGGACCCTTTTTGCGGCAGTTATCACGGAACAGACAGACAGGCAGACAAACAAACAAACAGACAGAAACCTAAAACTTTTCGGGTCTCAACAGTAAGCCTTCACTGACGTTTCGGCAATTAGGGAAAAATCGGGTAGCCGCGGACATTTCAATTTCTAAGAAATTCAAATTGTTGCGTAAATAAAGAGTTATTGTAAATGAACGTCCTCTTGAGTGGAAACAAATACAGTTTAATTGCGACGTGGGCGCCGAGTAAGTTAGTCGTGAGTGGGTGTTTTGTTTTCGTCAATAAATTTTCGAAAAAACAAGACAGAATGCATCCTATGCGGAGAAACATTTGAAGAAGACTGGATTCAGTGCCAGGAATGCAAAGACCGGGCCCATGAAGATTGTGTTTATATAGATGCATCGGATTTTTATAATAATTGTGATGTTTGTAAGGCAAAAAACGGTTGGGACACCATTGATTAATATGTCCGGGACTACCCGCCGTTTCCAGTGACGTAAAAAAAATAAGGCCAAACTATTTTCAGCATATTTCGTTAAATAATTCGATATAATTAGCAATGTTTAATTAAAATCATTAAAGAAATTCGTAATTTTATTTAAAGTATAAAATGAAGACAGAAATTTCATTCATTTGTTTTTTACTTGCAATTTATCCCAGTGTCCGGGGCTACCCGATCTTCCCCTAACTATAAAAGCCGTTTTTGTAGACAGCTTTGGGCTGGATTTAAGTCTTGACACTCACAAATGGCATGGCAATGGCGAGCTTCTGCACCCAGAAAAAGGAATTGATTAAAACAACAAAACATGTTTTGTTGAGTACATTTTGGTTGTTTTAGCAAAATTTTTAATTGAAGCAAAAAAATTGGTTTTGTTGCTTGGACAAAAAAATTATGTTTAACACTCTTCAAAAATTCTAACAAAATGTCATCAATTTTACTTGATTTAACAAAATCTGTTTTTTTAATTTTACAATAATTTTGTAATTCCAGCAAAATTTTGTTGTTTTTGCAAAATTTAAATTGTTGTATTGTAGCCATAACTCTCTCACGTAACTCGATTTATTTGACTTATATAGCTATATAATTAAAGGATTAACATAATTTTTGGATGATTTATACTTTGTTTTCCTTGGGACGGACCAAGGTAGTTTAAAAAATCCCCCTGTCCCATTTATTACTTTCTTCTATCTTTACAAGAAGAAAGTATTGGAATCATGAAAATTTTCGACTTCCGGTTTCGGACGGATTTTAGAAGGCCCTGAACACGATTTGACTGTTTTTAGAAAATGACTGTCAATGACTCTGCCTGTCTCTATGTGACAAAAAATTTGTGAGCGCTCTATCCCAAGAACTAATGCACGGAATTTTATAAAACTTTATATTCAATTACTTCCTGATATAAATTGTTGCTGATTAGTTTTTGTTGTAAATCGCGCAACAGGTGGCGCTGGTATGTTGCATTTTTTGCGATTTCTGCAGTAGCTTAATCTCATTTTCAGCAGTGAATTACGTCTGTAATCTTTGAACGTAACTAGGTTTATTTGACTTATATAGCTATATAATTAAAGGATTAACATAATTTTTGGATAATTAAAACTTGTTTTCATTGGGACGGACCAAGATAGTTTTAAAAATCCCCCTGTCCCATTTATTACTTTCTTCTATCTTTACGAAGAAAGTACTCTGGTACGTAAGTACTCTCGTACTGGAAGAAAGTACACTGGTAAAATATAACAGTGAATTTTTATCCTGCTTTTTCCAAGCGTATTTTACTGCTGAAAATGAATTAAAAATTAACTATGTGTTGCCGTATGCTGGGCTTTGTATTGTCGTCTCATGTTTGCCGCAGAAATTTGTGTGCTCCTGATGACATTTCTACGTTGTGCTGCGGTTGCAGCGGTTCCGACATACATAAGAGTGAGAGCGTGTTCAGCTTACACGACCACAACGACCATGGTCGAAGGAGACTGGAAAATGGAGTTGGTCTTTAAACATACAGTTACAGTGAACTTGAGAATCAAATGTTCAAATCACGCATTTGCCTACTTATATTAATATTTTGTTGCATGTTAGTTGTGTACTTGGTGGGTGAATGGTTAAAGCATTGACTTTCTATCTAGATAGTGTGAGTTCGAATCCCACGCTTTCTTCAAGTTTTTTTTTCTGCTTTTTCATTTAAAAATGTTTTGTCAGTTGCTATATATTTTTCATGCTAAATGGTAAATTTTGACATTAATAACAGTTCCAGATTAATATTTATTATTAAAATAAAATACTTATTTAAATATTGTATTTCAGATATTTTTTTTTAAGTGTTTATTGGTTACTTTATGTTTTTCATGATAAATGGAATATTTTTAATAAAAGTAAATTTTGATATTAATAACAATTACAGATTTATTTCTATTGTTATTATAAAATACTCATTTAATACGATAAATGGGCAATCTCCCGATTAAAATGTTCTTTTACAGCGCTTTATAATATTTAAATTTTTATTCCAATTCGTTAATATTTTTTTTAGCAAATAAGAATTGTACAAAAATATCTGTGCGCATACGATGGGTGTGTGTTTTTTATGGAGTACCTGATTGGTTTATTATTACTAAAACTAAAATGCAAAGCATATTTTACAATATAAAATTCAATGTGTAAAATACTATAAAAATAAAATTATACGTATAACGTTAAATTTTTTAAAAATCAAATTAAAAAATTAATTTTGATAATTAAATATTTAAGTTTCAAACAATTTGTTACCGAAATAAATGTTTTAATAAGAATATTAGAAACTCTTTTTATCAAATTTTAACAAATATTTTAATTTACTAATACAAACGAAAGTCATAACATGTTGATATCACAGTTTTGTTATATTAACAGTATTCCATTTTAATGAAAATATAAAGCAACTGATGAAGCCCTTTTATATATTAATAAAAATTGAAAAGAAAAATATAAAATAAAAGAAGAGGCTTATGATCCAGGTTCATTTGTTTAGTACGACAAAACATCGTAAGTGTATGTAATATTTTTTTATTTAATTTTTATTTTTGAGTGCTTGTGTCTAATTATTTTAAGGCTTTCTGTGTTACACCTGTTGGGAGACGACTTTCATATACGATCCTTAATTATTTTAATATGTGTATTTCCAAATAAAAACGACTGACATCTCTAAATCAGTTTTAACTTTTCAGATAAATTATTTGCATAGAACAAACTTAACAAACTTTTTAAAGTTGTTGTTGTGTATGACCCTATTGGCCCGGTGAGCAGCTTTCTATTACTGTATAGCTGTCCTAATCCACTTATGATACAACCCACAGCGACGACATATTACAAAATAAAGTTCCAAACTTCCAAACAAAAACTAAAACTTTAGAATGCTGCCAAATTTGAAAAGCAAAATTACATAAAATTATGAATTAGATAAATATAATACAACGAGCTACACATAATATGATGACCGTATAAAAACTATAAATTATGCTACAGCAGACCCACTGAGTTATATAGAATTATATTAGAGCTCAGTGGTTAGGCCAAAAGCTGACACAAATCGGTGATCGAACATCTGACCTGTCATCAACTTATATGTCACTAAAACTGATATATTAATCGTACTCCGCTATTGTTATATTTTATATACTGTTTCGTTAAGAAATACGAAAGTTTAAAAAATCAGTTATAAAGTTGAAAATTGTTAGATTTCCGATCAAACTGTTAAAGGTGTTCAATCAACCTTCCAAACGAAAAGCCCAATCACGTGATCAAATCGACCACAAAATTTTTGGGGTCAAGAGAGCGAAGTTTGCGCAGGCGCATCGGGCTCAATCAGATCACGTGATGCTTTGTTGTGTCACGTGATGTTTTGTGTTCATGCTTCCTATTATGATATTCCTATTACAAGAGCCACTGTTTTGGAAGGATAAGGGCTTATAGTCGCTGGCTTCACTTATTATAAGGTACAGAAACAGAATATAATTCAATTATGGCTTATTTCCATGCTTCTAAGGTGACTAACTCCATGTATATTTTCTCCTTCGACCATGGTCGTTGTGGTCGTGTAAGCTGAACACGCTCTGAGAAATGCTGATCTTCGATATCGTTCCTTGTAGCTCCGTGGTAGAGCCTCAGAACGCTGTTCTGAGGACCCGGGATCGACTCCCGGCTTGGGCAATTTTCACTCTCTCGGTTTTCGCGTGAAAAAAAGCAGGGTAAAAATTCACTTGTTATTATTCAAGGTTTACAGGCGTAATTCACTGCTAAAAAGGATTAAAAAATAATTAAAATTGCATGTTTAGATTGGTTTATTTAACCCATTCGGGACCATGGTATCATATATATGCAACCTCAAAAAGAGCATACAGAATTTGTTTTAGGCACCAGTAAAAAATATAAGTAATATCTGCTTTCTCATACTAGAGCATTTTTGTGATAGTTTAAGTAAAGGTAGCTTTTAAAAAAAAAAGTGGTGCCAAACGAATAAAATTTGTGTAAAAGCCGCCGATCCCGAAGGGGTTAACAAAAGGTTTTGTAGTATAAACAAAACAAGTTCGTAATGTAACATGTTTAATTATTTAAACAAACAAAATATATTTTGTTGAAAAAAGAAAATAGATTGTTAAAATAACACATAGCATATATCTATGTAACAAAAATAATTTTGTTCATTCAAGTAAAATTGAACCATTTTACTTGAATTAACAAAATATTTTGTTGCTGACGATACAATTTTTTTTTTTTTTTTTTTTTTTTGGAATTGCAAAAAAAATCAACAATATATTTTTTAGGTAGATTTCGTAAGAAATACTACCTATTACATTCTCACCTAAGTTGGAAATTTTGAAAAATTTTTGCAGATCTACGCCGATCATGACTCCCAGAACCCAAAACCACCCCCAGTTCAAAAGTTTATCTATCTATCTATCTATCTATCTATCTATCTATGTCACTTTTTTCTGACCATGATAACTGGAAAAATTCTGCATTAATCTTTTACAAACTGATACATAAAATCAAGGGGCATAAAATCTCGGTCAAGTTCGTTAATGGGCAAAATCGAACCAAGGGGGGGAGGGTGGGGGGGCTTTTTGTGAAAACAGAAAAAACCCCATAATTTTTTAATTATTATACGTATCGAATCCATTTAAAGTTATTAATACTTCTAGGAGAAGGGCCGAAAATTTATGTATGACAGATTTTTGATATAATTAAAAATGGCTCCAAGGGGGGGGAAAAAGGGGGGTTTTAGAAGAAAAAAAATCATAGCTTCGTCAATTCACAAGATATCAAATCCGCGTAAATTTATTATTAATCCTCTTAATATTCTCTAAAACTTTTATATTGACAAGTTTTTTATAGGACCAACCGTTATAGCAAAAAAAAAAAATTTAAAACAAAAAAAATCCCTGCCGGCTCCGCCTGCAAACAAGTTATTTTTCGAAGTAGGCGGTTCCAACTCCCGCATCTTTTCGAAACTGATACATAAAATCAAGGGGCATAAAATCTCAGTCAAGTTCGTTAATGGGCAAAATCGAACCAAGGGGGGGGGGGGATGGGGGGGCTTTTTGTGAAAACAGAAAAAAAACAATTTCTTAATTATGATACGTATCGAATCCGTTTGACGTTATTATTACTTCTAGGCGAAGGGCCGAAAATTTATGTATGACAGATTTTTGATATAATTAAAAATTGCCTTAAGCGGGGAAAGGGGCGGTTTAGAAGAAAAAAATTCATAACTTCATCAATTCCCAAGGTTTCAAATCCGCTTGAATTTATTATAAATCCTCTTAATATTATCTAAAACTTTTATACTGACAAGTTTTTTATAGGACCAACCGTTATAGCAAAAAAAATTAAAAACAAAAAAACCCTGCCGGCTCCGCCTGCAAACAAGTTATTTTTCGAAGTAGGCGGTTCAAACTGCCGCATCATCGTAAAAAAGGTCATTTCTTCCGCAATTCCGGACAAACAGGCGCCCCACGGTCTGCGTCTTCGAAATCTACCTGTGCCTGTTGGCCGAGCCGTCAGGGATTTTTGTTGATTCAAACAAAATTTCCATTGACCCATATTTAAACGAAAAGTTTTGTTGGATCAAACAAAATTTTTGTTGATTCGACAAAACTTTTTTCTGAGTGTGGCTAGATTTTATTCATGATGATCGTTAATGCCGTAGTTGTGACTAGCTTTCATACATAATAGCCATTCAAAGAATAAATGTGGCCAGTTTTAGGCTATCTTTCATTTATAGATAATCCGTTAGTGAGATTGAGAGCATCTTCATGTATTTACATCCAAATGTTAGGCGGCCTCATTGTGGCTAGCGTGACATTACTTGATGGATCCGTTGCGGCCAATGATAGGGGGCCCCTATCAAGCAATTTAGTGAACCAAGGCCGTCAGTAGCCCACAACTTCTGTGTTTGTTGGGATACATATATATGTTCATACATGCGCAGTACGCCATACATACATATACGTACACATAACAAGTTAAAGCGAAGAGCATCATGCTGTAGGAAAACAAAAAGTTAAAACAAAATGTTAAAAAGGAGGAAAATGAAACGGATTTTGTAAAATAGGTTCATTTTGAGATTCGATCCAGGAGAACTGGCCGATGCAGAAAATATTTAAACCAATGTTTTAAGTTGATGGATTTTTGACGTGAAAATGAGTAGTTAAAGGACTTTAATGCAAAGAAGTTGATAGTTTATAACAGATGGCAGAAGGGAGAATCGCTGAAATATGGACCATGATTTGCAAAAATTAGGCACAAATATCTATTAATGAATATTTTAGTTGAAACTTGGGGAATAAGATCGTGTGTATACCTTCCAGCTACTGAAGAATCCTAGCGTTCTTGCCAACGCTGAAGAAATGAATATTTTAAGACAGATTTGAGAGAGCAGGCAAGAAGTGTAGTGGTAACTTATTATTATGATTGCTGATTTGGCTAGCTGTTCTGTCATCTCGTTACCAAAAATTCCTGAAAGACCACTTACCAAGTTGAAAAATCAAGATTTGCAGGAGTTTTGCAATATGTATAAATTTTTATATATTAAGAAGTTCCTATTACAGTGCTTTCACTGGCGACTATTTTTATATTCTATTCGCACCATTATTATAAAAAAATTAATTTTGTAGTATATTTGTCTTGCACATTATTATAAGTGTATGTGAAAGATTTTTGTTTTGAGAAAGTGGTGCGAGGTAGAATTAAAAAATAGTCGCCAGTGGCAGCCCTGTATTATCGTAAAAATCCGTATCGTAGTAAAAATCCACATTTTATCTTGAAAGCCTGTGATAGACAGCTTTGATTAGCGGTAAAAAGTGGTTGTAAAAGATATTTATAGCAATTTGAACTTTGAATTTTAAAAGGGGAGCAAAGTGATTTGTTGTTGCAACATTCAGATGTGTGACCAAGGAGAACTCAGCCTCGAAATAAAGTTGTAAATCCAGGGAGGAGGGGGGGGGGGGAACTGTGATATCTTGAAGAGCTACAGTTTATGTGTTTTTATATGATCTTGAAATTAAAAGACGAACTTTTCTCTAAGCTGCATTTCCCTTAGCTAAACTACCTCTGTAAAACTGAAGTACATTAAATTCTAAAGAAATGTGGAGGGAGTATACCCGATATACAAGAGAATTTATACATGTTTTGTCTTGCTTTTTCAATTTGCAAACTTTTTGTGGTATGTGTGTTAAGAATGACAAACGTTTATCTATGGTTACCCCAATGTATTGTAAATCAGTTGCTGATTTTATATTCCTCGCATTTAATTTAGGTAAAGGATTCGTTTTAAGACTTTTGGATTTCCTATGAAGTTATTTTTCCGTGCCCGATTTTGAATGAAATTTAATTTCAGGTACCCCTTAATTCTGACTTATCTCTTGGTGTTCCATAGTAAACTTCCATGCTATTAATAAAACGTCATCCGCGTTGACATAATTACACAGCCTTCAAAATTAAGAGTTCTCTAAAGTTTGAAGAAGCTCAAGCCACAAAAATGGACCAAGACAAGTAACCCTGGGTACAGCCTTTGTGATAATAGTAAATCAGGTCGGGTTAAAACCAGTCCACCTGAGCACGTCCACAATACAAAAAAGAGTTTTAAATCTTCGTTTAAGGGGCCTCATACCTTCTGAATCTTTCTACCGCCAGTGAAAAGAGATGTGTTGTTTCGAGTTCTCATAACCTTTTAAATACTTATTAAAATTACACAAACCTCTGTAATATATTTACACCATATTTCAGGTTTTATAAAATGTAAAAATAAACACTTATAATATAATATAATAATTTTTGAAAATTCAGTTAATATTTCAAAAATTTTCACATGATATGTCCCAATCCTCAGGATAATTTAACTTATAATTAATATATGAACATAAAACTTCTGCTAAAATGACCGCTAAACTCTATTTTGTAGAATGAATTAGTACTTATTGAAATTAGTGTATATAGACGATTATATATCTATTATATTTTGCTGCCAGGTGAAAGAACATCCATTGTGTGTTACATGTCCTATTTTTCCTGTGAAAGATGTTATTGCACACTTCAGTAAAGTATATTAATTTCACAAAGCGCACTTCAAACCATCGCTGTCTAAAGAAAATAATGCAATATAATTTTTTTGTGATTATTTGTAAATGAACAATAAATTATACGTATACCATTTTCAATAGGAAACATGTTGTAATGTGTATCAATTAAGGTAATATGTCAACTTCGCAATGTTTGAAGGAGTGTAACATCATTAAAATGTACTCCAAATAATTTTGCGTTTATAGACCTTAACGTATCCATAATGAACAGAATGCTTTTGAGATTCCCTATAAGCGGACTACATAGGCTACAAACTTAGTTTTCATTGTAGAACATGCCATAGTAAACTTCAATAATATATATAACTTACTTGGAAATCGAAGTATATCTACAAGAGTTAGAGCGTGGACAAATAAAGAGAAGAACCGAAGTCATACACACTTTTCAACATAGTTGAAAAGTCTTAAAAAGCATTCAGCAGGGTTGCCAGTTTGGCTTTCGTTTTTTATTCAGAAATTCCAAATTCATAATGGAATTTCCGAAAGAAGAATTTTTACTTTATGTAATAACGAAATGTCTGCAATTAAATAAAGAAAAAATTACTGTGAGGAATTTCTGCTGTGAATTCGGATTTTTCGAATAAAAATGGAAGCCAAACTGGCAACCCTGTTTATCAGACCGTCGTTTGCAGTGCGAAATTTGTTTGTCTTGACTTATAGTATGATTTCATAATGTTTAACAGTTTTCAGTGCGAGAAAACTCCAATTCATAAAACATAAAGAATCCTAACTCGGTAAGTTCTGGTTGCACAAAAATGGAATACACTGTGTACTGTTTAACTTGTGAAAGTTTTTGTAAATGAAACCCAGGGACTTTATGAAAATTCAAATTTTCATAGCTTTTTTAAAAATAACTATTTTGACGCAAAGAGATTTTCTTCTAATGAATATAAACAATTGAAGCATTTTTTGCAATTGAGGCTATATTTCTAAACCTAACGGTTTACGACTCAGCTATTGGTCAACGATAAGAAGGGGCACCCTGTATAAACGTTTTAAATGCCATGTTCAGATCTAACATTCATGAAATTATACAATACAAACAACGATGTTATGAAAACTACCTTGATTACTTTATACAAACTTTCTGCTTATCAAAATATCAACATGGGGTTTAACCTTTACTTAAAACTGACAGGCTAATAAAATTAGAAAACTCATTTGTAAACTCTTATGAAGCAAAGAGAGTAACAATTCTAAAAAACAAAATCTAAAAGTGAACTATGATGTCACGAAAGTATCAAGCACGGTTTTGTGTTTCGAAATTAGAACTATATTTCTAAACGTAACGGTTTACGAATCAGCTATTGGTCAACGATAAGAAAGAGCACACCCTGTATAAACCCTATGTAAAGGTCATGTTCAGATGTGACATACATGAAATTATATAAATAGTTAGTGATTTTATGAAAATTACCTTGATAACTTTAAACTATATAAACTTTCTGCTTATCAAAATATCCACATGGGGTTAAACTTTTACTTAAAACTGACAGGCTAATTAAATTAGAAGAACTCCTTTGTAAACTCTTATGAAGCAAAGTATCAAGCACGCTTTCGTGACACATTTAATTACCTGAAAACTTTCTTTGCAAGTCACAAGATATAATTCGTTTTTACACATTTTCATTTAAATTCACTTGGTTCATGTATGCAAAAATGGAATTTTGAAAAATCTTTGTAAATGAAACTTATAGAACCCAGGGACTGTATGAAAAATTTAATTTGGTAACTTCTTTTAAAAATAACTATTTTGACGTAAAGTGATTTTCTGCTAATGAAGAAAAACATTTGAAATATTTTTACAATTAGAACTATATTCAATAAAAAGTTAAAATTTCAGTGCAAATTCACCTTGTTTAATAATTAAAATTCATAAAGATACAACTAAATGTAAATATATTGCTTAAAGATGCGTAAAAACATACATAAAACATTTAAAAGCACATTAAAGTCTTTTTAAAAATTCAAAACGTTTTCAACCGACTTCACTCGGTCATCATCAGTGAAAAACTAATAGTTAAGTTGAGTTGTTGCCTCTTCGCGTTTTCTAGCTTGCCCGGAACAAACCATTTTACTTCAAGGGTGTGGAATATAAGGTGGGATTTGAAAAGTCCTTCAACATTTCAAAAATAAGAACAGGTTAATCAATCATGTATTAATTCATTCCAGACTACGTGGATATCATATGATAATACATCGTTACAGACTATTTCTTTTTTAGATATTATTTCCAGAGACTCTCTTATGATAGCTTCCTGGTGATTACTTGTGCGGAATGTAATTTTGGATCCATTGAAATCTACTTTTATAGGTTCAGTTTGTGCTAATCTTGCTAACGTAGTGTGGAGTCTATTTAATCTCAGATCTGCTTCATGTTCTTTCATTCTGTCCCGAAATTTCGTCAGGGCCATACCTACGTACATAAAATCTTTGTTATCTTTCTTGAATGGTATAATACATACCCCTGATCTATTGATAGCCTGGATTGGGTCAATTTTCCTGTTTAACAAAACCCGCAACTTTGCGATTAATGTAATGCCAAACTTACAGAGGGAATGTCTCATACTTTCAAAAAACCTTGGGATGTAGTTAACTTTGCAAAACTTCAAACATTTAATTGTATCTTTATTTCGTTTTTCTTCATCTTTCACTTTAAATTTGTTTAGGATTTTTTCAATGAAACGGGATGGAACTGAATTCTCGGCTGCTATTTTTCTAATTACATCTAATTCTTCATTAAGGAAAAGGCATGAACAAACTTCAAACGCTCTTTTTACATAAAATTTGAAAGGTGCTAACTTGTAACTAATGGCTGAACTGCAATTAAACGGGATGGTGGAGTTAGATCTGTTAATTTTCCTAAACACCGGGCAATCAAGATTCTGTTTATCCATATTTCTGATTAGTTTTACATCCAAAAAAGCAAGCTTTTGATTTTGTTCTATTTCTAGTGTGAGTTTTATTTTATTGTCTAGTCTAGGCCATTGATTTTAACTAGAAAGGAGTATAATTTATCTTTTCCGTGATTCCATATAATGTATCAGAGAGTATGTATTAAGATACGTGGATGATATTTACATTATATGGAATCACGGAAATCATGAATTATACTCCTTTCTAGATAAAATCAATAGCCTAGACAATAAAATAAAATTAACACTAGAAATTTTTTTGAGAGATGAGTTACATTCAAATATGTATAGATTCTGATATAACATCAGTTGAAATTAGGATGACAGCCAATATTTCAATCCATTAAAGTAAATAAACACAAGAGATTCGTTCATCATCAGTCATAAAAATATTAAACTATGTAGGCAATCATTCGCAAAGCAAGATCTCCATGATGAATTTTGCAGCGCTGTCTGGTGTAAAAAAATATTCGCATCTGTAAATGTGGAATACGTTGTAAGAGAAAAGACATGTTCATTTCTCTCATAACAGGCGATATAATTCCTTTCACTGAAATAATAACGATGTTTTTTTTTTACATTGTAAAACTAGTTATAGTACCCATCTTAACGTATCATGTAAACGACATCTCCTAAACATGGCCAACAATATCTTACAAGGAAGGTCTCTTTAAAGCGCATAGTCAGAAAATTTTGAAAAAAATGCTAATGAAGCTACTCATGTATGTAATAAAGGAACAGTGAAATTTAGCTGCGGAATCCCAGTAGAAAACCTGCAAAAAAATAAAATATTTTCGAGTATTTGGCGCAAAATGTCACGATTTGGCTAGTAAAATTTTTTCCTCACCAAACGCAACCGATTTTAATGTATTTTCAAATGATTATTCGAATGCGCAATTACTTAATGAATTTAAACTTAAACGATGCAAGTTTATTATTTTTTGTATAATTTTTGTATTTTGAACAATGCTGCTTTTAAATTTCCAAATAAGTCTATGAGATTTTTATAAAATTTGAAAACGTAAAATTGTCATTAGCTTAAAAAAAATTATACTAATTGGTTAATTCTTGGGCTCATCCTCTTTAATAAAAAGTTATGCGTTGCTGACGACTGGGATTTTCGATAATCGTTGCCACAGATTAATTTCGGAAAATGAAACATTTGAAGTTGCTGAAAAAAATTAATTGCTCGAAGAGTATATTTGTCAGAAAATTGTTAGACAAACTGCGTTAGAAAGTAATAAATTGTATTTTTCTTGATATAAATTTCAAATCCCCTGATTATGCCATTTATCAAATATTGAATTTCAAAAATTACCAAATTTCACAATGGACTACCATAGCCAAAACTTCACGCGTAAAAAAATAATAATAACAGCAATGTGTCAGCACGAGTCACAAATTATAACAGCCTTATTATTCTGTTAAAATCTAAAAGTGAACTATGATGTCACGAGTGCATGATTTTTATTTAATTGTCTGAGTGAACACGAAGCCTCATACACAGCGCAGTATTACTTTGCCCCATATATAGCTACGATGGATATTAAAACCTTTCGTCAAGCATAATTCAAAAAATATTTAACGGATTACGTTCAAATTTTACAGCAGGTACCTATAAAGGTGACAACGACGTCTATTTATTACCAAGAATAAATGTCAAACCGTTTGGAAATTATATTTAAAAATAAATAAAAAAGCACAATTAAAGTACATACGTCACGAAAATTTAGTGCATACGTCATTTTCGCCGGCGGAGATTTTCGTAAATAGGATTTCAAAAGTTCATGAAGTAACACGGAGCAAAAAAAATACGCACGCACAGTGAAATACAATATCAGTACAATGATCAAATCAGTACAATAAAGCATATTTCCATTTAATAAAAATGGAAAATTAATCTGGAATTTTTCTGTTTGAAAGAAAAAACGCGCAATAACTTAGTATTAGAGATTTGGCGCAAATCTCACCATTAGCCTAGCTTTTTTATTTCACGTGTGTAAATCAGAAATATTTCTTTGATGTTTAAATAAAAGGTTTTTGTGGCATTATTTCTTCTTATTTTCTTTTCCTTTTTAGTATTTTAAATGGAATTAGTGAAAGGCATGTATTTTAAATTAAATGAGTAAAAGACATGTATTTTTAATGTATGTATATCAAGTGAAATGAGTGAAAGGAGTTAAATGAAATTAATGAAATATTAAGATGTTATGAAAACAATATTTGACGATTTATCAACTGCGCCAAGTTAACATGAAAGTACCAATACATATATGAAATGAAAACAAGGCACAGATGCCCTATACACACCACTTTGGCGCGATTTTTCCCCCGCCAATTTGGCGAAAACCGATTTTTGAATATTAGTTGCAAATTAGCCTGCAATAATAGCACGTGAATTTTTATTTATATATAAAAATAAAATAACGTAATAAATGAAATAGCTTCTATTATTTTAAAAAGGGAAATAAAAATAAATAAATAATAGTTTGATATAAATAAATTTTGATATATATATATAAATAATCTATATAATTAAAATAAAAAATAAAAGTAAATAAACATAACAAACAGTTTTCGCCAAATTAGCGAGGAAAAAAATCGCGCCAACGTGGTGAGTATATGACATCTGTGCCGGGATTTTTACCCTTTTATCTGTGCTTTCGGAAATATAAAAAAAATTAAAAAATACTTATATCAGGCGTATAATGTTTTGCATTTTTATATGGACCACTTCTCCATTTTAAGATTTTAAATGCTATTTACATCAGATATTTCTTTCCTGAGATTTCCACAAGTTATTTTCGGCAATTTTTTAGTTCGCTTATTAATTGTTTACAATTTACCCCCCTAACAATAACAATTATTTATCACAAAAATGTCTCTTAAAATTGTTAAATATGTTTGTTATGTTTTTTCATCACTTGTTAAAACATCAAAAATGGCAATAAAATTTTATTTTAGCATCGTACTTAATTTTTTAAGATGACGCAAAAACATGGTTTAATAAACGTATATTTGTAAATATTTGAAAAACATGTTTTTCTATTTTCTAGAAAAATTTGGTAAGATGCTAAAACTGCCTATTAGCACCATTTTTAATTTTTTCCCCAATGTCGCCAACCAGCACATGATACGGAACTTTTCCCCATTCAGATACACAGACAAGGCTGGTTTCAAACAAGAGTAATGCTAGCAACAATATTTTTTTTAACTCTATAAGAGTTACAAACAATAATGACATTAAATTCTCCGATTAGCTTTGGGCCCGATTACGGATGTTTCTCCTAGAAAAAAAAGTGTAGTAGAAGTCTTTTACATTTGTTTCGAATGAAGCTCTGTCAACAAAGTATTAATTAATAATACAAATAACATTAATATTAACATGGGGGCAAAAGTTTGAATTTAAGTGTAAATATTTGGAAACCCCCCCCCCCCGAAAAAAAAAGTTACAGAAATTAATTTAAAATGGCGGTAAGTCACGCTTTCTGACATTGGCTGCAAACCCGATTACGAAACTTTCACGTAACTTAATAACATGTATCTAATAGCCCTGAGAGTACTTTCCCTTCCCAGTTATACGGAGCTTGGGGCTTTTTTAAAAAGCTTGACGCAGTTCGAGTTTAAGAAGTTGAGATTTACTGCCAAATGACATAAACTACTATGAAAATAAACCTGATGAATTATTATGCTGGTTTATGTATGTATTTAAAAAGTTGCATCTGATTACTCTTACTAGATAAATTACTCCTGTTTGCATTTAATAACAGATGAACGGCTTCTGTATACTAAATTGTTTAAATATTGGGAAGAGGTGGCGAGAGGTAGAGAGACGTGTAAACAAACGGGTAGACAGACAGGTAGAGAGACGGATACCGACATAGATAAGCTAACGGGTAGCGAAACGAATAGACAGACGGGTAAGGAGACAGGTAAAAAAGAGGGTTGACAGAGGGGTTGCGACATGGGTAGGGAGACGGGTAGCGAGTCGAGCAGTGAGACCGGTAGACAGGATGTAGAGGGAAAGGTTGCGAGACGGGTAGCGTGGTGGATAGAGAGACGAGTATAGAGGTGAGTTCAGAGACGAATTGACAGACGGGTAGAGAGAGGGGTATATAGACAGACAGACGTGTCGAGAGACGGGTAGTAAAACGGGAAGTGAAACAGTTACAGAGACGGATAGACAGATGGGTAGCGAGACGGTTAAAGAGTAGGGTAGAAAGACAGACGGATAGTGAGATGGATATGCAGACGAGTAGAGAGACAGTAGACAGATGGGTACGGAGAGAGACACGGTATAGAGACACGGCTAGACATACGGGTAGTTAGACGAGTAGACAGACGGTTAGAGAAACAGATAGGCGGGTAACGAGATCAGTAAAGAAATATACAGACATCTAGAGAGATGTGTAGAGAGAGAGTCAATCGGGTAGAGAGATGGGTAGAAGAACGGATAGGGAAACAAGCAGATTCTAGAGAGAGACAGACAGGCAGGCAGAAGAAAAGTCTGGGGTTTGATGTAGTAAAGGCGCAGGGGAGAGAGCCTCCTAGAAAATAATCAAGAAGTATTATCTTTGAAATATTCTTTTTTCAATTTCGCCGATATGGAGATTTAATGTAAATTTTATCTTTACAGAAGTCATCAAAAGATTTTTTATGTACTTTAGTAGGAATTTAGGCTACAATTTGGTAATCAGGTTTGTAGCAAAGCATGTTATCAATGTGGTTTGAAGTGTACAAGTTTCTATAAATAGTTATTCAATTAAACAAGGAGGTTTAGTTTTTAATTCAAATGTAAATATTTGCTACAAAGAAAATGTTGTATCAATGAAATTAAATTTGCATTAAACTATGCTTGCTAAAATACGCCCTTTGCTGCAAATCCGATTACGAAACTTTAACCCATTCGGGACCATGGGTGCATATATGCACCCTCAAAAAGAGCATACAGAATTTGTTTTAGGCACCAGTAAAAAATAAAAGTAATATTTGCTTTCTCTAATTAGAGCATTTTTGTGATAGTTTAAGTAAAGGTAGCTTTTTTTAAAAAAGTGGTGCCAACTGAATAAAATTTTTGTAAAAGCCGCCGGTCCCGAAGGGGTTAAAAAGCTTGATGTTTTAAAAAATCCGGCTTTTTTTTAAGTTTTGAGCAATACCCGCTTAAGAAAATGAGATGCTTTGCCAAATGTTATAAAATGTATATATATATATAAACATGTATGTTAATTTATATATGATATTTTGTAATTCTATCATTTAATTTTCACTTTTTTATATATTGTATCTTCTTTATATCGTAATTGTTAACCCCATGTTCTCAGCAATATCACTCAAACTAATCCCTTTGAGGGAAGTCCTAGTTTTAATCAGATGGTACGTCAAGGGTAAAAAGTTCTGACAGCAAATAGAGTTTAAAGGGAATGTGATTAAAACTGAGCTGCGCCGCCAGGAGCCTGAAGGCGCCAGTCAGACACATCAACCGCCTTACCCAAGTCCTGAGGAACTTTTAGCGCGCACGACCAGGAGAGTTCCTGTGTGCGCTACGGTGGTGGGAGCGCCGCCACCTTATGACCACTTCCATTTTCTTCCAAAAGTTCAATGTTTCACCAAACCATACTCGAAAATTACGTGTAATAATATGCAGCCCGATTATGGCGCATTATTCAGGACGTTTTAGATGATAATAATGTTAGATTTTCTAATCTTCCATAATCGAGTCTACAGCCAAAGTTAGCGAGAAACAAAAAAAATATTAGCAACAATATAGTTCAGTGTAAATATCGATATCATTAAAGACTTTCACAAAACAGACTTCATTGCATCAAATCGTATTAACTGAAATGCGCCAATTGGCAATGGGCCCAATCACGGAAAATTACTTAATATGTTTAAGAATCTCCGCATTAGCGAACATATTGCAACTGATAAGCAAACCGACGTGAAGCATAAATGCTTAAGTTGGTTAAGGGGTTTTTGTCAAGCAAGATGAAATACATAACAACAAAAAATATGTGAAATGCTACCATGATCGCGAAAGTTCCTAATTTGTCTATTAGAATCTTCGGGTTTGGCGAAGAATTAAGGAAAAAATTAAATTATGAATAAAAGTAACGTGCTACAATGCTTAACATACATTTAAGGAAGACCAAACAGGTCGCCAGTGGCTGCTAGTTCTATTATAAACACCCATCGTACAAGAAAAAAAACTAATATTCTGCATTCAGAGGGAAAAATCCATCTCCTGTGCCGTAAGATTTGGCGAGTTCTTTTTTGGTGATAAGTTTTTCGATGTGATTGTTGGGATCCGCAGGATTTGGCTTACTTTTTCTAAATCATATTTTTTTGTAGATGTAGTATTATGTAAATATATTTTTTTGCAGATATTTTTCTATTTTGTATATTTGGCATTCTATTTTGTATATTTTCTATTTGGCATTTGGAAAAGAGATTTTTACCTTTTTATCTGTGCCTTCGGAAATATTAAAAAATAAAAAAAGATTTACATATATCAAGCGTATAATGTTATGTTTTGCATTTTTATACAGACCACTTCTCCATTTTTAGATTTTAAATGATATTTATTATTTACTAGCCGTTTATTAATTGTTTACAATTTACCCCCTGACAATAACAATTATTTATCACAAAAATGTCTCTTAGGTTTGTTAAATAAGTTTGTTTATGTATTTTCATTACTTATTAAAATATCGAATATGGCGTTAAAATTTTATTTTAGCATCGTGCTTAAATTTTTAAGATGGTGCAAAATTATGCTTTAATAAACGTATGTTTGTAAATATTTGAAAAACATGTTTTACCGCTCTCTTGAAAAATTTTGTAAGATGCTAAACTACCTTTTGGCACCATTTAAAATTTTTTTAGCCAACCGACATAGGATACGAAGCTTTTCCCCATTCAGATACACAGGCAAGGCTGGTCTCAAACAAGAGTAAAGCTAGCAACAATATTGTTTTAACTCTATAAGAGTTACAATAATCATATTAAATGCTCCGATTGGCTTTGGGCCCAATTACGAAAGTTTCTCCTAAAAAACTGTAAAAGAAGTATTTTTCATTTGTTTCAAATGAAGCTCGGTCTACAAGGTATTAGTTAATAATGCAAACAACACTAATGGCATGGAGGCAAAAGTTTTAATTTAAATGTATATTTTTGAAACCCTTCTCCTCCTACCCCCCCCCCCCCCCCTCCCAAAAAAAAGAAAAAAAAAGAAAAGAAAGTTACACTAACGAATTTAAAATGGCGTTAAGCCACGCTTTCTGACATAAGCAATTGGCTACAAACGCGATAACGAAACTTTCACTTAACTTAATAACATGTAGCTAATAATAGCCCTCAGGGTACTTTGCAGTTATACAGACCTTGTGGTTTTTTTAAAAAGATTGAGACAATTCAGGTTTAAGAAGTTGAGATTTACTGTCAAATGATATAAACAACTATTAACACAAAACTGATGAATTATTATTCAGGTTTATGTATGTATTTTTTAAAAAAATGCATCTGATTACACTTATTAGATAAATTACTTCTGTTTGCATTTAATAACTGATAAACGGCTTCTGTATATTAAATGAATTGTTTAAATATTGGGAAGAGGTGACGAGAGGTAGAAATACGAGTAAACAAGCGGGTAGACAGACGGGTAGTGAGATGGGTAGAGAGACGAGTAGTGACATAGGTAGGCTGACGGGTAGCGAAACGAATAGACAGACGGCTAGGGAGAAAGGTAAAAAAGAGGGTTAACAGAGGGGTAGCGAGATGGGTCAGGAGACGGGTAGTGACACCGGTAGACAGGAATGTAGCGAGAAAGGTTGCGAGGTAGATAAAGAGACGAGTAGAGAGATGAGTACAGAGACGAGTTGACTGACGGGTAATGAGATTGGTAGCGAGACGGGTAAAGACTCGGGTACAAAAACAGACGTATAGTGAGACGGGTATACAGACGAGTAGAGAGACAGTAGATGGTTACGGAGATGGGTAAGAAGATGGGTAGAGAGGCGTATAGCCAGACGCGTAGAGAGACAGATAAACAAGTTGTGAGACAGATAGACAAATGGGTAGCGAAGTGGATAGAGACACGGCTAGACATACAAGTAGTTGGACGGATAGACAGACGGTTAGAGAAATAGATTGGCGGGTAGAGAGACCAGTAAAGAAATATACAGACATCTAGAGAGATGTGTAGAGAGAGAGTCAATCGGGTAGAGAGATGGGTAGAAGAACGGATAGGGAAACAAACAGATTCTAGAGAGAGACAGACAGGCAGGCAGAAGAAAAGTCTGGGGTTTGATGTAGTAAAGGCGCAGGTGGGAGAGCCTCCTTGAAAATAATCAAGAAGTATTAATCAAGAAGTATATAGAGACTGGTAGCGAGAGGTGTAGAGAGATAGACAATCGGTTAGAGAGACGGGCAGAAGAACGGATAGGGAAACAGACAAATTGTGGAGAGACAGACAGACAGGCAAAAGAAAAGTCTGCGGATTGGCGCAGTAAAGGCGCATTAAAGGCGCAGGGGGCAGAGCCACCTAGAGAATAATCAAGAAGTATCTGTTAAGCTTAACTTTGTAATATATATAATTTTTCAATTTTGCCGATATGGAGATTTAATGTAAAAGTTATTTTACAGAAGTCATCGAAAGATTTTTTGTATACTTTAATAGTAATTTAGACTATAGTTTTGCAATTTGGTTTGTAGCAAAGCATGCTATCAATGTGGTTTGAAGTGTAAGAATTTCTATAAACAGTTATACAAATAATAGATATATAATCAAGGAAGAAAATTTTTTAATTCACACACAAAAAAGGTGTAACAATGAAATTAAATTTGCGTTAAGCCACGCTTGATAGAATAATCTATTGGCTGAAAATCCAATTACGTAACTTTAAAAAGCTTGGCGTTTTAAAAGATCCGGCGTTTTTTTTTTTCTTTTCTTTTCAAGTTTTGCGCAATACGTGCTTAAGAAAATGAGATTCTTTGCCACATGTTAAAAAAAATATGATAAAACATCTGATGAACGATACTTCTTTCCTATATTTTTATCAGTGTATATGAATTTATATATGATATTTTGTAATTCTATCATTTAATTTGCTCTTTTTCTTTATATTGTAATTGTTAACCCTATGTTCTCAGCAATATCACTCAGTTGTCCTAATTTTAAGTTAAATGTAATGATTTCTGAAAGTCAATATTTGACGGACGGTTTTTGGTTATGCAGAATAAATTGAATCATGAAGTTTGAACACGCAAAAAACCCGAGTAAAGTTTGTGTTGTCAATCAATCATGTGTGTGACCAGTGGTAAGTAACCTGGTAAATCTATCCCGACATTTATCGAACTTAAATGCAAATATTTACATTCTTGATTTTTTAAATAAATCGTTAAAAATCCGTAAATTTTTTTCAGTTGTGTAAAAACCTTATCTGAAACTGCATTTTTTGTTGTATTCTGTGCCGTTGTAAGGACTGAAGTTATGCAATATTTAGAAATAAAGCTTCGAATAGTGAAATAGAAAAAATTAGGAACGCTGCGATCCTTGAGTAAACTTTGTTTTGTGTATCAATCACCTTTGTGACTCGTGGTAAGTACCCTTGTAAATATCTATCACGACATTTATCGAAATTAAAAGCAAAAATTTACATTCTTGATTTTTAAATAAATCTTTAAAGTTCTTTTTTTTTTTTTTTTTTTCAACTTTGAAAAAAACTTCTGAAAGCGCATTTGTTCTATTCTGTGCTGCAAAGACTGAAATTATGGAATATTTAGAATTAAAGCTGACGAATGGTACAATAGAAAAATTCAGGAATGCTGCTATCCCTGAGTAAAGTTTGTCTTGTGAATCAATCACGTGGATGACTCGTGGTAAGTAAATCTTGTAAATCTATCACGATATTTATCGAAATTAAAAGCAAACGATTACATATTTTATTTTTAAATAAATCGTTAGAAATCTGTAAATTTTGTTAATTTTGAGAAATGACAGTTTCCTTCTATTCTGCGCTGTAAACATTGAAATTATGCAATATTTAGAATTAAAGCCGGCGAATGGTGAAATAGGAAAATTTAGTAATGCTGCGATCCCTGAGTAATGTTTGTCTTATGAAACAATCACGTGTGTGACTCGTGGTAAGTAACCTTGTAAATCTATCAAGACATTTATCGAAATTAAAAGCAATATATATATATATATATATATATATATATATATATATATATATACAGTAAAACCTCCAAAGTTGACCACCTCTCTATGTTGACCGAAATTTATTAGTTTGAATGGTCACAACGCATTTTCAATGGAGATTTACCTCTCTATGTTGACCACCTCCGTAAGTTGCATGTTGACCACATTCTAGTAGGTTTTACTCTCTGTAACTTGACCAGTGATGTTTTCTCTAATTTGTTTTTTACTCCGTTTGTTCTCCATCTGATTTCCAGGAATTTCTTTATGAGTCATTCGGCTTATCTGAGCAACAATCGCACACCTTGTGGTACTCCATTCATTGTTCACTTCCAGTATGATACAATGGCTGGGAAATGCTCTTGGAATCTGTCGAAAAATGTCAGGGGAGTGGGGGATGTGCGTAGCGGTGTAGCTATATGTAGAATTGGAAAACAACGTGTATCGCTCACATGTGAAGCACATTCCGTTTTTTTTTCTAGATGTCACGTCGTGACGGGACCGGTCGTTTATTTGCGAATTTTCATTAAAAATGGCACAAAGAAAAGCTCTAAAAGAACTTAAATTAAAGGTGAAAGTGGATCTTCTTAATTTTTGGAAAAGCAGCAGCCAAAGAAAGACAGAGGAAAAATTTTGTGTGAGCAAGACAACTGTAAGCAACATTTTAGAATGCAAGGAAAAATATCTGTAAAGATATTCTTCCGACAACGGGTGACTCAAAAAAAAAAAAAAAAAAAAAAACGCAGAAAAACGTGTCTCGACACTGTGAACGAAGCCACGTTTCGTTGGTTTAAAGAGATGAGATCAATAAATCCAAGAATATAGGGGCCTATGCTTCAGGAAGTAAGCAAAAAAACTTACAAACGAATTTGAAATAGAGGACTTCCAAGCGATTGGCTTGAAAAATTCAAACTACGATACGAGATTTCTCAAAACGTTTTGATTGGGGAA
Organism: Maratus michaelseni; assembly: GCA_963931845.1. Classification (NCBI taxonomy): domain Eukaryota; kingdom Metazoa; phylum Arthropoda; class Arachnida; order Araneae; family Salticidae; genus Maratus; species Maratus michaelseni. The sequence goes on from OZ007596.1 coordinate 40,898,825, forward strand.
TCGAATGATGTTTCAGCTGAAGTGGTGGAGAAGTTTATTGAAAAATTCCCAGAGTTTGCTAAAGGTTTTAAAGATGAGGACATCTTTAATGTTGATGAGTGCGGTCTCTTCTTTAAAGCAATGCCTGACAGAAGTCTAGTAATGAGGGGTGACACTTGCAAAAGAGGAAAATTTTCAAAACAGCGTTTTACTGTTCTTCTATGTGCTAGTATGACTGGGGAAAAATTGAAGCCTACGGTGATCGACAAATCCACAAAAGCTCGAGCATTTAAAAATGTAAAACCTGAAGACCTTTCTTTTTTTTTTGGAGATCGAATAGATCCGCTTGGATGACCAGTGCTTTGTTCGAAGAGTGGGTTAGAGGAATTAACGCCGAAATGAGGAAAAAGAAGCGGTGTATTCTACTTACCGTGGACAACTGCCCCAGCCAACCGAAAGTATATAATCTCACAAATGTGAAGCTAAAATTTTTGCCTCCAAACACAACTTCGAAAACCCAGCCTTTATATTAAGGCATTATTTAGTCCTTCAAGGTGCACTACAGAGCTCAACTTCTGGAATGGGTGATCATGAAAACACATATCTGGGTCCTTCTGCATTGGCATCGTCAACAGCTGCGTCAGTAAATGCTTTGAATACTGTACATTGGATTAATTCTGCTTAGAATAAAGTTACGCAAACCACGATTAAGAACTGCTTCAAGAAAGCTGGATTTGCTACAGCTACAACATCGGTGCAAGAGGATGAGCTTCCTCTATATTTCCCTTGCGACTTTTTGATGGAGTTGATTTTGAAGATTATGTTACCATGGACGATGAGTTAGTAACATGTGTTGAACCAGACCCAGAGGCAATCTCGAATGAGATACCCTCTGCAACTAAGCACAGCGAGGACTCTAAGATACAAGAAATGGACGGCGAAGAGGATGATGATTCAAGTGACGACGAAACTGAAAAGTATCCAACTGTGAAGGAAGACGTTGTAAAGCGCATGATGGAGCAACTTAAAGATTTCGCTGCATATAAATGCCCAAGCAAGCTTAATGGACTTGTAAACTGTGAAAGTGCTTTTTGCAGTTACCTAATGAACAAAAAGAGGACTCAAACAAAAACTGAATTATTCTTTCAAAAATTGTAAAAATTTGCTGTACTTTGAGTAAAAAATAAAAATGAGTAAATACTAATTTTTTTTCTAAATTTTTCCTTAAAAAATACTAAAAAAGTTTATTAATTTTTTTCTAATATTGTACTAAATATTTTCTAAAAATTCCCTAAGTTGACCACCTCCGTATGTTGACCGCTTAGTTACAGTCCCTTGGGTGGTCAACTTATGGAGGTTCTACTGTATATATTCTTGATTTTTTAAATAAATCGTTAAAAATCAGTAAATTTTGTTACGCAGTTTTGAGAAAAGCCTCTTCTGAAACTGCATTTTTTGTTCTATTCTGTGCTGTAACGACAGGAATTAAGCAATATTTAGAATTAAAGATGCGGAATGTGAAATTAAATATCTAGTTCAAAAATCCCTTAAAATTTAATTACAAAAAATGTAAATTGAATTTTGAAAAACGTCTTATCGAAAGGTTCTCAAGTACATATTGAAGTATACCTCCGTGCCCAATGTAGTAGTGCTGGCTTTATCCATCACAGCGTAATTACGTACACAGACAGACAGACTCACAAATTCTTTGTTTTATTAATAAACATTACATTTGTAGAAAACTGCAAATAGCTGTTATAGCCAAATGCATTTATTTCATGACAGAATCCAAGGATATTAGCATAAAAATACTGAAATTTTAAAATTACCAATAAGAAAAATTATCAGTTTTTCTTTTAATTTTTTTAAATCTCTGACATGAAATTTTTTTAAATAATAATCAAATTTACAATTTAAATTTTAAAATTATTTATCTTTCATTTTATCGCATTTTCTCAGAAGCACACTAAAAATTATAACATTAAAAAAACAAAACATTTTCCGGATTTTTTTTTTAGCAGCTGCGTTTTCCTGATATTAAATTTCATAAAACGAATGAAAAATGGGAAATTACAATTCCTATTTCATATCGTAAAAACAGCATCATTTATTTCCTCCAGTTGTACAATAATCGATCAAAAAAGGAGCATTACAGAAATATTGAATTTAAAAAGTCCTTTCGGCCTGTACCGGGAGGAAAAGGTAGCTTTCCTATATCTTCGTTTTAAAATTTTAGCTAATGTTACACGAAAACAGCAAGTTAAAATGCAAAGAAACGTTTACAAAAGATTCGTTAATACTGAATTTGAATAAGAAATTCGTCAAATTATTGAACAATAGCCAAATTGGCTTCATTTATGAAGACTTATTTTGGTCGCCAAATTTGGCGATATTTCGCCAAATGTTGCCAGTTTTGTCGCCAATTTTGGCGGTAACGGATATGAATATATAGTTTTATGCGCATGATTGGGAAAAATATTGCAACAATGAAAGAAAATAATTTGCGAGTAATCGCGTTAATGTGCTGTTTTGTTTCAAAATGTCAGCCACCCTAGAATTTCAAACTGCTCTATCTCAGCCATTTTTTAAGATAGAGGTAAACCAAAAAATGCTCTGGAATCCTTGTATCAAGGCCTAACACGTAATTAAAAAATAAATTTGAATTTTTAATTTTTTTGTATATTTATTTTAGTTTTAAATTTTTAAATGGCCGCCATCTTGAAACAAAATGGCGGACCAAGCTTCCCAACGAACTCGGTTGAGACATTGGTTAGCTTAATACACACAATTAGTTTCATCCAAGTTGATTTATAAATACGAGCGTTATCGTATGACATAGGTCAGATATATATATATATATATATATATATATATATATGGAGATATATATATATATATCAACATTTGAACGGAGGGTGGTTTTGGGGTCTGGGGGTCATGATCAGAGAAAATATATCGAAATTTTCCGGAACTGCTTTCCTCCGAACGGCTGCAATAGGTAGCTTTATACTTTTTTGTATTGAAAGCTACCTAAAAGAAAAGTACAAACAAAAGATTGTCAAAATGTTTTGTGCTGTAGTTAAAGCCATACATTGAATTAAAATACCTTATTTTAATTCAATTTAATTCATTTAATTCATATAATTCATATCATTCATATAATTTAATTCATTTACGCGTATTCTTTTACAACTGTACCACTTTGGGTGCGTGGAGAAGTATCGCAAAATGGAAAATGTGAATTTATCTAATTAAAATAAATGCGTTTAAAAAACGTATATGTTTTGGGATAAGTCCAACAAGAAACGGAACAAGAGTTCTTGGATAACACAGCATTAATTTATTTTACTTTACTTTATAAAGTTAAACAAAAAAAGATTTTCATCCTTTATTTATTTATTTATTTATTTATTTATTTTGGCAACACAAGTTGGGATAAGCACTACTTTACGTCAATCCTTTTTTGACATTTGGAAAAAAGGTAGTGTTTAGGATACAAAGAAAGGAAAAATTATAAAATCCAGAAAATTCGAAAAAAAAACATTCGAAAATTCAACAAATTCCATCAAAATTGAAAATTGAAAATAATACGATCTTGTAGTCTTGGAAACTTAAGATTTGGTGTGAAGGTAGTGTTTAACATCCAGAAAAAGAAAACATCAAAAACACCAAAAAAATCGAAAGCAAAATTGAAAAAATCGAAAAAATTGAAAAAAACCGAAAATTTGAAGACAATCCGATTTTGTTGCGCTAGAAAATTCAAATTAGGAATAAAGGTAGTATTTAGGATACAGAAAAAGGAAAATTAAAAAAATCCAGAAAATTCGAAAAAAAAAATAAAAAAATTCGAAAAAAATTGAAAAAATGAAAATAATTTGATACGATAACGCTCGTATTTATAAATTAATTTGGATGAAACTAATTGTGTGTATTAAGCTCACCAATGCCTCGACCGAGTTCGTTGGCCAGCTTGGTCCGCCATCTTGTTTCAAGATTGCGGCCACGGAAAATTTTAAAACTAAAATAAATATACAAAAAAGTTAAAAATTCAAGTTTATTTTTTAATTAGGTGTTAGGACTTGATACAAGGATTCCAGAGCATTTTTTGTTTTACCTCTATCTTCAAAATTGGCTGAGATAGAGCAGTTTGAAATTCTAGGGTGGCTGACATTTTGAAACAAAACAGCACATTACAAAAAACCAACGATAAATTTATGATCAATAATGGTCAAGCAGGTGCAATCCCGAATGAATACTCCGTGTTATTATAACTGTAACTTTGACTTCGAAATTTTGATACGTTGCATTTTCTATTTGTTGATATTTTTGAACTATGATTTACGCTAAGTGAAATGTTGTTGTTGAAGAGGGATTTTCCATGTAAATCCGAAACGTCCAATTTTAATATGTTTTTAATGTTTTATGAGAGTGTATTGTAATGTCTGTAATTTTAATGATTTTAATATAAATTTACAAGTTTTAGTGAACGCGATTTCTCGCAAATTATTTTCTTTCATTGTTGTACTCATTTTCCCAATCATACGCATAAAACTATATATTTATATCCATTAGCGCCAAATTCTCGCCAAACTTGGCGACAATTGGCGAAATCTCGCCAAATTTGGCGACAAAAATAAGTCTTCATAAATGAAGCCAACTTGGCTATAGCTCAATAATTTGGCGAATTTCTTATTCAAATTCAGTGTAAACGAATCTTTTGTAAACGGTTTCTTTGCATTTTAACTTGCTGTTTTCGAGTAACATTAGCTAAAATTTTAAAACGAAGATATAGGAAAGCTACCTTTTCCTGCCGGTACAGGCCGGAGGACTTTTTTATGAGTTGTTGGATGCAACCTATGTTTTGCATTAAATAAAGTAAAACATTGAAAAACAAATCCCACAGGATGGGGATAGTTTGTTTTAGATAGGTTTTAAGATAATTGTCCTATTAGCTAGTACACCTTCCGTTATTGTTTTGTGTTATTTTCCTCGGATTATGCTTTTCTTTTCTTTTGTTTACGAATTTTGTAATAGAAAAGTTCCGCTATAGACTGGCTACGTTATAGACCTTTTTTTTTTTATAGACAGGTTCATTTTCTTTCACAGGCTTTACTCTATTTAATTTATATATGAAATATTTGTTGTTAAAAGATGTTGGTCGCACAAAAATTTTCACATCTCTCCCTCCCTCCCGACATTACTGGTTGGTTATGGCTTGATAGTCCTTTCTAAATAAAATCATGGTGATTCTAAGATTCTCTTGATTTATCTCTAAATTGAACATAAACGATCCTAAGAAAACGGATCAATGAATTACTATATTGGCATGAGGAAATTTAGTTGCAGAAAAATGGAGCATATAGCTAACATTAAGTCTAATAAAAAAAACCACAGCCTTGGCAAGATCTGGAGGCACGGCAGTGCCTCCGCCAAGTCGAGAGAGGACAGCCGTAAGCATACTTTTCTGGAAGCAACTCAGGGCACTTTTGACCCCCCATATCTCCGCGCTGGAGTATCCCAAAAATTTGAAACTTTGTTTTTCTAGAGTATTTAGCACACAGGACCAAAATTTAAAATTACAACTTTCTGTCTTTTCTAGTTCAGACGATATATGAACTCAAACATTCGATTTTTTTGTCACTCACTCACTCACTCGTTCACGCGTCATCAAAAAGATTAGGTAGATCCCGTAGCCCTAGAAACTTGACATTTGGAAAAAAGGTAGTGTTTAGGATACAAAGAAAGGAAAAATTATAAAATCCGGAAAATTCGAAAAAAAAAAACATTCGAAAATTCAACAAATTCCATCAAAATTGAAAATTGAATATAATACGATCTTGTAGTCTTAGAAACTTAAGATTCGGTGTGAAGGTAGTGATTAGTATCCAGAAAAAGAAAACATCAAAAACACCAAAAAAATCGAATGCAAAATCGAAAAAATAGAAAAATCGAAAAAAATTGAAACATTTCAAATAATCCGATTTTGTTGCGCTAGAAACTTGGAATTCAGAATAAAGGTAGTATTTGGGATGCAAAATAAGAAAAAAATTTAAATTCCGGAAAATTCGAAAAAAAAAATCAAAAATTCGAAAAATTCGAAAAAAAATTGAAAAAATTAAAAGAATTGGATTTTTTAGCCTTAGAAACTTAAAATTCGCAGAAAATATAGTGTTTAGGATTCAGAATAAGTTAAAATAAAAAAAAGCAATAAAATTCGAACATAAAATCAAAAAATCGAAAAAATCGAAAAATAAGGAAAATTTGAAAATAATTCGATTTCATAGCGCTAGAAACTTGAAATTTGGAATAAAGGTAATATTTAAGATACTGAATAAGGAAAAATTAAAAAATATGGATAATTCAAAAAATACCCATAAATTAGTGCAGACGATATATGAACTCTAAGTTTCGATTTTTTGTCACTCACACACTCACAAAAAAAAAAAAAAAAAAAAAAAAAAAACATTCGAAAATTCAAAAAAATAGAACAAAATTGAAAATTGAAAATAACACGATCTTGTAGTCTTAAAAACTTAAAATTTGGTTAGAAGGTAGTGTTTAGAATTCAGAAAAAGAAAACATCAAAAACACACACAAAAAAAAATTGAAAATAAAACCGAAAAATCGAAAAAAAATCGAAAAATTTCAAATAATCCAATTTTGTTGCGCTAGAAACTTGGAATTCGGAATAAAGGTAGTATTTAGGATGCCAAATAAGAAAAAATTAAAAAATCTAGAAAATTCGAAAAAAAAAATCAAAAATTCAAAAAATTCGAAAAAAAATGAAAAAAATTAAAATAATTTGATCTTTTGGCCTTAAAAACTTAAAATTCGCGGTAAAGATAGTGTTTAGGATTCGGAATAAGTTAAAATAAAAACGCAATAAAATTCGAAAATAAAATAAAGAAATTGAAAGAAATCGAAAAATAAGTAAATTTTGAAAATAATTCGATTTCATAGCGCTAGAAAGTTGAAATTTGGAATAAAGGTAATATTTAAGATACTAAATAAGGAAACATAAAAAAATATGGATAATTAAAAGAAAATTGAAAATTTCAAAAAAAAAAAAAAAAAAGAGAGAGAGAGAAATTGAAAATAATATGATCTCGTAGTCTTAGAAACTGAAAATTTGGTGTAAAGGTAGTGTTTAGCACTCAGAAAAAGAAAAAATTAAAAACGCAACAAAAATTGATAATAAAATAAAAAAATCGGAAAAAAAAAACGAAAATTTGAAAATAATTCGATTTTGTAAAGCTAGAAACTTAAAATTTGGAATAAAGGTAGTATTTAGGATACAAAAAAAGAAATAAATAAAAAATCTGTAAAATTCGAAACAAAAAATTCGAAAATTCAAAAAATTGAAAAAAATTTGATTTTGTAGTTTTAGAACTTAAAATTCGGCGTAAACTTATTGTTTAGGATACAGAAAAAGGGAAAATTAAAACACAATAAATTCAAAAATAATATAAAAAACTCGAAAAAATCGGAAATTTCAAAATAATTCGATTTTGTAGCGCTAGAAACTTGAAATTTGTAATAAAGGATACAAAATAAGAAAAAATCAAAAAATCCAGAAAATTATAAAAAAAATTCGAAAAAAATCAAAAATTGAAAATAATTTTATCTTGTAGTCTTAGAAACTTAAAACTTGGTGTAAAGGTAGTATTTACTATTCAATAAAAGGAACAATTAAAATATTCGTTAAATTCAACTAGCTAAATTCAAATAGCTAGTACAACGCCCCTAATTGTTTTATGTTATTTCCCCCGGATTATGGTTTTCTTTTCTTTCGTTTATGAATTTCGTTATAGAAAAGTTCCGCTCTAGATTGGCTACGATATAGGCGATTTCTTTATAGACAGGTTTGTTTTCTTTCATAGGTTGTACTCTATTTACTTCACATATGAAATATGGATTGTTAAATGATGTTAGCCCCACAAAAATTTTTACAGCTCCCCCTACCCTCCCGACATTACTGGCTGGTTATGGCTTGATAGTCCTTTCTAAATAAAATCATGGTGACTCTAAGATTCACTTGATTTATCTCTAAATTGAACCTAAATGATCCTAAGAAGACGGATCAAATAATTACTATATTGGCATGACAATCAGGTAACTTAGAATTGAAATCGAAAAATCAATAAATTTATAAAAAGTCGAAAATTTGAAAATAATTCGATTTTGTAGTCCTAGAAGCTTGACATTTGGCAGAAAGGCAGGGTTTAGTACACAAAGTAAGAAAAAATTAAAAAATCCTTAAATAATTAAAAAAAAGACAAAAAAAAAACGAAAAAAAAAACCATCGAAAAAAGGAATATATAGTTTGATTTATTGGAAATTTCCGGAAATTTTAATTTTGGCTTTCTTTTTATACTAAAAAGTTCTTTTATGCTAAATATCAAGTATCCAGGGCTGCGAGTAATATCTCAGACGGATAGCACCTATCCTGGAAGCAATTGAGAGTACTTTTGACACTCCCTCTCCCATAACTTAGTGCTTGCCTAGGAACCTGAAATCTCTTTTTATCTACAGTACTTTGCAAACGAAACTAAAGCTTCAAATTTTTGATACCTGTAAATAATAGGGACAGAGTGTGGGCTTAGCGAAAATCAGTGGATAATCTCCAAAAAGAACCCAAAATCAAGAAAAGGAGGATTACTTACAAAAAGAAGTGAAATCTCATCAAAAAGTCACCTGTAAAAAATGCAGCCAAGTCTCGTAACTCATTTACCGTAAAAAGTACTGAGATCGTATAAAGCCAAGTTTAACTATCTTATTAACTCTGAAATTTTCATTCACAAATCACTACTAGTCTCTACATCTTTAGTTAATTATTATTTTGTGACTTGGCAATTACGCAGCACAGGGAAGTTATTACACCTTACTATGTTATGGGATGGGATGGGATAATTTAATTAAGGCAAATTATATACGCACGGGGAAGTTATTGCACTTTAATATGTTATAGTATTATTTGATTAAGACTAACTATATACATCACATTCTCGTGCTACGTAATTGCCAAGTCACAAAATAATAATTAACTAAAGATGTAGAGTCTAGTAGTGATTTGTGAATGAAAATTTCAGAGTTAATAAGATAGTTAAACTTGGCTTTATACGATCTCAGTACTTTTTACGGTAAATGAGTTACGAGACTTGGCTGCATTTTTTACAGGTGACTTTTTGATGAGATTTATTTTACTTTACTTTATAAAGTTAAACAAAAAAAGATTTTCATCCTTTATTTATTTATTTATTTATTTATTTATTTTGGCAACACAAGTTGGGATAAGCACTACTTTACGTCAATCCTTTTTTGACTTCGTGAAATATAGTTCCACCATAAGATATACATATGCGCGGTAGCGTATTATTGCTTATTTTACTGTTTGTTACTGTTAATTTTACGGTATAATATTGGCAGCTGGGATGCCAGTATTTTACTGTAAAATTAACACTTTTTTTTAAAGTGTAGAAAACAATGCGGTGTTTGGATGCCAAATAGAAGCGTGTACGGCCTGCTATCCAGGAAAACGACCCTGTTGATTTTTGGTCGTTTGTTGGGGCAAAAGCGGGTACCCATGATTTTGCATTGAATTCTGCATTGTTTCGTTTCTTCACTCAACAGATGGTGAAGGATGGATACAATGTTCAGTCTGCAAAGAATGGGCACATGAGAAGGGCATCGAATACGAGAAGTAAAATCTGAGAAAGCTATTACATGGCAACATTAAAAATCGCTTGAAAACCAGAAAAAAAAACGTTACTGACCTTAAAAAAATCTATTTATGTTTTAAAGTTTGATTCAAAATTTATTACAATAAAGCTTTTTGTTACTGGAAGTGAAGAAACTTAACTTCTGATTAATTCCCGGCTGTACCCTGGCACCAAAATTCGGAGCTGTTTTCGGATGGTCCTAAGAAAACGCCTTTTACCAAATAAAGAACGATTTTCCTGTGACAACAGGTGTGGTTTTTTAATAGCCCAGATGTCCTCAAACACTTTTCTAGGGTGTTCCGATCTTTCAGCTCTTCTACACTTTTGTAAACAAAGGAAAACCGTTAGGTACACGGTTTTATCCTAATTAACCCTATGTAAATGGGGTAAAATGAGATTATGTAACGTTTATCGACATTTATTTAGTATATTTTAGGTTATTTTTTAAGTATGTATAATTATTTATATTATACACTCGTTTCTCATACAATTGTACTTAAAAAAGTCCTTCCGGCCTGTACCGGGAAGGAAGGTATTTTTTACTTTTATGAGTTTAGCTAATTTTATTCAAACACACGAAGTTAAAATGGATGGAACCCGGTTATAGAAGATTTATTCCCAGTTTTCGTCAATGTTGAATTTGAATTAGAGTTTCGGCAAATTAACCAGCAATGCCAAATTTTGGCGTCATTTATGGCGACTTATTTTTGGTCGTCAAATTTGGCGATATTTTACAATGTCTCGTTCAGCTTAGTGAGAATTTCACATTGGCGAATATGATTATAAAGTTTTAGACATATGGGAATCGAAACAATGGTTACAACAATGAAAGAAAATTTGCGTGAAAATAAAATTAATAATTAAACCCGTTTATGAAGGAATCCCTTATATTTAATCTGCTGTCTTGTTTCAAAATGTCAGCCGCCCTAGAATTTCAAACTACTATATCTTAACCATTTTTTTATGATAGAGGCGAAACAAAAAATGCTAAGGAATCCTTGTATCAAGGACGAGCATTTAACAAAAAAAGAAAAGAAATTAGTATTTCTACTTTTTTTTTTTTTTTTGTAAATCTTTTTCAATTTGAAATCTTTAAGCGACCGCCATGTTGAAACAAGATGATGGATAAAGCTCAGTTGAGAACTTGGTAACTCCTGTACACATGCTTAGTCTCATCGAAATCGGTTCATAAATACGAGTACTATCTCATGACGAAAAAACGGATATATATATATATATATATAATAATATCTATGAATTTCAAAAAACATATCAAGTTCTTCTTAAATCTCAAAAGAGATAATTAATGATAATGTGAATACGGAATACCACATAGCTAATAGTTTAACTAGTGCAATCATAATATTACCATAGCTTATGCTTCAATGGTAATTGGCCAAAAATACTGAAAACATGAAGAAAATTTAAAAAGAGAGAGAGAAAGATAAAAAAATAAATAATAATTTGGAGTTGCTATCAATTGAATAAAAATGGATTAAGAAATGAAATATGAACCATACACAATGGAAAATTTTGACAAGAGAACAAAATCAGAATTGGACATGAAAAAAAAACACATGTAGATATACTCTTCAGCCTGGATGTACCCACATGTGTTTTTAAAAAATAATTCAGTATTTCATAATTCTACTGGCATATATGCTAAGATCAGTAGAATCACCCAGGTATACTGAACTATTACCAGAAAACAATTAGAAATAATAAAATGTGAAACAGAATCCACAAAGAACAGACAAAATATTTTACTCACAGCAATTATCCATAAAACCCAATACAACACAATACCAAATTATTATCAGATAACAGTCTAAATTTTAAAATTGGAAATAAATAAACTGTAAAGAGTAGATAAAATATCCTACTCACAATTCCCATCCAAAAAACATCAACTATCACAATGTTTTCATGATCCCAACACGTCCACATGGCGATTATCATGAAATTATAATAGTGAAGTTGAGACAAATTATTTGAAAGTTAAGTTGAGAGTACATTTTTTTTTTTTTTTTTTTTTTTGAAATAACACCTTAATTATTACACCATAATACAAATTGTTTAAAACACACACAAATTTATTTTTGTGATAATACACTTAAAAACAAATTTATATTTGTGAAATTACAAATTTTCCATTTAATTTTAATCTTTAAAAGTAAAATTAATACACTAGCGTTAAGCGCCCTCTATATATAAATTAAAATTACTATTAACAATATTATTAACATTTATATGACATGTAAAGTGCTTCCCTCTATGGGAATTATAATTATTCAAAATTAAGATTGAGTTATATATTAATTATATTAGATTTAATATGATATATAAATATTAGAAAATATTATTATCATTGTAGTTTTACATTAAAATCGTACATAATCCTATTATATGAATAAAGTTATACAGAATTAATTTTATCTTACATAGTATTTCATAGATTCTTAACAACAGTATATATATATCTTAACAACAGTATATATTATGTTAAAAGAGATATTTCTTTTAATACAAAGTGCTGGTGCTGCCATCTATATATAGAAAATTTGAAAAAGATAGAGATTGATTTAAATATCAAATTTAATATATCAAAAACAATTTAAAATATTTCAAACTTATAAAAATTATAATAAATAATAAATAATAATTAGATTACTAATCTGTTTCAAACTTTTTAATGCAATGCAGTATTTAAAAAACTAATTAAAATTAAACATCATGCAAAAAAAAAATATATATATATATATATATATATATATATATATATATATATATATATATATATATATATATATATATATATTATATAATAATAATAAATAAATAATAATATATATATATATATATAAATCAACATTTGGACAGAAAGTGGTTTTGGGATCTGGTCGTCATGATCTGTGAAAATATTCCGAAATTTTCCGGACTTGCTTTCTTACGGATGGTTGCACTAGGTAGCTTCTTTCTTTTTGTAATGCGAGGCTAACGAAAAAGACAGGCTGTCGCGGTGCGTTACACGTGTCTTTTTCTGCAGACCGTTTGAGTCACGTGATTCCAGAATGCACGAATCAAGGTGCAGCAAAAAAAAAAAGCATCACGTGACTCTAGCGGTCTAATTCAAAATGTAGTGCGGTAGCGTGTCCTTTTCGTTAGCCGTGTTTGTAATGGAAGCCTACATAAAATTGAACATTCAGGCTGCAATCTTTAACTAGATGTCTTTGAATAGTACAAATGTCAAAAATTTTCAGTCTAGCTCAAAAAACTATTATTATTTTAATCTAACATTCCAAATTATTTTTATTTTGTATTATCAAGATTATACTGAAAGTATTATAACACTGAATATATTCTTTGAAACCGTTTTTGTTTTAAGCTTCAATATATTTTACTTTCTAAAGCTCAATACGGAAATGTTTTTATACTTTCTTTCTTTTTTTAACGGCTCGAGTTGGGATAAGTACTATTAAAGTTCACGTCGGTGCTCTTATGCTTTTTTAGAGATAATGAGCTCATTATTTTTACGAACAGCAAGTTTCTTTTCTCTCGCAGATGCCTTACAAGAGATCTCAGCTGCTTGTTTCTTTTCTAAAGTTTTTTTCTTGATCTTTTTTTAAAACACCCGAATATCATTAAAAGGTCAAAATAATATCAAAACAGGAATGTTTTTATACATATTTAGAAACAACATTTGTTACTTTAACGAAATCGCTTTGAACTATTTCTCAATAACAGTTTTGAAAACGAGTGCTTAACAAGAAATTTTTAGGAAACAAAAAATAAAACTGATTTCAAGAGTTTGTATTTACGTTTGTGCTTCTTTGGCAAAACTTTATTAGCTCACAGGCTGTCAAAGCCTGAGAGCTAATGTTCCCGCAGGTTTTGTATGTAGGAATGTATGTACGTATGTATGTATGTACGTATGTATGTACGTAACGTCATAACTCTTCATAGAAATATCCGATTTGCTTCAAATTTTGTATATAGGTTCATTCTGAAAAGGCGCTTCCCTGATTAGTTTTGGGGTTCCATTGGTTAAGTATAAAGGGGGAACGGGGGGTTAATTCCCCCTTAATTTAGATAAAGGGTTTTTCACGCAGAATTATCCGATTTGCTTCAAATTTGGTATACAGCTTTATTCTGATAACGCGCTTCCTTGATTAGATTTGGAGGTTCATTGGTTAAATATAAAAGGGGAAACGGGAGGGCTAATCCCCCTCCTTAATTTAGCTAAATAGGTATTAAGAATTATCTGATTTGCTTCAAATTTGGTATACAGGTTTATTGTCGATTTCTATATTTTTTGAGAGGCATTATTCTTTGAAATAAGAGTATAATATACAATTAGTGTGAATAGCCTGTGAGCTCAATGCCATCAGTTTAACTGGGCACTTATCTATTTATTGTTATCCATATCGAAACCCGAACCGAGCCCGAAAATTATATTTGAAGTTAACACGACGTGTTAACTATTATGCCTCATTAAAAAAGTTTTTTTTCTTTCTTTTTCTTTTTTTGCGGGGAGGGGGGCGGGTGATTTTAAATAAAATTAATAACAGAATTTTTCCTTTATTTTTCTATATGTTTGCATTATTTTCTGTTACAGCCGTTTCAATTCTTTCGTCAACGATAATGGTCGCCAAAAAAATGACCTATGGTAACCTTATCGTCCAAAATAACAGAACTTTCCATCATAATTCTATAACTAATATACGTAGAACTATGTGCTATATACTAAAACCTTCCCTGAAAAATTATCTATCCAACAGTGCAAGTTCCATTCAGCAGAACTCGAGTTATAAAGGAACGGAACGAAATTTCCTTTTGTGTTTTATATATATAGTAGATTAGCTGAGAAGCAACGCGTTTTATTGCATTTAAATTACAGGAAGTCTTTCGAATGGTTAGGGGGATAAAGAAATTTAATTTTATTGTACATTTCAAGTTTCTGGTCCTAACAATTCCAAATAAATCGTAATTTAGAAAGTTTTTAGAACGTTTTCCGAACCCTAAAATAAATTTCTACTTTTAAATAGAAATGAATGGAAAATAATACCCTGTTTAGTGCAATTATGAAAAAATACTCTATAATTACATCTCTAATACCATCTTTGTATTTTATGTAGAAAAAATAGCATGTACATATTCATTTAGATTCAAACATAATTTTCCATTTGAAAAAATGTTGTGGACTATCATTTGAAAAACGGGTTACCAAACCCAACCTGCATGACTCTAAATCGAACCCGAACCCGAAACAGTTACTAGAATCAACCCGACTTAAATCTGACCCGCAACGAAAAATAGGAGCTCCGACCTCACCGGCGGTTGTATCACGTTCGGATAAAATTAGGTTACCGACCCGATGTAGGATTCTTAATTCCCATTCACTTTAATTTCTTTTGTTGAAAATATCGCTCATTTTGAAGCACTGTAGACGATGAAATATAAAAAATTTGGACGTATTCCTGTGAAAAAAAATATACACGATGCAACAACTATTTTAAACACGTAAAGTAGTACTTTACATCTTATTAAAATTCCGTGATGACTGGACCATTTTTACGAAAGAAAATTTATAAAGTTAAAAAAACAAGTTGGAAATTGTACGTCAAACGTGACAAATGAGGTGCGTTCGTACTGTTATTATTTCAGTGAAATGATTTATAACGTCTGTTATTATAATATGATTCATTTCCATAATAAAGTAAGTACATTTTAAGTTGGCAACATTTTATCTTTTGTTGACCCATTTACTGAAAATTCCAGTGGTTAAACTTAACCCTTGCTTTGAAAATTTCAGAACTTGAAATCCATATTTAGACTCTTTTTCCATTTAATATCTATTTCTCAGGAAAACAACTATCCAAAAAACTGTCGGTAGATTATAGGATTGCTATAATTAAACAATTTTAGTATACAAATTCGGTTTTTAAATTCAGTAATGCGGAAATAATAGGACTCCATCTTAAATAGGACGTAATTACCTTGGCTACCTAGGACCATTACCTATCATGGGATATCCTTGAAATAATTACGTATGATAGGATTTAACAGAATGAAGAATGTGACTATTATAACTTGGTCATAGAGGTTATAAAATGTCATATATGACTATAACATCATACATGTCAGATAACTTGGCGATACATCTCGGACACTTGACGATTAATTCTCGGAAACTGCTAAAAACAAGGAAGTACCGATTTAAAAAAAATTCTAATTACTTAATAAAACTTTTTATTACTATCTTTTTAAGTTTTGATTCGATTTTCATAAAATTTTAAATGACTCGAAAAAATTCTGCAACAATTATATACAGTATGCCCACTAAAGTCCCTTGCCACCCTCTTAACTTCGGAACGGCTGCTGCTATATTCATAAAAGTGGTGTCTAGGTATAGTAAAGTAGCCATGCGCTACACAATGAAACCACCTACAGCGCCACCTGGTGGAATGCTGCGGAGTTAGCATTCCCATCTCGAAAACGGAAAGAGATAAAGAAAAAAAGTGATTTACAAAGTTGTAGAGCAGCCATACTCAACCTTTTTATCTCGCGGGCCGCAAACATGTGTCTGCGACGTTAGGCAGACAGCACAAGTGCGGCAAGTGCGGCAAGGGGCCGCACTTGTGTTGCACACTTTGTATAATAATGGAAAAAAAAGGATAATTAAAATAATAAGATAACAAAAGCAGTATAACAAAGCAAAATAATATAATTAGTAGTATTGAACGTTTGTCGTGGAAGGAATGTTACCAGAAAATTTTAACACCTCTATTTCCAAACAATTTACTTCAGGATAGATTTCTATTGAAATGATGTTGAAATATGACGCGAAGAATGTTGTTGTAGAACTGTTTTTCGTCATTTTTTTCCATGGCAACCCGAATAAGCATTATTAGCAATATGATAAGTATTATATATTATATACTTAAATTAAAGTAATTGAAGCAACATCATCATTAATTATTCGAGGTGGACTTTAAAGACGTTTAATTTACATTTAAATAACAAACACGTACATCTACACAACACACGTAACAGATACATTTTCTTACAGTAAACAAAACTTAATACCCAGTAGGTGACGTAGTTCGCTGTGGTGCTGCCATCTATTAATTACATTTCTAACTAAACACCACATACCCCCCCCCTCCTTAATTTGTGAATTTACAGGGAGCTTTTATTTTCCTGGTGGATCTTCTAGGCACCTGTTGGGAAGAAGAAGAGTTAATTAAAGTATCTTTAGCATCATCAATAGAAGTATTGGGTACCATGGTTTTTGGAACTGAAGGGATCACTTTAGAGTCTACTGGAGCAGGACTTGAAGTATTTGGGAGGACAAAGTCATCTGGTTTAGAATTTGGAGGAGCTGGGACAACACAATCATCTGGTTGAGGATTTGGAGTAGATGGGACAACAGAGTAAGCTGGTCGAAAATCTGGGACACTAGGAGCATTAGCTGAGAATCACTTTGATTAACAACTGCATTATCACTTTTGTGACTTTCTGTACCATTCTCTTCAGAATTTGAATCATTAGTTAAATGTATCTTCGAACCGACATTAGTTATCTGATCAACATGCCTTTTCCAAATATTCGAACCAACTTGAATTCTATAATGCAACTTGCCCTCTCTTGCAATAATGCGACCAATTTTCCACTTGGCTTCAGGAGTATAATTTCTTACAGCCACTTTCTGGTTAATTTGAAATTCTTTTTCTTTAGAATTGGCCTTTCTCGCATTTTGTTTATCATGCACAAAATTTGTAACATTTGGAATGATCAAATCTATTTTCGTTCTTATATTTCGTTTTAGAAATAGAGATGCAGGACTTTCCCCAGTAGTAACATGAGGCATCTTTCTATATTGTAAAAGAAAGTTATTTATTTTCATCTGTAAAGTACCAGCTTCAGAAGATAAGGCTTTTAACCCTCTTTTGAGAATTTGTACATATCTCTCTGCCTGACCATTTGTAGCTGGATGGTATGGAGCACTAAAGCTATGTTTAACCCCGTGATTCTTCAAAAATGTCTCAAATTCTTCAGAAGTAAATTGTTTTGCATTATCAGATTCCCAGAGATATAGGATACCCGTATCTGGCGAAAAGAGAAGAAAGACAAGTAATTGTATGTTCTGATATTGTATTAGGAACAATAAAAACTTCAGGCCATTTGCTATGAGCATCAACCACAAGTAAAAGCATTTTACCCATCACAGGACCAAAATAATCTATGTGAATTCTTTGCCATGGAGCTGTAGGCCATTCCCAATGATGAGTATCTATCTTAGGAGGATTATTTTTAAATTGACACAAGTAGTGCAATTTCGTGCAATATCTTCAATATCTTGGTCAATCCCTGGCCACCAAACAAAACTGCGAGCTAAGGACTTCATTTTCATCATACCGAAATGTCCAAAGAGAAAATCACGTAAAATTTGTTTGCGGTGAACTTCTGGGATAATTACTCTACATCCTTTTAAAATACAACTATGTTGAAGAGTAAATTCTTCTTGTTTGCCACCAAAAAGTAAATTTTTAGGAATTGGAGAACCAGAAATTAGATGATGAAAAAGTTGACGTAATAAAGGATCAGATTTTGTAGCTACAGCAATTGATTTGGCGTTTAAAGGCAATGTAGAAATTTGGTTAATTTGAAAAAAATCAGATTCATCAATTACATTACTTGAATTTAATTGTGGGGGTAAATCTTCACTACGTAATGAAAGTCGTGAAAGAGCATCGACATTTCCATGTTCGGATGTTTTCTTATAGCGTATCATATTTAAACGCTTGTAAGTATAATGCATATCTTTGCATCCGAGCAGCTGAAAGAACAGGAATACTTTTATTTGGAGAAAATATGGACACGAGTGGTTTGCTATCTGTAAATAAAGTAAACCTATTACCATATAAATATTGAAAAAATTTCTTTACTCCAAAAATAATAGCTAGTGCTTCTTTATCCACCTGGCTATACTTTTTTTCTGAACAAATATTAAGTAACTCAATATGAACAAATATTAAGGAATATTAATCTCAAAGGAACAAATATTAAGTAGTAAGTTTAAGTATTAATAAACTCATTCGTAAGTGTTCTGGACACAAAACCAATTGGTTTTTCCATGTTATCTGGCATCACATGCGAAAGAACTGCAGAGATACCATATGGAGAAGCATCTGTTGCTAACACTAAAGGCAATTTAGGGTTGAAATGAGTGAGAACTCTTTCTGAAATAATTTCATTTTTTATATTTTTAAATGCTTGTTCACAAACAGGAGACCAAATAAATTTTACATTCTTTTTGAGCAATTGATTTTAAGGATGGGCAATTGTAGATAAATTTGGTACAAATTTAGAATAATATGTGAAAGCCTAAAAAAGCTTTAATTTGTGACACATTAATTGGTCTAGGAGCATTGACAATAGCTTCAATTTTATCTTGCGTTTTATGAATACCTTGCTTATCAATTTTATAACCACAATATGTAATATGGTCAGCCAGAAAAGTTGATTTATCTTTATTTATCCTAATATTATATTCACGTAATCTTTCTAAGACTTGTTTTAGTCTTTTTAAATGAATTTCATCCGTTTCCCCTGTAACACCAATATCATCAATGAACACAGTGACACCATGAATACCACTTAATATTTGTTCAATAGATCTTTGCCAAATTGCTGGAGAGTTAGTAAGACCCATTGGTAACTTTAAAAATTGAAATAAGCCCTTCGGAGTATTTATAGTTAACAATTCCTGTGATTTTTCGTCTACAGGTAACTGAATATAAGCTTGATTTAAATAAATTTTAGTAAAATGTAAACCACCACCTAAAGTAGCTAACATGTCCTCTACCCTAGGTAAAGGATATTTTACCACCTTCAAAAATTTATTTACTGTAACTTTAAAATCTCCGCATAAACGTATTTTACCATTTGGTTTTACCACTGGAACTATAGGAGTTGCCCTCTTACTACTGGTGACAGGTTTAATAATACCCTCATCCTGTAACCTTTGAATTTCATCATTTACTGCATTACGTAGAGCATAAGTAACTGTTCTAGCCTTACAAAATATGGGCGTAGAACCTTTTTCTAGATAAAGTTCTGCTTTCAAACCTTTTATTTTCCCTACTTTATCCGAAAATAAATCAGAAAAATCATTTAATAATGTTTTCAATTTATCAGTAGAATTTGCAATTTCATTGACATACACAGATTTAAAATTAGTGGGAAACAAATTAAATGCAGCTTCCCAGTCTCTGCCAAATAAAAGTGGGAAATTATCTTCTTTAATTAAATACAATTTAAGCTTATTAGTAATATTTGCATAAGAAACATCTACTGTTACATACCCCACAGGTGTAAACACCTCACCCGCTGCAGTTCTCAATTGAACGTCTGGTGGAAAAATTTTAGTATTCGGAAAAATTCTCCGAAAACGATTTACAGGTACCACAGAAATTCCGGAGCCCGTGTCTACCTCCATTTCAGCTTTAGCTTTGTTTTCAATTAAAACCCACACTTTTATAGGTGTAGAACTTTTATCATGGCTGATAGATAAAATGTCGACAGTTTGCAATACATTTATTTGTTTCTGAGAATTACTTTTACATACTTTACCAAGATGGCCTCTTTTATTACATATTTTACAAATTGTATTTTTGTGCTTACACTTGTTGGCAAGATGAGATGGATTTTCACATCTATAACATTGTAATTTATTTTTATTTACTTCAAAATTCCCCTTATTTACATTGTTAATTTTCGGTTTCTGGAAATTATTTGAAATTTTATTCGGTTGAACATTTTTAGAATATGCCTATTAACATTTACATTTTTGTGTTTCAATTCAGAAATATCATGTTCGTTATTTTGCAAAATAATTGCTTTTTCAATGGCTTTCTCAAATGTTAAATCATCTATTTGTGAAAGTAATTTACTTTGGATACTTTCATTTTTTAAACTTCGTAAAAATTGTTCTAACAAATTTTCATTAAGTGTTTCACCAGCAAAAGCACAGAATGTAGTTAACTTCTTTAATTTTGAAACAAAATCTTGTATGGATTCGTTTTCATTTTGATAAGAATTACGGAATTTAATTCTATAACAAAATTTATTAGGGGCGGGGCTTAAGTGCTTTAACAGAATTTCAACTATTTCCACGTATTTTAATGCTTCCGGATGTTTAGGAAAAGTTAAATCTGACAGCAAATTATACAATTTAGGACCCATACATGAAATAATTGCAGGTACCTTTTTTTTTCAACATGATGTAATAAAAAACTCTGTTCCAATCTCTTAACTTATGATCGAAACGTTTCAATGGAATCATTGTATTCCTTACAATTAGCAAACATTATTACTTTTTATTTATTGCAGAGAAGAAAAACAATGTCAGCACTTACCACCCTCGAAATGACGTACGTAATTATAACATTACTCTACAGCGTATACTCTTGTAGATGTAAAACCCGAAGCTTCGCCATTTTGCGAATCAGTTGGAATTTCTTTTCAATTTAATTCCGGTAAGAAACTTGACCTGCGTCGCCATATTATATATTATATACTTAAATTAAAGTAATTGAAGCAACATCATTATTAATTATTCGAGGTGGACTTTAAAGACGTTTAATTTACATTTAAATAACAAACACGTACATCTACACAACACACGTAACAGATACATTTTCTTACAGTGAACAAAACTTAATACCCAGTAGGTGACGTAGTTCGCTGTGGTGCTGCCATCTATTAATTACATTTCTAACTAAACACCACAATAAGTATAAAACATAATGATATAACAACGCAGCATCACCAAATTCTAAAGAAAAAAAATGGCACTCCGGGAGTGCCAACAGAACAATTACGTGTGTTTTTTGGAATCGTCAGGAAACGTTTTATTGTGCCGGAAATACTTTTAAATGAAGTGTTTTTTTTTATTCATTATTATAAACTACTACCACAAAAATTATATCACAATTTTCATTTAATGCGCTATTGTACATTATAATATTATATTATAAATTGAAATATTTCATTATTTTCATTTTTTCTTTTTATATTACTTCTGTCTATTTTTTTTTCTCGTGCTAGTTAAATTATAATATTTTCCGTGTTTTGTTATTTTATTTTCATCTTTTGATTTGGTCTCGCGAGTTGAGTCACTTTTATCTATTTTCACCGCGCGTGCTAAATTTATCTTGAAATAATTTTCTGAATTATTTTTATTTATAATACCAATCATTTCGTTTTCTGCACGTGAACTATTTCCTTTTGATACTTTCGCTTCATTGTATGAATTGGCAACATAATTTAATTGTTTATCGGAATTATTTACAACTTTAATGTAACGTACTTGAAAAGTATTGCGCTCGCCAACAATTTTAATTCCCTCTTCATCTATCGCCAACTTTAGTTTGTTGATCACGTCTTGCCCTATTACAATATCGTATGCGAGAGATTTTGAAACATAAAATTTCGTTGATATAAGAAACCCATCGACAGTTATTTCATACACAAAATATCCAATTAGATTTACAGTTTCTCCGCCAATGTCAGTTAATAAGATATCAACAGAAGACAAATTTAGCGACCCAATATGACATAACATTCGTAACTGAATAAAGAAATATAGCTGTCTGTATCATACAATAGATTTGCTTCTTTGCCTTTGATATTAATTATTTTATTTTACCCATTCCATTAGGTTTAGACTTATTTCTGATTCGAATTGTAGCAATGTTAGCTTTTTCCTGTACATCGACATTAGGATTGTGA
Organism: Maratus michaelseni; assembly: GCA_963931845.1. Classification (NCBI taxonomy): domain Eukaryota; kingdom Metazoa; phylum Arthropoda; class Arachnida; order Araneae; family Salticidae; genus Maratus; species Maratus michaelseni. The sequence goes on from OZ007596.1 coordinate 40,921,318, forward strand.
TTTTGGCGATTATAATTTCGATAGTTTTCGGTAGAGTCTTGATTGAACTCATTAGTTTGACCGTTATTGCTATTATTACACTGAGATGCTATGTGGCCTTGAGAGTTACATCTATCTAAAACACCTAATTTGAGATTTATTTCTTTTGTTTTGGTATTGGGTATGAAAGAAAGATTGTGAATTTCCATTTTTACTTACTTCGCGTTTTCTATCTTCAAAGTGGTGTGAAATTCTATTCATGGTTTTAACATTACGTCTCGCCGCATCATAATCGTCTAGTTTACTTACTAATACATCTACATTTTTAATTTTTGGAAGATCATCAATAAAATGTTCTTTCATTTCTATAGGTAACCTTTTCTTAATTTGATCTACTACTATTAATTATATTAAGGATTCAAAATCAGATACTTTAAGACCGCTAATCCATTCTTCCAAATGATTTCTTAATTCAAATGCTAAATTGCGCCAAGTGGCTGAAGATTCTTTTTTAAGTGACATTAATTTCTGCCTAAATTCTTCTGGCGTCATTTTGAAGCGTTTAAGAAGTAAATCTTTTACATAGTCGTAATTGTTCGCCAATGTTTCTGGCTCTCTAGCTATAATATTGGCGATTCCTAACGGAATTAAACTTAACAAATGTGAGACCCAATTTTCTTTTGTTATAGTCATTCGAGAAATTTGTCTTTCAAATAATGCTAAATAGAGACTAATATCACTTTTGCTGTCAAAGTGAGATATTAATTTAAGCAAATCTATGGTTGCTTACCTGAACCAGCTATTGCAGAATCGTCGCCAAATATACAGAGGTGTCGGGGTACTTTTCGTTTAGCCGGGCGCCAGTGATATATGTACATATATAAATACATATGTATATACATAAATTTGTATATATATACATCCATATATGCACATATATGTATATATATGTATCTGTAGGTATGTGTAGATATATGTGTGCGTGTATATATATATGTATATATATTACTGGCGCCCGGCTAACCAAAAAGTACCGGTGTCGGTAACAGTAACGGTAACAGTAACGGTAACAGTGTCGCGAATTCAATGTTTTTTTCCCATCTCAAAAAATGCCCAACGCGCCTAAAGAAGTTTTCACTTCAAAAACAAAGAAAAAAGAGATTTTCTTTAATAAATCATTAATTTTTCGATGCAAAAACTTTTTATTTTTTTTGTAATGTAGAAATATATAGTGCAAATTTAATTAATTTGCAATAACGTTTCATTTGTGTACAACACTGTAGCACGAATAGAACGGCATCAAAAAAATAATTTTTGACTAAGGAAATGGCATTTAAGATGTTTCAATATGATATTAAATTAGTAATTACAAATAACTGGCGGATTTTGTCTTCCCATGAAAATATATAAAGGAACAGCGAAGGTGTTAAAAAAACTTTTAAAGAGCATCTTAATTAATTTTATAATTAGGGATTAATGATTATGTGTCTCGGACAGCACATTAAAGGTCGCCGGGCCGCAGGTTGAGTATGGCTATTGTAGAGTATCATCGATTTAGTACGAAAAGACAACTTGTAGACATTAATGAAAAGAATAGAACGGTTAAAACGCGTATTGTTTTTGTTTTTTTGCGATTTCCTACACTGTGACGTGGCAAAACGATTTTAGAAAGAAAGAAACAACCAGTTATGAAACAGCAGGTGTGTGTGACGCCTCCACAAACATTTCAGAACATTAAACGACGCTATTACGGACACTTGTGCCAAAGTGTCACCCTCTATGCTCCAACGTGTGCAACGTGAAATTCAAACAAGCATCCAAATATGCATTGCAGCTGACGGTGAGAAGTTTGAAAATCTAAAATAAAGGTATACTAGGACTTCCCTCAAAGGGATTAGTCTGAGTGATATTGCTGAGAACATAGGGTTAACAATTACAATATAAAGAAAAAGAGCAAATTAAATGATAGAATTACAAAATACCATATATAAATTCATATACACTGTTAAAAAATAGAAAAGAAGTACCGTTCGTCAGATGTGTTGTCATAATTTTTTTTAACATGTGGCAAAGAATCTCATTTTCTTAAGCGCGTATTGCGCAAAACTTGAAAAAAAAACGCCGGATCTTTTAAAACGCCAAGCTTTTTAAAGTTACGTAATTGGATTTTCAGCCAATATATTATTCTATCAAGCGTGGCTTAACGCAAACTTAATTTCATTGCTGCACCTTTTTTTGTGTGTGAATTGAAAATTTTTCTTCCTTGATTATATAGCTATTATTTGTATAACTGTTTATAGAAACTCTTACACTTCAAACCACATTGATAGCATGCTTTGCTACAAACCAGATTGCAAAACTATAGTCTAAATTACTATTAAAGTATACAAAAAATCTTTCGATGACTTCTGTAAAATAACTTTTACATTAAATCTCCATATCGGCAAAATTGAAAATTATATATATTTCAAAGTTAAGCTTAGCAGATACTTCTTGATTATTCTCTAGGAGGCTCTGCCCCCTGCGCCTTTACTGCGCCAATCCGCAGGCTTTTCTCTTTTTTGCCTGTCTGTCTGTCTCTCCACAATCTGTCTGTTTCCTTATCCGTTCTTCTGCCCGTCTCTCTAACCGATTGTTTATCTCTCTACACGTCTCGCTACCTGTCTCTATATTTCTCTATCAGTCTCGCTACCCGCCAGTCTATTTCTCTAACCGTCTGTCTATCCGTCTAACTACTTGTATGTCTAGCCGTGTCTCTATCCACTTCGCTACCCATTTGTCTATCTGTCTCACAACTTGTCTATCTGGCTCTCTACCCGTCTGGCTATACGCCTCTCTACCCATCTTCTTACCCATCTCCGTACCCATCTACTGTCTCTCTACTCGTATTTATATCCGTCTCACTATCCGTCTCACTATCCGTCTATTTTTGTACACGACTCTTTACTCGTCTCGCTACCAATCTCATTACCCATCAGTCAACTCGTCTCTGTACTCATCTCTCTACTCGTCTCTTTATTTACCACGCTACGCGTCTCGCAACCTTTCTCGCTACATTCCTGTCTACCGGTGTCGCTACCCGTCTCGTGACCCATTTCGCTAACCCTCTGTCAATCCTCTTTTTACCTTTCTCTCTAGCCGTCTGTCTATTCGTTTCGCTACCCGTCAGCCTACCTATGTCGCTACTCGTCTCACTATCCGTCTGTCTACCCGTTTGTTTACTCGTCTTGCTACCTCTCGCCACCTTTTCCCAATATTTAAACAATTCATTTAATATACAGAAGCCGTTTATAAGTTATTAAATGCAAACAGAAGTAATTTATCTAATAAGTGTAATCAGATGCAATTTTTTTTAAATACATACATATCAGTTTTGTGTTCATAGTTGTTTATATCATTTGACAGTAAATCTCAGCTTCTTAAACCTGAATTGTCTGAAGCTTTTTTTAAAAAAAACCACAAGGTCTGTAAAACTGCTAAGTACCCTGAGGGCTATATTAGCTACATGTTATTAAGTTAAGTGAAAGTTTCGTTATCGCGTTTGCAACCAATTGCTTAGGTCAGAAAGCGTGGGTTAACGACATTTTAAATTCATTACTGTAATTTTCTTTTCTTTTCTTTTTTTGAAGTGAAAACTTCTTTAGGCGCGTTGGGCATTTTTGAGATGGGAAAAATACATTGAATTCGCGAACCGTCACCGTTATTGTTACCGACACCAAATTAAATTATGTTGCTAATTCATACAATGAAGCGAAAGTATCAAAAGGAAATAGTTCATGTGCAGAAAACGAAATGATTGGTATTATGAATAAAAATATTTCAGAAAATTATTTCAAGATAAATTTAGCACGCGCGGTGAAAACAAAGAAAAATCACTCAACTCACGAGACCAAATCAAAAGATGAAAATGAAATAGGAAAAAACGGAAAATATTATAATTCAACGAGCACGCGAAAAGAAATAACAGAAAGTAATATAAAAAGAAAAAATGAAAATAAAGAAATATTTCATGAAAGTTTTGTGAAACGTGGTTACAGATACGGAAATAAAGTGAAATCATTTTATACAAAAGAAAAGTTTGTTGACATAAATCATAGATACCGTAAACAATACGCGCAGTATGAAGATAGAAAAAAAGCATAATGTTCACGAATACCGTAAACAAGACAGGCAGCAAAGAAGTCATAATTTTTGGAGTGATAGGAAGCGGGAACCCTATTTTGCAGATAAATGTTATTACAAAAGATATGAAACTACATCTCATGGAAGAAATGATGAATGTATTGAGAGTTGTTAAAATTGTGTATGAAAATTCATAAGTTTCATTGGTATTCATTTCAAAGAATACCAATTAATTAAATTTCATATTTTATGTATTTGTAAATTTACGTTTTAAGCAATAGATTGCAATTTTTGTATGTAAAATAATATGCATTATTTTTCATGTACAATAGTGCATTAAATGAAAATTGTAATAAATTTTTTGTAGTAGTAGTTAATAATGAATAAAAAAAACACTTCATTTAAAAATATTTCCTGCACAATAAAACATTTCCTGACGATTCAAAAAATACACACGTAATTGTTCAAGTTTTCACTTCTGTCGTCACTCCCGGAGTGCCATTTTTTTTTTTCGGGGAAGGGGGGAGGGTTTCAAATATATACATTTAAATTAAAACTTTTGTCTCCATGCCATTAGTGTTGTTTGTATTATTAACTAATACGTAGTAGACCGAGCTTCATTTGAAACAAATGTAAAAGACTTCTTCTACAGTTTTTTTAGGAGAAACTTTCGTAATTGGGCCCAAAGCCAATCGGAGCATTTAATATCATTATTGTAACTCTTATAGAATTAAAACAATATTGTTGCTAGCTTTACTCTTGTTTGAGATCAGCCTTGCTTGTGTATCTGAATGGGGAAAAGTTTCGTATCCTATGTCGGTTGGCGAAAAAAAATTTAAATGGTGCCAAAAGGTAGTTTTAGCATCTTACAAAATTTTTCAAGAGAGCGGTAAAACATGTTTTTCAAATATTTACAAACATACGTTTATTAAAGCATAATTTTGCACCGTCTTAAAAATTTAAGCACGATGCTAAAATAAAATTTTATCGCCATATTCGATATTTTAATAAGTAATGAAAATACATAAACAAACTTAGGTACTTACGTATTATCCGTGCCAGGAGATTGATCGCCAAAAATGGTTGCCAAGTACCAATCTTGTTTATCGTTGCCAATCATGTTTTCAAACGCAGTAATTTAACTTTATCAAATAACATTGTTAAAAAAGGTATTTAATATAAAATAAATAAAATGTAATATATGTTTATTAAATTTATAACATTGTTTAAAATTGTAAATAACATTATTTTAGTAAAATTAACAAATGGTAGGTATCATAGTAAATAAGAAAGAATAATATTATAGGTTATTCCCAGGCATGTACCATGATGTAGCAAAAAAAATATATATATATATTATAAGGGTTACTATAATTAGTAATATTGGCTCCATGCATGGCGCAGTTGGCTTAAAACTGGCACGGATAATACGTAAGTACCCAAACTTATTTAACAAACCTAAGAGGCATTTTTGTGATAAATAATTGTTATTGTCAGGAGGGTAAATTGTAAACAATTAATAAACGGCTAGTAAATAATAAATAGCATTTAAAATCCAAAAATGGAGAAGTGGTCTGTATAAAAATGCAAAACATAACATTATACGCTTGATATAACTAAATCTTTTTTTATTTTTTAATATATCCGAAGGCACAGATAAAAAGGTACAAATCTCTTTTCCAAATGCCATTACAATTTAATATATATATACAAAATAGAAAAATATCTGCAAAAAAATATATTTACATAATACTACATCTGCAAAAAAATAAGATTTAGAAAAAGTAAGCCAAATCCCGCAGATCCCAACAATCACACCGAAAAACTTATCACCAAAAAAGAACTCGCCAAATCTTACGGCACTGGAGATGGATTTTTCCCTCTGAATGCAGAATATTAGTTTTTTTTTCTTGTACGATGGGTGATTATAATATAATTGTTTCATTTCACATACTACATACCGTTTGATATATTGGTACTTTTATGTTATCCTGGCGCAGTTGATAAATCGCCAAATATTGTTCCTATAAAAGTTTCATATTGAATTCATTTCATTTAATGATAAACCTTTCACTCATTTAATTTAAAATACATGCCTTTCATAAATCCCATTTAAAATGCTAAAAAGAGAAAAAAAAAAAGAAACAAGAGGGGAAAATTCTGCTATAAGGCCGAATATAGATTGCCACACACGGCTTTTAGTATTTAAAAAATAAATAAACTAGCTGTAACTCAGAATAAAAACGCAATGACAACAAATAATTTTAAAATATCTAAATAACAAATAAAAATTCCCCTGTTAAAGTGTTGAGTTATTCAATAACCATTCGATTTAGAAAAATATTTTTCTTCCACTGAGCAATTTTTTTAATGAAATTTAATTCATGTTGCTATGGCAGCAGACGATAAAACGATATCTTTGGAATAAGGGAATAAATAGAAGAAAAAATTTTGTTGATGTTTGTGATAAAACGTTTTTCTTTATTTTTTAAAAATGTATATACATAATTCACTTTTATATTTTAACAGAATAATAAGTTTACTATAATTCGTTACTCATGCTATGGCCAGTATACACGATACACGTCGAGCCACAATGCCTTTATCATTATCTTTTTATGTTGGGTTAAAACTCTACATGATTATTATCTTTGTTTTTGATATTTTGTAAGTTACGTTGCCGATGGCAACAGTCTTGTGTTCATGTTTTCCTTTTTTGTTAATACGCAGTTAAATGGCTTTGAGATTCTATTTCTTTTATTTTGAGAAATTTAATATATATTATTACGCCATAAGTATTGCTGAGTATAGTTTTGTGAGTTAAAACAAACGAGTGTACGAGTGTACAAATTAGAACTGTAAATAAACTTTACTTTGTGATAAAGTTATGGAATGTTTTTACCCTACATCTAAAAACTTCTGATTCTGAAGTTCATAAAAACTGAACATCTGGCGTCCGCCGACAGGACTCGGCTGCTGATTATCGAGTAAGTTTTGTTTTGTTTGTCTTATTTTTGAGTTGATATGGAAGCAGCAAAGAAAATTAGAACTCAGCATAGGAGATTGTTTAGCAAAGCTTGTAACGAGTTCGATACTGAAGAAACAAACTTAACAAATTCTGACAAAATAATTAAACTGAAACTTATTGAGGAGAAAGCTACGCTAATGCTAAATTCTGAAGAAAATGTTAAACAGTTTCTTTATTCTGAAAACATTACAGATGATTTAATTGAAAAAGAGATCGATGAATCCGAATGTTATATAGACCGTTGGCGGTTATTACAGATTAAGTTGAGTCAGCTTTTGCTTTCAGAAAGAGAAGACGTTTCTTCGAATTGTAGTGATTCTCAGAAAAATACGTTATTACGTTACCCAAAAATAAAATTGCCTACATTTAATGGAAATCTAAGGAACTGGGTTAGTTTTTGGGGGCAGTTTGAGAAAATTAATAAAGACCCTAATTTAGATCTGCATGATAAGTTTGCATATCTATCCCAATGTATGGAGAAGGGAAGTGCTGCCGAAGAGTTAATTAAAAGTTTTCCACCCGGGGGAAATAGTTATGAGAAAGCAATAGAACAATTGAAATTACGTTTTGGGAGAGAAGAGCTACTTATACAGGTGTATGTTAGGGATCTTCTGTCATTGGTTATCCAAAAGCAGAATATGTCGAAAAAATCTTTGAGAAATCTTTATGATTTATTAGAAACAAAGCTTCGTGCGCTTGAAATACTAGGGGTAACGAGAGATAAGTATGCGTCGATGCTTTTACCACTTGTCGAATCTGCTTTACCTGAGGAAACGCTTCTAGCTTGGGAACGATATAGATCTGTAAGTCATAGATCACATGAGGAGGAGGATCAAAATACATCTAAAATTACTGAAAAGACTGATCTCGATTCAATTCTTGATTTTCTTCCAGTTGAAGTGCAGGCAGAGGAGCGCATAATCCTGGCCTCTCAAAACTTTGGGATTGAGACCAAGAGTAATTTTAAATTGTTCAAAGAGAAGAGGGCTGGAAATGATAGACACAAATACGGGGACACTCGTCAAATAGCTAGTGCAGCTGAGCTTTTGACCTCTTCGAATGAACAAAAGCAGTGCATATTTTGCCGCAATTTCCATAATTCCACTGACTGTTTGAAGGTACGGAAAATGACGATGAAAGATAGAGAAAATCTCGTAGAGAAATCAGGGTGCTGTTTTCTGTGCTTAAAACCGGGTCATCAAGTTCGTAAGTGTTATTCAAAAATAACTTGTTTGGGTTGTGGAAAAAGACATCATATATTACTCTGTCGTAACATAAAGCAACCAGCATTCTCACCAACCGGAAAAGAAACTACAGAGTTAGATAATGTTTCAAAAGAGGATCAAGCACTTGCGAATATATCCAAAAGCCCTAGTGTTATGTTATTAACATTAACGGTTTTAATCAGAGGTAATGGGAGAAAACGGAAGGCAAGAGCCATCATAGATTCTGCTTCGCAGCGCTCTTACATTTTAAAAAACACTGCCAAAGAGATGAAATATAAAAGGGAAGACTATGAATATCTTCAGCATTCTCTGTTCGGAGGAGAAAATACAGGAGTGTGCAAGCATGATGTGTTTACTTTATATTTGACAAGTTGCGATGGATCTTATAACTGTCATTTTAAAGTACTGAGTCAACCTGTTATCTGTGGGAGCGTTCCACCGACAATACCTGCGATTCATTTAAAAGAGCTTACTGACTATAATATTTGTGTCAACGATGATTATATAGGTCCTATTGAAATCTTAATAGGAGCCGATGTAGCCGGAAAAATCATTACCGGTGGTTACAAATCCTTATCATGTGGTTTAACAGCAATGGAAACACGTTTAGGGTGGACCATAATGGGACGTATACCCCAGATTTCTTCAGAGGTAAATGAAATCTCAGTAGCTAATTCTATGCTTTCTACTACTCGAACAATAACAGAATTGTGGACTCTTGACACTCTCGGTATTACAGATCCTTCTGAGAAGAAAACTAAAGAAGACCTTCATGAATCCGCCAGAGAGCATTTTCTTAACACAGTTCAAATCGACAAAGACAATCGTTTTGTGGTACATTTACCTTGGCTTGCCGATCACCCTCCACTACCTGATAATTATAACTTGGCTTTAAAGAGACTGGAAGGTACTGCACGGAAGTTGAAAGAAGAAAATTTATATGATGATTATAATAAAATATTTGAAGAATTGGAAAAAGAAGGAATAATTGAAAAAATTCCTAAGCACGAGATTCAATTACCGTCTCATTATTTACCACACAGACATATCGTGAAAGAAAATAGCACAACTAGAATCAGACCTGTGTTTGATGCTTCAGCAAAGCTGAGAGCTTTCCCAAGCTTAAATGACTGCCTGGAGAAAGGGATAAACCTTGTTGAGTTAATTCCTACAATATTAACACGTTTTCGGATGAACAAGTTTGGAGTTACGGCGGACATCCGTAAAGCATTTTTACAAATTCGCCTACAAGAAAGCGATAAAGATTATTTAAGATTTCTTTGGTATGACGAAAATAATGAACTGAAATATTATAGACATTGTCGTGTCGTCTTCGGAATTTCAAGTAGTCCTTTCTTACTTAATTCTGTGATTCAGTATCATCTGGAAATGATTTTGGAGGAAGCACAACTTGGAAACTCAAAATACCCTGTGGATATTGTCCAGAAACTTAAGAACAGCTTTTATGTAGACAATTGTCTAACTAGTGTAAAAACGGAGACAGAATTGCATGAATTCATTAAAGTAGCTACAGATATTATGTCAGAAAGGAAGTTTGACCTTAGAGGGTGGGAGCACAATTATCCCCATTCCTCAACAAAAGAGGCTTCTTGTACAAAAAATAAAGTTGTCCCAGTATTAGGCCTGCAGTGGTTCTTGAACTCAGATACTCTTTCTGTAAATTTAAAAGAAGTTTGTGAAGATAATGGACCTGTTACTAAAAGAAAAATATTGTCAGAAGTCCACAAAATTTTTGACCCTATTGGTTATACTTGTCCAGTGACCTTATATCCGAAATTAATGTTACAAGAACTGTGGGAAATGAAAACAACTTGGGAAAATAATCGAGGTAATCCCCGGGAAAGATGGTGTTACAAGACTTGTGAGACTAAAAACTGCGAGGGGTGAGTTGCTTAGACCGCTACAACGTCTCTATCCTTTAGAAGTGTCAGCATCAGAGTCGTTTCTAGTTGGAGAAAAATTGGCAGGTACAAAATTAAGTGAGAAACCAACAGCCAGTCAATCAATTGACTGCAATATTGAATCTTCTGAGGAGGCAAGGAAAACTAGAAGTGGCCGTATCATTAAAATGCCTCATAGACTGGACTTGTGAACTATTTATATAATTTTGCTATTGTAATTGTGACTATTATTAATTGTAAGTTAACTTTTATGTTAAAATTTAACTTAGGTGGGAGGATGTTGGGTTAAAACTCTACATGATTATTATCTTTGTTTTTGATATTTTGTAAGTTACGTTGCCGATGGCAACAGTCTTGTGTTCAGGTTTTCCTTTTTTGTTAATACGCAGTTAAATGGCTTTGAGATTCTATTTCTTTTATTTTGAGAAATTTAATATATATTATTACGCCATAAGTATTGCTGAGTATAGTTTTGTGAGTTAAAACAAACGAGTGTACGAGTGTACAAATTAGAACTGTAAATAAACTTTACTTTGTGATAAAGTTATGGAATGTTTTTACCCTACATCTAAAAACTTCTGATTCTGAAGTTCATAAAAACTGAACATTTTACGCGTAAAAGTTTCGCTACGGTACTCCATTGTAAAGTTTTGTAATTTTTGAAATCTAATATTTGAAAAACGACATAATCATTAGATTTGAAATTTATATCAAGAAAAATACAATTTTTTACCATTCTAACGCAGTTTGTAAAACAATTTTGTGACAAATACTTTTCGAGTTATTAATTTTTTCAGTAACTTCAAATGTTTCATTTTCCGAGATTAATCTGTGGCAACGATGGATTGCTGTGACTTTTCATAAACATGAAAAATGATAGAGATTGAAAGAATAAGCCACCCTGTGTGTGGCTAATAATGCCATAAATAGAAACCTTTTATTTAAACACCAAAGATTTTTTTCTCTTTATTTACACACGCGAAATAAAAAAAGCTGCTATTGCTGATATTTGCGCCAAATCTCTAATACCAAGTCTACCAAGTTATTGCGGGGTTTTTCTTTCAAACAGAAAAAAAATCCAGATTAATTTTCGATTTCTACTAAATTGAAATATATTTTATTGTGCTGAATATTAGTGCGTACATATTTTTTTGCTCCATGTATTCCATGAACTTTTCACTTCCGATTGTCTACGAAAATCTCCCGCCGGTGAAAATGACGTACGCAAAAATTTTTCGTGACGTATGTACTTTAATTGTGCTTTTTTATCTATTTTTTTAATATAATTTCCAAACGGTTTGACATTTATTCTTGGTAATAAATAGACATCGTTGTCACCTTTATAGGTACCTGCTGTAAAAATTTGAACGAAATCCGTTAAATATTTTTTGAGTTACGCTTGACGAAAGGTTTTAATATCCATCGTAGCTATATATGGGGCAAAGTAATACTGCGCTGTGTATGAGTCTTCGTTGCACTCAGACAACAATTATTATAACTAGTTGTTTTTTTCTTTCGAAGATCGTTTTGTCACGTCACAGTGTAGGAAATCACGAAAAGACACGTGTATTTTAACCGTTTTATTCTTTGCATTAATGTCCACAATGTGTCGTTTCGTACTAAATCGATGATGCTCTACAACTTTGTAAATCACTTTTTTTCTCTATGTCTTTCCGTTTTCGAGATAGGAATGCTAACTCCGCAACATTCCACCAGGTGGCACCGTAGGCGGTTTCATTGAGTAGCGCATGGCTACTTTACTATACCTAGACACTATTTTTATGAATATAGCAGCAGCCGTTCCGAAGTTAGAGGGTGGCAAGGGACTTTGGTGGGCATACTCTATATTAAATTTCAATCCATTCGGTTGGGTGGTTTTTGCGCTGTTATATGCGGACAGACGGACGGACCAGACGACGACTATAGATGCTACATATTTATATAATTACGAACGTACCTAAAAACAAGAAAACAGACAGTCAGAAAAATATACCGTTGTCAGATCTCGACGTATTGTAACGGGACCATCTGCAGATTGAAACTTTTCCAATAAGAAAAAAGTTTCAGGGACATTCTTTGAAGAGTTACGCGTGAACATACATCGAAAAAAAAAGGATACAAAAGACTTGTATAATCTCCATCATTTTGCAAGTCCGTTAACAAAATATGAATACTTATTTTTTCAAAAAATTATTTACTGGACGTCGTTTATCGCAATCGCCGGAGACTTTTTTTGTACTTACTTTTGAGTATTTTTTTTTTTTTTTTTTTTTTTTGGGTTATCTCCGAGTATCAATTTTGAAAAACACATGAAAGGGTAATTAGGGTAAAATCTTATTTTCAATTAACTTTTGTTACTTTATTCCATCTTTACATACATGAACCAAGTTAAAAAAGTCCTTCCGGCCTGTACCGGGAGGAAAAGGTAGCTTTCCTATATCTTCGTTTTAAAATTTTAGCTAATGTTACACGAAAACAGTAGGCTAAAATGCAAAGAAACGTTTACAAAAGATTCGTTAATACTGAATTTGAATAAGAAATTCGCCACATTATTGAGCAATAGCCAAATTGGCTTCATTTATGAAGACTTATTTTGCTCGCCAAATGTCGCCAATTTTGTCGCCAATGTCGCCAATTTTGGCGCTAACGGATATGAATATATAGTTTTATGCGTGTGATTAGGAAAATTATTACAACAATGAAAGAAAATAATTTGCGAGTAATCGCGTTAATGTGCTGTTTTGTTTCAAAATGTCAGCCACCCTAGAATTTCAAACTGCTCTATCTCAGCCATTTTTTGAGATAGAGGTAAACCAAAAAATGCTCTGGAATCCTTGTATAAAGGCCTAACACGTAATTAAAAAATAAATTTTAATTTTTAATTTTTTTGTATATTTATTTTAGTTTTAAATTTTTAAATGGCCGCCATCTTGAAACAAAATGGCGGACCAAGCTGGCCAACGAACTCGGTCGAGACATTGGTTAGCTAAGTACACAAAATTAGTTTCATCAAAATTGATTTATAAATACGAGCGTTATCGTATGATATAGGTCAGATATATATATATATATATATATATATATATATATATATATATATATATATATATATATATATATATATATATATATATATATATATATATATATATATATATATATGAATATATCTATATATATAAATCAACATTTGAACGGAGGGTGGTTTTGGGGTCTGGGGGTCATGATCGGTGAAAATTATCGAAATTTTCCGGAACTGCTTTCCTCCGAACGGCTGCAATAGGTAGCTTTATACTTCTTTGTATTGAAAGCTACCTAATAAATAAAAGAGTGTAAGTACACTGTCAAAAAAACTCGTCTTTATACACTAAATTATTCCCCCATTTTTCAACAAATAATTTCCGTACTTCAAGAAAACATGCTTTGTCCGTGAATTCTTACCGAAAGAAAGAAGAAGAGGGAAAATTTACGTTTATCATCTGCACGCATGCGTATTGGTTCTAGTAATACAAAAGTTCGAATTTATTTTTAAAATGAAAAACTATAAATTCAATAAATTAAAATTTTGAATTTATTTAAAGACAAGAAAAGCAAAAATTATGCTTTCGAATTTAAAAAAAAAAAGTAACAATTAATTTTATCATTCATTTAAAATTACTCGCAATTTATTTTTTTAAAGTTATAAAAAAATAATAAAATATATTCTAAACGAACACGTTTAAAAAGTATATAATAGTTGAAAAAAAATCGATTTTATTCACAAAAGCAAACATTTCTTCTCGAATTTAATTAAAAATATAAAATTCATATTTAACATGTAACAATCAAATTAAATATATATATATAATTCATGTTTTTATTCTCTATTAATACTAAAGTGTTAAAACCCCAACCATCATCTCATAACGGCGAAATCTCCCCGCAATTAACTTCCAAATTGCCAGGTATGTAAACCCTAAATTTTTTAAGCCCAAACCCGCCATTTGTAGAAAACCCTTATCAGCATTTCAAACTCTTCTTCTAGCAAACGCCCGCTGGCTTTACCGGTAAGATACTTGACTCAAGCCAGGCAGGTCTCTAGTTCGACCCCAAGGTCAGCCAGGATATACTCTTAAAGCGTATTAAATAGTGAACACTTCCGTAATAGTCCATAAATGACAGCACAAAGAGAAAGAATTTTTTTAAACCGACGTTCTTCAAATAACGGAAAATTTCCGTCATGTAACACAGAAAAAAATAAACGTAAATTCTTTAAATAACGTAAAAAAAGCTGGCAGCAGTGCTGCCAGGAATATTTTCGTGATTTGAAGGAAGTATTTCTGAGAGTGTGCTTGTGAAATCAAGTATCCTTATTAATAAAAGGAAGATGTTTGTCTCTGTGTGTGTCCGTCTGTTTATTGGTGATGGTTAAGGAAATCTATCGCACGTAAAGGTCATCGGATTTTGATAGGGATAAATGAAGACAGGTCTGAATCAACCTGAAGCTGATATTTTTCATTTTTTTTGATAATTAGTCGAAATATTAATTAAAAACCTTAATCGCTAATGAACGAGTTTACATTGTTCCAACGATCACTTCCGGGGAATCCGAAGTTTTGCAAGAACAGGTATACGTAATAAAAGTTCCGTTTTTTGTACATTTTGAAATCGCAATTGCCGGTTCCTTATGGAGAACGTTTTCACGATACATGCCCGATTGTAACGGTATCTGTTGTGGAAAATAATATTAATATTTACTATTTCAAAAAGAAATGTCTCAAGGGCGATATCATTTCCGTTTTCGTATTTTCAGTTTTTTTCCGCAGCAAGCCGACCACTGTCAGAGGCGGAATTGACGTTATCAAAGGAGGTGCTGCTAGAAGTGACTTCACGAGTGGAGTTAAGTTGTTTTTCTCCTACTGGTTGCGTTATTTTTTGCTGAATGTTGAGTTATAAAAGGCTGAATTTTTTGGTTTAGGTTTTCACCTAAGGCGAGGAAAGTTTTTAAAGAATGACAACACGTTAGAGTTGTACTTGTAAATTTTTAAATAGTTTCCTCGTAGACCACGTGGTCCGTGACTTACGATCATTACGTCACGCATTCATGTTAGAATACGTTAACACTCGAACGCTAATCCATGAATGAGGTCTGTGACGTCACGCGTTCATATCAGAACGCGAGCCCACAAGCATAGACAAGAAATATAATTGATTGTAATCTATTATAAAGTTCAGTTGTTGCTCTTTTTTAGATTACGATGTCGTTTAACTGTAACTAAATGTAAAATTGACATTTGATAATGATTAACTGTAGACGGCAATGAAAAAGTTTCTCATACAATAAATGGCATCAGTTGTATTTGTCTATTGCTTAGATTTCCCTGCTCAATGTTGTATCGAGTATCTATTTACTGCTTAACGGTGTAATTTTCTTCCGTGGAATTTGTTCTGATTGGCTATTTTAGTGCTTTTTTTTATATTTTATTAAATTGTATTAGTTTAAAAAATGAAACGTTTCTGGAAAGAAATTCCAAACTTTTTTTCTTAGAACAAATAATGAATGCGAAAGTTAAGCTACGGACTTAGTAAATAAAAGGGAAGGAAATTCTGATCAAATATTTTTAGCCCAAAATGTTCGCATTCCTTGCATCGGAGGGATGCAACTACGCTCTTGATTCTTTGCTAAAGGATATGGTGTATCTTCGAGGTGGAAATTTTGTGAAAGTTATTTGTTTTCTTAGACAAACATACGTGCATATTAGAAGTCATGTTTGTGACGAAGACGGTTAATATCATTCTACGAAAGACGGAATCTCGTTTAAAACTGTTATCCCCGAGTCCCGGATGGAAAAAAAAAACCTACTTATAACAAATTACTTTCTGTTTTCAATGGTACCTTTCAATACAGAAAAGTATGAATATTTACTTTTTCAAAAAAATATCTTCTGGAAGTCGTTTGTCGCAATCACTGGGGACTTTTTTGTGTTCCTAGTGCCTTTGGAGATATCTTTTCGCGTTTTAGGAGAATTGCACAAGAGTTTTTTGTTCATTTTCGCATGGGAAGTGTTAATATACTTCTCGAGAATTATTTCTCTCAGCAACATTTCTCATACTCTGAGAAATTATTTCGAGTGTTAAAATAAGACGAAGAATTTGGGATGATTTTCGTTTAAAAATATAAAATCATACAAATTCGAGGGTGTTCAAGAGATAAAAATATTTCAATTCAACGCTGAATTTAATCATATTTAAAGTTATCATCCCGGGCCCGCACAACGCCGGGCGGATCAGCTAGTCCTTAAATATAAAATAAAGACGTTAAATTGTTTTTAAAAACATTGTACATTGTGCAAAAATGTATTTAAATATTAGCCCATTAGCTCAAATACATTAATTAAATGACGTGAAACGATTTAAGTAAATTTAACACACACACACACATTTTTTTCCGTGTAATCTTCATTTATAATGCATGAGTTCAGAGTAAGTTTTCGTTATTTATTACCTACATTATCATAATGTTGTAAATCTTACAGCGACAATTTTGACGTGTTTATATCTCAGGTATTGAATTAATTGCAAGATGTACTTGCAATTTTGAATATTTTATTTCGATTTGCAATTCAAATGCTTATACTAGATACGTATTAAGTATTCTTTACATGTCATTCTGATGGATCTAATGACATGTACTGTACACGTAGATCTCAATATTTTGTACATGGTATGAAATTACGTTAGTAATTTCTATATTTAAATAACACATAAATAATAAAATAATTGAAACCAGATTACGAAAAAAATATGTAATTTAATGTAAAAAAATAACAATAATAATAATAATAAAAATCATTCCGGTCTGTACCGGGAAGAAAAGGTAGCTTGCCCATACGAGAGGGAATTGTGACTACCTCCGTAGGTTTTCACACCCCTCGAGTTCTGGTAGAGCAAGTACGGGTTGGAACAACCCGACTTAAGGTCTAGGGCCTGGTTCCCTTATGGGTGTCCAGCTCCGAAGCTGTTGGGAGACGCCGGCCCGTCTCCAAGTGTCTCGTGGTGATTCTCCTACTGGGTTTCACCGCGTATCGCAACGACTTACGTCGTCGACACGTGGGTTTAATGTTAGAGGGTCCGCAGATGGCGGTCCTCTGACCGGCCGAAGCGCCGCAGGGACACAAACCTGCAGGCGCGATAAAAGCCCCTCAGGACTTGGGTTCGGTGGTCGTCTACACTGTAAAAAAAATTTTGTCGAATTAACGAGAAAAAACTGTCAATTTTGGAGCCAGTTTAAAACCGTTTAATTTACAGGAAATATCTGTAATTTTTTACGTGAAGTGACTGTTTTTTTAACAGTTTCATACCGTTACATTTACAGAGATAAACTGTTATTTTAACAGAAATATTTTGTGGTTTTTACAGAGAAAATCTGTAAATTTTACGAGAAAAATCTGTAAATTTTAACAAACATCCTGTATTTTTAACAGTTAAAAACTGTTACATTTACGGAGATAAACTGTTTTTTTAACAGAAATATTCTGTGATTTGTACAGAGAAAACCTGTAAATTTTACAAGAAATATCTGTAAATTTTACAAGAAATATCTGTAAATTTTACGAGAAATATCTGTAAATTTTACGAGAAATATCTGTAAATTTTACAAGAAATATCTGTAAATTTTACAAGAAATATCTGTAAATTTTACGAGAAATATCTGTAAATTTTACGAGAAATATCTGTAAATTTTAACGAACATTCTGTTTTTTTAACAGTTAAATCCCGTTGCATTTACAGAGATAAACTGTTATTTTAACAGAAATATTCTGCGAGTTTTACAAGAAATATTTGTTTTTTTAACAGTTAAATGCTGTTACATTTACAGAAATAAACTGTTATTTTAACAGAAATATTTTGTGATTTTAACAGATAAAACATGTAAATCTTACTAGAAAAATCTGTAGTATTTACAGAAATCTCGCGTTTTTAAGTCAAATACAGGGCACCCCAAAATGATTGAAACATGCTTTAATATTTTATCTGTTGGAGATTCGTAGGCAATGTAAATTGCAAAATTGTTCAAAATAAGCTAGAATATAAGATTATGTTGATGAAATGGTTTTGCCATTAATTTTCAAAAAGTTACACTTTTGAAATTTTTATCTGATGCCTGAGTCTTACAAGTTATATTTAGGAAAGTATTATCCCTGTTCTGACAAGTACAACAGTCAAAATTGCATTATTCTATGACCAAAACACACAGAGTTATACTTTAGAGTTTATGAAATTTCTGCCTCTAAATAGACAGATTATTTTTAGTGCCATAAAACTCAGAAATTTAATAAAATTCCTAGTATAATAACTTAGTGTATTTTGGTTACAGAAGAATGGAATTATTATTGTTGTACTCTTCAGAGCAAGCAGAAATTTCTTTTAAATATAACTTAATGACCCAGGGGCGCTATAAAAATTTTAAAAGTAACTTTTTCAGAACTAATTAATCCATATAATCATAATTCTTACTTTATTTTGAACACTTTTGCAATTTACTTTGCCTACGTATCTCCAACAGGTAAAAAAATTAAAGCATGTTTCACTCTTTTTGGGACATCCTGTATGCTTATTTATATACAAACAGGGCCCGACTAGCAAGTTTTTGTGCCCAGGGCACTTTCAATTTTTCATGCCCCCATAGATTGGTTGGTTTACTGATACTAGTTTTTTAGTCTACTTATTCAAAAGGTGTCAACTCAAAAAATTAAGTTTTCTGGAAAATTGGAAAACAGTTCCAGGAATAAAAATAAAATATTTTTTTTATTATTTATTGAAATGTGCTTTTAACCACAGATTGAGATATATTTTTGTCATTTCATCGTAATAATATCTCAAGCACCACATATTTTCAGTTGTGTCACTTTTCGAATAAATGTGCAATATGATATAATTGAATGACTTGATGAATACAGTACATCATTTACTAGAAAATAATGATGTTATTGCTATTAAATGATAAAACAAAACGGAGTGCAAACAAAAGTCCTAATAGAAGTTCTAATTGCATGCCCCTTAGAAATTTCGTGCCCAGGGCATGGGCCCCTGGTGCCCATGTGATAGTCAGGGCCTGTATACAAATGTGCTAACTTTAGTACAAAAAAAGTGAACTTTTCGCTAAAATATTAATTTAGAGAAAAATTAATATATTTAAAGCAACATTTGTGAATTTATTGCTCAAGTTTGGTGAGGGCATCACCTTCTAATAAATAAAATATAAATAATTTTCAAAATAAAGCAAACATATTTTTGACATACTCACATCGACAATTTTTGATAAATATTCAACACTCTTACAAGTATTTGAATTTGAGTAACACTGTTTGCAAATAGTAACTGTAATAGTAATTCTACAACTTACTAAAGCAGAAATTACTATTTGAAATAGTGGTATGAAAATTCAAAGAAATTGTGGAGCATACTCTTATTACAAAAAAAAAAAAAAATTGTTTCCTGACGAGAGCATAATTTACAAAAATGAGAATTCTCATTTTTCTTGATGTAAATGCAAATGTATGAAAATTATTTTATAGATTTCCTGGAAATTAGTTCTTGTATTTTAGCAATAGCCTGTAAATGAAAATAAGAATAGCTACAGGATATATATATATAAAAATCATAAAATCAAATTATTTCTTAAATTCAGATTATCGAAATTTTCTAGCTTGAAGCAAATTAAATTATAAAACATTAAAAAATATCAACCTATATTTAAGCTTTCAGCTGATGTTCTCACTATACACTATACCCATAGCTGACAACTGCTATTATTTTTTGATACCAGTAATTTTGAAGAGAAATCTTCATCTTATTTAATTGGAGAAATTTGCGATTAAATAAGATGAAGTCGCTTCGAAATTACTGGAGCCAAAAAATAGGTAGTAGTTGGCAGTCATCACCATACAATATGTGCATGAAAATTAAATATTAGTTTATTTATTTTTAAACTAAAGCTACATCTAATAATCATGTTTATAATTTTAAAATACATAAAAACAAACAAATGAAATTATGATGTTTATTATCAAATAAATAAAATAGTACATAAAAATGATCAGCCATTTCACAATCTGAAATTTTATTAAACAAATAAAGATGTTTCAAGTTAATGCATCATTTTTATTTCACTTCTGGATTCATCTTCAAACATTAGTTGTTGATTTATTCCAAAAGAGTACCTGTAAAAGGAATATATTTATTTCAGTGGATTAAAATAAAAGATTTTTGTCTTCTTTTACAATTGAATAAAACAACATTTTAGAAAAGAAATAGTCATGGTACTGAAATCACAATTTTGAAATTTCATTTCTGAATGCTTTAAAACCAAAATTTGTAAATATATAATATACATGAAAATGGCAAAAATATCCAAAATTTTTAAAATAGTCAACTTGCTGCTGATTATAAATATTGTTTTACTTAAAATATAAATTTGAAATTGAAACATATCACTAGCATGAAAACTTAATAAAACAATATTCTAAATGTTTTTTTCTGTTTTACAGTTATAGAAAAATTGAAAATCAACTAATAGAAAACAGAATTTTTTTTTTTTAACAAGTTGACTTTTTACACCCATCAAAACACAAAATATAGAATTCTGTATAAAGTTTCATTTTTCAAAAAAAAAATTTTAAATATAAAGTAAAATTTATTTTTTTCTATTTCAAAATTTTGTTCATGTTTTAATGTAAGTTCATTGATCAATGTTGAAAGAGAAATCAGGATATAATATAAGGATATAATATTTGATATATATAAGGATATAATATTTGATATATATAAGGATATAATATTTTAGACAATTTAAGTACATTAAAAACAACCCAATTAAAAAAAAAAAAGTCTTCAAATAAAATTTGTTGAATTAAAAATTTGAATAGCTTATTGCTATTTAAAAGAGTTATTCATGCATGTTATTTATAATAGTGTTTTTATTAAATGACTTAATGTATGATTTTAACATTTGTGAGAAAAAAATAAGACCTGTATATGAAAAGACATTAAAATTAGTTAATAAAATACGTAATTAAGCAACCAGCATCCTCTTTAATTATATAAAGCAGTAAAAATGAAAAAAAAAAAGTTAAACCAGATAAAGCAATTTTTTTGCCTTATTTTGCTTTTTAAAATTTAGCTGACATATTTGCAATTCTGACTACAAATCACTAGCAGTTACATCTATGTGTTATTCCAATATGAATGTTTTCATTATTGAGAAATTAGGTTATTTATTAAATTCGAACTCTATAAAATGTTTTTTAAATTAGTTAAAAAACACTTTAAAATGTACAAGTTGATAAATAAAATGTTTCAATGTATAAAAGCCAATTTTGGCAGAAAAAAAAGCTGGTTAAAACCAATAAAAGCAACCGGTATGCCCCCCCCCCTTTTTTTTTTTTAGCTGGCCTTTTTTTTTTTTTTTTTTTTTTTTTGCAACCCTGGATGTATACATGAGGCATATATAAGCTTTTCTATGATATTGGTGAAATCAGAGCTGCAATCTTTGCATAATCATAATTGTAAGGGGTGCTATAACATGAAAATACCAAAAAAACTTCAAGGTTATAGCTATTATGTATTTTAATTTAGGATAGTAACTGCTTAGTGATATTTTTCTTAAGGACTTTAAGGATAAGAAACTATTTTTCTCACATAGATATGTAAATCATACATAAAATTATTTAGTAAAAATCTCAATTTCTCGCTGTTGAAAACAGTATTAAGAATAAAATAGCATGAATAACTTATTAGCAAGAAGCTTCTCAAAAGAAAATAATAAGTTTTATTTTGAGCACATCTTTTAACCTTTCTATATATATATATAGTTTTTCTTTTGTTCTAAATTTGTACCAGAATTTCCTCAAATATTATCTTCTGCTCAATTCCCTTTTCAACATTGAACATTCTCAAGATATGAAGAGAATTTTCTCTTCATGAAGATTTATCTGGAATAAATTATAAAACCGCTTAGGAGCAGAGAAGGGGAAAAAAAATTTCTGCATATTATAAATTAAAAAAATATATATCATTTTTATAAGCATTAAAATTCACTGTTTGCTAAATATAGATAAGCTCAAGTATTTTCAGATAATTTCATTTAAAAAATACATATAAATTATTTTGTTTTAATCAATGTAAAAAAGTAAATAGTTGTAATGTAAAACATGTTTTTCCCTTTTTATGTAAAAATATTTTTTCTTTTTGAAGTATGGCTCCTCTCTGTTTAATTCCACATATAATCATTAAATTGTATCATATATGTAGTGCTATTGTAATATAGGCTTTAGAAACACCATGCTGGTGGCTAACTTAATACACTGGGGTGGGGGAATATATTCTTTTACTTGCCACTGGTGAATGGATTTTATGATGGGGCGAGTGACTTAAAAAATTGCAGGCTATAGAAGATATGCTAAAAACTGTATTTTTTTAGCTAATTAGCTGTATGTTGCAACTTACTGTGATCAACTGTGTGCAACTCACTCCAAATTACTGTGATGTAAACATTGTACTAAGTTCTATCCTATAGTATCCCAATTTAGCAGATTTTTGTCCAGATAAAGCTATAAATCATTGTGAAATGATGTATCTGAAGGACGGTTAGACATCCTGATTTTATTATCTAACTTTATTAAAATTAATGGGTATTGTTTGAATTTCATCTTTGCAATCTATATGCAGTAAAGCATTGTTAGCATTAAATCACTTAATGTGAATTTTTTCTTAACATGAATTGATAATGCAGTCCCAACAGATAAGATGGTACTATTATTTTAACAGTTAACACACACCAAAAAAAAAAAAAAAAAAAAAAAAAAAAAAAGTGGTCTTTTAGATTTCATGTTAACAATATTCGTCTGTAATTATATTATATGTATATATATCTTTTTTTTTTTTTACTAAATTTAAGTGTAATTATCAACAATGGATAAAATTTTGTTAGGTTTAATTTTGTTTAACATGGTTAAGTGCATTTTTTTATTAATTTGAAAATGTAGTAGTATTAATTAAAAGGACTTTATCAGTTTTACAGTTGCTTCAATTATTATAATATTGTAGTTTATTAACTTCAATAATTTAAATAAAAACAAAATATTCATGATTTTCTATAAAGTAGAATATAATGATACAGTTATGTGAATTTTAGAAATTGCAACTAGAATTTTTTATTTGGCACCCAAGATATTTACAGTAGGTATGGCGTCACTTCACACCTACCTTTCATTTCCCAATTTCTATCACTGACTTGATATTATAGGGTTTAATCTAGAGCTAGCCAAATAGCCAAAAAGCTAACTGAAAGCACCTTTTGCCCCCAAAGCATTTAGTGGATTAGCCAAAAAGCAACAACCAAAAAAATATATATCATTTCCATTTTGTTGTTCCTGCCTTTCGTAAACCTGCAGCTGCCACGTGAAAAAAAAATCTCAAACCGCCTCTGTCCTGGCAACTCACTTCAAAATTTGTCTCGTCCTCTCCGTGCAAGCATCTTACAAATAGCATGACGTCATTTGCATTAAACAAGTATTGAGGAAATTAAAAGAGTTTATTTTTTGCTGATGATCCCAACTTAGGAAATGAAACCAAAACGATTCATGAATGGAAGTTGTTCAGGCAGGTTCTGGCTACAAGGGGTAAAGAAATGAAACCTGCTGATTGTATTCTTTTTCCATTAAAATGGCATTACTGACATGTTTCCCAATGTGACTTCTTTGTATGAATTTGTAGCAACAATTTTGTTGTCTACAGCAGATTGTGAAACGGGATTGAGTCTCGTGAATATAACATAAACTGACTTGAGGAATAGACTGACATTCAAAAATTTAAGTAACTTAATTATGATTAATTTGGAAGGGGAAGTTTGAAAAGAATTTCCATTTAAAAAAGCATTTGATGTGTGATGTATGGCCAAATCTTGAGAGGGTCAATCTTACAGAGTGGTGTACTATTTGTATATTGTATAGTTACAAATAATACTCATTTATATAGAAATTTTGTATAAATAAAAGTTTTTTTTTCTTGGCTAAAGCTATTTTTATTTGGCTAACAGTTATTGGCTGCAATTAGCCAAAAAGCTACAAATCTCTTTTTCCTAGATTAAACTCTATATTATATAATATTATTTATAACACTATAAAAAAAAGTATTTAAAAAAAATAAACCTGCAAAAAATAGCTAAAAACCAGCAATGCATTTTAAAAGCTTTAAGAAATGCATCCAATTAGTGTTCACTCCAGAAAGAAAAGTGGCAGGTAGTCGCTATTGTGTTTAGGAATGTTTAAAAAAGATGCAATTTTTAGATATGGCAAATACAGTAACATTAATTACAAATAATTTTATGAACTATAAATAAAAAAATACAATTAAATTACAATATGATTTAATAATCCCCTTGTTTAAGAAAATTCTACTTAAAAAAAAAAAAAAAAGATTCAGTCACATAGACATAGAAAATTTTTACAAAAGAAAATTTCACTGTATTTAAAAAGAACAGAGCACTGCTATTTAAAAAAAAAGGGGGGGGGGGGGGGGTTATTGAGAAAACTACATTTAGTAAAAGTCAAATATTTTTATTTTTATTAAATCATTGTTTTATATATTTAAAAGTAATCTTACCATATACCATTGAAAGCAAATTTATCTGCAGTTATAACTTTTCCATGTTCAAATCATACATGAAGCTCCATTTATAAGAATTTTCATCTGAAAGTTAATTAGACACCATTTTTAAAAACAAAAATTTTATTTAAAAAGGGCAGTTTTTATTAAAAATAGATAAAAATGTGAGGTTCTTTTATGTTTTACTTTTAAGTTCTACTAAGTTACTTTTGATACATTTTATTTTTCTTCAATATTTATAATAATATACAGTAAAACCTTCCAATTTTGCACATCGATGGGATTGGATATTTTGTCTTTTATTTGGAGGTATTGTTGAAAAAATAAAATATTAATACATAAAATATATAACAATTTAAATTTGCTTAAGAGATTCAAGATAACAAAAGTTAAAAAAGGTATAATAATAATTCAAAAGTTTGTGCCTTGCCTTAATAATAATGATGTAATCAATAATGAGTACTGACTTATGTCAATAAAAAATTTATGACTAAAAATTTCAAAGAATAAATGTAAATGTGAATATTTAGGTAGTACATCTGTTTATTTAAGGTATTCAGTTAAGAGTTTTTGTCTTTTAAATTCTATTTGGCAAACATGTTTTATACATTCATAAGTTCACTAACTAAATTTAATTCTTCAGATCAGCTTAAAAATAACTTTTCTAGTTTATATTTTACACACAGCAACACTTATTTGTAATAGCACAGTTTTCTTCTTTCTCTTGATGCTCTTCGTCATTTTCTTTTAAGTAAATATTTTTTATTTCTGGTGGATTACTTGGAATTAGTGATGGGCAATTCTATAGAATTCAACAATTGAGAAAAATTGTCATAGTAAAAAATAACATGAACTAAAAAGGGCATGAGGTTATGCCGGCCCTGTGAAACTCTCTAGAGTGATCCCTGAACATAACACAAACTTGTGAATCATATATAATCTACTTTAGAGGAAGTAACTTCTCACTGAAAATACTATTATACATACCTGCCAAATTTTGAAAATGGTAAAGTGTAAAATGACGCGGAAGAGTATTTCACACAATTTTTTTCAATAAAGACCTGTATAACCCATTTTTAAGTAACACATAAACGGCCTTTTTCACTTTTCTTAAGTACATAATACATGAAAATATTTTTAAATAATACATTAATTATAGTGAAAGTTTGATGAGAAAAATATTACAACACTCAATAAGAAAATAACTTTAAAAACATATATTTCTTATTAGAACTTTTTTTTTTAAATAAGGAATTTCTGAGCTAATTTATTCAAAACATGGCTTATTGTTACACAGAATACAAATTTTAAAAAATCTCCCTGATTCCATTTGAGAATGAAGCCTGAACTCATTCCTTTGACAATACTAAATATTCATTCCCCTTTCATTCATCATTTACTGTTATTACCAGAAAGTAATTTATAAATTAAGAGATGAAAATGAAACTTGGAAGAAACTTTACAAAAAAAGTGTAAAAGTGTAAAAAATGCTCCAAAAGTGTAAATTTTACACCTAGTGTAAAAGTTGGCAAGTATGTATTATATTAAATACCTTTATATTGAATATACACTACTGGCCATCCAAAATGCTACACCATGAAGGAATGCAAATAACAGAATGATATTTATTGGACAAATACATTATAATGGGAAGGACAAGTGATTACATTTTCAGAAAATTAGGAGATATAGATCTTGAGAAAACACTACCCAAAGCATCCACCCCTGGCCGCAATAACAGAATTTTTCTGCCTAGCCATGGAGTCGAACAGAGATTGGATGTCATGTACAAGTACATCAGTCCATGCAGCTTCAACACTATGCCGCAGTTCATCAACCATAGTGTCGGGCGCATGGTGGCAGGCCAGTCGCTCAGAAGCCATTGATAGGACATTTTCAATTGGTGAGAAATCAGGAGAACGTGCCGGCCAGGGCAACAGTCGAACAACATGCGGTCGTGCATTGTGCTACTAAACCGTACAGTTGCAGTGCATCAAAGATAAGGCAGAACCATGGGCTGTAACACATCAGAAATGTAACGGTTGCTGTTGAATTTGCCGGCAATGCAAACAAAAAGTTACCGAGACGTGTATCCAATGACACTTCATACCGTCACTCCAGGTGATATGACAGTATGATGATTCGAATGCAAGCTGGCAATGTGCGTTTTCCATGATGCCGCCAAACATGAATGCTGGCATCATGATGCTGTATATGACGCAGGGATGGCGGCTCACGTCGTCTTTGATGAATCCAGGCTCTGTATGCAGCATCATGATGCCAGCATCCAAGTTTGGTGGCATCGTGGAAAACGCACATTGCCAACTTGCATTCGAATCGTCATACAGTCAACTCTGTGAAATCCGCACACTTAGGGACCAAGTGTTTGGCAGATTATAGATAATTTCTTTGTTTACATTTCATTTTTTTATAATCTGACTATTAATTAGAAATATTTAAACATAAATTACAATAGAAAAGGAAAATATAATGCATAACTGGTTTAAAATATTTAATAACTAAGTTAATTTAAAGAAAAATTAATTATACAATGCAAATTTTATTTATATTATTCATTTTTTAAATACAGTCAACTCTGTTAAACTTGCACAGTTTGGGACCAAGAGTTTTGCAGATCACAGATCATTCCTTTGTTTTCTTTTTAAACTGAACTATAAATTACTAATATTTGTACAAAAATAACAATATAAAAAGGAACACTATAACTCAAAAGTAATTTAATAATTCTAAGTATAGAAAATAAGTTGAAACTGGTGTGAAACAATAAGAGCTAAGAATCGATAAGAAGAGCTAATCTTCTTAAGAAGATCTTTTAGCTCTAAATTTTAAGTATGTTGGAATTATTATAAAATTTTAATTTCATTAGCTGTTATTTATTTTTTTGAACATTTACTCAATGGGAATTTAAGTCTTGGCTTAAATCTTTATATCCAAATTGTTTAAAGGTGTATTTAGCAAAAGTGCCTTCCAAATAAGACCAAATCAGTTACTGATTTCTGCAGATATTTCTTTAGTCAGCTGTTACATGAATGTATTAGTTTTAAAATGTAAATTACTCCACTGATATTTGCATTTAGTTGTTCCTTTTGCTTACCTAAAGTTATTATTTTAATATACATCATGCAAATCACATAAAACTTATTAAATCACAATTTAAAGCATTTAAAAATTGATAATTCATAAAAACAACTATATGTAATTTCTTTAATAAGCTAACTATGAAAGTATGATTTTCATTGTTTACATTTGAAAATGGATGGCGGATTATAGATCGGCGGATTTCACAGAGTTGACTGTACTGTCATATTACCTGGAGTGACAGTATGAAATGTCTCTCGGTAACCTCTTGTTCTCATTGCCGACAATTTGAACAGCAGCCGTTACATTTCTGATGTGTTACGGCCATGGTTCTGCCTTATTTTCGATGCCTCTGCAACTCTATGGTTTAGCAGGACAATGCATGACCGTATGTTGGTCGTACTATCCTGACTTTCCTTGATACAGAACATGTTTGACTGTTGCCCTGGCCGGCACGTTTTCCTGATTTCTCACCAATTGAAAATGTCCTGTCAATGGCTTCTGATAGACTGGCTCGCCCGTCACTATGGTTGATGAACTGTGGCATAGTGCTGAAGCTGCATGGACTGATGTACCCCTACATGACATCCAATCTCTGTTCGACCCCATGGCTAGGCAAAAAAATGCTGTTATTTTTCATTTTTTGTCATTTTTAAAGAAATTCCTAAACACTTACATGTATATCTTTCTTTAGCTGGACATAGCTTCCATAAAGGCATCCATCATCAATTACATGTATTCCAGTGCTCTCCTAATTTCCAAGGATATATGGGGAAAAAAATTGTAAATATTAATCTCTGGCAGCAAATATGAAATTAAAATATAGTACAAATTTACACATTACATACATTATAAGTGTTACACTACACTCTAGCATTTTTCTTCCAAATTGCATTTAGAAAATAAAATAAAAAAATTGCTTTTTAATATAAAAATATATCTGATATTCATAGTTTTCAAAAATATTTCTAATACAGTAGATGCCGCTTAATGTGATCACTTCGGGACCATGAGTTTTTGATAACAAATCAGATTGATAACAATATGCGATTTAAGAAAATACCAAATCATATCTAGTAGTACTATTACTAAGAAAATGATTACTCACCCTTGTTGCAATGACGACTTGTAAAGTGATAAACATTTATTGAGACAATTCAGTAATTTTTGTTTGTTTACAATTCTCTTAAAGTTTATTAATGAATTGTTTATAACTCATATTTTTATTTATTTTTATTTATTGTCCTATGATGTTGTACACCTTGTTTCAGAACATTTTCAATGCATTCCTCATTTCTGCATATGTAAGTGGTCCTTCAAAAAGTTGGCTTTCATTGTCCTCCTGATCCTCATCATCACTATGATTTTGTATATCTTCGCAAACTTTTTGCAAATTTCAGTTTCTGTGAGCTTTGCAACTACAGGAATGTCACTGCTGATCGCCATCCAGTCCTCATTATCTTCATTCGTCATATCATCAGGGAAGATTTCCATAGTCTGTTTTCAGTTTCACAGAATACAGCAGTAACAAAACAATTTTTAATTGTAGCAGATGATATTCCATTCCATGACATTACCAAAAGATGCAGGGGCTGATGCAGGTTTTTTTTTTCTTGGGGCCCATTTTGTGAAAAGTAAAGGTTATTTTTGTGAAATTTATTATATTTTTGTGAAAAATAACATTTTATAATGGAAGTTGAAATCCAGTTAATCAAATTCGAACCAAGCATTTATAAACAAAAACTTTTTAAAATCCTTTTGGTGAAGTTTTCTTCTCTGGTGAACTTGTTTGTTTACAAATTACACATTTTAAAACATCACAAAACAATAAATAAATAATAAATAGCAAGTTTTTATGAAATGGAATTTTGTGAAAGGGCCTATTTTAGTAAAAAGGTGAAGGGGCCCATTTTGTCAAGGTTCCCATTTTATTAAATTGATTCTTGTAAAAGGGCCCTAAATAGGCCCCAAATTTTGCCTGGATCAACCCCTGAGATGTAATGCTTCCAGAAGTTTTTTTTTTTTTTTTTTTTTTTTGCAAACTTTTCAGGAATTGGTCTGCTGAAAAAGCGATAACATTAAACGGAGTATTGATCACATAAAGCGATGTTGTAAGCAAAATACAGTGGGTCGGGACATGGTGATTTTGATAATATTAACCGCAATCACATTAAGCGGCATCTACTGTAGTTTAAGTAGTAAAAGTATTACATTTTTTTTAATTATAAAAAATTAACAACAAAACATCTAAAATTTAGCTTTTGTTTCTATATCAAGGATGACGAATGTTTTTTATGTATGTGTGCCCAAAATTGACAATGTCTTTCATCATTGTAACATGCCAAACAGTACATAAAAAAAAATATTGCAGTACAAGCTGCTTATATGAAACACTTGTATATAAAAATGGAATTTTGTAATTAATTTTGTACCCACTTTCTGATATGCTAGAATTCTAGAAATTATATACAGTTTTGTGTTCCTGATGATAATACAATATATTCATAGCTTAATTGTCAATTAATAAATAATTATTAATATAATTATAACTAAACAGGGTTTGTGATTTTTTTTAAATCAAAATAATCAGATTTTTTAAAAATTTAAATCAATTTTTAAAAAAAACTCACAATATTATTATTTTATGACTTTTCTTTTAATTTATAAAATAAAAATTATGCACATACATGCATGCTATAAGTATTACCAATATATATTAATAAGTATTATTCTATAAGTATTATCAATGCAATATATATAATATTTTTATACAATTTACATTAATGATTAAAAGGTAATATTTTAGGCTACCAAAATATTTTATTATACAAAATGCATGAGAAACTACAAATCATATGTCAAAAATCAATGTAACCTTAAATATTTTAGTTAAAATAATAATAACTGCAGTGCATAAAATTTTCAAACAATTTTGGGAGCAAATAAAGATGATGTCAATGATTTCATAATGTTGCTCTCAGACCCAAAATTATTTCTTGAAAATTCCAGGCTCAATCTTACTCATAAGTACTTTGGAATTTCATTTGCAAATTTTAATGTGCGCTGATTTTTTTGTACTTAAGTAATAACTTCAACTAAATTGCAATTGTTCCTGTATTAATCTGTTATTATTTTCAAAATATAATTAATTTTTTGTTTTTGTTTCAAAATTTATATTACTATGTTATTTTGCGGGTGAAGGGGCAACAAAAAAGAATTAGATTAATGAAAAATAGATTTATATTGTATTTTAGATAATACCTAATAGTGGTCCACTGTACCTCGGTGGGTGGACCAGTGTACCCAGCTTCCGGGGTACACTGGTCCACTTTACAAGTGTATATAATTTTTTTTTTTTTTTTTAAATGTATTGAAAACTATGTTGTGAGAAAATTATGATGGATGTAAGAAGGTTTAAGGAATATTCAAAAATATTTTCAAATTTTCATACAGATCGGTCAGTCTGTTAAAGAGAAAAAAAATGTTAACTGAAAAAGTGGTCCACTGTGTACCGGTCTCCCCTAAATAAAAGTGGAAAATTTTCCACAATCAAGGCACATGCCAAACTCTCATATTTTAACAGAAATGTTTTAGAATTACAAGAATTGCAGTTGTGAAATTAGGCATGATTTCTGAACAGTTGCAACCACCTATTTTTAAATTTCTAATTTGTATGTGTGCACAGTGTCAGTACTCTAATAAAACACATTTTTTTTTAATTAGTTTGTTGAAAATAAGATTAATATTTTCTTGCTGATTCACTCGTAATTTTATCATTAGTGAATTAGGTTTACTTGTAAAACTTAACTTGAAGTCAAATGAATACCCTGCAATTTAAGGTAGTTCTCAAATGATCTGCTCAATAAAACAAAACTTTCTGACACATTTTTAAATCAGAGTTTCCCCCAGACAGTTTCAGAAGGGTGCTGCACCCTGCCTGCCCTTTGGTTTACAAAATAGCACCCTTCTTGCCCCTCATAAAAAATAATTAGCACCCTTCTTGCCCTCAGTAAAAAAAGTGCCCTTTCTCCTTTTTGCATTAAAAAATTGCATAGTAAAAACTGACTTAATGTTGTCTTAAAAAGAGTGTTTTGAATTTGAAATATTAAAAGTGGCTTTAAAAACCAAAAGAATACCTTGAACAATTAAAAAAAAGTGCCCTTAAGAATAGAAAAAGTGCCCTTTTCTCACCGGCAGCACCCTGCTCTTTTTTATACCTGGGGGAAACTCTGTTTAAATGCAATAGCATAAAGTTGGCAGGGTTAACTATTGAAGTAATTTGGAATTGAAATGAGTTTTCTACAATTTGATAAATAAATTACTTATCGAGTTATAAGCGATTTGTGTCGTATTTCACTTTTCTCGTGCAAACAGCATCAGGGATTTGATTCAAAATGCAGACTTTGACAATATTTTCTGAAAGATCTTCTGCTTTTACCAAAAAATGGAAAACATCATTTGATTACATAGTTTCTGAATAAGAACACCTGCCAATTTTACATGTTTCTGAACAAAAATGAATTAAGAAATATGTTAAAAGTAGTTCTTTTGGATCTGAGAACAACCTTAATATAACAATAAAAAGTTTATTTTAAGTATAATTCTGCATGACTAAAGTTTTTCAGGTACTTTTCGGTAAGCTGGGCGCCAGTGATATAAGTACATATATAAATACATATGTATATATACATATATATACATATACATACATATATGTATATATATATATATGTGTATGTATATATTTGCATATGTAAATATGTGTGTATATATACATGTATATATATATCATTGGCGCCCGGCTAACCGAAAAGTACCGTTTTTCATTATGTTGGTTATATTAATTTGAGATTTTCCATTTTTTTATTTATTTATTTACACAGTGTCTGATTTTTAACTTAGTGTAATATTGCACAGCCTTTTTTTTTTTCCTAACAAACATTTTATTTTGAGATAACACAAAATATAATTTTCATTTCTTATAAGATTCATTTATCTTTTCAGACTAATTTGGCATCATTTGGATAGTAAAAAAACCAAGAACCTTAACTTATAGAATGCCAAATATGGTTGTCAAATGCAAATTTTGTTCAATGTGGCCAATCGTGTCCAAAACAATAATTTAATAAATACATAAAATTATTAAAAAAATGATAAATAATATAAAAGCAAACTAAAGCAATACAAAACATTAATTTAGTACATAAAATAAAATTGATGGCTTTCAGCCATATGGCAATAAATATGGTAGTTCTATTTCCAGTGGTCTGTTATGCCAATCTGAATAAATGTAACAAATATACTATTATATTTGTATATTCTACTCTATTATATTATATAGTAATAATGTGCATATAAATATTTTTACCATTGTCTTTAATATGCCAACTATATTATATAGTAATAATGTGCATATAAATATTTTTACCATTGTCTTTAATATGCCAACTATGAGGTATTAACTAAGCACGTAACATAAAAAAAGCAAAAATAAATAAGCGTTACTGTAATTATTATTTCCGTCGCTATTGTTGGTGCAGTGAATGTGACCTGGCCCAGATAATAAGTAACGATATTTTCTCTAGTCAGGGTTAAATGCCCGGGTTTTTTCAGAAAAAACCCAACCCACTGGGTTTTTTAAGTTAAAAGAGGTGGTTCAGAATGTTTGAAAAAAATTTACTTACTACTAAATACAATTTAAAGTAACTAATTGATTACAAAAATATATAAATCAATGACAATAATCTATAGGTGCAGATTCACGGTCGCCAGTCGAAACGTGGCAACTAAAGTTTTTGCTTTGGCGACTAACTTTCTATGTCTAAGTCGCCAGGTGTTTTACATGGATACCCCTTTTTCGCCGAAAGGCAGATTTCCGCTTTATTTTTTAACATGAATTCGGGGATTGTCCTCCATAATTCAGCGATATTTAGCTCTTTTTTCTATTGTCCATAATTAAAAAATATGATTGAACATGGATGCCACATTTCCACTGATTCGCAACTTTCTCGTTTTCTTCTTTTAAAAAAACTTCAATGTCCGCATAATCAGAAAAAAAAATCATGTTGATATGCGTCGCGAATGAACTCTGCGACGATCGTATATTACAATTAGCCAGCGACACAGTAAAATTCGTGCCGAGAATAGAATAATTTTGGGCCTACTCATTAAATCTACAGCTCTGGGATTTTTCAGATATGTTCTTACATGTAGACATAGATACTGGCATGCGATTCCTTCACGAATTAGCAAAACTCGAATTATTATTATTATTATTATTTTAATTTCCGTAAATCAATTCGCCAATCAGTAATGAAAAGAAATCTGAAATTTCGTGAATCGGTCGCGAAATTCGTGAAATCGGTCACTGAAAAATTTTGTAAATTTTGTCAATCGCTCTCCAAATAAAACCAAGAATTTCATCAATCGCTGATGAAATAAAACCGCGAATTTCTTAAATCGGTCGCAAAATAAAACCGCAAATTTCCTCCCTCAATTTGTTTTGGAGAAAAAAAAAATGCAAGCGAATTTCGAGAAGCAAAAAAAAAAATGCAAATTTCATCAATCGGTCGCGAAAAAACCGCGAAGTTCATCAATCGATTGCAGAAAAAAAAAAGTGAATTTCGTCAAGGGCTTGTGATAATAAAACATGAAAATTGGCGATCGGTCACAAAAATTGTAATTTTTTTGTCTCCATATGGATTTTAAAAATTCTTTAATTAATAAATGCTTAAAAGAATCCCCTTGCAACGAAAGTTGCAATGAGGCTTATGGTATTCGATTTTTCTCCATCATCCTTGAAAATGGCAGAAATTGTTAAATGTTTTTTATTAAAATCTAAAACCTTTTTAGGTTTTATTTCCAGTATTTATTTTCTTTTGAAAATAAATCTTTTCCATATTTTTTTTAATATATATTTATTTTTAATTTTGTTTTTTATGGACATATTTTCTTATGAAAATTCCTACGTTGATTATTTATTTTCAGCTATAAAAAATCCTTTTTTTTGGGGGGGGGGGGGGGAGGGGGGGTATCTATAGATAAAAAACTTTAGAGAATCGTTTATTCACAGATTATTCAGGCCTTACATTGCAAACATTTATTCCTAGAAACTGTATACAATTATGGTGGGAATATTCAATATCCCATTGTCCAAATTTAATGGAGGAAAAAAAAAAATGTTTTTATGTGTTTGTTTCACAATGTGGCTACTGGATTTTTTGGGTTTAGGAGCCACTGGCTCCTTCCAGATTTTGGGAATCTGCAGCTATACAATAATCAAAATTATGCTTTGCTTTTAGATAAATTGATTATTAGTAATAGTTTTAACAATAGAATTATCATTAAAGTACTATACTAATACTAGTGATGAATTAGAACGTTTAAACTAATATTTTGTTATGGATACAGTATCTTTATATTCATTTTAATTGAAGTGATTGCCTATATATAATAAATATTTTCTCTAGAAAAAATTCATTCTGAAACATATTGATTGATGGATTGCAAGGTTTTTTTTTTTTTTTGAGTAGTTTGCATTGCAAAATGTGTTGCTATATTCTTTCTTAGGTACAGTAAGTAAAAAGTAACATTTCCTCAGCCCGAGGTAAACAGGAAATTTCGGTTTTCCCTTAGTTTGTGTTGTTATTGAATTAAGATGGGTGGTAGTTTATATTTAGTTAAGCAAAATTTTTTGCAATTGAAACGGGATATAACAAAATTTGCAGAACTGGAAAAAATATATTTGCTGTAAAGTAAGTATTTTTTTTATTATAACTAATTAATAGAATAAACCAAATAATTCTACTTGTCTACATCATTAAATTAGAATTCTCAGCATATGTGTTATGAGTTTCAACTGTGGGATTATATATATCAAAGCATTTTTTTCAATGGAAAAAAAAAAAATTAGTTTTTGTGTTTGTGATAGTTACACATACACTTATAGAAAATTAAGTTACAATTATTTGTTTTAAAAATTGTCATTGGGAGAATTAAGGCATTTTTTTTTCGCTTGGGGTGGGCGGAACTTTACGACTGGTGTAGTGACGTTAAGAAATATATTACCTATGTAATTTAAAGTTTTAATTTTGAAAAAACCCAGTTGGGTTTTTTCAAGTGTTTTTTTTTTTTTTTCAGAAAAACCCACCCGGGTTTTTTGGATTGGGCTAAATCATAACCCTGTCTCTAGTTGATAATAAATTTCTTAAAGTATCTTTTTTTTTTTTTTCAGTGAAAACTTAAAACAATATAAATTTTTCAACTTTTATTGACTATATGACACTTTGTAGATACAAAACTTTTGACTTTGTCAGTGACTTTTTTAGAATTCCCCCCCTCCCCCTCCCCCCAATTCTGTTTCAACACAGAAATTTTATTCAACGATTTAAGTCAAATATTTACAGCGATCTAGCGACATTTTATAAAATAAAATTTCTGGGTCGAAACATGATTAGTACATTTGATCTGCGTATTATACGCCGGAAAATAATGAAAATCTGAAAAAGTTTATAATCAGCAGTACTATTTTGAAAATATCGGACAGATATAAAATATAATAATAATAATAACCGGATATCTAAATATCAAAATATCGGATATTTTTTATATTTTCGAAAATATATTTACGAACTCTGGGAGCTCTAATATTCTGCAATACTATAACAACCGTACTTATAAAAGAACATTTAATTACATGCACATTTATAAGGAATATGATATTTGTCAGCTTATGTGCTTGCAAGCCAAGCAATATGGAAGCTTCCACGATTCACCACGAGGTACTAATAAACATTTTAAATTGAAATATAATGAAAATTCTCTAACAGATATGCTAAAGAGTTTTAATTTAGTTTGACAAATATCATACCTTTCATTATTTTAAAAAACGATGAATTTAAACTTACCTTATCAGTTTTAAAATATCAGATGTCGGCAATATGAGCAGAGCACAAAAATTTCGCGCCTTCCGGCTTCCGCGTCGATGTAAACAAAACTAGCTGTTGCCAACTCATATTTCTTCCCCAGTCTAATATATGCTCGTGACGTCACCCCTATAAGGAAGTAGCTCTAAGGCTCAGTAGCTCTAGTCTAGCTCATTTATTTGTAAGCATTATTTGCAGAATTTGAATAGAAATTTTCTGAAAATTAACATTTGAAATCGTGAAATAAAAACATATTTAAGTAATTTCGCTAATTTATATCGACATCAGTTATAATCTAATTTATTTTTTAACGTTATATATATTTATAATAAATAAGATAATTAACACAAAATCATTCTGATATTGTGTATGTTCCTTATATTTTTCAGATCTATTGTACATATTTTTATAATTAGTACTGATAGAATTAAAAAAAATAGTGAATTCTTCAAAAGCTTAATGCTTTTGAAATCAATTGATGCGATTTTCAATATTTTCTCAATATGATACTTTATAGGCTCGAACACTGGTGTTCAACGTTCAACCGCCCCCACGCACACACATATCCGAGATTTACTTTTATATTTCTCGAAAGTTTTTGAATTATATTAAATTCATTGTATTAAAATTATTTTAGTATTGTGAATAGAATTAATAACACTGTATTCACATGATGAATATACTATGTTAACCATCCGACCACTGAATAAAATATCCAAGAATTATTATTTTAGTCTGTAGAGTTGTGCAAGGTGACGTGACGAACAAGTTTTTGCTGCTGCTGTAGGACAGATATCGGTACTTTTATCGATGTTTTTTCTACTTGTGTGTCCTACAGCTTTTTCAACGTTTACTTTTATCAATGTTATTTCTACTTCTGTGCCCTACAGCTTTTTCAACGTTTACTCTTATCAATGTTTTTTCTACTTCTGTGTCCTACAGCTTTTTCATCGTTTTACGGTAAAAGTCACGTGATGTGAACTGGTCTATTGGACACATATAATATAGAATTATCAAAATACAACTGAATTATTGATTTATAAAGAGATATAATAATACAGCATATGCTATACAAAAAAATTGTTAATGGTTAGGCACTTATTTTTATTACTTTCAATTACTGTATAGGGTAATTTAAAATAACGTCACAAATCGACTATTGGAGGTCCAATAACCTTTAGAAGGTAGTTGTGATTGGTAGCTGAGAGGATTTTGGACGCGACTGGAGGTCAACCGGGCAGTTTTGATTGACGGATGAAACGGTAATCAGCAGATTGCAACTTCACTATACTTGACGAAAATGGACAAAAATCGCTTTCGGGTGCAATGGACCCATCTTGATAGCCGGAAGGTTAAAATTAAAAATTGAGCCCCCCCCCCCCCCCCTGCTGGGTTTAGAAAGAAACCTGGGTGTTTTACAACCCTGGCCATAAATCTCATAGGTAATTACATATTTCTGTACTACTAATAGGTTGTGCTACATTATGAGAAAAATATCTTTAAAATTCATAACAAAAGTACTATCTGCATAATAGTTTTATATTGGGTGATCTATCTTTTCCAAATATCATTGTCGTTGCGCTTCGCTGCGCATTGAATCATCTGAAGTAGAATAGCAAAATACCCGATAATTTTGGAACAATGAAAAACAATGGAAAATTTAGGAAAAAAACTGGGAAAATTGGGAACTTTTCGAGGAATAAACAAATTTAAGAAATTTTCAAGAAGAAAGAGCTGTTTACATAATATAAAAAAGTTTTCAGTTTTTATACATGATTTATACAATTGAATTGTTGTATTATTTATATTCTACGTTTGAGAACTAGTATCGAAATACTGACTTTTTATATAGAATGTAAGCTGAAAAAAAGTAATTGTAAAGTCATTTTTGTAATATCAATTTTCCTGTTGTCAAATAATTTATTTTCTTCTATAATATCTTTCATAATATTATTTCATGTTATTATATGAAGATTACTAAACCACTAAGTATCTTTGTTCTGAACGTTAAGTGTTTGTAATTTACATATACAAAATGATGACTAGTATAGCTTATTTAATTCAATTTCAATGTTTTACGTGGAAATATTTAAAGTTTGTAAATTTTTGTGATTTTTGTATGTTTATTGATATTAATCAACTTATCGATTGATAATTTGTACGATAACAGTATAAACGTATGTTAATGAAAATGCTTTAAAATATTGACGTTGGAATATTCCTAGTTTTCGGGAATATTTAAAATTCTCGATTTTACTTTAAATTCCCTGTGGAAATAACAAGTTTTTATGCCGGAATACACTTTTCAAAAGGCTAACAGCGCTAATCTCAAATCATAGTTCTCAAACAGTAGGATTTGTCCTATATGGTGTTAATTCAGACACTTTTCTCCAGGAAAGATTTTGGAAATCCAGGAAGGGGATATTATAAGGTTCCTGGGGAGGTCGGTTTTGTACTTATAGAATTCAACATAAAAATTATACATAAAAATATCAATAGTCCATGGCATATTAGTAGCATACAAACCAATCGATGCTCCGTATCAAATGTCCTACCTAAATTCATCCCAAATTCCATTGGTCAGTAACATTAACTTACATGTTTCTATATCAGAATGGTGATATACAGATTATAAAATGTGATTGGTTGAGACGATTTTGGACAAAAATGAATAGCGTGAAATGGCGAGACTGCCATTATTACCAAATTAATGTTTTAAAACTTAATTCACATTTAATCGAACACGTGCAGGCGATTATCGCCATGTTTTGGAATCTAGGTTTGCTATAGTTTGGACAAAACCAAGGCAACACTAGATACCGGGCTTGCTCATTCACTCTCAAAACGTCACAAATGGTGGCTGACCGCGACCAGCGATTGGTCCAAAGCAACGCGCCCATCGTTTTGTGCCAATCGCTGTATGTCTTTCCTCCTAGTCAGCCACCTTTTGTGACGTCATCATAATGAATGAGCAAGCCCGGTATGTAGTGTAGCCCTGACAAAATCCTCTGTTGAGCCCAGACCTACGTTACACACGGCCGGTGCATGACGTTTAAAACGTCACATGGAGTGGATCATTTTTGTACGGCGATTGGTGCAAAATGGTGGGCGCGCCGCTTTTCATCAATCGTTGTGTAAAAATGATCCACTTCATGTGACTTTTTAAACGTCATGCACTGGTCGTGTATAACGTAGGTCGCGCTACTACAGAATACTTAAGTGATGACATAGTGGCAAAAAAAATTATTGGTCGAGAGAGGTTAAACAAAAAGGAATTTCAAGCATCATAGCGAGACTGCCATTATCGTCAAGCTAATGCTTTTAGACTTCTATCTATTTTCCAACCAAATCCATACTCATCTAAGCAGCTATTGACAAGTTCTGGGATCTTGATTCTCCTAGATTGGACAAAAACTTCAATTAGAGCTCGCATTCTGTCAGGGCTACACTAGATACTTGGCTGGCTCATTCATTATCATGACGTCACAAATGGTGGCTGGCCGCGACCAGCGATTGGTACAAAGTGACGCGCCCATCATTTGTGCCAATCGCTGTATGTCTTTCGTTTTGTTGTTTCGCTTTGTACCATTCGCTGGTCGCGGCCAGCCACCATTTGTAACGTCATGAGAATGAATGAGCCAGCACGGTATCTAGTGTAGCCCTGATTCTGTGCGTATGTTACCACTCTCCTAAAGAGGCACTCAACAGAATTCAACAACTCTGTTCTGTGACATTTTAAACTTTAGTCTTCGACAATGGCAGAAACCGCGACCTACGTTATACATGGCCAGTTCATGACGTTCAAAACGTCATTTTTTTTTTCACGGCCATTGGTACAAACAGTCGCACCCATCGTTTTGTGCCAATCACCGTGTAAAGATTATCCACTCCGTGTGACGTTTTAAAAGTGATGAACCTCCCGTGTATAACGTAGGTCACCATACTACTCTATAAGAAAAGGACATGTTCACAAACAAACAGTTCCATCAACCAATCTACCAGTAAATTTTGTCGATGCAGGAATCGTCATGGCGACGTAGGCCAATCATATTATAGGCCAGTTTAAAGTAGACCAATCAAATTTCCCCATTTTATGTGTACATAGAGTTGCAAAGGGCGGAAAAAACAGGTTTATGGATTTTTTCCATGTCACGTCATCTACGGGTATTAGAAGAAAAACACCAATAGGCGTGAAGAATATTTTAACACAGCTTCCCCTTCGTCCATTAAATAGTCTTTTTCAGAGGACATATACCAGCAGAGGCGTAGCTATTTGCCACTCGTAAGTAAAGTCCATTCCCGGGAATAACCCGGGTTTTTTTGGGAGGGAAATATTAATAATTCCCGGGCGTTTTCATAAAGTTTTAGACATGGAATTTTTTAATTTCTAAACAATTTTTTTTTTTTTTTTTTTTTTTTTTACAAATGTAAACAAAATCAGTAACACAAATACAGAAAAATAGCACAGTTTACATGAAAATTGACGACTTACATGGTTAAGCTGCAGAAATAATTAAGTAAGATAAATTAAAATATCATAAGTAATTTGATATTTTAATCTTGGATAAGCAAAAAGTGCGAGAAGCAGATGACAGATTCATCTTGCCTGACATGAATATAAACATCACCCTGTTCTCTGATTCAGACAATGTAAAAAAAAAAGAAAACGAACAAAACTAATAGAAATCAATGCAAAAAATAGACTAACTCAGAAGAAAATTAATATTGAGTATGCCTGAATAGTAAATATGCCAGCTAACAGAAATTAAACAATTTTAATTTTTAAAGAAACATTCAAATCTTTACCAATTCACAGCTGCCATTGTTGTAAAGCAAATGAGTTTTAATAAATCATAAAAACCTAGAGCGCAAAATCCCAAGTTTTGTGAATTCAAACCTATTTTAAACTTTTCGGAACAATGCTTGAAATTTCTTACAAATAAAAAAAAATAAATTGAAAATGACTAGTTTTGTTTACTTTCAAAACTCCTTCAAAATTTACAATATTCCCCAAAATTCCGGGTTTTTTCTAAAAAATTCCCTGATTTATTCCCGTCCCTCAAAAACTGCGGGGTTTTTGCAACTCTATGTGTGCAGTAGGAGTCATGAAGAGCAAACAGGTTTTTCTTGCTAACCAACCGTAATTGAGCCAACAGTGACGTCAGCTGCCCTTTCTTTAAAAGAAAAGAGCAGCTGACGTCACTGTTGGTTAAATTACTGTTGGAAGGCAAGAAAAACCTGTTTGTTCTTTATGACTCCTACCAGGGCTACACAGATACCAGACTGGTTCATTCATTATCATGACGTTACAAATGGTGGCTGGTCGCGACCAGCGATTGGGACAAAGCGAAAGACATACAGCGATTGGCACAAAACGATGGGCGCGTCGCTTTGTACCAATCGCTGGTCACGGCCAGCCACCATTTGCGACGTCATGATAATGAATGAGCCAGCCCGGTATCTAGTGTAGCCCTGCTCCTACTGTACACATAAGATGTGGTGATTTGATTGGTCTACGTTAAACGGTCTACGATATGATTGGCTTGCGTCGCCATGAGGATTCCTGCAATGATCGCTACGACAAAAATGTACTGATAGATTGGTTGATGGAAGTGGTTGTTTGTAAATATGTCCTTTCCTTATTGAAGACTTAAGCAGGTATACAGATAGAATATTTTACTATTTTTTAAACAAGATTAACCACCAGGAATCTGTATTCTGCAAAATTTTCTTAAAATACGAAATTTTTGCATAAATACAAGCTTTTGATTGGTTCATCTCGCTTCTAAAATACAGCAAAGTCTCTCAGGATCAATAAATTCCGAAAATGCGCAAAACTGCCCCATAGATAAGAAAGCCGTAAAACGCGTCAAGAAAACGTCATACCAAGTAGGCAAAAAAAAAAAAAAAAAAAAAAAAAATCGAACAACTTGCATGTTTCGATTTCGATGGCTCGTGGAATTATTAACTATAAGGAAAGGGCTAGGCTAACGAAAAAGAAAGGCTACCGCGGTACTTTACGCGTATATTTTTTTACAGACCGCGGGAGTCACGTGATGCTCGAATCCACCAATGCAGGTGTACGAAAAGAACATCACGTCACTCTAGCGGTCTGTAAAAAAAGATAAGTGGAATGCACCGCGGTAGCCCGCGACCTACGTTATACACGGCCGGTGCATGACGTTTAAAACGTCACATGGAATGGATCATTTTTACACCACAATTGGTGCAAAGCGGCGCGCCCCTCGTTTTGCACCAATCACCGTGTAAAAATGGTCCACTCCATGTGACGTTTTAAACGTCACCGGCCGTGTATAACGTAGGTCGCGGGTAGCCTGTCTTTTTCGTTAGCCTTGGGAAAGGGCATCTGACGTCGCTGTTGGTTCAATCGAGGCTAACGAAAAAGAAAGGCTTCCGCGGTGCTTTACGCATATCTTTTTTTACAGACCGCCGGAGTCACGTGATGCTGGAATGCACCAATGCAGGTGTACGAAAAGAGCATCACGTCACTCTAGCGGTCTGTAAAAAAACATAAGTGGAATGCACCGCGGTAGCCTGTCTTTTTCGTTAGCCTCGTGGTTCAATTACGGTTGGTTAGCAAGAAAAACCTGTTTGTTCTTTATGACTCCTACTATGCACATGAAATGGGGAAATTTGATTGGTCTACGTGAAATTGGTCTATAATATGATTGGCCTACGTCGCCATGAGATTCCTGCAATGATACTTACGACAAAAATGTAGTGGTAGATTGGTTGATGGAACTGTTTGTTTGTAAACATGCCCTTTCCTTATTAGTCATAAACAATAATTATTAATTCTATGAGCCAATGAAATCGAAACATGCAAGTTGTTCGAATTTTTTTCTTTGTTTTGCCTGCTTGGTATGACGTTTTCGTGACGCGTGTCACGGCTTTCTTATCTAGGGGGCGTTGATGTAGGGTAGTTGACGTCAGAAATCATCGGTTTGAGGTCAAATAAACGTTGGAGAATAGTTGTGATTGGTAGCTGAGAGAACTGTGGGCTGCTTATGTATACA
The DNA here is from genome assembly GCA_963931845.1 of Maratus michaelseni. Classification (NCBI taxonomy): domain Eukaryota; kingdom Metazoa; phylum Arthropoda; class Arachnida; order Araneae; family Salticidae; genus Maratus; species Maratus michaelseni. Next base: position 40,965,301 of record OZ007596.1, read on the forward strand.
TATATTTTGAAACTTTCACCAAGATTGGTGGGGGAGGCAATAAATAAAAAAATAAAAAAATGCTTATAAATAATTGAATGGTGGTGAAATAAGACTATTTAGTACTGTACTCATCCAATATTGGATATGACAGGGCTTTTAACCGATTCCAGACGCTGCGATTGAGCCCCACTCAACAGATCGAGAGGGGCCGGAGCAAGTCCGGACCCCAAGCTAGGCCCGTCGCTTCATAGGCGAACAAAGTAGAAACTTATAAAAGGTAACTTATAAAATTTCATTATACGGCTTTTACGGAGTATGGAAGGGTCAGAGTTAAGGGGGGTAACAGAAAAATATAAGAATGAGATTTGGCCCCAAAAACACAATTTTTGCATTTGGTTAAGGAAAGTTTTAAATGCTTTATTTCTTCCAAATAGGAAAGCTTTTTGAAGGCGATGTAGGGCGGACGCGTGCAGTTGAAAAAAAAAATCTATAGATTGTTTTCAACTCTCTAAATGGATAGCTCATATATACATATGTGTGTGTATGTGTGTACTAGATAGTACTTGTCAAGGTTTGATGGTAAACAACTATATAGTTCCATTTGAAATATATTTGAATTTTTAATTAGTTGCTTTTTAATTAATTAAGCATTGAAAACGTTATGAATTGCTATAGTGTCTAAGCAATTCCTAAAAATATAAGGCGATAGATGGCGCTGTCAGTCGAACCTACTCAATAAATGAAGTGAAAGAATTTAAAGAATTTTAAGCTTGTAATTTCTAACCTATTAGGGTTACTTTTTATCAGTAGTTTAACTAATAATATTAATTGAATAGACAGGGCAGTTGTTTGTACATACTACAAACCTCAATTTTTTTTTAAAAATATCAATCTTTAGTATTTAATTTTTTTAAATTACGTGGCCTTTAAAATTTTCCGCTAATTTTATTTTTATTAGTCTCGCTCTAAAACCCCGAACTTAAAATTTGCTGCATCCAGCTATACATATTTTTAATTGCTTGAATTTAATTTTATATTTTCATACATTATTAAGATAGTTTCTTTTATAATTCTTAGATGAATATTTTCCTTCTTTCTATTTTCTTTCCTCTTCTTTTTCCTTTTTTTAAAGGGAAAAAAATCAAATATTTCTCTTTACATTCTTGATAACGGTCATACAAAATATAACTAAAATTGTAGAAGACCATTTCAGATAGACCATTTCAATTTATTTAATCGATAATCACATGCAAAATTTTAAAATTTAAATATTTTTAATACAAAATTAGATATTTGTAAAAATATTCTTGGATGTTCTATTTTACTTAATTATTAAGCATTCGAATAATAATAAAAAAGTACAGATCATATAACTTCTCCCCCTGAAATAAAATATGACTAATTATAACAAAAGATATTCCAGAAATCATTCTATCAGCAGCAGGAATAGAACTCATCTTCTATGTAGATAACCAGTTCATAAACCGACGCTTTAAAAGACTGGGCTATCGTGACCTCGGTCTGTTAATCTCGAAAACTGAACAGGTTCTATATTTGATTTTACTCATACGCAGTTTTGTTCATTTTTGCGCTGAATAATTCGTACTTAAATTTTTAAACTTGTGCTTTAATATATACTAGATAGTACCCGTCAAGATTTGACGGTAAACAACTTAAAAATTGCATTAGTAATATGTTTTAATTTTTAATTAGTTGATTTAACTTAATAAAGTATCGAAAACTTGTGTAAGCGATTCCTATAGATATAAAGCGATAAATGGTGCTGTCAGTCCAAACTACTCAACTAATGAAGTGAAAAGATTTTAAGCTTGTAATTTATAACCTATTATGCTTGCTTTTTAGCAGGAATTTAACTAAAAATATTAATGGAAATTTTCTATAGTCTAAACTTTTTTTTAAACTATCAGTATTTAGTATTTTATATATATATATTTTAATTATACGAAATTAAAATTTTTTTCCTTACTTTTATTTTTACCAGCCTGACTTTAAAACATTATTTATATGTTAAACCATGTATATCATGGTGGTTTCTTTTATAGTTTTTATATGAATATTTTCCTTTCTTTCTTTTTTCTCTTCTTTTCTTTTTTACGGAGAATAATCACATACGTTTCTTAGTATATAAACATATCTTCTTGATAATGGTCAGGCAAAAAAAAAAAAAAAAAAAGATAAAAGTTTAGGTCAATTTATTTAATCGATAACACATGCAAAATCTTTTAATTTAAATATTTTTAATATCAAATTATTAATCATTGTAAAGTATTGTCTTAGTTGTAAATTAGTAAAGTATTGTCAGGTGTTAAATTTTACTTACCACAGTCGCAATATAAAAAAAAAAATAATAATAACAATACTGAGTATTTTCTGAATATTTTTAAATCACGCTATCTTTATTTATTTTTCACTATTAATATTTATTTATTCTTTTTTATGAGTCTTACTCTAAAACCACGAACTTAAAATTTGTTGTTTGCAGCTAACGATTTATAATACATATTTTTTAATTACTTGAATTTTATTTTACATTTTTATACATTATTTAATTATTAAATCATGGATATCAACGTCATTTTTCTTTTAGATTTCCTGTTTGAATATATTTCTCTCCTTTTATTTCCTCACTTTTTTATATATATAAAAATAATAAAATACTATTCTTTGTATATATCTTAGTATTTATATGGCATCTTGTTAATGGTCATACCAAATATAACAAAAATTGTAGATCAGTTCAATTTATTTAATCAATAATTACATGCACAATCTTTTAATTTAAATATAAAATTGGTAATTAAAAAAAATATTATTAGATGTTAAAATTTACTTAATTGCATTCGAATAAAAAAAAATTACAAATTATATAACATCTTTTGAAGTAAAATAAGAAATTATTGAAATTAATTATCTTATCGCCAATTAAGTAACAAAACCCCGAGCTACCCCGAGCGAGCATCGAACCTGCGCTGTCAACGGCTTAGAACCACTGCTTAAAACAGGTGCCTTAGACCGCTCAGCCATCCCGACCTCACACTAGTCTGCTCTAAAGCTGGATATGTTCTACATTTAATCATGCGCATTTGTTTCTTTTTTTGCACTGAAAAAAACTGATCTTATGAATTAGCTTTTAGTTTTAATATAGAGGATGATACGATGGTTGATATATTATTATTACTATTATTTCATCAAGAATGGCTTTTGTGGCGGGAGGGGGAAGGGCTCAAGGGATGGTATTTTCTTTTTAACCAGTTCCCCCTGCTGGCTCATCATCCTTTGAAGAAATAAAGCATTTTTTTTAAAATTCTGCCAGTAAAGTATCATAAATGGGTGTTCGTTGATCAAACCTGAATATTTTATAGATTATTTTTCTTTTCTGTTACCCCCCCCCCCCCCCCTCCAGACACACTCTAAAAAGGTTAGACTGTGAAAAATATTATCCTTTTAAAAGTTTCTGCTTTGGTCGTCTTTATTTCATCCCTATTTAAAATCTCTGTATGTTACTTTGCATTTTTTAATTTCTTGACCCCCCCCCCCCCCCCCACATCCTTTTCCTAAAGGCCATTGGCGGCATATACTTACTATGAATACTCTTATAAATCCCTTCTGAAGATTCTATAAGGTATTCATAGTTTTCCATTTTTTTGCTTTTTCATCCTATCAAGTATAATTCCTGCAGTGTCCATTCCATTGCATTTTATATTGTCTTATCCTTTGTTTTTCACATGTGTTTTCATTTTTAAATATATATCCAATCCATGTAGCGAGTTGAAAAATTATCTATCCATTGTATTACCATTTTAATCCCCCCCCCCCCCGCTAAAAGCTCCCTTCAAATTAAAGAAATTAAAATTTCTTCTGCCAAATATCAAAATTGTGCGTTCTTGTGCTAAATTTCAGAGTTTTATCTTATATATTTCAATTATCCCAATCTCAACTCTGCCTCATCCTTATCCTAAAAAAGAGAGAAAAAAAAGGAATAATAATGGAGAAAGCTTTCCACATTGTTCTTTATTTGAATCTTTTTAAAATCTCTCTATGTATAATTGTTTAATTTTCTTGCCCCTTACGCCCCCCCCCCCCACCTCCAAAGGTTATTCTCGGTGAAAATTAACTATTGAAAACAATAATAACATACTTTGTAATAAATATATATATCGCTGTGAATTTAGCGAATTGAAATAATTTATATATAGTATTATATTTTTAACCAGCCTTCGCCTCCCCCCCCCTCCTTGAAGAAAAAAAGCATCTAAAACTTCCCCCAGTAAAATGTCAAAACGGTGCCCCCCCCCCCCCCCCCCCCCACCGACCAAATTTCAGAATTTTTTTTTCACATTTTCTGTTAGTCTATAAATTCCCCCCCCCCCCTCCCCCATTTACCCTGTAAATAATGAAAATTCTCAACTTTATAAAAATTTCCCCTGTTTTGTCTTTGGCGGGTGTTTAAATGACATTGACAGGCAAACAGGGAAAATCAAAATATGGTTACAGTTCAGCATTTTTTGCATCGGTTAGGAATAATAATAATAAAAAAAACAGAAAAAAACTGTTTTTTCTTTTAAACAGCTTTTTTCCCTCTAAAAAATAATGGATTTTTTCTGTAAAAATTACAAAATCCGTATTTTTTACAGAAAAAAACTGTTTAAAAGAAAAAAACAGTTTTTTCTTGTAAAAAATATGGATTTTGTAATTTTTACAGAAAAAACCCATTTTTTTTACAGAAAAAAACTGTTTTTTTAAAAAACAGTTTTTTTCTGTAAAAAAAATGGGTTTTTTCTGTAAAATTTACAGATTTTTTTTACAGTGTACGCGCCGGGCGCTTCCTCAGGGTGTCTGGTGGTGCAGCTTACTTTTATACCTTTTTTTTAAGTATTTAACTAATTTTACTCAAACACTCGAACTAAAATGCGTGAAACCCGTTTACAGGAGATTCCCTTTTTTCGGCAATATTGAATTTGATTGGGGATTTAAAAATAATAGTCAGAAATCGCCAAGTTGGCTAAATTTATGGCAACTTATTTTTGTCGTCAAGTTTGGCGACATTTAGCAATATTTCGCCAAGCATCACCAAGCTTAGCGAGAATTTGATGCTGACGGTTATGACTATGTGGTTTTAAGCAGTTCAGAGTTGGAACAATGATTACAACAATAATGGAAAATTTGCAAGAAAACGCGTTCAATAAAAATCATAAATTAAACCGGTTCATAGAGGAATTCCTTGCTTTCAATCTATTGTCTTGTTTCAAAATATCAGCAACCCTAGAATTTCAAACTGCTATATCTGAGTCATTTTTTAAGATGGAGGCGAAACAGAAAATGCTATGGAATCCTTGTATCACATCCGAACACTTAAAACAAAACACTTTTCGGATTTTTTTTTTTTTTTTTTTTTTTTTTTTTGTACATCTTTTTGAATTTGGCATCTTTAAATCGCAGCCATTTTGAAACAAGATGACGGGCGAAGCTGGTCAACGAACTCTGTTGAGACCTTGGTAAGTACTGCACACATGCTCAGTTACGAGAGTCGCACCATGACAAAATCAGATATACCGGGTGTCCCATAAATTTGTTAGCATTTCAAAAATTCTTGCAAAGTGAAGGAATTGGTTTATTTCAGTGTGGTTTGCGACAAAATTATTCTCATGCGGAAGAGTTTTTTGTTGGCAAATAAAAAAGTGTTAGGGAAAAGTTTTGCCAGTAGAGGACGCTTCAACATTCAAATCACAAAATCTCATGGAAAATTACGTTTATTTGTATGCAAATATTTACAAACTCATAGCAGTATATGTTCTACGTGTCCGTCACCGCAAGAAATTACACTTTGGAAGTGAGTGAGAAACACCGTTAAGTGATGCATGTAGCATATCTGGATGGATGTAGAGGAATTCGCAGCGTATGGCGTCTTTTAACTCTGCTAACGAAGACGGAGTACTGCGGTACACTCGAGACTTTTTCGAAACCCCATAGCCAAAAATCAACCGGTGACATGTTCGGTGAGCGAGGGGTAGGCCAGGCATTTTTACTCTAACGACTGATTAGCCGTTCTTTGATAATTTTGAGAACTACGGCAATAAATGCTTCTTTTATTTTATTCTTAAAATCAATTTAAATACTTCATGACAGTAAAAAAGTTAGAGAAAGTTTGTCCTACCTGTTGAGTCCGCGAAGGTTCATGAGTAATCCAGTTTGATAATTAATCCGGTGAAATAATGGCACAAATTTAAGTAGATACTTTCTCCATGATGCGTTGAGACAACGATCACGCAATCACAATATTTTATGAAAATAAGTAGCTTCAAGATATAACTTCTAATTTAAGTATTTAATTACTATTAAAGAAAGAAAAAGAATTAATTTACATCATTAAATTTACATCAAACTATAAAAAGTTAAAACATTTATTTTAAGAGAAATTTTCTGCAGTTCTGCATTTAAAAAGAGTTACTTAGAGACTGAAGTATTTAGTTCTTGGATGAGAAAAACAGTCAAGTTTACGTCATTGAGCCTTGAACTTTTTGGAGGTTACACGTGTCAGTTCTTTAATGAGAATCTCACAGAAACAGAAAAAGTACTTTGTCAGCGCACGTGTTCCGTTTCACCAGCTCGTTGAAATCGGAGGATAAATATGTTGACTCATTATTAGAGATGAAATGTTTATTTCAGAAATCACTTTTCTAACACCCCTGCTTGATTTCTGAAGTATAAATGTTCTTGATATTTAAACTTCGTTAGAATGTCAGCTGTCATAGTTTTGGTTGGGCAATACTGTAGATCAGTTATTCCCTTTTCCTTAAGATCTTTTATACTGTTATATTTGATGTCAATGTGTTTTGTTTTTGAATGATGTTTATAATTTTTAACCATGTTTATACACGCTTGATTATCTTCGAATAAAGTTATGGGCAATTTTAGTTGTAGATCAAGGTCCTTTAGAAGACTGATTATCCAAACTGTCTCTTGTGCTGAAGTTGCTGCTGAGATGTATTCAGCCTCAGCGGATGATAAGGCAACTGAATTTTGTTTCTTAGTTGACCAGGAAATTGCTGTATTTCCTAATTTACATAAATTTCCCGTTGTTGATTTACGGTCATTTTTATCCCCTGCCCAATCGGAGTCAGCATATGTTGTTAGAATTGGCTCATTTTCTTTACTAATAATTAGTTTTAGTTCTTGTGTTGTTTTTAAATATCTAATAACCCGCGCTTTACTGCGTTCCAATCCTTCTCTGGGTTTTTCGTTTCTACGACTCAAAATGTGCACAGCGGCGGCTATGTTTCATATAAATTTTCTTTCTTTTTTCCTTCTAAGAGAGTTTTTCCATTATAGGATAACTTGCATGTGTTATTTGCAAATATGAATTCATAACCAAGCTTTGTGGCTTTCGTAACCGACATTAAATTTGATTGAATATCAGGGACATATAAAACGTCTTTTAAATTTATGTCATTTGATTGTGTCCGTAATTTTATTGTACCTGTCCCGTACAATTCTAGTGTTGTTCCGTTTGCTATCGTGACAGTATTTTTGTTGTTGTTGTCAATGTCAACAAATATATTTATGTCATTACAAATATGTGAATTGCTTCCAGACTCGACGACCCAAGTAGATTTAGATTCATTATGTGCGATTAAAGATAATTGCTTTTGAGACACTGTATTTTCGAAAGTGTTTTGATTTTCTTCGCTTTTACTCTCTTGAATTTGCGTGTTTGTTTCTGCTTTTGTTTCCGGAGTAAAATCACTTGCTTCAAAGCATAAAGACGAATTTTGTCTGTATTTTTCATTTGTTTGGTTCTTAGAATTTTTATTCTTAAGAAACCAACAGTTTTGTCGCACATGATTTTTTCTTTTGCAATGCGTGCAAAAAAGGTTTTGTTCTCTTTTTGGATATGCCCTAGTGTCTTGTTTTTGTTTATTAAAGGTTTTGTATACATTTCCATGCGATGAATTGGAGCTTTCTTGTCTCCTTTGAAATTCATCTGTAAGTTTTCCTTTTATAAATTCTGAATTTAATTAGGTCTCTGATCGGGTCTCTAATGCCGTGATCAGAGTATCATAGCTAGGTGGTTGGTTGAATAGGGTTTAATGGCACAAAGTCCCTTCTGGAACATCATAGCTAGGTGGAAGGGAGCACAACAAAAGTGCAGATAGATGAGAGTCCTTAATCTCTTCTCCTATTGCTTTTAACCTATCAGCGGTTTCTAATATTCTAACTATATGATCATTCATATTTCCATTTTCAGCTAGTTTTATCTACCCTATATATATAAAATCCTAATGAAACGAATTTGTGAAACGATTTTATGAAACGAATTTATGAAACGATTTTATGAAACGACTGATTAAACGACTGATTATGTTTCAGGGTTTTTTTTTAATGAAATATTAAACGCTTGATGATGAAATTAATACCATTGTCCATAAAAATCCGCGGATGTCAAAACTGGTAACAGAATTTTGAAATTGGAATTAGTTTTCGAGATATTAATTTTTTTTAATTTTAATGACATTTCTGTAATGATGGCAACTAATTACTCAGTTTTTTTGTGACGAAAAAGGGAAAAACATTGAAAAGGATCCCGATAGGGATTATTAGTTTCTTTTTATTCGTCATTTTCAAATTGAAATTGAATTTATCTTTTATTTCAATCGATAATGAAGACAAGATTGTGATTAAATTATGTTTTTCAGGAAAATTTGAAAAAAAATCACATTTCTATCGTCAGGATTCAATCGTCTGTCAGCATTTAATTTATAAACTGAAAATATTTTGAATAAATTCGTCCAAATGACGTCATTTATGTAAACGCAAAAGGAATTAATAGTAATTATTATTTATTGATATCATTTTGTTATTTTTTTGTAAAATTTAATTAAACGAATTTATAAAATCACTAATTCGGATATTTGAAACGAATATATAAAATAATAATTGCCCAACTGAACGGAAGAAGAATAAAATATCCTGCTTGGTTTTCTATCCTGCTTGGTTTTTTCCGCCAAGCTTTTCAAAAAAGCGTCAAGACCCCTATAATAGAAAAGCACCAAAAGTTCATTGGATTTGTTTTCATAACTTTTGGCAACAAATCTATGTATATTAACGAATCTATCCCTTTTTGAAGCTCGAATTACGCCAAACCTAAAAGCAAAGGATCCTATACTGGAAAAGTACCCGAATTTCTTATGGACAATATTCAAGTGACATAACATGGTGTAAAATTATCGCGGATAGCAAATTTGTTTAAATATCTCATCAATTGATGCCGAATAAATGCAGGCATGCATGTACAAAATATTTAATTAATTTTGTATGATAAATAATTATTAGAAAATTTGTATATACATATTAATTAAAATAAATAATTTACATATATAAAATAATATAAAAATATGCATGATGGTGCACAAAAATAGAGAGAAAATTAAAACCTGTTACTGAAAATGTCTATAATATGGTATTTTTCAATACCGTGGTTCTTAATGTTATTCACAAGCAAATGGAATTTTTCTCATCCTTAAACGCAAAGGAAGAATAGAATACAGATCGTTGTTTTAAAAGTCAGAGAGGTAGCCGCAATTTAAATCTAACCATTTTATACAAGCTGGTTTTCAAGTTGTAATTGATTTTACTTATCAATCCTGAAAACAGTCGTCAGTTGTCGCAACAGCTGTGTATGAGGCGATGATAATCAAAAAATGTCCCATTAAAACGTTAAAAGCATGGCAACCCAATTACAGATTTACCAATATTTTTAAAATAAAGCACGCTGTCATGTTTTTAGAGGCCTCGAAGTCTGAGCGGGGGTTGGCGAGTGTAGCTCGCAGGGGGTAGGCCCCCTAGTACTATATAATTTTCGTAGCAAGTATAATTTACTAGATAAATTCGCGCGCTCATGTATTGTTTTTAATGCTAGCCATGTAGCTTTAGCTGATGTTTCGTTTTTAATGTAAATCAGCTGGGAGTCTTCTAAGCTCAAATTGATTATGGCCCTGGCCTTATTATCTTTCTTCGTCCAATCGCCTGATAAGGGGTTTGGCGGATCATCAGTTATCTGGTTTATTAAATCTTCTCTCATTAATAACATCTCTAATTTAAACTTCCAAACCGAGAAGTTATTGTAGTTCAGTTTTTCAATGTTACACATTTCTTTCATATTTGAAGCCATGATGTTGTATTTTTATTAATTTTATAAATACTTTGATTTAAACTTGTGTCTATTAATTCTTAAACAATAGTTTATTATTTAAAATATAGTTATTGATTTTATTTCTTTTCTTTCTTTTTTTATTAATAGAGAGCGGTTTTTGCCGTGTTCAACCCTCAGCTGTCATGATCTGATAATTTTGAGAACTACGGCAATAAATGCTTCTTCTATTTTATTCTTAAAATCAATTTAAATACTTCATGACAGTAAAAAAGGTAGAGAAAGTTTGTCCTACCTGTTGAGTCCGCGAAGGTTCATAAGTAATCCAGTTCGATAATTAATCCGGTGAAATAATGGCACAAATTTAAGTAGATACTTTCTCCACGATGCGTTGAGACAACAATCACGCAATCACAATATTTTATGAAAATAAGTAGCTTCAAGATATAACTTCTAATTTAAGTATTTAATTACTATTAAAGAAAGAAAAAGAATTAATTTACATCATTAAATTTACATCAAACTATAAAAAGTTAAAACATTTATTTTAAGAGAAATTTTCTGCAGTTCTGCATTTAAAAAGAGTTACTTAGAGACTGAAGTATTTAGTTCTTGGATGAGAAAAACACAGTCAAGTTTACGTCATTGAGCCTTGATCTCTTTGGAGGTTACACGTGTCAGTTCTTTAATGAGAATCTCACAGAAACAGAAAAAGTACTTTGTCAGCGCACGTGTTCCGTTTCACCAGCTCGTTGAAATCGGAGGATAAATATGTTGACTCATTATTAGAGATGAAAGGTTTATTTCAGAAATCACTTTTCTAACATCTTCTTCAAATGTGCTTCTCAAGAAATACATCACTGAAGATTTTATATAAGGAAGAGTGTGCATGAATGTTACTGTGCATAAAAGTTTACATTCCAATAAGCTAGGTATAATTTTCTGCTTTAGTATTTTCAAATAGCGGTATCCAGTAACTGATCATGGCTTCCATCCTGCTTTTGCACAGGGCTCTTCAAAAAATGATGGACGAAATGAAGCCACACCAAACAGTAACACGTGGTGAATGTAGCGGCTCCTCAGTGTAAGCATGAGGATTCTCCTGTGCCCAGATTCAACAGTTACTAATATTAACTGTTCCATGCAATTAAAAATGAGCCTCGTCTGTCCGCAAGATGTTAAGAAGCCACTGAGCATAACTCGAGACTTTCGTCAAAATCCACTTTGCAAATTCCTCTCGCTTAGCTGTGTCATTTGGCAAGAGCTGATGAAGTGATTGTAACTTGTAAGGGTACAAGTCTATCCCCTATATAAAGCCATTTTTATTAATCAATTCTTTAGGTGATCTTGTATTGTGGTTTGACTGTAGGGGAAAGTCGTCTAAAACGGGAAGGCTGATCAAATGGGAACGTTAGAATTCTCACTCATAAGTGCTGCCATCGTAAGATGTAACATATTATTATCATTCATGGTTGCCAATATGCCATTTTGAATTGTGTTATATACAATTTTCATTGATATATTGTTTTTCATAAAATTTTCAAATGTTGACTCTTTTTCTTTTCGATTTTCGTAGTGGTCTGTTTTGGAACTGATCAAGTCATCTTTGAACATTCGATTTTGTTAAGTACAGCAATGATTTTTCTAGATTTAAGTTACATTTGGCATACTGCTTGCTAAATTATCTTACATTTACACAAGGTTACGCCATATTTTTTTAACACACGTCATTGTCTGCTAAAACGGGGACATTTGTGGTACAGGATACAAACACCACGGAATATATTATTGAATGATGTAAAAATGTTTATTTTTAGGTTATACTTGATTGTAAAAGTTTAAAAAAGAGAAAATAAGAAGAAGAGAAGTAAACTGTGATATTTCATCTTCTTTTAAAGCAGAACTGGAAACTATAGAGTAGCAGAAAAATTAAAGAAATTAATAAGAAAAACGACATTCTTCAAGAAACCCAATAATCCTAATCCCACAATTCCTAACATTCAAAAACTGAAGAAAAGGAAAATAGACAAACCAGTGATATCATCTATCGAAAAAAAAAATCATAACGATGATACTTGCATCTACTATAATGTCCAAAGGACAAAGAAGGGTGGATTCAATGTAGCAGTTGTAGAGGTTGTGCACATGTAGCCTGCTCAAGTGATTAAGAACGGGATGATAATTTCATATGGGACTTTCGTGACTTATTTGTTTTTCGATGTAGCAAGCTAGTATTTGTAATAACAATGATACATTGGTTTGTATTCTTTTTTTGTATTCATAACTTCATTTTTTGTTGTCCAAATAAACTTGTGTAATGAAATTTCGCCTTAAGCTTCAACTTTATGTTATTTTAAATGATTAGCCCATTTTAACCAACAGGTCATCCAAAACGAAGACTTAGAATATTTTCTAATGATTTTTTCTAACAAACAGCCTTGAGATCTGGTGTAGGACTTACTATAAAGGGAAAATAGCTTGCCTGATTTTTCTCAACTAAATATTTTTGTCGGTATGCCAAAATACGTGAGTGTCCCCCATTTTGGACAACTTTCCCCTATTTCTTTTAACACGGCCGCATAAAAGAAGGATTGTGTGAAGGGTTTTTGTTAAGTTTTAAATATATTGCTATAAGAGAGATACTTACAGGGAGAACTCTTGAAAGAAAGTGTCCAAATTATCGGTCTTGTGCAAGGAAAACTCTGAAAAACGTGCACGCACAGTCACCTTACTCACATAGCTTAGTAACGAACCCACGGACATCGGCCTAAGCTTTACAGAAAATTTTCTGTGTTTTAATTACAGCGTAAACTTTTGGGTATTTTGCAACATATGACGTTTTATTTGGAGAGTGTTTCGTATTTTTTTACAGAAACAAAATTTCATGCTTTCGTCCAGGATATCTAGAAAATGCAGTTTCATCTGATAGCTACCACCAAGCATTCATGAATGTTCAAAATTTAGAAAAAACTTTATGCCACTAATCTTTGACTACGACGTAGTGTAGCAATTTTTCAAAATATGTATATTTATCAATATGTAATATGTAATATGTATATTTATCAATATGTAAAAAAACATTCAATTTTTCCTATAAAATGGCCTTGCTAACCACTGGGCTGAGTTGTTAGTAAGGAGTGGCCTCCGTTAAAGAAACCTAATACTTAACTGTATGTGGGCTGTTACTATTTCATGTGCGTTTTATTTTAACTATATATACAAGATGTCCATAAATCCGTTCACATTTCAAAAAGTCATAAAATATTAACAAATTTGCTCATCAGAGTTCATAAAACTTATGTTGTCGTGGTTTTATGGCAAATAGAAAAAAAAAATAAATAGTTAAAAGATACGCATAAGTAAAATCATATTTCTAAAAATAATAATGATTTAATAAATTGTCGTTTCGGAGTACGGATTGAACTGTTACACTTTCAAAATTGTTGGAAATTTTGCAGCAAAAATAGTTTAAAGAAAATTTGAACTTTATTTTTTTGTTTGCCACAAAAACTCGACTCTTTGACTAGTCTTATGGCGAAAATCTCGCTCCGATACGAAAATTAGTAATTTTTTATATGCATTTTTGAAATGTTAACGGACTATGGGGACACACTGTCTATGTATTTTTTCATATTCATGGAAAATTAAATCTACTTTTGAAAATCTATAATTTATATTTTAAAAAACTAATGGGCTAATGCTAATGCTAATGAGTCTATTACTTTCCTTAAAACTTTCATAGTTTCATCAAAAATTTACATATATATATATATATGTATATATTAAATTTGGTATATATATATATATATATATATATATATATATTATATGTATATGTATACCGGGTGTGCTAAAATGGACTGACTGATTTTAAAATTCAATAACTTACAAACGGTGACAGATATTTAAAAAATTCTTGCAGGAGAGTCATGTATGATGTCAGGAGTTTTTTTTTAACTGCGATTTCTGATTTTAGATCGAATTATCAGCAATAGATGGCACTGTGAGCAATAGAAATCCAATCGAGACAAAAGCAAAAATCACCCAGGATTGATTTGAAGGAAGGAGGTTCAATACATGAAGTGGGTCTCATTCACCAATAAAATCTTATTCAGAATCGGGTCGTAAGAACAAGATTGTATTAGCGAATGATTCCGACTCCGTGTATTGAAACTCCTTCCTTGGCATCAGTGCTGGGTGATTTTGGTTTTGGCTTGGATTGCACTCCTATCGTTCTCAGCTCCATCTATTGCTGGTTATTCGAACTAAAATCAGGAATCGCAGTAAAAAAAAATTCCTGACGTCTTACATGACTCCCCTGCAAGATTTTTTTAAATATCTGTTATTGAATTTTACAATCAGTCAGTCCATTTTAGCACACCCGGTGTGTGTGTGTGTGTGCATATTGTTAAGTTGCATTACCTTTTAATTCTTTTTAATGGATTATCTACCCAACTAATGGCAAAGTAAACATACATGCACTATTTATATGGAGTGAAATGAACTACAAAGCGAATTCATACAACCAGCAGTTTGATTGTTAATTTAATCCCAACATTATTGTTACTAACACTGTTAATTAACGTTATTAATGTTAAATCCATTCTGTCTGAGTTCTTTTTAGGGTTTCGTTCATCTCACGAAACCCTATTGCTCCCGCTCCGTTGTCTGTCCGTCACAGAGCCACTCTCAGAAACTATGAAACTTACAGAGTTGAAACTTTGCATATATTTAACTGAATACCAACTATGAAGCTCAAAATATTAAAATTTGAAAAAGTCGTATTATTTTAATAAATAGAGATAAAAACCAAAATTCTAACAGCCATTTCCAATTAAATTTAAATATTTTTCGTTATAGCAGATGCCAAACATTAAAAATCCACGATGAAATTCTTTCTACAATAATTAATTTTCTATTGAACGATTTCCACGTGAAAAATGAAAATGAAATAAAAAGTTTCACCAATTGAAAAAAAGATCAATATGAAAAAATAATGATTGATGTCATAGTGGTAATAAAACGGAAATTTTCAAAGATTTCTCAATAATACAAGGAGTATGAGTATATGTGTATGTACACAAAGCAGATTAATATCACGTCACTAGAGAATTAAAAAGAAAATCTGACGTCCTATTGGAAGTTTAACGGATTTTTCAAATGTTTGAGAATAATACAAAGCTAGTATCAGTATGAGTAATAGAGAATAGTAAATATGAGTTTGAGAAACATATTGAATCATGATAAAAATCCGATTATGGATATATTCGCATATTTTAACATTTTGAAGGTGTACAACATGTTTAATTTTGAAATTATTTTTTTAAATATCGCATTTACTCCGCAAGACAGATACTCTTATGACAGAATATAATAGCGGGCTGGTTTAGATATTCGAAAAAACGAAAAAATAGACCGGTAAATTTTTATTTTATAAAAAACATGACTTTTTTTTTTTTTTTTTTTTTTTTTGCCAAATGAAATTTATTTGGATTTGAAAGGATAAAATGTTTTGAAAGGAATATTACGAAACCCTTTGAGCAATCTTCGATCACACTTACCCACTTTTTTCCTTTCTGTCGGAGTCCAAATTTAAATAGAAATTACTAAAAAAGTAAATAACACATCAAAACTCCAAAAATTTGGTATTCTATGCTTAAATTTTATATTCGATTTTTTTTTTTTTTATCCAAGTTTATTTTATGACAAGACTTCAAAACATTTCCAAAATTTTATCAATTATCGATTAAAGTTTGGATAAATTTAGCTTAATGGATGGCGTTTAAACTTTATTAAGCAGACATCTTTTAAATAGGGCGATCGCATTAATGTTTATCGAGCCAGTCCAAATCATTCGAAAATATTTTTTGAGAAGTTCTTGATTTCAAATATTTAAACTCATTAAATTCCCTTATCTGTAAAATGGGGAATAATTTTGCTGATGAGAAAGTTATGGGAAGAGAAGAGGAATTCTGTTGCTTCTCTTCAGTAAAATGTTGGTTGTAAGCAAATTTATTGGACATTATGAAAACATAAGTGGACGTATTAAATTTATTTTAAACAAGTTGGAAATTGTACGTTAAACGTGACAAATAGTGGCCAGTTTTTTAATGTAAAAAATCATCCTTATTATTTCAGTGAAATGAATTATGTCGTCTGATATGCTCGAAATAAACATGTCTTTTTTATTTCTTATTACGTAATGCTACGTTTACAGATCCGATTTTTTTTCGACACCACACAGCGCTGCAAAATTCACGCTTTGCGAATGATTACCTCCATGGTTTAAATATTTCTATGACTCACGATGAACGATTCTTTTGTGTTTATTTACTTTAATGGATTGAGGTGTTCGGCTGTTAACCTAATTTCCACCGAAATTATCTCAGAATATATACATTTTTTAATGTAACTCACCTCTTAAGCAAACAATTTTTTTGAACAATCTTTCTAAAAATGTAACTTTTATGCCATTTTTCCGAAAAAATAAGTTTGAATAGAAATGGCCACTTGGCACATGAAAAAAGAAGTGGTTAGCCCGTATTTGTTTTCATCAGTCACATGACTTGCGCTTTTATTACATAGATTACGTATGATAGGATTTAATAGAATAAAGAAAAGTTTTATTAATATGTTTTGATTCCGTTTTCATAAATTTGAAAGGACTCAACAAAATTCTGCAACGATTATATATATATATATACTAGCCGATCCCGCGCAGAGCATCTGCGCTCTAGAATATACTCTTTTAAATATATGCATATAAGAATACGCGAATTTTAGCATTATATGTATAAATACTACGAATAAAAACTTCTCCCTTTAGGACACAGGGTACTTTGAAATAAAATATCTATACACATCATACGATCGAGATGCCATTTAGAAATATAAAAAGTCCTTCCGGCCTGAACCGGGAGGAAAAGGTAGCTTTCCTATATCTACGTTTTAAAATTTTAGCTAATGTTACACGAAAACAGCAAGCTAAAATGCAAAGAAACGTTTACAAAAGATTCGTTAATACTGAATTTGAATAAGAAATTCGTCAAATTATTGAGCAATAGCCAAATTGGCTTCATTTATGAAGACTTATTTTGATCGCCAAATTTCGCGATATTTCGCCAAATGTCGCCAATTTTGCCAATTTTGTCGCCAATTTTGGCGCTAACGGATATGAATATATAGTTTTATGAGTATGATTGGGAAAATTATTACAACAATGAAAGAAAATAATTTGCGAGTAATCGCGTTAATGTGCTGTTTTGTTTCAAAATGTCAGCCACCCTAGAATTTCAAACTGCTCTATCTCAGCCATTTTTTAAGATAGAGGTAAACCAAAAAAAGCTCTGGAATCCTTGTATCAAGGCCTAACACGTACTTAAAAAATAAATTTTAATTTTTAACTTTTTTGTATAGTTATTTTAGATTTTAAGTTAATTTAAATCTTTAAGTGGCCGCCATCTTGAAACAAGATGGCGGACCAAGCTGGCCAACGAACTCGGTCGAGACATTAGTGACCTTAATACACACAATTAGTTTCATCAAAATCGATTCATAAATACGGGCGTTATCGTATGACATAGGTCAGATATATATATATATATATATATATATATATATATATATATATATATATATATATATATATATATATATATGGATATATCTATATATATAAATCAACATTTGGACGGAGGGTGGTTTTGGGGTCTGGGGGTCATGATCGGTAAAAATATATCGAAATTTTCCGGAACTGCTTTCCTCCGAACGGCTGCAATAGGTAGCTTTATACTTTTTTGTATTGAAAGCTACCTAAAACAGAGGTATTTTCTCTGCACCATGCATATGAAAACCTTTGCATGCGCAAAGTAGTTACTGGGTACTTTAAAATTAGAAAAGTATTATATTGAAAGTATCTACACCATTCATAATTATCAAAATATTTTTTTTCTTTTTTTTTTTTTTTTTTTTTTTTTAATGTTCAGCATCGAAAACTTCTTTATGTACACGCAATTGTAAATTTCAGAACTCGGAGATAGTAATTGAATCAAAAGATCTAATTCTTGAAATACCTACCATCGCTAAAAACCGGATTTGACAAATCTAAGCATTTTAGGTAGCTTTCAATACAAAAAAGTATAAAGCTACCTATTGCAGCCGTTTGGAGGAAAGCAGTTCCGGAAAATTTCGATATATTTTCACCGATCATGACCCCCAGACACCAAAAACACCCTCCGTTCAAATGTTGATTTATATCCATATATATATATATATATATATATATATATCTGACTTATGTCATACGATAACGCTCGTATTTATAAATCGATTTTGATGAAACTAATTGTGTGTATTAAGGTCACTAATGTCTCGACCGAGTTCGTTGGCCAGCTTGGTCCGCCATTTTGTTTCAAGATGGCGGCCATTTAAAAATTTAAAACTAAAATAAATATACAAAAAAATTAAAAATTAAAATTTATTTTTTAATTACGTGTTAGGCCTTGATACAAGGATTCCAGAGCATTTTTTGGTTTACCTCTATCTTAAAAAGTGGCTGAGATAGAGCAGTTTGAAATTCTAGGGTGGCTGACATTTTGAAACAAAACAGCACATTAACGCGATTACTCGCAAATTATTTTCTTTCATTGTTGTAATAATTTTCCCAATCATACGCATAAAACTATATATTCATATCCGTTAGGGCCAAAATTGGCGACATTGGCGACAAAATTGGCGAAATTAGCGACAAAAGGGGCAAAATTTGTGACAATTGGCGACCAAAATAAGTCTTTATAAATGAAGCCAATTTGGCTATTGCTCAATAATTTGGCGAAATTCTTATTCAAATTCAGTATTAACGAATCTTTTGTAAACGTTTCTTTGCATTTTAACTTGCTGTTTTCGTGTAACATTAGCTAAAATTTTAAAACAAAGGTATAGGAAAGCTACCTTTTCCTCCCGGTACAGGCCGGAAGGACTTTTTTTTTCAAAAGTTTGACTTTGGGCGGTATTTATAGTCATTGATAAAGCTAATCGGATAAGAAATTGTATAAAATTAAATGTAAAAGACATATTATTGTCTGATGGAATAAGTGGTATTCGAGAGATGAGAAAAGTTTCATTAATATTCGAATCAATGTTTTTTTGCTTCAATAACATTATTCTTCAAGTTACTAACTATAAATCTTGTACCATTGCACAGATTTTTAGAAGGCACTAAATTTCTTAGTAACATTATGGTAGCTCCTGGCTTTAATTTCAGTTTATGAAGTGGCATTCCAGTTGGTGTTAAGTTCTTCAGTATATGGAAATTGATTTTGCGAATCATCACTTATGATGGTGCCAATGCTTTCATAAACCCTTTCAGTTCCTGGCATACATTGTAAAATACGATTATTAATTTAAATTGACAAATTGTTTGTCACTGTTAGTATGGCTCGTCCTTTATGCTTTTGAGGTGTCACTGTTCTAAAACAGATGTCACTGAAAAGTTGCTGCACTGGATCTTGTATATCTGGATAGCAAATTGGGGGAAACTTAATAGTTTCCCCACTTTGACATTTGCCAAACTATAACTGCCAACTTGCTAACTCTATCTCTGTTTGAAGGGCACACATATTTTCTGTAAGTTTCATAATGTAAAATTCAGTCTATGCTTCTTCATACAACTTGAAACTGTTAGTAATCTTAAACCTCTATAAATGACAGGTAGGACTTGACGGAAATCTCCATCCAATAAGATTATTTTATTCATTTATTATTATTTATTTATTATTATTCAATCTATATTATAAATCGCAAATATGTGCATCAGTATAGTAACATTGACGTCATAACGATGCGGACAACAATGAGGTTAAACTGCATAAGGTACAACAATGAAGGTAATGTTTTAATTAATAACAAAATGGCGCGTTTTTAGATTTGACTTCACACTTTTTTTTTTCATTTTTAGAAAATAGCTAGTTTTTTGCAATAAATAAGAAAAATTACCGCCCTATTTCCACAAAAATTGCATTTTCGAATACAGAAAATTTTTGTACATATATGTGGTGAGTTTTAAATCGATACCTCAAATACTTTTCTTAATATTCGCAAACTAGTAAAAACAAACCATTTGCTGTCATCGGCAAAAGATTAATAATCGCTTTTTCGCCGCTACGTACATTTATCGTTTTATATACACTATTGGCCATCCGGAATCATCCAAACAGCGTGAAAATTGCACCATGCGTGCACCTAGATAGGATATGCAAATGATTGCGATTTCAGCACACGTGTACATCATGGGCGACTGAAGCGCCCCTTACAAACTGTATATAAATTGAGGAAAGATTACCGTTTTGGAGAATGTGAATTGTTCTCTCGTGCGATTTTTTGTGTGCAGCTTCAGTATGCCTCGTAGAAAAACCCGAGCAGCATTAGAGCACGTTTCTGAGTTCGACAGCGTCAGACTCGTTGCATACAGAGATTGAGAATTAACCTTCCGAGAAATCGGTTATTGTGGCGGACGTAGTCAAGCAACAGTCATGCGGTGGATGCAGGTGGGAACGATTGACCTACAGGAGAGATTTCAACCGCCTTGTCACACGACTCCAAGGGGAAGAGAGGCATATTGTGCGCATGCCACTGATGGAGCGCAGCGTCAGACTCGTTGCATACAGAGATTGAGGATTAACCTTCCGAGAAATCGGTTATCGTGCCGGACGTAGTCAAGCAACAGTCATGCGGTCGATGCAGGTGGGAACGATTGACCTACAGAAGAGATTTCAACAGCCTTGTCACACCACTCCAAGGGGAAGAGAGGCATATTGTGCGCATGCCACTGATGGAGCGCACGGCCACATCCGCAACCATATCCCAACGAATACAGTCTGTAACACAACAATCAGTGTTCGCACGAATAATTCAAAGTCGTTTGCAGTACAGTGGAATGTACGCTAGGCGTCCATTGCTTCGCATACCTTTTATTTTAAACCACCGACGTTTGCGTTTGCAATGGTTCACTAAACGGTAGAGATGGACATCCGAAGGGCATGATACTGTGTTTTCGGGCGAATCACGCTACTGCCTGCAGTACCACGATGGTCGGATTAGAGTTTGTAAACACCATGGAAAAAGTTTGCTCAAGTGTTGTGTTATGCATCGTCATACTGGTCCTGTACCCGGTGTTATAATGTGGTGTGGTATTGGATTGCACTTCCGCACCCCCTTAGTGCGCATTAACGATACACTTACCAGCCAGCGCTACATCTCTGACGTTTTTCAGCCTGGTCTCCTTCCTTACTTTTAGTGCTTGCCTGCGGCCACGTTACAACAGAAGAATGCGCGACCACATGTTTCACGTAATGTTCAAGCTTTCTTCTTAGCCCATCATATTCCATGTTAACTTGGTCTGGCCGTTCTCCAGATCTCTCGCCCATTGAACATGCCTGGACAACGATTGGAGAACACCTAGCTCTGCATGCCGCACCCGCTGTTACAACAGATGATCTTTGGCCACATGTGGAGGCAGCATGGGCTACCATTCCCCAACAACACATCCAAAGCATCTTTCACTCAATGCCGCGACGTGTAGTAGTGGTTATTGACAGACGTGGAGCCAAAGCTTCTTACCGATTTTCTCGTCTTCCTCACCTCAAAGAAGACTGTATTTCAAATCAATTAACATTGATACTATGGGTAATCTCTGAGGTAAATTTGGCTTTGGTATCTCTTGTCCTTCTTGGTGTTGCATTTTAGATGGCCAGTAGTGTATATAGATGTGTGTCAGGTTTCTGACTTTAGCAAAACTCATATGGTATATTTCTAATTAATTTAAGTAATTATATTTATTCATGATTATATTACTGTATTGCGATATATCTTTGTATTTTGCTGTAAAACTCCCATATGTGATTGACAGTGGAATTTACCTGATCCGTTTATCTATTTGATAAATTTTCACGAGATCTTTGTAAGGTACTAATTCGGCTTTGGAAAGAAATACAATGAGCACCACATTCCTAGCGAGCTGGATTTCAGAGAAGCATGCAAGAGTAGAATGATCGAGGAGAAGGCCGGGGTGGAATGGTATAGAAGAAACGCACCCTCGTGTGTGGAAGCTCAGTGAATGATGAATCACAGCCCCGTCGTTTTGTGGTGTGAGCGGGACAGCTAGAGACTCGTCACTCGTGGAAGTGCAGCTGAGGGGGTAGGACGCCACAGTCGCTGGTGTGCCGTGAAGAGTGGAGGAGGTGTCTCGTTGATGTGTAGCGGATAGCGTAGGACGCAAGGGTCGTCGGTGCAGAGCATAGAATATAGACGTGTAGAGTTAAGAGCGTAGAAAAGTGTATTGAATTACAGAGAAAGTGTGAATTGGACAGTTTGATCCAGAATAAAATTAATTACTACTTAGACGGAATGATATGTACGAATAGTACATATGAGATATATTAAAACGCGCGATCAGGGAGATTGCCATATGACAGTTACATACGGCTAGTGACAATATAATAACTATCACTGTAACATTTTTCTTGCATATTAATTTAATCAATAAATTATTAATTGGTTATTTATATGAGATCTTCTTTCCTAACGTGTTCGGTATCACTTTAATACCGGTGCGGTGGTGGCAGCAAAATACCATAAAACTCAGGTATCAATTCTAGGAGACTTATTACGATGACCGAACAAAGCGACGTAACCATTACAATGTGCAATGGCAATCCACTGCGAACATTTTATTTTGAATAAGTGGTGGTAAATAATTAAAAAATATAGGCGACTGTTGAATTCTTGCCAATGTCACTCATTTTGACGCTCAACAGACGAATATATAATCAATTTTTTGACTTGACAGTACGGCGACTACTTTAAACAAGAAAGGAAAAACATGCGTCAAGCGTTGATAACGAAGTCCTTTCCACCACATTCACAATACTGTAACAAAACTTCTCAGTATAATATGATGAAAGAGGATGTCTAAATAAACAATTTGGAAAACGCATAAAGCTTTTGAAAACCCAATGCCAGCAATTACCGCCAATAATTGGAGAAGTATCCGAATTATTTTCCCTGTAAAGGATCTATAGAATTTATATACGCCAAATAATATGCAAAAAATGACTTACATTTAAAAACGTGTACCACAAGTGAAAACTTACTGCCAGCAATTATTACTCAATTATTATTGATAGACTGTACTGTAACCGAAATCTTTTACGTGTCCCTGTAAATGAACGATGAATGCTATGCCCACCCTATTCTAATGTAAGCCTCTTGTAGTGCACCTCAGTGATATATATCAATTTCAATACGTTTGAAATAGTGTAACATTATTAAAGTACGCAGCAAACGATTTTTCCCCTACATACAGTAATGTAACGAAATTCTTTTGAGTGTCTCTGTAAATGAACTATAAATGATACACACTTCATTTTAAATACCGACAAAGCCATAGTAAACCTCAATAACATATATCAATTGCATGGCTTTCCGAGTATATTTGCGTGAGTTACAGCAACAGACAGACACCCGGCAGACAAACAAACCGAATTCATAAACACTTTTCAACTATGTTGGAAAGTGTTAAAAACAGTAATTTGTGCCTTAAAGAAATATATTGAAATTGAGCATCGATTGGTCAATATTTACGTAATTTACAGGCTATAAAATAAAATAAGAAGTAGGCAAACATACCATTTCTGAATTCTGATTAAATTTATATTGGGACCACTCTCAAAACGAGTCCTTTCCAAGGGAAAAAAATAATTATCAAAATCGGAGCATTAGTTCAAAAGTTATGCAAATATGTTTAAAAAATGGATACAAACGAAATGTATAACTTCCTTCGTTGAAAGTCGATTAATAACAGATTCAAATGTAATTGGTCTTAGAGTTCTGCATCGGGTCGAGTAAACCGATTTTACTTTAACTGAACCCGACAAGTCCCGAGGTTCGGGTCGGGTTGAGTTGACGCTATTTTCTTCGTTGCGGGTCGAGTTTACTTTAATTGTTTCGGGTTAGGATTTGACTCTTTCGGATCGGGTTTAGAGTGACAAGATTTTTTAAAAGAATAAGCCTGAATATTTTTCAAATAAAAAAACTATATATTTGATTATTAGTGAGTGTATCCGTTTTCGTTTTTATACAAACAAAAACGAAAAATCATGCGCCAAGCATAGATTATGTAAAACTTTCCAACACTTCCAAAATAATTTTATAAATCTTTACCGTTTAATAAGGTGAAATATGATATCTAAGTAAACAAAGTCAAAGTCAAACCGGGCGGGGAGGCCTACCTTTTGGCTTAAGCTCAACTAGCCCACCCAATCTAAGTAAACAATTTGGAAAACGCATAACATATATAAAATCGCACTTTCTGGAATTACCAACAATATTCGGAAAAATCTCTGAATTCTTCTGTGTAGCCCTGTATATGATCTATATATTTGTATATACACCACTTAGAATGCTAAATTTTAGTTCAGTTAGGAAAATCATAGCACAGTTTAAAATACCATTTTTTTGGAATATCCCTCAATAAACGGACTGTAATAGCCACCGAGGATTTTTGTGCCGCCCTGTATATGATCTATAGAATTTATGCACACCAAGTAATACACAAAACATGAGTTAAATTTAATAACACGTTCAGGAACTGAAAACGCATTTCCAGCAATTATTGTTAATATACGTACTGAATTATTTTGTGTTTCCTTGTAAATGAACGATTAATTCTATACACAAAATATTCTATAGTAAGTCTCTTGTAATGCACCTTAGTGATATACTATATCAATTTCAAGATGTTTGAAATGGTGAAACATTATTAAAATAAACCATTTTTCTCCGTAGACAGTAATGTAACGGAATTCTTTTGAGTGTCCCTGTAAAGGAGCTACAAGTTCTATGCACACCGTATTCTATAGTAAGCCTCTTAAAAACACCTCAGTGATATATATCAATTTCAAATGTTTGAAATTGTGTAAAAGCCCTAAAATAAACCGCAAATGATGTTTTCCCATAGACCGTAATGTAATGGAATTATTTTGAGTATCCCTGTACAAAAACTATAAGTGCTACACACTTCGTATTCAATACCGAACATGCCATAGTAAACCTCAATAACATATATCAATTGCATGACAATTCGAGTATATTTACGCGAGTCAGAGCAGGGACAGACAGATAAACCGAATTCATAAACACTTTCCAACTATGTTGGAAAGTGTTAAAAGTATAAAATTGATATTAGACATATAATTGCAGGCTGTTTTTCCTAATTGTATTAAAATATGTATTAATTTTCTTTCAATTCATGTTTGGGATGAAGTGTATCAGGTTCAGGTCGGAGTTCGGGCGGACGAATTTTTTTTATTGGGTTCGAATCGGGTTTTGGGTTCGAGTTGAATACCATCCGACCCGTGCAGGATTCTGATTGGAGTAACCATTAATTTATAATAAATATTCAGTAATATAAACACGGCACAATGTATTACAAATTACGGAAGATAAATCGTTCGTAATGTAATCAAAAGTTCTGTAATATGCTAATTTTCAGAAAATGAAATGAAATGAATAGTTATTCCCAACTCTCTTTTGGAGAATATAAATATAATTTCAATATATCATCAAAGGGAATTCCTTTTGCGAATCATACTATTAAATTTGCGAAATGTGTATATTACAAGACAAACACACAAAACTTAGAAGTTACGTGCACGAAATATGTGTAGACATCAATAGGAAATACATCAAATAAATACTTAATAACCCTTCAATGGCTATCTGCTTTCGAAATTTGGATAAATTATTCAATATTATGCGTGTCGTTTGCAATTTATTCGATACATATATTAAAGTGCTTTTAAAATATCCTTTCGTGACAAAGTGCTCCAGCAATGTTAATTATTATATATATATATCGATAAATTATTCTAAATTGATATGTTATGAAAATTGTTTTAATGGGTGGCATACCTTCTTAATTACTTATGGAATACACTTTGACAGGTTTAAAATTTCGATAGTTTTTTTTTCTGTCTTTTGTTGCTTAAAGTACTCTTTATACATACTAAAATCATATATTGTGATTAGTTAGAAATCGATATCGAAAGTGAAATGGAAATTTTAGAGCTATAGGAAGCAGAAAAGCTCCAAAGCGAGTAAACAGTAACAAAATATCTTTGCGCGTCTTTTTCAGGTAGCTTTCATTACAAAAAGCTACCTATTGCGGCCGTTCGGAGGAAATCAATTCCAAAATATTTTCGTATATTTTCACCAATCATGGCCCCCCAGACCCCCAATTATTATTATATTAATCTGATGTATTATATTAATCTGATGTATTACATTAATCTGATATTTGTTAGGCTGTAACTCTCGTATTTATGAACCGATATGAATGTGACTGATCATGTGTACAGAACATACCCAGGTCTAGACCGAGTTCGTTGACCAGCTTCATGGGCCATCTTGTTTCAAAATAGCGAGTTCGTTGACCAGCTTCATGGGCCATCTTGTTTCAAAATAGCGAGTTCGTTGACCAGCTTCATGGGCCATCTTGTTTCAAAATAGCGGCAAGTTAATTAAAAAAAAATTAAACATTAAAAAATACGTATAAAAAATTATAAATTGGAAAAGTTATTTCCGTTAAGTGTTATATCAGGATTTAAGGATTCCGGAACATTTTTTGTTTTGGCTTTATCTTAAAAAATGGCTGAGATATATGGCAGTT
This sequence comes from Maratus michaelseni, assembly GCA_963931845.1. NCBI lineage: Eukaryota > Metazoa > Arthropoda > Arachnida > Araneae > Salticidae > Maratus > Maratus michaelseni. Next base: position 40,992,174 of record OZ007596.1, read on the forward strand.
TGAATTTCTAGGTTGGCTGGCATTTTGAAACAATCTGTTTTTTGTTATGCTGTAACTCTCATACAGAATTTCGCATTCAAATTCAGTAATAACGAAAACCGGGATTGAATCTTCTGTAATCGGGTTCCAAGCATTTTAGCTTCGGGTGTATTGAGTAAAATGAGTTGAATTTTTAAAAACATGGACTATGGAAGCTACCTTTTCCTCCCGGTACGGGCCGGAAGGACTTTTTCCCTTTAAAGTGGTTCTCGAATGATCTGCTCAACAACGCGAAACTTTCTGACGCAATTTCTGACTCATTGTTAAACGCAAAAACATAAAATTGGCAGGCTTGACTATTGAAACGATTTGGAATCGAAATGAGTTTTCGATTTTTGATAAATAAATTACTTATTCAGTTATAAGCGATTCGTGTCACGTGATGACACGGTTTTCACCTTTTCTCGCTCTGCTGCTTCGGGAAGTCGGTGCAAAACGTCTACTTTGACAGTATTTTCTGAAAGATCTTCTTTCTGCCTTTACTGAAGAATGGAAAACTCTTTCGATAAGATAGTTTCTGAATAATAACACCTGCCAATTTCATCCGCTTCAGAAAGTACCTAACACCCTTAAGAACAGTATTTTTAAATTCGGGGATAGTCTAGCTTTGCTAATTTGATAGTCAATCACCTTGAATCTTTTTGAAAAATAATCGCCACATTTATTATTATTTTTTTAAACACGTAGGATTTTATCGAAATATTGATAGCTCGCTTTTTCGGCTTAATTTTAAATAACGGAATTTTTTATTGAAATTTTACATTTTACTTTGAATCGATGACATTTCAATAAAAAATGCATATTTTTTCAAAACGGCAGTACATTCTTACTAGTTTTTGGAAAAAAAAAGAAACTTTTTGTTTGTCAGAAATTTTCTCAAAAATGTTAAAACTACCTTTCTTCAACAATTTTGAACATTTTAGGTGCGTTCGTTATATAAAAACGTAGCACACAGTCGTTGGTCTGGGCCCTCCGTCTGTCTGTCCGTCCGTCCGCATATAAAGCGCAAAAACTACCCAACCGAATGATCTGAAATTTAATATATATAATCGCTGTAGAATTTGTCGAGTCATTTCAAATTTTATGAAAATCGAATCAAAACTTAAAAAGATATTAATAAAAGTTTTCTTTATTCTATTAAATCCTATCGTATGTAATCTTATGAAATAAAAGCGCAAGATATGTGACTGAGGAAAACAAATACGTTCAAACCACCTCTTTTTTCATATGCCAGGCGGCCATTTTTATTAAAAATTACTTTTTCGAATAAAATTGCATAAAAGTTACACTTTTAGAAATATCGTTAAAAAAAGGGGGGTTGCTTGAGAGATGAGTTACATTCAGAAATCTATAGATTCTGAGATAACTTCAGTGGAAATTAGGTTAACAGCCGAATATCTCAATCCATTTAAATAAATAAACACAAGAGATTTGTTCATCGTGAGTCATAAAAATACTAAACCATAAAGGAATCATTCGCAAAATAAGATCTTCATGGTGAATTTTGCAGCGCTGTCTGGTGTAGAAAACAAAATCGCATCTTTAAACGTGGCATACGTAATAATAATAAAAAAGCATGCTCATTTTGCTCATAACAGACGATAAAATTCATTTTACTGAAATAATAACGATAATTTTTGTACTTGTAAAACTAGTTATAGTGCGAACGCACCTCATTTGTCACGTTTAACGTACAATTTCCAAATTGTTAAATATCTTGCATTTCACATTTTTCTTAAAAGGGTGTATTTTATAACTATAAAGATCAGATTTCCAAAAAGTTAATTATTTAAAGACAACTAAATACGATGTCATGACATAACTAACAAATACAGTAAAAATAAATATTTACTTACTTTTTCTTTTTTTTTTTAAATATAAACTATTTATATTACTGAAAATCCGATCCTTAATTTTATGAAAGGTATCTTAAAAATCCTTCATGAAAAAAAAAAAAGAGTATATGAGTAATTTGAAAAGTATACGTTGAACTTTCTAGCATTTTGATTCTAGTGATGCATAGTGACACATCTATGTCGTGTATGACGATAGCTCAATTTTTTTTTACTAGAACTTTTGTCCTAAGGCAAAATTGTGAATGTGATTTTGATTAAAATACAGTCGAATTCTTTAATACGAGCATGCCTAAAACGAGTGCACGGTTAAAACGAGCAATTAACACAATACAAGGTTCGTTTGAAAGACTGCATTTCGCAAGACCAATTGTACAGCCGTGGAAAAAATTATAAGGACACGTTGAAAAATGAGTAATATGTATTAAAATAATCATCAACTGAAAACAAAATCAAACATAATTTACTACTTGTAATTAGGAAACATTAGGAACTTATTAATATGAAATTAAATTACAATAAAATGTATAAATCACATATTAATAGAACTATATGACGTGAAACATGGAAAAAATTATAAGGACATAATGAAATGTGTCTGGAAAAAAAATTAATATTCTACAAAATGACATTTTATTTCAATGACCCTTGTTAATCGTGCAGTCATTGACTCAGAAAGTCCAGTTAAAGTTTGTTCAGAAATGTTTTTCCACGCTAATTCGATGGATGATGTCAAATCGTCAGTATTTGCATTGTGTGCCATGTTTATATACTTCTCTAACTAAAATACCCCACATATTCTCTGTAGGGTTTAAATTAGCGTTTCTTGGTGGCCAATCCAAAATTTGGATAGAATTGGCCTCGAACCATGAACGTGATGCATGAGAAACATTGCAACTTCATTGTCTTGATGAAACAAATAATCACCACCTGTGATAAGGGGTTCTTCAGGCAATAATTTTTCAGCTAGCATATCCACATACGATTCTGAATTCATGAGGCCTCGAATGGACACGATTGGTGTTGTTTCATTGGCTGCAAAATTTGCCCACACCATCACAGAACCTCCTCCGAATTGGTGTTTGAAAAAAACCAAACAGGTTTATCTTTTCGCAAGTCCTACCAATAATGGCGAAAACCATCTGGTCCGTCCAAATTACATTTTTTTTCGTCCGAAAATGTTTGGTACTTGACGAGTTTGGTAGTGGCCTTGGCGAGATAAAGTAATTTGGCAACCTATTTTCTGGCATTCTATTCACTGTTTTATATACAGAAGCATTTTTTTTTAAATATTTATACAGTTTGTTTAATATAAAGCATCCATTTATCTATTTTTATTTTCAAACAGAAGTAATTTGTATATAGAAAATTATAATATATGTATAAATAAAATGTATATATATATATATATATATATATATATATATATATATATATATGTGTGTGTGTGTTTATATAAATACATAGATAAACATGCATAAATTTCATTAAGTTTGTTTTCATAGATGTTTGTATCATTTGGCAACAAATCTCACTTTCTGAAGCCCGAATTGAACCAAGCTTTAAAAAAAAAATGCCAAGTACCTTATAGTGGAAAAGCATCAAATTTTTAATAGGGAATATTTAAAAATCCTATAAAGCATCATGAACATTTCCATTTAAAAATAATGAAATACGTCATTACAAAGTGCTTCTAAGAATTATAGAAAACTATAGTTAAAAATATATTAAATAATGCATTCAAAATATATTGTCCTGTACAGTAAAAAAAAAGTAATACGTAACTGTATTTTCTATAGGTACCTAATGAATAAAATATGTTTGTCAATATTCTGCCAATTATATCTCAGTAACATATTCATCTGTCACTGGTCTATTATAGACGCAATGACAGAGAAATGAACTGAAATATTAAAACTTCTTTATTATTTACGAAACTGTAAAATGGACGATTTATTGTACAAAATGAGTTTTGTTTAATGTATGCAATTCATACATGCGATATTAATGCATTCTTTTTAAAAGAATATTTTAAGTGAGTATCGTAAAAATGCTGTATCGTGCACATCATTCAAAAATGGATTTTCCTTTTTATCATACGACTTGCCAGTACTTAAATCTATATTTTCAGTCATTGCATATTGTAATTTAATAGATTGTTAAACAAATTTTAAGTCAGTCGTCACTAAAATGTCCAAAGTTTAAAGCTGGAAACTTGCATCGTAATTAATTAAAGAATTTGATCAGAAATTCTTTGATATGGTTAAATGGTTGTAAGTATGCGTTTCCCTACTTAAAACTGGGGCGAGATTTTTATCTTCTGATTTTTTTCTTTGCTTTTTAAAAAATATATATACTTTCCTTCAAAAGTACATCGAAGAAAGTTGTAACTCATCACGGAAAGCACACTTACTAAGTTTACTGCGCATTCCTAACTTTATATCGTGTACATTTTTATTTTAAGAGCCTACACTAGTCACGCGAAGAAACGCTCACGCTAATGTTAAGTCTATGGGAAGGTTATCCCGCGATTTCTCGCTCACATTTTAATATTTTTAAATGATTTTTTTTGCATAGCATAGCTGGGGGCGATCTCTAACGTTGTTAGTTTTTACTTTTTCGGTTTTGGTTACAGTTTTTTTATAAGCGGACATTTTAAATTTTGGAACCGGTTTGAACCGGTTCTGAAAATGAAAGAACCCTTATATAAAAAAACTGGACTCAAAATTGAAAAAGTAAAAACTAACAACGTTAGAGATCGACCTCAGCTATGCTATGCAAAAAAAAATCATTTAAAAATATTAAAATGTGAGCGAGAAATCGCGGGATAACCTTCCCATAGACTTAACATTAGCGTGAGCGTTTCTTCGCGTGACTAGTGTAGGCTCTTAAGAAAATTTCGCAAGAAATTTCGTCATAGCTGTCAACCGTTGCGATTTTGTCACCACTATTTCAGAATATAATTTTAGTCTTATTTAATCATACATAACCAGCAGAATTTATTATACACTATTCATACTATACCGTATTTAACCGCTTTGTTTTTAAAAGAGTCTAAGATGTTTCAAGGATTTGTTTTCCGAAAGCTGCTGTTGAAAATGCAAATGATAAATATTGTTGAAAAAAAACTATTTAACGTTCCTTTAATCTTGTTGATTATAAATAACCAAGTTTATTTTTTCTCTCTGTTTAAAATTTTAAATGATGAATATATTGTATAAAAAAAGTGTTCTTTTAAAAATAAACAGAGACAAAAATTAAAGTTAACAAATATTTATCTGCAATTTTTTCATGAATGTCAAATAATGTTTTTATTTTACTTCTGTTTGCAAGGTATTGATATATATTTACGATAATATGTTATTACATTTAAAAAAAAAGACAGTGCATCGTTAAAAAACACTAAATAAAATATCGATAAATTAAGAATTTTGCTGAAAATGACTTAATAAAAAAAAAAAAAAAAAAAAAAAAAAAAAAAAAAAAAACCTTGTATAAAAAGGAATTCTAAGAAGATTTGGAAAACAAACAGATCCAATGATTGTTTTTACGTTATTTGTGTGTACACAAAATAAATTTTGTAATTATGTTACATAAGTATTCTCTCCAATTATATATTATCAAATTAATTGGAAAAAAATAGCAAAACTGCTGTAAACAAAATTATCTGTATATTTAAATAATCAGTATGGAATTTGATTCACAAAAATATATTTATTTATTGCATAATTTTTTTTTATCTGTTATTCTATGTATGCATGCGAAATTAAGAGTTGCATTTCTTTTCTGCTTTTGTCCATGCCAGAAACATTGAAGATTATAAAAAACGCAGCAAATTTTTTATAACGGTACGAAGATACTTTACCATTAAAAACTACAAAATCCTTTAAGAAATGCTAAAAGAAGACAAGATTTTGTGGCAGATTCTTGCAATAAGTGGTCTCAATTTCATTAATTACCGTTTGGGACCGTATTCAAAATGTTTTAGATTATTTTTTACCATAACTTTCATATATTCCCTCACTTTCGTCGTATTGGGGAATTCGGTATTCATGAGAAAAAATCATTTTAAAGAAGGATTTTTTTATTTGCTGTTGCCAATCTACTGTGTATTAATGTGGTATTTTACCTATTCCAAAAGAAAGGAAATTTCGGAAGTTTTATTGCAAATTTATCGATATAAAAAGAAATACACTATTTTTAAATCCCGCAGATTTTCCTACACAATACCATTTATCATCACTATACTCTTATCTCCTTTCTTAACGTGTATTGCTATTCAAATACTTGCGAATTTCGAAACAGTGGAAATAACTTACTGGTCTCTAGACTTTCAAGTTAGCAAAACAATTTGGAAGAGAATTTTAATTTTTAATGGAACTTTTCTTTTAACGATGTTATGCGTTTGTTTTCCGTTTTATTTAGCTTTTTCTGTAAACATTCTGCTCTACAGATGTTCTCAAGTATTGTCAAACTATAATACTGTACTTGAAATTAGGCTGCAAACAAAAACAAACGAAAGTGCAGAAATTTTGAAAGAATTTTTTCATATTATAAAACTTGTCCGAATGCTAAATCATGCAATCTCGAATATATCGTTTTTTATTGTTTTATACAGTTTACAAGGCACTTTTACTATATTGTTACTAATATCAGTTGAGGATATGTTTAAATTTAATGCAGAATATCTAACTAGTGCAACATACTATTCCATGTCTTGCATAGTGATGTTTGTATCTTATACAATATGCAGTTCAATGATTTCAGAGAGTCTGATGCAAATAAGAAGGTCTGCAACAGATTATATAAACGTATGGGGTTGTGTTCAAGTTATCAACAGATTGAATTTGTTCTATTTAAAGAGAATTGAAAATGAAGAGATTGTTTACATATCTGTTTGTGGACTTTTCCGAATGACGCGGGGTTTTATTCTTTCAGCTTTAGGTGCAATTCTCACATATGGCTTGTTAATAACTAGCCTGCAATTCTAACGACGATGTTAAATGGGGTGCATTAATATAGCGATCTTTCTTGTTAAGAGCACATATTGTCTATGAAGGAGTTATCGATTTAGGACGAAGTCTCTAATTTATGATGAATTTTTTATTCAGCCGTGAAAGCAATAATTCAAAAAGAGTGGCCGTATGGAGTTAGTGCAGGTTGTTTAGAAAAGTTTTGAAAAATTCCTTTTTGGACGATAAGATTAGCCGGACACAGTAATGGCCTTTTATATGAAATAGGAAGGTGAGTGTTGCCTTTATGATCGCGTTAAAAGCGGCTACATGTTTGCAAGGAGCTGGTCAGAGAATGAAGGCTGAAAACCATACGCCACAAATTGTACCTTTGACTTATTGGCATATTTAATTTGACGAGAGCATATGAATCATCTGATAACAGTTAGATTTTAACCTGAGGAGAGATTTGAACATACAAGGATAAATTTGATAAGTTAGCAAAACTTAAAGCATGCCAACAGTACGTTACAACAATTTTGAAAACCCGATTAAAAGCGCATATAAACAAAATGAAAAAAGGAGAAGCTACCGCTTACCCATTATATTATTAAGAAAGAAACAAATGCATAAATGACAATTTGTAACGAATTTTAAAAGAGGAGCAAACTTATTACATTTATTTACTATCTAATTCATATTTTTGATAGAATTTGCGTGGGAGCGTTTAACTATAGAAATAGCTTTATTATTTCTTCCATTTATTTAGAATGAGAAAATGTAAGGTTTAAATAAAATTTAAATAAATTAATCAATGAAATTTTTAAAAAATGAGATTTTTAATAAAGGAAAAAGGGTTAATTAAAAATCATATGTGATTTCACGCCACAATGCCAGCTGTACATTTTACCACTCGTACTAGTAACGTAGATTTAATATCACATATCTACAGACAGGTCACATTTAGAGTTTTAACCTATACGCATGTATCAGCTGTATATGTTTCAATCTAAAGTCCAAATAGCTGGTGTAACGTTTCTCAAAAACAGATAGTTTCTAAGTGCTAATAAACATTCTAATTGCATCTGTCGAGTCCCACATGGGCACTCGAAAATCTTACAAAATCCAGCTGGATGACGTTATAAACAATTTTAACGAGATACTTATTTTCCGTGCCAAAGTGGATTGGTGACAGTTTAGCACTAAACCTTGTTAATAAGACCCAGATATACCACGTGGTCATCCAATTAAAAAACTTAGAGAACATGAATCGAAGCAGCCCCGTGTGAGATGTGCTTTTGAAACGACAGAGTTCGGTCGCTTTTGGTTTAGCACCGAAAAGTGTGTTGGGGCGCCATGCTCCTAGAAACTCTAAGACATTAACTATTCATGTAAATATATTTGTTGTGTGGTTTGTGTGTGTTTGAATGTATTGTAAAATAAAAGTGATTAGAAAAGAACTCTTAGTTCTCCATTAGTAATTAAGATTACTGTTAGTTAGAAATTTTACGGTACAGTTTGGTGTCTAGAAGTTGGGATCTACGAGTGAGTTTGTTAAGAAAGTTTTTAAACACACACACACACATGGAACTAAAAGAAGCGAAGCAAGCATTCGTCTTATGAGAGAAGTATAATCGCACCAGCGAAGAAATTAGCTAATCATTAGTTAAGAAGACCCACGAAGAAAAAAACAAGATATGTTTTTTTTAGAAAAGTGCTGGATGAAGCATTTGTTTGAAGAAAAAAAGAATTGTCGTGGACATTCCTGAATCCAGAAGGAAAGAAAAGAATCTGCCGAGATTGTGTTTGGACATTTTTCTCTTAGAAGAAGAAAACAGAAGTTCCGTCCGATCGGAGGTCGTTGCCCTGACTCCCCGTTTGACAGAAGTAACGGACCTGAGATGTTGTCCAAGAAGTAAAGAGGAAATAAAAGTTTTGGTTTCGAAGTATCTTGCAGAAGAAAGAAATTTTCGACCTCTCGTTGGTTTCGTTTTTGAAAATTGCGGGTAGGCTAAGCTGTTTTGCTGAAGGAAGAATTTTCGACCCCTCGTTATCGGAAAGGAAAAAGAAGGAAGAGTTCAGTTCCAATAATAATAATAAGGAGAAGAAAAGAGAGGTTTGCATCATCGGGTCAGTGTTACGTACAGTGATAAAAAAAGTTTGGTGTTTTGTGAGCCGGAAGGCTAAAAACGTGTGTTGTTTTGTGAGCCGTGAAAGGGCTGAAGATGTGCCAATTGGATTTATTACTCATCAGAAGGGCTAAGTCAAAACTTTAAATTGATCTAGGAGTTTTTTAATTTTGTAATTTTAGGAAAATTACGGGTTGTTGATTTTTTTGGGTTTAAATTCAGAATTTTTATAAGTACTGTTGTATTTGGGAGTGACTCAGCAATTATATTGTCTGTGATATATATTTTTTAGTGTATATATATATATATGTAATATATTTATATTTTATCTAAAGAATTTTTTTTGGGTAGAAAAAAAAGCGATTTAGAATGGCGTTCCTCGGGAAGGGAAAAAAAGAAAGTCTGGTACAATTAGTTGACGAGTTAGAAATTGTTCGTATAGGGAACGAAACTCGAAGCCAGCTAAAACATTTAATTATGGAATCTGAAGATCATGATGAGGCATACGTACAAACGGCTTATGAGACCATATTGTTAGCCGCGCAGGACAAGTTAGAAAGACAGGAAAGTGCACAGGCACGTTTAGAAGCCATAGCGCGTGAAGATGCGTTGCGTAAAGAGAAATTTCTTCAAGAGAAGGAATTAAAGGAAAAAGAGAAGGAATTAAAGGAAAAAGAGAAGGAATTAAAGGAAAAAGAGAAGGAATTAAAGGAAAAACAGATGCAGTTAGATTTTGAGCTTGAAAAACTCAGAATCGAGAAAGGTCTGCCCCAGGCCGCGGCAAGTTCAGCAAATGTTAATTCGCGTTCCCCTGATCATAATTTAAAGAAATTAATTCCGGAATTTAACCCTGAAAAAACCGACATTAGTCTGTACTTGGTTTTGTTTGAACGCCAAGCAAAACGAGTTGGGATACCGAAGGAAAATTGGGTCTCACATTTAATCGGCCTTTTACCAGTGGATATCATTTCAATCATTGCCAGACAGCCAGAAACTGAATCCGAGGATTATGATAATATTAAGGGTATTTTACTTAAAAAATTTAAATTAAATCCAGAAAACTTTCGTCAGAAATTTGTGAATCATCAGAAATTACCGGCTTTAAACTGGCAGGACTTTGCCTTTGAACTAAGAAATTATCTACAGGGATGGTTGGCGGGCCTAGCCATAACGAATTTCGAGCAGTTAAAAGATCTGTTGGTAGTCGACCAAATCAAAAGACGAGCAAAGTTTGAAGTACGCGAACACTTTATAGATAAATGGCCGCTGTTGAAAACGGAAGCCGAAATAGTTGACCTGTTAGACGGGTACGAGAGTGTACGGGCCTCGATTCAGAAGGCCAAGGATACTAGAGATGTTAGGGTGGAAAAAGCGCACCCATACGCTCAAGAGAGGCACCCAGAAACTAGACCGAGGTTCTCCCCACCTTCCAATGCAAATACCGTACGCGGACCGGTAAATCGAGAAAGGGCCTTTGAAAAAAGAGTAAATGTGAAATGTTTTTCGTGTGGATCGGAATCACATTTCCGCTCATCCTGCCCGAAGTTGCAGAAAAAACCTGTAGGTTCCGTAAGTAATTTGCAGGAGGTACCGAAGAACAATTTACTAGACGCCTATACATTTCCTGGGGTTGTTAATAACCAAAAGATAGGAATTCTCAGAGATACGGGAGCGACCCTGGATTTAATATGTAGAAAATTCATTGATCCGCGAGATTATTGTGGAGAGAAAATTTGGGTTCAACAACCGCTTAGTTTGGATCTAATTTGTTTACCTTTAGCGCGTGTAGAGATAGAGGGAGAATTCGGGAAAATTTGAACGAAAGCCGCTGTTTGCGGAAATCATTTAAATCAAAACCGATACATTTTAGTAAATAAAACTGCCGCAATGATAAGAGAGAGAACGGGGTATGAATTTTTGCCAACTGGACAGGTAAATGCAGTCCAAACGGGAGCGATTACTAGCCGCCTACAAGAAGAAAGAGAGGCACACGATCGGTTAGCTCAGGATATCGAAATCCCCAGTGAGTTGAACGTAGCGAATCAGGAAGAATCGGGACTTCGTGATTCAACGGAAAGTGAGGAACCTATCGAAATTCCTGCATTAGAAGCCGGAGCCCCTGATTTGTACTTGTTAAAAATAGATAGGGAAGGCTTTTTGAAGGCACAACACGAATGTGCAGAGTTAAAGGAATTGTTTAACCGAGTGGACGAGAAGAAAAGTGACAACATAGCAAAAACTTATTCGGTTATAAACGGATTACTAGTTAGAAATCGCGAAGATCGACTTGGAAACGTTACGAGATTACTAGTTATTCCGAAAGTGTTACGGCAGAAAATAAAAGCAGTGTGTCATGAATGCACCTCAGCACACTTGGCTGGCACGAAATCCAAAGATAAACTGATTCGATATTTTTATTGGCCTAACTGCTATAAAGAAATGGATGAATATGTGCGAAGTTGCGATGTTTGTCAAAGAGCGGGTCGGGCGAACGAGAAAAAGAAAGCCCCATTAAAACTTGTTCCGGTGATTCAGGAAGTGTTCAGTAAAATAAATATCGACGCATGTGGACCTTTACCACTGACCGCTGATGGAAATCGATATATTTTAACGGCCGTATGCATGTTATCAAAATATCCTGAAGCACTTCCGCTTGTGGATCTCACATCTATTAGAGTGACTGAGGCGCTGCTGAATATATTCAGTCGCACAGGATTTCCCAGTATTCTCCAGTACGACCAGGGCAAGTCCTTTACCTCAGCTTTAACGACAGAATTTCTTAATAAATTCGGTATTAAGATATCTCATAGTTCTGTTTATCACCCTCAGACTAATCCCGTGGAAAGATATAATAGGACCTTAAAACGACTTTTGAGGGCGTTATGTATTGAATCAGGCGCTGATTGGGACAAACATCTGCCTGCGATTTTGTTAGCGCTACGCACAGTGGTGCATGAAAGCACAGGCTATTCACCCGCCGAGTTAGTGTATGGAAAAAATCTACGAACACCGGAAACCTTGATAATGGAACGTTGGTTCGAACCCCCACCTGAAAACGATGTAGTGACCGACTATGTATTTAAATTAATTAATCGCTTGAAACGATGTCGCGAAGTAGCTGTCACGCATATGGAAGAAATGCAGGGTAAACGGAAAGTATGGTATGATAAAAATGCGGTAAAACGCGAATTTAAGGAAGGAGATTTGGTGTTAGTTTTAGCCATAACTAGACCGAATAAACAGTCCGTGCAATGGATAGGGCCGGGAAAAATCATGAGTAAAATATCTGAGACTAACTATGTAGTAGAACTGCCAGGGAAAAAGAAAAAAACCCAAATTTATCATGTTAATATGCTAAAACCCTACTACACACGACCCGAACATGTAAATTTGTTGTGCTCTAAAGATAATTTAAACTCAAAAGAAGATCAGGATTTAGATATTCCATATTTTGAGAATAACCCAACAAATTTCGACTTTCAAGAAATAGCTCGACTTAGTGAGTTAGAGGAAAAACTAAATGAAGCCCAAATTAGCCAATTAAAAGAGCTGTTAAACAAATATGCCGCATGCTTTTCGAACGACCCTGGGACAACAGATCTGGTGGAGCACGATATAACTTTAATTAGCGATAAACCAGTCCGGGCGAAACCTTATCGGATGTCACATAGGCAAACAGAAATTGTAAAAATGGAGATTCAAAAGATGTTAAAGTTAGGGGTTATTGAAGCGGGCGAAAGTGACTATTTATCGCCACTTATACTGGTGGAATCACCTGGAAAAGACCCCAGACCGTGTGTAGATTATCGTCGCTTAAATGAAATAATTACGACAGAATATTTCCCCCTTCCGAATATAGAAGAACGGGTTGAACAAGTAGCATCGGCTAAGTACATAACTGTCCTAGATATGGCAAAGGGTTATTGGCAAATTCCCTTAAGTCCCAGAGCCCAACGGTATGCAGCATTCTGTACTACCTTCGGTTCATTTAGGTATCTAAAAATGGGTTTCGGTTTGAAGAATGCGCCATTTTTCTTCAGTAAAATGATGGCAGGGCTATTAAGAGATATGGAGGAATTATTAGTACCTTATTTAGACGACGTCGCGATATTTTCAGACACCTGGGAAGACCACTTAAAACATGTCGCTTTAGTTCTAGATAGAATTCAAAAGGCTAATCTTAAAATAAAACCTTCTAAGTGTAAATTTGCCCAGAATACCGTTAAATATTTAGGACATATTGTGGGGCAGGGGACACGCTCTCCCGCTGCAGCCAAGATAGAATGTGTAGAAAAATTCCCTACCCCCCAGACAAAATCACATATCCGTGCGTTTCTAGGCTTGGCCGGATACTACCAACGATATATAAGAAACATTTCCGTAATAGCAGCCCCCTTAACCGACGCATTAAAAGGGAAAACGAAACGAGGCAAGATCGAATGGACCCCTGCTTGTGAAAGCGCTTTTCAGACCCTTAAAGAGAGGCTAACGGAAAAACCAGTCTTGTATGCGCCGGATTTTCACCGGGAATTCATAGTCAAAGTAGACGCTTCGCTCTGCGGAATCGGAGCAGTATTGAGCCAGGAGAATGAGGCAGGAGAAGAACATCCTATCTTATATTTGAGTAGGAAATTCTCCCCGGTAGAACAGCGTTATAGCACAACCAAGAGAGAATGTGCAAGTTTTGTTTTCGCAGTAAAAAGATTACACTTTTATTTAGACGGTCGACGATTTAGAATTATTACAGATCATAACCCGTTGCGATTTTTACAAACTCATGCGAGTTCTAATCCAAGGCTTATGCGTTGAGCCTGGCATTACAACCGTACGATTTTTAAATTGAGCATAGAGCAGGAAAAAAGCACCAAAACGCTGATAGTTTAAGTAGAGCAGTGTTTGAGGATGAGGAATAAATTATTATAGGAATAAATAATTTAAGTATATTTGTTTTATTATGGTGTTAAAATTCTTTAAATTAAGTATCCTTAAATAGAAATTATTGTTTATTGTTGTTAAAATATGTAATTGTGTGAAATAGAAGTTTTAGTTAAAATACTTGTGATGGTTACTTTTAATACTGATTATATTAAAAGGAAGTCCTTTAACGAAATTACGGGATTGTTATGTTTATTGAAATGCATATAGCATATTATTATATAATTATTGTTAAAATTGTATTGTGTTTATTTTGTAAATGCTGAATCCCTCCCATAGTATTGGAGTACTTTCGGATATAAATGTTTTTAATTTTGGAAAAAAACTTTTAAAATGGGATTAGGTTGCTTTGTTTTGAATAAACATTGACTCCTGGATTAATTCTGTTTTGCACCATAGTTAAGAAAATTTTCCCTGTAAGAAAATTTTTCCTTGGGGCCCGGAGAAGCTGTAACGTTTCTCAAAAACAGATGGTTTCTAAGTGCTAATAAACATTCTAATTGCATCTGCCGGGTCCCACATGGGCACTCGAAAATCTTACAAAATCCAGCTGGATGGCGTTATAAACAATTTTAACGAGATACTTATTTTCCGTGCCAAAGTGGATTGGTGACAGTTTAGCACTAAACCTTGTTAATAAGACCCAGATATACCACGTGGTCATCCAATTAAAAAACTCAGAGAACGTGAATCGAAGCAGCCCCGTGTGAGATGTGCTTTTGAAACGACAGAGTTCGGTCGCTTTTGGTTTAGCACCGAAAAGTGTGTTGGGGCGCCATGCTCCTAGAAACTCTAAGACATTAACTTTTCATGTAAATATATTTGTTGTGTGGTTTGTGTGTGTTTGAATGTATTGTAAAATAAAAGTGATTAGAAAAGAACTCTTAGTTATCCATTAATAATTAAGATTACTGTTAGTTAGAAATTTTACGGTACACTGTTTCTATCTCTAAAACATATTATTGTTGGATTTTTCTTCCTAAATATATGATGCCTCGAAAAATTCAATATGCTGGATACCAAACTTCAAACTTTTGTACAATGTGATTTTTTTTCCTTTCGAATTCCAATGAAAATTCTAACACACAAGCATTACTATACATAAATACAGTGTGGCACGGAATCGACTGACATATCGAATATGGCCATAAAATATGAAAGAAAGAAAGGAGAATCTTATGACATATACAATACAGTCGAACGAAAAAAATAGAACACCCCATATATTTTAATCTTCAAATTGTCACAGAAAAAAACGGAAAAAGCCATTCGACTGAAAATTATGCGTTTTTTTAATTTATGTTTAAAAAATAAGCTTAGAGGGTCCTCTTCATACTGAAATGTACCACTGAACAAATGTAACTCTGAAATTTTCAATACGAACACCTAATTTTGATACATCATATTTGGCCTTTTCGTTAAATTTTCCTTGGGATACCAAACGGGAAGTGTTTCGTTTGAATAGTTTAGGAATTATGAAGGTTTAAAGTTTGGAACTCCTATTGTTAAATTCAATTGTAATCGTTGCAAAACAGATTGCAATGTGGGTGGTTTGTTAAGCATAACTCAAGAACTACTTGACGGAATGAGCTGTAATTTTGGATTCGCATATTTAAAGCTTCTAGAAATATATTTCTGTTTAAAAAATTATAGGTTACTGTTGGTTTATGAGGCACATAAAGTTAGCAGAGTAGCTCGACATAAAGCATTTATTAATACTAACACGAAGACAAATATATTTACATAGCTGGAATGCGATTAAGCGCTGACATCTTTCTTAACGGAACAGCTATACTCTAGCTCGCATAGTGAACTATCAGCATCGTCACTGTACGCGCATGCGCTATATGTGCGAAGAGGCGAAAATGAATGTTGTATTCCAACAGTTAAAATTCATGTTTTTAAAGAAAATGAGCAAGAAGAAAAAAAATATGTTGATAAATTTTGAGTTATTAATATACGGTTTTTAAATGCAAAAGTAACGCCATATTTATTTAATATACGTGCATCAAATTTAAATATTAACCCCTTAAGCACCACAACGTACCTGTGTACGTCATGAACTCTTCATTTGCAATTTACAGGACGTATGTGCGCACCATACTCATTTTAAGTCCAGATTGCAATGTTCTAACCCAGGGCTTGACAAATGCGGTCACAAGGTCACCACTGGCGACCAGCCAGATGAAAATTTTGCATTTATTTAAAAAGGCAACTAAGAAATGAGCACAAACGGCTTTTTGTTTTACCTCGTAATTCTTATAAAATGTTTCATTATAGATGTTTCAAAATTAAAAAATATTAAGAAACAGAAATTATATTCAAACCAAAAATATTTTTAATTTTTTCTATTATTTTGGCAAAAATAAGTTCTTTAAAATAATAGTTCTGAATTATTTGACTGACTTCGACAGGAAAATAGGTAAAAAAAATTATTTTCCTGCTTCACTTAGTTCATCGATTCCCTCCTCATTAGATATAGATTTTGCAGTATTCAACTATCTGGACATTTAAAGCATTCGGAAATCAGCATTTTCCGAACATGCCGGTTAATTCAGCCTTCACACTATTTTTTCCCAAGAGATATATAATTTCGAAAAGTTTCATTAGAAAACTTAGTTTATATTATCTTTCTAAATCATGCACTATGTATTTTTCGTATGTAACTAATAATTTTAAGCTATGATTATTATTATTTTTTTATCAAATAATTCATAAAAAACTTATGTGTTTTCTGAAAATTAATGATGAATGTACGGGGGAGGGGGGAGGGGGGGGGTAAATATTTTTTTAATTCATAAAAAACTTATGTGTTTTTTATAAATTAATGATGAATGTAGGGGGAGGGGGGGGAGTAAATATTTTTTTTTATGGCGACAAAAAATTTTTGCTGGCCACCAGATTTTATCAAATTTGAAAAGCCCCGTTCTAACCAATTCGTACCGTAAAATTCTATCATTCAGTTATTAGACATTAATTCCGATATCTAATCTATAATAATTGACGGGCAGAATTTTCGGGTACGAATTGGTTTTTCCAAACGGAAAACACTTTCCGAACAACCCTATATCTGGTATTCAGCATACTATCACTAAATTGAATATGATGCTTAAAGAGTTAAAAACGAAATGTGAATTTAAATTATTAACATATAATAATGTTATTTTGGTGGCGTTAAATGAATGTAATTTCAACTCGGTTTCTACTTAAGTTCCAAATTCTTCTACTATATGGTTAAACATAGTACAATGTATAAAAGAAAATACGGTATTCGTCTAAAAATACATTTTTCATCCTATTATTGCGATCTTTATTAAAGTAAGATAAAAGGAACGTACAAAAGAACGTCTACGAACGTACAAAATGAAAACTAAAGAAATACGAATTCATTCAAATCAATTATCATACATACATTATCTCTGATGTCAACATCCCATTTCTTATACACATTCCAAACGCGCAACTATGAGCGAGGTATCATTCAAAAGGTTTTTGAACAGGCTTTTGATTTAGTTACACACATATTTCGATACAATAAGAAAACTGAATAAATCCAAATTCATTTAAAGCAATTATCATACATATTATTTCTGATGTCAACATCCTATTTTCTGTACACATACCAAACGCACAATGATGAACGAGGTATTATTCGAAAGGTTTTTGAAAAAGCTTTCGATCTAGTTACACTCACATTTCGATAAAATATACTGTTTGATTAAAAATTCGAGTTAATTAAGAATTAAAGAAAAAGAGTATCAGAAAATAATCTGAAATATCGTCGTGTGAAAGACACAAGAAAATACATATAATATATCAATATCTTTAAAATTGAAAACATACAGATAAAAACGCTAACAATATTTGGCAGTAAATTCAATAAAATGTTTCGAAATACGAGTTCTCACTCACTTTAACTTCCAGACTACCATCAAAGTAGATTGAATCCTTTTGTGAGCGCTGCCAGATAAAAATAAGAAAAATAACGGCCTATTTACAACGTTTTCTTCCGCGAAAAACCGATATAAAAGAGGTGAATTTCTTTGACTTATATATATATATATGGATGAAAACAATCTGCAAGCATATTATTATAAAACAAAAAGAAAAAACTCTTGAAAAAGGCGATAATATAACGAAATTACCCAAGTATGTGGATATTATATATATTTTTTAATTCTGCATTTAATTTGAATTAAAAACTTTGAAAACTTATTCAAAGAATAAACAAATTGGAAATTGTATATTAAACGTGACAAATGAGGCGTTCATGCTATAACTAGTTTTACAATGTAAAAAAATCATTGTCATTATTTCAGTGAAATGAATTATATCCTCTGATATGAGCGAAAATGAGCATGCATTTTCTCTTATTACGTATGCCACGTTTACAGACGCGAATTTTTTTTTTCGACACAAGACAGCGTTGCAAAATTCACTATGGAGATCTTGCTTTGCGAATTATTACCTTCATTTTTTAATGTTTCTATGACGCATGATGAAAGTTCTTGTGTTTATTTACTTTATAGATTGAGATATTCGGTTAACCTAATTTCCACTGAAGTTATCTCAGAATCTATACATTTTTTAATGTAACTCATCTCTCGAGCAAACAATATTGTTTTGAACAATATTTCTAAAAATGTAACTTTTATGCAATTTTATTCGAAAAAAATATATTTGAATAAAAATGGCCGCTTGGCATATGAAAAAATAAGTGGTTAGCCCGTATTTGTTTTCCTCAGTCACATGACTTGCGCTTTTATTATATAGATTATGTATGATAGGATTTAATAGGATAAAGAAAAATTTTATTAATATCTTTTTAAGTTTTGATTCGATTTTTATAAAACTTGAAATGACTCGACAACATTCTGCAAAGATTATATATATTAAATTTCAAACTATTCGGTTGGGTAGTTTTTGCGCTGTTATATGCGAACAGACGAACGGACCAGACGATGACTATACGTGCCACGTATTTATATAATTACGAACGCACCTAAAAATTATAAATAACTACAATAACCACAACATGTAAAGTGTACTATATGAGTATTTTAAAATAATAATAATAATAAAGACAACCAAGAACTAATCATTCTCCACACAATAAACACTGTACCTTTTCGAAATCAATTTTCATAATTATGATTTTTGCATTTGTTTGTTTTTACATATTTTACCTTACATAAAATTTATCTTAAATAAAAGCATATCGTATTTAAATATTATCTTATAAATAAGTGCAACTTTACATAAATAAATTAAATAAATAAATACAGTAAAGTCTCAGTTACTCGGTTAGTTGAAATTCGATAATTTCAAGGAAATCGATATTTTAGATAAATGTTTCCCGAATTCAAGGAAAAAGAAACGTTTTAAAGTACGAAACTTTATTTTTCATGTTTTCTCATGCAATAACTCACAAATTCAGTTTTTTTTCCATTTTACACTTAAACTATGTTATTTCAACAAAGTGCTAAGGGTAGATAAAGCTTTAAAAGTGACCCCTGCTTCAATCATGAACATGTTAAAGTGTATGATAGAACAGTTAACAACAAACAATAAACAATGAAAAACTATATAAGAAACGCTAAGTAAATAATATAAAATAGATATTAAAAATGATTTAACAGAAATTGATCTTGATGTAAAATAATTTAGTTACTGACACAACAGAAGTATAATTTATTTAATGATATTACGAAAAGTTAAATTTATATAAATATATAAAAGTATAATATCTCTATTCGAAAAGACAGTTACCAACGCTTCAGCTGCTGTCGTTATTGAATTTATCATGTCCTTTTCACTCTCTCAGTTCATGCTTCAAAATCTATAGTATATAAAAACATAAAAACTGGTAGTTTTATAGAGAAATGTATGATAAAGATATTGAAGCAGGCAGATTTTAAATCGAAGAATAATTTTAAGCGCTATTTGATGGTGAAATCGGTCAAGATAGCTCAATTACATAAGTTTTATAGGATCAAAAACTATTCATAGCAATTTAACCATCATATCAAGCATATACTTGACTATATTGCATTCAATCATATAAATTTGACTGTTTTTTCGATTTTTTTTTAATTTAAAATTCCATTAAATGAACGAAAATTAATTCATATTTTGAAATAGCTGTTTTTTTATCTATTGTAGCCACATTTTAAAAAGCCCGAATAATAATATCTCCAATCCATGTATTTTCAATCAAAATACATTTATTAGATGTGATATGCGCTACAAAGAGCACACATGGTGAAATTCTCTAGTAGATTTTACAAAATTAATAGTCTGTAGCTGCTCGAATTTTTGTTGTTGTTGCTTTCCTCGGCTTTGAAGATACAGCGCCACCTATGGGCACTTTTCTGAACTAAATTATCGTTTACACAAAACTTTCTATCATGAGAAGCATTTTCGTCCAAATCGCAATCTTGTAAGCCAACTACTTAATTTTTAATTGAATTTCAAAATCTGTCAAGGTCTTTTGCCCCCTCTCCCTATATTTTGTATAACACATTGTGACGACTCCTCATTAGCAGGTCTCTAATAAGTCCAATTAAAACCAGTCTCACTCATAAATGGAAGTCTGGAGTGGTATACCATATGTTAAGCATTAATTCTTTCAGTGGAAGCCTCAAGATTGGTACCAGATGTAAGTGCTAGAAATCTCGAGAATAATTGCCTTCTAAAGGATCTATAAATTTTAGACGATTCCTTTAATCTGACGTTACACGGACATTAATGATCCAATAAATTCTAGCTACTTGAGTCCAGAAGTTTTGTATCTTTCAAACACTTCAAAACCCGCCAGCTGCTCATTCCCAGGAGACTAAACTCTCAAGAACACTTGAAATTCACTGAATAGATATAACCAACTCGTGAGAGGCCATAGAGAGGATTCTGTTTTCTGTTGCAGCAGAGTGAACAAGCCCTTAGACTTCTCCCTTGTTGGAAGGTGTCTTTTCGGCCCGTGAACGTAAAGAACTTTGTCCAGGAATGTTACGGGCGTCCTGACTAAACTAAACCGCACAATTAGCTTATGTGTGCAGCTTTTTCTGTAACTGTAATGTGTAAGTGTACTGAGACGTAACTTAATTAAAGTCCATGTTGCTTCAGCTGTTTGTTGGATTTAATTTGTTACAACATGTAATGGTTTTTCATAGTTGTACTCATATAAATCATATCATCATATATTCTAATACGAGCAAATCTTGTGTGTGGTTATATATATATATATATATATATATATATATGTGTGTGTGTGTGTGTATATATGCAAATTTTATCTTGAAAACGGCTCTGACGATTTTGACGAAATTTTGTATCCTGCCGTTTTGGGGCACCAGAAAACCATTGGGCTAGGTCACATGTTCGAGAAAATTCGATTAGTGGGTCATTTTGGGTCATTTTGGGTCATGGTCAAGCTAATTGTATCTAAAAACGGTTCAAACGATTTTGACGAAATTTCGTATCCGACCATTTTCGGACACGAGAAGACTATTGGGCTGGGTCACATGTTCGAGAACTTTCAATTAGTGGCTCATTTTTGGGTCAACCCGGGTCAATTTAATTTTATCTGAAAAACGGGTCTAACGATTTTGATTAAATTTTGTATCTTACGCGTTTTAGGCACGAGAAAATCATTGGGCTAGGTCACATGTCCGAGAAAATTCGATTAGTGGGTCATTTCTGGGTCATTGTGGGTCAAGATCTAAAAAGCGGCTCAATTTACACTAAATTTTGCATCCAATGGTTTTCGGGCACGAGAAGACTGTTGGGCTAGGTCACATGTTCGAGAAAATTCAATTAGTGGGTCATTTTAGGTCATGGTCAAGCTAATTGTATCTAAAAAACGGTTCAAACGATTTTGACGAAATTTTGTATCCGACTATTTTCGGGCACGAGAAGACTATTGGGCTGCGTCACATGTTCGTAAACTTTCGATTAGTGGGTCATTTTTGGGTCAAAGCGTGTCAAATTAATTTTATTTAAAAAACGGCTTTAACGATTTTGATAAATTTTGTATCCTACGAGTTTCGGGCACGCGAAAATCATTAGGCTAGGTCACATGTTCGAGAAAATTCGATTAGTGGATCATTTCTGGGTCATTGTGGGTCAAGATCTAAAAAGCGGCTCAATTTACACTAAATTTAGCATCCAAGGGTTTCGAACGCGAGAAGACTGTTGGGCTAGATCACATGTTCGAGAAAATTCAATTAGTGGGTCATTTTGGTCATGGGTCATTATCTGTCAAGCTATTTTATCTTAAAAACGGTTCAGAGGATTTGAAATAAATTTAGTACCCTACAGGTTTAGGGAACAAGAAGACTATTAGGCTAGGTCACATGTTCGAGAAATTTCGATTAGAGGGTCATTTTGGTCATGGGTCATTATGGGTCAAGCTATTTTATCTTAAAAACGGCTCAGACTATTTACATTAAATTTTGCATCCTATGGTTTTCGGGCTCGAGAAAACTGTTGGGCTAAGTCACATGTTCGAGAAAATTCAATTAGTGGGTAATTTTGGTCATGGGTCATGATATTTTAACTCAAATTTAATTTTGACCTTAGCATAGCTCGGTCTTTCCTGCTCGTATATTCTAATACGAGCAAATCTTGTGTGTGGTTATATATATATGCAAATTTTATCTTGAAAACGGCTCTAACGATTTTGACGAAATTTTGCATCCTACCGTTTTGGGGCACCAGAAAACCATCGGGCTAGGTCACGTGTTCGAGAAAATTCGATTAGTGGGTCATTTTGAGTCATCAAGGGTCAGCGTCAAGCTAATTTTATCTAAAAAACAGTTCAAAAGATTTTGACGAAATTTTGTATCTTACCATTTTCCGGCACGAGAAGACTATTGGGCTGGGTCACATGTTCGAGAACTTTCAATTAGTGGGTCATTTTTGGGTCAACCCGGGTCAATTTAATTTTTTCTAAAAAACGGCTCTAACGATTTTGACGAAATTTGGCATCCAACCGTTTTGGGGCACCAGAAAAACATTGGGCTAGGTCACGTGTTCGAGAAAATTCGATTAGTGGGTCATTTTGGGTCATCAAGGGTCAGGGTCAAGCTAATTGTATCTAAAAAACGGTTCAAACGATTTTGACTAAATTTTGTATCTTACCATTTTCGGGCACGAGAAGACTATTGGGCTGGGTCACATGTTCGAGAACTTTCAATTAGTGGCTCATTTTTGGGTCAACCCGGGTCAATTTAATTTTATCTAAAAAACGGCTCTAACGATTTTGATTAAATTTTGTATTTTACGAGTTTCGGGCACGACAGAATCATTGGGCTAGGTCACATGTCCGAGAAAATTCCATTAGTGGGTCATTTTTGGGTCACTGTGGGTCAAGCTAATTTTATCTAAAAAACGGCTCAGACTATTTACACTAAATTTTTCATCCTATGGTTTTCGGGCACGAGAAGACTGTTGGGCTAGGTCATGTGTTCAAAAAATTCGATTAGTGCGTCATTTTGGTCATGGGTCATTATGGGTCAAGCTATTTTATCTTAAAAATGGCTCAGACTATTTACACAAAATTTTGCATCCTATGGTTTTCGGTCACGAGAAGACTGTTGGGCTAGGTCACATGTTCGAGAAAATTCAATTAGTGGGTCATTTTGGTCATGGGTCATTATGGGTCAAGCTATTTTATCTTAAAAACAGTTTAGACTAAATTTTGCCTCGAATGGTTTTTGAGCACGAGAAGACTGTTGAGCTAGGCCACATGTTTGAGAAAATTTGATTAGTGGGTCATTTTGGTATATTTGAACTCAAAGCTAATTTTGACCGAGCATAGCTCGGTCTTCCCTGCTCGTTACAGTAAAACTTCCATAACGGACATTCCTGAATAGCGGACACCTCTATTTAGCGAACACTTATTCGATCCCCACCGCGTATATTATTTGCATATTTTGGCCTCTGAATAGCGGGCACCTTCGAAAAACAGACAAAAATTTAGCATTCCCACGGTGTCTGTTATTTAGAGGTTTTGCTGTACAAAGTTTAAAGATTGCTCTGTTCTTATAAGCTTGTATTAGTTTAATGGATTTTCTCAAGTATCGACAAACTAAAAAAAAAAGTTTTAGAAGTGTATTAATTTTGTTGGAAATATGATTTTATATGCGATAATTATTTGTATACGGAACTATGACAAAATTACTTTCAACTTCTTTTACTCAATTTCTTTTCTGAAATGACATATTGTATAATGGTTTTTGTATATAATTATTCTTATATTAAATTGTAAAGTTTAAGTACTCTTTTCTGAATTGTTTTTGTTTTGACCTAATGATTTTGTTTTTTAAATGTTAATAAACTAAAAAGTTTGTTAGGTGTGACATTAGATTTGTTGGATGTATAGTTTTATATGATATGATTATTTGTATAACGAAATGCAAAATATTACCTTCAATTTCTTTTATCAATAAATAATTTGGAATGACATATATGTTTTACATATTGTGTAAATTGTATGTGATTGTATATGTGGACATATTGCATATGTTTTTTCACTTTCACATTAGAGGCCGCAGAGGCTTAAACTATAAAATACAGTGAATTAAGCTATAAAAACCGTTTCCAACTAGAAAACTTTTTTCGTATCAATTTTGTTGGAAATATGGTTTTACATGCTATAATTATTTGTATACGGAACTATAACAAAAAATTGCCTTCAATTTCCTTTACTCAATTTTTTTTTCTGAAATGACATATTGGATAATGGTTTTTGTATGTAATTGTTCTTTTATTAAATTATAAAGTTTGAGCACTTTTTTCTCAATTGCTTTTGCTTTGGTGTAATGATTTTTTTCTAAATGTTAATAAACTAAAAAGTTTTTTAGATGTGTATGATATTAATCACTTATCTATTTCTTTTATTCAAAATTATTATTTTCCTAACTTAATTTTCGATGCATTAATTGATATCTTTATTCTAAAAGAAACTCTTTTACTTTTCACCTCAAAATATAATTCCTTTTCTTATTTTAAATGCTATCTTTATTAAATTCGACTTGTACGTTAAAATCTATTCTTTTCTTCATCTGGGTTTTTTTTTTTTTATGTCTGTAGTTGTAATGTATTTTTCCAGATGTCCATTATACATCCGCATGGTCGCCCTACCTCTTTCTGAACCATAAACAAGATCACAATTTATAATGTAATTTCTCAGCTGCTTTTTCCTTTGTCGCAAACTCATTCCCATGTGGTTGTCGGTCAATTTTTGTAAATTTTCAATCACCAAATCTGGTAGGCCCGTTAGCGATTCTCCCAATCAAATATTTACGTTAGATCTCATTAACGGTAGAAATTCTCTTCGCATGTTGGGTTAATGTGTATTGAATGTTGGCGGTGCAGTCTGTGAGAAAAAATCTTCAGACCTCGTTAAACTTTTAACATCTAACTTTTATCATCGCATTTAACATGTAAAATTGTTCTGATGAAAGGAGACCCCCCCCCCCCTACCATTTTATATCTATCTATACTAATATTATAAAGTAGTAAAGATTGTTTGTTTGTTTGTTTGTTTGTAGGGGGTAATCTCTGGAACTACTGAAGCGATTTCAAAAGTGATGGTGGCAAATTGATGGTGACAGTCCCGGCTCCAACATAGGCTATATTTTATGTCGGTGCCACTATCCCCAGGCGAGTGCAAGAGCGAAAAACGTTCTAAAATTTCGATTTTTTTTTATACTGAAGGAACTAGAAACTCGAAATTTGGCATGGTAGTTATTTATAAAATGTAAATGCTCTCTAAGGACAAATTCTAAAAAAATCGGAAATTTAAAAGGGTGAGATGAGAGAAAAGCGGTTTAAAAACATTCTAAATTACAATTTCTATGGAATCTCTGGAACTACAGAACCATTTTCAAAAAAGTGATGTTAACTGTCCCTGCTGTAACATAGGCTATATTTTATATTTGTGACACTAACACACTTTGGGGGGGGGGGGGGGGGGGGTAAAAGAGCGAAAATCGTTCTAAAATTTCGATTTTTTTTTTCGACATTAGTGGGGCTTAATTTGTAATTTCTGAATTATATGTAGCAGTAAAATTTCCTCTAATGAAAATAGGCCAACGAATACCACTTGGCATTTTTCAAGAATTACGCGAGAAATTATTGCTAGTTTGTCAATAAAGAAAATATTCATGTGAAAAAAGTTTATTTTCTTTTCTACATGTGTCACTGCTTTTCGTTGGGGGACAGAATCAATGGTTATTGACTCTTACAACGAAATGTACGTAAAATAAACGGCTGTCAAAAATGTGACATTAGATTTATTGGATGTATAGTTTTATGTGATATGATATGAAATGCAAAATATTACCTTCAATATCTTTTGTCAAGAAATAATCTGAAATGACATATTAGTATATGTTTTACATATTGTTAACATTATATATGATTGTATGTGGACATGCTGTATATGTTTTTTTTTTTCCGCTTTCATATTAGAGACCGCAGAGGAGACTTCTAACCTAACTTAAGGTATAAAATACAGTGTTTTAAAAACCGTTTCCAACTAAATTTTATTTTTCCTGGCACCTAATAAACATCAGGGCCTCATATGTGACATGAATTATCTATTTTTATTTACACAATCTAGAATACCATTTTAATTGTATCAAATTAAAACTGATTTTTAAAAAATAATTTGTAGACGAGAGGATTTTTACAAAATGCATGTATATAATCAAATAAGATAAATATTAAAGTTAGAAATGAAAACTATACATTCAAAATGTTGTACAATGAATAATTTTTTGGAGCAAGTGCATGCCATCAGCATCTTAAAAATATGTCAGTTTAGTTCTATTGAAGAGTGTTTATTGGTGTTTTTTTTTACCATTTTAATTATAAATATTTTAGGTGCACGGATAAATTTTAAAGAGACTTAAGCACACGTCACAAAAATGTGTATACAAAAATTATACAAACAAGTTGGAAATTGTACGTCAAACGTAACAAATGAAGTGCATTCGTACTATAGCTCGTTATATAAATATTCAGATCTTGATGATTTTGAATTCTGTGAAATGAATTATATCGTCTGTAGTTTAATTTCTGTCATAAAATAAGTATCTGGGTCGCTTGACGATTCAAACTCGGAAGCTCCTATAACAAGAAAGCCCCGATTTTTTTTAAAAAAAATTCAGATTTCTTAATAAATGTTTTTATTAATATTTTCTAAAGTTTTGATTCGATTTTCATAAAATTTGAAATGTCTCGACAAAATTCTACAAAGATAATATATTTTAAATTTCCAACCATTCGGTTCGGTAGTTTTTGCGTTGTTATATGCGGACGAACGGACAGACAGACGGACGGACCAGATGACAACAATAGGTGCTACGTATTTATATAATTACGAACGCACCTAAAAAGAATAAACGCAGCATGAAGTGGGTTTGTTTTTTTTCCCGAATTTTACAGGTTTTTTTTCTTTTTTTTCTTTCTTTGTATCCTAAATACTACCTTTATTCCAAATTTTAAGTTTCTAGCTCTACAAAATCGAATTATTTTCAAATTTTCGTTTTTTTTCGATTTTTTGATTTTATTTTCGATTTTTGTTATGTTTTTAATTTTTTCTTTTTCTGAATCCTAAACACTACCTTTACACCAAATTTTCAGTTTCTAAGACTACGAGATCATATTATTTTCAATTTCTCACTTTTTCTTTTACTTTCTTTTTCTTTTTTTTTTTAATTTTTAATTTTTGAAATTTTCGATTTTTTTTTTCGAATTATCCATATTTTTAATGTTTCTTTATTTAGTATCTTAAATATTACCTTTATTCCAAATTTCAAGTTTCTAGCGCTTGGAAATCGAATTATTTTAAATTTTCCTTATTTTTCGATTTTTCCGATTTTTTTAATTTTATTCTCGGATTTTATTGCGTTTTTATTTTAACTTATTCTGAATCCTAAACACTATCTTTACCGCGGATTTTAAGTTTCTAAGGCTAAAAGATCAAACTATTTTAATTTTTTCAATTTTTTTCGAATTTTTCGAATTTTTGAATTTTTTCCGAATTTTCCGGAGTTTTTAATTTTTCCTTATTTTGCATCCTAAATACTACCTTTATTCCGAATTCCAAGTTTCTAGCGCAACAAAATCGTATTATTTGAAATTTTTTGATTTTTTTCGATTTTTTCGATTTTTCGATTTTATTTTCGATTTTTTTTGGTGTTCTTGATGTTTTCTTTTTTTGAATTCGAAACACTACCTTCACACCAAATTTTAAGTTTTTTTTAAGACTCCAAAATCGTGTTATTTTCAATAATTTTCAATTTTGTTCGAACTTGTTGAATTTTCGAATGTTTTTTTTTTCTGGAATTTTCCGGATTTTATAATTTTTCCTTTCTTTGTATCCGAAACACTAGCTTTATTCCAAATTTTAAGCTTCTATGGCTGAGGGATCTACCCAATCTTTTTGATGACGAGAGAGTGAGCGAGTGTGTGAGTGACAAAAACTCGAAACTTTGAGTTCATATATCGTCTGCACTAATGTATGGGTATTTTTCGAATTATCCATATTTTTAAATTTTTCCTTATTTAGTATCTTAAATGTTACCTTTATTCCAAAATTCAAGTTTCTAGCGCTATGAAATCGAATTATTTTCAAATTTTCCTTATTTTTCGAATTTTCCGATTTTTTTCGATTTTTTTATTTTATTTTCGAATTTTATTGTGTTTTTTATTTTAACTTATTCTGAATCCTAAACACTGTCTTTACCGCGAATTTTAAGTTTCTAAGGCTAAAAGATCAAATTATTTTAATTTTTTCGAATTTTTTAATTTTCTTTTTCTAATTTTCCGGATTTTTTAATTTTTTCTTATTTTGCATCCTAAATACTACCTTTATTCCGAATTCCAAGTTTCTAGCGCAACAAAATCAGATTATTTGAAATTTTTCGATTTTTTCGATTTTTTCAATTTTGCTTTCGATTTTTTTGGTGTTTTTGATGTTTTCCTTTTCTGGATGCTAAACACTACCTTCACACCAAATCTTAAATTTCTAAGACTACAAGATCGTATTATTTTCAATTGTCAATTTTGATAGAATTTTTTGAATTTTCGTATGTTTTTTTTTTTTTCGAATTTTCCCGATTTTATAATTTTTCCTTTCTTTGTATCCTAAACACTACCTTTTTTCCAAATGTCAAGTTTCTAGGGCTACGGGATCTACCTAATCTTTTTGATGACGCGTGAACGAGTGAGTGAGTGAGTGACAAAAAATCGAATGTTTGAGTTCATCTATCGTCTGAACTAGAAAAAACAGAAAGTTGTAATTTCAAATTTTGGTCCTGTGTGCCAAATACTCCAGAAAAACGAAGTTCCAGGTTTTTGGGAAACTTCATCGCAGAGATATGGGGGGGGGGGGTCAAAAGTGCCCTGAGTTGCTTCCAGAAAAGTATGCCTGTGCTTTCTCGACTTGGCGGAGGCCTTGCCGTGCCTCCAGATATACTATAGATATAGATATGTATATTATATGCATAGATATAGTATGTGGTTAGAATATACATATCGGTACTGGATGTTTAAAAGAAAAAAAAAAAACTCGGCACAATTCAGACTTCAGAATATGAGATTTGAAGAAAATGATATGAAAACAATCTTTATGAACTTTTATGCTTGTTATATGTATTTATATACACATAAACATTTTATTTATATATATTATTTTTATATACAATTTTCTTCTGTTTTTATATAAAATACAGATAAATGGCGGTACAGATATCGCAGACGCACCGACGATTCATTTTAGCGCCAGACTGGCGATTTTTTGCCTAGCGTGGTAACTCGACGATTTTTCCTTCGTGTGGCAACCTGGAGTTTTATAATAAAAAACTGTGTGTTTTATAATAAAAATGTGTGTGTAAATAAATATAATAAAATAATATAAAAAAATTAATAACTAAAAATAAATGTGTGTATAAATAAATATAATCAAACAATATAAAATAATTAATAACTAAAAATAAATGTGTGCTAAATCAAAATAATGTGTACAAATAAAAACAATGCTATATAAAATATGTAAATATCTCTCTATATTAAAAAAAAGTTTTTTAATATAGCCGCGGCCGCCGCTGTCAATTAAGATTTTGTGCCTTGAAGTCTTTCTGGACTAATATCCAGAAAACTATTGCAAATAAAAATTTAAAAATTGGTGGTTTTATAAAGAAATGTTCGATAAACACGCTGAAGTAGACAGTTTTTAAATCGAAGAATTATTTTAAGAGATATTTAAAATCAAAGTTGGTCAAAACAGTTTTCTTATAAAAGTGTTATAGAAACGAAAACTATGCACAGGAATTTAAACATAATTTGTAAGGATATAGTTGACAAAGTTGGGGTGTGCAGACTGCAATTATTTTTTCAATTTGACTCATTTTTTGAGGTTATATTTCAATTTTTTATTCAAAATTTTCATTATTTTGACGAAGATTTATTTCATATTTCATAAATTCCATTATGTAAATCTTTGCCAATTTGTAAAATAGCGCACGTAATAATATTCCCTTTCGATTAAGAAATGTATTAACACGTGACTATTAAAAACAGAAATAAAACTTTAAAATAATAATTAAATGATCACGTGTTAAAAGCAATAAATGTAGAAAATAACGAAAAAAAAAATATACGTGCGCGTGAATATTAAAAAGATAAATAATTAAATTCTTCCGCGTTTTCAAAGCATTAAGTAGAGTAAGATTAATTTATTTCGACAAAATATTTTATCTATTATTGCAAATTTTAAAACAGCGTAATTAATAATATTTCCCTTCAATTAAAAGCTATATTTTTACGTTTAATAATTACGTTTAAATCAACGAAATAACTTATAAATTGCTAAAATATAATTAAAAATACAGATAAACGTTGAATTAAAGATCACTCGATGACATAACTACCACGCGTAACGCATCTGGTATCAATTGAATGCGGCGCCACAGATATGCACTTTTGGCTTTAAATCCTATATTTTGGCGACAGTTCATTTTCTTTTATAGAAAGTAGTAGTCGGGATAATGGAGTAATACCCAATTTTCTATAGCATCGGTATAAAATTTCCCGATGCCATGACATTGCTTACTTAACCATTTTGCACGAGTTGATTTTCAAATGTTTAATTAACCTTATTTTATCAACAGTTGTTAGCTGTCTCGACAGCAGTTCATTCGGCTTTAAAATCCCTTGGTCAAAGGAAAATGAATGGAAACCCCATTATAGCAGATATTACAGCGAGCAGCCGATTACACAAGGCCAATTATAGCAGCCGATTACAGCAGGTCGTTTAATTATAATTCCATCTTCCGCAATCGTTTTAAGGTTGATCAAATCAGAGTGTTTTTACAGTTTGTGGTGTCAGAACGGGGATTGGCGAGCGTAGCTCGTAGGGGGCAGAGCCCCCTAGTCCTATAAAAATATCTAACCACAAAGTAGTGCCAAAATAAAATGGCGTCAACCTCAGTGCGTCTACAATATCTGTTCCTAAATGCTTTATTTATAGTAAATAAATTGTATAGATAATGCAAAAAATGTTTATGTGTATGAAACAGATAATATGTTGCTAGAAAATTTGCATGAAAAAATTCCTTCTCTCGCCAAGCCCATTTTTCTTATCTTGCCAAGGCCCCTTACTGGAAACGTACCTATATTTCATATTCATTCTGGTGGATATAACATACAGCAAAAAAATAAAACTACGATCGTAAATATCTTAGCTAAAAGCCCTCAACCTGTCCTTAAACTAGTCGGATATGCCAATCCTAAAACTTTCTTCTACCTCATACATATTAATACTTCAAAATTCGGTATCGCACCGCCAAAAAGAATTAATATTTTTCGTCATCCTGTTGTACGTCAGCTTCTTGCAAATTTTCGTCGGGTTACCTGGATGCGAGCAGCCGATGTATTATACTAAACTACGAAAAGTCCTTCTGACCTGTACCGGCAGGAAAAGATAGTCTGCCTATTGCTTGGTTTTAAGATTTTAGCTAATTTTACTGAAAAACACGAAGCTAAAATTCGTAGAAACCGATTTACAAAAGATTCATTCCCAGTTCTCGTCAATATTGAATTTGAATGAGAATATCGCCAAATTAGACAGACATAGCCAAGTTGGTTTCATATATGGCAACGTATTTTTATCGCCAAATTTGCCGATATTTCGCCAACTGCCGCCAAGCTTGACGAGAATTTGACGTTGGCGAATATAAATATATATTGTTAAGCATCTAAGAGTTGAATTGATGGTTACAACAATGAAAAAAAAAATTGCTGAAACCATTTTCACTAAAACTCGTAAATTAAACCAATTTATGGAGGAATCGTGCTGTAGTGTTTCAAAATATCAGCCACCCTAAAATTTCAAACTGCTATAGATAAGCCATTTTTTAATATAGAGGCAAAACAAAAAATGCTCTGGAATCCTTGGATCAAATTTTAGAATTTCTAATTTTTTTTGTACATCTTTTTGAATTTGAAATCTTCAAATGGCTATCACAGCGCCCCCTCCAGGCGCAATATCCCCAAATTCAACTGAGACCTGCAGTCCATAATCTAAAACATATACAAAAAAATTGGTTCAATTATCGGCATAACTTCATTCACTTTTAGCTGATACAATAGTAAAATGAAACAAAAATTACTATCCCAGCGCCCCTTTTGTCGGAATGTCCCCAAATTCAAGTGGGACCTGCTGGCGATAGCTAAAAATATTTGGTTTAATTTGAAGCATAACTTCATATACTTTTTGATGGTACAATGAGGACAGACAGACGGACATTTTGTAAAAATATTTTTTTCGGAATCTCTGACCCCTAAACGTGTAAATCTGTCGAAAATCAGAAGTCGAAAAAAATTTCGATTACAATACTTTCTTCTATTATAGATAGAAGAAAGTAAAAATATATACTAAGTCAATCTTTTGTATTATTTTAGTTTGCTCCTGTATTATTTAAAATTTTTAAAGATGTTATGTACTTAATAACTTTATATTTACTGTTTTAAAAGCGATTGGCCATTGAGAATGGTAAACATGATTATCTATTAACA
Source organism: Maratus michaelseni (assembly GCA_963931845.1). Taxonomy (NCBI): domain Eukaryota; kingdom Metazoa; phylum Arthropoda; class Arachnida; order Araneae; family Salticidae; genus Maratus; species Maratus michaelseni. Next base: position 41,025,168 of record OZ007596.1, read on the forward strand.
ACCTTTTGTGGTAATCTATCTTCCTGGAACTTATAATTCGTAAGCACCAAATTAACTGACGACTCGTTTTGAAATTTGCTTCATTAAATTTTATTATATGGGTTGGATTTGTTTACACTTAACTGTACATCAAGAAAAGATCACGTAGGAAGTTCAGTTGCATACAGTTTCACTTTACAGAATTATGATAAACTCTGATTGGCTTACAGACGAGAATTATTTTTTGACAATAAAAAGCAAAATTCATCGTTCGAGAACTTGCTTTGCGAATGATTACCTTCATGGTTTAATATTTTTAGCGCTCACGATGAATGAATCTCTTGTGTTTGTTTACTTTGATGGAATGCGACATTGGGCTGTCAACCTAATTTCAACTGAAGTTATCTCAGAATATATACATATTCGAATGTAACTCATCTCTCAAATATTATTTTTTCTAAACAATCTTTCTAAATATGTAACTTTTATGCCGTTTTATTCGAAAAAATAATTTTGAGTAAAAATGGCATATGAAAAGTGAAGTGCTCAACCCATATTTGTTTTCCTCAGTCACATAACTTCTGTTTCTATTATATAGATTCTCATTTAATCGTCTTGGATAACGTGTCATAATTGGGCTGCATAAGGTTTTGTGAAACATAGAACTTTTTTAAACCACTGATGATAATCACATTCCCTTTAAACCATATTTGCTGTCAGTATCGCCCACTTTTGACCCTTGGCGTGAAATCTGATTAAAATTTTCCGACTCTTTTCTGGATGCCACTCTCTGTCCAATTTTGGTTTCTTTTTGCTTTTCTTTATCGATACAGTTCAGTAGTTTTCATAATTGCGTAACTTGTTTGATTTAGGCACTTATGCTTAATGTCTCCTGACTTTTAAGTTGCAATGCGTTTACATAAGCAGAAACATTAAGACTACTAAGTAATCTTCTGTAATTGTTCTTACTGCCAAATTTGTGTATTTTATCAAATATGATTTCGTGCATATATATATATATTTTTAATCCACATTTATATTTAACCCTTATTCTTGCTAGTATATAAGAACAAATAAAAAATTTTAGCTCTGATCATAGTTAAGAATATTCCACTAAGAAATAACAGTCCCTCTATATTAAAAAAAGGTAACGATTTGGAAATGGACCAATGAAAATCTACGTAGATATTCATGGTTTTTTTCTTTTCTTTTCTTCTAGAAAATAGGGATTGCTGCGCGATACCAAACGGAATCGCGAAGCGATTACGCGTGGGTTTGGAGAGTATAGAAAGCAGGGAGGCGAAGCCCCCTAGTATTAGAAAAAAATGTGATAAGAATTAATTATTGAGTATAAAGATTTCTTTTAAAGCGTTTAAAAAAGCATTTCGCTTTTCTTAAGCATTTAATGTTTAACTTAGAAATCATGCCTAATTTCACGAGTACAAATCATGTTGTTCCAAAACAAATTCGTTACAATACATTAATTTGGCGTCGATCCCGATTATGAAAAATTCACCTTTTTGATTTACACTTGGTAGAAAGCGCAAACTAATGAATTTATTGACCAAAAAAAAATCCTTTGTTCATTTCATGATTAGCATCTTTTTTTTACATTTCTATGCTTCACAAGCTGCAAACATTTGGTCTACAGATTAAACTTTAATATGTTTATGACGGGTCTATTCAAAATTACAAGGCGCATGCAAAATACAAACCTTTAAAAAAGGGTCAAATATTTATTTAAATTTCATTCGAACCAGATCTAAGTTTTACGAATGGTTTAAATATTATATTTATTGATTTTTTTTCTTTTTTTTTTAATGTTCAATAGGTTTAACCTTATTTATTTCCAAAAATTTAACATCAAATGCCCAACCAACTGAACGAAATATCTTAATATCGGCCCCTACTCGGGCCTAAACAATGGGAGAAATAATTTTTTTTTAATTTATTGTACAAATTATGTTTTTGTTTAACAATAAAATACTTAAGTACACATATAAAAGAAAAAAAACTAACGGCCGTAACACACGGGTGTCATTCGCACAACTTTTCACCCAACACAACATTTTGGTCAGCAGATGTTGCTTGAACTTGCTGAAAATGACATTTTTGCTTACACAACATGACCAATGTCAGATCCGAAATATTTTTGTTTTTCATTCTCCCAACACTGTTGATACTTCCTCAACGGTACCAACCAGAACAAAGGTACGAAAGATATGTGTTCGACACACGATAAGTTTTTTACTGTGTTAAAGTAATAATTTTTAAAAATGGATGTTAAAGTTTTGTGTTTTAACAGAAGAATTTAATAAAAAAATGTTACCTTTTATAACATTGAATATCCCAATTTTATAACAAACACACAATAGATATATTTATAAATAAATAAATATATATATATATATAGATAGATAGATAGATAGATAGATGGACAGACAGATAGATAAATACTCGTAGATAGATAGATAGATAGAGAGATAGATGGACAGACAGACAGATAGATACTCGTAGATAGATAGATAGATAGATAGATAGATAGATACTCGTAGATGGATAGATAGATAGATAGATAGATAGATAGATAGATACTCGTAGATAGATAGATAGATAGATAGATACTCGTAGATAGATACTCGTAGATAGATAGATAGATAGATAGATAATTTTCACCGAAAAAATTTTATGCATACAGATCATGTATGCCGAACACACATACATACAAGCACACAGATTGTATGCAGATCAGAAAATTATAATTTTTTCATTCCTACCGGAATTCTTGCATACATTATTTCAATCAAAATCACAATGAATGCCAATGAATGCCCCAAAATTATCAGAACAAATGCTCCATGCACATCAGCTATGGACAGAGATTCGATGTTGTTCTCGGAAGAATCAGAGTCTTCGAAATGTTTGGACTTCAGAGATGCTTTGAATACTGGGTCGTTTACAAGTTTTGAATAAATACCAGAGGCAACAATTTTATGAACAAAGTCATTAATCTTCTTCTTGCAGCAAAATGTTTTCGACATCGTAATTGCGGACATATGAATACGAAATGAACCTTTAGACATAAACAGATCATTTTGTGCAAAAAATCTCAAATTGTCAGACACGCTTATGAAAGCCATTTTTTCTTTATGTAAAATATCCAAAAGTAGACTTCTATTCGGATCTATAAGATGATTGTGTTTAATAATATGTTCAGAAACAATTTGTGCAGATTTTCTTTTGCTTTCTTCTATCATTTCTAGAAACATAGTACCTTTGATCGTCATTGCTTTGTACCTCCCAGCTGATATCTCAGTGGCAAGCTCATCAATCGTCTCAACTCCTTTCTCCATCAAAGGTATTGTGATGTGAGACAACAGAACGGCTACGTAGGCAGCCGTCAAAAACCAAGCTCCCCAAATCCACGTTAACTGGATAATCTTATTTTGCAATTTATTTCTCTTGAGATTAACAAACTGCCTCACCAAAATGCTAAATAACTGCTGCATTGAATCAAGCATGTTTGTCCTTTCGACAAATGAAAAGATTATTACCATTGCAGAATAAACGATTATTAATGCTGCCCAGAGATCTGAATTGAAAGGATAAGCATAGGCATCATCTTTCGGCATAAATCCTGGTTTTTTCGTAACAAAAGTGAGGTCTTGGAATCGATATGGGTAACTGAAATCTACATATTGGCTCCGAAGGTCTGAAATTCCAAACTTACTGATTCCGATGTCAGCTTCATTTCTATGAACCAAGCCTATACCTCCAGTCCACGTGCTGTTTATGAAATTACCCTTGGCTCCATCAGTGGCGGGTATTAATTTGTAAGAAAAATTTAGAGCCTGGGCACATATTTTAATAAGTTCTCCATCCGGACCACCGACAATTTTATAGTTATCACCATCTGTTTTATTTATGTTGATGATATGTGGTTTAGGAACGACAGCTATTCTCAAGAATTTTGGAAATTTCATCACATGTTCCTAGAAAAAAAATTGCAATTAATATAAATATAGAAGAGGAATGGAAAAATACTGCCTTTTCAAGTAGATTTCGTTTACGCTGCAGACTCACTAAGCTATATACTAAATACCTTTTAATTTTTAAATTACCTTCACTTTTAATATTTTTCAAAATCCTTCCCCTCTAGATAGCTTCGTTACCTACAAAGTACCTACATCAAAGTTCCGATATTTTATGACTTTATTATTTATGATTTAGACTGGGGATTGCCTCTCTGTATCAGTTTTATGATATTTTTGAGACTAGCCTCACAAATATCCCTATAACCAAACACACTATAAAAGATGTTCATCATACTAAAAAGCTTCCTCACATTATCCCCATAGTTCATGAAAATTTATAAAAATCCATGTATGGAACTACGCGCTTTACAGTTCCAGTGACAGACATGTGGATAGAATATGGATGTCTATTCGTTCTGCGATTGAATGTTTGCACCTAGCTGGTTAGAAATGTTCTGATTGACTTTTCAGATTCAGATATCTAGATGATACTGACTTTTAATGTGTTTGAAGTAGTGATCGATTACATCTCACAACGCGTATAATTGTTTAGTTATTTATTCGCAAATATATCATCAATGTACATAAAAATGCATCTATCTGTATATATGCGAAATCATGACAGGCAAAGGCGGGGCCAGTTTTTTGTGAACCATCTTACGTTTTCCAACAGTTTCGGGACCACAAAATGCTCTCTTTATTCATTTGTTTAATATCCCAAACGCACCATATGCAGGATACGAGCCTGGGCTAATAAGTTCTCGTCCTGACACAGAGATGGAACAAGTATGACCAAATGACAATCATGTTTGCAAAGTATGATCCTTTAGATGACATGCTGCCGATTTTCAGAAGCGGAGTTTATTGGTTATTGCTTGGTGATCAAGTAAAGTAAACAAGTTTTAACATATTCTGAAAATGGAAAAAATTGAAGTTTGAGCTGTCATAACATACTTTGTTAAAATAAAGGTTTAACCCCCACGGACGTGCAAAAGGAGTTATATTCCACCTTAAAGGATTCTTGTCCTTCATATTTGACGTTAAAAAAGTGGGCTGCTGAATTTAAACATGGTAGGAAATCAATTCACGGTGATGAACGCTTAAGACGTCCAAAAACCGCTACGACCGACGATATCGTCTCAAAAATTCACAATGCCGTATTGAATGATCGCTGGTGAACTTGCTGACATTGCAGACATCTCGATAGACCGTGTCCACTACATTTTACATGAAATTTTTGTATGAAAAAGATTTCCGCTCGATGCGTGCCGCGTTTGTTGAACGTCGACCAAAAACGCCAAAGAATGAACATTTCTCAAGAGTCTTCTGAAATGCATTGTGTTGCAAGTTGAAAAATAAAATTAAATACTGTCAAAAATCTTGTATTTTCTTTGTCAGGTGAAGAACTTTTCGAACCACTCTCGTATAGGGCTGCACTAAAGAATTCGCACACAAGAGTGTGTCTTAAATGTATTAAGTTGCAAGGGGACTACATTGAAAAATAATATGAAATTTCTTCAAAAATCTTGGGCTTTCATTGTCAGGTCTCGAACTTATCAGCCCACCCTCGTATATATATATTCTGGAACTTAAATTACATAAAAACTAAAATCCAAATTTTAACAAATAAACTTCAAAACAATATTTAAACAAAGTTATAAAAATATTTAACAGTTATTCAAATTTCAATCATAAATCAAAAAATGTAAGGTGGATACCCCTGCACAAGGAAGGAAAAAAATATAATTTTAAAAATAATTTCTTACATAACTTGAGTTTCAGCGATAGTCCACCACCTGGTAATAACAACAACAAAATATCATTTTATTAATAATGTAAGTAAATAATTAATGCATATGATTTGTTTTATAACATTAATTCAAACACATAGCGGCCTATAACCGTACACTATAAAAACAAATCCGTGAAAAAACGAAATATATACTGGCATCAAAGTTACCGTCTATTTTCCGTTTTTTCACAAAACTTCCGTTTTAATAGTTTCTCGTTTTCAAAACAGGAAATTTCTGTTTTTTGAATTAAATGTGAGCAATAGCGTAATATTAAAAAAAAAATCTATATACTAATTATTTATACTGAAGCATATTATTTACAATCAGCCATACTCAACCTGCGGCCCGCGGGCCGTATGTGGCTCGGCGACCTTATCTTACGACCCGATACACAGAGTTATTAATCCATATTTATAAAATTAATAGAGATGTGCCTAAAAGGTTTTTCAAATTTATCCCCTTTAATTAAAAAAAAATAGTGAAGCATTATTTAATTAAACCGCAGACGATTTTTCTCCATAGTCGTAATGTAACGGAATTCTTTTGACTGTCCCTGTAAAGTAACTATAGGTGCTATGCACACCCTATTCCATATTAAGCTCCTTCTAATGCACCTTAGTGATATATATAAATTTCAATGCGTTTAAAATAGTGAAACATTATTTAAATAAACCGCAAATGATTTTTCCCCATAGACCGCAATGTAACGGAATTCTTTTGAGTGTCCCTGTAAAAAAACTATCAGTGTTACACACTTCCGTTGAAATAGGGAACATGCTATAGATAACGACAATAACATATAAAAATTGCAGAGCAATCCGAGCATAATTACGGGAGTTAGAGCACGGACAGACGGCCAGACGGCAGACAAACCGAAGTCATAAACACTTTTCAACTAGGTTGGAAAGTGTTAAAAAACTTTCAAAAAATATTAATCTTATTTTAAAATAGATTCTCAATAAATACACAAAAATATAGTAATTTTCTCTAATAATCTCTGAAATTAGTTTTCGCTATAAATCTCTGAAATTAGTCGTAAATGTCCGATTATCGAGTGGTTTTGCTGCTTGATCGCACAGAAAAAAATAAAACCCAATTTGGGTCGAAAGATTCTTAGGTATGTGCCCAAATTAGGCAATGCCTGTTTTGGTTACCACTGTGTATCCATTTTGGACACTGTTAAATACCCATTAATAAAAAAAAATCGACTTAAATTGGGTTTTATTTTTTTCTGTGCGGTCCGTATTCAACACTATCGGACAGACCTGGGGTTTTATTTTATTATAATAATTTATTAATTTAAAAATTATATTAAAATATCTTAGGTACCGTTTGCTTACTCAAAAGTTCATTCTACATGTAATTCTTTTCGTGCAACTGTGGTTTATACATTTCTTAGTCTTCAACATTTATCAAACATTCTTCCAAATTAATTAAATTTGCAATATATATTTCTACATTTAAAAAAAATAGTTTTTGCATTGAGTAAAAGACTGATTTATTATAGAAAATCTCCTGATTTTGTTTTCTTTAGAACTTGGATATTATGCATGGTTATATAATTACGTTTCATATTTATTATATAGCTAATAATTCTTGTTAAGGTTGAATGTTTGTCGCGGAATAAATTAACACCAAAAAAGTTTTATACCCTTATTTCCAAACACAATCTTTTGTGGCATATTTCTTTAACATTTGCAATATAAATCTATCACGAAGTACATTGTTTGGAAATAATGGTCGATAACATATATTTGCGGCCCGCGAGAAAAAAAAAAAAAAAAAAAAAAAGGTTTAGTATGGCTGATTTACACGGATCAGGTATTTCACATCCGTTATTATCGTCTTGCCTATGCCTGCGGGTTCGAAGCTTGGTACTCGCCATTAGAGGATGAATGCTCTGTAGCTTATACCAACTGGCCACATCAAACAACTTGGTTACAGACCAAAACATCCATTACGATAATTTAACTGGAGAATTTTTCTGTTTTCTCCCAATTAAAAAGGAAACATTTCCGTTTGTCTGTCTCGGAAGGAACATTTCCACAAAGAATATTTTTCCGTTTATACCCGGAAAATGTACAACTTCCATTCAAAAGTTAAGGTTTGCGTTAAAAGACAGAAATTTCACACAAAATCGCACCTATATATAAGGGACTTTTTTTACAGTGTAATATATCGGAATAGTACCGTGTGTCATCCTTGTAAAAGAAAAAAAATCATAAATGCTATACACAGCATTTTCGTACATATCATGTTTTCGTATAAGCTAATAAAACATGTGTCAGTTTTTTTCTTTTTAAAATATATCCACATCATTAAAACAGCTATAAAAGCAACTAGTGTACATAGATTGCAATGCGTCCGAATTCTTTTGCGTGTCCCTGTAAAAGAACTATATATATTATGCACAGGGTTGTTAGTAGGAAACACTCTTTAGTAATCCTTACTAACATAGTTAAAGTTTGTAGTAATCAGCGCACATTTACGGATGTTGGAGTACGAACAGAATGTCAGGCAGACAGACAGATAAACGACCGGAAGTCATAAATACTTTTCAATGATGCTGGAAAGTGTTGATAAAAAAATTAAATTTTTAACTTGTTAACAACAACAGCGGGTACAACACGGAGAACATAGTGATGTCTCATTCCGGCAAACCTCCACAAGCCATAATGCTGTTTAAAGCACTTAGCTCTAATATACATAGAATGGAGGGCTAACTCGACATTCTTTTTCATCTGCTAAAACCCACAGATCTTCTAATATACTATTCTTGAAAATAGCAAATAAAACATTTGTGCAAGAATATTAAAAGACATAAAAACAACTTTTAAAAATGCACAAATAATACACAAAAAAGCAGCAAACAGCTGTTTCGAATCTACAAACGAGATTCTTCTTCAGTGCGACAAGCACTGCGTGCTATAAAAAACACGACTGGGCAAAACGACAGAGAGGCAGTGGCTTATATACCCGATGCGGGTACAGAACGCGCCAAAAAGCAACCAATAAGAAGAAAGCAGCAGGAAACAACTGAGTGTACAAGTAGAGACATCTACCAGATAATGAAAGAAAAAAAAGAAAACCAAAAAAAGGAAATTAAATTAATGCTATCCAAATACTGGGAAAATCGGCATTTACTAAGGAGTGAGACTTTTTAATGATGTGGTAAGCTTTCTAAAAATCAAGATCAAGGTTAGAAGAACATTTTTGGATATTGGAGGCTGAGGAAAAGTTGAACCTATGTTGAAAAGACCAACAATATTGAACAATAGAAGAACGTTTAAGCTCCTGATTTTTAACATAACCTTCATGCTCTTTTAAATGAAATCTAAGAGCACGTTTAGTCTGACCAATATAAGAGAGACCACACTGGCAAAAGATTTGGTAAATACCCCAATTATCTATACGATCAATAGGGTGTTTGAGATTTGAAAAAAGAGATTTTATTAACAGGAGAAAAAATAACATTGAATTCGAACTTTCTTAAAATTTTAGCAATTTGCTGACTGATTTTAGGAAAAAAATGGCAAAACAACTGAAGTATTAGAGTTGGGATTAAAATTATTTTCAGAATGGATGGGTTTCGTCAATTTCTTATAAATAGAATATTAGAGGAATAACCCCAATCAACAGCAATAGGTTTGAGATAATTAAGTTCAGCACTAAGTAACTGGAGAGTGGACAAATATTGGAAGCACGAAAAACTAAAGTATTGAAAGCAGAAAAGTTCTTGTTAGGAGGATGAGAAGAATACCTGTGCGGTGGCAGACTGACAGCAAAAGGTTTAAAAAATACGGTAGTGTGAAAGCAATCTTCACTGCGAATAGCTAGGACATCCAGGAAAGAAAGGCAATTGTCGGTCTCAATTCCAAAAGTAAATTGAATGCAAGAATCCATGGAATTCGTAACAGAGAGAATATGATTAATATATCCGAATTCATTTCCACCATGACATAACTATCATCAACAAAACGGACATAATTTTAAAACTTTAATACTTCAAACAATTTTACCTCAAAATGGTGCATGTAAATATCGCTTAAAATGGCACCCAGAAAAAGGAATTGATTAAAACAACAAAACATGCGTTATTGAGTACATTTTGGTTGTTTTAGCAAAATTTTTAGTTGAAGTAAAAAAAATTGGTTTTGTTGCTTGGATAAAAAAATATTGTTAACACTCGTACAAAATTTTAACAAAATTTCATCAATTTTATTTGAATTAACAAATTTTGTTTTTTTAATTTTACAATAATTTTGTAATTCCAGCAAAATTTTGTTGATTTTGCAAAATTTAAATTGTTGTGTAGTAGCCATATCTCTCTTACGTAACTTGATTTATTTGACTTATATAGCTATATAATTACATGATTAACATAATTTTGCGGTAACTAAAAGTTTTTTTCATTGGGACGGGCCAAGATAGTTTTAAAAACACCCCTGTCCCATTTATTACTGTCTTCTATCTTTACAAGAAGAAACTATTGGATTCATGAAAATTTTTGATTTCCTGTTTTCGACGGATTTTAGAAGGTCCTGAACACGATTTGACTGTTTTTATCTCAAGAACGGAATTTAATAAAACATTTTATTCAGTTACTTCCTGATATAAATTGTTGCTGATTAGTTTTTGCTGTAAATCGCGCAACAGGTGGCGCTGCTATGTAGCATTTTTTGTGATTTCTGCAATAGCTCTATCTCATTTTCAGCAGTGAATTACGCCTGTAATCTTTGAACAATAACAAGTGAATTTTTATTCTGCTTTTTGCAGGCGTAATTCACTGCTGAAAATGAATTAAAAATTAAGTATTTGTTGCCGTATGCTGGGATTTGTATTGTCGTCTCATGTTTGCCTCAGAACTTTGCGTGCTCATGATGATATTTCCATCTTGTGCTGCGGTTGCAGCCGTTCCTACATATATGAGTGATAAATAGAGATCGACCGAAATTTCGGTTTCGGTTTCGGTTTCGGCGCAAAATCGGAGTTTCGCCGAATATTCGTTTTCGGCGAAACTGCTGCCAAAATTTCGGCCTGGCCGAAACTCGACCGAAACTATCTGTATTTCAAAATCTCGTTCCTTCTTTCTAAAATTTTCAACTTTGCTCATTGATATGAGTTGTATCGGCTCAAATGAGACGCTGTTTATTGCTTTGAACGCCACTGTTTATCATTATCGGCCATGACTGATCCATGATGCGATCGCAAATTATCCCATTTATTCCTAGCGTGGATGCTTTAGTAAAATGGGAAAGGTGCATTTCACACCACTTTTTTTTAAATAGAAATTTTGTGTCTTATTTTACCCAAGGCTCCCCAATAAAATAAGACACCAAATTTCTATTTGAAAAAAAGTGGTGTGAAATGCACTTTTTTCCATTTTACTAAAGTGTCCCAAAATTGGGACGCTAGGCATAAATGGGTTAAAAAGCAAGCAATGCATATATGACTAAACTTAAAAGACGCTTATCACGTGAGCTTTAGAAGCTGCAAACTTAACAGTAATAGAAAATTTTTACTTTGAAACTTCAGATTGTTTTGAATACTTTGCTGAATATTAAAGGTGTTGTTAAAAAACATGATGATTTACGAAATTTATTACAAAAGATATATCGAGGTATGTATACTCAAAATATTTTTTCATTAGATGAAATTCGTATAATTGGAAACTATTTCTGTCTTATTGATAAATTAATTACGTTTTATTTTCTATGAAAATAAATAGTTTTGGATAGAGGCACAGAGAGTCATAACTTGGCACCGGAGATAAAATTTTCAAACAGGGGTGCTATTTCAATACTTTCTTAGGGAGGCAGGGAGTGGAAAAGCTTTTTTTTTTCGGGGGGGGGGGGGAGGCGATGATTGAGCAAAGATTTATTTTGATCTTATTGTGCACATTCTAAAAGAAAATTGACAACTGTTACATTTTTATCCTTATATATATATATATATATATATATTTAAAATTAGCTAAAGTACAAAATAATGTTAAACATGTCTCATTTTGAGAATATTGAAATGGAAATTAAAGTTTATAATTAATAATTTCTAGGCTTAAAATGTTTTCTTAGTTGGTAATTTTCCTTTTTTAGTCCAATTGTACAAATTATTTTAGCTTTTGTGCCCTTTACTTAAACTTTTACTTAACCAATTCTTAATCCTTTACTTACACAATTTAAATGCAAAATATTAACAAACTGAAAATATGAATATATTTAAAAATTAAATATTCATTATTGAATTTGTTTTACATTATTTAACTACATTGTCAATTAATTTTTGATAAATGCCTATAATTATTGGTTGTTATAAAATAATAAAGTATAAAAGTTGTATTATTCATGTTTCATTTTTTGTTGGAAACGTATACGCACACATATATGTACATTTGTTTGTTAGAAATGTGGTTCAATACACCTATAATTAATAAATTAATTAGTAACGTAATTAGTTATTATTAAGTAAATATTAATTATTTGTTATTAATTAATAATTATATGCAGTTATGTATGTATTAATCAGTTTTTAAATTTTTGACATTTTCGGTTTCGGTTTCGGTTTCGGCCGAAAGTGGGAAGATCACCGAAATTCGGTTTAGGTTTCGGTTTCGGTCGATCTCTAGTGATAAATGCCGATCTCAGATATCGTTCCTTGTAGCTCCGTGGTAGAGCATCGGAGCGCTGTTCTGAGGACCCGGGACGCCTGGGGCAATTTTCACTCTACCGGTTTGAGCTTGAAAAAAAGCAGGCTGAAAATTCACTTGTTATTATTCAAGGTTTACAAGCGTAATTCACTGCTGAAAATGGATTAAAAAATAGTTAAAATTGCGTATTCAGATTGGTTCATTTAACAAAAGTTTTTGTTGTATAAACAAAACAAGTTCGTAATATAACATATTTTATTATTTAAACAAACAAAATATATTTTGTTGAAAAAAGAAAATAGATTGTTAAAATAACACATAGCATATATCTATGTAACAAAAAGAATTTTGTTAATTCAAGTAAAATTGAACCATTTTACTTGGAGTAACAAAACATTTTTTTTTTGCTCACGATACAATTTTTTTTTTTTTTTGGAATTGCAAAAAAAAATCAACAATATTTTTTTTGTTGATTCAAACAAAATTTCCATTGACCCACATTTAAACAAAAAGTTTTGTTGGGTCAACCAAATTTTTGTTGATTCAACAAAACTTTTTTCTGAGTGTGGACTAAGAATCCAAACCGTCAGTCATACGAAGGAAATTCCCATTAAAAACAAAAGTATTTTTTGACAGGCAAGCACGAGTGAGAAGGGTAAGCTCCTCGATTTCAAGATTAGAGAAATGAAATTAACTTTTCTTGAGACAATCTTAAGCCCCCTTAACTAGAACATCAGCAAATAATGAAGTAACATCAAAAGAAACCATCATGTGGCCCTGTGGCTTAAAACTCTGAAGTTTCTTAACAAATTCAAGAGAATTCTTAACAGTGAAACAATTACTACTCAAAAGTGGAGAAAAAACAGAAACTAAATATTTGGCAAGCTTATAAAAAACTGTACCGATACTACAGACAATAGGTCTAAAGGGAATGTCAGGTTCATGGACCTTAGGTAAAGCATAAAACCTGGCACAATGCGCAATTGAAGGAATAAGAGACCTCTTAAAATTAGCAGAAATAAAGGAAGAAGACTTGATGGCGGACTTAATAGAGTTAATTTCACTAGTGGAAGGGTCTTTGTGGATATCCTACATAAGGACCATCATTAATTAATTTTCGGGATTTTTACAAATACGTAGATTTATCAAGAAGAACAATCTGGTCACCTTTGTAAGCTTTGGTAATGATTAAGTTTGGATCAGAACGCAAACTTTTCAGACAATTAAGATTGGTCTTATAAACATTAGAATTGAAATCAACAGTAATGGCTATGAGATGCCTAATACACCCAGAGAAAAGTTTTGTTGAATCAACAAAAATTTGGCTGGCCCAACAAAACTTTCCGTTTAAATATGGGTCAATGAAAATTTTGTTTGAATCAACAAGAAAAATATTGTTGATTTTTTTTGCAATTCCAACAAAAAATTTTGTTTCATCAATAAAAAAAATGTTTTGTTAATTCAAGTAAAAATAGTTCAATTTTACTTGAATTAACAAAATTCTTTTGTTGAAAGTTTTCTCAAACTAAATATAATTATCTGTTACTTTAAGCGTTCTTTTCAGTTTCGGCAACAAAAACTTTTGTTTAAAGAACAATTGTTTTGTGTAATTTTAAGAATTTTCTTTGTTTTAACAACAAAAGGTTTTTGTTACAGAAACAACTATAATATTTACTTTAAAATTATTTTTTGTATTAGAACCAATCTAAATTAGGTAATCTTGACTATTTTTTAATATTATTATTAAAAATAATTTTATATATTTCATTTACCCATATTTCATTTTCAGCAGTGAATTACACCTGTAATCCTTGAATAATAACAAGCGAATTTTTATCCTACTTTTTTTCAAGCATAAACCGACAGATTGAACAACGTCTCAAGCCGGGTATCGAAACCGGACCCTCAGAATAACGATCTGAAGCTCTACCACTGAGCTACGAGAAACGATATCCAACCGCAGCACAAGATGGAAATAACATCATAAGCACAGGGCCCTCTTAAGACATAAAAGTAGGGGAAGCCCGACGTTACTCTGGGGCCCCCATCTACCAATTGCTTTGTTATATACTAAATCCATTTTTGGTATGCTGCAACAATTTGAAATTTTACTATCAAAATTTCGAGTAAACAACAATTTAGAAAGAGCGAGCTTCTTACATAAAAATTTCGTAAGGAAAAAAGTCCATTTTTAACCTTATTTTTTTTTTTTTTTTTTTTTTTTTTTGTAAAAAGTAAATCTGAAAAATAAATTTGGGGGCACCTTTGTATTTCTTTGGGTAAGCACGGGCTTTCCGGGCCTATTCGGTAAACAGGCCCTGCATGAGCATGCAAATTTCTGCGGCAAACATGAGACGAAAATACAAAGCCCAGCAAACGGCAACATATAGTTAATTTTTAATTCATTTTCAGCAGTGAATTACGCCTGTAAAAAGCAGGATAAAAATTCGCTGGTTATTATTCAAGGATTACAGGCGTAATTCACTGCAGAAAATTAATTAAAAATTAACTGTGTTGCCGTATGCTGGAGACTCAGAGCGCTATTCTGAGGACCCGGTTTCAATTCCCGGCTTGGGTCGTTGTTGAATTTGTCGGTTTATGCTTGAAAAAAAGCAGGATAAAAATTCACTTGTTATTATTCAAGAATTACAGGCGTAATTCACTGCTGAAAATAAATTAAAAATTAATCCGTGCATTACTTCTTGAGATTTATTTATAGTGATAATCATGAAAAAGTAGAATAGTAGCGCCACCTGTTGGGCTATTTACACCAAAACGTAATCAGCTTCTATTTATGTCAAGGTCTAACTCAATCTGTAGTTTGATGTAAATCAGTGCATTAGTTCGTGAGAAATCGCAAATCTATTGCAGAAATCACGAAAATTGCAACATAGCCGCGCCACCTGTTGCGCTATTTACGCCAGAAACTAATCAGCACCAATTTATATCAGGAAATAACTGAATATAAAGTTTTATTAAATTCCGTGCATTAGTTCTTAAAATAGAGCGCCCACAAAATTTTTGTCACATACAGGCAGACAGAGTCATAGACAGTCATTTCCTAAAAACAGTCAAATCGTGTTCAGGACCTTCTAAAATCCTTCGAAAACCAGTAGTTTAAAATTTTCATGACTCCAATACTTTTTTCTTGTAAAGATAGAACAAAGTGATAAATGTGATAGGGGGATTTTTAAAACTACCTTGGTCCGCCCCAATTAAAAAAGGTTTAATTATCCAAAAATTATGTTAATCCTATAATTATATAGCTATATAAGTCAAATAAACCAAGTTACGTGAGAGAGTTATGGCTGCTACACAACAATTTAAATTTTGTATAAATTACAAATTTAAATTACAAAATTATGGTAAAATTAAAAAAACAGATTTTGTTAATTCAAGTAAAATTGATGAAATTTTGTTAAAATTTTGTAAGGGTGTTAACAATATTTTTTTGTCCAAGCAACAAAACCAATTTTTTTTACTTCAACTAAAAATTTTGCTAAAACAACCAAAATGTACTCAACAAAACATGTTTTGTTGTTTTAATCAATTCCTTTTTCTGGGTGTAGACTCTTTTTAAGAAGAAGATAGAGCGCTTGTGCTTAAATGCTCTTTCAATAGAAGCAATTAGATTGGGTAACGAAGGAATAGCAGAGACAGAAAAATTGTTATTTAATTTGAGCGCATTGATCTGCTTGTCACTTGATCTTGATTTTGCTTGATCTTGATTTTGGGGGAGCTTACCACATCATTAAAAATTTCCACTCCTTAGTCAATGACTTATCTAATACTTCCGATTTTCCAAGTATTTGGAAAGGATTAATTTAATTTCACTTTTTTGGTTTTCTTTTATTTCTTTCGTTCTTCGGTAGATGTCACTACTTGTCCACTCAGTTGTTTCATGCTGCTTTCTCCTCATTGGTTGCTTTTTGGCGCGTTCTCTACCCGCATCTGCTATATAAGCCACCGCCTCTCTGTCGTTTTGCCTAGTCTTGCTTTTTCTAGCGTGCTGTGCTTTGCTCTTTGTCGCACTGAAGAAGAAGCTCGCTTGTAGATTCGAAACAGCTGTTTGCTGCTTTTTTGTGTATTATTTGGGCATTTTTAACGTTGCTTTTCTATCTTTTAATATACTATTCTTGCTCTGAGCTAAAACCGCATCGCATTATATTGAGCGTGATTTCTCCGCTAGCGGTCTATAGTGCTTCTGTTGCTAGACAATTTTAGATTTTTACTTTTGACGTTTTAATATGTTAAAATTTTATGTTTTGTCCTTTATCCACCTGTTGGTGCACCGCACCCGTAAGCAAAAGGAGAAATTGCCATGTTGAAATATTTTAAATGTAAATAAATCTCCCACGTGTTACACAGAAATCAATGTTTTGCCATTCAAAGCGAAACTTACTGAGCAAAAATTTAAGGCAAAATTGTATTCATAAGCAAACCGCTGGCTTCAATGTTAAAGTATAGGAAGTTAGCTCTCCTCTTTATATTAGAGATCAGTGGTTTAAAGTGAGTGTTAGATGCATTAAAGAATATTATAACATTCTAATACGTAATATTCTTTAAAACTGCATAATGAACATACTGATATACATTACTATGATTAATGGCAAATGTGATAAACATTACTGTGATTAATGGCAAATGTGATACGACTTACCTGAAATCAGTACCTACAAATGTTACAACTTCCACGGCAATTTTTCATGGTCCATTCGAATAAATAGGCGCATATCAATGCAAAACTAAAAGGCATTTAATTCATGATTGTGACAGAATATTCGAAATAAGTTTTATTTAATTTCATCATCACTGTACGTTAGGTAACGGCTGCTTTCCGCACAACCATACTTTACACTCTCTTCAAACAATGTCTTTTAAATCATTGAAGAAATTCATAAATGGAGAAATCTTGTTTTTAGTATATTTTGCTTTTGAAGTTTATTATAAAGGAAAAAGTATCATGCAATTATGATAATCATTACTTTGCCAAAGTTATAACCAAATTGAATTGCTTACATTTTAACCTACATATTTTTTTCTTCTTTTTTGCGCATGCAAAAGTCATAAATAAGTAATGTGAAAAAAAGTTGAGATAGCTTTTCAAGAGTTACAATAATTGATCACACATAAACATTTTTCTTGGGTTTGGTTCAAAACTAATGTCGACTTTTGCAGTGTTACACAATACTTTACATGATATGAGACCATTAAATAAATTATTAACGATTGCATAAAGATGTATTTAAACTGTATTGTGCGTTTTGAAAGTAACATATTGCAGATTTCGTGACCGTTCTCGGTGAATATTATGTTGCAAACATTCGACTTTCATGTTTTTAAAGATATCTACATAAAAAGTTGAGTTAAGCCGATATTATAATTTTCAGTTTTCCATGTGCTAGAAATTAAAAACGAACCTAGTTACAGTTACAGTGGTCATTGAAATAAAGAATAACAATTGCATTCAAATTGCATGTTTTTTTTTCTGTTTTTGTTTAATCATTTGTATTATTATTGCTATTACATATTTATTTCTTCCTGCATATAAAATTAGCTAAAAACGTTTCACATTTGTAATTATTTAAGTTGTAAATAAATAAATAAAATTGCTTTAAGATATCCTGCTGCATTTAAATCGCCAAATTTCTTGAAATACCAAAGAAGTTTTTTTAATGTTTTTATTGGAAAGACTGTACAATTAGGTATCAAAACGATGTTTGTTTTATTTGTACCGGGTGTCCTAAAAAAGACTGACTGATTTTAAAATTCAATAACTTACAAACGGTGTCAGATATTTAAAAAAATTCTTGCAGGACGGTTATGTACGATGTCAGGAGTTTTTTTTTTTTACTGCGATTCCCGGTTTTAGTTTGAATTATCATCAATAGACGGCGCTGCGAGCAATAAGCGCTCAATCCAGACCAAAACTGAAATCAGGAGGTTACATGTATGGAGTGGGTATCATTCACCAATACATTTTTTTTAGGGCCCGATTCTGAGCTCAGTCGTTATATTTTCGATGAAATGTGTTGTCGCCATGGAAATAAGGAATTCTTCGATATAACGACAGCATTCAGAATTGGGCATGAATTCAATAAGCAGTATGCGAGTGAGAAGACGATTTTATATTTGTGAACCTTTTTTTCCTGGATTTAATTACTTTTTATCGTCTGATTTAAAGAATATTTTGTGCATCGCATAAAATATGTTAAAGAAGTTGCCATTGCAGTGTATGAGAGATGATTCTCTGTTTAAATCTCTTTACTCTGTGAAAGCATAATAGCGACTAGAAGAAGTTTCCAAGAGAAATTTAACATAAGGAATGCTCCGCATCCGAATATAATTAAACAATTGTATGAGAAATTTGTAAAAACCAGTAGTGTTGCCGACGATTTGGTAGACAAAGTTGGACGACATAAATCGGCCATGACTGAATCTAACGTGGATGTTATTAAAAATGCTATTAATCAAGATTCGAGAATATCGGTCCACAAAATTGCAGCTTCATGAACGGAGAGTAAAACCGCAACCCAAAAAAATATTGCGAAAGTGTTTGGAAATGTATCCTTACAAAATACAAACGCAGGAACCGC
This sequence comes from Maratus michaelseni, assembly GCA_963931845.1. Taxonomy (NCBI): domain Eukaryota; kingdom Metazoa; phylum Arthropoda; class Arachnida; order Araneae; family Salticidae; genus Maratus; species Maratus michaelseni. The sequence continues at coordinate 41,044,216 of OZ007596.1, forward strand.
TTCCTATCATTATGAAAGAAAAAAGCCTAATGTTTGCAAATGAAATGCTACAGTTGATAGATGAAGGGGGTATTGACACAAACCGAATTTGGGTTTTCTGACGAAGCGTATTTCCATCTGGATGGCTTCGTCAATAAACAGAATTGGAGGATATGGGGAACTGAGAACCCTCATGTGTGCGTGCCACGATCAGTGTACTCCAAAAAAATTGCTGTTTGGGTAGCCTTATCCAGTAGTGGCATTATTGGGCCCTTTTTTTGGAGGAAACTGTAAATTCAAGTCGATACATCGAAATATTGCACCAGTTTGTGGCCATATTGAATACATTAGGCAATTTACAAACAGATTGGTTCATGCAAGACGGTGCGAGACCTCATCGGACAGCTGATGTTTTCACTTTCCTCTAAGAATATTTTGATAACCGTGTCATTGCGTTGCATTATCAAAATGCAACCGATACAGGTATGGATTGGCCACTGTGTAATCCGGACCTCAATCCATGCGATTTCTTCCTATGGGGCTACCTAAAGGATGCAGTGCACAGACATAATTCCACCACTATTACTGAACTGCAACAAATCGTTAGTCATGAATGTGAAGCTATTTCAGAAAGAACTTTGCAGGACGTATGTGGTAATTTTGTTCTTCGTTTAAGACATATGATTGTGTCGAATGGTGAGCATTTTGAGAATATCGTAATGTGATTGAACGCGTCTAATTTATGGTCTTTACACTTTACTCCTTGGATTGAGGAATTCGCATTCTTTTAAATATGAGTTATAAAGCGTTGATATGTTTAGAGAATTTTACAAATTTGTATTAATCCCATGTAATTTTCTTTATCTGTTTGGTTAATTATTTTAGCTATATAGTTTAATGGCTAGATATTTTTTAGAAATTTTTTTAAATGTTCGAAAATATTCGAAAATATTTATTTTGTTATTTTGCTTATTATTTCTTTATTAACTTTGTTATCATTATCAATTTCTCTATTAAAAATAGTGACACCTTCATTTATCCAATCAATATTGTCATTCTGATTTATTATTCATAAACCTTTCTTTATACAGTTGAATACACATTCTCTATGCATATATTTATTTTGTAGTAATAATTTGTTATCTTCGGAAGAACTTTGTATGTGTGGTAAATAAATGGTGAGAGAAACATTTGACAACGTATTATTTATATTGTTATGAATTTTGTATATATCTGTAAATATTCCATTTGTTTAAATTTATTATTGTGAAAATTGCAGTATTATTAATGTATTTCCTATTGAGCATCATGTAACTCAATGCTAAAGGCCTCAGATGGTTTGCAAGGAAAACAACCTTACACCCTCATCTTTATAATGGAAGTCTATGGTAAAATCGCCAAGGAATGGGTTTATCGCCAAGTTGGCGATGGTTTTGGCGACTTATTTTTGTCGCCAAATTTGGCGATATATCGCCAAATGTCGCCAAGTTGGCGACGGATTTGGCGACTTTTTGTGCAACCACCCCCCCCTTATACCTGTACATTGGGATCCTTTCTTGCTTGGGTTCTCTATCGAAAGTTAAAGCACTTTCTGGTAATTTCTAGCATCTGATGGCTCTGGAATAATCTGGAAAGATCTCTGAAGCCTATATAAGGGACCTCCACCAGTCCAGTTAGTGAGTTGTCTGTCAACTGCGATTGAATTCATACGAGAGGCTTTGCATTGAGAACTGTGTTACTCGGATCGATTTTGTCGTTGATACGTCGTATTGAACGCATTGTTTCTGTGTGAAATTTTGCTGCGCTTTTATTGGATTTGAAGATTACTGAATATCTTGTAATTTTCAGAAGATATTTGTGATCGTATTGCACTGTTTATAGTGAATAAAGCCTTTTTATTGTTCTTATATATTGGCATCAGTCCTTTCGAACCCCGAGCTCACAACATTTGGTGTCAGGAGTGGGGTTGAATGCCGATCACCAGAGCAATGGAGGGTGAACTGAAACAATTATTGGAGAAATTAGCTGCGAACCAGGCTGAGATGTCAACCAACCTTGGCGAGATGAAAGCTGAAATGAAGAAGGATATGTCAGCGATGGATGAGAAAATGACTGCCAACCTTGGCGAGTTGAAAGAAGAAATGAAGAAGGAAATGACTGAGATAGACGAGAAAATGACTGCAAACCAGGCTGAAATGAAGGAGATGTCAACTAACCTTGGTGAGTTGAAAGAATTAATAGATAATAAAATAACATCTTTAAATGAAAGAATTGACAGCGTGGAAGACAAATTTGAAGGAAGATTTCAAGAAATAGAAGAAAATGTTCAATTGACAGCCAAAACCGTAGAAGAAAAAGTTCAAAAGATCGCCAAGACCGTTGAAGAAAGCATAGAGAATGTAAAAAAAGATTTGGAAAAAGTCAAGAAACAGAAGATAACTGCCGGAAACTATTCCGAAGAAGTCAAGTATCCAGATATGCTTCCTCGGGCCTTTATTAAGCTCTCGACCTATGACGGAAAATCCTCCTGGCCAGTTTTTAAGACACAATTTGCGATCGTAGCGGACGCCAATGGATGGGATTCCCAGACAAAGGCTTGCCAGTTAGCTGCTTCTCTACGAGCTGATGCTGCCGACGTCCTACAGACTTTGCCTGCAAATGAACCGCTGGATTTTGAAACGCTCGTCAGTGCCTTAGAATTGCGCTTTGGCGAGAAATGCATGAAGGAATATAGCAGACTCCAGCTCAAATCTCGACAGCAGAAATCCACTGAATCCCTGCAAGAGCTTGCTACGGATGTCGAGAGACTTTCCCATCTTGCTTATCCGGACTGCCCGACTGAAACTAGAGAAAGTTTAGCTCTGCAGCATTTTATTGATGGTGTGCGTGACCCTGAGATCCAGACAGCACTCCGGATTGCAGATCTCAATGATTTAAAAGGGGCTTTGGTTTACGCTCTGAAATTCGAGGCAGCCAAGCAAGCTACTAGGAAAGATCGACACTTTGTGCGAGCAGCCAACCTGCCTGAGACGTCGGATAGAGCTGTGGAGCGCTTACAGCAGCAGATGAATGACATAATGAGAAAGATGAACTCCTTAATGGCCAACAAACCTTACAAGAAGATCAAGTGCTGGAAATGCGGTGGAGAAGGCCATATCCAAATCGACTGCCCAAGACGACCCAGCACCGAGGGTAATATCTCACCCGCTAACGGAGGAGCAGGAAAACTGATTAATGGCCATCTTGCGGGGCGGAGGATGCCAGATTTTGAGAAGCCCCATTTTCAAGTATGTGAAATTTCTGCAAGAAGTTGCGGCGAGAACGGAGTTTTTCTAGTCGGAAGCGTGAATGATTTGCCCTGTAATATGATCATCGATACAGGAGCCAATGTGACCATCATTCGGAAAGATCTAGCTCAGCGACTGAAAGAAAAACTCTTCTGGACCCCGCCGCGTGTTATTCTTCAAACTGTGACCGGAGATAAGATCGATATATATGGAAGAATGACACTGAAAATAAAGTTTGGGAACGCCGCTTACCACCATACAGTCTATGTGGCCGATATTTCAGACCCTTTCATACTCGGACTGGACTTTTTGAAAGAGCATGGATTTACACTGGACTTTAAGAATAATGAGTTACGCTCTGCTCAAGAAGATGTCACTATTTTCAAACTTGGAAATGAGTCCGGGTCTATTCAACGGATCACAGCCAAGGCAGATATTATCATCCCTCCTCGGACCGAAATGATGATACCTGGATTAACTGGAAACGAAAGAATTTTCCAGTATGGCTTGACTGGATATCCTGAGAAGAGCCCAAAGGGAGTGCTAATAGCATCAGCGCTGGTAGATCTGTCGAGAGATGTGATACCCGTGAGAATTGCAAACGTAAGTGAAAAGTCTAGAATTATCCAGAAGGGTGAAGTGCTTGCAACCTGTGCTCCAGTCACCTGTGTATGCAAAGACCCGAGCTTGATGTTGTCGGAGCCGCCTACAAGTTTAACACCTGAAATTGGACGAAATGAAAATTTATCTCCTGAACAGAGACATGCCACAGAAAGACTGTTCCAGGAATTTAAGGATGTGTTCTCTCAAAACGAGAATGATATAGGTCGCACTTCTCTGACACGTCATAGAATTGATACTGCCGACCATCCACCGATTAAACAGCATCCAAGACGCTTGCCGTTTGCAAAACAAGAAGAGGTTTCTAAGCTCTTACGAGAGATGCAGGATAGTGACATCATCGAACCGTCATCAAGTCCGTGGGCCTCTCCCATCGTGTTGGTCCGAAAGAAAGATGGCTCCACAAGATTTTGTGTGGATTATCGTAAACTTAACGATATCACGAAGAAAGACAGCTATCCTCTACCAAGAATAGACGACACGCTAGATACTCTTTCAGGACATAAATGGTTTTCCACGCTGGATTTGAAGAGTGGATATTGGCAAGTAGAGATCCATCCTGATGACAAAGAGAAGACCGCATTTACTACTGGACAAGGACTTTGGCAATTTAAAGTTATGCCGTTCGGGCTCTGCAATGCTCCAGCAACGTTCGAGCGCCTCATGGAGACAGTGTTAAAAGGTCTGACTTTTGAAGCTTGTCTCATCTACCTAGACGACGTCATCATTGGTGGCCGCACGTTTGAAGAACATCTAGAAAATATTCGAAAAGTGTTAACGAAGCTAAGAGCGGCGAATTTAAAGCTGAACCCTTTGAAATGCAAGTTCTTCCAACGGGAAGTAAATTATCTAGGACACATCATTTCAGCTGAAGGTGTTCGAACAGATCCTGAAAAAGTGTCCGCAGTAAAGAACTGGAAGCGTCCGGAAAATGCTCATCAGTTGCGAAGCTTTCTGGGACTATGCACTTATTACAGAAAGTTTGTCCAGGGGTTCTCCAACATCGCAAGACCATTGCATAGGCTCACTGAAAGCAAGCAGAAGTTTCTATGGACACAAGAATGCGAGAATTCCTTCCAGCGGCTGAAAGAAGCTCTCACATCCTCTCCAGTCCTTACCTATCCGCACCCCGAGAAACAGTTCATTGTGGACACGGATGCCAGTCATGAAAGTGTCGGTGCTGTACTTTCCCAAGAAATAGATGGCCAAGAACGAGTCGTAGCATATTGGAGCAAATGTTTATCGAAACCAGAGCGGAATTATTGCGTCACTCGTAAGAAGTTATTAGCTATAGTAAAAGCCATAGAACACTTCCATCACTATCTCTATGGCAGGAAATTTCTCCTTCGTACTGATCACGCATCCCTAACATGGCTGATGAATTTTAAGAACCCAGAGGGCCAAGTAGCCAGATGGATACAACGACTCCAGGAATACGACTTTGACATCAGGCATCGCAAAGGCTCATCGCATGGAAACGCCGATGCCCTATCAAGAAGACCGTGTCCCGAGAGCTGTCGCTATTGTTCCAGAGCGGAGAGCAAGTATAATCCCGAATATGTCATACGCCAGACGAAGACTTCACTATTGACGCCACCAGATCCCTGGAGTGATGAGAAGATTCGAGAAGATCAAATGGCAGACTCTGAGATCAAACCAATCTTGGAGTTATTAGAATCTTCTAGCACGAAGCCCAGTTGGAAAGACATCTCGACTTACAGTCCTACGACGAAGCAATATTGGGCTCTTTGGAACTCTCTCCACGTCAGGAATGGTGTCCTGTTCCGAAAATTCGAATCGGAAGATGGGAAGACATCTCGGTGGCAGATGGTACTTCCTCGATCCCGAATACCAGAGGTCCTCAAAGAATTACATGGCAGTCCCACTGGTGGCCATTTTGGAGTCATGAAAACATTACATAAAGTCCGAGAGCGCTTCTTCTGGGGAAAAGCGAGAGCTGACGTCCAACGATGGTGCAAATCTTGCGATGCATGTGCAGCTCGAAAAGGACCAAAGAAACGTAGCCGAGGAAGACTACATCTCTACAATGTAGGAGCACCTTTCGAACGCATCGCCCTTGACATCCTAGGCCCTCTGCCAAGAAGTGCTGATGGCAACAAATACCTCCTTGTTGTCAGGGACTACTTCACGAAATGGCCTGAAGTTTATGCCATCCCTGATCAAGAAGCTTCTACGGTTGCGGATGCCTTGGTACACCAGTGGATATCAAGGTATGGAGTCCCCCTTCAAATGCATTCTGACCAGGGGAGAAATTTCATCTCTGCTGTGATTGAGGGTCTCTGTCAACTTCTCGGAATGGACAAAACTAGGACGACGCCTTTACATCCACAATCGGATGGCATGGTTGAGAGATTTAATCGTACCATCCTTAACAATCTCTCACTGCTAGTCTCAAGAAACCAACAAGACTGGGACCAAAAACTTCCCTTGTTTCTTCTCGCCTATCGCAGCGCAGTCCATGAAACAACCGGCTATTCCCCGTCTCAGATGCTTTTCGGTCGTGATCTTCGTCTACCTTGTGATCTGATTTTTGGTCGTCCTCCAGATGCGCCTTCATCGCCAGAGGGATACGTGCAGAATCTCCAGGCACGATTTGAAGACGTCCACAACTTGGCTCGAGAGCGGATCAATATACAGACGGAGAAGATGAAGACCAGGTACGACACGAAAGCCACGGGACATCAATTCAAAGAAGGTGACAAGGTTTGGTTTTATAATCCGACTCGACGTAAAGGACTTTCTCCCAAACTGCAATCGCACTGGGACGGTCCTTATACAGTCCTAAACAGACTGAACGATGTCGTAATTCGGATCCGAAAGTCACCAAGTTCGAAGCCTAGAGTCGTTCATTACGACAGGCTGGCTCCATACTATGGCCATAGTACTTAGTTCATTGATTGTAAATAGTGTAATGTAAATAATGTAAATTAGTATGACCATGGTCTTGTATATAAGTTAATGTAAAAATTTCTTTTGCTTAGCATTATCATTATTAATGTTATTATTATTTAAATACTTGTATGTAATGATGTCTATACTTTAATTTAATTTAAATTTTTTTTTAAATAAGTGTATATTTTGTATAATTCAGCATTATGAATGTGTTTAATGGTTATTTTGAATGTTTGCTTTAAGTGTTTTGAATAGTATAGCATTTGTTGGCAACGGGTTTGCTTTCCGATCAAAGGTTGAACTGCCCGGGACGTGCAGTCCTTGAGAGGGGGGCAATGTTATGAATTTTGTATATATCTGTAAATATTCCATTTGTTTAAATTTATTATTGTGAAAATTGCAGTATTATTAATGTATTTCCTATTGAGCATCATGTAACTCAATGCTAAAGGCCTCAGATGGTTTGCAAGGAAAACAACCTTACACCCTCATCTTTATAATGGAAGTCTATGGTAAAATCGCCAAGGAATGGGTTTATCGCCAAGTTGGCGATGGTTTTGGCGACTTATTTTTGTCGCCAAATTTGGCGATATATCGCCAAATGTCGCCAAGTTGGCGACGGATTTGGCGACTTTTTGTGCAACCACCCCCCCTTATACCTGTACATTGGGATCCTTTCTTGCTTGGGTTCTCTATCGAAAGTTAAAGCACTTTCTGGTAATTTCTAGCATCTGTAGGCTCTGGAATAATCTGGAAAGATCTCTGAAGCCTATATAAGGGACCTCCACCAGTCCAGTTAGTGAGTTGTCTGTCAACTGCGATTGAATTCATACGAGAGGCTTTGCATTGAGAACTGTGTTACTCGGATCGATTTTGTCGTTGATACGTCGTATTGAACGCATTGTTTCTGTGTGAAATTTTGCTGCGCTTTTATTGGATTTGAAGATTACTGAATATCTTGTAATTTTCAGAAGATATTTGTGATCGTATTGCACTGTTTATAGTGAATAAAGCCTTTTTATTGTTCTTATATATTGGCATCAGTCCTTTCGAACCCCGAGCTCACAACAATATTTTGAATTTCCATTTCATTTGCGACTTTTTAAGTAAGTTCTTAAAATTAAAGCGATAAATAAATTCTTACAAGTGATGCTTTAAGAAGAAGTAATCAAAATCTTCTAAACAGGAAGTATCTCATAAAAATGAAAATGAAAATTGTCGCAACTCAAAGTAATTCGTTCTAATTTTACTTCGCCATGCTTTAAAAACGTCACAATAAGTTCACCATTTAATGAGAAGAAAGAATATATCTAATTAAACATTTTAGAAAACGCATAACACATTTGAAAACAAGATTTCAGTAATTAATACCCATATCCAAAAAAGTACTCCACTTTTTTGCAAGGCCCTGTATATAGCCTATAAAACTGTACATATTCTACAAAGTATTCTAAAGTTTAGTTTAATAAGAAAATACATAATGCAGTTGAAAATTCACCTTCAGAAGTTTCTAGTAATAGACGGAAACATATTAGAACTCTTTTGTATAGTCCTGTATGTTACCTACAAATTTTTTACATGCCAAATATGAAACTAAAATTCAATTCAGGCAAAAACACGGTTAAAATTGCTGAAATAACAATTGCAGAAATTATCATCCATTTGCGGCCATATGTTTAGTTTTTTGCGTGGCCCTGTACAAGATATCATTAAAATGCATAACATAACTCGAATAAAGACTCTTTTCACGCTCATACTTGGTAATGCTTACGAATTCTTTTGTGAAGCCCTGTATATGATCTATAGCATTATGCACGTCAAGTAGTATGCAAAAATGTTTTTTAAACCGCTTACCATAGCTGAAAGCGCACGTCCAGCAATTATCGCTTTAGACAATGTTCCAGATACAGTACTGTAACCGAAATCTTTCGCGTGTCCCTGTTAATGAACGATAAATGTACATCATATTATACAAGTTTTAGTAAACCTCAGTAATGTATATCAGTTTCATTATATTAGAAATACTGTAACATAACTAAAATACGCTTCAAACAGTTTTTCCCCGTAGGGCATTATGTAGCAGAATTTTGTTGCGTAGCCTTGTAAATGAATGATAAATGCTTTACACTCCATATTCTACAGAAAACATGTTTTAGTCCACTTCATAAATGTAAATCAATTTCATTATGTTTCTAACGGTGTAACATCATTAATATACACCGTAAACGATTTTTTCCCATGTACCATCATGTAATGAAATTATTTTGGGTGGCCTTGTAAACGAATTAAAAGTTCTACACATACAATATTAGATAGTAAGCATCTTTTAATGCACTTCAGTGCTATATATTATTTTCAATAAGTTTGAAATAGTGTAACATCATTAAAATACAGTGCAAATGATTTATCCGATAGACCATAATAAAACGGCATGCTTTTAAGTGCCCCTGTAAACGAACCATAATTCCTACAAACTTCATTTTCAATACAGAGCATTCCATGGTGAGCCTCAATATGCTATATAAGATACATACATGGCAATTCGAATAGATTTACACAAGTTAAAGCATGGAGAGACGGCCAGATAAACCGAGTGCATAAACACTTTTCGACTGTGTTATGGAAAGTCTTAGAAATAATAAATTTAATTGATAAAGAAGACTCATTTTTTAAAAAAAAACCTTATTCTTCTTGGAATGTAACAAGTTTTAAAAATTTCGATATTTTGAACACTGTTGTTACACATTTGGATTTGGAAGAAGTCGCTTTCGTGGAAACAATACTTTTATCTATTGTTGCTCGGACTCCTACAATATTGAAATCATACCGTCTGAGTTCAGAATCGGGGCCCTAAAAAAAAAATTGTATTTGTGAATGAGACCCACTCCATACATGTAACCTCCTGATTTCAGTTTTGGTCTCGAGTGAGCGCATGTTGCTCGCAGCGCCATCTATTGATGATAATTCAAACTAAAACCGGGAATCGCAGTAAAAAAACTCTTGACATCGTACATTACTCTCCAGTAAGAATTTTTTAAATATCTGTCACCGTTTGTAAGTTATTGAATTTTAAAATCAGTCAGACCTTCTTAGGACACCCGGTACAATCAGTGGCACGGCAGCAGTGTCAGGCACCTGGTGTGCAGAAATTTACATCCCCTCCTCTCCCAAAAGAAAGAAAAATTAATTAATTAAATTAAAAAACACAACTGATCACAAATGTAAAGCGAAAAATACTGATTATCAATTTATTAAAAATAAATTGTGAAAAAAATGTGAAAAAAATAGACAATCACACGAGAAGAGTAGAACAGTAATTAAGATAATATAATGTTTGTTACATGCTCCATGTCAAAAGACAGTTTTGCTTAAAAAATACAAAATTGTAAACAAAAATATTAAAATTCATGAACTTTGTTTCTTATTTGGTAAGAAAATTATTTTTTGTTGTTTGTATTTCGTACCACAAGAAAGAAAAAAACTTACAAGTGTGTAAAATAATAAGATATAGTATAAATTTTAATAAGATATTACAAATTTTGAAATTTTTGAAAGTAAAGAAATATTTAATTTTAAAAAATACTTAGTGAACTGAACATTTCTGACTTTCGTTAATGAAAATTCTCGAATAATGTCGTGTACATCAATTGAATAAAATATATCTGACTGCATTTTCTTTCTCTATCTGCTATGCTGCAACATTAACTTAGAGCATTTGCCTGGCACTTAGTTCACAATTTAGTATCTAAATTCATCCTTACCACATTTTAATTCATGGTGAGCTGTGTCTATTACTTTTCAAGTTTTTTTATCTATTACAAATGGATTGTAATGTTTTTTTTTTTTTTTTTTTTTTTTTTTTTTTTGATCTCTTACTATTTTTAATTTTATTGGGGTTTCTCGATATGTTATAAGGAGCTTAATATTGTCACTTTTAGGCTTAATGCTGGCAATATTTGACAAATTAAAATATATTTACTGCAAATTATTCTTATGAAACACCTTTGACGAATCCATAGGATAATCAAAGTTCCTCATACTTGCATTTTCACTTTATTGTGTTTAATTTTTGCATTATATTTTCCTTTAATTTTTATATTACCTTTTCCTTTGATTTTTACACATGTGATTTTATTTTAATTATACGTATACGTATATATAGCGAAATTAAAAATTCCGCCCTATCTTAAAAATGTCATATAATTTTTCTAACACCAGTTTATTTAATTCTCATACGATAACATTTATTTTCACCTGTCTTTAAAATATTCCAATAATGCTTCCATTTTACCCTTCTTTCCAATCATCTAAATGTGTACCATTTCATATATATTTATTTTCGAAATCATATTTAAAACAATTCGCGTATTTTTTTTTTTTTTCATTTTTTTCCAGTGTCAAACTGTCTAGGTTTCAAGGTCTTTTAATCTTCATTTCAATCTTAAATGCCGATATGATTCTTCTCTCTTTACTAAATTATCTGTTCTGCGAATCTCATTTTATTTTGCCAATTCTTTTTAGGTGCGTTCGTAATTATATAAATACGTAGCACCTATAGTCGTCGTCTGATCCACCCGTCCGTCCGTCTGTCTGCATATAACAGCGCAAAAACTACCCAACCAAATGGTTTGAAATTTAATATATATAATCGTTGCAAAATTTTGTCGAGTTATTTCAAATTTTATGAAAATCGAATCAAAACTTAAAAAGATATTAATAAAAATATTTATTAAGTCATTTGAATTTTTTACAAATCAGTACTTCCTTGTTATAGCAGCTTCTGAGGATTAATCATCAAGCGACCAAGATGTATCGTCAAGTTATCTGACGTGTATGACGTTATAGACATATATGGCGTATGTGACATTTTATAACATCTATGACCAAGTTATAGTCATATATGACGTATATGACATTTTACAACCTCTATGACCAAATTATATTCACGTTATCCATTCTATTAAATCCTATCATACGTAATTAATTCAATGATATCCCATGATTGGTAATGATTCTAGATTGTCATGGTGATTACGTCCTATTTAAGATGGAATCATATATTATTTCCGTATTATTGAATTTAAAAACCGAATTTGCATACTAAAATTGTTTAATTATAGCAATCCTATAATCTACCGACAATTTTTTGGATAGATGTTTCCGGAGAAATAGATACTAAATGAAAAAAAAGTCTGAATATGGATTTCAATTTCTGAAATTTTCAAAGCTAGGCTTAAGTTTCCCATTTGAATTTTCAGTAAATGTCAACAAAAGATAAAATGTTGCCAACTTAAAATGTACATTACAGAAATTAATCATATCATAATAAGAGACGATATAATTCGTTTTACTGAAATAATAACAGTACGAACGCACCTCATTTATCATATTTGACGTGCAATTTCCAACTTGTTTTATTATTCTAAAAGTTACTTCCTGCATTTTCGGAAAGACAGCAGCACGCCTGTTTTTCTTCCGCGTCTAGTCCATTCTTTTAGCTTTCTCATTCATTCAGTGCATCTGCCGTGTTGCAGGTATTGTAGGCATTCGTGCTAAGTATGTAACCCCTTCGCGACGAGCGTCCTTTACAGAATTTTTAATCTTTCACCACCGGTTTTTCAAAACAGAAATTTTCGGCTAATTGAATAGCAGAAATGCTGTTATTAAATAAGGCAAAGCTTACAAAGTTACTGGTGGGAATAATCGAGATTCTGAGCGTCTTATGCGTCACGTATACGTGTCGCTCGTCCCCAAGGGGTTAACGGTTCGCATGAGTATCAGAGACAGGATTTTGTGTTGTTTTGATTTGCTAACACTGCACGTCATCATTTGATTGCGTGCTGCACATCATCTCTGTCTTCACAGATAACGTCTGCACATCATCATTTTATTGAACGTCATCACAAAGTAACGTCTCGATTAATAATATGGAATATCTCTTTTACCATCGTTTTATGAGTAGATTCTGATTGATTAATACAGTGGAGTTATAAATCGGTAAAATACCGTAGCTAATAATATTGCAACATGTTGGACTCTTAGCTTCTGAAGAATGCTCTGCTTCTGTCGATTGAAATAATAAACATTTTTCCTTTATGGATACTTGTATACGAGTTATTTTATAGGGAAACACGATAGATTTCTTGATCCTTTGCTATTCTTAACATCGGCGACTGTAAATTATTTAGTATCATACAAATAAAGAATTTCACCAGCAATGCCTTTTATTTTTATAAAATATCTACTGGCTTGCGGATCTAAGTAAGGAATTTATACTGCTAAATTCATAGCATCGAATGATGATTTTTGCTTAAATGGTCTTTATTATAGATACAGCTTTGAAGCATGACAATAAGCATATTCTATGAGATGCATTTCCCAGATTCGCAGCCACAAAATTCATGTTTATCTGTTTTTCTTAGCGGATATTACTGTTTATGCTAATAATGAATCTCCTGTACTAAATATATCATAATGTATTTCTGAAAATTAAAAATTTTGAAAATTGTGCGTTGTGAGCTTGGCGGCTACCTTCCGATATTTTACATAAATGTCTAAGCGCTTAAGTTCGTAGTTCAATTCCGAAACTATTACTCAAGCTAACATTTTATGCTTTTCTTATATATAATTAGTTTTATTTTGTGAGTTTTGTAAATTGCTTTATGATCTAATTTCTATTTATGTTGAATAATAATCTATTTATTTATTTATTTGTTATTCGAACTCCAGTAGATTTTTAATTTTATTCTGTTTCTTATATATGTTATTAGGAGCTTAATATTGTCAATTTTAGGCATAACTCTGACAATATTTGAGGAAATAACATATATTTACCATGAATATTCTTATGAAGCTCCTCTAAAGATTCCATAAGATATTCATAGTTTTCCATTTTTAACACTTTCCAACCTAGTTGAAAAGTGTTTATGACTTCGGTTTGTCTGGCCGGATGGCCGTCTGCCGTCTGCCGTATGGCCGTCTGCCGTCTGTCCGTGCTCTAACTCCCGTAAATATGCTCGGATTGCTCTGCAATTTTTATATGTTATTGTTGTTATCTATAGCATGTTCCCTATTTCAACGGAAGTGTGTAGCACTTATAGTTTTTTTACAGGGACACTCAAAAGAATTCCATTACATTGCGGTCTATGGGGAAAAATCATTTGCGGTTTATTTATATAATGTTTCACTATTTTAAACGCATTGAAATTTATATATATCACTAAGGTGCCTTAGGAGAAGCTTAATATGGAATAGGGTGTGCATAGCACTTATAGTTACTTTACAGGGACAATCAAAAGAATCCCGTTACATTACGTCTATGGAGAAAAATCGCCTGCGGTTTATTTAAATAATTTTTCACTATTTTAAACGCATTGAAATTTATATATATCACTAAGGTGCATGACAAGAGGCTTACTACATAATATTGTGTGTATAGCAGTCATCGTTCATTTACAGGGACACACAAAAGAATTCTCTACTGTCTGTTAACAATAATTCCTGGAAGTGCGTTTTAAGTTGCTGAACGCGATTTTAATTTTAACTCGCTTTTTGTCTATTATGTGGTGTGTATAAATTCTGTAGATCCTATACAGGGAAGCACAAAAGTTCGCGAACACATTTCCGTTTATTGACAGAAACTCCAGACGGAGAATTTTAAACTGTGCTACGCGTTTCCTAACTGAACTAAAATTTAGCATCCTATGTAGTATAAATACAAATCTATAGATCCTATGGACTGAATAAAAGTATTCGGATATTTTTCTGAATATTGTATATGTTGGAAATTCCTGAAATTATGGTTTTAAATATGTTATGCGTTTTCTAAATTGTTTACTTAGATGTTATCTTTTAGCTTGTTAAACGGTATGATTTGTAAAATTATTTTGGAAGCGTTGGAAAGTGTTACATAATCTATGCTTGACGCATGATTTTTCGTTCTTGTTGATTTTTCGTTTTATTAAGTTTAATCCCTGCTGTATTCTTTCCATTACTTTTTATAATACCTCATCCTTTGTTTATCACACGTGTTTTTTTATTTAGATATACATATAATTTTAAAGCTGTCCGTCAAGCCCCATCATGCGCAACATTTAGAAGTTTTAACTTTCAGAAACACGTTAGGATGTATTTAGTACCAGGAGAGAAGGATTTCTGCCAATATACCATATAGACTGGGAGGCGGCAGCACAGACAATCACCTCATCGAATTCACGGTTGAAATTCCAGAATTAGTTAAAACTCGATTCGCATATTAAAACGC
Organism: Maratus michaelseni; assembly: GCA_963931845.1. Lineage (NCBI taxonomy): Eukaryota > Metazoa > Arthropoda > Arachnida > Araneae > Salticidae > Maratus > Maratus michaelseni. The sequence continues at coordinate 41,059,279 of OZ007596.1, forward strand.
AATCGGTCTGTCAAGTCATATCTTGGTGGAAAACAGCTTAAAACCCGATTTTAGCGGTTGACTCGTAGGTTTACCATTGTGTTTTCCTGCACCAAAAGATATGAAAACATGGAGGACTGGGAGCAGGAACACACAATGGTAAACCTACGAACCAACCGCTAAAATCGGGTTTTCGGGTGTTTTCCACCAAGATATGACTTGGCAGACCGATTGCGTTTTAATATGCGAATCAAGTTTTAACTAATTCTGGAATTTCAGCCATGAACTCGATGAGGTGATTGTCTGTGCTGCCGTCTCCCAGTCTAATACGTAGGTATGCTATAGCTACATATGGTAACTTAATGAAATAAGTACTAAATCTTCTGAATCTTGAGAAATTTAATATTACGCCATTTTTTAGAAACGACATTTACCCTGTTTTCTTTCTTTCTTTTTCTTTTTCTTTTTTTTTTTTAAGCTTCGCCTTTTTTTCCTTTTAAAAGTTGCTTTTTGTAGCTATCATTTCTTTTTTTTTAATAGTTTATATAATTTAAATAATTTAAGTAATCTACTCACGGAAAGTAACATAAGCTCTTGTAGATCTTTTTTCAGAAGGATAGTAACACAATATGTATACATTTTGTTCATATACATATAATCCATATCTTAAAGTAGATAATCATCATTCAAAAGCACTGAAAATTAATTTATTTTCTCAAAATATCAGTCTTTTTTTCAATTTAATATATGTTATTTAATTTTTATGATGTAAATTATGTAAAAAAACTGAGGAAGGCGATATAAAATAAAAAATTGTGGATGGTTTGTTACTTAGCTGGTTGTTTGTTGGTAATTTTATGCACACAATTTTACAGATTTTTTCCCAATACAAACACTCACGGTTAAACCAAGAATCGAAATTGGCATCTAGAGAATCGAAGATCAGATTAAAAATCTGCAGATCTACCTATTTTATCCATAATGTGCGTTTTCTAAAACATGAGGGAAGAAAAAGCACTTAATAAAACCCATCTTATAAATTTAAAGAAATAAATTATCCATAAAATCACCATCTTTGTTCACAAGGTATTGTACAAAATGAAAAGAAAAGGATAATTTTACTCCACCATGTTTATGCATATATGTTTCCATAAATGTGAGAGTATCTTTTCATATAAAAATCCCCCAGCCCCAAATTGATAACCTTTAATAGGTTAACATTCTGAAAATTAAAATAAGTGGGGAAAATACTTAAAGATATGTAGATAAAAAATCCAATATGGAGAAAATGAAAATTATTACAAGAAGTAATCGGAAACTTATATAGTGGAACACTTTTTCATGGGCAATATTCCACTAATATAAGTAAAATGTAATTGATTTCTGTTTGAGTAAATAGCCATGAGCTTATACACAATATAAGAAGTCACATTTTATCAGACAATTAAATACACTAACCAACATGAGTGAAAAATTGACCTGGGCCAGGACTCGAACCTGGGACCTTCAGCGTACCGTGTCCCCAGGTTCGAGTCCTCGCCCAGGTCAATTTTTCACTCATGTTGTTAGTGTATTTAATTGTCTGATAAACTGTGACTTCTTATATTGTGTAAAATAAAGTAATCAGACGTAGTGTTTATGATTTAAAAATATATATGTACTAGGGGGCCTACCCCCTGCGAGCTAAGCTCGCCAACCCCCGCTCAGACTTCAAAGCCTCTAGAAACATGACAGCGTGCTTTGTTTTAAAAATATTGGTAAACCTGTAATTGGGTTGCCATGCTTCTAAAGTTTTAATGGGGCATTTTTTGATTACCATGGCCTCATACACAGCTGTTGCGACAACTGACGACTGTTTTTGTGATTGATAAGTAAAATCAATTACAACTTGAAAACCAGCTTGTATAAAATGGTTAGGTTTAAATTGTGGCTACCTCTCGGACTTTTATAACAACGATCTGTATTCTATTCTTCCTTTGCGTTTAAGGATGAGAAAAATTCCATCTGCTTGTGAATAACATTAAGAACCACGGTATTGAAAAGTACTGTTTTAGACATTTTTAGTAACAGGTTTTAATTTCCTCTCTATTTTAGTGCACCATCATGCATATTTTCATGTTATTTTAAATATGTAAATTATTTATTTTAATTAATATGTATATACGAATTTTCTAATAATTATTTATCATACAAAATTAATTAAATATTTTGTGCATGCATGCCCGCATTTATTCGGCATTAATTGATGACATATTTAAACAAATTTGCTATCCGCGATAATTTTACACCTTGTTATGTCACTTGAATATTGTCCATAAGAAAATCGGGTACTTTTCCAGTATAGGATCCTTTGCTTTTAGGTTTGGCGTAATTTGAGCTTCGAAAAGGGATAGATTCGTTAATATACATAGATTTGTTGCCAAAAGTTATGAAAACAAACCCAATGAGCTTTTGGTGCTTTTCTATTATAGGGGTCTTGACGCTTTTTTAAAAAGCTTGGCGCAATTCGGGCATCAGAAAGTGAGATTTGGTGCCAAATGACATAAACAGCCATGGAAACAAATTCGACGATTTTTTTGTTTATATGCGTATTTTAATTATACGTATATTATTATTGTTTTTTCTATACAAATTACTTCTGATTATATATAAAATAGGATAAATGACATTTTACGCTAAACAAATTGTATAAATATTTGTTTGCTCCTTTCTTTTGCGTTTACATAAATGACGTCATTTGGACGAATTTATTCAAAATATTTTCAGTTTATAAATTAAATTAAATGCTGACAGACGATTGAATCCTGACGATAGAAATGTGATTTTTTTTTTAATTTTCCTGAAAAACATAATTTAATCACAATCTTGTCTTCATTATCGATTGAAATAAAAGATAAATTCAATTTCAATTTGAAAATGACGAATAAAAAGAAATCAATAATCCCTATCGGGATCCTTTTCAACTTTTTTCCCTTTTTTGTCACAAAAAAACTGAGTAATTAGTTGCCATCATTACAGAAATGTCATTAAAATTAGAAAAAAATTAATATCTCGAAAACTAATTCCAATTTCAAAATTCTATTACCAGTTTTGACATCCGCGGATTTTTATGGACAATTGGTATTAATTTCACCATCAAGCGTTTAATATTTTATTAAAAATAGCCCTGAAACATAATCAGTCGTTTAATCAGTCGTTTCATAAAATCGTTTCATAAATTCGTTTCATAAAATCGTTTCACAAATTTGTTTCATTAGGATTTTATATATATAGGGTAGATAAGCTTTGAGCTTAATTTATTAACTCAAATTGCCGGATCAATTACCGAATCAAATTTAAAGAAAATTTAATCAAAATGGACAAATATTGAGTAACTATTTTTATATTACCATATATATATATATATATATATATATATATATATATATATATATATATATATATATATATATATATATATATATAACAGAATTAGTTTCTGCCTTCAAAATATTGCCTGATACTTGGGATCTCTTCGTTTGTCAGATTTGTTTATGATATTTTTTGATTACCCAAGCCCCTTCCCTAAATTCTCACAAAGAATGACAGACATCCAAAACTTAATAAATTTGTTTTAATTTTTTTATTTCCCTGTCGGAGTATTTTTTTTTTCTTTGGGGGAGGGGGAGTTTCCCCTAAAACATGTCATCTTGTTCGTAGATTTCTGAATTACTCATTCAAAAGATTTACCCTCTACAAGTCTTGATGCGGAATTTACATTAGCTAACAGTTCCACCAATGTTACTCGTACATCATGTGAATCAATCTATTATTTATTGATTTTTTGGACAATAATAGGTACGCATCTTTAATATCTCTAGATTATTTGTTTATTTTGTATCTTTTTTTTTTCTTTGGAATTTCCAAGGAGTCGGACATCATTATTAATGATAAGAAAATTTCTATGTAATTTTTAAATCACAGAATTCATAATCGCCTCGTTTGTTCACAAAATTTATAATATTTTCCTGCAGTTTAATAAAGTGAAAAATTCGGTTAAAACATTGTGGTAGAACTACAGGCACCCTGTATATTATAAATATTTAAATGATGCGTTTTCATTAGACTATCTTAGAAATTTAAAAATGCACTATTGATCATTTTTGGACATTTTTTGAGACTGTTTCAAATTATAAAATATCCTTAAAGACTAAACTCGTTATTTCAATATGAGTTCATCTAATTAAAATTACTTTGAAGGTAACATAAGTTATACTAAATTAAAATATTTATTTTTATTTTATCTAATAGTTTTTTTTATATAACTATAATATTAATTATGTATAAAAACTTTATTTTTATATATAACTAAACCACATACATTTTATAAAAATATATTTTTTTATTGGCATTGGAATTTTTACTTTTTATAATTATCTCCCTCCCCCTTTTGCCCTTCTGTTATGTAAGTTTAAAAAAATGTTATTACTAAATAATTTATATTTTTAATTACAAATATTTATCATGTCATAAAATACTAATATGAGATTCAATAGATACACGTATCTGATACATTTTCAATCAAGATATACATAGAAACCAACTCAAGCAACACCCAAGAAATAATAGACTTATCCACCTTAAGACAAAGCGATGGTTCAGATACGTAAGACGGCACTAGAAAGGAAAATTTTCTCTGAAGATGGTGGCGGCTGCTGGCCTAATGTGCTTGCAGGATTTTTTAACATATTTTAACATCTATTTATATTTTAAATTTCGCCTTTTAAGTAACATTGATCTCTATTGAGTCTGATATTAGTATTTTATGAATGGCGTAAAATGAATATTTGAATTTCGCCCTATGTTTTTAATTTATAATGTCATAAGAAACTTCGCGATGAAAATCACCGACAGCAGTGAATTCAGGAGATCATTAAATAATGTATAATATGAATGCGTATTTCATAAAAATTAAAAAAATAAGTTCAAATTTTAATACGTAGATGTCCTACTAATCCATAGCACACCATTTAATTATTAGTCATCATTTACAAGCGATTCGTACCAATATCAATGTTATACGTTGATTTGTATCAAATTTAATGAGAGTGGTGGGGTGGATTATTTCTTGTTTCGAGACTACTCATAACCTTTGACGGAACTACTTTTAAATTTATTATTAAATTTTCAGCAGGACTGAAACTAAGCCGTAAGTTTAATGACACTGACAAAGAACGTGAACTTCTTTTCACTTCGCTAAACAGCGTACAACCAACAGAGTGAAAAATGTGTCCAGACCGAGGATCGAAACCGGATACCTTGGTATACCGCACCAAGTGCTTTTTGTTTGAGGTATTTCGTCCTTTGATTACACTTTCTCTCCAAACAATCAATTACATGCTGAACTTCAAAGTGATTTTTACTAGATTTCTTATTTACGAATGGCCGTAAGAACATATTTTAGTAATTTGTTGTGAAATTTGTGTTACTTGTTGTATGATATATTTCAAGCGCTATGTTTATTTAGTAAACATGAATGAAAAATAGTATCACTTAAATATACAAATTACAAAAACATAGCTTAATGGAAATATTGTGTTTTATTTGCTTGTTTATATGAAATAGTTAAAGGAAATGAAATATGTATACATATATTTCTCTTAACATATTACTTGCAGTACTTTTATTTAAGCCGCAAATATTTAAGTAAAATCTAAGTTATAGTCAGCATAAACATCTATATATTTAAAACGCTAAGCGTTTTGTTTCGACAATCCGTGAGAACAAACTACTACATCAAATTACATCATTCTTTTTTTAAATGAAAGATATTTGGTCACAGATTTGTTATCGTACATTCGTTTGTTCGAAAATTTAATTAATTAGCCGTAATCTTAAATTAAAATTTTAATTCTGCTTATTACGTCATAAAGTCGGCAATCGGATTAACGCCCACTGTTGCGACGTACAGAGTTTATTTTCTGAACTCAATGATTGCGAGCATAAAAAATAAATATTTAATATTAAAAGCACGTGACTTTTAGGCCGAATTTTTTAATTTGTAAGTTAAAATAAAATTAAAATGTTTAAGTATTTCGGTAAAAATATTTATCCGTGTGTTTTATAAGCAAATAAAAATTCATATTTACTGTGACGTCACGGAAATATTGTCCATTGGGTTCATTTCATCATTAAGCATTATAACTTCGTTGATGCCATTTTTTTCATTACAATTAAATGCAAAATATATTTTTATTTGTATGCATGGTGCTTAAGCATAAATGTACGTGTGAAAAGTTTGTACCGGTGAAAATGACGTTATGCTTAACTTGAAATGCATTTTAACATTGATAAAACTAAAAAGAAAAATGTATATGATTGTGTCAACATGGCGTAATATTAACTGATATTTCAATTTTTAATTTTAAAGATTAGAACTGGACCCCTTATTGGTTGCTTCATCTTGATTGCATACCTTGATTACATGTTACCAATTACTTTTTTTAAATTATAGGATTAAGTTATAGGAATTATAGGATTTAAATTATTAAGATTTCCTTTTTTAATAAAAAAATTCACAAAAGTAAAGAATTTCAGGAAAAAAAACTTGAAATAATGATTGTATTTTTAGCTAAAATAAACAATGTAAGGCTAATATTTTATAGGAATTATTTTGGTAAGTTTGTTATAAGTTCATTTAACAGTTCCTTATTAGCGGCAAAGTCTTATTTCTTTCACTGTGAATTTTTCTTTCGGTGTCAAAAAATGGCAGTCTACTTTTGGACGCCAAACAAAACACAGTTGCAATATTTAGAAATGTATAACGGTTGTGACAACAAACGGCACTATCGCTTTAGCTTTCATCGCGCTTACATCACTTCTAAATACTAAAAATTTATTTTTTTTACTACATTTTACAATTTCAATTCTTACATCCTCAATTAGAAAAAAAATAGCTTTCGATTGAAATTTATTTGAAATCTGCGCTAAATTTAACGACTTTTTAAATAATTTTCAAGCATGAAATATTTTTCAATTCTATCTCAACAATGACCATCCGTTTGTTTTAATAATGTAAAATAGCCCCTTGGAAAGTTGCAACAATTGAAAAAGGTATCCCTAACCTTCATGAAAAGTGAAAAAATAAAAAATAATAAAAACCTGATAAATCATAAGATCAGATTATCCATAAGATAGAGTATTTTGGCGCTAATATAAAATCTGTCAAAAGAAAAAAAAACTATTTTTAGTTTATGATTAACATAAAATTGATATGTTGAATTCGTTGATGTATATGTTGAATCAGAATATGCTAGGAACTTTTATTTAATATTTTTTTTAAGATCCATTGGATATTTAACTGTATAAGAGACCGACTGTGATGGAAAAGGAATAATCATCCTGATTATGTAAAGGGATAGAAGAAACCATACAAATAAATTACAATTGAAAACATTAAAATTCTCCCTCATCTGCATATTAATTTATTATTTTTAACAAAAATTCTTCATTTTTACATAAAAATTGATTAGCTTAAAACAATGGATGCGTTTTAGAAGATATGGATTTGAAACGAACAATGATTAAAGAGGACATTTTAAAACTTTTAATTTAAACATTTTAAAACTTTTTTTAACGTCGAATTTCAACGGTGCCTTTGGGCAGATGCAATACATATGCGCATAGGAGCTCATTCGATTGCATTATCACGGGGGGTGGGGGATGCTTATACTATGTTCTTTTATGTACTGAATATGAGATAAAAGTAGGAAATTTGTATGATACTTTATGATAGGACTATTTTTATGACCTTTTTTTTTTTTTTTTTTTTGTCGTGGGGAATATGGTGGTAATGTCAAACTGATTTGCATTACACATTTGTTTACGGAGTGTTCATTTGGAGCTTGCATCGGAAATAGCATTTCACTGGGGGGGGGGAGGGGATTTTTAAAATAAAATATTTGAAAGACTGTTTCATACGAAGCCCTACTTAAATAATAAAGAAGCTTATTTACTGATATTGTTATAGTATTTTTTTTCCGTCACGTTTTGACGGGTTCCATCTAGTAGTCATATAATTTGTTAATTGATTCATATTTTGAATTATCTTTCAATATTTTATAGCAACGACGGTACGCTTCTATTACATTACTATCAACTTAAAAGGAACGAAAACTCATAATATTTCACTTATTTAAATGACATACATTCACATTTGACTATCTTTTAATCCCTTTTACTGAAATTACATATCGGTATTCTACGATGGGTTTTCGAAAAATAAAGAAACATCTCAGACAGAAGAAATGAAAAAGTTTTAATGAGCGCGTTGGCAACACATATTGTGACTTTGAACATTTGACTTGTCCCTCGCAGTCATTCTTTGTTTGTACTGTGAGTCTGTTTCGTGTAGCACGTGTTTATATAATGGCTGCGTCAATTCAGAATCCCGTCAAATGGGAAGTACGTTCCGTCATACGTTTTCTTCATGCAAAAAATGACCGTCCTGCAGATATTCACAAAGAAATTGTTCCCATCTATGGGAACATTATGAATCGACAAAATGTAACGAAATGGGGGTGTGTTTTTTCTGAATGTAGGACAAGTGGGAAGTTTTAGACCTTGCACCCAACGAATGTGGTTTCGACACCAGGTGGTGAACTCCTATGACTGTGGGATACAAAAGCTTGTAGCCAGGCTTAACAAATGCTTGGGCAATGGCGGGAACTATGTCGAAAAATAAAGCATATCCCAGTAAGTAATTTGTAATAGACATTTTATCAATTAAAAGTTTTTTGATGCGGCATTGTATCTTTACTTTTCGAAAACTCCTCGTATAAAAAAACACTATGCACTTTTAAGACACATGAACTACAGATTTACAACGTTAAAACACACAAATTTAGTTACCATAACATTAACATGCATATGGCCGTTTCAAGTATACCCCAGATCATCTTCATCAGTGCAGAAAAAATAAGTATAGAAAATAATTGAACGGACGGGAAAATGTGCAGGGGCACCATCATGCATGAACCACGTGCCTCGCTGCATTGCGGCCGGCACACTTTGCAGCAGTTCAAGGAGGCCGTGTAGCAGGAAAAACAAGGTACGCTGCTCCATTCAGGAGTTTGGGCAGCAATTACGGCCCCCAGAGATAATCCCGAGGATTCCTGCTCACACGTTGACGCTAAACTTCTGTCGAGATTTCCACGGTACGCTAGCATGGGGTTTATCCATCGCCCACATATGTGCATTATGTGTGCTGACAACGCCTTCTCGCGTGGCCTCGTCAGTAAATAAACAGTGGCATGAAATTGAGGATTAGAATGTGTGATGATGTAGCATCCAGTGCACGAACTGTTCATGACGAGGACAGCCGTCTCCGGTTAGAAGTTGTACCTTCCGTGTATGGAAAGGGTACATTCTTGTAGTATGCAAAACATTCCAGCCCGCCGTGTGTGGAATATCGAGTTCAGCTGCAACTGCTCTTGTACTTGTCAACGGGGAATCGGCAAATCTCTATAGCACGGTTTCTTCCATTTGAGGAGTGCGTAGAGTGCGCGATCTCCCTGCATCAGGCCGTACTGAGTGAAAGATCCCCATCTCCCGTAGTAGTTGATCGATCGTGGCGGAGGTAGTATGATGTGGAGAACACCTCCTCGGATATTGCTGTTGGTACAACCGCTGCGCTAAACGCCCATTGCCTTCTGCTCGACCGTACATCAAATGCATGTCAGCTTATACCTGGTTCGTGTAGTTAGCCATTACGATACTCATTGAAATAGACAACTAAATGCTACGCGTGCTAACTACCTCAATAGCGCTAATTTACGTCATCCGTGTTGGAACAGTTATTTATTACCAGCTAAGTTATACACATTTTCATATCTCTGCTAAGACTGAAAAGCAAAAACCATGGAGTCAGGAACAGACACTTCAACAGTCTGCAGTACGTGGATGCAGCACGGTGGATTCAGTGATCGACTGACATCCACCTTTCGTCTTCTCTGGATTCAGGCCTGCATGCGTTTTTCGCAATTTGCACCCTCTCCACGTGGTTTGCGACCCCACGTTCTATAGTAAGTTTTCATCCTGTAGATGCCTTCTATCATCTCTCTTAATTTGTTAGTCGAATTTTGGAACACCCTGTACACACACACACACACACACATATATATATATATATATATGACTTTGCTATACTACTTTATTCCAAGACTTTATTTCCTATTCATTTTTTGTCTAAATTTCTCAAAATCAATTTTCCTGTACTTGTATCATTTCTATTCTGGGTACCTAAATTATTGGAATTCCATTTGCAAAGTAAAAGTTATAATCTATAATCACTTTTATTTTTTTAAAGTGTATGTATGATATTAGAATTTATTGTAAAGTTAAAATACCATCCTAGTATATAATTCATAAATATTCCTTAACACATATTTTTTTTAATGAAATATCATACAATAGGTGATTTATAGTGAATAGTACGATTATATAACAGTATGAGACGAAGAGTGTATGGGTGTTTATTTGATGCTTGTTTATAATTTTTTTCATCCACTTTAAACAAAAAACATTTTCTAATGCTCCAGTAGCTGCTTGCTTTGCATCATATTTCTTTAACTATATTCGTTTATTAGTTATCTTGCCCGAAACGTAATTGCTTAAAAAACTCATGTTTCTGAATGCAAGCATTTAACATTTGATGAAGATCAATCGTTAATCATGATTAACAATAGATCGCCATAAGATGCTAATTCTTCTCACTACAATACTCGCTAGATTAACTTTTTTTTCTATTGAAATTTTCATATTAATCTTTTTAGAATTATTACGAGAAATTAGTACAAATAGTGTGGTGAATGTTTCCCACTCACATACGCATTTTCCAGCAGAGTCTTTGAAGTGTAAAGGGTTGAATTTTGCAGTCTATTGTACTATCACATAATGTTAAAAATCAATAATTACTTGATTAATCATAAAATTCCACATATCTACAGATTAAAATAGTTCAGCTAAACAAGTTTCAAAGTATGCTTCTCTGAATCTTAGAAATGTTATTGATGAATCATACAAATTATATATACAAATTTTACATGTTCTAATACATACCCAATTTCATTATTTACTAATAACTATTTTTTATTGTTATTATTTAAAATCAGTCTCTGCTCATAATTGGGGAAATTTTTTAATGCACTCCAAATTTGTAAAGTTTACAATTATCTTCAATGATTAGAAAGCAACATGTTCACCATTAAAATTAAAGAATTGTATCATGTAGATAAAACAATATGTTTGTAGTAAATAATAATTCATTAATTATTCCTAATGTAGATATTGGATATTTTTTTAACTTTCATCAGTGTTTAAAGACCTATTGAAATGTTTAATTATTTGTAAATTATTTTTTCATTCATGAAGAATAAGTTTATTAATTATGTCAATAAAAATTTTAATTAAAAAAAAAACCTTATTATTTACTAACCAAGTTGAAATAGAAATAATTCCTATTGCTTTTATAATAAGAAATTTTAAATGATAAATAAAGCATAGTATTGTGTATACTCACAATATTGTCATGAATACTTATTGTGCTGTACAAATGTTTAAAAAAATCAGTAACTATGTAGTTATGTTATCTTTATAATAGCAGTTTACAAAGTCAATGAATGGAGCTCTGTAAAGGTCATAAATATCCCCCTCCCTACCCCAATTTAATTACATTTAATAAGAAATGTGATAACTGACTTATCAAAGCAGATTCAGATTCAGATTCAACCAAGCAGGGTGGCCTACCATGCGGCTTAAGCTCTACAAGCCCTGCTTGGCAAGTTTATTAAAAAAAGAAAAAAAAAAAAAATACAAATGAGGCCAATAGGCCATTAGGCTTTTACATAGTACTGAATTGAAAGTTGACAATGATATATATACAATTCAGATATGTTTTAAAAGTTTTTACAAATGATTTTAAGTCTTTGTATGATGCGGACATAGTCTATAAATATATTTTAAAAGTTTTTACAGATGATTTTAAGTCTTTTTATGGTGTAGGCATAGTCTATGTATTGAGATGTTCGGTGATTATTAGTCTACAACGTTTCTAGATTAATTGAAGTATTTTGAGACTTATCAAAGCAAAAAAATATTGAAACGAGGAATATTAATTTATCTGATTCGGAGATAAATCAGTGTTTTTAACACTTTCCAACCCGTCTGCCGTCTGGCCGTCTGGCCGTGCTCTAACTCCCGTAAATATGCTCGGATTGCCCTGCAATTTTTATATGTTATTGTCGTTATCTATAGCATGTTCCCTATTTCAACTGAAGTCTGTAGCACTTATAGTTTTTTTACAGGGACACTAAAAACAATTCCGTTACATTACGGTCTATGGGGAAAAATCATTTGAGGTTTATTTTAATGATGTTATACAATTCCAAATACATTGTAATTGATATATATTACTAAGGTGCATTACAAGAAGCTTAATATGGAATAGGGTGTGCATAGCACTTATAGTTACTTTACAGGCAAGGTCAAAAGAATTCCGTTACATTACGTCTATGGAGAAAAATCGTTTGCTGTTTAATTAACGCATTGAAATTTATATATATATCACTAACGTGCATTACAAGAGGCTTACTACAGAATAGTGTGTGTATAGCAGTCATCGTTCATTTACAGGGACACACAAAAGAATTCTCTACTGTCTGTTAACAATAATTCCTGGAAGTTCGTTTTAAGTTACTGAACGCAATTTTAAATTTAATTCACTTTTTGTCTATTACTTGGTGTGTATAAATTCTGTATTTTATATACAGGGCAGCAGAAAAGTTCGCGAACACATTTCCGTTTATTGACAGAAACTCCAGAAGGAGAATTTTAAACTGTGCTACGCGTTTCCTAACTAAACTAGGACTTCCCTCAAAGGGATTAGTCTGAGTGATATTGCTGAGAACATAAAGTTAACAATTACTATATAAAGAAGATATCAACAAGAATCTAAGTGAATATACAGCATATGATAGACAAGAGATAGATAAAGATACAACATATGAAAAAAAGCAAATTAAATGATATAATTACAAAATATCATATATAAATTCATATACTGTTATGTTTTCATATGCATTTTTTTATAACATTTGGCAAATAATCTCATTTTCTTAAGCGGGAATTGCTCAAAACTTTAAAAAAAAAAAACCGCCGGATCTTTTAAAACGATATTTTTAAAGTCACATAATCAGATTTGCAGCCAATAGCGTATTTTAGCAAGCGTAGTTTAACGCAAATTTAATTTAATTTTTGCAACATTTTCTTTGTGACAAATATCTAAATAAAATATTAAAAAATAAAATATTAAATATTGAAATATTAAATCAAATATTTAATATTTGAATTAAAAAAATTTCCTTTGTTTATTTGTATAACTATTTATAGAAACTCGTATACTTCAAACCACATTGATAACATGCTTTGCTACAAACATGTCTACCAGTCTAACTACTCGTATGTCTTAGCTGTGTCTCTCTCCGAACTCATCTGTCTACTGTCTCTCTACTCTTCTGTATATCCGTCTCAGTATCCGTCTGTCTTTCTACCCGACTCTTTAATCGTGTCTCTACCTGTCTCGCTTCCCGTTACACTACTCGTCTATCAACACGTCTGTCTGTCTATATACCCCTCTCTCTACCCGTCTGTCAAGTCGTCTCTGTACTCGTCTCTCTATCCACCACGCTACCCGTCTCCCTACCCATCTCACTACCCCTCTGTCAACCCTTTTTTGCACCTGCCTCGCTACCCGTCTGTCTATTCGTTTCGCTACCCGTTAGCTTATCTCTGTCGCTATCCGTCTCTCTACCCGTCTGTCTACCCGTTTGTTTACACGTCTATCTATCTCTCGCCAACTCTTCCCAATATTTAAACAATTTAGTAAACGGAAGCCGTTTATCTGTTATTAAATGCAAACAGGAGTAATTTATCTAAAGAGTGTAATCAGATGCAATTTTTTTAAATACATACATAAACCAGCATAATAATTCACCAGTTTTATTTTCATAGTAGTTTATGTCATTTGACAGTAAATCTCAACTTCTTCAACCCGAACTGCGTCAAGCTTTTTAAAAAAGCCCCAAGGTCCGTATAACTCGGAAGGGGAATTGTCCTCAGGGCTATTAGATACATGTTATTAAGTTAAGTGAAAGTTTCATAATCGGGTTCGCAGCCAATTTCTTATGTCAGAAAGGGTGGCTTCACGCCATTTTAAATTCATTTCTGTAACTTTCTTTTTCTTTTTTTGGTGGGTGGTTGGGGGGGGGGGGAGGGTTGCAAATATATACACTTAAATTCAAACTTTTGCCCCCCATGTTAATATAAGTGTTGTTTGTATTATCAATTAATACTTTGTTGATCGAGCTTCATTCGAAACAAATGTAAAAGACTTCTACAGTTTTTTTTTTTTCTAGGAGAAAGTTCCGTAATCGGGCCCTAAGCTAATCGGGGAATTTAATATCATTATTGTTTCTAACTCTTATAGAGTTAAAACAATATTGTTGCTAGCATTACTCTTGTTTGTGACCAACCTCTTCTGTGTATCTGAATAGGGAAAAGTTCCGTATCATGTACTGGTTGGTGCCAAAGGCAGTTGTAGAATCTTACAAATTTTTCTAGAGAGTGGAAAAACATGTTTTTTAAAATATTTACAAATATACGTTTATTAAACCATGTTTTTGAGCAATTTTAAAAAATTAAGTACGGTGCTAAAATAAAATTTTATTGCCATTTTCGATATTTTAATAAGAAATGAAAATACATAACAAACAAATTTAACAAAACTAAGCCATTTTTGGGTACTTCTCTATTATCCCGTCGACCACTTTTCATAACAAAAAACTATCGCCAAACTAAGATTAAACGCCAAAAATACAGTCCCATTTACTTGATGCCAGAAGCATTATACGTATTTGTTATGCCATCAAGTGGTTTTTAATTCGATATTTGCGTGTATTTTTCATTATGTTTTACTGATTTATTAGTTATTTCATTCATTAAAGTAACAATTGTGTCCTTAAATTCTTATATTTTATTTATTTTGATATTTCAATGGCAACGTTCTCCCGTTTATTTAGCGTTACAGTTTGGCGATAGTTTTTTGTTATGAAAAGTGGTCGACGGGATAATAGAGAAGTACCCATTTTTTGTGATAAATAATTGTTATTGCCAGGGGGGCAAATTGTAAACAATTAATAAGCGAACTAAAAAAATTACCGGAAAAAACTTGTGGGAATCTCAAGAAAGAAATATCTGATATAAATAGCATTTAAAATCTTAAAATGGAGAAGTGGTCCGTATAAAAATGCAAAACATTATACACCTTATATAAGAATTTTTTAATTTTTTTATATTTCCGAAAGCACAGATAAAAGGGTAAAAATCCCGGCACAGATGCCATATACTCACCACGTTGGCGCGATTTTTCCCCCGCCCCTTTGGCGAAAACTGTTTGTTGTGTTTGTTTACTTTTATTTTTTATTTTAATTCTATAGATTATTTTTATATGTATATCAATATTAATTTAGGCACAGATGTCATGTACGCACCAGATTGGCGCGATTTTCCCCCCGCCAATTTAGCGAAAACTTCGTTTTTGAATATTAGTTACAAATACCATACAATAATAGCATGTAATTTTTTATTTCAATATAAAAATAAAATGACGTAATAAATGAAATAGCTCCTATTATTCAAAAATGGGAAATAAAAATAAATAAATGATAGTTTGATATAAATAAATATTGATATATATAATGAAAACAATTTATAGAATTAAAATAAAAAATAAAAGTTAATAAACAACAATTGAAACAAAATAACCGGGTTACCATGTGAGGCATAAAATTGCCATTTTGTTGCAATCGCGCCAATGTGGTGCGTATATGACATCCGCGCCTTTATTTATATCAAACTATTATTTATTTATTTTTATTTCCTTTTTTAAAATAATAGAAGCTGTTTCATTTATTACGTTATTTTATTTTTATATTGAAATAAAAAATCACGTGTACTATTTGTCACACTATTTGTAACTAATATTCAAAAACAAAGTTTTCCCCAAGCTGGTGGAGGGAAAAATCGCGCCAACGTGGTGCGTATATGACATCTGTGCCTTGTTTCATTTCACATAGAGGTAACCCACATATGTATTGGTACTTTTATGTTAACTTGGCGCAGTTGATAAATCGCCAAATATTTTTCTCATAACATCTTCATATTGCATTCATTTCATTTAAATATAAATCTTTCACTAATTTCATTTGAAATACATACATTAAAAATACACGTCTTTCACTCATTTAATTTAAAATACACGCCTTTCACTAATTCCATTTAAAATACTAAAAAGGAAAAGAAAATAAGAAATAATGCCACAAATCGAAACCTTTTATTTAAACATCAAATAATTGTTCCTAACATACACAAGCGAAATAAAAAAGCTGCTAATGGTGTGATTTACGCCAAATCTCTAATACTAATACTACTCTTACTAATCTCTAATACTTTTCAAACAGAAAAAATTCCAGATTAACTTTCCATTTTTATTAAATTGAAATGTATTTTATTGTGCTGAATATTAGTGCTTACATATTTTTTTGCTCCATGTATTCCATGAACTTTTCAATTCCGATTGTCTACGAAAATCTCCCGCCGGTGAAAATGACGTACGCACAAAATTTAGTGACGTATGTACTTTAATTGGGCTTTTTTATCTATTTTTTTAATATAACTTCCAAACGGTTTGACACTTGTTCTTGGTAATAAATAGACGACGTTGTCACCTTTATAGGTACCTGCTGTAAAAATTTGAACGAAATCCGTTAAATATTTTTTGAGTTATGCTTGACGAAAAGTTTTAATATCCATCGTAGCTATATATGGGGCAAAGTAATACTGCGCTGTGTATGAGTCTTCGTTGCACTCAGACAACTAAAATTTAGCATCCTATGTAGTATATATAAAAATCTATCAATCATATACAGGGCTGAATAAAAGTATTCGGATATCTTTCCGAATATTCAATATGTTGGAAATTCCTGAAATTAAGTTTTTAAATATGTTATGCGTTTTCCAAATTGTTTACTTAGATGTTGTCTTTCAGCTTATTAAACGGTAATGATTTGTAAAATGATTTTGGAAGCGTTGGAAAGTGTTGCATAATAAATGCTTGACGCATGATTTTTCGTTCGTGTTTAATGTGAAATGGAAATTATCTTTATGCCAGAAAAAAATTAACAAGATTTTTTTAATTACAGTATTTTTCTTATATAACCATATAAATTAAACAGGTAATGCTTAGGATTTTATTTTTAAAAATCCTAAATATTGATTCTTATGTACTTTATTTAAAAAAACTCCCTGATATGATCTGTTTATATTTATTTGTGTTTGTATCAGAGGCGTCAATTTTTAAATGTTTCAGGAGGGAGGGAGCACAGTCGTTTAATGAGGTTACAGAAGTCAATCGATGAAGGGAACGGGCAGACCTCCCATTATTTATTTTATATAGAGAGAGGGCATAAGTATTTCCCTGATTAGAGAAATTCATTACGTAAAAATTATCCTGCTTAGACATACGTTTATTTTCGTAAATTAAAACAGT
This sequence comes from Maratus michaelseni, assembly GCA_963931845.1. Classification (NCBI taxonomy): domain Eukaryota; kingdom Metazoa; phylum Arthropoda; class Arachnida; order Araneae; family Salticidae; genus Maratus; species Maratus michaelseni. The sequence goes on from OZ007596.1 coordinate 41,076,899, forward strand.
TATCGAATTTGTAATAAGACTACTTACCTTAGTTAATTTTAATTTGTGTCCCTTTATAGGTCGGAAAATGTAAAGACATTATTATAGTTCTCGCTACGCATTTTCCAACATTTGTTGTATAACACTAAATACATCTTCTATTATCATAACCTTCAATGTTTCAATATCAAATATTGGTGTGGGCACAGACTCTCTCCTTGATCTATCCCCAAAAGAAGAAATAAAAATAATAATAATAAATTAAACAAAAAAAATTGAACAACATGTGATAACTAGAATGCCACCTTGTCATTCTCCGAGCTCAAAGTTGGGCACATGTTGAAATTTACAAATGTGGTTGATCTGTTACAAACTCTATTACTATTTTTACAAGTTACATAAATCAACATATGTCTCATCATAATAGTTTTTGCGCAATAAATGTTTGTAATCAGCGATAGACTTTATGCTCAACCAGTATTTTTCAGGGGTATGGGGGGGGGGGGGGAGGGACACACCTCTTCTGAAAATTGTCTGAGGGGACACGTACCCCTTCCCCCCTCCCTAGTCAGCGCCTATGATCTCTGTAAATCTAACATTTAACAACTAATATTTAATATTTTAAATACAATGATAAAATTTCAGTTTTCTACAATTATTTTGTAAATAAAGACTCACAAGCTGTAAAATATATAATCTTCAAAGTAAAAAAATGTAAATGTCAGGAGACGAGTATGATTCCACTATCACCCCTCAACACGCACACACACAACAGAAAAGCCTAAACGAAATAAGTTTCAAATTTTGATGTATTCTGAAATTATATGGTAATTTCAGTCAACTCTTGGAGCTAGTTTTACTTAATGTGTGTGTACAGATTTACCAAAAAACAAGTAATAAAAAAAAATTAAAGTCAATTCCTACTTTTTAATCATAAATATATAAAATAAACCCGTGCAGCATTAATATCCCACGTTTTCTTTATTGAACATTATTTTATAATCATCGTTTCGGTATTTTATTTCTGTGGCATCACTCATTTGAGATAAATCTTTCATTTCATTCATGAAAACAATGGGAGGAATTTTTTTCTCCCATTTAAAACTAAAATTAATTAATTAAATTTAATGAATTAATTAATATTTGAAAAAACTGTATTAACATAAAGTGTCATCCACTACAAGTTTTAAAAAAATTATTTGAACTTGAGTGGGTGAATAGAAAATATTTTATTAACGATTGAAAATTTGAACAAGATATATAGAGAGAGAGTGTGAGCTAATAGTAGGAATTTAAAAAAGTGCAATATATCCTTTGTGGCTGTATATGTATCTATATAACGTTATCGATATTTTGGTAATTTTGGGCCCCCTCTCCGCTTACGATATCATACGTTATCATTCCTCGATCCCCCCCCGTTCCCCCATCCACTTAATGATATCGTTATCAATGTCTAAACATTCCTTTCTTTACGGATTCAAATGAAGAGAAGAAGTCAATAAAATATCACTATTCTACATGAAACAATTTTATAAAAAATAATACCTTAAAAAGAAAGTCATTATTTAAATTTATTTCATACTACCTTACTGTTATATAATGCATTCAACAGTAATATTAATATTTGTCTTTTTGCCTGAACGAGGAGAGTGCAGGGGGCAAGTGCAAAAAGACAAATATTAATATTACTGTTGAATGCATTATATAACAGTAAAGTAGCACGAGGTAATCTGAACGAGGAGGATCCACAGTGTTCCAGCCTTGACGGGGCGGCGAGGCTTCCGCGTACCAATGACCCTGAGGGCTATGCCGGCGGTAGTTTGCTACTGGTAGGGTCTCCCAAGCCGGACAGGCTGAAGGGTAGGTGCCAGACAAAAAAAGAACACCACCACGAGCCAAGACAGACTTCTACCTTTATGGTGCTCAGATCCCTCAGATCAAAAGAAACTGCACCTCACCTCCTCCTTATGACTTCGTTAATCCAGAATCTCGATGCTGCATCGTCCGTCGCGCGGACTAATCAGGTGGCTTGTGGTTTAGGCAGAGGGCCGCAAGTGAAAAGTAAATTACGGTCTCCGCACTCTTCGCAAGCATTGAAAATCCTACAGTGTAACACCAACGGCTTAACTACCGCAGCAACTTGGATTAAACTTGATCAATTGCTAGAGATTGCTTTAAACAGGGGTGTCCAAGTAATTGCAGTACAGGTGACGAAATTAAAGGAAGGTACTGCGCTAAAAGTAAAAGGTTTCATTATTTATAGAGTTGGTCCTACTTCTAAGGGCGGAGGACGCTTAGCCTTCTTCATCAGGGATGTTAATTACCAAAGTATTGACTTTCCTACCGATCAGGCCTCAGACCTGGAAATCCAGGATATAAGAATCCAATGGAGAGGCAAACCGCTGGACATAATTAATGTTTATCATCCACCAAGTCAAAAGCAACTTCCTACAGTTCTTTCCAATTACCCTGACAAAAATACAATTATCTTAGGTGATCTCAACGCCAAACATCGCATTTGGGGCTGTTCTTGCACTAATGCAAGAGGAGAGGAAATGCTTCAGTTGATGGATGATACAGAAGCTATGATTCTTAATGATGGCACTCATACTTTTACCTCCTACAGCTATAACACCTCTGAGGCACTGGACATAGTGATCACCAGCTCAGAAATTTTTCCTCAGTGTTCGTGGAGTGTCTTGGAGACTATAGGCAGTGATCATTTCCCAATACTTATTGAATTTAGGAAAAGACAGAGAGTGCAGGACACTCGGGATAATTTCTGGAATTTTAAAAAGGCTAATTGGGACACTTATAGAGAATCAGTAGATTTCAGCATGTCCTCAACTCCCTTTACAAATGACCTTCAAAATAGCTGAAAGAATTTCAAGAACATCATTTTTGACAGTGCGAAGGTTTATATTCCTAGAGGTAATGTCAAGCGGTATGTGCCTTTCTACACTCATTATGCTCAAAGTTTAAAACTTCTTTTTGATAAGAGAAAACAACTGTTTGAGTCTTTAAACGACAACAATTGTGGTCTTAGGACAGAAATCCATGAAATTAATGCAGAGATAAAGAAAACTTATGCACAACTTAAGAGATCAAGATGGAGAGAAATGTGCAAAAATCTGGACTGTAGGACTACAAACTCTGAAGTTTGACGAACTGTCAAAAATATCAACAGAGAACAATAACAATATGAAGAGAGTAACTTTGTGATAGACACAAATGGTCAGGTATTTCCTGATGACAAAGCAGCAGCAAATGGCCTTGCGGCCTATTACCAGGCTACTAACAAGTTAGTTTTTACGAGTGAGAATAAACCTATATTGAGAAAAGCAAGAAATATCATTCATTGTTGTCGAAGCTCTGATGCGGGTGATCGAGACTTATCTAAAGACTTCTCATTGCAGGAATATTGCCTTGCAATGGCCTTGCTTTACTGACTAAATCTCCCAGCCCTGATGGTGTTTTTGGCCAAATGCTTGAAAACCTCGGTCACAAAGGGAAACAGCGACTTCTTGACATTATCAACCTCTCTTGGAAAACAGGATGTCTTCCAACTGATTGGAAAAGAGAAACTGTAATCCCTATAAAGGAAGCTGGCAAAAAGACTTGGACTCAAAGGATTTCAGACCTATCGCACTGACAAGTATAGCTTGCAAAATGATGGAGAAGATGATATTAATCAGAATTCAATACTTTTTAGACAACAAGAACTTAATGCCACGTGAACAGTGTGGCTACAGGAGAGGCCATAGTACTGCAGATCAAATTCTTTTTTTCTGGCAAAACATTAGGGATGCACAAAATCTCAAGCCTACTCACCACACAATTGCTGCTCTTTTAGATCTTACGAAAGCGTTTGACAGAGTCTGGAGGGACAAGTTATTAATTAAACTACATGATACTTTCAACATTTGCGGTAACAACTTGGCGTGGATTTTGAACTTCATACATCACAGATCTATCAGAGTAAAATTTAACAAAACCTTTTCGGACCCAGTTAAGCTAGGACAAGGCGTCGCTCAGGGCTCAGTCCTCAGCCCTACGCTCTTCTCTTTATATTTAGCAGGCATAGAGAAAACACCTCCTAGTGGGGTGAGAGTGGGCTTGTCTGCTGCCGACATCGTTCTCTGGTGCTTTGGAAATGATTTGATTGAAATGAAAGGGAATCTTAACAACGCTCTTTCTGCATTTTCAGACTTTGCTTCGGAGTTCAAACTTTGTTTCAACCTGTCAAGTCCATTGTCACTTTCTTTACAACCAATAAAAGATTGTACAACTATCAGCCAAAATTAAAGGTCGATAACAAGAACCTTGTTTATGAAAAACACCCAAAATATCTCGGATATATTTTAGATCCTGAATGGACAAGTCACAAGATCATCGGACATATTGTTTCAAGGTGTAGAAAACGACTGGGGCAATGACTGGGGAGCCGATGCAGTCACTTTAAAAGATACCTATTTGTCACTCATTAGGCCCATCCTGGAGTGTGGCTTTCCTGTGTAATGCTATGCTTCAGCCACCAACTTGGATAAATTTGAGAGGGTTCAACTCAGTGTTGCGAGAATAATTACTGGGCTGAGACGTAGCTGTCCTAAAGACATAGTTCTCTACGAATTTGACCTACAACCTCTCCAAAATAGAAGAAAGGCTAACCTCACCAAATATTTCAACAAATTTTCTGGTTATAGTCAACATAACAAAACGTCTCTATACCTAAACAACTGGCGTAATAATCAGCGACTGAAGAAAACAGCCCATTCAGTTATGTTGAACTCCTGCACTTGCCTTATAGTGGGGTTGAGCCCCACTTCTTAAAATCTTTTCTGAGTCCCTCAGAAGGACTCCCCAGAGTCCATTTCCACTTCGGCTTTTCTGCTCCGGTCACTAAGAAGGACCTTATACCAGCTCATCTCAGGCAGTTGGCATTAGAAGTTATAAATGAGAACAATGATAACGCCATAAAATCATATAAGGATAGCGGTAAACTGGTTGACCACGCTGGTAGTGGGATCTACATTGAGAAACCAGCGGAAAATTTGTCCATCAGTCTCCGTAATCCTGATTTCTCTTCAGTCTTTAAAAGCGAGCTTATTGCAATTGAACAAGGCCTCAAGGTTATTCTCAGCGAGCGGGACTTCGGAGACCTCTGGATTCTTTCAGACAGTCGCAGCTCCCTTCAACACCTTCACAATTGGATTACAGTTGGAGATAAAACTAGTATTGCCATCCTTCTTAAACTTAAAATTATTTCAAAGCTCCATGATGTTTATTTTCAGTGGATTCCATCCCACGTAGACATTTATGGCAATGAGAAAGCTGATCGCTTGGCCAATGAGGGTTGTTGTCAATCTTTATCTTCCTCTTCAGCCCTTACCTACTCAGAGCATCAATCTAGAGTTAAATTTGAAATTTCAAAGGAGTGGAAGGTTCCTCCCAGCCACCACTGGAATGCGGGCAAAGAGCCGGGCTCTTCGATCGCTATCAACTGTGACAGAGTTGACGGCAATTTCAAGATTGGCAAGTGGACACACGAAAAGTCTCTCGTTCTTTGAGGGTAAAAATATCTTTGAAGTCTGCTCTAAATGTCAAGCTCAACTGGCCTCTGTACAACCCATCCTGTACTACTTGGGTCTTTCTAGGTAGGACTTATATGCTCCTCCCCCCCTTCTGGTTCTTGATTTTCTGAGGATTAACGGTCTATTGGATCTTGTCTGACTAGTTACCTGTGAATTATACCTCTAGGAGTACCTAGTCAGGTGAGGGTCTCGTCATTTTATCAAGGTTCTAAATTACGAGACCTATTAAATCTGTCAATTCAACAAAGTTAAACAGAAACCTTGAACCGGAAAACAAAGATAACGGTAGCAAATCACAAGAGAGCAAGCACAGCAGCGATGTGAACAAATTTATAGTCAGGTGGATCACAGCCATTCTGTGATCAGGCGATTTCCGCCCCGCACCCAGGTACTAACCCGTTAAGCTAGGCATTCATGCCGGGCAGGTAGGGGCATGGTTAGCGGTATAAAAAAAAGCCACAACAACAACGAGGAGGGTGAAAGCAGAACTTCTTATCAACAAAACAGGTGGACAACATTCTTTCTTTTTTCTTTACTAGTAAACACAACAATTATCACATTTCAAATATATTTCACATCTGGTTTTAGCAACAGTGGACAGACGTATGTCAGAAGAACAGGAATCCCGAAAATTGGGCTATTCCATATTTTCGACTGAAATGATTTCATAATCATTTGATTTGTATTTTTATAAAAATAAATAAACGCTAAAAAAAAGACTACTTTGATGTAAAGAAAAAGTTACAAACAAAAAGAAAGTTTTGTTTGGATCAAAAATGATAATGATATAAAATAACAAAACTCGTCTTCCCCTAGAGATATCTTATGATATTAATTGCCAGACCCTCCCCCCCCCTAAAGTGATAACGCTATATATATGCACAGCCACTTTAGGAGACAAAATCAAGCATTTTTTAAAAAGCAGCAACCTTTAATAACTGCTGTCGAATGGATATTCGTATTATATTATTTCAATCCAATAACAGCAAAAATGTAATTTGAATTTGAATTTCGCTATTAACAGTTTCTATCAAAATCAGTTTCATAAAGCTTTAATGAGGTTCACTATAAAGAATCAGAAAAAGTAACACCTAGTAAACACACGCTGATATTCACACTTCAACTCTCATTGTTTGCAGAATTTGATGAAATCACTATAATGCAGTCTAGGGTAGAAACAAAAGCAATTGGACGGGATTAGTACAAACGTAATGTTGTTATCTATTTATGGACTCTAGAGCTTTTTGTTTTCACACAAGAATTTAATAGGAAAATCTTATCTTTTATAATATTGAATATGCCAATTTTATAGCAAACATGTAGATAGACAGATAGTTTTTTCTTGATATGTTTTATGAAAGAAACGTACATATCAGAAAATAATATTTTTTTTCTTTCTACAGGAATTTTTGAAATAGATTATTTCAATCAAAATCACAATCAATGCTAATGAATGCCCCAAAATTATGAAAACAAATGCTCCATGCACATCAGCTAAGGACAGTGATTCAATGTTGTTCTCAGAAGAATCAGAGTCTTCTAAATGTTTGGACTTCAGAGATGCTTTGAATACTGGGTCGTTCACAAGTTTTGAATAAATACCAGAGGCAACAATTTTATGAATAAAATCATTAATTCGATTCTTGCAGCAAAATGTTTTCGACATCGCAATTGCGGACATATGAATACGAAATGAACCTTTAGACATAAAAAGATCATTTTGTGCGAAAAATCTCAAATTGTCAGACACGCTTATGAAAGCTATTTTTTCTTTATGTAAAATATCCAAAAGTTGACTTCTATTCGGATCTATAAGATGATTGTGTTTACGAATATGTTCAGAAATAATTTGTGCAGATTTTCTTTTGCTTTCTTCTATTATTTCTAGATACATAGCACCTTGTTTCGTCATTGCTTTGTACCTCTCAGCTGATATCTCAGTAGCAAGTTCATCAATGGTCGTAACTCCTTTTTCCATGGAAGGTATTGTGATGTGAGACAGGAGAACAGCTACGTAGGCAGACGTCAGAAACCAAGCTCCCCAAATCCACGTTAACTGGATTAGCTTATTTTTCAATTTATTTTTCTTCAGGTTAACAAACTGCCTAACCAAAATGCTAAATAGCTTCTGCATTGAATCAAGTATGTTTGTCTTTTCGACAAATGAAAATATTATCACCATTGCAGAATAAACGATTATTAAGGCTACCCAGAGATCTAAATTGAAAGGATGAGCATAGGCATCGTCTTTCGCCATTAATCCTGGTTTTGTCGTAGCAAAAGTGAGGTCTTGGAATCGATATGGGTAACTGAAATCTACATATTGGCTCCGAAGGTGTGAAATTCCAAACTTACTGATTCCGATGTCAGCTTCATTTCTATGAATCACACCTATTCCTCCAGTCCACGTACCATTGATGAAATGACCTTTGGCTTCATCAGCGGCGGGTATTAGTTTATAAAAGAAATTTAGAGCTTGGGCACATATTTTAATAAGTTCACCATCCGGACCACCAACAATTTCATAGTTGGCACCATCTGTTTTATTTATGATGATGATATGTGGTTTAGGTACCACAGCTATTCGTAGGAATTTTGGAAATTTCATCACATGTTCCTAGAAAAAAAAATCTATGATTAATATAAATATAGAAGAAGAATAGAAAAAAACTGCCTTATCAATAAATTTTGTTTACGCTTCAGAGTCGCTAAGATAAATAAATACATTTTAATGAACACTTTGGAACATACTTGAAAAGTGATTGTGAATTCGGTTTGTCTGTCTGCTGTCTGTCCGTGCGCATAAATACACTCGGATTGTCAAAACAATAAGAATGCTGACAGTCTCAGTAGAGTTCAATTAATCGAAGAGACTGAAGTCAAACAAATAAATTCAACATCTCTAAACCCTTCTTTGCATGAGTTTTTCTTTTACAATTGTGTTTTTTTATACATATATTAAATATTAGACACCAGAAATTTTAAGATAGATTTTTAACTTTGTTCAGCAACATAGTTCACGAGAAATTTACTGGATTAATATTTCTATATAAATATAGTGGTGGCGAAGAAGTTGATTTATTTATTAAAAGTTAAATAAACAGTGATGGAAATTTACATCACTATGCAATTAAGGGTTAAGATGAAGAAAATTGTTTATGCGAAATTTTATTAAGTTTATATGTGTATTTAAGGTTATTAGCGTGTGTTTATAATTTTATGCAATGGGTTTTGTACTTTTAAAGAAGTGCGTAATATTAATATATAATCAGGTAAAATATTTTAGAATTAAATTAAACTTGTAAAGAAAGATTCGAATCGTTTATATTAATATTATAACAGTTAAAAATGTGAACATTGTGTATCTTATATTGTAAACTTTCCTTATGAGTACATGTGTAGTCTAGTACTTAAAGGTTGAAAGTTAAGAAAAGAAAAATTTCTGCTGATAACTGCGCTGTTTGCCAGTTCAATGCAAACTAACTCAAAGAGGTTTTTTTCCCAATAATAAAAAAATTATGTTTAAGAGGGGAGGACTGTAAAGAATTACTTTCATTTATTAATTAACGAACAGTTACTAAAGTTTCTCAAAGAACCATAATTCTTCCCCCAGTCTAAGAGATACCATAAAAATCTATAATACCGGTTCTCAGACTAGCCATCCATTCTACTTCAGACAACTACATTTTAAAAATAAACCACGACATTATAAACTCGTAACTTTGGCCGAGAACTTATGTTTGACACTATGTCAGACAGATACGAGACTATAAATTCTAGAGTGCTTCATGGGCCAGATGAGGATCATTCCAGACCACTTCAAAAATAACTACATATAAATACAGAGTAAGAGAGGCTTCTGGAGATTCAACATTCAATCCAGCGGCAGAGCAGTTCTTTTTTCTTATCTGCAAACAGCGTTGGTTTTGCTCGGCAAATTTAGACCGGAACACGCCAGAGTGGACTCTCTAGCGAACGTCTTGTGTAAAAAGACAAAATGAAAGAGAGTATGGCATTGTACTCTATTAAACGAAAAAGAAACCACAGGCAGAATAAAGTTCTTGCAGACAAGACGTTTCAGTCTTTCTAAAACATCCGTGTCTTTATGTTTTTTTGTTGTTGTTGCTGTGAGTGGTGTGAATAAAGTAATATTTGTTCACTTACAATTGCCATCCTGAACTTATTTCTTGCTACGTCACAAGGCAGTTCACTGTAAAAAAGACAAATGTTTCTAAATCCACGAAAATATAATGTAACTACAAACGAAAATATACAATAACCTTTTCCGTGTTACCCAAGATTCCGAAAAGCGTTTTTTAACTTTAGAAACTTCAGAAACCAATATATTTTCGAGATTTAAAGAAGCACTCATAAAAACAAAGTTTCTTTTGCTGCCACTTTTTTCGGAAATGCTTCCGAGTAGCTTTTATAGTGTATTAATGAGTTTTCTCAAACTGGAATATCGGTTTATAGGATGATATCCAAGCTGTGTAATTGAATTTATACATGGAAAAATAACAACATTAGTAACACAAGTTAATATTATTAAAATTATGTTAATATTATGCTAATACGTATATTAAAATGTCTAACAGTTCCATGAGTTCGTAACATGTACAAAATAATGTTAATACCCGAAAACTAAAGTTTTCAGAAGAACTCTAAAATAAGGGGCAAAGAACTTTTAAGTTAGTGAACAAATATAAATAAAAATTTAAAAAGCCTCTATCGAAACATTTATTGTGACAATTTTCTTCTTCTTTTAAGCATTGGAACATTTCAGCACGTCTTATTAAGATGACAAAACATCTACGGGGCTTTCAGCACCTCCTTCAGTTGTAAGATATTTCCATTGTAAATATATTCCTAACAAAGTCATTTCAGTAAGGAGTATGTATAGATCTTTGTATTTGATATTTACTTTTACTTATTTATTCGTAAATATATCAACATAAAAATTTATCTATTTGTTCTGTATATACGAAATCATGACTGGCAAACGGGCTGGTTTTTGTGAGCCACCCTATGGTTACCAATAGTTTAGGGAGAACAAAATGTTTTTATTCATTTGTTTAATAAACAAATATTTAAACGCATATTCAAACGCAAACGATATTCAAACACATCAACAAGAGATACACATTAGGGTGTTTAGTAAAATGTAAAGAAATTAGGAAGTTATGACTCATTAATTGATAAAACAGCTCGTTTCGAACTCAATAAGGTTGAGATCGTGGATGTTGGCTTATATATATATTTATTTATATATATTTTACTTTATTAATGAATTTAATTTATTAAATGAAAATACATAAAAGAAACACTGTGGGCATTGCTATGTAATTTCTTTAAATAACCATATTAATCAAATTATTTATATAAATTTAATGTTATTGTTTTATGAGTGACCATTAATAATAAACGGAGTATTATATAAAACTAAAAACTTAAGTAAATTATTTTTTCTTTTTACTAGGGGGCTCTGACCTCTGCTCGCTACGCTCACCAACTCCCGTTCTGATTTCACAGCCTTTTAAAACCTGGTAATGTATCCTGTTTTAAAAAGATGATGATGATGATATCACGAACGGCGACTATCTTCTGTAATCAGGTTATAATGCTTTTTCATTTAACTGGTTATAATGCTTTTTCATTTAACTCATCTTTTTTTATTTTTAATACTCATGTGTAAACACAATTTTTATGACGTAATTTTCTATTTCCTGCTTTCAACACGTGATCATTTAATTATTATTTTAAACTTTCATTATTGTTTTTAATAGTCTCGCGCAAATACATTTTTTATTTGAGATAAAACATATCCTTTGCGCTTATTTAGAAATTGGCAACAATATAAAAAAATGACTTTTTCAATAGAAGATTTTTTTACTCGTTTTTTAAGAATTTTTTGAGTTTTTATTGTCCGACCGTAATAATTTTTTCAATTTCTGAAATCTTGTTATATTTCGCGTCTGGTGGTATGATTTTCGAATCCGTAGGATGGCTAGAAAAAAAGTAATAGCTCCTCAGAAAAGTCCCTAGTAAAAAAGCGATGAGAATAATCCGGAATATCTACGCAGAATTTGATTGGTCCATTTCTAAATCGTTTTTGGCTCAGTTCCAGATTACTTTTTTTAATATAGAAGGATAAAAATCATTTAGCATAATTAAATGCTAAATAAAAATTGTGTACTTTGATTATAATTAAATTAAATTGGTTTAGCTATAGAACTAACGATTATAAATCAAGACTGAAATTATTTATTAATTATGCACATACTTGTTACATGTTTTAATATAAATAAAGTTAAATAACGACTTAGATTATTAACTTGTTAAAAAATTGTATTAATCTCTATTATTTTAAATTTTATAATTATTATATTTAGATGAGGTAAAATAAATTGACTTCTATATTTTCTATATTCAAAATTAATTCTAATGTGTTTCTATTTATCCATTTATTTTAAATAATAGATATAGACGGCAGCACTATGTTTAACAAAACTTTTTTTACTAGTAATTTCATTACTCTAAAGAGGGCGTTACTGTTCTTACATATGCTGATCCATTTACTGTAATTATATAACTTTTTCAAATAATTATGTGTCTCAAAATTATATGGTTTTATTATTGTTTAATGAGTTTTTACTAGTAATAATTATTGTTTAATATATTTTTTAAGGATTTTCTAAAATATATTTATGTCTCAATTTTAAATTACTGTAACCGTGATTATTCATATATATTCCAATGTAGTTCAAGTGCCTTTTTCACATGCTGTTAGGTCCGCATGATTTGAATCTCGTGAAAGGGCGCTTGGTATGTAAGTAATTTTTTATTATTATTATTCATTCTCATCTTTCTATTTGTGCCGTTTCCTTTCATGAATGCAATATACTGGTAAAAATATACTGATCTTAGCAAATTTGCCAGCAGATTTTATGAAATATTGCATTTTCCTTTGATATGTGAAATGTACTACCAGCTGACGATTATACATGTTCACATGCCGTTTTTCGAATTTCATTTTCTTGTCATTTGATGTCTAAATTAATTTTTTTATTAAAATATGTGATTAAGTTATATTTATTTTATTTATCTTTTATCATTTTAAATACTTTATTCTGCGTGTTTTCTCTATAACTATTATGTATGTATTACTACATGCCATCTCTAATCATCTTGAATTTGTTAGTTATTTATTAACTTAAAAGTATTCTATGTACACTAAATAATACTTGATTTGGTCAGATTTTGTTTATAGAACATGTTTGGTGTATTTTGATTTCAAAGGTGTTATATATATATATATATATATATATATATATATATATATATATATATATATATGTGTGTGTGTGTGTGTGTGTGTGTGTGTGTGTGTGTAATGCCATTTATATCAAAAAATATCTAACAACATCTTAATATATATAACCGACTAGGAAATCTCAATATATTAAGAATCATAAACATTTTAAATATTGAGAATGCCAAACAAAAAATAGTAATATTTAAAAATGATTTCATCATAAAATGGAACAAAAATGGAATAAATAATTTGATAATGGAAGTTGAAAAACAAAGCAAGGCGTGAGTGTTTAATCGTCAGTCGGCAAGAATCTTCACGTGTCGCAAAAAAATGCAAGATTTGACGTAATAGACGTTGTTTTTATATAAAAAATATTTCGTGAAATGTTCAGGTTAATTGGTTGAAAATTGTAGAAATAACGCAAGTTTGAAAGAGAGGAGGGGGGGAGATATTTGAAAGAAATGCTTTTAAAATTTTAAACGTATATTTATGTATTATTATGTCTTGACTTCCCGTGGAGGACTACTTAAACTAGAATACCAAGTTTGTAGAGCATAGATGTCCCCCCCCCCCCCGGTCCTCTTTATTGAGGTTTTTTTAAAAAGTTACAAAAAAATACAAAATTCAGCCGAAGCTGGGTCCACCTATAAGCTCGACAGAGGGCGGGTACAGTATGTATATAACGAAAACGATATTCGTGAAAAAGACAATATTACAAAGAAATATCACTGCCGGAGAAGACAAAGCTTACGGGCAGACAATGGGCAGTGAATAAGGGTGAACCCGAGTCCCTGGCTCGGTGATAGAAGGGATAAAGAAGGTCAAAAATAAAGTTAAAGACGTTTTTAAGCTTTGCAAAGCCGGACGCGATAAAATATTATCCAACCACCCGTCCGGAAAACAATATATTGGAAGCAGAAATAAAAGTGCTCATGAACAAACCTCGATGAAGACAATGAAGAAATCACAGAGAGCAATATACAAAAAGGAGAACACAAACTCCGAATGAGCACACACACATAGATGAAGGCACGATTCTTGACTTACAATGTAAAATATTATACGAGATGAGACACATGATGATACAGGTAGCATAACTGAATAAGACTATGAAGAACACAATGTTCCATATTCTCTATAGGCAAGGTTTACCGTAACTAAACTAAAACTCCACGTCTCTACAATCCATTAATGAACATGGCGGACGGTGCCCAAATCCCTTTTCTCGTCCATGGGCCCAGAGATGCTATATAGCATAATGCCCCAGTCAGGTGGTCAGCCTAACGCGGAATCGCCATTGTTTTGTCCCCATCGACGCAGAAGAGAAAAAAAGTTAAGAGAACCTTTCCCAATCCGTAGGCGAACCTCGGAGCTGTAGTGTAGTAACGGAACGCACTGACTACTTGGCTTTGGTTTACAGTAACGCTGCAACTAGAATCTATATTGCGATCAAAAACATGTCCGTGAGTTCCTTTAATCTACAAGTTTCATAATGTATCTTTTTCGTATGTATATTGACTATAAATATTAAACGCACTGTTTCACGAAAAAGAACATACTGTAGTGAACCTCAATAACATATATATTAATTTTGTACTATATGAAATAATTACTAACTTTGCGAAGCATACAAAATGCAATGGTGCTTTTTAAAAAGTAACAAATAAAGTCACAACGTCAAAATAACGATTTATATAAAAGGCTGCACTATGTCATTTTATCTACAGTGCTGTCCTAAACTGACACCCATAAATTGCTATTAATTTTACTTGAATACATCACAAATAAATTTTTTTGCACACCGACACATTAACTATGCAAATATGCACTTTGAACACTGAACACATTTTATCCAATTCTCCTTCAACTTTGAGTGACTGATATTGCAATAAAGGCAAGCTTTATCATCATGAGCAGCAGAAAGATCACGTCTTTGTTGTCATCGTTGGATTTAACAAAGCGAATTTTCTTCTTAGCCTGTAGAACGTAGAACTACACGTCTTGAGTGTGAATGACATTTATCAGCAGCTTTTGCCTTCATTTCGGCAATATTAGGACTGCTAATCAGAACTTTTGCACCTTCGTGCTTCATCTTTTTAGAGGATGATCTAACATGAGGTGCACAAGGAAGTGGAGATACATCAAGTTTTCTAATAAATTAAGATGGTGAACTTGAAGATGCTGTCGGTTGAAAAGATGCACGTCTTCGAAGTACCTGAAAACATGTTATCGGCACTGGAATTTGAGAAAGTGACATTGAAACTGTGAAAATTGACGGATTAGGTCTAAATAGGCTGCTATCTGTAGAACTTGTGTTGCTATCCTTGCTTCCCTTATTTTCCAGTGGACTTTGTGTTACCACACCTGAAGTACAGAAAACATACATGATCGGGAAAGATGTCTGGCGGCATGTCATTTTACCTGCAATCACCATATTGTATACACAGAGGTAGTATTAGAGTACACATGCAATTATAAATTTTCACATACACAGAAAATAATCTAAAGAGAAATGCGCACTCAACTTATACTTCAGCTATGTAATTAATGAAATGAAACAAACGGGAATTAGCACAAAAAATAGTCGCAAAAAATTTCTGACAAAGGTGTAAAGAGTTTCTTTCTAAACAATGAAAAATACGAATTTGAAACCGTTGCCATTAATTGCTTATCGTTGCCGATCGATTCCAGAACATAATGCGTATTGTTAAGTTCCGGCCTCTAGCGACGATATTAATAAACATAAGGTATGTCATTTTACCTAAGTATGTCATTTTGGGACAGTTTTCCCTACACGGCATTTTCGTAGATATCATGCTGTTGTATAAACTAACAGAACGCGTATCAGTTTTGTCCTTTTTAACACTTTCCGAACACATAGTTGAAAGTGTTTATGAATTCGGTTTGTCTGTCTGCCGTCTGTCCGTGCTCTAACTCGCGTAGATATAGTCGGATCGCCATGCAATTGATGTATGATAATGATGTTTACTATGGCATGTTCGGTTTGAAAATGAAATATGTAGCGTTTATACTTCATTTATAGGGACACTAAAAAGAATTCCGTTACATTAAGGTCTATGGGGAAAAATCATTTGCGGTGTATTTTAATGATGTTATACTATTACAAACATATTTAAATGCACGAAAAGAGGCTTACTATAGATTGTGGTGTGCATAGCACTCATCGTACATTTACAGGGATACACAAAAGAATCCGGTTACAGTAAAAAGAATGATTACTGGAAGTGCGTTTTAGGTTATGATACGTGTTTTTAAATTAAACTAAGTTTTTGTCTATTACTTGGTGTGCACAAATTCTTTAGATAATATACCGGGCAGCCCGAAAGGTCTCGAATACCTTTCCGTTTATTAACGATTGTTGAATTTATTATAGATTGTAGTATGCATAGCATTCATCGTGCATTTACAGGGATACACAAAATAATTCGGTTACAGTACGGTTTAAAAAGAATGATTACTGAAAATGCGTTTTAAATTTATGATACGTGTTTTTAAATTAAAATTAGTTTTTGTCTATTACTTGGTGTGCACAAATTCTTTAGATAATATACCAGGCAGCCCGAAAGGTCTCGAATACATTTCCGTTTATTAACGGAAACTGCTGAAGGAGAATTTACAACTGCGCTATGCGTTTCCTAACTTAACTGAATTATAACATACTCTGTAGACTCTGTAGTATATATACAAATCTATATATCATATACAGGGATGCACAAAAGAATTCAGATACTTTTCCGTCTATTGACGGTAATTGCTGCAATTGGGTTTTCAAATGTGTTATAAGTTTTCCAAATTGTTCAGTTACACCTCATATTTCATCTTATTAAGCGAGAAAGTTTTGTCAAAATATTCTGGAAGTGTTGGTAAGTGTTTCATAATCTATGCTTGAAGCATGATTTTTCGTTCTTGCTAAAATTTATTCACATTATTAAAACTGCTTAAAAACAATTACTGAGCATAAATTAAAAAGCATCTGACTTCTTTTGTGTGTCCCTGTAAAAGAACTATAAATATTATGCACACGGTTGTTACACGGAAACATTCTTTAGTAACCCTTTATAACAAGAGTTAAAATTGTAGTAATCGAAGCACATTTATGGACGTTGGAGTGAGAACTGAAAATGAGACAGACACAGACAGACAGATAAATTACCCAGAGTTATAAACACTTTTACACGATGTTGGAAAGTGTTAATAAGAAAATTATAAATTTTTAACTTGTTAACAGCAACAGCGCGGAGACAAGAAGAACACAGTGCTGTCCTTTTCCGTCACACCTATACACAGGACATAACACTGCGAAATAAAGTTAACCCATTAAATCCAAGCGTTGAATTAAAGCAACACCATAGCTAAATATACTTTTGTTGCTTGCACACCAGTAATTCTGAACAGAAATTTTCGTTTTCTTTGATGACCACAAACTCCTCGATAAAATAAGACAAAAATTTCTATTCTAAAGAAGCGGTGTGAAATGCAATATTTCCAATTTTTCAAGAGAAAAATAATTTTGGATGGTTAGAAAGAGTGTTAGATTTACTAATGAAAATAACATTCAAATACGTAATATACTGTAAGACTACACAGAAAAAAATAAAACCCAATTTGGGTCGAAAGATTCTTAGGTATGTGCCCAAATTGGGCCATGCCTGTTTCGGTTACCACTGTGTATCCATTTTGGGCACTGTTAAATACCCATTTTCCAAAAATTTTTTTTGGAAAATGGGTATTTAACAGTGCCCAAAATGGATACACAGTGGTAACCGAAACAGGCATGGCCCAATTTGGGCACATACCTAAGAATCTTTCGACCCAAAATAGGGTTTTATTTTTTTCTGTGTACATAAAGAACACTGGTAATGAACATTAATATGATTAATGGCACACATGATATAACTTACCTCAAATACCGTAAATTAAAGTACCTATAAATGTGACAACTACCGCAACACTTTTTCAAGGTCCATTCAAACAAATAGCGCACATCAATGCAAAACAAAAAGGCATTTAATTCATGATTGTGGTAAAATATTAAAATATGTATTATTCAATTCCATCATCACTCTATTTTAGGTTACAACTGCCTTCCGCCCAACCACATTTTAAACTCTCTTCAAAAAATGTCATTTAAATCACTTAAAAAATTCAGAACGACAAATGTATATTTTGCTTTTGAAGTTCATTATAAATTAAAAGTGTCACGCAATCATGGTAATCTTACCATAACTATTTGCCATGCCAGAATTACACGCAAGCTTAATTTGTTTCACTTTAATTTATGTAGTTTTTTTATCCTTTTTTTGTCATGCAAAAGACGTAAATAATTAATTTGAAAAAGTTTAGATAGGTTTTCAACAGTTGGAATAATTGATCGCTTATAAATATTTTTCGCGGGTTTTGTTTAGAGCAAATGAGTTTCGCAGCGTTACACAATACTTTAAAGGATATGAAACCATGACAAAATTGTCGATATTCGCATAAATATGCATTTAAATTGTATTGTGCGTTTTGGAAGTAATATATTGTAGACTTCGTGACCCTTTTCAGTGATTATTATATTTCAAAAATTCGAGTTTCATGTTTTTAAAGATATCTTCAAAACGAGTTTAGTTAGACCAATATTATTTATTATTTTCAGTTTTCCATGTTCTTGAAGTTCAATACGAACCTAGTTACAGTTACACTGGTTATTCAAATAAAAAATTAGAATTGCATTCAAATTGCATGTTTTATTATTATTATTATTATTATTATTATTATTAAATATTTATTTATTTTTGCATATAAAGTTACTCAAAAACTTCTTACATTTGTAACTATTTGATTTGTAAAAAATAAACTGCTTTAACCATTTGAAGGGCGGTGGGATATATTATATCCCACCTAATTTTAATCCGATTCGAACCAGAAACTGTTAATTAAATTTTACTTTTTTAACTTTGATGGGAAAAAGTTGAAAAATTGCTTTTCCTTATTTTGAATTAAGTTCTTTCGTAAATTCCGGTGAGAATTCAACGTTACAGGAACACAAGTACTTGCCCCTGAAAGGGTTAAGATATCCCGCTGTATTTAAAGAGTCAAATTTCTTTAAACACCAAAGAATTTGTTCTTATGTTTTTATTCGAAAAACTGTACAATTAGCTATCCAAAACGGTTTTTGTTTGTTTTGAACGGTCAGGGGCACGCTAGCAAGTCCAAGACTTATTTTCTGCGGTCAACCTCCCCATCTCCCACACCGGACAAAAAAAAAAAAAAAAAAAAAAAACGTTTATTTTTATTTGCAATATTGTTTCAAACATAAATTTACTGTTAATTATTTGATATTTTACTAAATTTAAAATTAGCTCAAGTGAAGAATTTTGCGAGTCTTACACTAATTTTAGAATTTTTTTTATATAAAAAAAAGGGTATGGTTAATTTTATTCACATGTCACATGTCAGATAAGTCTGGTGGTGATCAAGAGGAAAAACCTTAGAATATAAACACCAAATTCAGATGATTTTTTTTTAAATTCAGCATCCTTGCTTCCCGGGAGAGGGGTGGGGGGGGCATATTGCTTTATCAGTAATTAAACCATCTGCACACAGATGTGCTGCAACTGAAGGAAAGGTATCTTGGGGGGGGGGGAGGGGATAAATAAATGATTTTATTCTAAATAACCAAGCTAAAAGATTGAAATATGAAAACTGTGACGATACTTGCAGTTTTTTTTATATCAAATTATCTCATAATGTTCATGCGAAAATTATGCGAATCTTTGTTTTTTACTCAATTTTTTTCTTTAAAGTACGGGGTGCGTAAAATATGCGGAGGCGCAAACTACGTAAGTGAATATGGTATAAAAAACTGAGATGCACCGCCAGGCACCTAAAGGCGCCCGTCAGGCACATCGACCGTCGTACCCAAGGTCTGTGGACCTTTTAGCGCGCACGACCAGGAGTTCTTGTGTGCGCTACGACCGGTGAGAGTGCCTAAAACCTGCTGACCACTCCCATTCTCCCAAGTATTAGACGACAAAGGTCGTTGCGATTAGCGGAGGTGCCTACCCTCTTAGGCCACCACCACTTTACGCTTGGGGAGAACCTGGAATCACACGACAGCTTCGGAGCCAGAAACCAAAAGAGGAAACCGGGCCCTAGGCCGTATGCCGTACTTTCCCAACGACTCTTGCTTTGCCGCAGCTTCCGATCATCGAGCACCTATGAAGGTTACGACTGGTCTCATTGGCTGCGGTGAAGTGGATATGGTGTATCGTTTTTGAAAACAGAAATAAATATGTGACAAGGTCAGCAAATGGTTGACAATGTCAATAAATGGTTGACAAAAAACGTCAGTGTTCATTTAATTCTCACGCGTTAATAACTTTTGTAACTTTTTACAGCAAGGTAACAAATATTACTTTTCTTTCTAAAGTAGTTAACAAATAGAAAAATTTAAATGAACTCACATTCACATGCTCTTAATTAAATATAATTTTCCTGAAAATAAGTTTATGTCTGATCGATTATGAAGAGTAAAAAATTAAATGGTATTTCATAATGTATATTTCATCTTCTTGTGATGTTTTTTTAAATCACTTGAGTGATCTTTTACGAAAAATACAGATTTTGCATCAAATTTGTCTGCAATTAATTTTCAGTTTTCTGTAATTTCTTTTACTTTTGTTTTATCAAAACTAATACCATTTTAAAACTGATTTAGACCATTCAGTGCATCTAAAATAAATTGGAGATTGTAAAAAATATAATGCAAAACTAGCTGACCAATTAACTGGAAGAAATCTCAGAATCTCCTGCTTTTACCGTTACTAGGACATCCAACCCGGGCTTCCCGGGATAGAGAATATATGTGAAAACCATTTATTTTTTTTAATTGAAAACTCTAATAGATTTTTTACATTTAATAATATTTTTTTTATTGCCCGCTAACAACACCAAAGAGCATGTTTATATGAAATATGTCAATTATATATTCAAATAAAATTTTGAAATTTATTAAAACCGGTAATTTCGTATTGCCTTTTCGAGTCAGAAGTTAATAGCCGAAGAAATCGCTAAAAATTTCGTTATCTGCAGCAGTTTTTTTTATTATTATTCTGATAATTTCAGCAGTTTTAAGTGCTTATTTCAATTACATGTCTGTTAAATCTGTGTTTTGTTTATACTATTTTATTTACTCCTTAATGAAGTTTTTATTTCGTTATTGAATATTAGCTGGAAACAAATGCTGAACTTTTTATACTGTTTAAAGTGCAAATAGATTAATAATTTATAATCGTCTGCAAGCGATAGAGGTAGATGAAAAAAAAATCATGCTTGAAATTTAATTTAAATGCTATAATAAATCAGTCAATTAAGATACAGTTTTCAAACACATTATATTTGAAAGTAGATTTTTTTTCCCTATATAACGGTGTAAAAATTAAAAATGTGCGATGTTTAAAAATTAAAAAATTGCAGTAGCAAAAATCGCTAAACCGAAATTTCATCGTCAACTGTTGCCATTCGCAAAATGACGTCAGCGTTACGCACGGACACGTTTGTCCTTTATAATATAGATAGATAGATAGATAAGGATTGGTTATATCTCAAAGTCATATATTGTATTGTTCACTTGTGCCACAAGAAGAGCCACACATTTGGAAGCAGCAATGGATATGACTACAAAAACTTTTACTTTGTGTTTTCGTCGATTCATTTTAAGACGTAGAAATTGTAAAATCATTTTTTCTGATAATGTATTGAGTATGCTGCCAGCAAAGAACTATACAACAATTTGAAAAAAAATCAATAAAGATGAAGAACTTCAGGATTTTATCTCAAATAAAGGTGTCACATGGAAATTTATTATGGAGCATGCCCTATGGTGGGTTAATACTCGTAAAAAGTGCAAAGGAACCTTCTTCTGATTTTAGTGATCTCCCTCCAATTTTGTCTTCATGCTGAGCATTGACAAGTCATACAAAACTAGTTAGGTGAGTAAGGAAAGTCATAATAATTACTTTAAGTTTGTTGTTCTAATTTTTAATTTAAAGTAAACAAACGGTATATTATGAAATTTCCATACAAATTTCCGACATTTCCTGACAAAAAACCGAACTTTTCAAAATTTGTAGCATAAGGCCCTTCTTCCATTCAATTATTCAGACATAATAGATACATTTTTATTTTCAAATGCGCACATAATACTCTTATGGCTTAATTGTATAAGATTATTTCTGTTTGTGTTATTATTTCTGTTATAATTTGTGTTATTTGATTATTTGTGTATACAAATAGTGGCGAATTAAAATGAACTAAAATCTAAACAAAACTTGCACTCTTTCAATAGTAAAATGTAAATATTTAATAAAAGTCTCAAATTCGGAAGCAATTTAAAAATATAACAAAACATAATTTTATGAATATTAACTGAAGGATTAAAATTTTAGTTCATTTCGTGTACATTCATTCACGAAATCTTCTAGATATATAGTCTCTTATAAAGTCTAGATATATAGTGTAGATATATACTTCTCTATATAATAGCCTATGAATATTAACTGAAGGGTTAAAATTTTAGTTCATTTCGTGTACGTTCATTCACTTTACAGGATGTTTAAATTTCATGCAAATCTAATGTGCTATTTTAGTAAAATCATGTGGATCAATCTGAATAATAAGTTTTCTTGAATAAAATTATTTTTTAAAAAAATGAGCATTCTCTATGTCGTATATGGCAATGACTCAAATGCTTTTTACTAGAAATTTTGTCCTAACGCAAAATTTTGAATACGATTTTGATTAAAATACATTACAAGCATGACTAAAACGAGGACACGGTTAAAAGGAGCAATTTGCACGTTAAGAATCGTTCATCATTTAAGCTATATTAAGATTTTTATGAGCTGCAAAAGCAAGATCACAGCTTAATACGAGCAAAACACCAGTTTATTCTAATGCGATTTTTGGCTAAATGTACGGCAGAATTTAAAAAGAAATCCCTTTCTTATCGAAACAATTCTTTATCTCAACAATAACATACAATACAAGAAAATGCAACGGAATGTCCTGAGGTCTTGAAAGAATGAAAGAAAGAAAGAAGGGACAAGGACGTTTCAAATAGCGCCCCTTTGTAAGACTTACAACTGAGCCATAGAAAGGGAAAATCTCAGAAAAAACACTTTATTTGTTTTGTTTTTCTTTAAATCCGAACTCTGGGCCATATTAACCCGTCATTTCATATTTTTTATTTCACTATTAATACGAAAAAGCATACCTAAAATCAACAGCTCGAAAATTTCAGTGACTATTGCAATGTTAGCCGAGTTTTCTAGTAAACATTATGTTATTATGTCAATTTTAGCATTGAGATAATGAGAGCATTATTTAAGTATTATTAGCTTATTTAGGTATGTGTTTTTAAGATTTTTAATATTACGAATATCGCTTAATACGGGTACTTTTGTAATTCCCTCCGTTCCTGTATTAACCGAGTTCGGCTGTAATACAAATTAACTAAATTTCAATATGAATGAATAAAATAATTTGAATAATAAGAATGAATAAGATGTGCTGTCCACTTCAAAAACGAACATGAATTTATTGGGAATTTCCAATAATCCATGGTAAATATCTAAAAACTTTAGTAAGAACGGCATATTGTCCTGCTACACCGCATTGGCCACTGATTCCGAAACTGATCAGTCCTTCCAGCCTAAGCTTGTTGGTTTTAGGGTCGTACACAATGAATGGCGAACCGCTCTCCACGTCGCACACATCTTTGATTCCGGCGCAAAACATGTTTTTGGAAATGACGAGATGTTGTTTTTCATAGGCTTCTGTGCACTCCTGGCGACTCACGACTGACAAACTAGTGCTCAGCATAAAGTCACTTTTTCCTTCATCCAAGCCAAAGACCTAGAGATAAATGCATTATTATGAACAGGAAGGAGTGGACTGTTGTGAATATTATTTTCGTTAACAAACAGATTAAACAAGCTATTAAATATTTAAAATACAGGGTGGAGTCAAAATGATTGCCCTGATTACAAATTATAATTACTCTGTTGATGATAAATGGAAAAAACTGTACACAATACAAGGAAAACAAATAGAGTTTTTCTTGTGTACTTTATTACAATTGTGTGAGACTCACCTTTTTCACAAAAACAAAATCCAACAGGCACACAGATTTTGATATTTGATGCAAAATACTGGCCAAACAGGCAGAAATTAAAATTTGCTCAACAATTGTAAACAGCATATTTTATAATAACTGACTAACTGGTGCATCGATCTATGTATATTTCAGGAGTATGAGTCATATCGGCGGCTCCTAGCCTCAGTTGAAGTGAAAGTTTCTTTGTGAGAAGACGTACTTTTTTGTTATGTTTCAGCTTTGTTATTGTGTTTAAATGTATACTTTGACACGTGCATTTAAATAATTTTACTTTTCATATAATAAAAAATAATTTATATTGAAAATGGGTTAATATTAAGCCCTTTTAGATCAAATTTATTGAAATATATTTATTGAAATATATTATCTAATATATTCAAAGCTGTTTAAAGCTCTGTCGGGGTTTGTCGGATCATATTTGGATTATAATCGTATTGGTTATAGTTTTCAAGGCAATTAAAAAAAATCCGCATATTATTGCCATTTTTAGATATCAATGTTTTTTGGAAGGACTGCAAACCTATTAAAAACACTCAAAAACCAGCAGCTCTTTACTATAGAGACTCATCTTTGATAAATACTAAATGTAAGTAATATATATATATATAAATATATTATATGCATTGGTTTTTATAAATAATTAAACATTTATAGTAGTAGTAAAATTAACCACATTTAATTAAACATTACTTGTAAATAAAACAAACCTACCAACAATTAATTTCTCTTCTAAACAATAAACAATGAAATAAACATTGTATTATATATTTATTTATTTAAATAAATACATACATTTATGTGCCTATATATAACATTAATTAAGTGTATTTGCTAATAGTAAGTCAACAACAATGGTTTTAACTTTAAAACACAAGAAAATTAATTTTGGCCAGGATTTTGTGTCAAATACTCCACTGTGCGGCAGTCTGTTTTATGCCAGAAATTGTGAAGCCTAATCATAGTAATTGGTCATCTACACCTGTGATGTGAAATCAGGTATAGTTTTCAAATATTCTATTTCCCTTTATTAAATATATTTTTCTCAATTCATTGATTAATTTGTTTTAAATCATATTTAAA
The DNA here is from genome assembly GCA_963931845.1 of Maratus michaelseni. NCBI lineage: Eukaryota > Metazoa > Arthropoda > Arachnida > Araneae > Salticidae > Maratus > Maratus michaelseni. The sequence goes on from OZ007596.1 coordinate 41,102,043, forward strand.
CCCTGTGTTTTCTTATTCTGAATAAATGAAAGAAACAATTAAACTATTTCCATCGTTAAACACTCCCACGCAAATTTTAATCTCTAGTTATAATCTATGTTTGAAGCATGATTTTTTCCTTCTTGTTCATTTAAAACTGGAGAGGGCTGTCTGCTTATGTGGTTGTAAAATCTATCATTACAGCATCCAATCGCTTTTTCTTTCATCCCATCCACAAACTTTGAGAGAAATGAATCATTATGAAAGTGGCTGTGAATATTTAAAATACACGGGGGAGTCAAAATGATTACTCTGATTACAAATAACAATAATTGTGTTCAAAACAATGATAAGAGGAAACAAACTGAACACAATTCAAAATAGTCGTTGGGGGCCACCGTAATACTTACCCATCATGGACATGCATAATATAAAATATGAAAATAAAACATGTGTAAACTATTGATAAAATGCATTGCAATTCGAATAAAATCGTGGCTTGATGACGTCATAAACTTTAAATGCTCTATTAGTGAATTGCGTAAAAGAAGCATCCTTTTATTATAACTCAAATATTGATAATCATATTAACTAAGAGTTTACTGCGTCGGATTAAGCGTCTCATTTCCAATTAAAATATATCTTAGAATTGAAATTGGAATGAAATACAGGGTCATGAAAAATCGAAGAGTGTGGAAAATATAATTACAAATGTCTCGGCAAGTCATTATCCGATCGACTTCATTCTTTATGCAAAATTTGTTGTTTTATTGTCTTTTATATTCACTCCTTAAAATAAACAATTTTGAAAATTTTTATATACCTTTTATCAGAACGAATATTTTGAGAGTCCGAAAAAAATAGTTCCGGATAATCGAGGTTACTGAAATTCAATAAGCTTCTTCCCATTATTGCATGCGAAGTGCATACCAAATTTCAAGTCTCTATCTCAATTTGTTCGGGAGAAAGAGCGTTTACAGACGCACACACAAACGGACGGCAATTTTTTTTTCTAAAAATATGTTTTTGGGAATCTCCAGTGTCTGAAACGTGTAAATCCGTCAATTTTTTTTTCGATTTTCAAAACTATTACAAGATTTACCTTATACTACGTATGATGGATAAGTAACAAAGTTTTTCTTGAGTATTTTATTAAAATTCTGTGTAACGCCCCTTTCTCACAAGGGCAGCGGCAATCTTCTTCATGCCAGGCATTTAAATTGTGGCATAAACTACATCTTAATACATCCGAATAAGTGCTGCATGTAATAACGAAGAAGAAAAAGACCGTATAACTTTTGAAATACACAGAAAAAATTTCAAACCATTAAAGCTGCTCTCAAATCCAAACTGGCAGCTTTCTGACACATGTTTTTAATTCATTTTTGTTCTCAAAAGCATGAAATTGGCAGGTACTCTTATTCAGAAACTATGTAATCGAACAGTTTTTCCAGGTAGAAAATCTATCAGAAAATTGTTGTCAAACTTGGCGTTTTGAACCAAAATTCCGAACGTGACAGCGCGGGAAAGAAAAAAAATTGCCGTCATGATACAACAATAGCTTATAGCTCAAGATATGAGTCATTTATTGGAAAATGGAAAAACTGTTCGATTACAAATCACTTCAATATTTATGTCTGCAAGATTCATACTTTTACATTTAAAAATGGCGCAGAAAGTTTCACGTTGTACTGGTCATTAAACGATAAGACGTTGTATTTTATAACCAACCATTTTTTATTGATCAGAACGCCATAGCACCACGAATACAAAAGCGATATAAATTTTATTGTGTAGTTTTTTAAGGGGTTTAGCCAGGGCGCAGCTCAGATCCGCTCGCACCCAGCTAACACTCGGCATCATCTTGTAAACATTTCTCTTATTCACGAGAAAGACACGAGAAGTCTGCTCTTTGGCAACTCAGAATCGTATCTCTTCGAAAAAGCCTCTTGCTTCACATATATGGAGTGAGGGAATTTCAAGTGTTTTCAAGATGGAAACTCTGGTCTCAAGTGTTGAAAATTTTTAGCGTAATAACTGTTATTATAACGTCTGATCAAAGAAGCGACAGAGAATTATAGATCCCTAAAACAATTTTATGAGCGAGCATCTGGTAACTTGCTCTCATAATTACTTTGAAAAAGGGTTTAAGTAGGAACTATTATATACCTCTTATTATCATCCAATTAGTACTAATTAGTGAGTAAGTTACACATAAAGTCTCACAGCGTTTTTGAGCGGTAAAAATTTTTTCTTAGAACCCCCTTAAGGCTGTTCTCAAATCCAAAGGAACTACTTTATGACACATTTCTGAATTCACTTTTGTTCGGAAATGCATATAATTGACAGGTGTTCTGATTTAGAAACTACGTAATCGAATGGTGTGTTCCATTTTTTAGTAAAGGTAGAAGATCTTACAGAAAATAATATCCAAATTGGCGTTTTGAACCGAATTTCCGGACGCGACAGTACGGAAAAGGTGAAAAACGAGACAAGAATCGCTTTTAACTCGATAAGTAATTTATTTATCAAAAAATGGAAAACGCTATTCGATTCTAAATAGCTTTAATATTCAGCCTGCCAATCTTATGCCTTTAAGTTTAAAAATGAGTCAAAACAAATGTCAGAAAGTTTCGTGTTGTTGAGCAGGGATCTTGAGAACCCCCTTAAGGCCGTAAATCCAAGGTTTTAAGAGTCCTGTGTGATGTCGGCTTTACCCGTTAAAGTACTTACCATGCCTTCTTTCCCGGACACGATGTTTTGAGCTGTAGATTCTGGAGTCGGTAAACAGATCGGCAGAACTCTTGCTGAATAGTGAATTCTCGGTTCGAAAATGACCAGGCCGATGTCCGAGTCGAGCGTCGTGTTAGAATAGTCGCGGTGCGGGATAACTCGTGAACTCTGAAAACAAAAAATTTCACAAATAAGAATTGGCGGTTAAAATTTAAAATTATATTATAGTAATTAAATGCGTCAGTAATTGACCATTTAATGGAAATTTCTAAAAATTATTTTTTTCTGATAAAATTATTGGATAAAATTATTGATAATTATTGGCATATTTTTCAGCAGACTTCCCTATATACTAGTTAAAGTATGAGGATTCATATTTTGAAAACATTTTGTGATTTTCTTTTCCAGAACTTAAATTATTTACAGTATTAGTTAGAAAAAGAGATTGCATTAGTAATTGATCACTTCTTTTTTGGTGTAAAAATCAAAATATGAACGTTCGTATTTAAAACTGCTGCTAAAAGACACGTATGCTGGGGGATACTAAAGTCAGAAAACATTTTAAAACATAATAATTTACAAACTAATAAAAATAGAAAAGTAACTATATTTCTTATTTCCCACGCTAATCTTCAAGCACATCTTTAACTGCAATTATAACTTGCAAAAAAATCATTTCTTCGGATGTTAGATATGTTCTCTAACAACCTCTAACAAGTTAGAATGTATGCCCATTAATTCCTGTATTTTCTGCAGTTTTTATATTTCACTGGCCAATTACTGGTGCACTCACCCTATATATTTATATGTGTGCGTGTATGTAAACCGTCTACAGATTTTTTCTTTTTTCATTACAGAATAAAAAGTTTCTGATTTTCATCCTAACTGACAGTTTTATTTCCTACTAGCAAGCTACGCCCACTACGCTGGTCAATTTCTCTTAACGAACCTTTAATCAAACAAAATATTGACATTTCAAAATTCACTTTTATATTTTAACAGAATAATAAGGATACTATAATTTGTGACTCGTGCTATAGTCAATATACACGTCAGGACACGCCGCCCTTATCATTATCTTTTTACGCGTGAAGGTTTCGCTATGGTACTCTATTGTGAAATTTGGTAATTTTAGAAATTCAATAGTTGAAAAATCGCAGAATCATTAGATCATTTTTCTTTAGAAATTGTTCTTAGAGCGCATTTAGATCTTATAAATAACAATCATGCCGAACTTGAAGTTTCTAGCTACTTCAGCATCGCTAAAATCGCAATTTTAGAACGTTTTTCGCTTCTGCACCCCCCTCGGGGTAGTGGCACCGACATAAAATATACCCTATGTTGGAGCAGGGATTGTCACCATCCATTTGCCACCATCACTTTTCAAATCGCTTTAGTAGTTCCAGACATTCCATACAAATTGTAATTTAGAATGTTTTTAGAAAATTTTTTGCTTATTTCAGCCTTTTAAATTTCGAATTTTTTTAGATTTTGTTCTTATAGAGCATTTAAATCTTGTAAGTAACGACCATACAAAATGTCAAGTTCCTAACTCCTTCATTATTGAAAATATCATAATTTTGGAACGTTTTTCGCTCCTGCACCCTCTGCGGGCAGTGGCACCGACAAAAAATTTAGCATATGTTGGAGCAGGGACTGTCACCATCCATTTGCCACCATCACTTTTGAAATCGGTTCTGTAGTTTCAGAGATTCCATAGAAATTGTAATTTAGAATGTTTTTAGAACGCTTCTTCCTCATCTCACCCTTTTAAATTGCGAATGTTTTTATAATTTGTTCTTAGAGAGCATTTACATCTTATAAGTAACTACCATACCAAATTTGATACTTCTATCTCCTTCAGTACACAAAAAATCGAAATTTTTGAACGTTTTTCGCTCCTGCACCCCCCTGGGGGTGGTGGCACCGACATAAAATATAGCCTATGTTGGAGCAGGGATTGTCACCATTAATTTGCAACCATCACTTTTAAAATCGCTTCAGTGGTTCCAGAGATTACCCCCTACAAACAAACAAACAAACAAACAAACAATCTTTACTACTTTATATATTAGTATAGATAAGGGGGAATTAGCCCCTTGTTCCCCCCCTTTATACTTAACCAATCAATCCCGAAAACTAATCAGAGATGCGCCTTAACACAGTGAACCTATAAATAAAATTTGAAGGAAATGGGATAATTCTGCATGAAAAACCCATTTACATAAATTAAGAGGGATATTAGCCCCCCGTTCCCCCCCTTTATACTTAATCAATCAATCCCGAAAACTAATCAGGGAAGCGCCTTAACCCAATGAATCTATAAACAAATTTTGAAGCAAATAGAATAATTCTGCATGAAAAACCCATTTATATAAATTATTGTATAAGGGGGGGGGAAGGGGGGGATTATCCCCCCCTTCCCCCCCTTTATACTTAACCAATCAATCCCGAAAACCAGGGCCCGATTAAGCTCTGAATCTAGGGGAAGCACGGTATCATTTTTGGGGCCCTCTCATTTGGCAAAAGTTTTCTTAATTCTTCATTCATGAAAACTCACCAATGATACTATCATTTTCGTGAGTAGCTTACGCGAGCACACATATATTTCATTAAACTGCTTATTTATGTTCCCTGTATATACTTCACATATATTTAGTACCTATAGCTGTATGCTCAGTTTTCGGGGTGGTTCCTAACAGATACATCAGGGTGCTATATGATTAATTAACATCCTATTGATGACATTCATATATCTCCTTGTTAAATAAGTTTCGTGAAGTAGAGCGTAGATTTCCTCTTGTATTAAGTCAACTTTCTTTTCCAAAAATAATTAAAAATACAATTTGAAAAAATTAAAATGGGAATTAGAGGGCCCTCTTCTCAGTTCTTCTGGAGCCACTTTTAAATTTTAGTGGGGAAGCATGTGCTTCATGTGCCTTTTGGATAATCAAGCTCTGCCGAAAACTAATCAGGGAAGCGCCTTAACACAGTGAACCTATAAACAAAATTTGAAGGAAAACGGAATAATTCTGCATGAAAAACCCATTTATATAAATTAAGGGAGGATTAGCCGCCCCGTTCCCCCCTTTATACTCAGCCAATCAATCCCGAAAATTATCATGCAAGCGCCTTAACACAGTGAACCTATAAACAAAAATTGAAGGAAAACGGAATAATTCTGCATTAAAAACCCATTTATATAAATTAAGGGGGGGGGGATTAGCCCCTTGTTCCCCCCCTTTTATACTTAACCAATCAATCCCGAAAACTAATCAGGGAAGCGCCTTAACACAGTGAAACTATAAACAAAATTTGAAGGAAAACGGATATTTCTATGAAGAGTTATCGCATTACGTACGTACATACATACATACAGAACCGGCTGCCAAGCTCTCAGGGCTTGACAGCCAGTGTGATAACTGAAAAATCGCAATTTTAGAACGTTTTTTGCTCCTGCACCCCCTGGGGTTAGTGGCACCGACATAAAATATAGCCTATGTTGGAGCAGGGGTTGTCACCATCAATTTGCCACCATCACTTTTGAAATCGGTTCGGTAGTTCCAGAGATTACCCCCTACAAACAAACAAACAAGATTTACTCCTTTATAATATTAGTATAGATAAAGTAAACGGATCTCACTGCGTTGTCACATTTGTAGGGAATAATGAACATAGTTTCTCGTATTTGCATCTTCAATTTACTGTGTTTAATTTTTGCATTTTCTTTTCTTTTGATTTTTACACATGTAATTTCATTTTAATTATGTATATGTATATATAAAACGTACAATCACAAGTGTTGTGCAATGCTTTTAACGAATATATAAAAACTTACTCTTCGAACCAACACTTCTGATTCATCGTCTTCAAGTTTGTATTCGTTGTCCTCAAATGTGGCACGATACTTGCCGAAACGTAAGGTGTACGTCCTGTCTTCCACCAAACAGTGGGCGGCCGTTATGACAGTGTGGTTGTTGAGGACGGCTCCAAAACAAATGAACTGCGAACTGTTGTCATTTTGAATCGAAATAGAAACAATCCACGGCCATTCTTCACCTTTCGGTTCGCCACGTATGTTCATGATCCCCACAAATTTGCTACGACCACAATCTGCAAGAACGGATACATTTAAAGTTGTTTCTCTAATAAATCACAGTACTACGAAATTTGGTACTTTCATATTAGCCTAATTTTTTATGTTAAATTTTTTAGTTTTTTATGTTGTGCTAATTGTATATATGTATTGATTTATGTATGTATTTACACGTATTCCTGTATATTTATGTATGTATTAATATGCACCATGTATGTATATATCAATGCATATGTATGTATGTATGTATGTATGTATTCATGTATGTATGCTTGTTTTCATTCATGTGGTTATTTTTATGTATGTATTTATATGTATTCATGTAGGTATTTTTATGTATGTATTTACATGTATTCATGTAGGTATTTTTATGTATGTATTTACATGTATTCATATATATTTATATATGTATTAATATGTACCATGTATATGTATGCATATATATGTGTGTGTGTGTGTGTGTGTATTTTCCTTTCACTTTTGCACATGTGATTTCATTTTAATTATATATATATACACATATATACATGAATATATATATAGTCATGTATGTATTTATGTGTATTCACACGTCTGTATGTGGATAAGTATTTATATGTATGTATTCATCAGTGGCGTAGCGTCAGGGACGGTGGATCACTATACTACCCGTATTATTATGTACTGAATTTGGTCTTATTTAATCGTATAACTTTCAAAGATTAGATAAGTCCAAATTTAGCATATAACAATACTGGTAATAAAGTGATTCAGCTAGCCCTGATGCCACGCCAATGGTATGTATGTATATCTATGTATTCATGTATTTATTATTATTTTCAAGGTATGTTTAACGTTATCTTACGGGCAATTGGTCAACATTTTTCGCCCGTAATACAAAGTATTTGTTGATGCTAAAGAACTCCAATAGCACGCGTCTAATACGAAAGTGCCCAAAATTATTAACATAAAGCATCTTACCGAATGTACACGTAGGGGGAATAGAGGACCAACTACCATTGCTCAGACAGTTCAGAACAGTAGGTCCTTCCAGAATATATCCCTCCTCGCAGGAATACCCCAGCTGACTTCCTGCCGGATACTGTTCCTTTCTTTCGTCGGCATGCTTCCATTCGTCATTTGGAGGGGGAATGTTGTACACCCGTCCGTCAATAATGTCTCCCGGATCCTTGCAGTAGATGCGTTGCGTGAGATCTGCGCACACATATACAAACAGAAAATTAAGGGTCATCCATTAAGTATGTCAAGCAAATTTTGTGGGGGGGGTTTCCCTTCCCCTCCCCCCTCTATGTCAGAAATTGTCACACTCAAGATATACCCTTTCCCCTGTTGTGATATCCCATTTTATACAACTATTTCTTTAGAGCTAATTTTATTTTTAAAAATAGTTGAGTACGATCGCGACCTACGTTATACACGGCCGGTGCATGACGCTTAAAACGTCAAATGGAGTGGATAATTTTTATACGGCTATTGGTGCAAAACGGGAGGCGCGGCGCTTTGTATCAATCGCCGTGCAAAAATGATCCACAGAATGTGACGTTTTAAACGTCATGCACCGGCCGTGTATAACGTAGGTCGTGGTACGATTTAGTTAATACCTATTTATTTATATACTATAAAATAGTTGGCTTATTTGCTTTCTTTCCAAGCTGTTGCAATTCTAAAGAAAATGGGAAAATATACCTAGTACTCTTTTACCATCTATCTAGGCTGCACTAGCCCACCTAGGGGCCCAAATTGTAATTTTAGGAACGGTTGACGAGAAATTGTCGACCACCCACGCGGCAGGTTCCAAGGAGTGCCACATCCACCAGATGGAGTTCGAGCTAATAAGAAAGAGTCAAAATGGGGAGTAAATTTCATTTTGCTCACCTAAATTGTCACCACTCGGTGGCATGCATGACTCAGTTACATCGTGATACGATCTCCCTGGGTTTGGATGTGGTCTCGTTGAACGAACCACATGTCGCCGAAGGTTCTGTTAGCGGGACTCCGACGAATTACACGCAAGTTAGCGCAGCAGGAAACCGCTTTCGGGTGACCCTCTGGGTTAGCAAGCGAATCCAATTCGTCTCGGTCCTACGGCGTTCTGACGTAGTGGCTATCCGCTGCAGATGGTCCGGGAACGATGTTCTCGTAATAACTTGTTATTGCGCCCCATCCCAGACATTGACCTTGTGCTCGTACCGTTGACGACAGGAACCTACCCGAATGACAATGTCGTTCTAGTAGGGGACTTTAACGCGAAATCAACGATCTGGAGGCAACGGCCGACAGATCCGCGAGGGCGAGACCTAATCGCTCTCGCTATGAACGCAAACCTGGAGTTTGTCAACGATCCGGATAGCATGTCCTCTTTCTCTGGTCCACAGGGTGGAGGGTGGATCGACGTCCTGTTGGTCCGGTTCTGTGCTAGTCGCATTACTGAATGGGAGATATCCGAGATCTCGATGCCAAGCGACCATCGAGTCATATTGTGGGATTATCAGGGCAAACCAGCCAGTCGGCTCCCTAGAGATGCCATCAGTCGTTGGCACAAAAGGGACTTGGTTTGGGATGCACTCTCCCGCGATCTGCAAGCCGCAGATCTGACTCGATACGAGTTTGTAACCCCTGATGAGGGAGTCGAATACTTAATGTCGACTTTGAATCGTCTGTGGCTCAGAAACACAAAGCGCCAGCCGGGAGTGCGTCGGGAGGCGTGTTGGTGGACAGCCCAGCTGTCCATAGCCAGCGGAACCAGTTGCGTGCGCTCCGTCGACTCTACCAGCGAACGCTGGAGCCGATGAAGAGGGGGAGGCTTGGCTCTCTCTACAAGCGCAAGCGGGCAGAGTATATGAAGGCGATCCTGTACGCAAAGCGTGCCTCGTTCCGCAGATTCATTTCTGAGGGACTTTGCACGGACAAACTAGGCCAGATAGTTGAGGTGGTGCGAGGTAAGTGGAGAAGGGAAGCACCAGAAATGCTTGTGCTTCAATCCGGACAAGAGGTCTCGACTTGGGAGGAATCCCAGGACGCGCTTACAAGACACCACTTCCTATCGGCTGATGACATTTCCCAGGTCGCGTGCATTAGGACTGGTGAACCCGATCTGTTTTCGATTCATGAACTTGAATTTGCAGTGGAATCGCTGCCGCCTAACAAGGCGCCTGGTCATAACGGATTCAGTCCCGAGATCGCCCGTATGGCCCTGAAACACCACCTGCAGTGGCTGTTATCCTTGTACAACCACTGTCTGAGAGATTCTTGTTTTCCGCGTCCATGGAAACGGGCGATTGCCGTGTTCTTTCCCAAACCCGGGAAGGAGCGCAGTGACCCTGCAACCTACCGCCCAATTTGTCTTTTACCGACCTTCGGGAAGGTTTTGAACAAAATGTGCGCAACCCGCTTGGTACTATATTTGGAGTCCAAACGTTTGATCGACACACGGCAGTACGGCTTTCGAAAGAATGTCTGTACGGTCGATGCGCTCCATCGCGTGATGGAGTACATAGCTGTTTCGAAGAGTCGGAGAGAATTCACATGTCATCTCACGCTCGATATTAAATCAGCGTTCAATAGTGTTCGACGCACAGACGTACTCCGGTTTCTGGAGGAACTGGGCGTTAAACCGTGGCTCCTTGGGTTGATAGACGACTACCTCTGGGGTTGGTCTGTCATCCTGTCAGATGATGGTGATCACTACTTTAACGTAGGAGTACCCCAAGGTTCGTGTCTCGGGCCCTACCTCGGGTTGGTTGTCATTGAATTTCTGTTGAGACGGTTAAGAGACGAGAAGGACGAAGCCTATGTTGTCTTGGTTTTCGCCGATGAAGTCTTCATAGCCGCATGACGAGGAGCTGTCATGAGGTTCGCGGAGTTGATAGGGCCGATTCTCTCAGAGATCCACGCCTGGGCGACGGAATGCAGCCTCACGTTCAGCTTTGAGAAGTGCGGTTATACTATTGGGAAACCCGCGGGCAAGTACCAACATGCCCCATCTATTCCCATCCGAAGGGAAGGGAACAGAATCCTATTTAAATGGCAGATTCTGTACTTCGGCGTCACAATCGATTCCCACCTAAGTTGCATGCCTCACCTGACCTTGGTCCAGGAGAAGGCTTTTAAGGTGTTGAATAAAATGAACCGTCTTACAACAGCCAACTGGGGTCTGAGACCGAAATTTCGCAAGATGCTTTATTCCATCGTAGGGGAAAGAATCATTCTTTACGTGGCATCTATTTGGTTTTACTCAAGGAAAGTAATGCTATCAAACAGGTTATTCAGCATGCAGAGGAACCTTCTCCTCTGTGTAACGAAATGTTACCAGACAACCTCCACGGATGCTCTGCAGGTCTTGTCAGGGGTCGTCCCCCTCGACTTGCGTGCGGAACTGGACAGGGACTACACGGCCCTAGTCCGCTGGAAGAAGAGCGTTGACGGTACCGGAATAGACTCCGAGTCGGTTGACCTCTGGAGGCCCACTCCCAGACTTGAGGATCTTTGGAGGGTCCGCTGGACCGCGGAATTGGTTCCGCGGACTACGTGTTCGTACTACACGGCCGGATCCAAGCAAGAGAACGACACCGTTGGTTGTGCGTTCCTTGCCGTGTCAGAGGACCAAGTAGCAGCGGAGAGCCAGTTCCGTCTCTCGGACAGTGAGGAGGTGTTTGCGGCTGAGGTTCATGCGATCAAAGAAGCAATCACCCATGCTCATCTAAGAGGTCTCGGGGAACTCGACGTCTTCTCAGACTCGAGATTGGCGCTCCAAGTGCTTCACGAACTTGTGCCTCAGCCGAGGACTTGTTCCATTGCCAAGATTAGAATCCTGATTAAAACCACAGGAATTGAGGTTCATTTGCATTGGGTCCGGGCCCATGTTGGTCACATCTTTAACGAAAGGGCGGATAAGTTGGCAGAAGAAGCCACCACACGACAGTCTGTTGACGTGGTGATTCCAGTCACGCGCCGCCAAGCCAAAAAAGACCTCTTTGGACGAGCCTTATCCAAGTAGCAAGAGAGATGGGATTAATCTGGGACCGGCCGTAAGGCTTATGAAGCTTTCCTGCCGCTTTTCCCGCTTATGAAGCACTTGCCGACTGCAAGGCGATTTCTACATTAATCAGGTCTTCACGGGACACGGCACCTTCGGTAACCACCAGGCTCGTTTCTTTTACCACGACCCTACATTTTTTTGTGGGTCCGAGGCAGGTAACATTAGCCACGTGCTATATCGGTGCGTGCTCTGGAGGTCTGTGCGGGAAAAGTACTTTCCTCGCGACTTCCGGACGCGTGCGCCAAGCGATCTCTGCCTGGACGGCTACATCAGAAAGGGAGTCCAGCTGATTATTCACCGACTCCTAATGCGTACGTTGGATCGGAACCTAGGTCGCGAAGAGCAGGCCGCAATAACCGAGCTCTTCGCGGTCAACGACCGCAGTTGAACGCAATGCCAATCGCCCGTGGTCCCCGCGGTGCAGGAGGCAGGGGTAGAGGTAATGGTGCATAGAAAGTTCGCAGGCTTGAGACTTGTCTCGTAAGCTGGCACTAATATGCGATAGTTGTTCTAGTCACGCATTTGTTGCAGTTGTTGTTGTTGATGTTAGCATGTGTTAGTCATTTCTAGTCGTTGTTGTTGTTTAGTTTAAAGTTAGAGTTTATATTTTGTTGAACTAACCCAATTCTCTTTCAGGTCCACTACGAGAGGGAACCGTGACTACCTCTGTAGGTTTTCACACCCCTCGAGTTATGGTAGAGCAAGTACGGGTTGGAACATCCCGACTTAAGGCCTAGGGCCTGGTTCCCTTTTGGGTTTTCAGCTCCGAAGCTGTTGGGGGACGCCGGCCCGTCTCCAAGTGTGTCGCGGTGACTCCCCATGGTTTCACCGCGTATCGCAACGGACTACGTCGTCGACACGTAGGTTCAAGGTTAGAGGGTCCGTATTGGATCGGTCCTCTGACCTTCCGAAGCGCCGTAGCGAGTCAAAGTTACTGGCGCGATAATAGTCACTCAGGACTTGAGTTCGGTGGTCGTCTACGCGCGGTGCGCTCCCTCATGGTCGCCTGCGGCGCAGCTTACTTTTACCATCTATATATATTAAACGCTAAGGTACGTGGCGGCGAAGGGGTTAAAGAAATCTTTTATGTTTCGCCTAAGTAAAAAATTTTAATTTATTGCATTTTTAAAAATATCCCCAAATTTAGAAAAAAATACCCTTTTTTTCAATTTAATGCGTTGATATCAGATGTTAACATTTTATAGTGAAAACCAAATTTTGAAAAATTGTATTAGGTAACTAGCTACCCGCCCGGCATTGCCCGGGCCCGAGATAATAACAATCTCAGAGCAAGGCGTTAACCCCCTCTCTCCCCATACTCGCAAATATAACGAATAACTTGTCCAAGAAAACCACCTTCACGTTCATTAACGCGATCATTAAAAAAAGAATTAATTTTTTCTGATAATTAGAACATAACGAAGACGCTACGCTAAAATAGCCGGCAGCTGACAACACTTCCCATCCTCAATTTCAAATCTATATCTTAATTCGTTATCTAAATTTTTGTTCATTAGTAAAAATTGACAATTATTTCCTTTCATTTTCGCAAACTAAATGGAAGGATCGGGCAGAGAAACAGATCTCTTTGTAGTTCAGTTTTTAATGAAAGCAAATCCCTGTCTGAAACTTTCTCGGATTTTTTTCACTGGCGCCGGCAGATTTTTGGCAGTTTTTTGCATAAATTAAGAAAAATTACCGGCCGGATTTTTCAAAAATCACATAGTCGGGTGCAGAATTTTTTTTTACATATGCTCAGAAATTTTCAAATTGATATCTTAGTTAGTTTTCTTAAAATTCGCTAATTAGTAAAATAATTTCGAATTCGTTCATTTCTACTTGCAAATCCACAACAGCGGTTCTTTTCTTTAGCCATTTTGATTTAAAAGATGGCATTTTCAATGCGATGTTTAATGATATTCTAATTAATATCTTGAGGAATTATCAAAATATTAAAATTCTGAGACTCAGGTGCACATAGTCAGACCTTGGACTATCCACACCTAAATTTTCAGACTTCTAGGTGGGGTAGATTTTCCTAGCCATCACCAACAGACACACACACACACACACACACATAGAGCGAAACTTTATTTATAGATGAATAACCTTATTTTTAAATTTCGTCGTAGATTAAAATGGGATTTCTCGAATTATAAGATCAATACTTTTTTTCGGTCAATGTTCCGACGTATTAATGGAATACGTCGGCATCGGATGTCTTTTTTCTGCTGCCGAATATAAAATTTTGGAAATGCATTAAGTGGAGGCCTTTTTAACACTTTTCAGCATAGTTGAAAAGTGTTTATGAATTCGATTTTTCTGGCTTATGTCTGTTTGTCCGTGCTCTAACTCGCGTAAATATATTCGTATTGTCATGCAATTGATATATGTTATTGAGGTTTATTACGACACGTTCGGTATTGAAAATGAAGTATGTCGCATTTATAGTAAGTTTACGGGGGCATTCAAAAGAATTTCGTTATATTATGGTGTATGAGGAAAAATCGTTTACAGTGTATTTTAATGATGTTACACTATTCCAAATATGTTGAAATTAATATACATCACTGAAGTACAATACAAGATTCTTCCTATAGAATAGCGTGTGCATAGCATTTATCGTTTATTTACATCAGGAACACACAAAAAAATTTATTACAGTCTTGTCTATGAGCAGTAATTGCTGGAAGTGCCTTTTCAATTGTGGTTAGCGCTTTTAAAAGTACAATGATAAACTAGTCATTGGGGGTCACCGTAATACTTACCCATCATGGATATCCATAATGTAAAATATGAAAATAAAACATGTGTAAACTATTTATAAAATGCCTTGTAATTCGAATAAAATCGTGGCTTGATGACGTCACAAACTTTAAAAGCTCTATTACTGAATTGCGTAAAAGAAACATCCTTATGACTCTAAAATTGATAATCCTATGAACTAACGGTTTACTGCGTCGGATTAATCGTCTCATTTCTAATGAAAATATATCTTTGAATTGAAATTTGAATGAAATGCAGAGTCATGAAAAATCGAAGAGTGTGGGAAATATAATTACAAATATCTCGGCAACTAATTATCCTATCAACTTCATTCTTTATGCAAAAAAAAAATTTTTTTTTTATTGTCTTTTAGATTTCCTTCTTACAATAAACAATTTCGAAAAATTTTATATACTTTTTATCAGAACGGATATTTCGAGATTCCGAAAAAAATAGTTCCGGATCATCGAGGTTACTGAAATTCAATAAGCTTCTTCCCATTATTACATACTAAGTAAATACCAAATTTCAAGTCTCTATCTCAATTTGTTCGGGAGAGAGACCGTTTACAGGTACACAGACAGACAGACGGGTGGCAATTTTTTTTTTTTTTAAATATGTTTTTCGGAATCTCCAATGTCTGAAACGTGTAAATTCGTCAAAAAATTATTTTTCGATTTTCGAAACGATTACCCCGAGGCTACCGCGGTGCATTCCACTTATCATAGAAACTCAACAGTGTTTCTCGCCAAGCATAAGAAACAGCAATGCATTGAACCGCGTAAATGAAAGGAATTTCCGCCAATGGATGCCAAACGATTTTACATTTTTTTTTTTTCACTCTGTCTAGTTTATATTTTGCGGACGGGACAAAACGGGTTTTTGACACATCTATATCTCGTGTTCTATTTATGATAGAAACAAAATTCTTGATTCTATGGAATGGGGCGTGCCAAGGGACTAAGAATTCAAAAGTAAAGCAAAATCCGACGAATAGGTTTTCAGTAATGCGATTTTAAAAGTGCTGTTTTTTGCACTTTTTAAATCTTGTTCAGACCAAAACTGTTGACAGGGCTACAGCAATGTGTAATTATCGGATTTTTACGCGGTTTACGTTATTTGAATCGTTTTTATGAGTAGTTCGGACCTTTGTAAGTTTCATGTAAAAATATTAATTAGTTTTTGATTTATATCAGTTTAAAGTTATTGATTCCTATACTTAACATAGAGCAAAAAACTGTTGACAGGGCTACAGCAATGCGTAACTATCGGATTGTACGCGGTTTACGTTATTTGAGTCGTTTTTATGAGTAGTTCAAACCTTTGTACGTTTCATGTAAAAATATTAATTAGTTTTTGATTTATATCAGTTTAAAGTTATTGATTCCTATACTTAACATAGAGCAAAAAAATAATAAATGACCCAACTCTTTTAGGAATGGTCGTATACACATGATATTAAGATATGTTATTACACTCGATCCAGGTAAGCTTCCTATTATAAAAAATCGTAACATTTAAGGTTCGTTTACAGGGTCTCACAAAAGATCTTTTGATATAGGGCTAAAGAGTTGTGTAATTATCCGATTTTTACGCGGTTTGCAGCATTTGAATTGGTTTTATGAGTAGTTTAAATGTTTAATATTTCGTGTAAAAATATTAATTAGTTTTTTATGTATACCACTTTAAAGTAATTTATTCCTATACTTAAGATGAAGTAAAAAAAAATTAAATGGTCTAACTCTTTTCAAAAAGAACGTATGCGCATGATGTTAAAATATGTTACTACGAACGACCTAAGTTAGCTTCCTATTGTAAAACAGAATTGTAGAATTTACTGTTTGTTTACAGGGTAACTCAAAAGATTTTTTAATACGACTAAAAAGTTGTGTAATTAGCGAATTTTTACGTTGAAGTACATGATTCCTGTACTTAACACAGAGGAAAAACAATAGTAAATTGCATAACTTTTGTCAAATTGGCTATATACACAAGATATTCAAATATGTTACTACATCCTCTCTATTGTAAAGCGGCATTGAAGCATATACGTTTCGTTTACAGAATCTCTTAGAAGATCTTGATTACATTACAACCGATGTATATTTACTGAGTGAGATGTATTTTAATGATTTTACACTGTTTCAATCTCTGTAAGGTTTCATTATCTTGCTTTAAAATTTAATATGAGTTCATTTTGTCCGTCTAAAATCTCGTCGATGTTAAGCTCTAAATCTATTAAAATATAGTATTTTCATCGATTAAAAAAACTGTGTTTATTTATAAATATATAATTCTAGCGTATCAAGAATTGATTGAAATAGCGATTACAAAATTCCAATTTTACGTTCATGCGCTGAGTAATAGAATGTAAAAATGTTGCTACCCCAAGATTACAAGTTTTGCGTATAAATATTTGCCGTTCATCGAATCTCCGGCTATGACGAACTTAAAATGCTAAATTTCGTATACAATAGATGATCGGTAACGAACTGTTCGGTTTACGAACAAATCGGTTAACGAACACTTTCGCGTGAGATTTTTATGTTCGGAGAACGAACACCTCACGAAACAAAGCCATGATGAAGCAATGCCATGTTTCATATTTGCCGAGCTATACTTATTGCCTCTATTGTCAACTTTGAGAACATTTTAACTGTTGCATACATATGTCCTAATTAATTCATGGACTGCCGGAGATTGGGGATCCATATTTTAGGATCACCGAATTGGAATGAACAGACTATATGAACAGAAATCACTTTAATAGTTTTTATTATTTTGCAAACGTTGCTAATTTTATATTTTTCAAATTCTCGAAACGTTGAGTTAAAAAACTTAAACAAATAAAAAACTTCTGCTCAGTAATTGCTCAAGTAAAAAATTGCTCAGTAATTTTCAAAAATAATATATTTAATATGTTAGTATAAAAATCCCTCTAAATGTTTATACTAATTAGAAATAGGTTCGTAGAAAAAAAAAGTTGATTATTCTCGGTAAAGTATGCTCCATAAACTTATCGTTGTAGTTGACCGAAAAAAAAGTGCTTCTTATTTTTCCACATTTTTCTGAAACTGTAGTATTTTAATTAGTTTGTAAACTACTGTAAAATTGTCTATTTTTTTGTTTTTGAATGTATATAAACGGAAGAGTGATATAAACAAAAGAAAAAGGAAAATAAATATGTCATAAATAATCTGATGAATACAATGTAAGGAAATTAATATAAAAGTTTCCCCGTTGTTATGGTAGCGACATGTACATTGGAATAAGTCACTCAATAAATTGCATAATTCTGATGTATAATTCTGTTTATAGCATCACTATTATTTTTTTTGCCCCTTTCATCTTTTCTTATCTGAATAAAAATGGAATCCGTATAATTGAAATTAAATACCTTACAAAAAGGAGTGATATCTCATCAAAAACAACTCGTTGTAAATGATCCCGCCAAGCCACAAACCTAAAACGACAGTCACAAAAAGAAGTGATATCACATAAAAAGAAGCGATATAGAAGTGCATACTCGGAGTCCCGTGTAAAAATCTATCACCACTCATAATGTTTCCAAAGGACTCGGAGTGAGGTACAGTATGTGAAAACTGCTTGGCGACCTGCAGGCTTTTATAATTTTTGCGTTTCCTGCAATTACATATAACTATATTATTATTTTTATTTTATTTTATTTTATTTTATTTATTTGTTTATTTATTTATTTTGCTCCCATAAAATTGTAAAAAGTTGAAGCTTCTGCGTTTGCATGTCCTTCCCTATTTATGAGCTTAAAAAATCAATTTGTTGATTTTATTTACCATTATTTAAACTAGAAACACACTCTTACGAAGAGGATTTTTTAAATAAATATGTAAAGATTTTTAGTTTGTAATATCTCTCTGTCTCTCTCTTATATATATATATATATATATATATATATATATATATATATATATATATATATATATATATATATATATATATATACATATATATATATATATATATATATATATATATATATATATAATGATCATACGCTTATTAATAACAATGCACCTTATAATAAACGTTACCTCGAGATATATTGCAGTAATTCTAGCGTAAGCGGAAATGCATAGATCTGGGGAAAAATCCGTTCTGTCAGTTCTTTCGCATACCAAAATATTTATAAAAGTGATATAACAAAAATTAAAAATTTATCTTTTCGACTTTCAAAATTGATATACTGCATATATTATAAAAAATCAATGACGGCTCGGCCTACAGGCACAGGTAGATTTCGAAGACGCAGACCGTGGAGTGCCTGTTTGTCGGGAATTGCGGAAGAAATGACCTTTTTGCGATGATGCTGCAGTTGGAACCGCCTACTTCGAAACCAAACTTGTTTGCAGGCGGAGCCAGCAAGGATTTTTTTTTTTTTCTATAAGAGTTGGTTCCTATAAAAAACATGCCAATATAAAAGTGTTAGATAATATTAAGAGGATTTATAATAAATTTAAGCGGATTTGAAATCTTGGGAATTGACGAAGTTATGAATTTTTTTCTTCAAAAACCTCCCCCCCCCCTCCCCTTAAGGCAATTTTTAATTATAACAAAAATCTGTCATACATAAATTTTCGGCCCTTCTCCTAGAAGTAATAATAACTTCAAACGGATTCGATACGTATCATAATTAAGAAATTATGGGTTTTTTTCTGTTTTCACAAAAAGTCCCCCCCCCCCCCACTGGTTCGATTTTGCCCATGAACGAACTTGACCGAGATTTTATGTATCAGTTTCGAAAAGAAGCGGGAGTTGGAACCGCCTACTTCGAAAAATAACTTGTTTGCAGGCGTAGCCGGCAGGGATTTTTTTGTTTTTAATTTTTTTTTGCTATAACGGTTGGTCCTATAAAAAACTTGTCAATATAAAAGTTTTAGATAATATTAAGAGGATTTATAATAAATTTAAGCGGATTTGAAATCTTGGGAATTGACGAAGTTCTGATTTTTTTTCTTCTAAAACCCCCCTTCCCTCCCCCCTCCCCCCTTAAGGCAATTTTTAATTATATCAAAAATCTGTCATACATAAGTTTTTGCCCCTGTTCCTAGAAGTAATAATAACTTTAAACGGATTCGATACGTATCATAATTAAGAAATTATGTTTTTTTTTCTGTTTTCACAAAAAGCCCCCCCCCCTCCCTTGGTTCGATTTTGCCCATTAACAAACTTGACCGAGATTTTATGCCCCTTGATTTTATGTATCAGTTTCGAAAAGATGCGGGAGTTGGAACCGCCTACTTCGAAAAATAACTTGTTTGCAGGCGGAGCCGGTAGGGATTTTTTTGTTTTTAATTTTTTTTTTTTTGCTATAACGGTTGATCCTATAAAAAACTTGTCAATATAAAAGTTTTAGATAATACTAAGAGGATTAATAATAAATTTACGCGGATTTGATATCTTGTGAATTGACGAAGCTATGATTTTTTTTCTTCTAAAACCCCTCTTTTTCCCCCCCCTAGGGGCCATTTTTAATTATATCAAAAATCTGTCATACATAAATTTTCGGCCCTTTTCCTAGAAGTAATAATAACTTTAAACGGATTCGATAC
Organism: Maratus michaelseni; assembly: GCA_963931845.1. NCBI lineage: Eukaryota > Metazoa > Arthropoda > Arachnida > Araneae > Salticidae > Maratus > Maratus michaelseni. The sequence goes on from OZ007596.1 coordinate 41,122,243, forward strand.
GTATAAAAATAAAGAAATTATGAGGGTTTTTCTGATTTCACAAAAAGCCCCCCCATTTCCCCCCCCCCCTTGGTTCGATTTTCCCCATTAACGAACTTGACCGAGATTTTATGACCCTTGATTTTATGTATCAGTTTGGAAGAGATTTATGCAGAATTTTTCCAGTTATCATGGTCAGAAAAAAGTGACATAGATAGATAGATAGATAGATAGATAGATAGATAGATAAAGTTTTAAACTGGGGGTGGTTTTGGGTTCTGGGAGTCATGATCGGCGTAGATCTGCAAAATTTTTTCAAAATTTCCAACTTAGGTGAGAATGTAATAGGTAGTATTTCTTACGAAATCTACGTAAAAGCCTTTAGGTCGCCAAGCAGTTTTCACATACTGTACCTCACTCCGAGTCCTTTGGAAACATTATGAGTGGTGATAGATTTTTACACGGGACTCGGAGTATGCACTTCTATATCGCTTCTTTTTATGTGATATCACTTCTTTTTGTGACTGACGTTTTAGGTTTGCGGCTTGGCGGGATCATTTCTAACGAGTTGTTTTTGATGAGATCTTTTTTTACAGACCACTAGAGTGACGTGATGCTCTTTCGTACACCTGCATTGGTGCATTCGAGCATCACGTGACTCCCGCGGTGTGTAAAAAAAGATAGGCGTCCGCGGTAGCCTTTCTTTTTCGTTAACCTCGGACTTTCCCTATACTACGTATGATGGGTAAATAAAATGACTTTTTCAAATCTGAGTAAATCGATGTTTTCATTTTGTTATGAAACTTTTTGTTTCAAATAGGACGACCCAATACTTTCCATTCTGAAATACTCAGAATATTGAAACATGGACATATTCAAAAATGATTAGGATCAGTTCAAACTCATTTTTAAAACATGTACATACTCAAAAATGATTAGGGTCAGTTCATACTAATATTGGAAACTTGGAAATACTCAAAAAGGAGACATAGAAATCAGTTCATACTCATTTTTGAAACATGGACACACATGATGATTTATTCTTGGGTGTGCATGTTTTCAGAAATGAGTTTATATTACATGTTTCAAACTTGAGTAATTTTTATTCGGAGCCATTTTGACTATGTGACATACTCAGATTTGAGTATTTTTTGCTCAGTTTTGAAAATGTCGTTTTTAGAGTGTAGTAAGTGTTGTAAAAAGAATAACTTCTCCCTAATTTCGATACATAAAATACAGTGAAACTTCCATTTATCGAAGTCTCATTGTTACATTTAAATACTTCGTTATGAAGAATATTCGTTAAATAGAAATCAACTTAAAGTTATGAAACTTGTATGCACGTAACCCACATAAAATGAAAGGTACACATAAAATGGAAAAATTTGAAAAGAAACACCCCCAAGGATTAACATTAGCTATAGGGAGTTTTGTCTTGTGACATGTCAAAGTTCGATCTTCGATCTGGTCGACCCTAGCAGGAAGAGTTCCAGCACAAAAACGACAATTAGTTGTATACACATAACCACTCGTATACACATAACTCACATAAAATGGAAATATTTGAAAAATGTATTTTAATTCGGGCAGTCATTTTTTATGCAATGTAGATATGAGAATAATTTAATTAGAATAATGTCTAAAAGAACGCATAACAAAGAGAAGTACACAGAAACCGAAGCGTACCTTTTATCTTTTCGTTAAAATGTAATTAAATGTTTGTGTTTTGATTAAATGATTTAAATGTGTTCATTTTCAGACAGTCCGCCGAAATAAATTCATACCCCCATCGCAACAACAACTTCTTCGTTTGAGTGCTGTACACGCACGAAAGTGCAATAAACTTCGTTATATGGATTAAGTTTATCGTAATATGGAGATTAATTTACGGTGTCGCGTCAATTCGTCGCGCACAATTCATCGAAGCGTCAATCCGTCGCAACGACAACTCATCGCAGCGTCAATTCGTCACGGCGTCAATTCGTCGTGGTGTCAATTCGTCGCGACGTCAATTCGTCGCGACGTCAATTCGTCGCAAGGAAAATGTTTTTGAAGGTTATGATGATGAAAGTAAAGATAATTTAGTAAACTTAAAAATTGCCTGTAAATTGTTCGTTATAATTATTTATATCTAAAAAACAAATTATCATTAAATAATTTTGCTAAATTATCTTTACTTTTATCACCATAACCTTCAAAAGCATTTTCGTTGTGACGAATTGCGTCGCAACGAAGTGACACCACGACGAATTGATGTTGCGACGAATTGACGTGCGATGGATTGTGCGCGAGGAATTGTACGCGGCGAATTGTCGCAGAACCTTAATTTACATGTTAATGATGTTTATAGTCAAGGTCCTGAAGAAAATTTCGTTATGTAGAAAGCTTCGTTAAATAGGGGCTTCGTTAAAGGGAAGTTCCACTGTATTACCACCAACCTTTTCTTACAAGTCTGATGATGGCGCTCTTATCGTCTCCAACCTTATTTGATGCACGGCAGGTATATTCGCCATAGTCTTCTTCTTTCACATCGCTTATAGATAACACTCCTGCATAGATATCTTCACCCAGATCAGTTATGTTGGTCCCGTACTTGCCATAGCCATCAATGACACGACCTCTTGCAAACCATTCAAACTGTGGACTTGGGTAAGCTTGCACCTTGCACTGCAAGACAGCAGTCTCTCCAACGTCAAAGGCCGCACGATTGAAAGTATGTCGAATAACTGGCGAATCTAAAAAATTGAAAGCAATTAGAAAATGAATAAAATTGTTCTAAATGCACATCTATGTTTAAAGGATATTTGGTATTTTCGTGTTATAGCGGCCCGCAAGGATGAATCGCCAAGCGACCAAGATTTACCGCCAAATTATAAAGCATAGATGATTTTATAATAATATATGATGTATATATAACATTTCGTGACGTATATGTCCAAGTTATAGTCATACATGACATATATATGATGTGTATATATATTGTGCTGTCCTCTAAAAAAAACTCATACTGAAATGTTTCCTTAAAAAAATATACCCTAGTACTACATTCAATATTTCACTAAAGTCAATATTTTTTATTTTGTTCTGTTTTTATGCACCATTTAGAATAATAAAAATAGTTAAAAATACCTAAGGAGTGCTTATTTAGTTTTAAAATAATTTAAACTCACAATTGCAGAATTCTGGCAAAACAGGAGCTTTATTTTTACAGATTTTCTTGTTATAATAAAATTTTAGAATGATCTATATACATTTATATATATTTTTACGTTAAACCATTAATATGTAATTAAATGCTTCATTTTCAGCTGATTATGTCACATATGCTTTTTTTTCAGGTAATATGGGTTATTTTTTGGAAAGTGGGTTTTTTCCAAATTCTTACTTAATTGGCTGCCATTTTTCATAAAGTGAGAAAATGAAAAATTCTCAACATTAAAATCTTAGTGAGAACAAGCTGTAAAAATTTAGCCATGTTTATTTTTTTTTAATTCTTTATTAGCCTTTATATAGAGAAAATTTCAAAAAATGGGAGGGGGGGGGGGTTAGAGGACAGCGCAATATGACATGTGTGTAAGAAGTATATGATGTACATATGGCATATATAAGACGTAAATGATGTGCATATAATGACGTATATGGCACATATATGAGTGATTGGAGTATATATATATGATGCACATATAAGCTTTGTGAAGATCTTGGCAAAATCATAGTTACAACCTTAGAATGATCATGTGGGGGCCGCTATAACACGAAAGCACCTAATATTTTTTTTAACGTCAGACAACTATAGGATAATAAATAAAACGTTAAATATTTTGCTATTTGATTTAATATATTTATGTGCTAGATACCGCTTGCAGACGATATTAGTGTTGCTCAAAATGTGAGCTTTACAGAACTTACTTTTCCGTACGGATAATTTGTGATGAAATATAAAAATTATTACAAAAATAGTATGCCTGCTTAATACTGTTGTATTACGGCACTTTTCTAAACGTCTTCAAAATTTCTTCCTTAGGCTAGTGTCACGTGAATAGTACGTAAAATAATTACTTTTGTTAGATTTCTGTAAATGGCATATTCGTTAAATTTCAGATAGTTCTTTTATTTTATGATTTGGATAGCTACTTTTAATATTATTAACGTAAAAGTAAATTTTCCCATAAACTGGAAAGAAATTTGGAGCCGAAAGAGTTAATGACATATTAATTAGGTTGAATATTATTATTCGGTAATAGTAGTAGATATAATCCTAATCTATACTAATATTATAAAGGAGTAAAGATTGTTTTTTTGTTTGTTTGTTTGTTTGTTTGTAGGGGGTAATCTCTGGAACTACCGAACCGATTTCAAAAGTGATGGTGGCAAATTGATAGTGACAACCCCTGCTCCAACATAGGCTATATTTTATGTCGGTGCCACTACCCCAGGGGGTGCAGGAGCGAAAAACGTTCTAAAATTGCCATCTTTTCTATACTGAAGCAGCTAGAAATTTGAAATTTGGCGTTGTAGTTACTTATAAGATGTAAATGCTCTCTAAGAACAAAATAAAAAAAAAATTCGAAATTTAAAAGGGTAAAATGAGCGAAAAGCGTTCTAAAAACATTCTAAATTACAATTTCTATGGAATCTCTAGAACTACCGAACCGATTTGAAATTTGGCGTTGTAGTTGCTTATAAGATGTAAATGCTCTCTAAGAACAAAAAAAAAAAAAAAAAAAAAAATCGAAATTTAAAAGGGTGAAATGAGCGAAAAGCGTTCTAAAAACATTCTAAATTACAATTTCTATGGAATCTCTAGAACTACCGAACCGATTTGAAATTTGGCATTGTAGTTACTTATAAGATGTAAATGCTCTCTAAGAACAAAATTTAAAAAAATTTCGAAATTTAAAAGGGTGAAATGAACGAAAAGCGTTCTAAAAACATTCTAAATTACAATTTCTATGGAATCTCTAGAACTACCGAACCGATTTGAAATTTGGCGTTGTAGTTACTTATAAGATGTAAATGCTCTCTAAAAACAAAATTTTAAAAAATTCGAAATTTAAAAGGGTGAAATGAGCGAAAAGCGTTCTAAAAACATTCTAAATTACAATTTCTAAAGAATCTCTGGAACTACCGAACCGATTTCAAAAGTGATGGTGGCAAATGGATGGTGACAACCCCTGCTCCAACATAGGATATATTTTTTGTGGGTGCCTCTATCTCCAGGGGGTGCAGGAGCGAAAAACATTCTAAAATTGCGATTTTGTTTATACTGAAGGAGCTAGGAATTTGAAATTTGGCATTGTAGTTACTTATAAGATGTAAATGCTCTCTAAGAACAAAATTTAAAAAAATTTCGAAATTTAAAAGGGTGAAATGAACGAAAAGCGTTCTAAAAACATTCTAAATTACAATTTCTATGGAATCTCTAGAACTACCGAACCGATTTGAAATTTGGCGTTGTAGTTACTTATAAGATGTAAATGCTCTCTAAGAACAAAAAAAAAAAAAAAAAAAAAATTTCGAAATTTAAAAGGGTGAAATGAGCGAAAAGCGTTCTAAAGACATTCTAAATTACAATTTCTAAAGAATCTCTGGAACTACCGAACCGATTTCAAAAGTGATGGTGGCAAATGGATGGTGACAACCCCTGCTCCAACATAGGATATATTTTTTGTGGGTGCCTCTATCTCCAGGGGGTGCAGGAGCGAAAAACATTCTAAAATTGCGATTTTGTTTATACTGAAGGAGCTAGGAATTTGAAATTTGGCATTGTAGTTACTTATAAGATGTAAATGCTCTCTAAAAACAAAATTTTAAAAAATTCGAAATTTAAAAGGGTGAAATGAGTGAAAAGCGTTCTAAAACCATTTTAAATTACAATTTCTATGGACTCTCTAGAACTACCGAACCGATTTCAAAAGTGATGGTGGCAAATTGATGGTGACAACCCCTGCTTCAACATAGGCTATATTTTATGTCGGTGTCACTAACCCCTAGGGCGGTGCAAGAGCGAAAAACGTTCTAAAATTTCGATTTTTTTTATACTGAAGGAGCTAGAAATATGAAATTTGGCATTGTAGTTACTTATAAGATGTAAATGCTCTCTAAAAACAAAATAAAAAAAATTCGAAATTTAAAAGGGTGAAATAAGCGAAAAGCGTTCTAAAAACATTCTAAATTACAATTTCTCTGGAATCTATAGAACTACCGAACCGATTTCAAAAGTGATGGTGGCAAATTGGTGGTGACAATCCCTGCTCCAACAGCCTCTTTAATAAAAAACTATGCGTTTCTGACGACTGGGTTTTTCGCTAATTGTTGCCACAGATTAATCTCGGAAAATGAAACATTTGAAGTTACTGAAAAAAAATAGTAGCTCGAAAAGTATTTGTCAGAAAATTGTTAGGCAAACTGCGTTTGAAAGGTAAAAAATTGTATTTTTCTTGATATAAATTTCAAATCTAATGATTATGTCATTTTTCAAATATTGAATTTGAAAAATTACCAAATTTTACAATGGAGTACCATAGCGAAACCTTCATGCGTAAAAAGATAATGATAAGGGCGACGTGTCCTGGCGTGTATATTGGCTATAGCACGAGTCACAAATTATAGTAGCCTTATTATTCTGTTGAAATATAAAAGTGAATTATGAAATGTCAATATTTTGTTGGATTAAAAGTTCGTTATAAGAAATTGACCAGCGTAGCGGGCGTACCTTGCTAGTAATTTAATAACCCTCTCTCTACGCTAAATTAGTAACTGCAACTCTTCAACTCTTTGTTTTATTAATATACTAGCATGCTACGCCCGTTGCGCTGGGCCATTTTATTAAATGTACCTTAAATCAAACAAAATGGCTTTGTATTTTAAAGAAATGGGGATCTTCACCTACAGATACTATTTTCGTAAATATTTTCAAATGAACCTTGAATCAAACGAATTATATCAATGGATTTGAGCATGTATTTTAAAGCAATAGGGACGTTCACCTGGATTTTCCTTCAATATTGCTGTAAATGATGTGAACGACATTGCGTTATATTATATCATACATTGCACAAAAGTTGGGCTAAAAGAAGCAACTCATTTAGTTGATCATTTATAGTAGAGTTTGGTAGGGAAATGAGGCCATTATGAGATTATGACAACAAGAACTAAAATGTTCTCTAGTCAAAATACTACTAAAAGAGAAAGCATTACAATGATTGCATAGATTGACCATTGAACTTAAATAATGTTCGGGTGATTCATTTTCGTCTGTAAGTTCTTGAACTCCGTCCCTCTTTCTTGTCTCCATGTGAGATTCTGGTAACGTAAGTACAATCTCACTCTATGTTACGTTATATTTCGCAATATACGTCCTCTTCTGGCAAGTCTACAAAGGTTTTTCATCTTTCGATTACCAGCAGAGTAAATACAGTGAAAATTGTAATAAATTGTCTGCAAATAAAGAACAGTGTTTAACTTTCATATTTAAAAAATTGGTGAAACATAAAAAAGTGAATTTTTAAAGCTGAATATGAGTAAAATTAAAATGACGCCATTTTCTCTTTTTTCTTTCTTTTTTTAAACCAGTAGCATTCGTGTAACCGTTAATCTGAAAAAACCCCGAATGATTAACTCTGGTCGAAGAATAAAACTCTAGTTTGTATCCAATAAAATCTTCCTAATCTTCCATAATCTTGCCGATATCCAAGTTTGACGTCAAACGTTAGAAGTGCTTGAAACGATATGGTTACTAATGTATAAGAGTTAGTTACAAAACAAAGTTATTTACGCGTCCAGCTATGTTCCATTAAATAATGTCAAATTACTGTTAATTCAATTATAGATCTTTCATTAACAAAATTCCATACCTTAAATAAAACTGACAATAATAAAGTTAGTAATGCAAAATGTTTAGTAATATTATTTTTGGTGAATACTTAAACCGAAGATTTTTTTGCATTTCTCTAAAGAGCATAATAACACGCAGAAATGAATTCATTTCTCACTATGTTTAGCTGCTAGAGATGTGTGTAGGTCGAAAAGGCTTTATAATGATCGAAAAATTATCTAATCAGAATTTCAAGTACTCGTTTTTTCTTATCCAGCCTGAAATGATAAATCGACAAACATTATTTATTGAATTTGCCACCATTGACATTACAGAGTTTTTCCGTGCATTGAAAGCGCCAAAACAGTGGCTGAGATGTTCTGCTCTCAAAGCTTGCATACGGGAAGTGCTGGGTTCAAACCCTTGTCGTGCTCGTTGACCTAACCGTTCGGAGTTTTCCGTGGTTTTCTTCGAACTTTTCCGGGTTAGGATCCCTTAGAAAGACCCCCATGGAGGGCGCTCCCCCCAGGGTCTATATCCCTCGTGTAGATAATCGGCCGTCATAAAATCAACCAACCGTACATTGGAAGCATTGTTTTTTTCGTAAAACTTTGCTTCATAATGAAAACACCCCATAAATTTAGCAATAGCTAATTTCGAAAGTCGTCTAATCTTCTGTAATCTGAATCGTCGTCCAGAGTAACCTTCAAACATAAACGAAACATCCAACAATATAGTAAAAATGCCAACTGGCTGGTGACCGGAATACGGACAATTAGTCCAATGTCTTTTAAAAACCTTCCTGAAAGAAGGGAAGATATGCAGAAAAAACTAAAAAGAAATGACGAATCAAAAAGAGCATCGAAAGTTTACTTCAGCAAACAATTTTTATAGCAAAATGTAGCCTTTTGCGATAGTAATAACGCATAAATGCACACATCTCCTTAAGAATATTCTTTGGTTCCTAACTTTTGAAACAGTGAATATTTCTATAAGCAAAATTGGCAATATATTAAAAAAATAATAAAATAAAAATAAAAGAATAGACGATATTCGCTGGTCTTAGTTCGAGGCTATAAAAGTAATACGTTTGGTGAAAACAAACCGGCATGTTTCCGTAGTAAATTTTTAAATGTCTAAAATTTAATTATTTTACAATGTGTGTTTGAGTGGCAGACATTCACTAAAATTTAAATATTTGATCCCATATTCATAACAATAACTGCTATTTATATAATTTGCATTTGAATATAAAAATTTACTCCAAAAAGGATCTTGTATACACGAAAAAACACTATTGCTAATACCGCTCAAGCTGATGTCACGCTTATGCATTTTTCGCTTAAAATCACATTGCTTGGCGACAAAAGTGAAATCAAAACCATAAATACACAAATAACATGTAACTCATAAATGCAGTCATTTTTGCAATTACATCTGCTAGTTCCTCCTGTAAGACACATGATAGGGAAGTTATATAAAAAAAAATTAGCAGAAAGAAAAAAAGGAAAGAAAAAAATACACATATTTTACTAAATCAAATTATCAGATGTTAACCTAACGCAAATGATAAATCTCCAAATATTGACTTAATCTGAATTGCAATCTCATGCATTGCAAATATTTGTAAGCATTACAAACATTCCTTTGGGGTTTAAATTAAATATTATGCATCATTAAAACAGTTTTTTTCTTTCTTTTTCTTTTTTTTGCGGGTAGAGGGGGGGGGGAGATTTTAAATAAAATTAATAACAGAATTTTTCTTTTATTTTTCTATGTGTTTGCATTATTTTCTGATATAGCCGTTTCAATTCTTTCGCCAATTATAATGGTCGCCAAAAAATGACCTATGGTAACCTTATCGTCCAAAATAACAGAACTTTCCATCATAATTCTATAACTAATATGCGTAGAACTATGTGTTATATACTAAAACCTTCCCTAAAAAATTATCTATCCAACAGTGCAAGTTCCATGAAATTCCATTCAGCAGAACTGGAGTTATAAAGGAACGGAACGAAATTTCCGTTTGTGTTTTATATATATAGTAGAGTAGACACTGCTCAAAATAATTAGGAGATATTGTGAGTTTCGTAGGAAACGACCCTGTAATCGACAATTCTTTTAACAAAAATGAAAGAAAGGAGGTTAAAAAGGAAAATTATAACTTTTACAAAGTTGGAAATATGCAAATTTTGTCTGTGACGTAGAAAACGCCGCGTTCTAGATAAGGAGTGAAAAGCGACTTGCTACATTCCTTGTAAGGAGGAGATTATAACTCTCTGACTGCTCAATTTTTTTTCCAAATCCTTTCGACCAATATGTAATCGACCTTTATCTCCTATACTATTACGTATTTCAAATCATCCTGTATATGAAAAATGTAATAAAATTACCATTTTCATTTTCAACCTTTGATTGTGGAATTTTTAATACAAAATGCTTTAAAAATTGTAAATTACGTAAATTTTTCTACAAATGTCTTGCCCGTGGAAATCGCGGGATAAGCAGTCAGAGGGTTAAAAACAATTGACACGAGTTGAAAGTGTTGTAACAGTGAATTCGGTGTCTCAACAACATGACTTAGCTGAATCGGTAGCCATCGGTTATTTAGAGGCGGGTCAAACGCAATCTGTCGAAGCGGAAGCGTTGGGAGTTTCGCAGAGTGTCATTTCCAGACTATGGAATCGATTTTTGGAAAATGGAAATGTTAGTCGAAGAACAGGACAAGGTCGTACGCGTGCAACAACACAAAATGAGGATGTGTATTTAGCATTAACTGCCAGAAAAAAAACGCAGTATGAACGCCACTCTATTGCAACAGCACCTTCAGGGGCCTACTGGTACCAGAGTTTCGACTCAAACTGTTCGAAACCGACTCCATCATGTTGGCTTGTATGCTCGCAGACCTATGGTTTGTGTTTCTTTAACAGCGGGCCACCGTGCTGCCAACAGAAGGTGGGCACAAGAGCATCTCAGATGGGGAAATGATGAGTGGTGCAACGTAAAGCTTCACGACCGAGTCTCGCTTTAGTGTACAACCTGACAATAGGTCTATTAAGATCTGGAGAGAACAGGTGGCAATCGGATAATCCTGAATTTGTGCACGAAAGTGTACGATTTGGTAGAGACGGAGTGATGGTCTGGGTCGGTATGTCTGTTAGTGGCCGCACCAATCTGTGCATTATCAGGAATGGAGCACTGACGGCTGAGTGATATAGGAATGGGATCTCAGATCTATTGTTGTCCCTTACGCTGCAGCAACCGGGAATGAATTCATGTTCATGGACAATAACGCCAGGCCTCATCGTGCTCGGTTAGTGGACAATTTCTTTTTCGACTAAGGGATACTTCGAATGGATTGGCCAGCGTATTCCTCAGACATGAATCCCATAGAACATGTTTAAGTCAGTCTAGGGAGAAGATTTGCTGTCACTTATCAACCCCCCCCCCCTCCCCTCTCCACAAACAATTCAGCAGTGCGGAAGCTCTCTTCGACAGGAGTGGGAGAGAATACCCAAATGCCTCTTTGATAACGTCATTGATTTCATGCCTCGTAGGTGTGTGACATTGCTTTCTGTCAGGGGAAACCATAGCCCTTATTGAAACTCATTTATATCTGATGAATCCCATTTTTTGTTTGTTCGTATAATATGCACAAGTTTTGCATTTTTTGTTTACCGACAAATAAACATTTAACTATCCGATGTTCAGTGCTTAGTTTTCTTTTCGCATATCTTACAACACATATAGATCATATAACAGCCAAATAAAACATTTCTTCATCCGCAGTTTATATCCAAAATCATAATTTCCTCTAATTGTTTTAAGCAGTGCAGATAGATAAATAGATTATGAAAAGGGGAATAATGTTATAATTTTTCTCATTCAACTTACTGAAAATTTAATTCAATTAATATCAGTAAATATTCTACGTGCATTATGAGAAATTTCATAAAATAATTTTAAAACTTTCAGCAATTCAAAAATCTGCAATTCTGATTGTAATAATGTAAAAAATTAAATGAAATCCACATCTGAAAAAAAATTGTTATACCAAAGTTACTGTTTATAACTTTTTTAATCAAAGTGCAACAACAGAAAAATATTTAAAACTTAATAAACGATTCTTACAAGTGGATTTTAAACGTATATAGTGTGCCTTTCTCTTAACAAAAAGAAATATATTCTCATGATATGATTTATTCAAAGTTTAAAATTTTCAAATTATTCTCTAACAATCATCATATTTATTTATTATTTATATTGTCAGCATCTCTTTTCTATGACTTTATGAAACGCTCAGCAACGAATGAGGTATCTTTCAAAAGGTTTTTGAAGCGGCTTCTCACATAGTACACTCACATTTCGTTAAAACATGTTTGTTGATTAAAAATAGCTGTTCATTAAAAATTAAATCGGCATTGTTTTCATAAATGAAATGAAAGGTTTTCAAATTAGTGTTGCCACAAAAATAAAATATCGCTTTATAGGATGCTCAACAATGATTACGAAAAAATAAATAATACAAAAAATTATAAAGTATGATTTCTCCGCACGAGTTTATTTTATATTTATGCTTAAAAAGCAAAATTGAAATTGAATTTTTAGAAGAGAAAGACACCCTCGATCGATCGAAGAAATGATATTTCACGTGTAGAATAAAAGGTGTGCTTTCTTATATGAGATTGAATTGTATTTTAAATGCATTCAATTTATTTTACTTTTTTTCATATTTTTCAAGAAGCGGATGAGGCCATCTTCTAATGCAGTTAAAATACGATTGTTATTTTTTTTTCCCCGTGCGTTCCTTTTGCTATTTTCGATCAGTTTTTTTCTGAAAGTTTGATGGAATAAATGAGATGATATTCGAAATATGATTTGATTAGATAATATTGGTAAAAAATATTAGATTACAGTGCGAAATTCCCGCACGAGTCCACTGGTTAAACTTAAACCCTCAAACATTTAAACTTACGTTTTATTGTTAGCATCATTTCTGATCTAGCACTTTCACCAAATCCATTTTCGAATTCACACGTGTAGCGACCTCTATCACCAGCCGACAAAGAGTCATTTCCACGACGACTAGGTCCAACAAAAAGAAGGCTGCTATAAACTGTAAAGGCATTCTTATCTCTTGTAGAAATGCGGTAGAGCAAGCTGTCTTCCGATATTTCTTGGCCGTTGTGCAGCCATCTTACTTTTGGCTTTGGCTTGCCTCGAGCTTCACATGAAATTCTCCAATCTTTATATTTCTCATTTACGATGAAGTATTGATTCAAATATATCCGCATTGAAACTGGTTCTAAAAGAAGAGAAACAAGTAATATAAAAAAAATGTAAATCAATTCCTACTTTTTAATCATAAATATATAAAATAAACCCGTGCAGCATTAATGTCCCATGTTATATTTATTGAACATTTTTTTTTATAATCATCGTTGCGGTATTTTATTTTTGTGGCATCACTCATTTGAGGAAAATTTTTCATTTCATTTATGAAAACAACGGGAGAATTTTTTTTCTCCCATATAAAACTAAAATGAATGAATCAAATTTAATGAATGAATTAATACTTGAAAAAACTGTATTAACATCGAGTGTCATCCACTACAAGTTTAAAAAAATGTATTTGAACTTGAGTGGATGAATAGAAAATATTTTATTAACGATTGAAAATTTGAACAAGGTGTATAAATATATAGAGAGTGTGAGCTAATAGTAGGAATTGAAAAAAAGCAAGTTCAAAATTGTATGTCAAGTATGGCAAATGAGACGCGTTCGTACTATAACTAGTTTTATAAATATTTGGATATTGGTGCAATAACTGTTGCACTCTTATAACAAAAATCCATGAATATAAAATTTATTTTATGTGCAGATAGATATTAATTTTATTTTATGAAATTAGGTTTTAACACACTTATACAAACAATTAATTACAATTATGTTACATTAAAATTATACTATGCGCAAATATACAATACAAGACAATGTAAAAAAAATCATTGTTATTATTTCATTGAAAAAATGAAATTATATCGTCTGTTATTGTGATATGATTCATTTCCGTAATAGAATAAGTACATTTTAAGTTGGCAACATTTTATCTTTTGTTGACATTGACTGAAAATTCCAATGGGAAACTGAAGCCTAGATTAGAAAATTTCAGAAATCCATATTTAGACTCTTTTTCCATGTAATATCTATTTCTCCGGAAACATCTATGCAAAAAACTGTCGCTAGATTATAGGATTGCTATAATTAAACAATTTTAGTATACAAATTCAGTTTTTAAATTCAGTAATACGGAAATAATAGAACCTCATCTTAAATAGGACATAATCACCATGGCAACCTAGAATCATTACCTATCATGGGATATCATTGAATAAATATGTATGATAGGATTTGAAGAAAAAATAGGAATGAAGAAAACTTTTATTAATTTCTTTTTAAGTTTTGATTCGATTTTCATAAAATTTTAAATGACTCGACAAAGTATAGAAGATAGAAGAAAGCAAAAACAGCTACAGATAAGAACACATAAGCTTAAAGGTGAACATGAATAAAACTCAGAAGACTAGGAGTATATATGATTGGAGAACACGATGTACAATATATACGAAATAGGTTGCATAACAGATGATAATACAGATACTATTTACAGGAACACGAACAAGTTTATATTTGAAAAAAGCTACATATATTTTCGAGCACTAGCTATTAATGGTTGCCCCATAAAGGCCGAACCTTTCCGTGTAAAAAGCGAAAGCGTCCGGTCACTGCCCCTTAATGCTTGGACAGCAGTATACATAACATAGTAACAAGAGAGTAAAATTGAATATACATTGAATAGTGTACCGTGAACTGTTAAATAAACGGATGCAGTTCCTCCTTGACCAAGGCTGTTGGAAGGCTGGCAGAAGTATCTGCCTTCGTGGCTCGCTTCGACTGATGTTAGAGTGTAATTCGATATTTCTGTCCTAACGTCTTCTTCCTCCTGCCCTTCTTTCCACCAGCTGTACTCCGGTAGAGGCCATCCCAAAGGATTAGCAGAACAATGTAATGTAAAAGGCCGTCCTGCTATAGCTACTGGATGTACAGGAAGAATTTTTGCTGGACCAGGTTTATCTGTAAATAGTTAATTAATATTGTAGGGTAAGATTCAAATAAAAGCAACGTAAAGGGAAGTACAGAAAACAACAAAATTTCAGCATGTAGTTGTTTCAAGGTTTCATAAATGAATTCCTTATTTAGCGCAAAATGGTAAAATGAGAGAGAGAGAGAAACAGCAGTGAAAATTAGCATTAGTTTTTAGCTCATAGGCTATCAAAGCCTGAGAGCTAATGTTCCCGCCGGTTCTGTATGTACGTATGTGTACGTAACGCGATACCTCTTGATAGAAATATCTGATTTGCTTCAAATTTTGTATATAGCTTCATTCTGATAAGGCGCTTCCCAGATTAGTTTTGGGGGTTCATTGGTTAACTATAAAGGGGGGCTAACCCCTTAAATTAGATTAATGGGTTTTTCATGCAGAATTATCCGATTTGCTTCAAATTTGGTATACAGGTTTATTCTGATAAGGCGCTTTCCTGGTTAGATTTGGATGTTCATTGGTTAAGTATAGAGGGGAGAAACGGGGGGCTACTCCCTCCTTAATTTAGCTAATTGGATATTCCAAGCAGAATTATACGATTTGCTCCAAATTTGGTATACAGGTTTATTGTCGATTTCTTTATTTTTCGGGGGCATTATTCTTGCAAATAAGACTATAATATACAATTAGTGTGAATAGCCTGTGAGCTCAATGCCATCAGTTTAACTGGACAATTCTTTTTATTTGGCTTTATTTAGAAGTCAAAACGGGATTTTGCTTTAAGCAGATGTGTTTTCATTATCTCTCTTTTTAATTTTGCTGTAAGGGGCTATTGAATAAAAAAGTCCTTCCGGCCTGTACCGGGAGGAAAAGGTAGCTTTCCTATATCTTCGTTTTAAAATTTTAGCTAAAGTTACACGAAAACAGCAAGCTAAAATGCAAAGAAACGTTTACAAAAGATTCGTTAATACTGAATTTGAATAAGAAATTCGCCAAATTATTGAGCAATAGCCAAATTGGCTTCATTTATGAAGACTTATTTTGGTCGCCAAATTTGGCGATATTTCGCAGATGTCGCCAATTTTGGCGAGAATTTGGCGCTAACGGATATGAATATATAGTTTTATGCGTATGATTGGGAAAATTATTACAACAATGAAAGAAAGTAATTTGCGAGTAATCGCGTTAATGTACTGTTTTGTTTAAAAATGTCAGCCACCCTAGAATTTCAAACTGCTCTATCTCAGCCATTTTTTAAGATAGAGGTAAACCAAAAAATGCTCCGGAATCCTTGTATTAAGGCCTAACACGTAATTAAAAAATAAATTTGAATTATTATTTTTTTTGTATATTTATTTTAGTTTTAAATTTTTAAATGGCCGCCATCTTGAAACAAAATGGCGGACCAAGCTGGCCAACGAACTCGGTCGAGACATTAGTGACCTTAATACACACAATTAATTTCATCAAAAGCGATTCATAAATACGGGCGTTATCGCATGACATAGGTCAGATATATATATATATATATATATATATATATATATATATGGATATATCTATATATATAAATCAACATTTGAACGGAGGGTGGTTTTGGGGTCTGGGGGTCATGATCGGTGAAAATATATCGAAATTTTCCGGAACTGCTTTCCTCCGAACGGCTGCAATAGGTAGCTTTATACTTTTTTGTATTGAAAGCTACCTAATACTGGAAAAATCTGCACGTTTTTTGTTCTTGCTTTTTATGCATTTATTTTGAAATAAATGAATTTTGAAACTGTCTATCTATTCAAAACATATATAATATTCAAAATAGCTACACTATGTTATATAGTAAAATATATATGCACTAATACATCAACTTGAGATGATTGATACTCTCATAATCATATTTATGAGGACACAATAATTTTTATTCGAATCATCTACTTATAATAAAATACGAAGGCAAGAAACTGTTGGTAACCATGCCGGGTTCGACCACTCTGGTCTGCGAATCGACTGTAGCTAAACGCCTTGTTAGGCTTAATGAAAAACCTATGCATATGACAGCTAAATGATAATTTCTTCTACTTGAAATCATGTCTGTTCAGCATATTTTCTATAAAACATGTATATCATATCCTATTATAATGTTTTAAGTTCTTAATTAAAAATCCAGATAAAACCACGAATTCCCAGATATAAACAAACGAACACTGTTGCCATTCAGAATCACAAATGAAAATGAATCACAAATGAACGATTCTTTGAAAGCTTTACATCCGATTCTGCTCTTGAAATATTTGTAAAAACATATTAAAGCTTTTAAATATTTTAATTTTGTTTAAAACCTTCAAAAACTATTTTAGCAGTCATCTATCGACAAATCCAAGTGTAGGAAAATATATTGTAGGTAATCATTCCAAAGCGAACCGGGTCGGAGATGTGAACCCCATAGAACTAAATTCCTACTTCCATAGCGAACCCGAGCGTAGCGAAACGCCATGTTAGGCTTAATGAAAAACATATGCTAACATAGGACAACTAAATGATAATTTCTTCTGCCTCAAATCATGTCTGTTCAGCATGTTTTCATATAAAACATCTACATCAACATTTCTGTAATCAATTTTTTCTGTAAACACTTTTTTCAGAAATAGCGGTGACAACTTTTTTAGGGAGGCTTTGCGGTGATCGATCCAGTATTATATTACGCTTCTTTTTTAAATATTTTGGCGCCATCTAAGTACCTTTCTGTTGAAAAAAAATATAAAACTAGGGGGTTCTACCCCCTGCTCGCTAACGCTCCCCAACCCCCGTGAATTGCGACGCAATTCACATTGAGAACGCTACGCGATCCCAGCGCGCTTCGCTCACTCGTCAACTTTTCAGCAACTCTAGCCAGAATGAATGCTATCATAAATCATTTTAACATATGAAATTGACAATTTTTTTATGTAAAAAAAGTAAATGAAAACTTCGTTGAAAACAGAATTAAAAATGCATTTAGTTGGTGCTACCAGTGGGCATAAATCTTTTAAATACTATGGGAAAATGATCTTGGAAACACAATTAGTTTAAAACTCATTGAACCTATAATATTGTATAGCACAACTTAAATTCATTAAAAATTTTATTTTTTTTTTAAACACTACGTGATAGGAAGATAGTTTATATATATCATCAACCATTGTATTATAGATTTTTGCAAAATAAATTATTTTTACTTCATCAAGATAGCAACAGATGGCAGCAAGTGCAATCTAGACTGTTGATATTTTTATTATCTCCGATTTTCGTGTGAGTGAAATTCGTAAATAAATTATAAATAAGAGTTGAGAATTCATTTGAAATTAGCAATATTACTCATAATTAAAATGGGGATTCATCTCAAACGCTTTGGATTACGTACATGTTATTTTATCTATCTACTATATATATAAAACACAAACGGAAATTTCGTTCCGTTCCTTTATAACTCGAGTTCTGCTGAATGGAATTTGATGGAACTTGCACTGTTGGATAGATAATTTTGCAGGGAAGGTTTTAGTATATAACACATAGTTCTACGTAGATTAGTTATAGAATTATGATGGAAAGTTCTGTTATTTTGGACGTTAAGGTTACCATAGGTCATTTTTTGGCGACCATTATCGTTGGCGAAAGAATTGAAACGGCTATATCAGAAAATAATGCAAACACATAGAAAAATAAAAGAAAAATTCTGTTATTAATTTTATTTAAAATCCCCCCCCCCACCCACTCCCCGCAAAAAAAAAAAAAAAAAAAAAAAAAAAAAAAAAAAAACTGTTTTAATGAGGCATAATATTTAATTTAAACCCCAAAGGAATGTTTGTAATGCTTAAAAATATTTGCAAAGCATGAGATTGCAATTCAGATTAAGTCAATATTTGGCGATTTATCGTTTGCGTCAGGTTAACAAAGATGCATCTAATAATTTGATTTAATAAAATATGAGTATTTTTTTTCCCTTTTTTTTCTTTCTGTTACTTTTTTTTTTTATATAACTCCCCTATCATGTGTCTTACAGGAGGAATTAGCAGATATAATTGTAAAAATGACTGCATTGATGAGTTACATGTTATTTGTTTATTTACGGTTTTGATTTTGCTTTTGTCGCCGAGCAATGTGATTTTAAGCCAAAAATGCATAAGCGTGACATCAGCTTGAGCGATATTAGCAATAATAGTGTTTTTTCGTGTATACAAGATCATTTTTGGAGTATTTTTTTATATTCAAATGCAAATTATATAAATAACAGCTATTGTTATGGATATGGGATCAAATATTTAAATTTTAGTGAATGTCTGCCCCTCAAACACATATTGTAAAATAATTAAATTTTAGACATTTAAAAATTTACTACGGAAACATGCCGGTTTGTTTGCCAACATATTATTTTTATAGCCTCGAACTCAGATCAGCGAATATTGTCATTTCTTTTATTTTTATTTTATTATTTTTTTAATATATCGCCAATTTCACTTATAGAATTATTCACTGTTTCAAAAGTTAGGAACCAAAGAATATTCTGAAGGAGATGTGTGCATTTATGCGTTATTACTATCACAAAAGGCTACATTTTGCTATAAAAATTGTTTGCTGAAATAAATTTCGACACTCTTTTTGATTCGTCATTTCTTTTTAGTTTTTTCTGCATATCTCCCCTTCTTTCAGGAAGGTTTTTAAAATACATTGGACTAACTGTCTGTATTCCGGCCACCTGCCAGTTGGCATTTTTACTATATTGTTGGATGTTTCGTTTATGTTTGAAGGTTACTCTGGACAACGATTCAGATTACAGAAGGTTAGATGATTTTGAAATTAGCGATTGCTATATTTATGGGTTTTTTCATTATGAAGCAAAGTTTTACCAAAAAAGCAATGCTTCCAATGTACGGTTGGTGATTTCATGACGTCCGATTATCTACACGAGGGAGATAGACCCTGGGGAGAGCCCCCTCCGTGGGGATCTTTCGAAGGGATCCTAACCTGTATTTGCGGCAAGGTTCGAAGAAAACCACGGAAAACTCCGAACGGTTAGGTCAACGAGCGCGACAGGGATTTGAACCCAGGACTTTCCGTATGCCAGCTTTGAGAGCAGAACATCTCAGCCACTGTTTTGGCGCTTTCAATGTACGTAAAAACTTTGTAATGTCAATGGTGGCGAATGGAATAAATAATATTTGTCGATTTATCATTTCAGGATGGATAAGAAAAAACGAGTACCTGAAATTCTGATTAGATAATTTTTCGATCATTCGAAAGCCTTTTCGACCTACACACAGCCCTAGCAGATAAACATAGTGAGAAATGAATTTATTTCTGCGTGTTATTATGCTCTTTAGAGAAATGCAAAAAAATCTTCGGTTTAAGTATTCACCAAAAATAATATTACTAAACATTTTGCATAACTAACTTTATCATTGTCAGTTTTATTTAAGGTATGGAATTTTGTTAATGAAACATGTATAATTGAATTAACAGTAATTTGACATTATTTAATGGAACATAGCTTGGCGCGTAAATAACTTCGTTTTGTAACTAACTCTGGTACATTAGTAACCATATCGTTTCAAGCACTTCTAATGTTTGACGTCAAACTTGGATATTGGTAAGATTAGGAAGATTTTATTGGATATAAACTAGAGGTTTATTCTTCTACCTGAGTTAATCATTGGTTTTTTTTTTCAGATTAACGGTTACACGAATGCAACTGGTCTAAAAAATGGAAAGACAGTGAAAATGGCGTCATTTTAATTTTATTCATATTCAGCTTTAAAAATGTACTTTTTTATGTTTCACCATTTTTTTAAATATGAAATAAACACTGCTCTCTACGTGCAAACAATTTATTACAATTTTCACTGTATTTACTCTGCTAGAATCGGAGGATAAAAAACCGTAGTAGACTTGCCAGAAGAGGACGTATATTGCGAAATATAACGTAACATAGAATGAGATTGTACTTACGTTACCAGAATCTCACATGGAGACCAGAAAGAGGGACGGAGTTCAAGAACTTATAGACAAAAATGAATCACCCGAACATTATTTAAGTTCAACGGTCAATCTATGCAATCATTGTAATGCTTTCTCTTTTAATAGTATGTTGACTAGAGAACATTTTAGTTCCTGTTTGTCCGACCACTGTTTATGTTTCTTTTATTTGATTATTCTATTGTAGAATTTATCTCATTTCTTTATATAATTAAATGAATAAATTAATAAATGTCCGAAGTTTATATATGTAAGTAGCATCTTAGAGATGCTTTCCGCAATAACCGATATGACAGGAACGTGGCGTGGTCGACTCTGAAAATTAAGTCATAATAAACAAGAATCAAAATTTAAGTTATTGATCCACTTTTATTAACATCAAATTCACATCTACTTAGATTCAACAATATGCAAAATAAAATATAAAATAACGAGAATTTAATATGACTGGGATGCCCTAAATAATATTCAATAACTCAAGATTATTCCCTAACTGGATTGCTCGGACCACCAAAATTTAACCCTTATATAACATTCCATTCACCTGGTTTTCACCGAAAGTGAGTTTATGGAGCAACAAAAAACGACTTGTGGAGCAGGAAATCGAGTTTTTGGAGCAGAAAAATGAGTTTTTGGAGCAGCAAAAGCTCTTCTTTTGAAAATAAATTCAGCATCACCATTGTACCCAACACATATGTTGAAATCTCATACAGTACAAAATCTATACTCCGGACCTCAGCGATTCCAAATTTCGGATCATTTGCCATAAAAAACAAAGAAATGAAAACTAATTTAACCCCTCCCTTACTCCATGAAATATTTATATCAGGGATGCATTAGCAATACTAACTAGTATGGTGTGGCCATCACAAAATATTCTTCTATATAAATCAAATCGTCTGCAACAAAAATTAAATGCCAATGTATTCGAGCTTGAGATATAGCTATCGCAGAAATCATGAAAAAAAAACATAGCAGCGACACTTGTCGGGCAGTATGCACCCAAAATTAATAAGGATCTATTTAGGTCAAGGTCTAACAGAGTCTGAAATTTCATGAAATTCTGTGCATTAGTTCTTGAGATATAGTTATTGAACAAATCGTGAAAAATGCAGCATAGCAATGAACCCCTGTCAGACAATTTGAACCAAAACCTAATCAGCATTTATTTATGTCAAAGTGTAAATCTGAATTTTGAAGAAATTCCGTGCATTTAAAGTTCTTGAGGTATAGCTATCAAGGAAATCATGAAAAATGCAGCATAGCAGCTCCACTTGTTGGGCAGTTTACACCAAAACTTAATTAGCACAATTTATGTCAAAGTCTAACTGAATCTGAAGTTTGTATAAATTACGTATTTCAGTTCTTGAGATAGGGTGCAAACAAACGAAAACAGCAATTACTTACAAAAAGTCCTTTTCCTAAATATAATTCGAAATTGCAGATAGTGTCCTGTTTCGGGTGACGGAACCTGATTCCAACCCACGCTTCCATTGCAGGTCGGGTTGGCTTTAAATGCTTCAGGTTGATCTGATTTTTCAAAAGTAAGTCCTGAATATTTTTCCAATAAAAAAATTGTATATTTGTTGGCATTGAATCAAAAATTATTTTTTTCCATAACGACCAATTTTTTAAAAATATGGCTGATTAACAAAATTTGCAATTTTTTTCAGTCACTGATTGGCGAAATTCACAATTTTTTCTGCGATCGATTCATGAATTTCGCAGTTTTCTTTCGTGATCGTTGGACAGACAAAATGCTCGTTTTCGAGCAAAAATAGTAAAAAAAAATGCATTTGTAGCAGATTGTAGCAGATATTTTCATTTGGAGCAGTTTGGGCAATTGGAGCAGGTCTGTGACCCCTGCAGTATGGTCAAAACAGAGAGAGAAAATTGCACTCTTTCACTCTCCAAAATTATTCTGCCGTCATCTCATTCCTTCATCGACGCGGCTTCCCAGGCTTTCGCTCATCTTGTTCTCCGCACATCATCTTATTCTCCACCTCCTCTAAGAAAAATTCATCCCTTCAGACCAAGTTCCCAGAGTGTCCGTTAATTTTTCAGAGTGATCCCTCTCTACAACCGTCCACGCCTTTTTGTTTCTCGCATCCCCCATTTTCTTTTCCCTTGCCCCCGAGGGGGAAAAGTTCTCTAATCAAAAATTTTTTACCATTCTTATTGGCCAAACACTAAATCCTAGCTCCCCTTTTTACACGCCTTGTTACATCATTTGTACCTCAAAAGTCGAAGCCAGGCTCCAAATATCAAAACATCTTTTCCACACTTACATAATCCCTCTTGACTTGTATATTGCTCTGTTTTTTCATATACCGCGGAGGTCCCTTTCCACGAACAGAACCCCCCAGATTCACAGATAAATTCATAGCATCTGGTAATCCCTTTAATGTTCTCATTCTGTCGATTGACATAAAACAGTGTCTTCGCGGTGGTCTGAGCTCTAAAATTCTCCAACACCTCTCTGTACTTTCCACCATCGCTGCTTGCTAGGTCAATAACCTGACATGTTGTCATAATCTCATAATGGCTTCATTTCCCTACCAAACTCTACTATAAATGATCAACTAAATGAGTTGCTTCCTTTAGCCCAAATTTTGTCCAATGTATGATATAATATAGCGCAATGTCGTTCCCATTGTTTACATCAATATTGAAGGAAAATCCAGGTGAACGTCCCTATTGCTTTAAAATAAATACTCAAATCTATTTATATAATTCCTTTGATTCAACGTTCGTTTGAAAATATTTACTAAGGTAGCATCTGTAGGTAAAGATCCACATTCCTTTAAAATACAAAGCAATTTCGTTTGATTTAAGGTACATTTAAAAAAATGGCCCAGCGCAGTGGGCGTAGCATGCTAGTTTTTAATAATTGCTAGTTTGAGTTTGATTGCTCTCACACTGGCCTCCATATTGGAGTTGGAGGCAGAGCTGATCTTACCCAATCTAGTCTGTTCATTGGTCTGCGCTCTGGAAACTACGTTTGTTGCCAAACGGTAAGCTAGAAATTCAGCCTTATTTCCGCGTCCCGTAAGAGAAATATATATATATAGAGAGAGAGAGATAACAATAAAGTTGTATAAAAAATCTATAATATATTGTTTAAAATGTATATAAGCATATTTTTAAAATAAGAAAAATTCAGGACGAATTAATTTATTTCAAGATCAACTTTTAAAAGCTTCAGCTTAATGTTATTTCTTTCTTTATGTTATTTCTTTCTTGATGTTATTTCTTTCTTGATGTTATTTCTTTCTTAATGTTAATTCTTTTCTTAGTTATATCAATTTTTAAGATCCTATGTTATAGCCACCTAAATTTTGAAATTTTATTTCCATCGTAAATAAAATGATTTTTCTTATGAAACGTATTTAAAATATAAGGAATAAATAGTACAGAGTAATTTCCATTTAATTTTGCTTATATAATCAAAAAATGAGCTATGTGGTGAGTCAAGATCTTTTGAAACTCATTGATAACACTTTTTTACAAAAACTTCCGCACATGGATTTTTTTTTTATATTTAGTTTGAATGTTTTGCCCAATCATTGAACTATTTCAAAAATTTAATATTGAGTAAAAATAAAGTAAAATAAAATAAAATAAAGCCTTATCATTTGTATTTTTAGAAATCATTTGTCATTTTTAAAATGTACTTTTCTACGATACATACCTTTCAATAATAAAATCTGCATGCTGTTTGTTTGTATGAAGTCTTATGAAAATGCAGCGCAGATTAACTATCTGTCATTTTTGACGGGGGTTATATACTAGTATACAATAAGATAAACGTATGATATTCATATAATTAATATGGATAGACTTACGATTAACAAGTTCATAATACATATTTATATCCCTTAACAGTGCAATAAATTTAAGTAAAATAAAAATAGTAATTTTTCAACTGATTCATAATTATAAGGACGCCTTGATATTTTAACAAAAACTTAAGTTATTCAAAAAATTAATAATTCGTTGAACCAATTTTATTTGCATGGCATTCTACCATTCTTTCTGGCATACTTTCAACGAGTTATTTCAAGTATTTTGGATCAAGATTTCTCCATTCCTTGAAAACACACTCTGTCAGTTCTGTCTTTTATAAGGAAAGGGCATGTTTACAAACAAACAGTTCCATCAACCAATCTACCACTGCATTTTTGTCGCAGCTATCATTGCAGAAATAGTCATGGCGACGTAGGCCAATCATATCACAGACCAGTTTAACGTAGACCAATCAAATCGCTCCATCTCATATGTACTGCAGGAGTCGTAAAGAACGAACAAGTTTTTCTCCCAAACCAACAGTAATTTAACCAACAGTGACGTCAGTTGCCCTTTCCTTATTTGCATAAACCATTCACGATAAAATTCCACAAACATTCTAAATTAAGTTTAAGTCTGGTGTTTTTGCTGGTAATTTCAAAAATTGGTTTTTCCGCTCCTCAAACCATGTTTTTGTTAGATTGGACGTGTGACACATGATGCTCAGTCTTGCTGAAAGATGAAATTGTATCCTGCTATAGAGGCCAACAATTTGCTAAAAGCTGCTGATCTAAGATCCGAACATAGACGGGAATCCATCGTATTTGGGATGATGACTTAATCATTCTTTTCACTGGCTGAAATCACTCCCCAAAACATCAATGAATTATCTTTAAAACGCCTGCGCCACCTGACGTCTATGTCATCCCGTAGATCATGCCAATAGGTATTTAATCCACCAAGTCCATCTAAATTAAATCTTTTCTCATTGGAAATATCACATTTTGCCAATTACAGTTGATTTTCATCCAGCTGAGTACGGCTTCTCGACGCATGGTTTGATGGCAGTCGATAAAGGTGGTAAATTCAACAAATTCATGCAAAAGTATCAATATGACAATGCTCCATAATTGGGGTGCTTTTCTCAGATTGTTTTCGCCATTTAAATAAATAAGCAACTCTATTGCTTAAGAAATAAGAATTTAGGCTTTGAAAGTTTTTGGAGGCTTATAAACATTTTGTTTTTATTGGTAGATCTACAGCTGTTAAAAGTGTGGCACTGTGAAATAAAATTACCATAAATAGATGAGGGTTAAAAAAGGTATTTTTCTACTTATTTTACTTATTTTTAAACTTTTATGCTCCACACACATTTAATTTCTTTTTTAAATATCATATAACTTTAAATATCATATAATAATATCATATCATAAACTGTTTCGGAAAAGAAGCATAATTTATATTGATTTTTAGATTATTCAAATCAAATAAAAATGATATCTAAAGTGACATGTTAATTAAAAAAGTCTTCAAAAATATTTACTAACATAATCACTTTAAAATATATTCTTTGACACGAAAAATTAAATCAACTTCTATGAAAGGAATAAATGTAAAATAGAATAAATAGAAATGCTAAAATAGAATAACAAAGAAAAAATGTGTGCCACACTTAATCTTAGTGATAGAGCAGAAAATTTCAAGTTCATGAAAGAAATTTAAATGATCATATATATAAAAACAAAAATACGCAAATTGTGATTATCAGAAGTATTATCTACAATACAATATGATAAAAAGTTTGTTAATTGTATGTGTTGCTTAATTAATGGATTAATTTATCTTTAAATGTTACGTGAACGAAGTCACGGGTAACAGTTAGTTTTTTTTATATTTATCATTTACTAGTTTGTTCATTATGCAAAGTAGTGCGTTAACAAGTTATTTACATCTAAATGCTTGCAAATAATTAGAATAATGATCACAAATTTATTATTTCTATTAGGTTTTTACAAATACGTGACTGTCTTTCTAATTATGATTCTGAGCGTATTCTTAATATATGTAACATTTATTTCATGCAAAGTATCCTATAGAAAACAAAGTTAAAATATTTTACTGGTAAAAAAGGGAGAATGTGCTTTACTACGCTCATGGGAGTTAAAATTCGTGTTAGGTAAATATTATATTTCACGAAAAGTACAAAATAAAGAAATAAATAACTGTTTTTACGTTTAATTCTAACTGTAACTGTTCCATTTCTTGCCGCTTCAGTCTGAATGTTAGATTCAGATGGCCTAAAAGATGCTGCAGCCTGGCAGATGTAACGTCCTCCGTCATCAACCGATATTTTGTCAATTCTTAAAGTATCGCCCTGTTGCCTGAAGTATGGATCGCCTTCTTTCACCCACTGGATCATATGAGGAGGTTGTTTCGACATCACTTCACACTTTACGACCAGCGTATCACCTGCTGCTACCTCTTGATATGCAGGGACTTTAACTTGAGGTCCATCTATAAACGAGAATAAATAGGAGAAAAATTCCTGCAAAACCAACTTGTAACATTTTTTAAAATTCATTAATCCTACCGTGTTGAAATATAAGAGAAATTTTCTTAATGAAACCTTATTAATAAATATTTTTCTTTTACATTTTGTTATTTTAGATAGAGATTTGTCCTACAAGGATAAACTTTGACATACCAGAAGAGAATTTAGTCTCAGGGGGGGAGGGGGCAAATTAGGGGGAGGCGGAATAGTAGGTATTAGGGCGTATCGAAAAAATCCAAATTCCTTAGATCT
This sequence comes from Maratus michaelseni, assembly GCA_963931845.1. Lineage (NCBI taxonomy): Eukaryota > Metazoa > Arthropoda > Arachnida > Araneae > Salticidae > Maratus > Maratus michaelseni. The sequence goes on from OZ007596.1 coordinate 41,149,738, forward strand.
TTTAGCGGTAGTGTGGAAAAGTTGTGAACTCCCTTTATTAAAAAGTGTGCGAAATCTTAAAACTGTGGGTTGATATCTTCTGTCGCCTCAGTGGGCCGAAAGTTCTAAAAATTGGACTAAAAATGATTAAAATACAAAAATTAATAAATAATCACAGATTTCGCTCATCGGTTTGGGGTAGTGCTTACAAGTTATTATTTTGTAACAACAACAACCATAGAAAATTGTAGAATTATAGGTTAATATCTTCTGTCGCCTCATCGGCATCGAATTTTGGAAATTTCGACGCATTTTGGTAGTTTTCTGCATAAATGTTGACTGCTTGCACAATGCACAATCGAGACAGACTGGATTTGACGGTCTGCCAAATTAGTGGAATACCCCCATTTTTACGCCGAGAAACAAATAGGAGCGACCAGTAAATCACGTGACCACTCTTTTTCGTCTGGGTTATAACTCCTAAAATAGAGGCTGACGCATCCTCGCAGATTTGGCACTCGAATTGGAGCACAGTCGAAAAACCAAGCTAATCAGAACCGAGTCTTAGGCAACCCCAACTGCAGCTGCGGTATATTAATGCTGAACTGGGTATCAATAATCCGAAACAAAATGGATATGCGTCAGCTCCTATTATAGGAGTCTTAGTCTGGGTAAGTGCAGTAGGCCTGCGCCACAAGTATCTCAGAGTCGTAACCGGTTTTAACTCGTTTAAAACAGTATCTTTTCAATTAATGAGAGGCATTTACACTTGGTTGCCCTGTAGACGTTTTTTAAGGAATTTATCTTGCGGTTTTATGCATTTCATCGTCATTTTCTAATAAGAGATATTGGTAAATATTAGAAATGCCAAGATCATCACAGTCAAAGTTTTCAAGTCGACAAACGTTGCAATGCCCTATTTTTGGAACACCGAAGAATTTTTTGCGAATGCTGCCAACGCAATAAGACATCATAAGATGTTGCGCTCACGAGAGATGGCGTTTTTGGTTGCGAAACTGGTGGAAACAAAAAACCATGCTTTTTCAGTTATTGCAGAAAATGTTGCTTTGAAGATTGAAAATTTATACGTCGACGCATCCATTCCTTCAGTTTCACATAAACATGTTCGTGATATGATACACGAATACCATGGAAAATAATCGATCAATCATGAAAAATATAAAACGGGTAGGAAAAGCAAGACCACTCTGGAAAATGTTGAGAACTTTAAAATGGAAGCAAAAATCTTTTTTATATATCTGCCTGTAAATGTGCGATTTTTAAGGAGTGTGTCTGTCCTAAAAAAAGCAAAGTTCCTGCAAAAGAGCAGGCGTTCCTCATTGACCAAAGAACGAAAAGAAAAATGTTCATTGGAAGTGTTGATGTTCCAGAAACAAAACGGCTACAGAAACGTCAAAAGCGAAAGCAACAGAATACTATTCGATCTACAAAACAGGCGTCTCCAGCTTCTGCTTCAAGCTATTCAGTGGTGAATGGAAGGGGAAATGAAATAGAAGATGTGATAGAGGTGGAGACTGAGTGAGACATGGTGGGCACCAAACACACGTCTTTCACAGTGTCTCTTCAGCAGCCCACAAGCAGTGTTCAAATGCGTTTAAAACTGGATAACACAGTTCTTGTCAGTGAAAGGTATGATGTTTCCAACAGAGCCACAGCTGCTATTGCATCGAGTATTATGCAAGATTCGGACTTAATATCGGAATCAGATACCAGCCTCGTCACAGACAAAAATAAAATATGGAGTGAAAATCGAGAATTTACAAACAATTGGTCTCAAAATCAAATGAAAATCGTTCCACTCTATCTGGACTTTATTTTGATGGACGACATGATAAAACCTTAACATCAGAAACACTCGGGGACAAGCAGGTCCATAGAACAATTGTAGAAGCGCATTACTGTATTGTATCGGAGCTTGGTTCTACGTACATGGGACATGTTACACCTGAAAGCGGATCTAGTCTTGATATATCTAATAGCATTTACGAATACGTAACAAGTACTTTATTGGATGATTTTAGCAACGTTATTATGCTCGAGTGTGACGGCACTGTAGTGAACACAGGAGTGTCTAATGGTGTAATTCGTAAGCTTGAATTGCAACTTCAAAGGCCAGTCCAATGGATTATCTGCTTACTTCATTTCAATGAGTTACCATTACGACACCTAATTGAGTCCATATACGGCAAGTCATCTGGCCCCACATCTTACACCGGAGAAATTAGACGAAACCTCAAAGGATACGAAAAGCTTTCGATTGTTGCTTTTAATAGTATTGAATGCAAATTGCCAGACATTGATCCTACTACCCTCAGTTCAGATCAGAAATACTTATTAGACATTTGTACCGCCATTAGTTCTGGTGTTTGTTGTTCAGATCTAGCTATTCGGGAACAGGGAACGTTAAATTTGTCCCGCTGGCTAACAACTTCCAATCGAATACTGAGGTTATATATATCTACATCAGACCCATCAAAGGAGTTGCTAAGTTTGGTTGTATTCATTTTAAGAGTATACGCACCCTCATGGTTCTGAATTAAGATTCATCGTCCATAAAGGACGGTGCTAGACACCTGTGGCATTTCATCAGCTCATCTCGGCTTGCCAAAGAAGTATCGTGACTTAATCGACCCAGTTATTTTTCGCAACGCTTACTTTGCGGCTCCAGAAAATATGCTTTGGGCCATGTTAACTGATGAAAGGTGTCATATTAGGACCCTTGCATCTCGACAGATTATTAAAGCAAGGGAAATTAGCCGAGACGGAAATTGTGTTCGCAAATTCGTTATTCCTGCTGTTAACTTTGGAGCTACAGACTATGTAGATCTCACTGACTGACAAGCTTGTTATGTGATATCGCCTCCTATCCTCAGGGAGATCAGTTCTCAAGAATTTCTGAAGATGATACAGGGCAGTATGTCAATGTATTGTTAGGACTTTATTAAATTTTCTTCACACACACAAGCGGTTGAGAGGATTGTGAAACTAGTCACTGCAGACTCCGGAAAAACAGTTGGTCCGCAGAACAGGGATAGATTTATTAGAGCGACACTAGAATCCAGAAAACACATGTCAAAATTTGAGGCCAAAAATGATTACAAGCAGTAATTCTTTTGTCATTTGTATGTTCGAAAGGTAAAATAAAGTTTGTGTTGGCATTAAAATGAGGTAAGTGTGACGTGTATTTATCTAAATTTTTTCCGTCATTTTCCAAAATTTGGTGTTGATGAAGCGGCAGAAGAAATTACGCATAATTCTAAAATTTTTTATGGCTGTTGTTGTTGTTTCTCGGCGTGAAAATAAAGGGTGTTTCACTGTTTTGGCAGACCGCCACACCCAGTTTGTCTCGAGATTGTGCATTGTGCAAGCAGTAAACAGTTATGCAAAAAAACACCAAAATGCATAAAAATTTCCAAAATTCGATGCCGATGAGGCGACAGAAGATATTTACCTATAATGCTACATTTTTCTATGGTTGTTCTTGTTACAAAATAGTATCTTGTAAGCACTACTCCAAACCGATGAGCGAAATCTGTGATTATTTATTAATTTTTGTATTTTAATCATTTTTAGTCCAATTTTTGGAACTTTCAGCCCATTGAGGCGACAGAAGATATCAACCCACAGTTTTAAGATTTCGCATACTTTTTAATAAAAGGAGTTCACAACTTTTCCGCACTACCGCTAAAATATATAAGAAGTTTGGATTTTTTCGATACGCCCTAGTAGGTATATAAAAACACACATTTTAAGCATAAAGCATTGTGAAATTAAACATATTAGAAACGTGCGCTTTCCGCGACCTACGTTATACACGGCCGGTGCATGACGTTTAAAACGTCACATGGAGTGGATCATTTTTACACGGTGATTGGTGCAAAGCGGCTCGCACACCGTTTTGCGCCAATCGCCGTATAAAAATGATCCACTCTCTTGTTTATGAACCGATTCGGATGTGACTGAGTATGTGTATACACATACTCAGTCAAAAAAAGTTAAAAAAAAAAAATAGTAATGACTCTACACTCTCTAGTAGCACAAAAAATTCAAAATATCTTTATGTGATAGTGAACTATGTTTAAAAATTTTTAGTTTGGATATAATATGACAGAAAAAAATTTCAAGGGGTAGGTTTCAAAAATATATTTTAAAAATTTTGCATTGAATAACATTTCACCGCACACAAGATATCTTATGCAGATTTTTCACGATTTACATAAATTTTATCTTAAATTGACCATAACGCTCTGGACTACAATTTGAGCTAAAATTTTATAAATGTTTAAGTATATAAACAGTAATTACTTTTTAATTATAAAAAATAGAAATCATAAAAAATTTTCATACATTGAACCTTATAATTTTTTTTATGCTAAAAACATCTGTATAATTTTAGTTCATTTTCACAATTATATGCACATTTAGGTAAGGTAAAATGTTTGAAGCTCTATTTCAAACGGTTTTGGAAATATCACACGCGCAAGTTCGAAAAGCTTCATTTTGAGAAAAAGCCGCACATTAAATTGCATTTCAAAAATATAAAACTCATAATAAAAGAAACAAAACTACTATTAATGTAACTTATTAAAGGGGTCATATATGTATTTTAAGAAATATAGCGTGTATTTTAAGAAATATTTTAAGAAAAATATTGAGATCATTATTAAGACTATGAAGTCATTGCCATCTATTAGACTATGAAGTGTTCACAAAGATTGTATTTGAGTTCAGGATTGCTACTTATTTCGACAATCAAATTCCTTCTGCTTTCCTGAGCAAAAAATTTAATTTGCCCTGAATAATTCCTCTGAGAATTTTCAAAATTTCAATAAATAAATTTTACATACCAAAATTTAGTAAAATTCTTTGTTTTTTAATACTCATTTTTAAATTCCCTCAGTTTTTCCAGTTTTCCCTATACAGTAGCAACCCTGAAGATTATTATTTGTGAGGAAGGTGGAATCATAGTCCACATTTTGGCATTTTAACCCAATTTATCCGGGGAAAATTGCCCATTTAACCTGGGTTTTTTAATAAAACCCGCCCGGGTTGGGTTTTTTATAAAAAACCAGGGTTTTTTACTATAGGTGCAGATTCACGGTCGCCACGTGGCGACTAATGTTTTTGCTTTGGCGACTAACTTTCTATGTCTAAGTCGCCATGTGTTTTACATGGATGTCCCTTTTTCGTCCAAAGGGAGATTTCCACTTTTTTTTTTTTTATATAATATGAAATCCGGGCATTCTCCTCCATAATTCAGCAATATTTAGCTCTTTTTTCTTCTTTTTTCTATTGTCCATAATTAAAAAATATGACTGCCACATTACCACTAATAAATCTGCAATGTCCGCAGAATCGAAAAAAAAATCCTGTTGATATGCTTCGCTAATAAACTCTGTGCCAATGGCATGCCACAATAAGCCCGTGACACAGTAAAAATTGTGCCGAGAAGAGAATAAATTTGTAGCTCTGGGATTTTATAGACATGTTCTTACAGGTACACATAGATATTGGCATGAGATTCTTCCACGAATTAGCAAAACTCCTCGAATTATCATTATTTATTTATTTATTTATTTTTAGCTTTCCGCAAATCAATTCGCCAATCAGCCATGAAAAGAAATCTAAAATTTCTTCAAATCGGTCACTGAAAAATTTTGAAAATTTCGTCAATTACTCGTCAAATAAAACCATGAATTTCATCAATTGCTGATGACATAAAACCGCGAATTTCGCCAATCGGTCGTAAAATAAAACCGTGAATTTCCCCAATTAGTCTCGGGGGATAAAAAAAACCCCGCAAATTTCATCAATTGGTCGCGAAAAAACCGCGAAGTTCATCAATCAATTGCAAAAAAAAAATTGTGAATTTCATCGAGTTGTGATAATAAAACATGAAAATCGGCAATCGGTCACAAAAATTTAATTTCTTTTTTTGTCTCCATAGGTATTAAAAAAAATCTTTAATACATCCTTTAAATAATCCCCTTGCAACAAAAGTTGCAATGAGGCTTATAGTATTCGATCTTTCTCCATCATCCTTGAAAATGTCAGTAATTGTTAAATTTATTTTATTAAAATCTAAAACCTAAAAGAAAATAAATCTTCTCCATATTTTTTTCATATATATTTATTTTTTATTTTGATTTTTATAGACATATTTTCTTATGCAAGTTTCCTAAGTTGAGCATTTATATTCAGCTATGAAAAATCTTTTTTTTTTTTTTTTTTTTTTTTTTTTGGGGGGGGGGGGGGAGCTTATTTATAGATAAAAAAAACTTTAGAGAATCGTTTATTCAAAAAATATTCAGATCTTACATTACAATTTTTTTCCTACAAACTGTATGCGATTATGGTGGGAAGATTCAATATTCCATTGTCCAAATTTAATTGTGAAAAAAATATTGTTTTTATGTGTTTGTTTCACAATGTGGCCACTGGATTTTTTGGGTTTAGGAGCCACTGGCTCCTTCCAGATTTTGGGAATCTGCACCTATATTTTTTACAACCCTGAACTAAATACAAGCTTAATAGCCGGGTTGCCATAAAAGAAAAAACAGTCCCCAAAGTTTGGCGACTTTTTTCTTTTTTTTAACAGATTAAATTTTTTTTTTTTTAGCGTCAGTGTAAAGCATCACATTAAATTGAATTTAAAAAATATAAAACTCCTTATAAAATAAACAAAACTCACAAATGCTACAACTTATTCAGTATTAAAAATAAAATTAGATTCTAGTTAAAATTGATAAATATAATAGTTTGTAAAATGCAAAAGATTTATGGGGAAGGAAGGAAAAAAAAAAAAAAAAAAAAAAAGAGGTAAAATGCAGGTATTTCTTGATTAATGTGGTTAATTAATCTTTGCAGTGTTCCCACACTAATAAAAAAACACATTCAATAGGGAAAAGTATAGATACACAGCCAATTTTCTTAAAAACATCCACACTAATCGAAATTTTCTAAACACTAATTGAGAAAGCGTCTGATTTTTTTTTTTTTTTTTGCACCAACTGAAATTGCACTAATCGAGGAATACATATATAAAAACATACCACTTACATGTGCAAAATAATTTAATCAAAAAAAAAAAAAAATTAAAATTAAAATTTTCTTTCACAGCCTGCAAAGCAAATTATTTATGTCATCATAACCAATTTGGTTTACATAATTTTATCATATATTTCACACTAAAATTTTCCACTTTCATATATAGGGGAGATCGGTACACAGTGGACAACTTTTTCAGTAAAATTTTTTTTTCTCTTTAACAAACTGACCGATCTGTATGAAAATATTTTTGAATAATCCTTAAATTTTCTTACATACATCAAAATTTTCTCACAACATAGTTTTCGATACATTTTTCAAAAAAAAAAAGAAAAAAAATATATATATATAGTATATATATACACTTGTAAAGTAGACCAATGTACCCCGGAAGCAGGGTACAGTGGACCACTATTAGGTATTATCTAAAATACAATATAAATCTATTTTTCATGATCTAATTCTTTTTTGTTGCCCATTCACCCGCAAAATAACATAGTAATATAAATTTTCAGACAAAAACAAAAAAATTATTATATTTTAAAAATAATAACAGATTTATACAGGAACAATTGCAATTTAGTTGAAGTTATTACTTTAGTACAAAAAAATCAGCTCACATTAAAATTTGCAAATGAAATTCCAAAGTACTTATGAGTAAGATTGAGCCTGGAATTTTCAAGAAATAATTTTGGGTCTAAGAGCAACATTATGAAATCATTGACATCAACAGCAGATTCATCAACAGTTTCGGGAGAAATAAACTGATTTCCATTCAATTTGTATTTCATGAATCTTACTTGAATAGAATCATCAACAATTAGACTACAGTTATATTTATCAAAAGCAGTAAATACAAAACAAAATATTTCTTACTATGTTAAATAAAATGTTATTTTTATTTATTTACTTTATTTTACAGTTAAATCTACTGTAAAACAATCTTTCTTTATAGAAAATAAGCAATTATTAAATATTTTGAACATTCTGCATTAGAGGAGTACAGTGGATTGTGGACCACTGTGCCCCAGGAGTGAGTCGTCCACTGTACCCCATGTTGAAGTTCAATAAATAATCATATTAATATTGTTTATAGCTTTCTTTTAAACATATTAACTTTAAAGTAAAATAAAAACAAGTATCTTAGCTTTGCAAAAAAGCTGTTTTATTTTATTTATCTACAACGTTTAATTACTAAAAAAAGAAAAATATGATGATGAAAAATTTTACTTTTAGAAGCTCAAAACAACAAAGCAGGATAAAATAGTTCAATTTGAGCTAAACATATTTTTTGAAGGCTATAAATAATCATTGCAGTGCTGTTGTCTATTAGGATAGAAGAGAAGCTTAAAAATTTTTTAAATAAATAAAATATTAGGGGGTGGTCCACTGTGTCCCGGTCTCCCCTAACCCCTTCCTCTTGTTTCATTTTTTCTAATTTTGCAGTATTAAGTGATGGTGATGTAAACTGGACAGTTATAGACACATACATATTAATTTTGTGTTTTTTACAAAAACCTAAGACTACGTTCCACGATTTTAAACCACGTTTTTCTGATACATGGCATATTTGAAGTGGAACTGAAAATCTTTAGGCTTACTTACGCAAGATACTGTCGATAATTTTTTTCAAGACAAACTTTATATTTGAGAGAAAGATTAAGACATTGTGTACAACAGAAAAATCAAGAATAATCACTTGTGCACTTACCTTGATTGTTTCACGAAAGACAGTTGTTTTGGAAAGAAGGGTGTTGTTGATGCTAGCTAGATACATGAACGAGGAAGACGCCATTAAATTGAGATCGTTGCGTTGCCACTTGCCGATTATGATTATTTCGTCTTGACGGAAGCGGAAGGACGCATGCGCAATAAGCATTAAGTTACAGCTGTTTTCTATGTAAAATTACTAAGAACGAATGATTACAGATATTTTTCTAGTAATTGGTACAATATCTGTAATGATACTAAGTATATTTTAGTAAAATTGCATACTTTTTTTTACAGTGTATAGGACATACCAAGGTCTCGACCGAGTTCGTTGGCCAGTTTCATCCGCCATCTTGTTTCAAAATGGCGGCCAGTTAAAAATTTTTTAATTTTTAACAATTCAAAAATATGTACAAAAAAATTATAAATTGAAAAAATTGTTTCTGTTAAGTGTCACCACGTGATACAAGGATTCTGGAACATTTTTTGTTTTGGCTTATATCTTAAAAAATGCCTGAGATATGGCAGTTTGACATTCTAGGGTGGCTGAGATTTTGAAACAATCTGATATTTGTTATGCTGTAACTCTCGTAACCGATATGAATGTGACTGATCATGTGTACATGCTGTAACTCTCACGCTGAAATTCGCATTCGAATTCAGTATTAACGAAAACCGGGATTGAATCTTCTATAATCGGGTTCCAAGCATTTTAGATTTGGGTGTTTGAGTAAAATAAGTTGAATTTTTAAAAACATGGACTATGAAAGCTACCTTTTCATCCCCGTACAGGCCGGAAGGATTTTTTTCTTTTCCATTTAACCAGACTAAGCCACAGCAACGCGTGGCCAGGTACAGCTAGTTAAATATAAACAAAAACGAAAAATCATGCGTCAAGCATAGATTATGTAGCACTTTCCAACGCTTCCAAAATAATTTTACAAATCATACCGTTTAATAAGCTAAAAGATAACATCCAAGTAAACAATTTGGAAAGCGCATAACCTATTTAAAAACATAATTTCAGGAATTTCCAACATATACAATATTCGGAAAAATATCCGAATACTTTTATTCAGCCCTGTATAGGATCTATAGGTTTGTATATATACTACATAGGATGCTAAATTTTAGTTCAGTTAGGAAACGCGTAGCACAGTTTAAAATTCTCCATCTGGACTTTGTCAATAAACGGAAATGTGTTCCCGAACTTTTGTGCTTCCTGTTGGGGAACCGTCGGTAGCGTAATAAATTTTCTTATTTTTATAAATAGTTAAATCAGTCTTCAAATTTAATATACATTTTCATCTTTTGATATGTTAAAGAAGTTTGTTCAGCTTACCTGAAATTTTCCTTATGCGCTGAATATACCCACAGTAGTAATCCAAAGTGTTGTAGCGATATTTATCTGATCCATTGATTCACTTATATTGGAAGAATAATAAATAGTATTAGTAGAAAATGACAATTGTGTAAAATAAACAGAAGATTCATTTTCCTTTGAATATAATATAATTCTTGGCTAGATGTACATGTTTAAAATCGCATTTTGGAGGCTGCGTATAAGTGCTCCAATTTTACATTATATTAAAATATATTTACATCATATATATACAAGAGCGTCTTAACTGCTCGGAAACATTTTGGAAACTGAAGGGAGATTGTTATTTGAGTTCTGTGCATACGCGCGGGACAAACAGCTGCACTTTGAAGGAGGGACATCTGCAGTATTTCTCCAATTAGTTAGTTTCGACAGTCTCTGGTTTTATTCACTGTTTTGCATCTGCGGTTGTCACTTAAAGTACTTATAGTTAATTGGGGTCTGGTTTTTAACATGTTCTTTCAAATCGTTCGCTGCACGTGGAGATTAATCAATTGCATATAAAAGGTTTCTCCGTCACTTCCCTGTATAGGATCTACAGAATTTATACACACCACGTAATAGACAAAAAGCGAGTTAAAATTAAAATCTCATTCAGTAACTTAAAACGCACTTCCAGGAATTATTGTTAACAGACAGTAGAGAATTATTTTGTGTGTCCCTGTAAATGAACATGACTGCTATATACACAATATTCTGTAGTAAGCCTCTTGTAATGCACATTAGTGATATATATAAATTTCAGTACGTTTAAAATAGTGAAACATTATTTAAATAAACCGCAGACGATTTTTCTCCATAGACGTAATGCAACGGGATTCTTTTGACTGTCCCTGTAAATTAACTTTAAGTGCTATGCACACCCTATTCCATATTAAGCTTCTTCTAATGCACCTTAGTGATATATATAAAATTCAATGCGTTTAAATTAGTGAAACATTATTTAAATAAACCACAAATGATTTTTCCCCATAGACCGCAATGTAACGGAATTCTTTTGAGTGTCCCTGTAAAAAACTATAAGTGCTACAGACTTCCGTTGAAATAGGGAACATGCTATAGATGGCAACAATAACATATAAAAATTGCAGAGCAATCCGAGCATATTTACGGGAGTTAGAGCACGGACAGACGGCAGACGGCCAGACGGCAGACGGCCAGACAAACCGAAGTCATAAGCAATTTTCAACTAGGTTGGAAAGTGCTAAAAATGTATTAGAGTCTTCAATTAAAAATCATTTTCACCTATGTTCTGTCACCCAGGAAGGGTCTCCAGGTGTAATAATGTAGGAATGTTATTCCATATGAAGGCGTAACACGTGGCACTTCAATAAATTAAAAATTTTACCTTTTCTTCAGCGTGTTACTCAATTTAAAACTGAATTCTTCTCTAATATAAAATTACTTACATATATTATATGGAAGAATAGCATATACAAACATTGGATACTGATAGGAACAACACAACACCAAAATAAAACTCGAAAAGAATTAATATTTACAAAATAAGATGATGAAACATGTAGTATTAGATAATGCTTATTAGTAACATTAATTTTATTCCTTTGGAATAGTGAAATTTTAAATTAAGTGAGACGAATTTTGGGGGTATTTATCCCTACAGTATTTATTTCTGTTTCATGGTGAAAGCCAGTTTACCGACTCTAATTTATGAGACGGTTTCTAGTAGAACAAGTGAAAGTAATGTTTGGTGGTGTCATCTGGTGGCTTTTTCAACAAACAAAACCACCCTCTCTAACAAATAAAACTAGTCGAATGTGCCAATTCCAAAACTTTCTTCTATCTCACATAGGTTTTGCATACACTAAAATAGAATCAGCACCAATTTGTATCAAGGTCTAACTCAATCTAAAGATTTATCAAATTCCGTGCATTAGTTCTTGAGATATGACTATTGCTGAAATCGTGTAAATCCAGACAAATTCATCATAGTAGCGTCACCTTTGGGAGATTTACAACAAAACATAATCATCATCCATTTATGTCAAGGTCTAACAGAATCTGAAGTTTGATGAAATTCTGTGCATTAGTTCTTGAGATATAGCTATCGTGAAAATCATGAAAAAAGTAGCACAGCTGCGCCACCTATTGGGATATCTACACCAATACTTAATCAGTGTCTATTTATGTCAAAGTCTAGCTGAATCTGAAGTTTCATGAAAATTAGTGCATTAGTTCTTGAGCTAGAGCTATTGCGGAAATCGCGAAAAATGCAGCTTAGCAGCGCCACCTTTCAGGCGATTTACACCAAAAACTAATCAGCACCAATTTATATCAAGGACAAATGGAATATAAAGTTTTATTAAATTCCATTTATTAGTTCTTGAGATAGAGTGCCCACAAAATTTTTGTTTCATACAGACAGACAGAGTCAGAGACAGACAGGCAGACATTTTCTAAAAACAGTCAAATCGTATTCAATACCTTCTAAAACGTATAAATCCGTCGAAAACCGGAGGTCAAAAATTTCCATGAGTCCAATCCTTTTTTTTTTTTTTTTTTTTTTTTTTTGTAAAGATAGAAGAAAGTGAAAAGAAAGCCTCACCTGCAGTCTGAGATTGTGGTACACATCTCGGTCGTCTTGCTGTCCACTCGCCCGACGTCAGGCAGTAGAGACGTTTTTCGCCATTCAGATTATAGCCTTGATCACAGGAGTATTCCATAAGGGTGCCCATGGGAAATTCGCGACGACTGGATGGCGAACTAGCCTGTCGAATACCGTTCTTAAAGAGTCCAGGGTCTTGACAATATCTCAGACTTGAAATAGATTCTTCCGTATTAGGTTTCGCTGCAAAAGAAAAATTTGTGAAAACAAAACTACATTGTTTTGAAACTTTAATCATAAGGCAAATAACCGTGTACGTTAATGGGAGCTGGTGCACGTTAAATCTGTTCGTGGCTCTAAAGTCCTCCAAGTTCTATATAAGCGTTACCTCTGGGGGTACCAATCCAGATGCAGGTCTCTCATCTGGAATTGGTTCAAAATTAGGAGACTAGTTTCTCAGTTATATGGATCATGTCAGCTGTATAGAAATAAAAAGCTGCTCACCAGGCCCTTGGGCCAAACCAACAACAACAACAACAATGCAAATAACAATGTGACAACAGATGAAAATGGATTTCATGACTCCAAAAAGATATATTTAATTATAGTAAATAGATAAACTTTTGAAATGATTGCATATTAATATAAAATTGATGAACTTTGACTACGGTAGAAATTTTACTATGGTGACTATGGTATTAAAATGGCTATTTTAAACTAAACAAATGAATATTTGCATTTCGTTTGCATGTTTACTTTCTTTTATTGTATGCCCACACATACGTTATGAATAAATGCTCCGCTTTGTAATTTTTGGGTTCGAAAAATCTCGTTTTGATAATTGTCTCGTAAAATTTTTCCCATGTTCCAAAAGTACTATGCTCGTCTGCCTGTCCACTTTTTGTTGGCGTAAGTTTTAACTTTAGTAAAAATTGGAAAGTCGCCACAAAATTTATACATGTTCTTAAAATATATAGTACTATTATACATTTTAATAATAGTCATTATATCTTGCATATTCTTTTACGTCAAAATGCTTAGTGAATGGTCGCCTACTGCACATCAAACAGGAGCGACACACGCAGGCAACAGCGTTGTTTATTGCGCATGTGGGGTCAGTAAAAAGTTCTCTCAAAAAATACTTCTGTTGTGCCAAAGTACTCTCACTAAAATACGCTTATGGTCATTGCGCATGCCCCGTTTTTCGTTCTGCTTTTACAAAAACCAATTAACTAGGGAGAATCGAGAATCATTTTGGACTAAGAAAACGTCGATCATGAATAGGGAATGACTTTGGCGAATAAAAATACCGATCATATCATAGATCATGACAGGAAGATTCATGAGCATTATTCATATTAATCAATTTATATAAATGTTGGTATCTGTGTGCAGTGTAATGTTCTTCCTGTGTAACGTGTAACAAGTGTTCGTCATTATTTTTAAAAAAGTCCTTCCGGCCTGTACCGGGAAGAAAAGGTAGCTTTCCTATATCTTCGTTTTAAAATTTTAGCTAATGTTACTCGAAAACAGCAACCTAAAATACAAAGAAACCGTTTACAAAAGATTCGTTAATACCGAATTTGAATAAGAAATTCGCCAAATTATTGAGCTATAGCCAAGTAGGCTTCATTTATGAAGACTTATTTTGGTCGCCAATTTTGGCGCTAACGGATATGAATATATAGTTTTATGCGTATTATTGGGAAAATTATTACAACAATGAAAGAAAATAATTTGCGAGTAATCGCGTTAATGTGCTGTTTTGTTTCAAAATGTCAGCCACCCTAGAATTTCAAACTCCTCTATCTCAGCCATTTTTTGAGATAGAGGTAAACCAAAAAATGCTCTGGAATCCTTGTATCAAGGCCTAACACGTAATTAAAAAATAAATTTGAATTTTTAATTTTTGTGTATATTAATTTTAGTTTTAAATTTTTAAATGGCCGCCATCTTGAAACAAAATGGCGGACCAAGCTGGCCAACGAACTCGGTCGAGACATTGATTAGCTTAATACACACAATTAGTTTCATTAAAATTGATTTATAAATACGAGCGTTATCGTATGACATAGGTCAGATATATATATATATATATAGCTAATGTTACTCGAAAACAGCAACCTAAAATACAAAGAAACCGTTTACAAAAGATTCGTTAATACTGAATTTGAATAAGAAATTCGCCAAATTATTGAGCTATAGCCAAGTTGGCTTCATTCATAAAAACTTATTTTGGTCTCCAAATTTGGCGATATTTTACCAAATGTCGCCAAATTTGGCGCGAATTTGGCGATAACGGATATGAATACATAGTTTTATGCGTATGATTGGGAAAATGATTACAACAATGAAAGAAAATAATTTGCGAGAAATCGCGTTCACTAAAACTCATAAATTAATCGTTGGTTTTTAGGGTTTCGTTCATTTCACGAAACCCTATCACTCCCGCTCCGTTGTCTGTCTGTCACAGAGCCATTCTCAAAAACTGTGTAACTTACAGAGTTCCAACTTTGTGTATATACCCAAAAACTAGCTATGAAGAGCTCAAAA
This sequence comes from Maratus michaelseni, assembly GCA_963931845.1. Taxonomy (NCBI): domain Eukaryota; kingdom Metazoa; phylum Arthropoda; class Arachnida; order Araneae; family Salticidae; genus Maratus; species Maratus michaelseni. The sequence continues at coordinate 41,164,995 of OZ007596.1, forward strand.
TACCAAAATTTGAATTTTTTTTATTATTTTAATAAATAGAGATAAAAAAAACCAAAATTCTAACAGCCTTTTCCTATTAAATTTAAACATTTTTCGTTATAGCAGGTGCCAAAAATTAAAAATCCACCATGAAATTCTTTCTACAATAATTAATTTTCTATCAGACGATTTTCACGTGAAAAATGAAAATGGAATAAAAAGTTTCACCAATTGAAAAAAGATTAATATGAAATAAAATTGATTGACGTCATAGTGGTAATAAAACGGAAAAATTTCTCAATAATACATGAGTATGTGAGTATGTGTATGTACACAAAATAGATTAATATCACGTCATTAGAGAATTAAAAAGAAAATCTGACGTCATATCGGAAGTTTAAAGGATTTTTCAAATGTTTCAGAATAATACAAAGCGAATACCAATATGAGTAATAGAGAATAGTAAATATATGAGTTTGAGGAACGTATTGAATCATGATAAAAACCCGATTATGGAAATATTCGCATATTTTAACATTTTGAAGGTGTACAACATGTATAATTTTGAATTTTTTTTTTTTAAATATCGCATTTAGTCCACATGACAGATATTATTATGATAGAATATAATAGCGGGCTTCGCCTGCTATCGGGCGGAGCCTCCGAGATCGGGCGGAGCCTCCTGAACAGGGCCTGCTACAAGTATTAGTGACGTCACAATAGTGATCCACTTTGTTCAATGTATCGCAGCAGAAAGATGTAATAAAAAGAGCATTTCCGCTCTTATAATTTGTGATTACATAAATAATATTAAATTTCATAATCGTGAAACAAAAGGGAATTAATACACTTGTTTTATTAAAGGAAATTAAAAGTTTTAAATTAAAAAAAATGCTAAGATTAATAAATCAGATTGAACACATTGACTTACCTTTTCCTAAACACATTATTTTACAATAAATATACGTACAAAAAATATAATAAATCTACCAAAGACTTAACAAAATCAATCCCATTCCTCCCTTTTACAACTACATACCATAATTTAACCACCAAAACACAATAAATGTCAATTTAAATAGTGAAATCGACATTTTTTAACTATAGACACCTTGGCACTTTTTTTAACGCTTTGGCGTAATCCGGGCTTCAGAAAGTTAGATATGTTTTAAAATTATATACACAATTATGAAAACAAACCTAATGAACTTTTATGTTTATTTATAAATATATAAAATTATTTATATATACAATTCTGTTCTACCTGCATATAAAAAGAGATAAATGGCTTCTTTATATTAAATAAATTATATAAATATTGAAAAAAAAATACTTATTTAGATGAAACTACGAATAGGTTGCCAGAAAATATGTTGCCAACTTTCCTTCTCTCGCTGTTACGGCCAGCTCCATCCGTTTCACTTCGCAGTGACTGATGAATCTGAACTGAAACTTTTCTTTTTTTTTTTATTGAACTGAACTGAACTCAGAAACTTTAGAATGTTTTGTTTTTGGTTTTTTGTGTGAAATAAGACGGGAATATGTAGCAATGCCGTTCTGCTTGTAAGAAAGCGAAATATGTTTAAAAGAGTAAATATGTGAGATGATAATTGTTTTTTTTAATATAAGTTCGCGCGTGTAAATATTCTGCAGTTTGTGTTGTCAAAATTGTGTCATTAAAATATGAAAATTATCTTCATTGCATTTGCTGTCATTCCAGCGGAGATCCTCACTTTATTTTAATTTAAGTTTTTTCCACATTTCTGGCGCCCCCGGGTGGGCGATTTTCGTCGGATTGTCACAAAGGCATGGAGATAAATTGAAAGAATAAAAATTGAAGGTAAGAGTGAAATTTCCATTTTGAAGATTGAATAATTATTATTTGCTAGAATATAAATATATTGCGTAACTTAGATAGTAAAAATGGAAGTCTTGAAAAGAAATAAAACGACTCAACGATCAGCTTTTACTAAAGCGTATAATAAATTAGAAAGTGTATTAAATGATACAAATGCAGAACACGATGAAATCGAAATTATTTTTTATTTATTCAAGCAGAAAGCTGACGCGTTAGAGATAACTCATAAGAATTATTTAGATGGTTTGTCAGATGACACCGAATTTGAAGCAGAATTTAATTCTGTTGAAGAATATAGAGAAAAGGCTCTAAGAATCCAAATAAAAGCGCACCGTGTTTTGGATAACTTTAAGACAAAATTGAATCAAGATTTAAATCGAAATGAAAATAATTCGACTAGTAACCTGCAAATAGAAAATGATAAAGTAAAAGCTTTATGTCAACGACTCCCTGAAGTTGAATTGTATAAGTTTGGGGGAGATTTAAAAGATTGGCTTACATTTTGGAACCAATTCAAAAACATACATGAAAATGCAAGTTTAAGCAACGTGGATAAATTCCATTATTTAATTCAGTCGATGAAAATTAAATCGGAATCCAGGGAATTAATAGAATCTTTCCCAGTAACAAATGACAACTATTCTTTGGCGATTGAGAGTTTATCGGAAAGATATGGCAGAACCGATCTGTTAATCGATTTTTATGTACGAGAATTATTGAAACTTGTATTGAATAATGCGACTAAAAAGAAAGCTGATTCTCTGAGTAGTTTATATAATAAACTTTCGACACAAATAAGGGCTTTATGTTCCTTAGGTGTTACCACTGAAATGTGTGGAGTCATTCTGTATCCTTTAGTTGAAAGCGCATTGCCTGTTAATATTTTACGTTCATTCGAAAGACAGAGAAAAATTATAGAAAATGAGCAAAAATTATCGGGCCTCGACGCCATAATTTTATTTCTTAAAAATGAAGTACAATCAGAAGAAAAAATAAAATTGAGTAGATCGGATATTTGTAACTATGTACCTGAACGAAAAGAATTGGCATCATGCCAGAATTCAAGAGGCAGTAATTTTTCTGCTGCAGAGTTGATTTCTCATAATTATAATGATGTCTCGTGTGCATTTTGTTTAAGAGATCATGAATCGCATTTTTGCAAAAAGGCTTTTTTTATGCCTATGTCTGAAAAACTTTCAATCATTAAAAGAAAAGGACTGTGCCGTGTTTGTTTAGAGAAAGGCCACATGGCTGTTTCGTGTACCAAATCAAATATTAGATGTCAGAGTTGTTCGAAAAGACATGTAAAATTTATGTGTCCTAATTTAGAATGTAATAAATCTAAAGAGGCATCAAAATCAAGTAATGATGGTGGGAACGAAAAAAGTGTTGATACGCTTTTTACACATAAACATAATATGAATAAAAAATTATCTTCTACCAATGAAGTTATGTTACAAACACTAGTCGTAAAGATAAAGGGAAGAAATTCAAGCCGTAACGCAAGAATAATTATAGATACAGGGTCCCAAAAGTCTTATGTCTTAAAATCCACTGCTGAGGAACTGGGTTTTGATTTTCAAAGAGAGGAAGAGTTTTGCCATTCATTATTTGGCGGTAGAAAAACAAAAATGTATAAGCATAATTGTTATAAAATTTATTTAAGTAGCCTTGATGGTAATTATATTTGTAATTTGGATGCTTTAGATCAAGATGTCATATGTAATGATATTTCTGCGATTAAATATGGTTATTGGATTCGCGAGTTAAAAGATAAAGGTATCCACCTGAGTGATACACGAGAAACAGGGCCTATTGAGGTACTTTTAGGAGCAGACGTTGCTGGTAAGCTATTTACAGGAAAACGAGAACAGCTAAAATCCGGTTTGGTGGCCATGGAAACAAAATTAGGTTGGACTTTGATAGGCAAGATCCCTCAATTTAATCGCCAGAATGATGTGAATATGACCGTAGTCAGCATGCTATCCAAAGAAGATGTACCTGTTTCAGTATTGTGGGATTTAGAAGTTCTTGGTATTCGGGATTCTATTGAACAAAATAGTAAAGAAGACTCAGAAAGGGCTGTCATGATACATTTTGAAGACACAGTTCAACAAAAAGATGATGGGAGATACGAAGTCCATTTGCCCTGGAAGAAGGATCATTCTTTCCTTCCTAGTAATTATGATCTTGCTTTAAGAAGACTTGATTCTACTACTAAGAAATTAGAGAAAACTGGGTATCGAGAGAAATATCATCATGTTTTTGAAGAATGGCTTCATGAAGGAGTAATTGAAGAAATTCCTGAAAATGAGATATCCTCATCTGTTTCTCATTATCTCCGTCATCGTCCCATCATAAAAGAAACGTCTTCACTGTCTTCTATGAAAATAAGGCCGGTCTTTGATGCTTCGGCTAAGATAACTAATTGCCCCTCATTGAATGATTGTTTAGAGACTGGAATTAATTTTATTGAAACTATTCCTTTGATATTAGCCAGATTTCGTCTTTATGAAATTGGTGTTATTTCGGATATAAGAAGAGCTTTTTTGCAGATCTCTTTACACGAGAATGACAGAAATTTTTTACGATTTCTTTGGTATGATGACAATGGCTCTATAAGGATTTTCCGCCATACTCGTTGTGTTTTTGGGGTTACAAGTAGCCCGTTTCTTCTAATGGCAGCTACTATTGGAGCAAGATTAATTAAATTTATAAGAGGTGCTCTAGAAGTCGAAAGCGTTGATACCTACTTTTGGACTGATTCTTCAACAGTTCTCAGTTGGATTAAACGACAAGAACAATTGTCAGTGTTCGTCTCTAATCGAGTGAAAGAAATAAGACAACTCACAGAGCCTGAAAATTGGTTTCATATTCCTGGTGAGCTGAATCCCGCTGATCTTCCATCCAGAGGATGTGGAGTTAAGCAACTTTTGAAGTCCGAATGGTGGCTTGGACCTACATGGTTAAAGAATTCAAAAGAACAATGGCCCAAATCAATTGTCAATGTTAATGAAAAGGAAGTTGAACAAGAAAAACGAAAAACAGTTGTTTCTGCTGGCAATGTAGAATTTAAGACGATTGTTTCTGAATTATCAAAAAGAATATCGAAATTTTCCAAAATAGTGAGAGTGCTAGCTTGGATTATGCGATTTCACCCCAAAGCTCGTGATTTGAGAAAACATCCACTCCTTACAGAAGAAGAAATATTGAGTGCACAGAAAGTACTTTTCCGTGCTGTGCAGACAGAATGCTTTTCTCATGAAAATGGTAGACAATCTCTTGTCAATTTCCAAGCTTTTAAAGATGATGATGGACTATTGCGATTGAAATCAAGACTTACTAATGAAGATGAAACATATGATTTTATTGCTCCAGTGATTCTTCCTTCGAAACATCCAGTAGTGAGAAGGCTTATTGAACAAGAGCATATTCTGAACAAGCATGTTGGAACATCTACTCTCCTGACTATTTTGCTAGAAAGATTTTGGATTTTAAAAGGTAAAAGAACCATACGAAGTATAATCAACGAATGTGTTATCTGCAAGAAACAAAAGGTAAAACACATTGAAGTGCCATTTCCCCCTCTCCCTGCAGATCGAACTAGAGTTGCAGCAGTTTTTCAAGTCTCAGGAGTTGATTTGGCTGGTCCATTACTGACAAAATCTGGAGAAAAGGTATGGATAGTCTTGTTTTCTTGTGCAGTATTTCGAGCGGTGCACCTGGAAATAATTCCATCTCTTAGTACTAATACCTTGATTCAGGCTATGCGACGATTTATAGCAAGAAGAGGTCGGATATCTGTGTTGTATTCTGATAATGGAACAAATTTTACAGGCTTAAATAGAGCATTGAAAAAACTGGACTGGGAAAAGATTCAACGAACATTTGAAGTTAATGAAATTCGTTGGAAGTTTAACCCACCCTCCGCCCCTTGGTGGGGAGGGTTTTGGGAAAGGCTCATTGGAATTCTTAAGGATCTGCTCAGAAAAAACTTAGGACGTTCGTCTTTGACTTATGAAGAATTGTTTACTCTTGTTTGCGAATGTGAATCAGTAATGAACAACAGACCTCTAACTTACGTATCAGAAGAAGCTGACTTTAGAGCTCTAACCCCAGCATCATTTCTACAAGATCTTCGTACGAGCGAAGTTCCTGATTTAGACCAAATTGAAAAGACTAATATTGTGAAAAGGTGGCAATACATTCAAAGAGTGAGAGAGAATCTAAAGAATAGATTCAAAAAGGAATACTTAGGCTTTTTACGATCTTCGATTCCTAAAAAACATGACAAGATGAAAGTTGGTGATATTGTTATAATTGGTACCAAAGAAAAAAGAATAAATTGGCCTCTAGGAAAAGTCATCCAGTTGTTTCCAGGAAAAGATGGTATAGTACGCTTAGCAAAGTTACGCACTAAGTTTGGCGAGATTCTCCGTCCTGCACAAAGACTATATCCATTGGAAGTAAATTTCGATTCAGATGACTTTTCTCAGGAAAATATCGAGTCTCCTCACCATAATGAAACTACAGATAAAGATTCTCCCGATTCTGGTGAAGTTAAAGAGAATTCTCCTAGAGTATCTAGATTTGGACGAGTGGTTCGAACCCCAGAACGTTTAGACCTCATGAACCTGTCCTCGACTGTGGTTGAGTTTCAAAAAGGGGAAACTCAACGGGGGGAGTATGTTACGGCCAGCTCCATCTGTTTCACTTCGCAGTGACTCATGAATCTGAACTGAAACTTTTCTTTTTTTTATTGAACTGAACTGAACTCAGAAACTTTAGAATGTTTTGTTTTTGGTTTTTTGTGTGAAATAAGACGGGAATATGTAGCAATGCCGTTCTGCTTGTAAGAAAGCGAAATATGTTTAAAAAAGTAAATATGTGAGATGATAATTGTTTTTTTTTAATATAAGTTCGCGCGTGTAAATATTCTGCAGTTTGTGTTGTCAAAATTGTGTCATTAAAATATGAAAATTATCTTCATTGCATTTGCTGTCATTCCAGCGGAGATCCTCACTTTATTTTAATTTAAGTTAGACGCAGTTGTGTTTATTATAATTTGCTAAATATCTGGAAAGATACATGAGGAATTATCTTGAAACTTTAGGAGTGTAAACAACATGATCAACGTCATATATTTCCGAGAAGATTTTTTCTTGAAACCCCATAAGGGGCCGTCAACAAATTGAAGAAAAACGAATACGTTTTTGATAACCCTGTAAAAACCAATATCACAAAAGCATTGAAACGGTATCACACGCTTAGGAGGCTTATTGTAATAATTTGGGTTCATTTTTATGAAGATAGCATGTATACTCGAAGAGAAATTCAGGTTTTTATAAAAACAGTCCCAAATTTTACTAAGTTTTTTGCTTATAATTTGCAGAGTTTTTAATATAAAAACAAATTATTTTCAGAAAATATGACAAACAAAATTATACACAATACCCTGCAATCAGAATTAAAAAAGAATAATAATTGCATGAAAAATGAGCAGGTTTACTAAATATTTTTTCACTGCGCATGCGCGAATTCAATCAAAATATACTGTGCATAATATATTAGCTAAATATATAGACCAACTTTTATGAAAGTCTCAAAAACATAGCTTGAAAATTCTGATACTGATCGTCGATAGAATAAGCTCGAAATTCGCTGTTTCCAAAAGGAAGCAAAAAGATGAGGCGTTGTATCCAAATGTACTAGCTTTTGAAAGTTGACATAATAAGAATGAAGCGTCTCTCATTCTATATTTGATACAACCCCTCATCTTTTTGCTTCCTTTTGGAAACAGCGAATTTCGAGCTTATTCTATCGACGATCACTATCAGAATTTTCAAGCTATGTTTTTGAGACTTTCAATATATTTAGCTAATATATTATGCATAGTATATTTTGATTGAATTCGCGCATGCGCAGTGAAAAAATATTTAGTAAACCTGCTCATTTTTCATGCAATTTTTATTATTTTTTAATTCTGATTGCAGGGTATTGTGTATAATTTTGTTTGTCATATTTTCTGAAAATAACTTGTTTTTATATTAAAAACTATGCAAATTATAAGCAAAAAACTGAGTAAAATTTGGGACTTTTTTTATAAAAACCTGAATTTCTCTTCGAGTATACATGCTATCTTCATAAAAATGAACCCAAATTATTACAATAAGCCTCCTAAGCGTGTGATACCGTTTCAACGCTTTTGTGATATTGGTTTTTACAGGGTTATCAAAAACGTATTCGTTTTTCTTCAACTTGTTGACGGCTCCTTATGGGGTTTCAAGAAAAAATCTTCTCGGAAATATATGATGTTGATCATGTTGTTTACACTCCTAAAGTTTCAAGATAATTCCTCATGTATCTTTCCAGATATTTAACAAATTATAATAAAAACAACTGCGTCTAATAATTTGGCCAGGGACTGTACATATATAAATATATATATATATTAATTCATACATATATGTGTGTGTAGATATGTGTATATATATATGTGTGTGTAGATATATGTGTATATATATATGTGTGTGTGTGTGTGTGTGTGTGTATGTATATATCACTGGCGCCCGGCTAACCGAAAAGTACCCAATTTTCTATCTTACTTTGTAACTGATTTGTAATAATTTAAAAATTGTCTATTTATTGTACTTGGGTCTAGAACCTAATAACCACTCAAATTAACTTATCAAAATATTTATTTTCATAATATATTTTAAGTTAGCTAACATGTTAAATGGAACTACGTAGAACTACTAAGTTGTGTAAATCAGTTACTTTTAATTTTATAAACAAAGCACACTCACTTCTAACTAAATGTATCCAGATTTCATTCAATTTATTACAGTATTTCTTTCAAAATCATTTTTTGAACTGTTTATCGTCTGCTTCTTTTATTTTTTTTTTTTTTTTCTAAAGATCATTTGACTCTTTTTCGATTTGGAAGTACAAATTCATTCAAATATGCCGGAATATTTCCATTACAGTAGGATAGACATTCGTTGTTAGGGTTTTTTTTTTTTTTCTCTGAACAAGTTCAATACCATCATATTAATTCTAGCTTCACGAATTATGAAACGTATATCGAAACATTTAACGCAGACCACTTCTGTTGAAATGTAAGTAAAATTACCACAAGGTAATTTTCGTAGCTAAAATTTCTTCTTTTCATTATCAGTACCGAATTTGAAGACTTAGATTAGATACTAGGAGCACAACATTTTCTTCTCATTATTTCATAGATATAATCTACACTTTCTTTAATAATTATAATCAATAATTATTGATAGCGTTATAATCTAAATACACTGAAAGATATTATTAATCTACACTAATATTATAAAGGAGTAAATCTTGTTTGTTTGTTTGTAGGGGGGTAATCTCTGGAACTACCTAACCGATTTCAAAAGTGATGGTGGCAAATTGATGGTGACAACCCCTGCTCCAACATAGGCTATATTTTATGTCGGTGCCACTAACCCCAGGGGGTGCAGGAGCAAAAAACGTTCTAAAATTGCGATTTTTCAGTTATCACACTGGCTGTCAAGCCCTGAGAGCTTGGCAGCCGGTTCTGTATGTATGTATGTACGTACGTAATGCGATAACTCTTCATAGAAATGTCCGTTTTCCTTCAAATTTTGTTTATAGGTTCACTGTGTTAAGGCGCTTCCCTGATTAGTTTTCGGGATTGATTGGTTAAGTATAAAAGGGGGGGGGGACAAGGGGCTAATTCCCCCCCCCCCTTAATTTATATAAATGGGTTTTTCATGCAGAATTATTCCGTTTTCCTTCAAATTTTGTTTATAGGTTCACTGAGTTAAGGCGCTTCCCTGATTAGTTTTCGGGATTGATTGGTCAAGTATAAAGGGGGGGAACAAGGGTCTAATTCCCCCCCTTAATTTATATAAATGGGTTTTTCATGCAGAATTATTCCGTTTCCCTTCAAATTTTGTTTATAGGTTCACTGAGTTAAGGCGCTTCCCTGATTAGTTTACGGGTTTGATTAGTTAAGTATAAAGGGGGGGATCGGGGGGGGGCTAATCCCCCCCTTAATTTATATAAATGGGTTTTTCATGCAGAATTATTCCGTTTTCCTTCAAATTTTGTTTATAGGTTTATTGGGTTAAGACGCTTCCCTGATTACTTTTCGGGATTGATTGGTTAAGTATAAAGGGGGGGAACAAGGGGCTAATTCCCTCCCCCCCTTAATTTATATAAATGGGTTTTTCATGCAGAATTATTCCGTTTTCCTTCAAATTTTGTTTATAGGTTCACTGTGTTAAGGCGCTTCCCTGATTAGTTTTCGGGATTGATTGGCTGAGTATAAAGGGGGGAACGGGGGGGCTAATCCCCCCCTTAATTTATATAAATGGGTTTTTCATGCAGAATTATTCCGTTTTCCTTCAAATTTTGTTTATAGGTTCACTGAGTTATGGCGCTTCCCTGATTAGTTTTCGGGATTGATTGGTTAAGTATAAAGGGGGGGGAACAAGGGGCTAATTCCCCCCCCCCTTAATTTATATAAATGGGTTTTTCATGCAGAATTATTCCGTTTTCCTTCAAATTTTGTTTATAGGTTCACTGTGTTAAGGCGCTTCCCTGATTAGTTTTCGGGATTGATTAGTTAATATAAAGGGGGGGGATCGGGGGGCTAATTCCCCCCCTTAATTTATATAAATGGGTTTTTCATGCAGAATTATTCCGTTTTCCTTCAAATTTTGTTTATAGGTTCATTGGGTTAAGACGCTTCCCTGATTACTTTTCGGGATTGATTGGTTAAGTATAAAGGGGGGAACGGGGGGCTAATCCCCCCCTTATATTATATAAATGGGTTTTTCTTGCAGAATTATTCCGTTTTCCTTCAAATTTTGTTTATAGGTTCACTGTGTTAAGGCGCTTGCATGATAATTTTCGGGATTGATTGGGTGAGTATAAAGGGGGGAACGGGGGGGGCTAATCCCCCCCTTAATTTATATAAATGGGTTTTTCATGCAGAATTATTCCGTTTTCCTTCAAATTTTGTTTATAGGTTCACTGAGTTAAGGCGCTTCCCTGATTAGTTTTCGGGATTGATTAGTTAAGTATAAAGGGGGGGGGGATCGGGGGGCTAATCCCCCCTTAATTTGTATAAATGGGTTTTTCATGCAGAATTATTCCGTTTTCCTTCAAATTTTGTTTATAGGTTCACTGAGTTAAGGCGCTTCCCTGATTAGTTTTCGGGATTGATTCGTTAAGTATAAAGGGGGGGGATCGGGGGGCTAATCCCCCTTAATTTGTATAAATGGGTTTTTCATGCAGAATTATTCCGTTTTCCTTCAAATTTTGTTTATAGGTTCACTGTGTTAAGGCGCTTCCCTGATTAGTTTTCGGGATTGATTAGTTAATATAAAGGGGGGGGATCGGGGGGCTAATTCCCCCCTTAATTTATATAAATGGGTTTTTCATGCAGAATTATTCCGTTTTCCTTCAAATTTTGTTTATAGGTTCATTGGGTTAAGACGCTTCCCTGATTACTTTTCGGGATTGATTGGTTAAGTATAAAGGGGGGAACGGGGGGCTAATCCCCCCCTTAATTTATATAAATGGGTTTTTCATGCAGAATTATTCCGTTTTCCTTCAAATTTTGTTTATAGGTTCACTGTGTTAAGGCGCTTGCATGATAATTTTCGGGATTGATTGGCTGAGTATAAAGGGGGGAACGGGGGGGCTAATCCCCCCTTAATTTATATAAATGGGTTTTTCATGCAGAATTATTCCGTTTTCCTTCAAATTTTGTTTATAGGTTCACTGAGTTAAGGCGCTTCCCTGATTAGTTTTCGGGATTGATTAGTTAAGTATAAAGGGGGGGGGGGATCGGGGGGCTAATCCCCCCTTAATTTGTATAAATGGGTTTTTCATGCAGAATTATTCCGTTTTCCTTCAAATTTTGTTTATAGGTTCACTGTGTTAAGGCGCTTCCCTGATTAGTTTTCGGGATTGATTGGTTAAGTATAAAGGGGGGAACGGGGGGAATAATCCCCCCCTTAATTTATATAAATGGGTTTTTCATGCAGAATTACTCTATTTGCTTCAAAATTTGTTTATAGATTCATTGGGTTAAGACGCTTCCCTGATTAGTTTTCGGGATTGATTGATTAAGTATAAAGGGGGGGGGAACGGGGGGCTAATACCCCCCTTAATTTATGTAAATGGGTTTTTCATGCTGAATTATCCCATTTCCTTCAAATTTTATTTATAGGTTCTCTGTGTTAAGGCGCATCTCTGATTAGTTTTCGGGATTGATTGGTTAAGTATAAAGGGGGGGGAACAAGGGGCTAATTCCCCCTTATCTATACTAATATATAAAGTAGTAAAGATTGTTTGTTTGTTTGTTTGTTTGTTTGTAGGGGGTAATCTCTGGAACCACTGAAGCGATTTTAAAAGTGATGGTGGCAAATTAATGGTGACAATCCCTGCTCCAACATAGGCTATATTTTATGTCGGTGCCACCACCCCCAGGGGGGTGCAGGAGCGAAAAACGTTCTAAAATTTCGATTTTTTGTGTACTGAAGGAGATAGAAGTATCAAATTTGGTATGGTAGTTACTTATAAGATGTAAATGCTCTCTAAGAACAAATTATAAAAACATTCGCAATTTAAAAGGGTGAGATGAGGAAGAAGCGTTCTAAAAACATTCTAAATTACAATTTCTATGGAATCTCTGAAACTACAGAACCGATTTCAAAAGTGATGGTGGCAAATCGATGGTGACAGTCCCTGCTCCAACATATGCTAAATTTTTTGTCGGTGCCACTGCCCGCAGAGGGTGCAGGAGCGAAAAACGTTCCAAAATTATGATATTTTCAATAATGAAGGAGTTAGGAACTTGACATTTTGTATGGTCGTTACTTACAAGATTTAAATGCTCTATAAGAACAAAATCTAAAAAAATTCGAAATTTAAAAGGCTGAAATAAGCAAAAAATTTTCTAAAAACATTCTAAATTACAATTTGTATGGAATGTCTGGAACTACTAAAGCGATTTGAAAAGTGATGGTGGCAAATGGATGGTGACAATCCCTGCTCCAACATAGGGTATATTTTATGTCGGTGCCACTACCCCGAGGGGGGTGCAGAAGCGAAAAACGTTCTAAAATTGCGATTTTAGCGATGCTGAAGTAGCTAGAAACTTCAAGTTCGGCATGATTGTTATTTATAAGATCTAAATGCGCTCTAAGAACAATTTCTAAAGAAAAATGATCTAATGATTCTGCGATTTTTCAACTATTGAATTTCTAAAATTACCAAATTTCACAATAGAGTACCATAGCGAAACCTTCACGCGTAAAAAGATAATGATAAGGGCGACGTGTCCTGACGTGTATATTGACTATAGCACGAGTCACAAATTATAGTATCCTTATTATTCTGTTAAAATATAAAAGTGAATTATGAAATGTCAATATTTTGTTTGATTAAAGGTTCGTTAAGAGAAATTGACCAGCGTAGCGGGCGTAGCTTGCTAGTTACTATATAAAACAATAAATAAAATCAAAATACTATCGTAAACAATCCGTACAAACGAACAAAGTACATGAAAAATTTTAAGTTATTATGGATCACTGTTTTGACGTCAGTAGGTTGTGACGTCACTTGTAGCAGGCCCGGTTCAGGAACACACAGCGTCATCTCGGAGGCCCCGTATCGGGCCGGTTCAGATTTTCGAAAAAACGAGAAAAATAGACAGGTAAATTTTTACTTTATAAAAAACATGACTTTATTTTTTTTTTTTTTTTTTTTTTTTGTTTCTAAATGAAATTAATTTGGATTTATTAAAGTGTTTTGAAAAGAATATTAAACGAAACCCTTTGAGCGATCTTCGATCACACTTACCCACTTGTTTGTAATGTGCTGTCTTGTTTCAAAATGTCAGTCACCCTAGAATTTCAAACTGCTCTATCTTAGCCATATTTTAAGATAGAAGTAAAACAAAAAATGCTCTGGAATCCTTGTATCAAGGCCTAACACTTTAAAAAATAAATTTGATTTTTTAACTTTTGTGTATATTTATTTTAGTTTTAAAATTTTCAGTAGCCGTCATCTTGAAACAAGATGGCGGACCAAGCTGGCCAACGAACTCGGTCGAGGCATTGGTGAGCTTAATACTCACAGTTAGTTTCATCAAAATTAATTTATAAATACGAGCGTTATCGTATGACATTATATCCTTATGGTCTAAATTCTAAGTTATTTAATCGCACAAACATTGTTTATACAAATACTAATAAACATGAACATTATACTAGGACTTATGCTAATTTAAATCATAAAGTAAATACAAAAACTACACGTACTAAAAGGGGTAAATATGATACTAATACACAGTATATTTCTAGTAACGATATTATACAGCAATTATCTAATATGGAAAATGAATTCACTAATACTTTCAATTGGTTTGATATAAGGAAACATATTTTTTCGATCAAAAAGGAAAATCTTAATAATTATTATAAAGTATTTTTAACATTAAATTTATCACCACATTTTAGTGATGTATATTTTGATCTTCTATTATATAGAATTAATCATCTTAATGTAAAAATTTCAAAAAATACTTATAAAAAAACTAACAATACTCAACTTATAATCACTTTTTCCCAATATAGTACTTAATAAAATTAATATACACAATGTAATTAATAACAATAACATATTCCCCCAAAAAAAATTTTACAATACATAAATCATACAAATACAATGTTACACTTGGACGTAGGATTTTCAATTACAATAATTTTGCAAAATTTCTTACATCAAATGATAAACCTCCGTTCTTATGTAATAATCCTAGTTTTAGTAATTATGTAGATAAGGTACATGGTCACATTATTACAGGTGATATTAATGTTGTCGAGAATGATTATCTGCGCAATTTTATGACTAATGGGACTAAATTTCGAACATCATCATGTTATAATATTTTTTCTATATTAAAACAATTTAATCTGGATCTTGACCTTTTTATATATAAAATTTCAATAGATTATAATAAACCCATTGAATTTTTTAAAGAATGGAAATTAAATGTATTAAGTAATTTAAATGTTGAACTTTTCAGAAATATGGAAAATTTTAATTTTAATGTTAAACAACTAAATAGTGAAATAAAGAATTTACAAAACAAATTTATTATTACTTATGTTGATAAATCACCAAACAACTTTGCTTTCATCTGCAAAAAATATTATTAGCAGCTAATATCTAATCTCATCAAAAAGTTACCTGTAAAAAATGCAGCCAAGTCTCGTAACTCATTTACCGTAAAAAGTACTGAGATCGTATAAAGCCAAGTTTAACTATCTTATTAACTCTGAAATTTTCATTCACAAATCACTCCTAGTCTCTACATCTTTAGGTAAATATTATTTTGTGACTTGGCAATTACGTAGCACGAGAATGTGATGTATATAATTTGTCTTAATCAAATAACACCATGCCATCCCATAACATATTAAGGTGTAATAACTTCCCTGTGCGTATATAATTAGCCTTAATCATATTATCTCATCCCATCCCATAACATAGTAAGGTGTAATAACTTCCCTGTGCTGCATAGTTGCCAAGTCACAAAATAATAATTAACTAAAGATGTAGAGACTAGGAGTGATTTGTGAATGAAAATTTCAGAGTTAATAAGATAGTTAAACTTGGCTTTATACGATCTCAGTACTTTTTACGGTAAATGAGTTACGAGACTTGGCTGCATTTTTTACAGGTGACTTTTTGATGAGATTTCACTTCTGTTTGTAAGTAATCCTCTTTTTCTTGATTTTGGGTTCTTTTTGGAGATCATCCACTGATTTTCGCTAAGCCCACACTCTGTCCCTATTATTTACAGGTATCAAAAATTTGAAGCTTTAGTTTCGTTTGCAAAGTACAGTAGATAAAAAAGATTTCAGGTTCCTAGGCAAGCACTAAGTTATGGGAGGGGGAGTGTCAAAAGTACTCTCAATTGTTTCCAGGATAGGTGCTATTCATCTGAGATATTACTCGCAGCACTAGATACTTGATATTTAACATAAAAGAACTTTTTAGTATAAAAAGAAAGCCAAAATTAAAATTTCCGGAAATTTCCAATAAATCAAACTATA
This sequence comes from Maratus michaelseni, assembly GCA_963931845.1. NCBI lineage: Eukaryota > Metazoa > Arthropoda > Arachnida > Araneae > Salticidae > Maratus > Maratus michaelseni. The sequence goes on from OZ007596.1 coordinate 41,180,964, forward strand.
TTCCTTTTTTCGATGGTTTTTTTTTTTTTTTTGCGTTTTTTTAGTCTTTTTTTTTATTATTATTTACGGATTTTTTAATTTTCCCTTACTTTGTGTACTAAACCCTGCCTTTCTGCCAAATGTCAAGCTTCTAGGACTACAAAATCGAATTATTTTCAAATTTTCGACTTTTTATAAATTTATTGATTTTTCGATTTTAATTCTAAGTTACCTGATGTAAGTAAACCTGACCTAAGTAAACTAATGTTTCTAGCAGTACAAAATCACATTGTTTTCGAATTTTTCACCTTTTGTCATGCCAATATAGTAATTAATTGATCCGTCTTCTTAGGATCATTTAGGTTCAATTTAGAGATAAATCAAGTTAATCTTAGAGTCACCATGATTTTATTTAGAAAGAACTATCAAACCATAACCAGCCAGTAATGTCGGGAGGGTAGGGGGAGTTGTGAAAATTTTTGTGGGGTTAACATCATTTAACAATCCATATTTCATATGCGAAGTAAATAGAGAACCTGTGAAAGAAAACAAACCTGTCTATAAAGAAATCGCCTATAACGTAGCCTGTCTATAGTGGAACTTTCCTATAACGAAATTCGTAAACGAAAGAAAAGAAAACCATAATCCGGGGGAAATAACATAAAACAATTAGAGGCGTTGTACTAGCTAATAAGACAATTATCTTAAAACTAATGTTTGTAGCAGTACAAAATCAAATTGTTTTCGAATTTTCGATTTTTTAAAGATATTTCGATTTTATTTTCGAATTTAACGAATTTTTTAATTGTGCCTTTTATTGAATAGTAAATACTACCTTTACACCAAGTTTTAAGCTTCTAAGACTACAAGATAAAATTATTTTCAATTTTTGATTTTTTCGAATTTTTTATTTTTTCCTTTTTCTGTATCCTAAACAATAAGTTTACGCCGAATTTTAAGTTTTAAAGCTACAAAATCGAATTTTTTTCAATTTTTCGAATTTTCGAATTTTTTTTTCGAATTTTACAGATTTTTTATTTATTTATTTATTTATTTATTTTGTATGCTAAATACTACCTTTATTCCAAATTTTATGTTTCTAGCTTTACAAAATCAAATTATTTTCAAATTTTTGTTTTTTTTTTTTCGATTTTTTTCATTTTATTTTCAATTTTTGTTGTGTTTTTATTTTTTTATTTTCTGAATTCTAAACACTACCTTTACACCAAATTTTCAGTTTCTAAGACTACGAGATCATATTATGTTCAATTTCTCTCTTTTTCTTTCTTTCTTTCTATTTTTTTTTTTAATTTTCGATTTTTTTTAAATTATCCATATTTTTTAATGTTTCCTTATTTAGTATCTTAAATATTACCTTTATTCTAAATTTGAAGTTTCTAGCGCTATGAAATCGAATTATTTTCAAAATTTCCTTATTTTTCGATTTCTTTCGGTTTTTTTACTTTATTTTCGAATTTTATTGCGTTTTTAGTTTAACTTATTCTGAATCCTGAACACTATCTTTACCGCGAATTTTAAGTTTCTAAGGCCAAAAGATCAAATTATTTTAATTTTTTTCAATTTTTTTCGATTTTTTCGAATTTTCGATTTTTTTTTTAATTTTCTGGATTTTATAATTTTTCCTTATTTTGCTTCCTAAATACTACCTTTATTCCGAATTCCAAGTTTCTAGCGTAACAAAATTGGATTATTTGAAATTTTTCGATTTGTTTCGATTTTTCGATTTTATTTTCAATTTTTTTTTTGTGTTTTTGATGTTTTCTTTTTCTGAATTCTAAACACTACTTTCACACCAAATTTTAAGTTTTTAAGACTACAAGATAGTGTTATTTTCAATTTTGAATTTTGTTCGATTTTTTTTTAATTTTCGAATGTTTTTTTTAATTTTCCGGATTTTATAATTTTTCCTTTCTTTATATACGAAACACTAGCTTTATTCCAAATTTTAAGTTTCTGTGGCTGCGGGATCTACCCAATCTTTTTGATGACGCGAGAGTGAGTGAGTGTGTGAGTGACAGAAAATCGAAACTTTGAGTTCATATATCGTCTGCACTAATTTATGGGTATTTTTTGAATTATCCATATTTTTAAAATTTTCCTTATTTAGTATCTTAAATATTACCTTTATTCCAAATTTCAAGTTTCTAGCGCTATGAAATCGAATTATTTTCAAATTTTCCTTATTTTTTCGATTTTTTCGATTTTCTGATTTTATTTTCGAATTTTATTGCGTTTTTTATTTTAACGTATTCTGAATCCTAAACACTATCTTTACCGCGAATTTTAAGTTTCTAAGGCTAAAAAATCAAATTATTTTAATTTTTTCAATTTTTTTCGAATTTTTGATTTTTTTTTTCGAATTTTCCGGAATTTTTAATTTTTTCTTATTTTGCATCCTAAATATTACCTTTATTCCGAATTCCAAGTTTCTAGCGCAACAAAATCGAATTATTTAAAATTTTTTCGTTTTTTTCGATTTTTCGATTTTTTCAATTTTGCTTTCGATTTTTTTTGGTGTTTTTGATGTTTTCTTTTTCTGGATACTAAACACTACCTTCACACCGAATCTTAAGTTTCTAAGACTACAAGATCGTATTATTTTCAATTTTCAATTTTGATGGAATTTGTTGAATTTTCGAATTTTCTTTTTTTTTCGAATTTTCAAGATTTTATAATTTTTCCTTTCTTTGTATCCTAAACACTACCTTTTTTCCAAATGTCAAGTTTCTAGGGCTACGGGATCTACCTAATCTTTTGGATGACGCGTGAACGAGTGAGTGAGTGAGTGACAAAAAATCGAATGTTTGAGTTCATATATCGTCTGAAGTAGAAAAGACAGAAAGTTGTAATTTTAATTTTTGGTCCTGTGTGCCAAATACTCTAGAAAAACGAAGTTTCAAATTTTTGGGATACTCCAGCGCGGAGACATGGAGGGGGGGGGGGTCAAAAGTGCCCTGAGTTGCTTCCAGAAAAGTATGCTTACGGCTGTCCTCTCTTGACTTGGCGGAGGCACTGCCGTGCCTCCAGATCTTGCCAAGGCTGTGGTTTTCCTATTAGACTTAATGTTAGCTATATGCTCCATTTTTCTGCAACTAAATTTCCTCATGCCAATATAGTAATTCATTGATCCGTTTTCTTAGGATCGCTTATGTTCAATTTAGAGATAAATCAAGAGAATCTTAGAATCACCATGATTTAATTTACAAAGGACTATCAAGCCATAACCAACCAGTAATGTCGGGAGGGAGGGAGAGATGTGAAAATTTTTGTGCGACCAACATCTTTTAACAACAAATATTTCATATATAAATTAAATAGAGTAAAGCCTGTGAAAGAAAATGAACCTGTCTATAAAAAAAAAAAGGTCTATAACGTAGCCAGTCTATAGCGGAACTTTTCTATTACAAAATTCGTAAACAAAAGAAAAGAAAAGCATAATCCGGGGAAAATAACACAAAACAATAACGGAAGGTGTACTAGCTAATAGGACAATTATCTTAAAATCTATCTAAAACAAACTATCCCCATCCTGTGGGATTTGTTTTTCAATGTTTTACTTTATTTAATGCAAAACATAGATTGCATCCGACAACTCATAAAAAAGTCCTCCGGCCTGTACCGGCAGGAAAAGGTAGCTTTCCTATATCTTCGTTTTAAAATTTTAGCTAATGTTACTCGAAAACAGCAAGTTAAAATGCAAAGAAACCGTTTACAAAAGATTCGTTTACACTGAATTTGAATAAGAAATTCGCCAAATTATTGAGCTATAGCCAAGTTGGCTTCATTTATGAAGACTTATTTTTGTCACCAAATTTGGCGAGATTTCGCCAATTGTCGCCAAGTTTGGCGAGAATTTGGCGCTAATGGATATGAATATATAGTTTTATGCGTATGATTGGGAAAATGATTACAACAATGAAAGAAAATAATTTGCGAGAAATCGCGTTCACTAAAACTTATAAATTTATATTAAAATCATTAAAATTACAGACATTACAATACACTTTCATAATACATTAAAAACATATTAAAATTGGACGTTTCGGATTTACATGGAAAATCCCTCTTCAACAACAACATTTCACTTAGCGTAAATCATAGTTCAAAAATATCAACAAATAGAAAATGCAACGTATCAAAATTGCGAAGTCAAAGTTACAGTTATAATAACACGGAGTATTCATTCGGGATTGCACCTGCTTGACCATTATTGACCATAAATTTATCGTTGGTTTTTTGTAATGTGCTGTTTTGTTTCAAAATGTCAGCCACCCTAGAATTTCAAACTGCTCTATCTCAGCCAATTTTTAAGATAGAGGTAAAACAAAAAATGCTCTGGAATCCTTGTATCAAGTCCTAACACCTAATTAAAAAATAAACTTGATTGTTTAACTTTTTTGTATATTTATTTTAGTTTTAAAATTTTCCGTGGCCGCCATCATGGCGGACCAAGCTGGCCAACGAACTCGGTCGAGGCATTGATGAGCTTAATACACACAATTAGTTTCATCCAAATTAATTTATAAATACGAGCGTTATCGTATCAAATTATTTTCATTTTTTCAATTTTTTTCGAATTTTTTTATTTTTTTTTTCGAATTTTCTGGATTTTTTTAATTTTCCTTTTTCTGTATCCTAAATACTACCTTTATTCCTAATTTGAATTTTCTAGCGCAACAAAATCGGATTGTCTTCAAATTTTCGGTTTTTTTTTTCAATTTCTTCGATTTTTTCAATTTTGCTTTCGATTTTTTTGGTGTTTTTGATGTTTTTTTTTTCTGGATGTTAAACACTACCTTCACACCAAATCTTAAGTTTCCAAGACTAAAAGATCGTATTATTTTCAATTTTCAATTTTGATGGAATTTGTTGAATTTTCGAATGTTTTTTTTTTTCGAATTTTCTGGATTTTATAATTTTTCCTTTCTTTGTATCCTAAACACTACCTTTTTTCCAAATGTCAAGCTTCTGGGGCTACGGGATCTACCCAATCTTTTTGATGACGCGTGAACGAGTGAGTAAGAAGTGACAAAAAATCGAATGTTTGAGTTCATATATCGCATGAACTAGAAAAGACAGAAAGTTGTAATTTTAAATTTTGGTCCTGTGGGCCAAATACTCTCTATAATTGAAGTTTAACATTTTTGGGATACTCCAGCGCGGAGATATGGGGGGGTCAAAAGTGCCCTGAGTTGCTTCCAGAAAAGTATGCTTACGGCTGTCCTCTCTCGACTTGGCGAAGGCACTGCCGTGCCTCCAGATTCAATAAATACAAGTTTAAATTTTAAAAAAACTAATCTTAATACAATTATTAATAATCGACATATATTTCAATATTATAAATTGCTAAAAATTAAAAATTACAACTTTAATTATCCATATATTGTTGTTATACCTAAATTTCATAAAACTCCTATAAAATTTAGAACTGCAACTATAGGCTGTAATACGTATAATAATAATGCAAGTAAATTTCTATTAACTATTCTCACCAAATTGTTTGAACTTACAAAACTAAAAGATAATTTGTTTAGCATAAAAAATAGTTTTCAACTTGTCAATAATATAAAAAATTTAAATAACATAAGACGTTTGACTTTAATGACTTATTTAATAATATTGATATCAAGGATATGTTCAGGATTGTCAATTTATTATACAAAGAATACAAGGATTCCATAAAATTAAAAAATAACATTTCTTTAAATTACTTTAAAACTTTAACTCGATTTATTCTACATCATAATTATATTGTTTTTAATGAGACTATATATACTCAATGCTGTGGATTACCACAGGGTGGCATTGTTTCTTCAATTCTTGCAGAATTATATTTATATTATTATGAACGTAATTCACATATTGCTAATGGTAAAATGTACCGTTATATAGATAATATAATTGTCTTCTATTTTAATAATAATTCAAATTATTTACTACCAATAAAATATCATAAAAATTTAAATTATAGTTTCAACCTTATGGTAAATAATGAAATTAATTTTCTTGATCTTAAGATAATTCTTAAAGATAATAAAATTTTGTTTGACATTTATGACAAAAGAAATGATTTTACATTTAAAGTTAACTTATTTACTAATTATAAGTCTTGTATACATAAATCAGTATTTGTAAATATTTTACTAAATTTTGCACATAGAATAAACAATCTTTGTTTTAATAATTTTAAAACTCAAAATTTAAAACTTATTCTTCAATATGCAGTAGAATATGGCTATCCCTTTTATTTAGTTAAGTCAATTTTACGAATATAAATTTTGCTTTCATTGGGGTTTATATGTTTGCACATTCTATCTGTTAAATCACTTACATTTTGATTGCTGATATATTTGGCTAAAGACTGAATTCCTTTATGTGCTAGCTGAGAGGGAATATTTTGGTTAAATATCTTTCATTATTTAAAAAATTTAAATTGTAAATTCTAATTTTGTTTTTCCTTTTCTAGGGAGAGAACTTTTAATATAATATTGTTCCAATAAATGCGTTGCCAAATTGGAGATTTTCTGTGTTTTTTTTTTTTTTTTTTTTTTTTTTTCTCCTTGCCAGGTAGAGAACTTTTAACAATATAGTTTCATTAAATGCGTTTGTAATATTTTTTTTTTTTTTTTTTGCAAGATATTAGTTCCAATAAGTGAGGTTGCCATATTGGAAATGTTTGGTTATTTTTAGCTATCAGTGTGTGAAATCTAATTTATTTTTCAGGGTAAATAATATTTGGCAAGATGTTAGTTCCATTAAGTGCGTGTAGCCATTTTGGTATTTCTTTTAAGCTTGCATATAGTTATTTATAAAATGAAAATCTAATTTTATTTTTCAGGGTTAATAATATTTTGCAAGATGTTAGTTCCAATAAGTGCGTGTAGCCATATTGGTAAATCTTTTAAGCCTGCATATAATTATTTATAAAATGAAAATTTAATTTGACTTCTACAATAATATTTGAGATTTTATGGGTTTATTAATGTTTTGTTAAAATGATATTACACAATGCACAATAAATATAAATTATTTAAATGTTGACATATGTAAAAATAAATAGATAAAATAATTTTATACTGGAAACTTTTCTTAATCTAAATAATTAATAGTTATTTAGATATTGTTTTAATCTTTAACTAGATGGCAGAACCATATAATGATTTTAAAAAACTATTACTATTATTCTTTAGTATTATTTTTTAGTTATTGTTCAATATTATAAAACTAGATGGCAGCACCATATAAATTATCCCAATTTTTTTTTTTTTACCTGAAAACTTGGAATACAAGTGAAATTTTTAAATATTCCAATAATATAATATATATATTAAATTTATTTAAGTTGAAAAATATTTTTAGTAAATGAATTTATAGTTTTTATATTATTTATTTGTATTTTTTATATTTTAAATTAGAGTTAAAATCACAATGGTTAAATTAATAACTGCTACTTTTAGCTACTTAACTGTAATTTTAACTTGTACTTTTGAATTCACTTACTCACTTTACCATGTGCTTTGCAAAAAAAATTTTGGCTTCGGATTCTGGACAAATGTTGTAATGTATAGATTTTCTTTGTCTTCCTTTGTATTTATTTGTTTATAAATGTATTTATTTTCTTCCGTTTGATTTGTAGTGTTCTATTTTCAAATGTATCCTTGTTTTTCAATTTCTTTCCAATGATTGTTAGGGCTTGGAATTGCCACAAAATTTTGGCTTTAAGCTTGTGACAATTACAGAAAACAATCATTCTTTGCTTATAATGTGGTTTCCCAGCCCTTGAAAAAGTAAATCCTAATAATATTATAAATCTGATTGTGTGCAAATGTTAGGCTGAAGCCAGCGTCAAAATGAAGCTTTTAATTATCCTGTATCTTTGGATATAAGTTGATTATAACCCTCAAATGAATATAGGATGGTTTTTGTTTATTTTATTTCAATATTTTTCTTAAAAATTAAAAAAAATCATTATTTTCATACAGAATAAATGGACATTTTTTCGTATATTTTAAAATGGTTGGTTGGTTTGGTTGGTTTGGCCCAAAGGGCCCGGTTTTGCAGCTTTTTTTAAAATGGTTAAATTTATTTTACCGTTGCTAATACTTTATCGTTGCCAATATAAAATAAAACCCCTGAGTAATAATTTTTAATCAACAATTTATTTTCAAGTGAAAAAAAATATTGGATGGCAAATGTTAATGATATGCATCGCAAAATTATCCGTATCGAAAATCAGAAAATTTTAATAAAAATAACTATATTTTTTAAAAGAAAGTTGCTTTTCTCATAAAAGCTAAAGATTTAATATGATTGTGTCGAAGTAACAGCATTTTTCTTCTATCATTTTCCCACAATCGAAACACATTTGTAAATCGTCGTTTCGAACCGGAATTTAATTTTACTTTTAGTTTTAAAATAGGAAAAACTTTGTTGTCTTTTTTAAATATAGCTTTTTTTAAAGTTGTTTCATAATAGATTTTTGTAAAGTCTTGTAGGATAAGAAAAATTGCATGGATTTTAAAGCAATGTTTAAATAAAATTACAATATTTTTTAAACTTAAAAAACAACAATGTTATCGAAAAGAAAATCGATTTTACCAACAAATTCGCGTAATGCAAAAGCAAAGAAGAAATCAAAAAGTAATGAATCTTTTCTTCCAGCCGAATTGTGTAAACTTGAACAATCCGATCGTGCCAATTCATAACATTATAAACGTGAAAGCGCGTGCTATATAGTAATTTTTTTTTTTACATATAGGTAGAACATTTCCGAGAATAGGAAGGTTAGGGGTCTGTAATTGGGTCCATAGCCAATTTGCTTTTTTTGTTTTTTTATCAAGTGAAATTTGGAGCAAAATTAAATACATAGTTTTAACCAGATTTGTTTTTTGCGTGGTAAACACTTAATGGTATTTTAGATGATCATTTCCCCGCTCACCTTTGATCCCAACTATGACTGTAAAACATATTAAAAATATCAGCCAATAATTTTATAATTTTCTTATTGCTTCATGATGTAAATAGACATCCTGGTTCATACTTTAAACCTGAATCGGTCATGCCATTGTCGTTCATTTTTATTCCTAATCCTAACCCTAATCGTATCCTATCCTAATCCTAATAATAACTTTAAACAATATTCTTTGACACGAATATGTAAATTAAATCAATATCCATAAATGGAATACATGGAAAATAGAATAAATAGAAATGGCAAAATAAAATAACAAGAAAGTACATTTATTCGACACCTAACCCTAGAGAAAGTATAAAAAATTTCAAGCGCACGAAATAAATTAAAATAATCCTATATATACTAACAAAAATATGTAAATTTAGATCATGAGATTGGTGTTGTCGGTATTTATTTGCTTATAGTGTTCTTGACGCGATAGAGAAAATATCGAGGTTAAATTGGGCAGAATTTATAGTACTTTCTAGCAACCTTTATTTACATTTGTAGGTAGCTTTCAATACAAAAAAGTATATTAGGTAGCTTTCAATACAAAAAAGTATAAAGCTACCTATTACAGCCGTTCGGAGGAAAGCAGTTCCAGAAAATTTCGATATATTTTCACCGATCATGACCCTCAGACCCCAAAACCACCCTCCGTCCAAATGTTGATTTATATATATAGATATATCCATATATATATATATATATATATATCTGACCTATGTCATACGATAACGCCCGTAATTATGAATCGATTTTGATGAAACTAATTGTGTGTATTAAGGTCACTAATGTCTCGACCGAGTTCGTTGGCCAGCTTGGTCCGCCATCTTGTTTCAAGATGGCGGCCATTTAAAGATGTAAAATAACTTAAAATCTAAAATAAATATACAAAAAATTTAAAAATTCAAATTTATTTTTTAATTACGTGTTAGGCCTTGATACAAGGATTCCAGAGCTTTTTTTGGTTTACCTCTATCTTAAAAAATGGCTGAGATAGAGCAGTTTGAAATTCTAGGGTGGCTGACATTTTGAAACAAAACAGCACATTAACGCGATTACTCGCAAATTATTTTCTTTCATTGTTGAAATAATTTTCCCAATCATACGCATAAAACTATATATTCATATCCGTTAACGCCAAAATTGGCGACATTGGCGACAAAATTGGCAAAGTTGGGCGACATTTGGCGAAATATCGCCAAATTTGGCGATCAAAATAAGTCTTCATAAATGAAGCCAATTTGACTATTGCTCAATAATTTGGCGAATTTCTTATTCAAATTCAGTATTAACGAATCTTTTGTAAACGTTTCTTTGCATTTTAGCTTGCTGTTTTCGTGTAACATTAGCTAAAATTTTAAAACGAAGATATAGGAAAGCTACCTTTTCCTCCCGGTACAGGCCGGAAGGACTTTTTGAATTGCATCAGATTGTTATATCTTTATGAAATATCTATCAATATATAAAATTCACAAGCAGTTTGTTCACTATTTACACCACTTAGCGTGAAGCACTTTATTTAATATATACATAAACAAGACATAAAATAATAATGTAGTAAGAAATATATAACATATGTCTATGCAAATAAACAATATAATAATGCCCATTTAGCAATGCACACATATACAAATTTCACACCAAAAATACCACCTAAAATGCACTGTTGTATGGAAGAATTCTCCCAGTGTTGTTTTTCGTTTTACGAAGAGGGATTCGTCGATTTTCACGTTTTTACTTGGTCCTGCTTTTTTCATTGGTTGCAGTTTCATTTTCGCGATTGTATATATTATTTGGCATGAAATTTCACTTTTTTAAGACTGGGTTATGTCAAGGCCCCTATAGAAAAGAAATACCGTATGGTCTCCTATAAAATGTGATAAAGCTTTGGTTAATTATATATATTATTAATTATCAAGTGAAATGTTTTGCTAAATTAATGCATTTATTCATTTTTTTAATGTTACGTGAACGAAGTCACGGATAACAGCTAGTTACATTATAAGCTTACATATGTGTTTAATCTTTGTTTTAATAATTTTAAAACTCAAAATTTAAAACTTATTCTTCAATATGCAGTAGAATATGGCTATCCCTTTTATTTAGTTAAGTCAATTTTACGAATATAAATTTTGCTTTCATTGGGGTTTATATGTTTGGACATTCTATCTGTTAAATCACTTACATTTTGATTGCTGATATATTTGGCTAAAGACTGAATTCCTTTATGTGCTAGCTGAGAGGGAATATTTTGGTTAAATATCTTTCATTATTTAAAAAATTTAAATTGTAAATTCTAATTTTGTTTTTCCTTTTCTAGGGAGAGAACTTTTAATATAATATTGTTCCAATAAATGCGTTGCCAAATTGGAGATTTTCTGTTTTTTTTTTTTTTTTCTCCTTGCCAGGTAGAGAACTTTTAACAATATAGTTTCATTAAATGCGTTTGTAATATTTTTTTTTTTTTTTGCAAGATATTAGTTCCAATAAGTGAGGTTGCCATATTGGAAATGTGTTTGGTTATTTTTAGCTATCAGTGTGTGAAATCTAATTTTATTTTTCAGGGTAAATAATATTTGGCAAGATGTTAGTTCCATTAAGTGCGTGTAGCCATTTTGGTATTTCTTTTAAGCTTGCATATAGTTATTTATAAAATGAAAATCTAATTTTATTTTTCAGGGTTAATATTTTGCAAGATGTTAGTTCCAATAAGTGCGTGTAGTCATATTGGTAAATCTTTTAAGCCTGCATATAATTATTTATAAAATGAAAATTTAATTTGACTTCTACAATAATATTTGAGATTTTATGGGTTTATTAATGTTTTGTTAAAATGATATTACACAATGCACAATAAATATAAATTATTTAAATGTTGACATATGTAAAAATAAATAGATAAAATAATTTTATACTGGAAACTTTTCTTAATCTAAATAATTAATAGTTATTTAGATATTGTTTTAATCTTTAACTAGATGGCAGAACCATATAATGATTTAAAAAAACTATTACTATTATTCTTTAGTATTATTTTTTAGTTATTGTTCAATATTATAAAACTAGATGGCAGCACCATATAAATTATCCCAATTTTTTTTTTTACCTGAAAACTTGGAATACAAGTGAAATTTTTAAATATTCCAATAATATAATATATATATTAAATTTATTTAAGTTGAAAAATATTTTTAGTAAATGAATTTATAGTTTTTATATTATTTATTTGTATTTTTTATATTTTAAATTAGAGTTAAAATCACAATGGTTAAATTAATAACTGCTACTTTTAGCTACTTAACTGTAATTTTAACTTGTACTTTTGAATTCACTGACTCACTTTACCATGTGCTTTGCAAAAAAAATTTTGGCTTCGGATTCTGGACAAATGTTGTAATGTATAGATTTTCTTTGTCTTCCTTTGTATTTATTTGTTTATAAATGTATTTATTTTCTTCCGTTTGATTTGTAGTGTTCTATTTTCAAATGTATCCTTGTTTTTCAATTTCTTTCTGCTGGATAGAACCTAAGATATTGGTATATCCCGCATCCCACGTTAAAATAATCAAAACAACGGCAACGATATGGGTGGCCGTGTTTACAAGGGCAGAAAGCAGGCAGGCGCCGAAACTGACAGTTCAGCAATGCTGAACAAACAAGGATTTATGACAGACAATCTAGAGGGGTCATAAAATGTGCTAAGATATACATTGAACCGGCGATTCCAGGAAAACAAGGAGAGGAGTGGTACATAGGAGTCCCTAAGAGACGGAATATGGCTGGAGCGAATGACAAACGTCGTGATGATCAGATATACGCGGCGACCAGTAAAAGTGATTCGAGAGAGCAGGGAAATTGACCGCCAACATCATCATTGGATAAAAAATCCTTAAGAGGAGGTAAATACTTTTTACACCCCTCTGAAGGAAAAAAATAACGAAAACTTCGCTAGAACTCAAAAATCACTTCCATCAAAAAAATCCTTAAGAGGAGGACATCTTTTTCAGCAGCTTGCTACCAACATGAAAGTTGGCTTTTCTATATAGGCTGCAGTGCTATAGGCAACAGCCTACAATTATAATTAAGTCATTCAAACCTTTTTTTTAAATATGTGCCCGTGGAAGCAAGAACTACTGGTGAACTACTCTATGACTGCTATTCTCCTGAGAGGTACAGGTAGATATTATTCACCCAGATACTGTGTAAATATTTTTAAATTAATTAATTAACGTTAAGAAGATTATGCTTCTCTTGCCATCCCCAGGATCAAGGATGTATGTAAAGGTTAAATTATTATCATAAACTTATTCAGCACTTACTTAAATTTAAATAATTAAAATAAGAAATTAATAACTCAATTGATTAATATATTATATTGTTAAAATGAAGTCTCGTGAATATAATGTGTATTACCTTTTTGTATGATTATTTTACTCTTTGCTTTTTTTTATGTTTTATATCTATCTTCTGTAAATAAAACCCTTTTTATTTTATCCTTAATTTAGACTCCAGCATTTATTTAGTGTATAGTGTGATGTTTAATCTAGAGTAATATATATGTTGGTTTAAACTACTGCTTTCAGTAAGATTTTACAGCGGGCTTGAGGGGTCAACCTTAAGGATAAGTTTCTTCAAAAAATAACACAACGCCGTACATCCTTTTTATTTAATACAAAAAAGCTATCCCAGGTTGCACGATCACAATTTCCCCTCAAATTGCCGTTAAGATAATTGGTGTGTCTCTGACAGGAGGAGTTAATTATTATGGGTTTGAGTAACGCCCTGCAAGTTTCATATATATGTTTTAAATCTCTCCAACAGATAGAAACCCCAATTATTACTGGTGCATGTGACACAGGAATTTCTCTGGTGTTCAGCTTTCTTCATATCCAGCCCTTTTAATTATTCAATTTATAGCTTATTTTAGATAATTAAATATTTTGTACTGGATTAAGAACTTATATCTTAGATCTAATGAAATAACTTAAATAGTAATAATAATGATGGACATTTAAAGAAACTAAATTTATTTATATTCAATATTCTCTTTTAGAATTGATAAATTTACTCAATAAATGTATAGAAGTTATTATTTACATAAATTTTTATAATTAGTTACTCTAAACATATCCATTTAAAAAAAATAATAATAATAAGATATATTTTTTTTTACTTCTCATATTATTCTGCTAGTAGTATTTAATATTTTTTTTGTAAGCTAACATCGCACTACTTAATATAATTTATTTCGGTAATTGCATGAATAATAAGAATAATTACAATTATAACAATAATAATACAAAATAAATGATAAATAATATCAGCTGTAAAGTGTAAAATCCTGATCCTAGGGTATGGGTTATACATAAAAAAAATAATAAAAAGGTATTGGCACTCAATTGCATTTGCATAATTAAAATTGTCTTTTATATTGTATATTTATATGTCGCGATTGTAATTACAAGCAAATAATCTTCATATGAAAACAAAGGTTTCAAAGGTCAATTCCTAAGAATTAGACCATTTTTGTTGAAAGATTGCATATTATTTTTGTCTCTGAAATATTTATTTGACTTATTCATGCAAATATATTTGAAAGTGATAAAAAAATGAACTATTATTTGTTCTAATCCTTGAAAAAAAAAAAAAAAAGATATATATATACATACATATAAAGAAAAATAAAAGATAAAATTAATGATAATACCAGTGATAAGCTGATAAACTTTTATTATCTATTTATTTTATGTGTATTTCTTGCATACTTATAAGTGAACAATTGGAAAAAAAAAAAAAAAAAAGTTCATTTTTGAGATGTTTTTTTTTTTCACTAAACTGCTGATTAATAAAAAAATAATAATAATAATAATAATAATAAAGGAAAGAATAAGTGTAGGAATTATTAGATTTTTAAATAATTATTAATACTTATATCAGCAGAATTAACGTAAAATTAAAAATAACTAAAATTGAACAAGTTTTGTAGTAATCTGATCTTTTGTTAAAATGCCTTACAAATTTTATTTTGCGTTGGGGTATGGCAAATAATAAAAGAAAATTTAAGAGAAAAAGTGGAAATCTCAACGATTCATCTATACAAACAAACAACTCAAAAAAAAAAAAAAAAAAAAAAAAAAAAAAAAACGGGGACAAACTGATATTTTGTCACCAAAAACAAGAAATCAACATAAAAACAAACGAAATCAGGCAGAAAAATCTATACTAAACGCAACAATGGCGGAATCTACACCAAGTGTAGACACTATTTTGTCGTTGATTCCAACTTTTGACGGAAAAAAGGAAAAACGAGTATTATATTTTTTTTTACAGGGAAATTAAGGATTGATTCTGTTAAGAGGGGCAACTTATGTTTTATATTTAGCATTAAATACTACACCTATATTTGTTTCATAGGACAGTACACTGTTTAGCTACATTATAAACAAATTCACAAGGGTTTTCGGTATTTAAACAAAAAACATTTTTGCCATTTTGAATTATTCATTCCTACTTCTCACAAAAAAAAAAGATAATAATCATGAATATATAACAAAACTATGCAGGCAAAAACCTTTATAAGTTTCCTAGGTCAACGGGATAATATATTCATTGATTAGTAATAATTAAAAATGATCAGGAAACAAGCTATTGCATACTCAGCTAAAGTTAAAAAAAAAAAATTAATAAATAATTAACTACAAAAAAAAAAATATATATATATATATCATAGATTAAGGATAAATTTAAAATAAATATATAAAAAGTTTGATATATATATTAAAAAAAAATAAATAAATAAATAAATAATAAAAACGAAGGGAAACTTTTAATATCAGGATTATACGAAGTTGTTGGACAACAAAGCCATCGTAACCAAGGTTACAATCGTTCGCGGAGATTCGATTCAGCACTCGAATGGAGGGGGAGCAATCGAAGTTTTTGCACTCCCTTTTCTACTCGCCTTCTCTGCCGTACAACACAGGGGACCACCCACAAATATCGGGTCGTAAAGCATCTTATCTCAAGGGGAGATACTAACGCTACAGTCACGGAACGCAAACTTTACATAACATGCAAGACAAGTAAACCACATAAAATATCACTAAAAACATTTAACGACTAAACAAAACATAATAATGTCATATAATTAAGATTTAATTTGAGGATGTTTATTTTTTTTTTCGTTTATATCTCTGCAGATATTCTTCGCAAGAAACTGTGTAAGCCGGCATAAAATACACAGGGATGGAGATAGAAAAAAAAAATTAATCACATAAAATTGTTAGATTTCAATTTAATTTAATTCAATTTAATTTTCTCATCAGGGCAGGTCGCATAAGGCAGGAAATAAAATGAAAATCAACCTCACTTATTAAAAATAATAACGAATAAACAAATAAATAAATAAACTTACTAGGTGGATGTCTTCGTCGCGATGGTGCACTCTTGAGGTGTGTGTCTATTCCATGGGGGATAATCCACAGGCGTCCCAGACAAACACACCAAACACAGTGGTGGAATCCACAGTTTCACAAAAAAAAAAAAAAAAAAAAAAAAAAAAAAAATTATAAAACACACACACACACACACCGGGGGGGTTCCTCCTTTTGCGTCCCCCGGTCTTCTCACGGATGGATGTTTAGAACCACATTTAAAAAAAAAAAAAAAAAAATCTATTCTTCAAGGAACGTGGGACGACGACGATGGTTTCTGGCTCGTCCACTTCATCATCAGGTTGGCAAGGATTCCATCATGAAATAAAGAAACGGAATCAATAAATAAATAAATAATATTAAAATAATAATAATAATAATAATAATAATAACAAGTTACATTATTCATTTTTTTTTAATTTAAATAAACAATTTGGATTTAAAACTTAATCTCGTTAGCTAATTATTAAGCGGAGATTTAAAATGATAATACTAATAATAATAATTAAGTAAATAAATAAATTTTGATTAACGTAAAATAACAGAGATAAGTAACAATGAAATATAATACAGGAGTGTCGGTTAACTAGAAAGGAATTTTACAGGACATCAAAGCTAAGTATAAAATTTAAATAAAAATAAATGTATTACATTTTGATTTAATCAGATTTTAAGCATAAAGTTCGCGATCTTAATATATAAATAGAGTGATTCCTCTTCTAAATATTTAACATTTTAAAATTTCAAAAAAAAAAAAAAATTAAATATATAATAATAATGATTTAAAATACATAAATAAATAAATAAATAAATAAATAAATAAAATAAATTGTATAGATAAATAAAAATAACGTTTATTTTAAGAATCCTCTAAATAAAGTAAGATATAGATAAAGATTTTCATATATTATAAACTTTATTTAATTTAAAGTATTCTCTTATATAAGCATTGCGACTTAATCCGTTCTGACTCTTTTAAATGGAAGATATTCGCGGGCGAATAAAATCCTAACTGCAGTATTTAGTTGAGATCGGCGGGTATGAGTCACACTTTTTTTTTCTCAAATATAAGAATACATAAATAAAATAAAAAATAATTGATCTTACTTTAAATAAATAATTTAGTTTAATTTAAATAAATAATTTAGTTTGGTCTAAATAAATAATTTAGTTCGGTCTAAATAAATAAATTGACCAGTTTTTATTTAAATGATTAAATAAACTATTGTTTTACCATGCGTTATAGCCACGACACCGCTATTTCACATTCTTGATATTCAACCTCATTAACTTTTAAGATTAACGATTATATTAAGAAATAAAATAAAATTTTAATTACATATATTTTAGATTATTATTAATTAATGTTGACAGACATGAATATTGTTTTTGGGAAAGTAGTTATGCATTTGACATACACGTGCGTTCAGGTATATTTCATGTTTTAGGCTTCGTGTTAAAAAAAAAAAAAAAAAAAAAACAAGAGGGGAAAATTCTGCTATAAGGCCGAATATAGATTGCCACACACGGCTTTTATTTAAAAAATAAATAAACTAGCTGTAACTCAGAATAAAAACGCAATGACAACAAACAATTTTAAAATATCTAAATAACAAATAAAAATTCCCCTGTTAAAGTGTTGAGTTGTTCAATAACCATTCGATTTAGAAAAAATATTTTTCTACCACTGAGCAATTTTTTTGAATGAAATTTAATTCATGTTGCTATGGCAGCAGACGATAAAACGATATCTTTCGAATAAGGGAATAAATAGAAGAAAAATTTTTGTTGATGTTTGTGATAAAATGTTTTTCTTTATTTTTTAAAAATGTATATACATAATTCACTTTTATATTTTAACAGAATAATAAGTTTACTATAATTCGTTACTCATGCTATGGCCAGTATACACGATACACGTCGAGCCACAATGCCTTTATCATTATCTTTTTACGCGTAAAAGTTTAGCTACGGTACTCCATTGTGAAGTTTTGTAATTTTTGAAATCTAATATTTGAAAAACGACATAATCATTAGATTTGAAATTTATATCAAGAAAAATACAATTTTTTACCATTCTAACGCAGTTTGTAAAACAATTTTGTGACAAATACTTTTCGAGTTATTAATTTTTTAAGTAACTTCAAATGTTTCATTTTCCGAGATTAATCTGTGGCAACGATGGATTGCTGTGACTTTTCATAAACATGAAAAATGATAGAGATTGAAAGAATAAGCCACCCTGTGTGTGGCTAAAAAAAGACATCAGTTCAAACTGGTTTTTGATAAATAAAGGTAATTAAATTTATCTTTCAGATTATTAATGAGATTTTAAAATCTTATGCTTAGTCTCTAGTGGGAAGTTGGATTTTTAAGCACATAATGCAAAAGTTTCATGGTTTGAAACACGTGCTAACGCGCGCAGTATGTCTTAAATTATTTACATCTTAAAGTTAACTCTATAAGAAATTAAAACTAGTTTCTTGTGGACAAACACAACACAATATGATCACAATATGTTATAGGACTAAATAAATAAATAATTCTTATAATAACTCGAAAACTTACTTTATAATTAGCGGCATATTCCACGTGACGGTTTTAAACAGGCAACACACCAGTCTACCTGCTTCTGATTGAACAAAGTTGAAAGGTTAAGGTTACGGAAGAAAGATCGCATCGCAAATCCCGATGCACCTGCAGAAAAAAAAAAAAAAAAAAAAAAAAAAGGGGGGGTTCGTTCCGTGGGCGTGTTCCAAAAAAAAGGGTGACGAAGATTCTCCGGTGTAGTGTACCAAACGCACCTGGTACAATCGATTTTTACGATCTACGCGGGGAGAATTTGTAAGGGAGATAGCGCGACGTATTACAGGGTCAGTTGAGGATGCTCAAAGGTAGAGGAAAAGGGCGAGGGACTTGCTCTCCATCATCTTTTCAGCTAAGAGAAATTCGTTTATCCCTGGTTAGATTAAAAGGCAACGGTTGCTTTTGATTTTCTTTTTCTTCAGTTACGATGCTCATTTTATAAACAAGGGAGATTGCATCATCCAGTTTTTATTTTGTTTATTGTAATAATAATAAAAATTGATGAAAATTATAGAAATGTTTTTGGATTAGGAATTTATTTTTTTTCTTTTGTTTTTGATAACAACCTTATATGGAGGATAAATTACACTGAATTTTTTGTTAGGAAACATACAAAACTTGGGCAAATTAAAAAAAAAAAAAAAAAAAAAAAAAGAGGAAATAATAATAGAAATAAATATTATCAAATGAAAACGAATAATTCATTTTTTTTGCCTTTTCTCTTCTATTTCAATTCATTATCTGTTAATTAATAATTCGACGGAATTGTATATATAATGCGAAGAATAAATTGTTTCTTTACATAAATTTATTAAAATATCAATGCTAGAACTGTTTTCATTTTATAAAATTGAGAATATTTTATTAAACGATTTTTTTTTCTTCAATAAAAAGAAAAGAAGGAAAGATGGGAAAATTTTGACTACATTGATATGTTTTTTTTTTCTCTATCCCAACAAATCAATATAAATGAAAACATGTATATTTATGTATATTTTTCTGGTTCATGAGTTAAAGTATGTTATTTCTTATTGCAAAATTAAAAGAAACAGTAATATGTTATTTATGAGATTACATTCTTATGTATATATAAGAAAAGTTTGCATTATATTTTTGTACTCGCTCACATATAGTATATGTAATGGGCCAAATGGAATTGTAATCCTCACATATTATTTTTTATATTGTATTAATGTGTTATTTACAGTGTCTAAAATGCAAATGACTGCCAATCTTTTTTTTTATATGCTTATGTATGCTAATTTATATTACTTTCCTGTGAAATTGTATACAAAATTGTGCTATATTTCATAGCATTGCGCATAATTTGGCACGTTTTGGCGTTTTGGTTATATATTTTGGCGGTTCAGTACTGGGTCAGTAAATGACAATATTGGATTTACAATTAATATGGTCACATGTGAACTTTTCACAGTGTCCGCCTCATCGTACTTTCTCATCATCTGTGAACTTTTCACAGTGTTCGCCTCATCGTACTTTCCCATTGTCTATGAACTTTTCACAGTCTTCACCACATCACACTTTCTCATTCTTTGTGAACTTTCTACAGTGTTCTATATCGAACTTTCACATTTTCTGTGGACTTTGTACAGACATTCACATTTAACCTCCAGTTCTCAGGACTCATGTGTTATGTCAACTTTATACGAGTTTGTCATTGAATCTTCTAGAATCAGCTTGGACACTCTACATGAGCAGTGATTTCCGGAAACAAATTTACACAAAAATGTCCTCTCCGATTACATTTTTTTTTCAAGAGGGGAGATAATGCTGGATAGAACCTAAGATATTGGTATATCCCGCATCCCACGTTAAAATAATCAAAACAACGGCAACGATATGGGTGGCCGTGTTTACAAGGGCAGAAAGCAGGCAGGCGCCGAAACTGACAGTTCAGCAATGCTGAACAAACAAGGATTTATGACAGACAATCTAGAGGGGTCATAAAATGTGCTAAGATATACATTGAACCGGCGATTCCAGGAAAACAAGGAGAGGAGTGGTACATAGGAGTCCCTAAGAGACGGAATATGGCTGGAGCGAATGACAAACGTCGTGATGATCAGATATACGCGGCGACCAGTAAAAGTGATTCGAGAGAGCAGGGAAATTGACCGCCAACATCATCATTGGATAAAAAATCCTTAAGAGGAGGTAAATACTTTTTACACCCCTCTGAAGGAAAAAAATAACGAAAACTTCGCTAGAACTCAAAAATCACTTCCATCAAAAAAATCCTTAAGAGGAGGACATCTTTTTCAGCAGCTTGCTACCAACATGAAAGTTGGCTTTTCTATATAGGCTGCAGTGCTATAGGCAACAGCCTACAATTATAATTAAGTCATTCAAACCTTTTTTTTAAATATGTGCCCGTGGAAGCAAGAACTACTGGTGAACTACTCTATGACTGCTATTCTCCTGAGAGGTACAGGTAGATATTATTCACCCAGATACTGTGTAAATATTTTTAAATTAATTAATTAACGTTAAGAAGATTATGCTTCTCTTGCCATCCCCAGGATCAAGGATGTATGTAAAGGTTAAATTATTATCATAAACTTATTCAGCACTTACTTAAATTTAAATAATTAAAATAAGAAATTAATAACTCAATTGATTAATATATTATATTGTTAAAATGAAGTCTCGTGAATATAATGTGTATTACCTTTTTGTATGATTATTTTACTCTTTGCTTTTTTTTATGTTTTATATCTATCTTCTGTAAATAAAACCCTTTTTATTTTATCCTTAATTTAGACTCCAGCATTTATTTAGTGTATAGTGTGATGTTTAATCTAGAGTAATATATATGTTGGTTTAAACTACTGCTTTCAGTAAGATTTTACAGCGGGCTTGAGGGGTCAACCTTAAGGATAAGTTTCTTCAAAAAATAACACAACGCCGTACATCCTTTTTATTTAATACAAAAAAGCTATCCCAGGTTGCACGATCACAATTTCCCCTCAAATTGCCGTTAAGATAATTGGTGTGTCTCTGACAGGAGGAGTTAATTATTATGGGTTTGAGTAACGCCCTGCAAGTTTCATATATATGTTTTAAATCTCTCCAACACTTTCCAATGATTGTTAGGGCTTGGAATTGCCACAAAATTTTGGCTTTAAGCTTGTGACAATTACAGAAAACAATCATTCTTTGCTTATAATGTGGTTTCCCAGCCCTTGAAAAAGTAAATCCTAATAATATTATAAATCTGATTGTGTGCAAATGTTAGGCTGAAGCCAGCGTCAAAATGAAGCTTTTAATTATCCTGTATCTTTGGATATAAGTTGATTATAACCCTCAAATGAATATAGGATGGTTTTTGTTTATTTTATTTCAATATTTTTCTTAAAAATTAAAAAAAATCATTATTTTCATACAGAATAAATGGACATTTTTTCGTATATTTTAAAATGGTTGGTTGGTTTGTTTGGTTTGGCCCAAAGGGCCCGGTTTTGCAGCTTTTTTTAAAATGGTTAAATTTATTTTACCGTTGCTAATACTTTATCGTTGCCAATATAAAATAAAACCCCTGAGTAATAATTTTTAATCAACAATTTATTTTCAAGTGAAAAAAAATATTGGATGGCAAATGTTAATGATATGCATCGCAAAATTATCCGTATCGAAAATCAGAAAATTTTAATAAAAATAACTATATTTTTTAAAAGAAAGTTGCTTTTCTCATAAAAGCTAAAGATTTAATATGATTGTGTCGAAGTAACAGCATTTTTCCTCTATCATTTTCCCACAATCGAAACACATTTGTAAATCGTCGTTTCGAACCGGAATTTAATTTTACTTTTAGTTTTAAAATAGGAAAAACTTTGTTGTCTTTTTTAAATATAGCTTTTTTTAAAGTTGTTTCATAATAGATTTTTGTAAAGTCTTGTAGGATAAGAAAAATTGCATGGATTTTAAAGCAATGTTTAAATAAAATTACAATATTTTTTAAACTTAAAAAACAACAATGTTATCGAAAAGAAAATCGATTTTACCAACAAATTCGCGTAATGCAAAAGCAAAGAAGAAATCAAAAAGTAATGAATCTTTTCTTCCAGCCGAATTGTGTAAACTTGAACAATCCGATCGTGCCAATTCATAACATTATAAACGTGAAAGCGCGTGCTATATAGTAATTTTTTTTTTTACATATAGGTAGAACATTTCCGAGAATAGGAAGGTTAGGGGTCTGTAATTGGGTCCATAGCCAATTTGCTTTTTTTGTTTTTTTATCAAGTGAAATTTGGAGCAAAATTAAATACATAGTTGTAACCAGATTTGTTTTTTGCGTGGTAAACACTTAATGGTATTTTAGATGATCATTTCCCCGCTCACCTTTGATCCCAACTATGACTGTAAAACATATTAAAAATATCAGCCAATAATTTTATAATTTTCTTATTGCTTCATGATGTAAATAGACATCCTGGTTCATACTTTAAACCTGAATCGGTCATGCCATTGTCGTTCATTTTTATTCCTAATCCTAACCCTAATCGTATCCTATCCTAATCCTAATAATAACTTTAAACAATATTCTTTGACACGAATATGTAAATTAAATCAATATCCATAAATGGAATAAATGGAAAATAGAATAAATAGAAATGGCAAAATAAAATAACAAGAAAGTACATTTATTCGACACCTAACCCTAGAGAAAGTATAAAAAATTTCAAGCGCACGAAATAAATTAAAATAATCCTATATATACTAACAAAAATATGTAAATTTAGATCATGAGATTGGTGTTGTCGGTATTTATTTGCTTATAGTGTTCTTGACGCGATAGAGAAAATATCGAGGTTAAATTGGGCAGAATTTATAGTACTTTCTAGCAACCTTTATTTACATTTGTAGGTAGCTTTCAATACAAAAAAGTATATTAGGTAGCTTTCAATACAAAAAAGTATAAAGCTACCTATTGCAGCCGTTCGGAGGAAAGCAGTTCCAGAAAATTTCGATATATTTTCACCGATCATGACCCCCAGACCCCAAAACCACCCTCCGTCCAAATGTTGATTTATATATATAGATATATCCATATATATATATATATATATATATATATATATATATATATATATATATATCTGACCTATGTCATACGATAACGCCCGTAATTATGAATCGATTTTGATGAAACTAATTGTGTGTATTAAGGTCACTAATGTCTCGACCGAGTTCGTTGGCCAGCTTGGTCCGCCATCTTGTTTCAAGATGGCGGCCATTTAAAGATGTAAAATAACTTAAAGTCTAAAATAAATATACAAAAAATTTAAAAATTCAAATTTATTTTTTAATTACGTGTTAGGCCTTGATACAAGGATTCCAGAGCTTTTTTTGGTTTACCTCTATCTTAAAAAATGGCTGAGATAGAGCAGTTTGAAATTCTAGGGTGGCTGACATTTTGAAACAAAACAGCACATTAACGCGATTACTCGCAAATTATTTTCTTTCATTGTTGAAATAATTTTCCCAATCATACGCATAAAACTATATATTCATATCCGTTAACGCCAAAATTGGCGACATTGGCGACAAAATTGGCAAAGTTGGGCGACATTTGGCGAAATATCGCCAAATTTGGCGATCAAAATAAGTCTTCATAAATGAAGTCAATTTGACTATTGCTCAATAATTTGGCGAATTTCTTATTCAAATTCAGTATTAACGAATCTTTTGTAAACGTTTCTTTGCATTTTAGCTTGCTGTTTTCGTGTAACATTAGCTAAAATTTTAAAACGAAGATATAGGAAAGCTACCTTTTCCTCCCGGCACAGGCCGGAAGGACTTTTTGAATTGCATCAGATTGTTATATCTTTATGAAATATCTATCAATGTATAAAATTCACAAGCAGTTTGTTCACTATTTACACCACTTAGCGTGAAGCACTTTATTTAATATATACATAAACAAGACATAAAATAATAATGTAGTAAGAAATATATAACATATGTCTATGCAAATAAACAATATAATAATGCCCATTTAGCAATGCACACATATACAAATTTCACACCAAAAATACCACCTAAAATGCACTGTTGTATGGAAGAATTCTCCCAGTGTTGTTTTTCGTTTTACGAAGAGGGATTCGTCGATTTTCACGTTTTTACTTGGTCCTGCTTTTTTCATTGGTTGCAGTTTCATTTTCGCGATTGTATATATTATTTGGCATGAAATTTCACTTTTTTAAGACTGGGTTATGTCAAGGCCCCTATAGAAAAGAAATACCGTATGGTCTCCTATAAAATGTGATAAAGCTTTGGTTAATTATATATATTATTAATTATCAAGTGAAATGTTTTGCTAAATTAATGCATTTATTCATTTTTTTAATGTTACGTGAACGAAGTCACGGATAACAGCTAGTTACATTATAAGCTTACATATGTGTTTAATCTTTGTTTTAATAATTTTAAAACTCAAAATTTAAAACTTATTCTTCAATATGCAGTAGAATATGGCTATCCCTTTTATTTAGTTAAGTCAATTTTACGAATATAAATTTTGCTTTCATTGGGGTTTATATGTTTGCACATTCTATCTGTTAAATCACTTACATTTTGATTGCTGATATATTTGGCTAAAGACTGAATTCCTTTATGTGCTAGCTGAGAGGGAATATTTTGGTTAAATATCTTTCATTATTTAAAAAATTTAAATTGTAAATTCTAATTTTGTTTTTCCTTTTCTAGGGAGAGAACTTTTAATATAATATTGTTCCAATAAATGCGTTGCCAAATTGGAGATTTTCTGTTTTTTTTTTTTTTTTTTTTTCTCCTTGCCAGGTAGAGAACTTTTAACAATATAGTTTCATTAAATGCGTTTGTAATATTTTTTTTTTTTTTTTGCAAGATATTAGTTCCAATAAGTGAGGTTGCCATATTGGAAATGTTTGGTTATTTTTAGCTATCAGTGTGTGAAATCTAATTTTATTTTTCAGGGTAAATAATATTTGGCAAGATGTTAGTTCCATTAAGTGCGTGTAGCCATTTTGGTATTTCTTTTAAGCTTGCATATAGTTATTTATAAAATGAAAATCTAATTTTATTTTTCAGGGTTAATATTTTGCAAGATGTTAGTTCCAATAAGTGCGTGTAGCCATATTGGTAAATCTTTTAAGCCTGCATATAATTATTTATAAAATGAAAATTTAATTTGACTTCTACAATAATATTTGAGATTTTATGGGTTTATTAATGTTTTGTTAAAATGATATTACACAATGCACAATAAATATAAATTATTTAAATGTTGACATATGTAAAAATAAATAGATAAAATAATTTTATACTGGAAACTTTTCTTAATCTAAATAATTAATAGTTATTTAGATATTGTTTTAATCTTTAACTAGATGGCAGAACCATATAATGATTTAAAAAAACTATTACTATTATTCTTTAGTATTATTTTTTAGTTATTGTTCAATATTATAAAACTAGATGGCAGCACCATATAAATTATCCCAATTTTTTTTTTTTACCTGAAAACTTGGAATACAAGTGAAATTTTTAAATATTCCAATAATATAATATATATATTAAATTTATTTAAGTTGAAAAATATTTTTAGTAAATGAATTTATAGTTTTTATATTATTTATTTGTATTTTTTATATTTTAAATTAGAGTTAAAATCACAATGGTTAAATTAATAACTGCTACTTTTAGCTACTTAACTGTAATTTTAACTTGTACTTTTGAATTCACTGACTCACTTTACCATGTGCTTTGCAAAAAAAAATTTGGCTTCGGATTCTGGACAAATGTTGTAATGTATAGATTTTCTTTGTCTTCCTTTGTATTTATTTGTTTATAAATGTATTTATTTTCTTCCGTTTGATTTGTAGTGTTCTATTTTCAAATGTATCCTTGTTTTTCAATTTCTTTCCAATGATTGTTAGGGCTTGGAATTGCCACAAAATTTTGGCTTTAAGCTTGTGACAATTACAGAAAACAATCATTCTTTGCTTATAATGTGGTTTCCCAGCCCTTGAAAAAGTAAATCCTAATCCAAATAATATTATAAATCCGATTGTGTGCAAATGTTAGGCTGAAGCCAGCATCAAAATGGAGAATTTAATTACCCTGTATCTTTGCATATAGGTTAATTATAACCCGGGAATGAACATAGGCTAGATTTTATTTATTTTATTCAAATATTTTCTTTAGTAATCAAAAATTTCATTATTTTCATAGAGAATAAATGGACATTTTACCATAAAATTTAATCATTTTACTTTATCATTGCTAGGGCTTTGATCGTTGCCAATAAATAAAAACACGGAAAAATATTTTCTCCTCAACAATTAATTTTCAATTGAACGATTTTCACGTGAAAAATGAAAAAGAAAAAGAATTCAAAAGAAGATGAATTTCCGTGATACTTGAAACAAAAATATGGAGTATTTGTTATTATACATGAAGTATGAATATCGGTTACATTAAAAAGATCTTTTTCTGTCAAAAATGCGTTATAATTAGAAGGAAAAATGAACAATAATTATATTATTAAAAATAGATTTCGCTTGGACCATGAAACTATGAAAAGGATCCTCCTCGGCTTGGACAAATAAGACGTCATAAATAAAACATGTATTTTCAAATGCTCGTAATAAAACAAGGAGCATGAAATCAATGTTTAATGAACGTAGATAGATGATAGACGTAATATTTAAGATGAAAAACTGAAATATTTTTATCGATACTGATTAATAATTAGCTTGAATACCGGTTAGATACAAATGTGAGTTTTCCGCTAAAATTTACGCCTTGATTGCCAGAAAAAGAAAATTAACAAGAATTATGCCATTAAAAAGAGATTTCTGTGAGGAAAAAGTGACGTCATATTTGAAATAAAACGGGAATTTTCAAATGTGTTTTACAAGGAGAGTGAATCAATTCCTTACATTAATAATACAAGAATCGGTAAGTTTAGAAAGTAGATGAGTTTCACGCCATATTTAAAACGAAAAAATTATTATTATTTTTTTATCTATACCGATTATTAAGCATGAATATCAGTTACATACAGATGAGAGTTTTTTGCCTAAAACCACACCATGATTATTAGGAAAAGAAAAATAAATACGAATCTATTATATTAAAATCTGACCACCTGTTTATATTTCGCAACTACTCCTTTCAGATTGTCAAACGCAACCCGATTTACTTAACACCGGTTATCATTGATCCGAAGATGTCATAAACTCTCAGAATTTAAAAAAATGATTTAAATTTCGAGATATTATTATTATTATTATTATTATTGTAAATTTTAACGAAGTTTCTCTAAAAATGGCAACTAAATTATTCCATTTTTGTGGATAAAAAAGAAGAAATAAAACGGATTAATATATTTTTTTCTCATTAAAACTGAAAAAAAGAATTTATTTTCAATTTGAATAGATGGTGAAAAAAAAAATCTTGACTACAGTAAAATTTTTGAAAAAAAAAACGTATTTTCACATATTCAAACTTCATGAATCAATTTATTCTGGAGAACAAAAATCGCCTGTCAACATATTTTCATTAAGAAATAAAGATTTTTTTCAGTTATAGATTAAATCAAGGAGGCAAATTTAAGCTCCTTGCATTTAGGTCTACAGTTATTGCTCCTTATTCACAAGAATTGAATTTAATGAAAAATAATATACTATTTCCATTATCTTTGAAAAATGGCTATAAAAGCATTTCACAAGAGCGTTAAAAGTAAAATGGTTTACCAGGTACACTTGACATATGTTTTTACACATTTCGCCGATTTTACCGATTTTATTTGGCCCGCCTTTTTTCATTGGTTGAAGTTTCCTTTTCGTGATTATTTGTCACAAAATTTCACTTTTGTAAAACTTAGTTATGTCAAGGACTCTATAACATAGAAATACTGTATTGTCACCTATGGAATGTGATAAAGAGTTAGTTAATTATTTACGTTTCTAATTATAGGTAATGAAACATTTTGCTTAATTAATGCATTTATTCTTCTTTTAATGATACGTGAACGAAGTCGCGGGTAACAGCTAGTAATATTATAAATCTGATTGTGTGCAAATGTTAGGCTGAAGCCAGCGTCAAAATGAAGCTTTTAATTATCCTGTATCTTTGGATATAAGTTGATTATAACCCTCAAATGAATATAGGATGGTTTTTGTTTATTTTATTTCAATATTTTTCTTAAAAATTAAAAAAAATCATTATTTTCATACAGAATAAATGGACATTTTTTCGTATATTTTAAAATGGTTGGTTGGTTTAGTTGGTTTGGCCCAAAGGGCCCGGTTTTGCAGCTTTTTTTAAAATGGTTAAATTTATTTTACCGTTGCTAATACTTTATCGTTGCCAATATAAAATAAAACCCCTGAGTAATAATTTTTAATCAACAATTTATTTTCAAGTGAAAATTTTCCACGTGAAAAATGAAAAGGAAATGAATTATTTAAGAATTAAACAGAATATGAAATGATGTCATATTAGAAATAAAACGTGCGTTTTCAAATATTTGATAATAATACAAAGTGCATAAATACGAGTAAGTATGGAAAGCAAGCGAATATGATGTCATATAGAGAAAAATAAAACAGATTTGTTTTGATGTTGAAATAAAATGATCTTGGGTTATCAAATTATTTCTGATTAATTTCTCTTTTTTTTTTCTTTTTCTTTTTCACATGAAAGGAATTATTTTAAATGTACGTAATATATGTATTTTAAATGTATGTGTTGTAAATTAAAGTTCTGTGTTTTAAATGAAATGTGTGAAAGATTTATATTTTTAATGAATTCAATACGAATGATGGGATAGGTTGGCGATTTATCGTCTGCACACGGCTAACATAAAGATACTATGAGCGCGTCCAGTAGACCTAACCAAAGTGACCAGTGTGACCGGTTACTTACCCGGGCGGTAAGTGACCGGTTTCTAACCGGTCGACAGATCTACTGGACGAAAATGGTATTATTTACTTGTAGCGCCATCTGTTGGTAATTACATCTGTATCACATCATCGTAAATTTTCATGTAACCGATCACGTGACCCAAGTAACCGAGATTTTTCTTCGGTTAGTTCGGTCCCTTACCGGTCACTTCGGTTACTTCCACTGAACGACGTTGGTTGCGTACCGGTTAGCAGTACTGAACGCTTTGGTAACTAACCGACCTGACCGGTTACGTACCGGTGACATTACTGGACGCGCTCCATATTTTTAATTTAAATTTTAAAAAGTAAAAAAAAAAATATTGGATGGCAAATGTTAATGATATGCATCGCAAAATTATCCGTATCGAAAATCAGAAAATCTTAATAAAAATAACTATATTTTTTAAAAGAAAGTTGCTTTTCTCATAAAAGCTAAAGATTTAATATGATTGTGTCGAAGTAACAGCATTTTTCCTCTATCATTTTCCCACAATCGAAACACATTTGTAAATCGTCGTTTCGAACCGGAATTTAATTTTACTTTTAGTTTTAAAATAGGAAAAACTTTGTTGTCTTTTTTAAATATAGCTTTTTTTAAAGTTGTTTCACAATAGATTTTTGTAAAGTCTTGTAGGATAAGAAAAATTGCATGGATTTTAAAGCAATGTTTAAATAAAATTACAATATTTTTTAAACTTAAAAAACAACAATGTTATCGAAAAGAAAATCGATTTTACCAACAAATTCGCGTAATGCAAAAGCAAAGAAGAAATCAAAAAGTAATGAATCTTTTCTTCCAGCCGAATTGTGTAAACTTGAACAATCCGATCGTGCCAATTCATAACATTATAAACGTGAAAGCGCGTGCTATATAGTAAATTTTTTTTTACATATAGGTAGAACATTTCCGAGAATAGGAAGGTTAGGGGTCTGTAATTGGGTCCATAGCCAATTTGCTTTTTTTGTTTTTTTATCAAGTGAAATTTGGAGCAAAATTAAATACATAGTTGTAACCAGATTTGTTTTTTGCGTGGTAAACACTTAATGGTATTTTAGATGATCATTTCCCCGCTCACCTTTGATCCCAACTATGACTGTAAAACATATTAAAAATATCAGCCAATAATTTTATAATTTTCTTATTGCTTCATGATGTAAATAGACATCCTGGTTCATACTTTAAACCTGAATCGGTCATGCCATTGTCGTTCATTTTTATTCCTAATCCTAACCCTAATCGTATCCTATCCTAATCCTAATAATAACTTTAAACAATATTCTTTGACACGAATATGTAAATTAAATCAATATCCATAAATGGAATAAATGGAAAATAGAATAAATAGAAATGGCAAAATAAAATAACAAGAAAGTACATTTATTCGACACCTAACCCTAGAGAAAGTATAAAAAATTTCAAGCGCACGAAATAAATTAAAATAATCCTATATATACTAACAAAAATATGTAAATTTAGATCATGAGATTGGTGTTGTCGGTATTTATTTGCTTACAGTGTTCTTGACGCGATAGAGAAAATATCGAGGTTAAATTGGGCAGAATTTATAGTACTTTCTAGCAACCTTTATTTACATTTTTTGAATTGCATCAGATTGTTATATCTTTATGAAATATCTATCAATGTATAAAATTCACAAGCAGTTTGTTCACTATTTACACCACTTAGCGTGAAGCACTTTA
Source organism: Maratus michaelseni (assembly GCA_963931845.1). Classification (NCBI taxonomy): domain Eukaryota; kingdom Metazoa; phylum Arthropoda; class Arachnida; order Araneae; family Salticidae; genus Maratus; species Maratus michaelseni. Next base: position 41,212,598 of record OZ007596.1, read on the forward strand.
TTTAATATATACATAAACAAGACATAAAATAATAATGTAGTAAGAAATATATAACATATGTCTATGCAAATAAACAATATAATAATGCCCATTTAGCAATGCACACATATACAAATTTCACACCAAAAATACCACCTAAAATGCACTGTTGTATGGAAGAATTCTCCCAGTGTTGTTTTTCGTTTTACGAAGAGGGATTCGTCGATTTTCACGTTTTTACTTGGTCCTGCTTTTTTCATTGGTTGCAGTTTCATTTTCGCGATTGTATATATTATTTGGCATGAAATTTCACTTTTTTAAGACTGGGTTATGTCAAGGCCCCTATAGAAAATAAATACCGTATGGTCTCCTATAAAATGTGATAAAGCTTTGGTTAATTATATATATTATTAATTATCAAGTGAAATGTTTTGCTAAATTAATGCATTTATTCATTTTTTTAATGTTACGTGAACGAGGTCACGGATAACAGCTAGTTACATTATAAGCTTACATATGTGTTTTAGGTAGCTTTCAATACAAAAAAGTCCTTCCGGCCTGTACCGGGAGGAAAAGGTAGCTTTCCTATATCTTCGTTTTAAAATTTTAGCTAATGTTACACGAAAACAGCAACTTAAAATGCAAATAAAACGTTTACAAAAGATTCGTTAATACTGAATTTGAATAAGAAATTCACCAAATTATTGAGCAATAGCCAAATAGGCTTCATTTATGAAGACTTATTTTGGTCGCCAAATTTGACGATATTTCACCAAATGTCGCCAAGTTTGGCAAGAATTTGGCGCTAACGGATATGAATATATAGTTTTATGCGTTTGATTGGGAAAATTATTACAACAATGAAAATTTTTGTAATGTGCTGTCTTGTTTCAAAATGTCAGCCACCCTAGAATTTCAAACTGCTCTATCTCAGCCGTTTTTTAAGATAGAGGTAAAACAAAAAATGCTGTGAATCCTCGTTTCAAGGCCTAACACTTAATTAAAAAATAAATTTGAATTTTTAACTTTATTGTATATTTATTTTAGTTTTAAATTTTTAATTGGCCGCCATCTTGAAACAAAATGGCGGACCAAGCTGGCCAACGAGCTCGGTCGAGACATTGGTGAGCTTAATACACACAATTAGTTTCATCAAAATTAATTTATAAATACGAGCGTTATCGTATGACATAGGTCAGATATATATATATATATATGGAGATATATATATATATATATATATATATATATATAAATCAACATTTGAACGGAGGGTGGTTTTGGGGTCTGGGGGTCATGATCGGAGAAAATATATCGAAATTTTCCGGAACTGCTTTCCTCCGAACGGCTGCAATAGGTAGCTTTATACTTTTTTGTATTGAAAGCTACCTAAAAGTATAAAGCTACCTATTGCAGCCGTTCGGAGGAAAGCAATTCCGGAAAATTTTGATATATTTTCATATTTTCACCGATCATGACCCCCAGACCCCAAAACCACCCTTCGTTCAAATGTTGATTTATATATATATATATATATATATATATATCTTCATATATATATATATATATATATATCTGACCTATGTCATACGATAACGCCCGTATTTATAAATCGATTTTGATGAAACTAATTGTGTGTATTAAGGTCACTAATGTCTCGACCGAGTTCGTTGGCCAGCTTGGTCCGACATTTTGTTTCAAGATGGCGGCCATTTCAAAATTTAAAACTAAAATAAATATACAAAAAAGTTTAAAATTTAAATTTATTTTTTAATTACGTGTTAGGCCTTGATACAAGGATTTCAGAGCATTTTTTGGTTTACCTCTATCTTAAAAAATGGCTGAGATAGAGCAGTTTGAAATTATAGGGTGGCTGACATTTTGAAACAAAACAGCACATTAACGCGATTACTCGCAAATTATTTTCTTTCATTGTTGTAATAATTTTCCCAATCATACGCATAAAACTATCTATTCATATCCGTTAGCGCCAAATTCTCGCCAAAATTGGCGACATTTGGCGAAATATCGCCAAATTTGGCGACCAAAATAAGTCTTCATAAATGAAGTCAATTTGGCTATTGCTCAATAATTTGGCGAATTTCTTATTCAAATTCAGTATTAACGAATGTTTTGTAAACGTTTCTTTGCATTTTAACTTACTGTTTTCGTGTAACATTAGCTAAAATTTTAAAACGAAGACATAGGAAAGCTACCTTTTCCTCCCGGTACATGCCGGAAGGACTTTTTTACTTATGTTTCACTTTTTGAATAAATACTTCATTTGTTAGGACTATGTTTTATAATGTGTAATTTGACATAGCTATTTGGGGTAATAATTTCATTGCATTTGGTCAGTTGCTTCTGTTTCAATGGTTAATTTTTGCAATAAGTTTATATATATATCAACATTTGAACGGAGAATAGTTTTGGGGTCTGAGGGTCATGATCGGTGAAAATATATCGAAATTTTCCGGAATTGCTTTCCTACGAACGGCTGCAATAGGTAGCTTTATACTTTTAGGTAGCTTTCAATAAAAAAAGTATAAAGCTACCTATTGCAGCCGTTCGGAGGAAAGCAGTTCCGGAAAATTTCGATATATTTTCACCGATCATGACCCCCAGACCCCAAAACCACCCTCCGCTCAAATGTTGATTTATATATATAGATATATCCATATATATATATATATATATATATATATATATATATATATATATATATATATATATATATATATATATATATATCTGACCTATGTCATACGATAGCGCTCGTATTTATAAATCGATTTTGATGAAACTAATTGTGTGTATTAAGCTCACCAATGTCTCGACCGAGTTCGTTGGCCAGCTTGGTCCGCCATTTTGTTTCAAAATGGCGGCCATTTAAAAATTTAAAACTAAAATAAATATACAAAAAAATTAAAACTTCAAATTTATTTTTTAATTACGTGTTAGGCCTTGATACAAGGATTCCAGAGCATTTTTTGGTTTACCTCTATCTCAAAAAATGGCTGAGATAGAGCAGTTTGAAATTCTAGGGTGGCTGACATTTTGAAACAAAACAGCACATTAACGCGATTACTCGCAAATTATTTTCTTTCATCTTCTAAAATAAAAGCGTAAGTCATGTGACTGTCATCAACAGTTCCGGGATGGCCGTTTCACTTTTTCATATGCCAGGCGGCCATTTTTATTCAAAATTATTTTTTCGAATAAAACTGCATAAAAGTTACATTTTAAGAAAGATCGTTCAAAATAAATTAATATTTGAGAGGTGACTTACGTTCAATTATGTATATATTCTGCAATAACTTCAGTCGAAATTAGGTTCTCAGTTCAAATTCTCTATTCATGAAAGTAAACAAAAAAAAGATTGATTCGCCGTGAACATTTAAATTTTAAAATATTAAATCATGGAGGTAATCATTCGCAAAGCAAGTTCTCCACGAATGAATTTTTGGACCGCTGCGCTGCCCGCGACAAAAAAATAATTCGCACCAGTGAGACAATCAAAGTTTACTATAATTATGTGCTATACAACTCAACTTCCTTCCGGACCTTTTCCTGACGTAAATTGAACTGATGTAATAATATTTAATCAATCAGATTTTTAGCATTTTTAAAATCGCTAATACAGCTTTTATTTATCGCGTGTACAAATTAGAAACGATACTTGATTCTGAAATCAAATGTTTTGATTTATGATATTATTTCTTATTTATTTTCTATTTAAATGAATAGTGTGAAGTATTTTAAATTTATGCAATATAAGCATTTTAGATTAAAGTTAAGTATTTTAAATGAAATGAGTGACAGGTTTATAATTTAAAATTAAATTAATGTAGTATGAATGATGGTGATGGAAACAATATTTGGCGATTTATAATCTGCTACCGGCTAACAAAGATACTCATAATTAAAAAAGGAAATAAAAATAAATAAATGATAGTTTGATGTAAATAAATATTGATACACATATCAAAAATAATTTATAGAACTAAAAATAAATAAAGTAAATAAACAACAATTTCCATAACAAAGTTTTCGCCAAATTGGTGTGGGGGGGGGGGGGGGGGGAATCGCGCCAACGTGCGTATGTGACACCTGTGCCCCCAAAATATGCGAAATGCTACCATGATCGCAAAAGTTCATGATTTGTCTATTAGAATCTTCCGATTTGGCGAAGGATTAAGGGAAAATTAAATTATGAATAAATGTAACGTATTGCAATGTTTAATATACATTTAAGGGAGACCAAACTGGTCGCCAGTGGCGGCTAGTTGTTGTAATAATTTTCCCAATCATACGCATAAAACTATATATTCATATCCGTTAGCGTCAAAATTGGCGCCATTGGCGACAAAATTGGCGACATTTGGCGAAATATCGCCAAATTTGACGACCAAAATAAGTCTTCACAAATGAAGCCAATTTGGCTATTGCTCAATAATTTGGCGAATTTCTTATTCAAATTCAGTATTAACGAATCTTTTGTAAACGTTTCTTTGCATTTTAACTTGCTGTTTTCGTGTAACATTAGCTAAAATTTTAAAACGAAGATATAGGAAAGCTACCTTTTCCTCCCGGTACAGGCCGAAAGGACTTTTTTGTATTGAAAGCTACCTAAAAATCAGAGAGGTTCTCTTAGAAGATAAAAAAGTTATATTCACTCCCAACACAACTGTATAACGCAAACGAGCGTGAAATAAGTAAAAAAAGAAAAGTAAGCAGTGGAAGTCCAAGTCCTGATTAAAAAAACCGTCAGTTAAAGTCGGTTTTATTTATTTTGATTACTTATTAAGTATATTACGCAATCGTTATCGGCCTGTGCTCTTATGTACCATTGGCCTATTAAACGTTGTTAATTAATTTATTATCGCAAACCGATTGCGAAGTTACAAAATGAGCTCTAGAGTTCAGTGATTTGTGTGAATTGTTCCTTTAAGTAGGATTTTCATAAGTATCGAGATTGGCTAGTCAATCGTGAAATCCAAAAGCAATCGAAAGGAGAAAAGCAGTAGAAATGAGTGAGGCTCGTGGATCGAAATTATTTGTTGTTTTTCGCCAAGAAACATCTTTATTTTCACTGAACGTCCTCAGACACTGCCCCAGATCATGCCGATTTCAGTACCGGCCAGGAAAGCCCTTGTTTGTTAGGACAGTGGCTGAGGACAAAATTCATGACGTCAGATCTCCGGCGACCCGTACGGCCGGGAAAAAGTCTCTAGGGAAGAGGAAACAAACAAGAGCTTTCTCAACCTACCTGAGATCACGTGATCTGACGTCATGACTCCTGTTCTAAGGCGGGAAAAACAAACAAGAGCTTACTTGGCCATGCCCAGATTCGGTGGTGAATTCCTGACAATCCGAGGAAATCCCGGACATATGGTAAGACTACTTTTAAGCTAACTCGCAGGGCCACAGGATAATTAGTGGATCATCTTTTGATAAGATTCGTTAAATCAAAAGAGGACTCATTTCGGTCAACCTGAATATTCATTTTATGAATCTCCCTTCACATGTCTGCATATCCAAGTAACACAAAAAGGTTGGGCCAACGTTGGATAATTGTTAGCTAATTGTCGTATCACGTTGGCCAACAGTAAGAAATGTCCACCTCGCCATACCATTTGCCAACGAAAGCATAACAGTGATACAAGCGTCAGATGCTCAGAATCCTGTTCAGATACGGTCCAAATTAAAGGTGTCTCTGCATCTTACCATTTCCCAACCGTACTATTTTCTACTCCACCATTTCCAAAAGGTTTCCACAAACTGTCATCGACGACGACGGATTAACAATCTGTGATATACTTGGGCAGAGGATATTTCTTACAGTATGAAGATGTTTAAAAAATACAAGAGATGGTCTCACCTGGAATCTGAGAGTGCGCAACGCATCTCGGTCGACTTGCTGACCACTTTCTCGACGTCAGGCAAAATATCCTTTTTTCGCCATTCAAATCGTAGCCTTGATCACAGGAATATTCCACACGGGTGCCCATGGGAAATCCTCGGTGACTGGGTGGCGAGCTTGGTAGGCGAATACCGTTCGCATCGATTCCGGGATCTTGGCAATATCTCATAGTCAATATGTATTTATCTGTATCAGTTTTCTCTATAGGAGAAAAATGTGCAAAATTAAAACTACAGTATTATGAAAAGCTGTAACGATAAGGCAAATGATGATGTGACAACAAACAAAACTGAATTTTTATGACTTCCAGAAAAGTATATTTAATCAGAATAAATATATGAAACTTTGAAATAATTGTATATGAAGATAGACCATTTCATTAATCCACGCGAAGGATATCCAATTCTTAACCTCACGGACGGCAAACTGGATGAAAAAACAATTGCGAATTCCAAAATAATAGCACGATTAACATCTGCACTTCATTTACCCACTTTTAGGCCCTTCAGTGATCGTCCAATGTTTAAAGTTCGCATTTTTTTCTGCTCTCATTCATTATTTTTATTGGTAAATCACCACTCTCGTGCGGAATATGGCGTCCATGTATGTGAGTAATTTATTTTATTTTATTTCTTAATTAAATTATTTTTTATATAAATGTTATGTCTATTACTTTTATACTATTACTAGGCACTGCGTTAAAATAAAAGGGGGGGGGGAGGTCAACATTTGATTTTTAGACTTTAAAAGGCAATGGCCTATAGAGTACCGTATGTACAGATGCATAGTCTCGTGTTTTTATGTTACTACGCAAAACGTCTATGTTGTATTAATTCTTAATTAAATTAGTATTTCTTTTTAATTAATTTTATGTTTATTACTTTTGAACTACTACACTGTAAAAAATCAATCCTTGAAAAAACGGAAAATGTACTGGAAGCAAAATTGCCGTCCTTTTTTTTTTTCCCAGAAAACTTCCGTTTTGGTATTCCCCCGTTTTCAAGATGAAAATTTTTCGCTATTCAAAACAGGAAATTTCCGTTTTCAGAAATAATTGTAAGCGCAATAAAGCAATATTTAAATAGAATCTAATTAATAATTAATTATACAGTTGCATAGCTGCCAACTTTTGACAATGTCAAAGTATAAAATGACGCGTGATCAATGTTTCGCAATTTCTTTTTCCATAAGAATATATGAGCCATTTTTTTTAGGTAACATATAAACGATATACATTTTAAGTACATAATAGATGAATACGGTTAAGTACACTAATGACCATTATAAAGATATTTTAATGAGAAAAACCCATTATAACGATCACTAAGAAATTGATTTTAAAGATGTAGTATACAATAGCTTTTATTTTTAGATTAAATTTTGTTTTTAAGGAACATCTGCGAGCAAAAGTTCATTAAAAACATGATTTGTTTGACATACAATGAAATTCAAAAGATTTCCTATGATGATTTTTGACAATAAAACCTGAAATCATTCTTCTAACTATACTACATATTAAAAACACCAATTAAAATAATTTAAGACAGACATGAGTACACATAAAATAAAAATTTATAAAAAAATATATACTTAAAAACAGTTAAAAATACAAAATAGTAGACGTTTCGCCAAGCGACACGCAAGGCATCATCAGTACAAAAACAATCTATTGCATAACAAACCACAGAACAAGGAAAAAGAAAAGGTTTGAAATCAAGGAAAGTTGAAGTTATTTTAAAAACAGATAATATTCATTAGGGACAGAACGAGCTTCATTCAACGTCTGCGATCGCAATTGAGTGAACCAACTCTCAAGGAGTAATCGACCATGGTAGCTGTTACAACCTGATTTCAAAATACTGGCGTTCGCAATTAGCGGGATGTGATTCGTTTGAAGTGAATGCTGGACAATTTTTGAATTCAAATTACTATTTTTTAAAGCACTAGTATGTTCTTTTAGTGGTATGTTCTTTTAGTCTTATACTACATATCTCCTTACACTCACCATTTATCGTTATTAAAAGCAGCTTAGAAAATAATTCGTAATTTAAGGGAAGAAAAATGACACTTTGGAGAAACTTTGCAAAAAAAAGTGTAAAAATAAGTATACTAAGTGTAAAAGTGTTAAAAATGTTCGAAAAGTGTAGATTTTACCCCTAAAGGTAAAAGTTGGCGAGTAGGAAAGCGGATATTTAAACGAAACAGGTGTTTGTATTGAATACTAGCTGTTACCCGTGACAATAAAAAATAGCGTCACAATAAAAGAGACACTGAACCATTTCTTAAAAACTCTATATCTTACCGACCCAGCAATAGAACATAAACTAAAACCGGCACCACCTCGGTTCCATGAAACAAAACCACCGCCAATAACGAAACCAGAACTAAACAGAATAATCAAAAACATACAACAATACAAAGCTCCGGGCTTTGACTACATCGTCTACAATCTAATAAAAAGAATACATAAAGCAGCGCCACAATTACTACTAACACTATACAACACAAGCCTAAACTTAAACTACTTTCCTAATTGATTCAAAATCGGTACAGTAGTTCTGTTCCACAAAACAGGAAAGGACCCCACAGACCCAAAAAATTACAAACCTATATACTTGTTACCAGCATTTAGCAAAATCTCAGAAACGATACTACATGGCAGAATATCCCACCACCTCACAGTTAACAAATATTAACAGCAAGACAAACTAGATAAAAATCAAACATTACTAATCGCAATGGACATCAAAGGCGCGTTCGATAACATCAGATGCCCCATTATAGAAAAAAATCTAAAACAATCCCCTTGCCCAACCTGTTTAATCAACTGGATAATTAGCTTCCTTGAAGACAGACACGTATCACTAGAGGAAAATGGAATCAAGGAGATTAACAAACATTCGGTGGTTTCCGCAAGGAAGTTGCCTCGGCCCATTGTTGTGGCTGCTAATACCAGACACGGCATTAAAGAAAAAAAGGGATAAAAAGGATGCGAATACAAGCATCCGCAGATGATTTATACTAATACTAAGAGCTAAAACTAAAGAAAAATGAATTAATTTGGCTAACAAAATTATAAAAGAATTTAATGAATGGATATAAAACAACAGCTTAAATCTTAATTGGGACAAAAGGGAACTGCTTAATGGACCACATACAAGGAATTTACCAACTGCAGACAGTTACAAAATAGAAGGAATAAAATTCAACGATAGGGAATTAGAAGAGAAAGAGCAAATAAAATACTTAGGTGTAATCCTCCACAAAAACCTAAACTGGCTACCACACTGTCAAAACAAAACAGAAAAAGTCAGAAAAACATTTTGGATGATGGGCCAAATGGCCAAAAGGGGCTGGGGAGTCAAACCAAACATATTAAAAACATGGTATAAGACAGTAGTTGAAAAAACACTGACCTACGCAGCCGCAATCTGGGCACACAAGCTAAATCAAAGGAGTAAAGAAGTGTTAACAACTTGCCAAAGGCACTTCCTGCTGGCCATAGTCAAGGCGTATAAAACAGCCCCCACTGCGGCCCTTCAGGTACTAGCTGGCCTGATTCCAATTTACCTCCAGGTCAAATACGAGGCAGTATACGGCACAGGATCACGATTAATAGAAACAGCAGAAATACATGGAAAGACAGTTCACCACACAGACTACATCAAAAATATTAATGTCTAGGAGACACACCCAGCAGCTACAATAGAACCCAGGATAGATCACAACTTTAAGGACATAGTAATATATACAGACGGATCGAAATTGGAATCAGGCACTACGGGTTCGGCATTCGTAGCACTCAAAAATGAATAACAAATAAAAACATGGTCAGTACCCCTAAGGAAGTACAACAGTGTTTCCCAAGCTAAATTACTGGCTATACTCAAAGCAGCAGAATGGGGAAACAGCAAAGGGCAGGAATACAGCATCCGCTCGGACTGCATGTCAGCCATTCAATCACTCAGTAAACCTTTCAATGTAACAAAATTAATTGACAATATGCAAAAAACAGCAAAAGACTCAGAGCAAAAATTTAAAATTAGCTGGGTAAAAGCACACGTGGGTATCCAAGGAAACGAGAATGCCGACGAATTAACAAAAAAGGCTGCAGAAAATCAAACAAAAGAAATTCCATACCACCTAGAAAGAGCGATATCAAACTTAATGAGAAAACTTAAAGAATTAACAATAAAACAATGGCAGTTCGAGTGGTATTACAGAGACACGGGCAGGACAACATATGAATACTTCCCAAAAGTAGAATCGCGCAGAATTATCAGCTGCTATCTACTAAGCTAAATATATACAGGACATGGAGCATTTCCTAACTACCTAAATAGGTTTAAATGCAAAGACGAACCATACTGTTCACGCGGGGAACTGGGAACCCCCAAACATTATTTAACATCCTGCCCACTAACCCAAACACACCATCTGATCCACATAACACCCAACAATGAGAAACTATGGCACAAACAGTTAGCGAACAACAAACATGTACAAAGAAAAGGAAAAGCAGTGATCAGATGGTTAACAGAAAAGATTGACCTAATATCACAGTAAATATACCTTCCCAGCAGAGAGATCCTTGATGAATAACTCGTCCCCATTAGCCCCCCCCCCCCCTTGGTAAGTATAATGTAATATTATTTTTTAAAAAGTAGCAAGCAAATTTTCTTACTACGCAGAAAAAAAAAGTAGCAAGGTAACTTTTTTGCTACGCCAAAAAAAATCGTTCTTTTCTGTGCTAGTGAGGAGTGGAAGTCGTCTATGAAGGACTGTAAAACCACCAAAAGATGAAGTGTAATTAAACAAAATGTGTCATAAGTGTCAACAAACCAACGGGGTGAAACGCAAAACGTACACCCGCAATTACAAACCAACCATAGAAAAAACATGTTTCATCTGGTGAAACAGCCTCATAGGCAAAAGACGGACCATGGAACAAGCCCCACCCCATTAGTGCGCCAAGTTCTTCAAATAACTAATCAACTAAGTTGCACACAAAACCAAATACTGATAACAGCCATTAGGATTCAATGGACTGATCGCAAAAAGCGCATTCACGTAACAATCAATATGATAAATACCCCAATGCAAGAAAGGGAAGGAAAGTGGAAAATATATAAGTGACAAAATGCAACAGTGTGCAACTACAAAGATAGTGACAACTACCAGCGACAAAAGTCGCAAACAAATTACCGAAAGTGACAAAAAAAAAACAATGAAAAATTCGCAATATGACCAATTCCAAGAAAGTGACAAACAGTACCAGTACAAGATAATGACAACAAGATAAAGACAATGCTGAACATAGCCCAACAGGTTCGAGCCAATAAAAGTGGCAACACTCCTAATATAAAGTAAACAAATGCAAAAAAGAGACTAGCCCGCAAAAGCGGCGATAACCAAGACAAACCACCATGGTAGAGACAAGCCAATATAAACGGCAAAGATCAAACACAGTAAACAAGATACAGGCAATGTTGCACGAAAGGAGATGAAAACACCAGCGATATCCTAAATAACAACTCAGTAGGTATAGAATAATTGAAGGTATAAATAAATATTAAAGGTAGTTAATAGTAATTTTTCAGAATTAGAAGTAAATTAAAGTTTGCAGTTAAGGAATAAAACCCAAGTTCATCCCCCTTGTAAACTGTCAGGTAACTTTAGTATCCTCTCTAAATTTTAGTACGTATTAGTTAAGCAGTTTTTAATAGCAATTTTTAAATTAAATTAAGCTTTTCAGCACCTCCAAAGCTAAGTTAGTGCTGTGCTAGTTATAAACATTATACCATTAATTATATTTAGTTAGTATATAACCATTATAGTCCCTACCCTCCCATATTTATATTTATCTAAGTCATATAAATTATAAATATTAAATTATATATAGATAATATATAGCCGATGGTCCAAACCATCTCTTAATTTAGTAAATTATACATATAATGCCCCCCCCCTCCCCTGTAGGAATAAGCAACTCTAGAATATTTAGTTTCAGTTTAAATTATCGTAGGGTAGAACTATAGGTAAATTAAGACAAACAACCAAGTAAAGTAATAGTACTTAAAGTCTAAAAGTAGCATTTAGTTAGTATTAAAAGTGCTATAAAATATCTAACCCCATTCCTTTTCAGATGCGGTGATCATGTACGCTAATGGCGCCCGGTGCATGTAAAATCCGTCGTGGGTGTAAAGTCCTCCAAGTTACCTGTGAATTACACCTCTGAGGGTGCCTAGTCAGGTGAAAGTCTCGTCACCAGATCAAGGTTCTAAATTACGAGACCAACTCAAGCAGCGATGGCATGACGTATGGATGAGCGATGCAGCGAGGAAATAGTCACAGTAGTATCACAGAATCTCATATCCGTCCGGCATGACTTCGCTACGCTGCGCAGTGCTGAACCGCCTCATCAAAATTCAATTAGAAACTGGCCAACTAAGAAAAAGCAAATAAAGCAACAAGACGCACTGAAGCCACGTCGGCTTATAGATTTAACAAACACATCTTCGCCAAGCGGAGAGCATCAGGCGAATCCTCGCCCCGTTGCCAGGCAAAAGCCTGGCAGGTAGGGACCTGGTCAGCAGTCTAAAAAATAAAAAATAAAAAACTAAATATAGTCATGTTATTGAGGTTTACCATAGTATGTTCGGTATTGAAAATAAAGTGTGTGGCATTTAATTTTTTTTTTTTTTTTAATGATGTTAAACTTTTTTAGACATATTGAAATTGATATGTATTACAAGAGGCTTATTATAGAATAGGGTGAGCGTAGAATTTATCGTTCATTTACAGGGACACTTGTTCCTAGTTCTATGGTGCTGCCTATGAGTAATAATTGATGGATCTTTGGATGGATCGACGGTTAACTTGATATGGTTAGTGGTTGTTTCGCCCTAAAAAATCGGTTTCATTCCAATTTTGCATTATTTCCTGAAAACCGATTTACATTTATAAGAAAAGGAAGAAACGTTGTTTGATTCTATTTGACCTTTTATGTATAACTATATGGAAAAGAAGTTTATCGCATATTTTTAACACTTTCCAACATAGTTGAAAAGTGTTTATGAAATCGATTTGCCTGTATGTTTGTCCGTGCTTTAACTAGCGTAAATATAGTCATATTATTGAAGTTTACCATGGTATGTTCGGTATTGAAAATAAAGTGTGCAACATTTACAGTTTTTATTTTTATTTTATTTTATTTTTTTATTTTTTTTTACAGGGGCACTCAAAAGAATGCCGTTACGTGGTCAATGGGGAAAAATCGTTCCCAGTGTATTTTAATGATGTTAAAATTTTTCAGACATATTGAAATTGATGTGCATTACAAAATGCTTAATATAGAATAGGGTGAGCGTAGAATTTATCGGTCATTTACAGGGACACACAAATAATTCTGTTACAGTGTTGTCTATGAGTAATAATTGATGGAAGTGCGTTTTCAGATGTGGTATGCGTTTTTAAATTCAACTAATTTTTTGCATATTATTTGGTGTGTATAAATTCTATAGATCATATACAGAGCTGCAGAGAATAATTCGAGTACATTTCCGTTTATTGGCGGAAATTGCTGAAGAAGAATTTACAATTGTGTTATATGCGTTTCCTAACTGAGTTAATTTTTGGCATACCATGTAGTATATATGCACATCTATAGATCCTATACAGGGCAGCACAAAGGAATTGGGATATTCTTCCGACTATAGATGTCAGTTGCTTAAATTGTGTTTTCAAATGTTTTAACCGTTTCCCAGGTTTTTTACTTACAGATCATATTTCACCTTATTAAAGGTAAAGTTTTGTTACACTTGGAAAACATTTGGAAAATGTTTTATAATTTATGCATATTTTTTCTTTCTCGTATTATTGAATATTTGTTCAGATATTTCGTAATCAAAACGGAAATTCGAAACCGTACAGATCAGTCGAAGTGGTCATAAAGTCTTTCCCTGATTTCAAAACATTATTACGAAATAACCATTGAGTGTAATACCGTAAAATTTTAATACCGCTTTCAATAATATATTTTTTAACTCAAGGCCGCTGTAAGAATAGGTGCAAGGGAAACCATAAGAATCTGTACCCAGGGCCCCCAAATTTATAAATCGGTCGCTGACTGTTTGTCTAGGCCCAATTGATATTGAGACACTGCCATTGGACCCAGTCCGTTTAAATAAACATTTGCTTTAATCTTACATCTCTGCATTACCTTAACTAGACCGGCACGGCATGAACCCGCATGCTACAAGATGTCAAAAGGAAAAGCTGTGAAATAAACATTTACCTTGAGTGCAAAATGCACCGTCTAATCCTTCTGGACATTCGGAGCAGATGCTCGATCCTTTCTCACAACTCTCACATTTCGACAGTCTGGAACACACCTCGGCATAAACACCAAGATGTGGAACACAAATCCTGAAAGTAATTCACATTAGAACATCGAAAACTATTTAAAAAGCAAAATGGGGTAATGAAATGCCATAAGCCTTGGAATGAAATATTCTATTCAATTATACTGCTAGTCGAATAGACTTTATCTAAAATATAGAGCTCAAAATTTAATAATATGTAATCATCTATTAAGTGGTGGTAAAATAGTCTTTAATCTTATAAATAATTAATCTATTTAACAATACAAAAATGTATTTAGACAAAGGGCTTAATTTCTAACAAAGAAAAAAAAACCTGAGCTCTAATATTGTGCACTAATGACAATGTTAGATTATCCCCTCGTCCCCTCCACCCATATATTTATACACTGCTCAAAACAATTAAAGGATATTGCAGTTTTAGGTGGATTTTGTATCTAGGAAACTTTTTAGCTGATTGATACATGGTCGACAGACATAGTAGGTTATATGAGAATAAATTACACATGTTTGGCAGAAAAAAAATGCATTTTATTGCGCATTTGTGTACAAAAGGTAAAAAACACAATTTGTGCATATGAGAAAAAAAGAATAAGAAAAGGTGTTTTCTTCAAAGAAAATCTTTTTCAGTAGGGGGTATGGTTTCCACGGGCGGCCAGCAACGTTGAACACCTTTGAGGCATGGACTCAATGAGGCTATTAATGACGAGTTGGGGTATTCTGCCCCACTCTTCCAGAAGAGCTCTTTCCAGTTCTTGGAGAGTTTGTGGGGGTTGTTGGCGGCCAGAAACTCGTCTTCCTAGAGCGTCCCAAACGTGCTCGATTGGATTCATGTCTGGAGAACACACTGGCCATTTCATTCGAACTATTCCTTCCTCGAAAAGGAAATCCTGCACCAGGTTTGCACGATGTGGCCTGCAGTTATCGTCCATTAAAATGAAGTTATCTCCGATTGCTGCAGCGTAAGGGACTACAATAGGTCTGAGGATCTCATCCCTATATCGGCGACCAGTCAGAGCTCCATCTCGAATGATGTAGAGGTCAGTGCGCCCGTCAATGGAGATGCCACCATACACCAACACTCCTCCACCGCCAAATCTGACACTTTCGTGCACGAACGCAGGATTATTCCTACTGCCACGGTCCCTCCAGATGAAAATACGCCTATTATCCGGATGCACAGAAAAACGGGACTCGTCAGAAAACAGAATATTGCTCCATTCATTTCTCCTCCAGTTGACATGCTCGGTTGCCCACTCCCTGCGGTCGCGACGATGCCTTGATGTTAATCTAACACATACCATCGGTCGGCGAGCATACAGACCTACAGCATGGAGCCGGTTTCGGACAGTCTGAGTTGAAATCGTGGTGCCTGTAGCCGAGCGAAGGTGTTGTTGGAGAAGAGTAGCGTTCATGTTTCGGTGTCTCCGAGCTGTTAACGCTAAATACCGATCTTCATTGGGCGTTGTTGCCCGTCTACGACCTTGCCCTGGTCTTCGGCCTGCACATCCACTCTCCAAAAAACGGTTCCAGATCCTGGAAATGACACTTTGTGACACTCCAATGGCTTGCGCTACTTCGGCTTGAGTTTGGCCCCCTTCTAACCTATCAACAATTCTCCAAGCTTCTGAATCTGTCAAATGACTTCGCTGAGACATCGTACTCATTGAAACAAAGCAATCACTGAATGCCGATCATCCTTGTCTTCATTCTCTTTTATCCAGTTGAAAGTCAAATTTCATTCGCTGCCGCTGAAGCGACGTTTTTGACGTCGAACTCAAAATTTGCATACTCCACAGTTTGAACCAGAAAAATTTGCATTTGTGATTCTCTTCTTCTATTTTCGGCAAAAAAAAATTTCGTTTATATCTTTATTTTATATAAAACTTCAAATATCCTTTAATTGTTTTGAGCAGTGTATTTAATACATTATTTGAAAAATTTAAAGCAATTTCTTCTTCAGCTTCTTTCTTCCAATAGAAAATTTTTAATATATTTATATGCATTTATTTATATTTAATAAAATCTAATAAATGAACAGAGCAAAAATATTAAAAACACAAGTGTGAAACTTTCAAAAAATCCTACTTTTTTTTTACCTTTTTTTTGTTTGTTTGTTTGTAAAAACTAGCAAAAGACAACACACAGCGCTGTTCCGGTGGGCTCCGGAGCGCAGTATTTATAAGATTCGGTGAATTCCTACGAATATTTAAATATTCACTAAAATCAATTAAGTACCGGAGCTGAGCTCCGGCGTAAATCGTGCACTGTTTAGACAATATGAACATCTTGGCGCCAGGTACGATGTCCATTTAACAGAATCCATGCATATCGACAGCAAAAATTACTTCGCTTCAGTTCGAAAGTAAAAGATAAAGTTAAAAGGCGAATGCGCTCTCCTTTCAAGAGTTTTTTCACGAATTAGGCTAAACAAGCCTTAAAACCTTCGATTTGAGGTTTATGTTATAAGGTCATATTAAAAACAAAAATTAGACTCAAGAATCGAGATTTTGTTCGATCTAAGGCGGCCATTGGATCCTACAATATTAATAATCTGCGATTACGTGAAATATCTCTATAACAAAACCGTATGTCATGTGACTGTCCTCAACAGTTCCGGAATGCCGCTTCACTGTTTCATATGCCAGGCAGCCATTTTTATTCAAAATTATTTTTTCTAATAAAACTGCATAAAAGTTACATTTTTAGAAAGATCGTTCAAAATAAATTAATATTTGAGAGATGACTTACGTTCAATTATGTATACATTCTGCAATAACTTCAGTTTCAATTAGGTTCGCTGTTCAAATTCTCTATCCATGAAAGTAAACAACAACAAAAAAAAAAGATTCATTCGTTGTGAACGTTTAAAATATTAAACCATGAATTTTTGGACCGCTGCCTGGTGTAAAAAAAAAATAATCAGCACCAGTGAGACAGTCAAAGTTTACCATAATTCTGTTCCATACAACTCAACTTCCTTCGGATCTTTTCTTGATGTAAGTTGAACTCCGTGGTTGAACTCATGTAATAATATTTAATGGATCAAATTTCGAAACAAATTGTCAGCTTTTATTTTTCGTGTGTATTAATTAGAAACGATATTTTAATTTTGAAATCAAATGTTTTGATTTATGATAATATTTCTTATTTATCTATTTTCTATTTTAAAGAAAAATGTGAACGTCATGTATTTTAAATTGGAACAGCTGTCACGGACGCACCAGGGTTGGCGGAATTTTTGTTTTGCGCCATTTTGGCGAGAAAATCCCATTTTCAGGTACCTATTAGAGATTACTAAAACAGCATATACTTTTATTTTATTATGAAATAGTTTATTTTATATTAAAAACACACACACAATGATTAATTTATTATAAAGTGGGTTAAGCGGTTTTTGTCAAGAAAGATGAAATACATAACAACAAAAAATATGCGAAATGCCACCACGATCGCAAAAGTTCTTGATTTGTCTATTAGATTTTTCCGGTTTGGCGAAGGATTAAGGAAAAAAATAAATTATGAATAAAAATAATTTGTTACAATGCTTAACATACATTTAAGGGCGACCAAACTGGTCGCCAGTGGCGGCTAGTTTGGAAAATAAGAAAGTTAACAAGTTGGAAATTGTACGTCAAACGTTACAAACGAGGTGCGTTCGTACGCACGTTTTAGAATTAAATTCGTGATATCCCGTGCGTAGAACGGGTTAAACAGCTAGTTAAGTATATATTTTATGACACTGTTCATACAAATATCTTAACTAGTTATATAAATATTCAGATATATATGTATCAGCTAGTTATATAAATATTCAGATCTTGATGATTTTTAATTCTGTGAAATGAATTATATCGTCTGCAGATTAATTTCTGTCATAAAATAAGTATCTCGGTCGCTTGACGATTAAACTTCGGAAGCTCCTATAACAAAAAAGCACCGATTTAAAAAAAAAAAATTCAAATTTCTTAATAAATATTTTTATTAATATCTCCTAAAGTTTTGATTCGATTTTAATAAAATTTGAAATGTCTCGACAAAATTCTGCAAAGATAATATATTTTAAATTGCAAACCCTTTGGTTGGGTAGTTTTTGCGTTGTTATATGCGGACAGACAGACAGACGGACAGACAGACAGACGGACGGACCAAACGACGACTATAGGTGCTACGTATTTATATAATTACGAACGCACCTAAAAACTGCACTGACTTACGAGATGTTGGGTATGGTAATGTGCACCTTTGTAACAATCTCTCCCTTTCTGAATTTACTGCGCAAGCTAGCATTTCAGTTTGTGGTATACTCATTAGAGCCACCACGTTGTAACTGAGACATAGTCAGATTTTAGATTTAAAAGACTGTTTTCTTAAATCAAATAGAGAAGGGCTGCGAAAGGAGCTTTCAATTTAGCCTACACTAACTACTCTGCACTTAAAAGTAATCTAATCCGTAATTCAGCACTCAATAATACCAAGAAAATGCGAAGTTACTAAGTTTAAAACTTACTTGCGCATTGCACTAGCTGCTCAAATTATATTCAGAAATAGCTTCGATGTCGAACACAACTATCGCTGCAATAATCGATTAGCTCACAATTTCAATAAACTATATAAATGTCACTAAAACTAGTAATCCGTGGTTGTCGAACAGCTTTATTGAATGACCGTGGAAAACCGGAAGTGGACATTTTACAGGATTCCATTAATTTCCGCCTGTAAAGATAGCAGAAAGTAAAAAAAGAAAAAACAAGCGGGTAAGTGGTGATCGAAGATCGCTCAAAGGGTTTCGTTTAATATTCCTTTCAAAACACTTTATACTTTCTTTAATAAATTCAAATAAATTTCATTTAGCAACAACAACAAAAAAAAAGTCATGTTTTTTATAAAGTAAAAATTTACCGGTCTATTTTTTCGTTTCTTCGAGTATCTAAACCAGCCCGCTATTATATTCTGTCATAATAATATCCGTCATGCGGACTAAATGCGATATTTAAAAAAATAATTTCAAAATTAAACAAATTGTACACCTTCAAAATGTTAAAGTATGCGAATATTTCCATAATCGGATTTTTATCGCGATTCAATATGTTTCTCAAACTCATATATTTACTATTCTCTATTACTCATATTGATACTAGCTTTGCATTATTCTCAAACATTTGAAAAATTCGTTAAACTTCCAATAGGACGTCATATTTTCTTTTTAATTCTAATGACGTGATATTAATCTGCTTTGTGTACATACACATACTCATACTCCTTGGATTATTCAGAAATCTTAGACATTTTCCGTTTTATTACCACTATGACGTCAATCAATTTTATTTCATATTTATCTTTTTTTCAGTTGGTGAAACTTTTTATTTCATTTTCATTTTTCACGTGGAAATCGTCTGATAGAAAATTAATTATTGTGGAAAGAATTTCATCGTGGATTTTAGGTAGATTTCGTAAGAAATACTACCTATTACATTCTCACCTAAGTTGGAAATTTTGAAAAATTTTTGCAGATCTACGCCGATCATGACTCCCAGAATCCAAAACCACCCCCAGTTCAAAACTTTATATATCTATCTATCTATCTATCTATCTATGTCACTTTTTTCTGAACACGATAACTGGAAAAATTCTGCATAAATCTCTTCCAAACTGATACATAAAATCAAGGGTCATAAAATCTCGGTCAAGTTCGTTAATGGGCAAAATCGAACCAAGGGGGGGGGGGAAATGAGGGGGCTTTTTGTGAAAACAGAAAAACCCTCATAATTTCTTTATTTTTATACGTATCGAATCCGTTTAAAGTTATTATTACTTCTAGGAAAAGGGCCGAAAATTTATGTATGACAGATTTTTGATATAATTAAAAATGGCACCAAGGGGGAGAAAAAAGGAGGGTTTTAGAAGAAAAAAAATCATAGCTTCGTCAATTCACAAGATATCAAATCCGCGTAAATTTATTATTAATCCTCTTAGTATTATCTAAAACTTTTATATTGACAAGTTTTTATAGGACCAACCGTTATAGCAAAAAAAATTAAAAACAGAAAAATCCCTGCCGGCTCCGCCTGCAAACAAGTTATTTTTCGAAGTAGGCGGTTCCAACTCCCGCATCTTTTCGAAACTGATACATAAAATCAAGGCGCATAAAATCTCGGTCAAGTTTGTTAATGGGCAAAATCGAACCAAGGGGGGGGGGGATGGGGGGCTTTTTGTGAAAACAGAAAAAAAAACATAATTTCTTAATTATGATACGTATCGAATCCGTTTAAAGTTATTATTACTTCTAGGAACAGGGGCAAAAATTTATGTATGACAGATTTTTGATATAATTAAAAATTGCCTTAAGGGGGGGAGGGAAGGGGGGTTTTAGAAGAAAAAATATCAGAACTTCGTCCATTCCCAAGATTTCAAATCCACTTAAATTTATTATAAATCCTCTTAATATTATCTAGAACTTTTATATTGGCATGTTTTTTATAGGACCAACTCTTATAGCAAAAAAAAAAAAAAAAAAAAAAAAAAAAAAATCCTTGCTGGTTCCGCCTGCAAACAAGTTTGGTTTCGAAGTAGCAATTCCCGACAAACAGGCACCCCACGGTCTGCGTCTTCGAAATCTACCTGTGCCTGTAGGCCGAGCCGTCAGAGATTTTTTAATTTTTGACATCTGCTATAACGAAAAATATTTAAATTTAATAGGAAAAGGCTGTTAGAATTTTGGCTTATTATCTCTATTTATTAAAATAATACGAATTTTTCATATTTTAATATTTTGGAGCTCTTCATAGCTGGTATTAAGCTATATACACAAAGTTTCAACTCTGTAAGTTATATAGTTTTTGAGAATGGGTCTGTGACAGACAGACTTTCTATGCTTTAACTTTCATTAAAATAAAATGTCCAATCGTTAAAAAATTTTTGAATACCTTGTTTTTGTTATGGTGCATAGTAATATTTTACGTTTTAAACCCCTCGACAGTTTTTTTTTTCCATTCTTCTATCTTTATAAAAAGAAAGTATTGGATTCATGAGAACTTTTGACTTCTGGTTTTCGACGGTTTTATACGTTTCAGAAGGTCCTTAACACGATTTGACTGTTTTAGAAAATGTCTGTCTGCGAGTCTGTCTGTCTGTATGCGACAAAAATTTTGTAGGCACTCAATCTCAATAAGTAATGCACGGAATTTAATAAAACTGTACATTCAGTTAACCTTGATATAAATTTATGCTTATTAGTTTTTGGTGTAAATCGCCCAACAGGTGGCGCTGCTATACTGCATTATTCACGATTTCCCCAATGTTGTAAATGATTGATTGACACCAGGATTTACGAACAAATTTATCTGAAGTAAAAACATAATACATTATAAAATCAACATTTTATTACAAAATTCTGGTGTCAATGTAGCATTTGGGAATTAAAATTAAGTGTGATAAATTACATCCCACCGTTTTTCAAGGGGTTGAAGTATTGTAGGATAAATTAATACATTTAAAGTCCTAATTTGAAACACTTACGTAACGTTTTCTCCTTTCGTTCCACAAGGACAGCTAATGGTACTTTGACATGACAATTCTACTGCGTTCGTTACTTTCACTGCCAGGCAAACCAGAAGAGCTGTACAATATAAAAAATATCACATTAAAGGATTCAGAATTAGAATACGAAATCATAATTATCGAGTGACATATTAAAACAGAACATGAGAAACTTTTTGTTATATATCTATATATACAGGGTATCCCAAAAGTCCTTAACACATTTTAAAATTCAATAAAAGATCAAACAATTTTCGTACGAAAGTGTGGTTTGGACGAACATGCTTCTTATGATCTGAAATTTTGTTTAAGCCAATAAAAAAATTGGTTCCGAATATTTCTCATAGATGACGCTGCTTCTGGAAAGTTATCTAATAGGTAGAATGTTTTTATACATAACAATGGTGAAAGACGCACCCTGCGTATGCACAGTTTTGTCCAAAATATGACAACCCACATTCCAGACGTTAACAATACTCGTCTATCCATCCTCACTCGTTTAATCGAACTCAGAAAGGCGAGTATTGTTAAGTTCTGGAATGTGGGTTGCCAAGTTTGGAAAAAAATTGTGCATACGCATTATTGCGCGTCTTTCGCCATTGTTATGTATAAAGGCACTCTACCCATTCGATAACTTTCCAGAAGCAGCGCCATCTATGAGAAATTTTTGGAACTATTTTTTTAAGTTGCTTAAACAAAATTTCATATCATAAGAAGTATTACGTCCAAACCGCACTCTCGTACGCCAATTGCTTGATCTTTTATTGAATTTTAAAATGTGTCAAAGACTTTTGGGACACCCTGTATATATATATCTTATGTGGTGCAACAATAAGACTGAATTTGTAGCTTGACATTTGGCAACAACCGTAGTTACCGGAGCATGAATCCATGTGACCGTAAAATGAACCACTGAGAATCGCCATTCTCAGTGGTTTATTTTACTGTCACATGATTCATTTAGCAAATCAAAATTCAGAGCAGGAGCTCTTTTTAAACACAGCGCGATATTTCGGCCGATGTATGAATAGCAATGGTCATTGGTTCATTTTACGGCCATGTGATGCATTCAGCAATTCAGCTTTTTGATCAAGAGGTTTTTTTCTTTTAGATACAACAGAAAACGTGTTGTTTAAGTTTTGTTTTAACTTGCCAAGCGTCTGAGAGGCATTGTATTTTTCACGTCGAACGAACTTTAATACCAAATTATCTATTACAGTGGTGGCACCAACTGTTCAAAAAAGCTTTAAATTAATTGTGTTTCCAAGGGTAATTTTTTCAGTTCATTATTTTATATTTCAAAAATTTGTGAATTTCATAATGTTAAATGATTTATGCTCATAATGGTAGCAACAACTAAATGCATTTTTACTTTATTCTATCTTTACAAGAATAAAGTATTGTATTCGTGAGAATTTTCGACAGATTTATACGTTTCAGAATGTCTGGAACACGATTTGACTGTTTTTAGAAAATGTCTGTCTCTGAGTCTGTGACCCTGTTTGTCTGTCTGTATGTATGTGTCAAAATTTTGTGGGCGCTCTATCTCAAGAACTAATGCACGAAATTTAATAAAACTTTATATTCAGTTAGTCCCTGATATAAATGGGAGCTGATTGAAAATCGTGCTTTTGGTGAAAATCGCCCAATAGGTGGCGCTGCTATGCTGCATTTTTCGTGATTTACGTAATAGCTCTATCTCAAGAACTAATGCACTCATTTTCGTCAAACTTCAGATTCAATTTGACATAAATAGACGCTGATTATGTTTTGGTGCAGATATCCCAACAGGTGGCGCTTCTATACTACATTTTCATTATTAACACGATAACTATATCTCAAGAACTAATGCACGGATTTTCATCAAACTTCATATTCTGTTAGACCTTGACATAAATAGATGCTGCTTACGTTTTGGTGTAAATATCCCAACAGGTGGCGCTGCTATGCTGCATTTTGCAGGGTTTAAAGGTTTTAGCAATAGTCCTGTCTCAAGAACTAATGCATGGAATTTAATAAAGCTTTAGATTCAATTAGACCTTGATATAAATTGGTGCGGATTCTTTTTAGTGTATGCGAAACTTTTGTGAAATAGGAGAAAGTTTTGGGATTCACACATCCGACTAGTTAATTATTGTGTTTTCAACAAAAATTTCAATTACTTTTTTTTTTTACACTACAAAAATTTGTAAGTTTTATATGTTAAAATGATTTATGATAGTAATAATTTTGGTTAGAATTGCTACAAAAAATGGCGAGCGGCATAGATGGGATGGCGACCCAATGGGAATTGCTTCGCAATTCACGGGAGTTATTGAGCGTTGGTGAGCAGGGGGTAAAGCCCCCTATTTTCTCTAATTTTTATAAAAATGGAATTTGTTGGTAAAGATTTTAAAACTTAAAATTTACATTACAGTGAAACTTCTGTCATCCAGACTGATGCATTCTGCAGGTTATCCAAATATGCAAAAATCTAGATAATTGCTTCAATCATGCAAATAAAAACAAGAATGGAAAATCATGCGTCAAGCATAGATTATGAAACACTTTCCAACACTTCCAGAAAACTGTAACATAACTTCACCGTTAAATAAAATGAAAGAAGATATGCAAGTAAACAGTTTAGAAAACATATAACACATTGAAAAATACAGTTTTCGAAATTACCTTCCGGTGTCAAAAAAGTAGTCGAATTATTTTGTGCAGCCCTGTATATGATCCACAGATGTGGATATATAGTATGATAACATTTAGTTCAGTTAGAATATTCACATTTAGCAATTTTCGCCCATCGATGGAAATGCACTCGAAATCTTCTGTACAGCCCTGTATATTACCTGAAGACTTTTGTACACACCATCTATTAAGCTAAAAGGCAACTTAGAACTCACTTGCAGCAATTACCAAAAGTAAACGACAGTGTATCTTTTTTGCGTAGCCCTGTATATGAATTTATTTATATTCCACAAACCTCTATTGGTCTACTAAATGTAGTTCAGCAGGAAAATGCGTAAACACAATTAAAAACTACCCTTTAGCAATTCACTCCCATAGTCTATAATAGTTACGAATTCCCTTGTGTAGCCCTATATATGTTCAACCGAGTTTATAAACACACGCGTACTATGAAAAAACAAGAACGAAAAATCATGCGTCAAGCATAGATTATGTAACACTTTTCAACGTTTCCAAAATAATTTTACAAATCATTACCGTTTAATAAGCTGAAAGATAACATCTAAGTAAACAATTTGGAAAACGCATAACATATATTTAACTAGTCGTTGGGGGCCACCGTAATACTTACCCATCATGGATATGCATAATGTAAAATATTAAAATAAAAATGTGTAAACTACTTATAAAATGCATTGCAATTCAAATAAAATCGTGGCTTGATGACGTCACAAACTTTAAAGGCTCGATTACTGAATTGCTTGAAAGAGGTTTTTCCTTATAACTCCAAAAATAATAATCCTATTAACTAGCGGTTTATTGCATCTGATTAAGCGTCAAATTTCCAATTAAAATATATCTTTGAAGTGAAATTTGGATGAAATACAGGGTCATGAAAAATCGAAGAGTGTGGGAAATAGGATTCCAAATATCTCGGCAACTAATTATCCGATCGACTTCATGCTTTATTCAAAATTTATGTTTTTTTATTGTCTTTTATATTCATTTCTTAAAATAAACAATTTCGGAAATTTTTATATACCTTTCATCAGAACGAATATTTTGAGAGTCCGAAAAAAATTGTTCCGGTTAATCGAGGTTATTGAAGTGAAATAGGCTTCTTCCCATTATTACATACTAAGTACATACCAAATTGCAAGTCTCTATCTCAATTTTTTCGGGAGATAGAGCGTTTACAGACACACAGACACACACACAGACACACACACAGACACACAGACGGACGGCAAATTTTTTTTTCTAAAAATATGTTTTTCGGAATCTCCAGTGTCTGAAACGTGTAAATCCGTCAAAAAAAAATTTTCGATTTTCAAAACGATTACAAGACTTACCCTATACTACGTATGATGGGTAAGTAAAAACGTAATTTCAGGAATTTCCAACATATACAATATTCGGGAAAATATCCTAATACTTTTATTCAGCCCTGTATATGATCTATAGGTTTGTATATATACTACATAGGATACGAAATTTTAGTTTAGTTAAGAAACGCGTAGCACAGTTTAAAATTCTAATTCTGGAGTTTCTGTCAATAAATGGAAATGTGTTCACGAACTTTTATGCTGCCCTGTATATGATCTACAGATTTATACACACCAAGTAATAGACAAAAAGTGAGTTAAATTTAAAATCGCGTTCAGCAACTTAAAACGCACTTCCAGGAATTATTGTTAACAGACAGTAGAGAATTCTTTTGTGTGTCCCTGTAAATGAACGACGACTGCTATACACACAATATTCCGTAGTAAGCCTCTTGTAATGCACCTTAGTAATATATATAAATTTCAATGCGTTTAAAATAGTGAAACATTATTTAAATAAACCGCAGACAATTTTTCTCCATAGACGTAATGTAACGGAATTCTTTTGACTGTCCCTGTAAAGTAACTATAAGTGCTATGCACACCTATTCCATATTAAGCTTCTTGTAATGCATCTTAGTGATATATATCAATTACAATGTGTTTGAAATTGTGTAACATCATTAAAATAAACTGCAAATGATTTTTTCCCATAGACCGTAATGTAACAGAATTCTTTTGAGTGTCCCTGTAAAAAACTATAAGTGCTACACACTTCAGTTGAAATAGGGAACATGCTATAGATGACGACAATAACATATAAAAATTGCAGGGCAATCCGAGCATATTTACGGGAGTTAGAGCACGGACAGACGGCCATACGGCAGACAAACCGAAGTCATAAACACTTTTCAACTAGGATGGAAAGTGTTAAAAATAGTTAAACTTAAAAACACAAACCAAAGTTGAAAACGCACTTATCACACATAGACTGTAAATATCGCATCTGTACTGTAACCAATATATTTTGTGTGTCCCTGTAAATAAACGCAATGCACACAAGAGAGCAATTTATAGTGCACCTCAGTAACGCGAAATAATTTTCATTATGTTTTAAATAGTGAAATATCACTAAATTGCACTGCAAACGATTTTTCCCCATAGAACGATGTGTAACAGAATTCTTTTTTCTGACCCTGTAAATGATTAATAAATGCTTTGCACCCCATAATTCTACAAAAAGCATGTTTTTTTGCATTTCATAATTATATATCAATTTCTTTATGTTTTAAATGACGTAGCGTCATCAAAATGCACTTAAAACGATTATTCCCCATTGACTGTAGTGTAACGGAATACTTTTGACTGTCCCTGTAAAAAACTATCAGTGCTACACACTTCAGTTGAAATAGGAAGCATGCGACAATAACATATAAAAATTTCAGGGCGATCCAAGCATATTTACGGGAGTTAGAGCACGGACAGACGGCAGACGGCCAGACAAACTGAAGTCATAAGCACTTTTCAACTAGGTTGGAAAGTGTTAAAAAAAGGGTTATGATGTTAGGGAAATAAAAATTTCTGTAAAATAAGCTTTTGTTTAATAACAAGAACGAAAAATCAAGCATAGATTATGAAACACTTACCAACACAGCCAGAAAACTGTAACGAAACTTCAACTTTAAGGTGAAAGAAGATATGTACGTAAACAGTTTAGAAAACATATAACACATTGAAAAATAAAGTTTTCGAAATTACCTTCCAGTGTCAAAAAAGTAGTCAAATTATTTTGTGCAGCTCTGTATATGATCAATAGATGTGGATATATAGTATGATAAAATTTAGTTCAGTTAGAATATTCACATTTAGCAATTTATGCCAATCGATAGAAATGCACTCGAAATCTTTTGTACAGCCCTGTATATTATCTGAAGACTTTTGTACACACCACCTATTAAGCTAAAAGGCAACTTAAAACTCACTCCCAGCAATTACCAAACGTAAACGACAATGTATATTTTTTGCGTAGCCCTGTATATGAATTTATTTATATTCCACAATCTTCTATTAGTCTACTATATATAGCTCAGCTTGAAAATGCGTAAACACAATTAAAAACTACCCTTAAGCAATTCACTCCCATAGTCTGTAATACTTATGAACTCTCTTGTGTAGCCCTGTATATGATGAACCGAGTTTATAAACACACACGTGCTATGAAAAAAAAATTGTTAAACTTAAAAACGCAAACAAAAGTTGAAAACGCACACACATAGACTGTAAATATCGCACATGTACTGTAACCAATATATTTTGTGTGTCACTGTAAATAAACGCAATGCACACAAGAGAGGAATTTATAGTGCACCTCAGTAATGCATATAATTTTCATTATGTTTGAAATAGTCAAATATCTCTAAATTACACTGTAGACGATTTTTCCCCATAGGACGATGTGTAACATAGTTCTTTTGTTTGATCCTGTAAATGAATAATAAATGCTTTGCACCCCATATTCTGCAAAAAGTATGTTTAAATACGCTTCATAATTATATATCAATTTCATTGTGTTTTAAATGACGTAGCGTCATCAAAATGAACTTGAAACGATTATTCCCCATTGACCGTAATCTAACGGAAAACTTTTGACAGTCCCTGTAAAAAAACTATAAGTGCTATACACTTCTGTTGAAATAGGGAACATGCTATAGATAACGACAATAACATATAAAAATTTCAGAGCAATCCGAGCATATTTACGAAGTTAGAGCACGGGAGAGATGAGAAAATGAGAAGACGGCCATCCGGCCAGACAAACCGAAGTCATAAACACTTTTCAACTAGGTTGGAAAGTGTTAAAAAGGTAGGCAAATTACATTCGACCTACTCAGGGTTCTCACTGGATTGTAACTAACGTTAGCAACTTGAATAATCAACAAAGAAAATTATAGCCAAATGAAAATAATGTTAGCAATAGATTATTCGTGAAACACCGATTCTAACTAGGGGGCCACGTTTGGTGAAGCTCGCACCTAGCATTGAGACCTGATGCATTTTATAACACTACTAGTTGACCCACCCGGCGTTTCCCGGGCCCGTGATAAAACCTTAAATGAACCACAAATAAAAAATACTGATAATTAGTGATACAAGTGCTCGTAAGAAAACATTAAAAAAAAATCTTTTGTTGTCCGAACACTTTGAAATTTTTAATTGCTATAAATATAAAGGTTTTACAGCCCGTTTAAAAATTACGTCAGAAATAGTGTTATCTGGTTGTTAAATAAATATGTTTTCTTCCCCAGAAAACGACCCTTTTTCAAATTATATAGAAGGGGAGAACTCCCCCCCCCTCCCATTTCACTTTCTAGCCTTCAAAAAAATGCAATCGCCTCCCTCCCTTTCCCTTTTGTTCACCCCTCTCTCAAACAAAGCAGGCGGAAGAATGGATGCTCGCTCCAGGAAGGGAAAATAAGCATAGAATTTAGAAGGAGTATTTCCTAGGGGTAGGGTTGTGATCAGTGTAGGCCAATAGGCGAGCTATTCTTTCTCCAGCGCTCTTGATTTTTCTTAATTCTACTTCCGGTTTTATTCACCCTTCAAAAATAGTTGAGACATGCGCAGTAAGGTCGAACTTGCACTGAAAAATTAAGACTTTTGCTTTTCGATTGAATACATTTAATAAGTCAAAGTTTGAGAACCGCTACGAACTGAGAAAAATGAGTTTAAACATTTCATTTACAAACAAATTGGAAATTGTAGTCAAACGTGGCAAATGAGGTGAGTTCGTACTGTTATTATTTCATTGAAATAAATTATACCGTCTGTTATGATATGATTCATTTCCATAATAAAATAAGTACATTTTAAGTTGGCAACATTTTATCTTTTGTTTGGCATTGACTGAAAATTCCAATGGGAAACTTAAGCCTAGCTTTGAAAATTTCAGAACTTGAAATCCATATTTAGACTCTTTTCCATTTAATATCTATTTATCCGGAAACATCTATCCAAAAAAACTGTCGGTAGATTATAGGATTGCTAGAATTAAACAATTTTAGTATACAAATTCGGTTTTTAAATTCAGTAATGCGGAAATAATAGGACTCCATCTTAAATAGGACGTGATCATTATGACAACCTAGAATAATTATCTATCAAAGATATCATTGAATTTTTTAATCATGTATGATATGATTTAATAGAATGAAGAAAACTTTTATTAATGTCTTTTGAGTTTTGATTCGATTTTCATAAACTTTGAAATGACTCGACAAAATTCTGCAAAGATTATATATATTAAATTTCAAACCATTCGTTTGGGTAGTTTTTGCGCTGTCATATGCGGACAGACGGACGGACCAGACGATGACTATATAGGTGCTACGTATTTATATAATTTCGAACGCACCTAAACAGAGATATAAAAGAGAGATACGTAAAATTAAGCACATCTTTTTTGCTATTTATCAGATGGTCAAGAAATTTGGGCACAAAGTTCTAGAGATGTTAAGATTCATTTTAGGATAGAAACCTGAAATTCGACGTTTTTGTCATATATTTTGTCAAAATGAGAGGTAATAAGCCCCTTAATCACCAATCATTGCCTGTTACAAAATTTTCTTCATTTTTATTCAAATACCACGAAAAATCGACAGTTTATGAAAGAAAGAAAATTTAAAATATATAAAACGAAGCATTTTAATGAACTCACCTGCGATAACCTTCATTATCCTTTTCAGCAACTCACCATAAACTGACTTTACATTAGTTCCTCCAAACTAACTATAAATATAATAATAAAAATAAAAAGCTGTATCATACGTCCGGCATTATCATCACGGGAATTTCCAGATCCTTTCTATGACTGGTGAAAGGTTATAACTATAGTTTCCTTCCGAAATTTAGTTTCATTTTTGTCGTCGGCTAATTTCTGTGTAGAAATGTGAGTTTCGACGAAAATTCGAATTTAATAAACAACAAAAAAAAAAAAAAAAAAAAAAAAAAAAAAGTAGCCGAGATTTTGTGGGTAGTGGTAGTGGACAGGTCCGTAGCGACCACCTCCATACTCCCTATTTAGGGAAGGGGGAGGTCGGCAAAGTCAGGGCCCAGTAGTAAGCTATTACAGACATTTGAGCCGAATAATGAAGTTTGTTAACCTTTAAAATTATTTTTTAGTGTATGTTTTAATAAT
Organism: Maratus michaelseni; assembly: GCA_963931845.1. Lineage (NCBI taxonomy): Eukaryota > Metazoa > Arthropoda > Arachnida > Araneae > Salticidae > Maratus > Maratus michaelseni. Next base: position 41,243,615 of record OZ007596.1, read on the forward strand.
GTGTTAATTTATGTTTTATTCACATTTATTTTTTATCAAAGACCTTGGTCAGAAAAGGAAAAAATAAATTACAATTATTATTATTCTTTTTCGAACGACAATACTTTCTACTATTACTTCCTTCAAACAAACAGATCAGCCCTTACTTTCTAGTTTTGGAAGCTCTAAATTTTATTTAAAAATTTTATGGGTTTTTTTTGTTTGTTTTTTTTTTGGGGGGGGGGGGAGGGGGAGGGGCTATAAGAGTAAGTGAAATGTGGGGCCCAAGGTTCAAAATTTTAGGCTGGATTTTTAGTCACCCACAGGGAGGCTTATTCTTTCAATCTCTATCATTTTTCATGTTCATGAAAAGTCACAGCAATCCATCGTTGCCACAGGTTAATCTCGGAAAATGAAACATTTAAAGTTACTGAAAAAATTAATAGCTCAAAAAGTATTTGTCACAAAATTGTTAGACAAACTGCGTTAGAAAGGAAAAAAATTGTTTTTTTTTCTTGATATAAATTTCAAATCGAATGATTATGCCGTTTTTCAAATAATGAATTTCAAAAATTACCAAACTTCACAATGAAGTACCATAACGAAACCTTCACGCGTAAAAAAGATAATGATAACGGTAGTTGCTTTCGGTCGAGAATGGACCAAACGATGTTCGCATTTTACTATTTTAACCGTTTTTAACGAAATTTTGTAACTTTAGAAGACTTTTTCTTTGAATAAGCAATAGAAATGCATAAAATCGTTACAAAAATGTTAAAATTACAAAAAAGGATAGATGCAAATTATCAGATATGAAAAATAAAAAAGAAATTTGGTACTTTCGTGTTATAGCAGCCATCAAGCATGAAATATTTTTGTTTCTGTTTTCATTAATATATTGTAAATTTGGTACTTTCGTGTTATAGCGGCTTCCAAGGATGAACTGCCAAGATTTATCGCCAAATTATAAAGCATGTATGTCATTATAATAATATATGATATACTAGTATTAAAAAATGCTCTGAAGAGCACCAAAAAAGGTTAATATGTTTAAGTATGAAAAAGGGTTGGACAAGTGCTTCTAATTGAGCATGAGAAAGGAAAGGGGTTCCTTCTTGGCTGCAGCTCAATGTCAATGCCAACTTTTGAAAAAATCATATTCGCGCTTTTTCATATAAAAGAAATTTGCGGTACTGTAGTAAAACTTTCCAACGTGCTTTATATGTCAACTGCACTGTTCTGCTCGAGGCTAACGAAAAAGACAGGCTACCGCGGTGCTTTACGCGTATCTTTTTTTACAGACCGCGGGAGTCACGTGGTGCTCGAATCCACCAATGCAGGTGTACGAAAAGAGCATCACGTCACTCTGGCGGTCTGTAAAAAAAGATAAGTGAAATGAACCGCGGTAGCCTGTCTTTTTCGTTAGCCTCGGTTCTGCTGTTGTACTGGGCGTGCGTCTGCAATGCAACTTTGTACAGTGCACTGTGTACTATTATTGCTCTACAGACTATACTACACTGTACACTCCAATTATACTTTTGAGCCTCGGTGCACATCCGCAATGTTCTTTTGTACTTCCGTATTAAAGGTATATGCGCCTAATGTTCGTTTATAGCTTACATATGCATTGCTGTACTGCATATTGCATTGTGGAGCCACAGCCACTTGCATATAATTTCAATCAATGAATGCATTATACTGTAATGCGTGCATATGTGAAATTGTTCCTGTTCAGAATGCTGCAACACTCTGCACTGCAATGCGAATCAATTTTCTGCGCAGTTCTACACTGCAGGCATGCTTGGTAGCACTGCATGAGTGTGATACGCTGCAGAAACTAAGGTTTTTGGTACTATGTCGCCTTACATTCATGTCTAATCAAGCTGCGTCTTTACTGGCTACGTCTTTAAACTATACATTTTTATCGTAACTGTGAGTGATTTCATTTATATGGAAAAAGCGCGAACATGATTTTTTCTAAAGTTGGCATTGACAGTGAGCTGCAGCCAAGAAGGAACCCCTTTCCTTTCTCATGCTCAATTAGAAGCACTTGTCCAACCCTTTTTCATACTTAAACATATTAACCTTTTTTGGTGCTCTTCAGAGCATTTTTTAATACTAGTCATTTAAATTTTTTGATAAAAACTAAAGTTTTTTTAATATCTTGAAAAGCAAAAAATTTTGCTATTGTCAAAATTTTATTGTTACATCGTTTTTACAACACTCACCAAAATCGTTGACTGTTCATCGCCAAAGTAGCAAGTTTTTTCATGTCTACCTGCTCTCTCAATGTCAGGGGACCGTCACATCAATAATTAAATGGTGGTTTTCCATAGCTATTACCTCATAAAGAAACTGGATTCTATAATTGTCTCGGTCGTATCCATGGACTGTTTCTGCTGCACTGAAGTCGCCTGCTATAGCTGAGTTGTTCTTTCAGTGGTATCTTTCCTTACTACTCTTCTTAGTCTTTCTTAAAATCGCTGAATGGGGCCGAATATTAGGTTCTGATAATTATACTAACGATCAGTTCAGTGATGATGCTATAAAAATTGAGTTTTGATTTTGCATCCTTATTTGGTGCATGAGACTGATATGTAAGAAAGTTATGCCGCGATATATATTTTTTTATGTATATAACACAATGTTCATTGTTAGGTCACTGTATTCAAATTCGTACCAAAAGTTGAATGTACCAACACCACCAAACCATTGTTTCACTTTGTTTAAAGGCAGTTCCTGAAATCAAAATTGGGCCTTTACGGGTGCTAGCTGCAATAAATCACCAAACAAAATAATGTTTTTGCCACCAAAACAGTAATCGCGCTTGTTTTTACAACATTCGCCATATCATTAGCTGATCATCGCTAAAGTACATTCGAAACTATACTACACTCATCGATAATTACTAAATCCAATGATTTCCATTGTTGCTTAAATAATTTCAAATCGTCAGAATCAAGCTTAAATTATTCTGCTTCATTCGTATGTTGGACGGGCAATTTGAAAAACGTGTGAATTGTACTTCTTCGTTGGTGCTAGTACTACAGCAGCATCATTATTGTGATTACTCATTAACCGAACTTTTTGACTGAGTAATTAAATTAGAAAGCTTTTTCCTCTACCAGCAACTACGCGTACAATCAGATTTATGGGTGGAATAGAAGGGTCTTTCTTTTGTTCTTCTATGTGCTTTATAATTGATTAGAATATTTTCCTTTGGTAAGCATTCTTTTTTTTTTGTTCAATTTATCTTCATTAATAACAATTTCCTGGTGAGTTTCAGTGTTATCAGAATCTGCGGCTATCTTATCAACGTCTTCATTTGGTTCTTCGATATTTTAAAGCTGGTTGTGCAAACCACTTTCTTGTTGCAAATTTTCAGCCAAGTCGATTGCAGCTTGTAATCGTTGTTTTGTTTCGCGACATTCTTCCATCTCTGAAAATTTTTTCACATTGTGCTCAAAGGATTCACGGTAGAGTTTAAATTCTCCCAATAGGTCTTCTTCGTTTCGCCAAGGCTTGAACAACATCAGCAAAGAATGATAATAGTACAACTCAATTCCAGCGTTCGTTTTCGTGTTATGATAGGGCGTTTTCAAAACAACTGGTTTCAAACGTTTTCTGAACCAACTGAGGTTCTTTTTTAATTAGTAATTTTCTACAGACTTTGGTTTATTTCGTTCGTATTAGTACCTAGTGGCCAATTCGTATAAACACATGTTTTCCAATTTGTCATGTCGGGTAATAATCATTAATAAAATTCCGACAGTAAATTTCAGTAGATCGTTCATCCTCTTTTGCCAATAAAACCAAATCATGGTGACTTTCAGTTTTCTTCGTCGGTCGTTTTTCATGCTGGTATATAATATTGCACAGCATCCCATGAATAGAAACATTTATGGCCAAGAATTTCGTCTACGGCTTCGTAACTTCCAGTTTCTCGACTAATCAAGTTTTATCTGGCAAAAACGCGTAATCTGGCACCGAGACTTTTGTTTTTGTCAATGGTCTTTCAAATCTCTTCCTTACGATTTTTTTTCCGGTTTGGTTATATAACGCGTAATGTAACGATTTAACACCAAACTGGGTTCTCCAACAAACTGGATGTCAATATTGGCGGCTCACATGAACAAAATCGCGGGATTATAATCATTGATCCAAGTTTGTTTTTCTGATCTCTTCAAACAACATAACTTTGTAACATGGTGTCCACCTTTTCGAGATAAAATGCAGTCTTTAATAGAATTTAAAGTTCAATGTTTCACCAAACCATACATGAAAATTATGTGTAATAATATGCAGCCTGATTATGGCGCATTATTCATGAACGTTTAGATGATAATAATGATAGATTTTCTAATATTCCGTAATCGAGTCTACAGACAATGTTAGCGAGAAACAAAAAAATGAGGTACTTTTCGGCTAGCCGGGAGTCAGTGAAATATATATATATATGTATGTATATATATGTGTGTATATATATACTTCACTGGCAGCTGGTTAACCGAAAAGTACCAAAAGATATTATAGCAACAATATGGATACAGTGTAAATGTGGATATGATTGAAGATTTTCACAAGATCGCAACAACCACATCAAACATTTATTGCCAATAAGAGCCCACTAAATCTACCGGCACAGGATTTTTCCCTTTATTGTATAACAATTATTTGTTTTCTTATTTTAAGTATATATTTGTGTTTTAATTTTAATAAAATAGTGCTTAAAAGTCTGTAATTTTCAAATGTTATATTTTTCAAATGCTTACTTTCATTTCATAATTGTTGTTTTTTTTTCAAGTGTTTTGATTCACGGGAATTTCATGTTGTGCTTGCTATTACGCTTGGCGACAATGGTTTTTCTGTAACGAAAAAGTACCGAAAAATGTTTTACATTCAATAAATAACAAATCAAAATGTTTGGCACGGTTTGCATCACAACACGATTTGTAGACAACATCTGCTCGGTCAGGGTTGAAATAATTGGCGCATTAGCAACATTTTGGCATGGTGTTGGTATAACAGAAAAGTACCAAAATGAAAGATACAGCACCAGCTGTACAGGAACAACTTAATAACGACGATATTGAAAACTATTTGCCGCATATTTTACGTGAATTAGATGAAATTATGAGACACAATTCTTTTACACAAGCATATAAAATTCTTAGTGAGTTTGAACGTGAATAGCAGGAGCATGTTAGGCGATACAATTTTCCAATATATGTATTTCCTCATTGTCGATTGATTCCTCATTGTCATTTGTGTATATGAGTATAATATTTATCAATTATTTCAAATATAATGTGAAAACCACGATTTCTACCCACCGTCCTATAGCGGGCATTTACGCTAGTAAGAAAATAAAAACAAATAAGCATGTTTGACACGTGATTTATTTAATTTGAATGAATTCTGTTGCATACATAATAATAATATTTATTTAAATTTTCGTGCAAACGCGCGCGTTTGCTATGATAAAGAAAGAAAAGAAAAACCAATGTTCAACCGGAGCTTTACAACATAAATTCGATTTCCTCAGCGACCCTCAAACATACAAAGATAAAAAAACCTATTCTAAGTTTTACAAAGAGGAAAAAATAAAACAAAAACGAAGTTAATCCTTCCAGGTAAACGTTAGCTAGACTTTGTTGAACTTTGCGTCTTCATTTTTTCGTTCGAAGTTAAATAAAAAACTACAGTAAGCTACAGTAATTTTTTCAATCCTATCATTTTATTCGTCTCGTCGAGTTCTATCTTTTTAAAAAAAATCACTGTCGTATGTCAACTGGTTCGCCAGATATTTCAGAAAAACGTTTGCATTTTCTATTTCTTAAACATATTATAGCAAACGCTACCGCGTTTACTATGATATATATATATATATATATATAACATTTCTGTACGTATGTGGCCAAGTTATAGCCATATATGATGCATATATTATGTATATATATGACATGTGTATATGATGTATATACAACATATAAAACATAAATAATATGTGTATAATGACGTATATGGCACATATAGGAGTGTTTGGAATATATATATGCGTATATAGGATGCCAATATAAGCTTTGCGATGATCTTGACGAAATCATAACTCCAACCTTGGCATAATCATGGGAAAGGTTCAGTAAGACCTTTTTGGTGCTCCCCCCAAATGTAAACCCCATGTAAATCCCTTCATGTAACATATCAATCGATAGGTCTCGTCAAGCACTATGGTCTGGTCCTACTCTCCGCCTCTCACTCCCCCCTACCTTAAGAAACATAGTTCTCTGTTTCAACTCTTTTTAAATTTTAGTTTTTTCCATCTTTCTCAGCCCCTTTAAGCCCCACAGAGGACGTAGACCTCTTCTAAAGGATCCAACGAAGTTAAAATCGTCGAGGCCGACATTTCTAAGAGGGTCCCGAGGCCCTATCTCCCATAGGACCGGAGTTAACCCCCCCCCCCAACGGGGGAGACATTCAATGTGTTCAAACCCCGTCAAGTACCATATCAAAAGTTTGATCTCATCAAGCACTTTTGTCTGGTTCTACTCTCCCCCTCCTTCTTTCTCGTCTCCTGTCAGGAGCACTTTTCTTATTTATTTTTTTCAATTTCTCATATTTATTTTAGTTTTTTCCATTTTTCTCTGTTTCTATGGGCCGGACAGCTCCAAAATAACACCAAAATTAGCTGTAAACCACCTAAAGGTTATTCCCCCCGTTTCTTTTGGCGTCCTCGGTTTTTACGTAACTCTCTTGGGGGGGCAGTCAGAGGGGCGAAAAGGGGGATCCCTTTTAAAGTCCCATCTCTCAATTGCAAGTGAGGATTCATTTTAAATCGGGTCTCGTAGAGCACTTGTGTTTTGTATAGCTCCCCCTCCCCCCCCATCGCTTTCCAAGATCCCGTCAATTAATGCTAACTCATCATTTGTTAACCAACTTCTCTTAGCTGTATCCATCATAAAAGCTGCTATCATAGAACTTTTCATTACCTTTTTTAGGTTATCTATTAAGTGCTAAAATGCTTTGAACCATTAAAAACAGTTTAAAGGGTGTCATTAAGCCAGCACATTTGTAAACAACAACTACCTCGCCACGTCTCAGCCCATTGGAGCCATATCTTTTTACTATTATATTTATTAAAAATACTTCTAGTCACCGAATCTTTTTAAAACTTGGTGTGTTCGTGCCTAATATGTTCCACCAGCCTCACAAAAAATCTTAGAGCGCTAACTAAATTCTAAAGTGGAAAAGCTGGCTTATGCTAATTTTTTTTTTTTTTTTTTTTTTTTTTTGGACGAGTTAGACTTGGCTGAAAAAATCTCAACGATAAAAGACGTGGGTGGCCAATCTATATTCTGTCGTAAGGTAGAATTTTTCCCGCTTGTTTTTTTTTTTTTTTATCCAAAGCTTAAAACATGTTTTTTAATCTCGTTGGGAGCCCCTATTATTGGGACCCCGTGTGTAATTGCGTTTGCCGCCTATCCCCTTATATTCGGCCTGTTTTTTTTCCTTTATCAGTTTCTCTTATCACCATAAATTACTGATGCTAATTACATAACTTATATTTTGAAACTACTTACTCTATTAGCGGAGCGTCACTAATCCGATTTTTTCTTGAACGAGCTTCAAGTTGAAAGAACCTGGGGTTGAGGGCTCTACTGACTTCGGCAGCGTAACCCATGGAGGCTATTCCCGTTCCGCTCTCGAACAAAACAAACCTTGAATTATTGTGATTTTCCATTCTACCCAGATTAAAATTTAAATTTTCAGCAACATCGTTTACATTGCCATAGGAACCGATTTGGTATTCTTGCAAATTCAGTTTAATCAGGTCAGGTGTATCCGGGGCGATCCGGGAAGGGGATTAGATGGAACAATCATCCTTCCGTTGGGTGAAGAGGAATGGTCTTCAAGACAAGATATCTAAGCCAGTTTTACTGCTTTTTAACTTCTTACGTAACTTAGAATGGATAAAATTCGTCTTTTTTGCCGTGAAAATTAAAAATATAACTGCCAGAATCCTTCAGGCCGAAATGTCGGAGCATTGAGTGGGATAAACATAAAATATAACATTATAAAAATATAATATATATATTTTATTTTTATATTTACTGTTTAATAGTATAAAAGAAAATTTACAATAACAACTGTTAAATCGTCAAGCGTTTATTCGGTCGACAGTTGCCTCAGATACTGCTCAAATGCTAATCTATCAGCAAATGCCCCCATTCTTCTAATTTAATCTAGCCTATCCTTTGCGAAAGGCACTTCAATGAGAACATCCTCTAAACGACGAACTCTACTAAACGCGACATAAGTTCTGAACTACTGAAGCGATTTCAAAAGTGATGGTGGCAAATTGATGGTGACAATACCTGCTCCAACATAGGCTATATTTTTTATCGGTGCCACTACCTCCAGGGGGTGCAGAAGCGAAAAACGTTCTAAAATTTCGATTTTTTTTATACTGAAGGAGCTAGAAACATGAAATTTGGCATGGTAGTTACTTATAAGAAGTAAATGCTCTCCAAGAACAAATTCTAATAAAATTCGAAATTTAAAAGGGCGAGATGAGCGAAAAGCGTTCTAAAAACATTCTAAATTACAATTTCTATGGAATATCTGGAACTACAGAACCGTTTTCAGAAGTGATGGTGGCAGTCCCTGTTCCAACATAGGCTATATTTTATGTCGGTGCCACTACCCCCAGGGAGGTGCAGGAGCGAAAAACGTTCTAAAATTTCGATTTTTTTTTATACTGAAGGAGCTAGAAACATAAAATTTGGCATGGTAGTTATTTATAAGATGTAAATGCTCTCTAAGAACAAATTCTAAAAAAATTCAAAATTTAAAAGGGTGAGATGAGCGAAAAGCGTTCTAAAAACATTCTAAATTACAATTTCAATGGAATCTCTGGAACTACCGAACCATTTTCAAAAGTAATGGTGGCAAATTGATGGTAACAGTCTCTGCTGTAACATAGGCTATATTTTATGTCATGCCACTACTACAGGGGGGGGTGCAGGAGTGAAAAATGTTCGAAAATTGCGACTTTTTTTATACTGAAGGAGCTAGAAATTTGAAATTATAGTTACTTATAAGATGTAAATGCTCTCTAAGAATAAATTTTAAAAAAGTTCCAAACTTAAAAGGGTGAAATGAGCGAAAAGCGCTCTAAAATCATTCTAAATTACAATTTCTATGGAACTACAGAACCGATTTCAAAAGTGATGGTGACAATCCCTGCTCCAACATCCTCTTTAATATAAAGCTATGCGTTACTGACGACTGGGTTTTTCGCTAATCTTTGCCACTGATTAATCTCGGAAAATGGAACATTTGAAGTTACTGAAAAAAATAATAGCTCGAAAAGTATATGTCAGAAAATTGTTAGACAAACTGCGTTTGAAAGGTAAAAAATTGTATTTTTCTTGATATAAATTTCAAATCTAATGTTTATGCTATTTTTCAAATATTGAATTTCAAAAATTACCAAATTTCACAATGGAGTACCATAGCGAAACCTTCACGCGTAAAAAGATAATGATAAGGGCGACGTGCCCTGACGTGTATATCGGCTATAGCACGAGTCACAAATTATAGTAGTCTTATTATTCTGTTAAAATATAAAAGTGAATTATGAAATGTCAATATTTTGTTTGATTAAAGGTTCTTCAAGAAAAATTGACCAGCGTAGCGGGCGTAGCTTGCTAGTATTATATACAGTACGCTCTTAATAATTCCCACAACCTGACACTAGAGTGCTCTGCGGATCGAATTATATCTGACCCGAATCCGACTAAAGTCGTCAACCTGAAACCTGACAGACTTCAACCCAAACCCGAAATGAAGAAAATGAATCCATATTTTAACTCATTTTATGGAAAAGTATACAATTCTATCGTTTATATGCAAAAATTAACACATATACACTCATTAATATTCAAATATATAGTTTTTTAATTTGAAAAACATCGGTTCACCCAGTCCGAAAGAGATTAAGCACAACCCGAAACGTTTACCAGTTAACCGACCTGCAGCAAAAATACAGAGATTAGTTTTCAAAAAGTGGTACTGATCTCTCTATATTAAAAAAAGTGCCGCCGCGCTGTCAGGGAAGTTTTTGTGCCTTGAGGTCTTTCTGGACTAATATTCAGAAAACGATTGCATATTAAACAAGAACGAAAAATCATGCGTCAAGCATAGATTATGTAACACTTTCCAACACTTCCAAAATAATTTTACAAATCATACCGTTTAATAAGCTAACAGATGACATCTAAGTAAACAATTTGGAAAACGCATAATATATTTAAAAACATAATTTCAGGAATTTCCAACATATACAATATTCAGAAAAATATCCGAATACTTTTATTCAGCCCTGTATAGGATCTATAGATCTGTATATATACTACATAGGATGCTAAATTTTAGTTCAGTTAGGAAACGCGTAGCACAGTTTAAAATTCTCCGTCTGGAGTTTGTCACTAAACGGAAATGTGTTCGCGAACTTTTGTGCTTCCCTGTATAGGATCTACAGAATTTATACACATCACGTAATAGACAAAAAGCGAGTTAAAATCGTGTTCAGTAACTTAAAACGCACTTCCAGGAATTATTGTTAACAGACAGTAGAGAATTCTTTTGTGTGTCCCTGTAAATGAACGATGACTGCTATACACACAATATTCTGTTGTAAGCCTCTTGTCATGAACCTTAGTGAAATTTATAAATTTCAATGCGTTTAAAATAGTGAAACATTATTTAAATAAACCGCAGACGATTTTTCTCCATAGATGTAATGTAACGGAATTCTTTTGACTGTCCCTGTAAAGTAACTATAAGTTCTATGCACACCCTATTCCATATTAAGCTTCGTCTAATGCACCTTAGTGATATATATAAATTTCAATGCGTTTAAAATAGTGAAACATTATTTAAATAAACCGCAAATGATTTTTCCCCATAGACCGCAATGTAACGGAATTCTTTTGAGCGTCCCTGTAAAAAAACTATAAGTGCTACACACTTCCGTTGAAATAGGGAACATGCTATAGATAACGACAATAACATATAAACTAGTCGTTGGGGGCCACCGTAATACTTACCCATCATGGATATGCATAATGTAAAATATTCAAATAAAAATGTGTAAACTACTTATAAAATGCATTGCAATTCAAATAAAATTGTGGCTTGATGACGTCACAAACTTTAAGGGCTCGATTACTGAATTGCTTGAAAGAGGTTTTTCCTTATAACTCTAAAAATAATAACCCTATTAACTAGCGGTTTATTGCATCTGATTAAGCGTCAAATTTCCAATTAAAATATATCTTTGAAGTGAAATTTGGATGAAATACAGGGTCATGAAAAATCGAAGCGTGTGGAAAATAGGATTCCAAATATCTCGACAACTAATTATCCGATCGACTTCATGCTTTATTCAAAATTTATGTTTTTTTATTGTCTTTTATATTCATTTCTTAAAATAAACAATTTCGAAAATTTTTATATACCTTTCATCAGAACGAATATTTCGAGAGTCCGAAAAAAATTGTTCCGGTTAATCGAGGTTATTGAAATGAAATAGGCTTCTTCCCATTATTACATACTAAGTACATACCAAATTGCAAGTCTCTATCTCAATTTTTTCGGGAGATAGAGCGTTTACAGACACACACACACACACAGACAGACAGACACACAGACGGACGGCAAAATTTTTTTTCTAAAAATATGTTTTTCGGAATCTCCAGTGTCTGAAACGCGTAAATCCGTCAAAAAAATTTTTTCGATTTTCAAAACGATTACAAGACTTACCCTATACTACGTATGATGGGTAAGTAAAATTGCAGAGCAATCCGAGCATATTTACGGGAGTTAGAGCACGGACAGACGGCAGACGGCCATACGGCCAGACAAACCGAAGTCATAAACACTTTTCAACTAGGTTGGAAAGTGTTAAAAAAATGAAAATACTTGATTAGTCAATCAGGAAAACATCTGTCAGCTCTCGTGACAGTGGTAGATGTAACTTCGAAGGCCAAAAAATTCCCCAGCCAAAAGAGAAGTCATGTTCAATTCGATTACGTAAGGTAGCCACACTGGTCGTTACAATCTCAGGGGTGATTGTGGGTTCATGAAAAAATACCTGAAATTTTAGCGAGAAAACGTTTCCGTACGGAGAGAGGAGGGAGGGGGACATATGATATATTACAGGGAGGTCAAATTATGTAAAATGTGATTTTTAACACTTTCCAACCTAGTTGAAAAGTGTTTATGACTTCGGTTTGTCTGGCCGTATGGCCATCTGCCGTCTGTCCGTGCTCTAACTCCCGTAAATATGGTCGGATTGCCTTGCAATTTTTATATTTTATTGTCGTTATCTATAGCAAGTTCCCTATTTCAACTGAAGTGTGTAGCACTTATAGTTTTTTTACAGGGACACTCAAAAGAATTCTGTTACATTACGGTCTATGGGGAAAAATCATTTGCGGTTTATTTTAATGATGTTACACAATTGCAAACACATTGTAATTGATATATATCATTAAGGTGTATCAGAAGAAGCTTAAAATGGAATAGGGGGTGCATAGCACTTATAGTTCATTTACAGGGACAGTCAAAAGAATTCCGTTACATTACGTCTATGGAGAAAAATCGTCTGCGGTTTATCTAAATAATGTTTCGCTATTTTAAACGCATTGAAATTTATATATATCACTAAGGTGCATTACAAGAGGCTTACTACAGAATATTGGTGTATAGCAGTCATCGTTCATTTACAGGGATACACAAAAGAATTCTCTACTGTCTGTTAACAATAATTCCTGGAAGTGCGTTTTAAATTACTGAACGCGATTTTAAAATTAACTCACTTTTTATTTATTACGTGGTGTGTATAAATTCTGTAGATCCTATACAGGGAAGCACAAAAGTTCGCGAACACATTTCCGTTTATTGACTGAAACTCCAGAAGGAGAATTTTAAACTGTGCTACGCGTTTCGTAACTGAACTAAAATTTAGCATCCTATGTAGTATATATACAAATCTATAGATCCTATACAGGGCTGAATAAAGGTATTCGGATATTTTTCCGAATATTGCATATGTTGGAAATTCCTGAAATTATGTTTTTAAATATGTTATGCGTTTTCCAAATTGTTTACTTAGATGTTATCTTTTAGCTTATTAAACGGTAATGATTTGTAAAATTATTTTGCAAGCGTTGGAAAGTGTTACATAATCTATGCTTGACGCGTGATTTTTCGTTCTTGTTAATTATGTTTAGCAATCATATGAAATTGATATTTTAGTCTTATTTTATGAATTTAACTATCAGAAAAACCAGAATTTCTGTACTGAAAATTAAAAAAATACCTGAATTCAGGTGTATAACATGAACACAATCATACCTGCAATCTGCTGTAATTTTTTAATCTTTACAAAATTAATAATAATAATTAGCATATTTTTAAAGTCTTCGGTATCTGGACGGTTGGCGAGTATAGCTCGTAAGGGACAGACCCCTTAATAAAAGGGACCGAAGTAGATACCTTAGAAAAAGTTTAAATAAAAGGAATGTGGAACACTTCCTGCCTCACCTGATGGCAGGAAGTGTTATTGGGTATAGCCGGGTTGTACCCAACCTGACCCGAACCCAAAAATTCTGCTTAAAGTTAACCCAAAACTCGAATAGAAATTCTCTTAAGCACTTGACACTGCGATATCCCCCCCCCCCCCATTACTGTGTCACAACTTCCTTAAGATGACCAAACATCACCAGCGATGTCCTTAACTTTGGAAACTGTACACTGTGGTTCCTGCAGTTTTTGGATTTAAAACACTCACTAGCTGACCCGCCCGGGCCCGCGATTAAAAAAAAAAAAGTCAAGTTTTTTTTTTTCATATCTTTAACCCGATTTTGTATGAAATTATACTTTAAAAGGGAAAATTCGCGAAACAATATTGATGTTTAGTGATAAAAGCGCTCATTTTCTTGTCCGAACTCTTTGAAATCTTTATTGGTTATAAACAAAACGGTTTTACAGCCCGTGTAAAAATTTCGTGTAAACATATTGTTATCCAGTTGTAAAAGAAATGTTTCTTCTCCCTTTTTTTGTTTGTTTTCACGTCGGCTCCTTTAACATTGCAATAAATAAAAATAGTTCTCATCTTCCGAACTATTTGAAATTTCAATCGGTTATAAATATAACTGTATCCAAGCTCTCTTTAAAATTTTACGAAAAAATATGCGTATTTAGTAGTGAAAACATGAGTTCTTTAAAAAAAAAAAAAAAAAGCTTTGAAGGCAATGGCCATGTTACGCCAACCCTTTTCAATCCCCCTAGGCTAAACACGTTTCCCGTTTCTGAGGGTAGAATCCTTAAAAAAACGTTGAAGCAATTGCAAAGAGACTATTTTCGTATGGATTTGACAGAATGCGCTTTTCGCTTTAAATATATAGATTGCATTTTATGAAGGTTGGAGATTTATGAGTCAAAAGGAAAAAAAATCTAAAGCTTAAAAAGTAATAAATTTTAAAGTTTGATATGTTCACTGCCATCTACGAAAATACTCGTAGTTGGGAAACTGAGTTTCCTTGCCAGCTACAAGATAACTCTGGCAAGATTTCTCATTATCTATTGATCTCTCATTATCTAAATCACCGATTAAGAGTATTGCAGTAGAAAACACATGTAATGTTTAGGTGTTTGGCGCACAGGAAGAGATTAAATAATACCCTTGGCATACTGAAATGGATCAATTATTTCTCAAAACCTAGACATATCTAGTCGGATGTGCCAATCTCAAAACTTTCTTCTATCTCACACAGACTTTGCATACACTAAAAATAATCAGCACAATTTATATCAAGGTCAAACTAAATCTAGAGTTTTATTAAATTTCGTGCATTAGTTCTTGAGATAGAGCGTCCACAAAATTTTTGTCACATACAGACAGACAGACATTTTCTAAAAATGGTCAAATCGTGTTCAGGCCTTCTAAAACGTATAAATCCGTCGAAAACCGGAAGTCGAAAATTTTCATGAATCCAATACTTTCTTCTTGTAAAGATACAAGAAAGTAATAACTAAATGTTAAGAACACAAAAACATATCGCTCCACAATGTATTTTGAAGAATATAACAAAGTTATTTTTACTTTCTTCTATCTTTACAAGAAGAAAGTATTGGATTCATGAAAATTTTCGACTTCCGGTTTTAGACGGATTTATACGTTTTAGAAGTTCCTGAACAGGATTTGACCATTTTTAGAAAATTTCTGTCTGTGAGGTTGTGACTCTGTCTGTATGTGACAAAAATTTTGTGGGCGCTCTATCTCAAGAACTAATGTACGAAATTTAATAAAACTTTATATTCAGTTAGTCCCTGATATAAGTTGGTGCTGATTAGTTTTTGGTGAAAATCGCCCAACAGGTGGCTTTGCTATGCTGCATTTTTCGGGATTTTCACAATAGCTCTATCTCAAGAACTAATGCACTCATTTTCATCAAACTTCAGATTCAGTTAGACTTTGACATAGACGCTGATTATGTTTTGGTGTAGATATCCCAACAGGTGGCGCTTCTATATTACTTTTTTCATTATTAACACGATAACTATATCTCAAGAACTAATGCACGGATTTTCATCAAACTTCAGATTCAGTTATACATTGACATAAGTTGTTGCTGATTAGGTTTTGATCTAAATCTCCCAACAGGTGGCGCTACTATGCTGCATTTTGCAGGATTTACAAGATTTTAGCAATAGTCCTATCTCAAGAAATAATGCACGGAATTTCATAAAACTTTAGATTCAGTTAGACCTTGATATAAATTGGTGCTGATTCTGTTTAGTGTATGCGAAAAACCTGTGTGAGATAGATGAAAGTTTTGGGATTGACACATCCAACTAGTTTTATATTATGTTGAAATTTTAATAGGTATACTGAAACAAAATTATATGATTAGTTTTAAAACAATTTTTCAATCTGCTATATATATATTTAAATAATAGAACAACAGAAAATAATTTTAAAGGATAAAAAGCAGATATGACCTAGGCGTATGAGAACAGATGCACAATCTCAGCTTTGGCAGCAAACAAGTTAATTCAACAGCATGTTCAGTTCAGTGTTATAAATAATGTACTTAAAAAATGTTAGGTCTGTGGATATTATGGTTATAAGCATAGCATCTATGTAATGTAAAGATGCAATTTTAATAAAATATTTCTCACAATCTTGAAAAATACCGCAATGATGTCCAAAGCAATATCAGAAATTAATTTTTACTCGTAATTTAATTTCCCCCCCCCCCCCCCCCATGAAATTCAGGCACTGAAACAGAACATTTCTTTCACTATTGTATATTGACTGTATCATAGGCTGCAAATAGTTAACAATTCCTTTTATTTTTTATTAAAATATTTATAACTCAAAACTTTGTTTACTGTGTAGCTCCAGTTTCTTGGCAGAATCTATTTCTGACCAGAAGCTGCAGTGTTAAATGTTGTCAAGTACAAGTGTGTAATTGGTGAGCGTACAATCTGCCAAATTGTGTAAATAGCGATCTACAGTACAAGTTTACTATTTCATATTGTAGTGTATGCTTGCATTTGAGGTTGATCTTGCTCTTTGTCTTTTAGATTATTACTAGCTGTTTAACCTGTTCTATGCACAGGAGTTCATGAATTTAATTAAAACCAAAATTAAAAATCAGTACAACCAAGTGTATCTATGTAATATGTAGAAAAATATTTTTCTACTACTATGCAATTTTTTTTATGAAATTTAATTTATCATGTTGCTATGGCAGCAGACGATAAAACGATATCTTTGGAATAAGAAAATAAATAGAATAAAAAATTTTGTTGATGTTTGTGATAAAATTTGATGATTTTATTTTTTTTAAAAAAAAGGTAATAATTAAGCGCAGTTAAATAATCTCTAATTATTTGCATGCAAGGTAAAAGAATTATTGTAATATCTGCTACAGCTATTAGTATTGCAGCATGGCATATGTAATATGTATATCTCACATTGCAGTAAGCATTTAGAACTGGTTAGAACGTGTGTGATTACGGGTTAAACATAAAAAAGGCAAAAATTCGTCAAAAACATAAAATAAAAAATTGATTTCAAATTTTTTGCCCCAATCGTTCATGGACTCCCTATCAGCAACCCATGTGCCAAATTTCGTAGCCTTGAGCCCTGTGGTCTCTGAGTTTTTGAGGTTACATAGATAGATACGCGCACGGATTTTAATAAGGTAGATTATAATCTCTGTTCTTTGTTAACCATATTCATCTTGACAAAATGTCAACGAAAAAGAAAATTATTCATTCCAAGAAACAAAATGTCATTTCAAAAGTGCTGGAATTTTTTGAGAAAGAAGCAATGTTGGAAAAACCAAGGATTCCTATTTACAGTATAGAACCATTTATCCGGACTGGTCGGGCCAGATGTATTCCAGATAAGTGGTTTTTCTGGATAACTGGTTGGACATTAAAACAACGTCCGTTTGATGAGATTTGTAGAATATATGTGGCTGTAACATTGTTACTGATTTTAAATTATTAGATTACTCTGATTAAAGTTCAGATCCTACCAAGATCAAAGATTAATCAGAGTTCGAAAGAAGGCAATTTCTGGCAATACCTTGGAAACAATAATTCTGCATAAAATCAAAATGCTCAATATCTAACTAAATAGGCTTTTATTTCAAATACTAGTAAAGTTTTACAATGCTTGTGGTAATCTAACAAGCAATGCACATGTCAAACTCGCACTGCATGACACTTTTATCTGGAAAGATTCTGAAATCAGTCAGTTGGAAATATTCTGGATAACTGGTTTTCCGGTTAACTGGATTCCGGATAAAGGGTTCCATACTGTAACAATTTAAATGCTATAGAATTTGCATGGTCTGCTACAAAATTGTAGTAGATCAGATGAAGAAATGTAAATTCTGAATTTAATTTAACTGAAATGAAGAAATTAACTTTTGAAGCTTTTTCTAGCATAACAAAAAATTAATGTTAAATTAAAGATAAAATAAAATAACATGTCAAATTAGACAACATAGAACAGAGCCGTTGCAGATTGATTTCAAGAATAATAAAATAATTTTTCCATCAAGAGGTTATTTCCCATCCATTATTCGTGAATCAATAGAAATATATTTGCTAAATGATAACATTTGCAACGAATGTGCTTCTTTTAAATTACCTAAAATTTGGCACGTGATGCTTTACAGATTAAAAATGGAATAAAAATGAAAATAAATAATTTACATGTTTTCCAATTTGACCAATTTAAGCACCTGCTTGCATTGGATATGTGATCTTGTGATTTATGTTTACCATTTTCAAAAACTTTGCAAGAATATTTTATCCTTTTGATCTGAAGATGTTGCTGTTAGAGCAAAGGAAACATGTGTAATCTATATTAAAAGGTATTTTTAAATGTTTTGTGTTATGTTTTTATCACTTTAAGCAATAATTATACTTTAATTTAAAGTTAAGAAGTGATTTTATTATATTATTTGTAAAAAATTAATGGTTGAACTATTGTGAGTATGTGATTAAAAACCGAAAATGAATATTGGATAATAGACAATATAGTAGAAGAAAATATAGAAAATATAAGTTTTGTTGTAGGCAATAATACAGACTATTCAACAGTTGTAGTGTCACATCACTTAATGATGTGACGCTGAACCATGCAGAGTCACAGCAAAGGCAATGGCAGATGGTGTTCCAACACTAGGCATCGAATCTGAAAGGCGCTTAAAGTTATTTCTATCAATGCACTGCCGATTAGAAGAAATAAAAATTCTCCAAAAAGAAATGTTATGGAACTATAACTATGTAAATAGAAATTATACAAAAATACACACAAATATCATATAGCGTTTCTCTATCTATATTATAAAGGACAAACGTGTCCATGCGTAATAAATACTGATGTCATTTTGATGTTGGCAACACTAGACGATTAAATTTCGCTGTTACTGTAATTTTTTGAACTTCTAAACATTGCACATTTTCTATTTTTACACCGTCGAATGGGGAAAAATGTAATTTCAAATTCAATTTGTTTGAAAATTGTATTGTAATTTACTCTTTTTTTTTTTTTTTAAGTTTTTAAAATAATTTTCAAATATGATTTTGTTTTTAAATCCATTTTTGTCACATGCAGACAATTACAAAAAGTAAATTCATTTGCACTTAAATTAACTTAAAATAGTTCAGCACTTGTTTCTTCTTATATTCCATAATGAAGTGAAAACTTAATCAATAAATAAAATAATAAAATATACATAAAACACGAATTTAAGACATGTAATTGATCCACAAGCGTAAATCATAATAAAAAACACTGTTGTAAATAGCGATTTTTGGCAATTTGGAGGCTGCCTCCGCCAAGTCGAGAAAGCACAGCCATAAGCATCCTTTTCTGGACGCAACTCAGGACACTTTTGACTCCCCATATCTTTGAGCTGAAGTACCCCAAAAACCAAACTGAAACTTTGTTTATCTAGAGCAGGGCTGTCCAACGCGGCGCCCACGGGCGCCATGACGCCCTTCGAAGACTTTTTTGGCGCCCCTTCAAATGTTTAATTTTTCTAGATTTCTTTAAACAAAATTCCATCTCCGAAGTTAATTAGCCTTAAAATAATTAATACTTGCATACCTTTTTCAATACAGGTGTTATTAAGGTTTTTGCCTTCTTTACATGCAAAAGTCCTTAAATTTGCCCCCCCCCCTTTTTCATCCCCAAACCTCAGAAAAATGTAACGTTATATTTAGTAGGATATGTTTTTTGTTAATTTTTTTAGATGAGCCACCTCCAACTTAAGACGCCAATGATTAACCACTGTACATACCATTTTAATAATGCATACCACTTTGTCTGTGTATCCTATAGTCATGTGGGTATCGCTATCACTGCTAAAGGGAAATACTATTCTTGCATTTTCCGAATCATATGAATAATGGCGCCCTTCATTGTGTGCCACAAGCTAAGGTGCGCCCTGGCTTACTGAAAGGTTGGACAGGCCTGATCTAGAGTATGTGGCAAACAGAACCAAAATTTACAATCTCGCGTTTCTGTCTTTTCTAGTTCAGATGATATATGAACTCAAAATTTCGATTTTTTGTCTGTCACTCAATCACACGTTATCAAAAAGATAAGGTAGATCCCATAGCCCTAGAAACTAGAAATTTGGAATAAAGGTAGTGTTTAGGGTACAAAAAAAGAAAAAATTATAAATTTCGAAAAAAAAAAAAAAAACATTCAAAAATTTCAACAAAATTGAAAATAATACAATCTGGTAGTCTTAGAAACTTAAAATTTGGTGTGAAGGTAGTGTTTAAGATTCAGAAAAAAAAAAAACATCAAAAACACAATAAAAATTGGAAATAAAATTAAAAAATTTTTATCTTTCAGCATTAGAAACTTAAAATTCAGTGTAAACGTAGTGTTTAGGATTCAGAATAAGGTAAAATTAAAAACACATTAAAATTCAAAAATGAAATAAATCAAAAAATAAAGAAAATTTTAAAATAATTCAATTTTGTTGTGCTAGAAACTTGGAATTTGGAATAAAGGTAGTATTTAGGATACAAAATAAGAAAAAATTAAAAAATCCGGAAAATTCGAAAAATAATTCAAAAAAGTCTGAAAAAATGAAAATAATTTGATCTTTTAGTCTTAGAAACTTACGGCATAAACGTAGTGTTTAGGATTCAGAATAAGGTAAAGTTAAAAACACAATAAAATTCGAAAATAACATAAAAAAATCGAAAAATAATGAAAATTTGAAAATAATTCGACTTCTTAGCACTAGAAACTGAAATTTGGAATAAAGGTAATATTTAGGATACTACATAAGGAAAGATTAAAAAATATGGAAAATTAAAAGAAAAAAAATCGGTTAAAGTTTAAAAAATTTAAAAAAAAATTTCTTGTTGTCTTTAGAAACTTCAAATTTGGCGTAAAGGAAAAAGAAAAAATTAAAAACAACAAAAATCGAAAATTAAATGAAAAAATCGAATAAATATCGAAAATAATTCGATTTTGTAGCGCTAGAAACTTGAAATTTATAATAAAGGTAGTATTTAAGATAGAAAATGAGGAAAAATTAAAAATCTGGAAAATTGGAAAAAAAAAATAATAAATAAATAAATAAATAAAAATAATTAAATTTTTAGTCTTAGAAACTTAAAATTTGGTGTAAAGGTAATATTTATGATTCAATAAAAGGAACAATTAAAAAAAATTCAAAAAATTGAGATATCTGTAAAAAATTGAAAATTTTTCGAAAACAATTCGGTTTTGTACTTTTGACTCCCTCTTCCCATAACATAGTACTTGCTAAGGAACCCGAAACTTCTTTTTATCTACAGGACTTTGCAAACGAAACTAAAGCTTCAAATTTTTTGTACCTGAAAATAATAGGGACAGAGTGTGGGCTAAGCGAAAACCAGTGGATGATCTCCAAAGAGAGCCCAAAATCAAGAAAAGGAGGATTACTTACAAAAAGAAGTGAAATCACCTCAAAAACGTCACCTGTAAAAAATGCAGCCAAGTCTTGTGACTATCTTTCCGTAAAACGTTCTGAGATCATGAAAAGCTGTAAAGCCAAGTTTAGCTATCCTATTAACTCTGAAATTTTCATTTACAAATCAATCTGTACATCTTTAGTTAATTATTATTTTGTGACTTGGTAGCACGAGAATGTGATGTATATAATTAGCCTTAATCAAATAATTCCATATTCCCATTCCATAACATAATAAGGTGAAAGCACTTCCCTGTGCATACATAATTTCCTTTCCAGCAACCAATCTTTTGGCAAATTGGCTAAAGCACACTTTATAGTAATAACAAATCTTCTAATTTGGTGTCTCATAATAAGGAGTAAAAAATAAAAAAATTGTCTTTGTATCAGAATTAATTGCAGTTATGTATCAGAATTTAATGGTTTTGTAGTAGAATAAACTTATGTTTTAGCATTGAAATGAAATAGAGTTTTCTATTTTTCAATAAAAACAAAGATTATTTTTTATAATGTTATCAAAGTGGGTATTTTTAATTCAATTTTAGGACGCTACAGTTCTGTAAAGATCATTATGCCTCAAAAATCACTTATAGCATAAGATGTGACATTTATCAAAAACTGCTATTCAATTTCAAATTACTTCAGTAGTCATGCCTTACCAATTTCATGCTTTTACATCTAAAAATAGTTTGTGGGTGTGTCAGAAATTTCTGCATTGTTGAGGGGGTAAAAATATTTTTTTTTAGAACAGTCTTAATGCTGGATATCTTTTCAATAATGCTTATTTTTGATAGATGGTACATAAGCTGTGTTTGGGAGTAATCATCCTCTTTGGATTAAGATATGTTATATTATAAAAACCGAAATGTAAGACAATAATTATGTAGTATAATCCACTGTTCAGTTAGAGATAATTTTTAAACTTAAATGATGCTGCATATCTTAGCTACATGCATCATAGCAGTGTGTTGCCAAGCCTATACAAAGTTAATGTTTTTTTGTTAATATATATATATATATATATATATATCCTAATTTTTTAGATTAAGAAATTTCCATTTTTGGAGCAGAATGTAGCAGGAAATCAAAATTGGAGCAGATTTTCCATCCCTGTATTGTCATTGAAAAATGTATAGCTGTGTGCTTTTACAGCTCCTTCCGATCATTTGTATCATTATTTTTATCTTCAGAAGCACAGGGCTGCCACTGCCTAATGACACTGAAAATAGTAGCTTTAGTAGCCTACAAAGAAAGAAATAGTAGCCAAAATAGTAGCATTTGTACAAAAATAGTAGCCAAAATAGTCGCATACTTACCTAAAAAAAGGACAATATTAAAAAGTTTCCATAATAACTGAAGGGTCTTTATGAATGTCCACATCTTATTTCAGTGTTTATGTTTCTGCCCAAGTCACTTTTTATACTTTTATTATAAAAAAAATACACATTTCTATAAAAATGAATATGATATGAATGAAAAAATGCTACGAATTGTGTAAACAGTTCTGAACTCTCCTTAATAAATATAGACGCCAACATTGTAAAAACTACATCAGGAGTAAAATAGTTACATTTCAGGAGTTTTGGACATCCATCAGGAGTAAAATTTAAGCAATTCAGGAGTCGTTTCAGGAGTCATACGAGTGTTTTGAAGATATACTTTTTTAATAGTTCGGCGTCATTTCGAAGATCAATAATGATAAATAAACTAACTTTGCAAAATTTTTGTGAAAATGAACTTGGTAAACAAAATAAAGAATAAAATAAGAGTCCTCAGCTTTGAAAGATAAACTAGGAATCTGTGAAGGAAAATTGATTCCACGGGGTTTTGAAGTTTTTTCTGAATATATGAAAAAAAAAATATTCTGAAAAAAAATTTGCCGTTTTTTTTAAGATCTTTTGACCAAATTTGCCGTTTTTTCAAGATCCTTGGACGAAATTTGCCGTTTTTTTCGAAATCCATCGACGAAATTTACCGTTTTTTCGATATCATTCGACGAAATTTACCGTTTTTTCGATATCCTTCGACGAAATTTGCCGTTTTTTGGCGATCTTTCAACAAAATTTGCCGTTTTTTCGAGATCCTTCGACGAAATTTACCGTTTTTTCGAGATCCTTCGACAAAATTTACCGTTTTTTCGAGATCCTTCGACAAAATTTGCCGTTTTTTGGCTATCTTTCGACGAAATTTGCCGTTTTTTCGCGATCCTTCGACAAAATTTGCCGTTTTTTCGCAATCCGATGACGAAATTTGCCGTTTCTTCGACGAAATTGGACGTTTTTCCGTTATCCTTCGACGAAATTAGCAGTATTTTCCACGATCCTTTGACGAAGTTGGCGTTTTCTCCGTGGCCCTTTGGCGAAATTCGCATTTTTCCGTGATTTCGCCGAAAAACGCGGAAAAATTCGCCGAAAATGCAGTTTTTTTACGGCCTTTTGACCAAATTCACGTGTTTTCACGGTCCTTTGACTAAATTTGCGTTTTTTTCGCAATCTGTCAACGAAATTAGCCATTTTCCGCGATCTTTTAATGAATTAATTTCGCGTTTTTTTCACGATCATTCAACGAAATTCCCCATTTTTTTACGATTCTTTGACGAAGTTTGCCGTTTTTCGTGATCCTTCGACAGAATTCGCCATTTTTTAACGATCCTTTGACGAAGTTTGCCGTTTTTCGCAATCCTTCGACGAAGTTTGCCGTTTTTTTCGCGATCCTACGGCGAAATTTGCCGTTTTTCGGATTATTCGACAAAATGATTTCGCGATTCTTCGAAGAATTTACGTGTGTAAAAATTGCACGTCGCATGGGACGCGTAAGAACTATTTTTTTGTGTCCCAATTCCAATTTTTCGCGTAATTTACGCGCTATAGCGCGTCCGCGGCATCGCTGTAAAAGACGCAATTTCCGTATTTTCAACGTTATTTCCGTACTACCGTATTTTACCACACATTTCCGGAGTAACTCCGGAATATCCGGAGTTGTTGGCATCTATGTATACTAGACACCAAGCTTTTCTGGGCTCCAAAACCACCTACCACCAAACGTGATTTCCACCTACTAAGCCAAACTAGTTTTTCTCCGACCAAAATCTGCTTGGAATTTCCGTATTCCTGCCGAAACTTGAACATTCCCTGGAATTCAGAAACGATCCCATCAGCACAGTACCTGCCTCCCCTAATTTGCAAATAGAAGCAACCGCTTGCGTACGTACGGAAGGAGGAAACAGCGAGGCAGGTGACCGAGTGCGTTTGGGAAGATGACTTTACAGGCGCTTTGAGGGAGAAAAAAAAGATCGATTCTTCACTAAAAATAGTCGCTGGAACCTGAAAAAAGTCGCCTTTTTTTGCGTTTTAGTTGAAATAGTCGCTTTTTAATGGTTTTTGGCCTATAATAGTCGCCATAGTCGCCTGATGCTGAAAATAGTCGCTTTTAGTCGCATTTTAGTCGCAAATGGCAGCCCTGGAAGCATCGTTTAAGTTTTTAAATATCATAATTATTATTACAAGTATTGTTATTAAGAATGTCCACAGTTAAACAATAACTTTCATAATTAATAAATTGTCCTACAATCTATTTCCCCTTATGATTGTCATTATTTAGGTTAACATGCCAAATACGAATGCCATTCTCCCTAGTGTGTTACAACCTTACCCCCCGATTATCCACAATGGAATCGTTCGAATCCCTTCCTCGTCCCCTCGTTCGAATCGTTCAAAATGCCAAGATATTAGAGCCTAAACAATACTAAGGCAAAATACTACAAAAAATCATTATCAATGCCATCAGAGAAATTACACATGTGTTGATGTAATGTAGTTAGACATAAACAAGACAATAACAATGATTAATGTTATTTTAATGCAATCAGCTACAGAAAAATAAGTCACAAAGAAATTATTCACTTTGAATTTTGAGCTTTACAGAAATGTAATTGAGGTTTAAATAGTTTGGTTCTAGGAACCGAACCATAACACAAAACTAGTAATATCATCACAGATCACAGAGAATTTTACATAAGATTCAGTAAAAGCAGGGTTTCTTTTCTTCTTTTTAGAACATGCATAAAACGACTAGAAAATGGGCATAAATAACATACATACAGTAGATATTTAAACATAACAATGCTACAACTGAGCAATAAACTATTATGTTTAGATTAAATTAACTATGCTATTTACAGAAAAATAAGTTCAGTACACTAATTGCTAAGTTATTCCTTAAGACAGGGAATAAAATTTTAAGAAAAACCAATAAAAACATTAATTTGTTTATATGGACATATAAGTTGAATTTTTAACTGCAGCTACTTTTGAAATGATTAGAGTAAAATTGATACTTTTATATTAATAACATGCATTCTATTTGAAATCAACTATATACAAGGTCATTGAAACACGACATTAAGAAATACATATAACTTTAAAATATATTATATTTTTAATGTACTCGAAGATTTGTTAGATATAACTGTTTCACAGCCATGAGCATCAGATGATGGATAGTGAAAGAAGACTGTTGTCTAACCTTTTTCAACGACCCTGTATTATAATGAAATATTTTTTTTAAAAATCTATTAAAAAAAGGCACTTTTACTTTCATTTCTATTTTGCTAGATTACAATAAATTCTTGCTTTTAAAATCATTCTCTTTAAGCCTTTGCAGCATAGCATCTTGTGGAACTGGA
This sequence comes from Maratus michaelseni, assembly GCA_963931845.1. Taxonomy (NCBI): domain Eukaryota; kingdom Metazoa; phylum Arthropoda; class Arachnida; order Araneae; family Salticidae; genus Maratus; species Maratus michaelseni. The sequence continues at coordinate 41,269,856 of OZ007596.1, forward strand.
CATTACTAATTAAAAATTTCTTAGCATTTTCCCACATGCTTATAATAATAGATTAGTTAATAGAAATTACTGTTTAGAAAATACTGACTATCACAAATTCTACTTTAGCCAATGAATATTTTTTTCTTTTCTTTGTGTTATTCAGTTACATACACAACAATGAACGACAGTTTTTAAAAATAAATTTGTTCTTAATGTTTGAGTGAATGATAATATAATAATATATTGAAGCAATAATTCACATATAACTACACCATGGCATAAATCATTAATTAAACAAAAGACACAATGCCCTAAATTGTATCTGTTCAATAAAACTCTGGTGGTTAAAAGAATTGAAATTAGTTCCTTGTCTCATGCAAGGCCTTTTATGAAGCTTTTTTCAAATTTTCTGATGCTTTTTAAGCTTAAACAATTTAAATAGGCTTAAGATTTTTTTTTTTTTTTTTTTTTTTTTTTTAGGCTAATTCAATCAAAATGTAATATCCAACATCACTTAAAAATAGACTACAAAAAAATAATTTTATTATACAAGCCTAATTTATTAAGACATTTAAAAATATAAATACAATCACTCATTTCTGTAATATCAATGTGACTTTATATATAAATATATAAATTGAGCTTTAAAAATAGCTAAATACAGAAACAGAAGTAAAATTAGAAAGCAGTTAATGGAACAAAATGTTTTGATATACATATAAACATGGAAGCATAAATGATGCATTAATGTACAAACAAACAAAAAATTCATATAAAGGACTAGATTTTTACACTTAACTGCCAATGAGTCAAACATCTAGTAAAATGTAATTGACACTAAATTAGTTATTATAGTTTGCAAAGAAAAAAAGTAACAGATCTACAAAACAGATTATATTTTTGAATAATCTTTTGATTCATTAATTTAAAAACTTCTTAAATATTTGTAATTCAAATTGCTAAGAAAATCTAAACTATAGGTACAAACATAAATAAAAATGTTTTATACTTTAAAAACTAAATTTTAAACTAAACAAGCATGAAAAAATTAAGTACAAAACCCACAAGATAAAATTTGGCTTTTAAAGTTTTGCATAAAGTACAATAAAAGAAAGTAATAGTATAAAACTAAATGCATAAAACACACTTATAATGAAATTTTAATTTTAAATATTTTAAAGCACTTTGAAGTTAGTAATTAAAATCATTTTTTCTTTTTGATAACTTTGAATTTAGAACTTTATATTTAAAGAGTTGTTAAGACATTAACATTTGAACAATGTAAACAAATTAAAAACTATAAAAACAAAGGCACATGTCAATTTTTTTCTCCCTTCAAATTATCTCCTATGTGCATGATTCCTTTTTAAAGTATTAAATCATTCTATATTTTTTATCTAAACATAAAGAAGAACAATTTTTCAAAATTGCATTTTATGTTAAACAGATAAGGAAAAGGGGTTTTAAATTATATTGTTATTACAAAGCAATAAATATAGTAGAAAAATAAAGGCTTTTAAAGATTTTAAACTGTGCTTAAAGGCAAATTGGAAATATCTTAGGGGAGGAAGTAGGGGGGTGATTAGATGGTTAATTGTTTATCTACTGTTACAAAGTAATAAATACTACTAGAACAATGAGGGGTCCTACAAAGTTAATTTGGATTTTTTTTTTTTTTATTTCAGGGGCGAGATAATCTTCAGATTTTTTACAAATAATAATGATGTTGGTAATTTATATAGTGATACATTTCCTTTTTTAAATTTGGATGTTACAGTCAAACATATAACAGTCAATGACTAAAAAGACACAATATCGCAGCTATTTCTATCAAAATGATTTTAAAAAAAAACATCACAAAGAGATCTGCTAAGTCAAAAGTGTAAGTAAGAGTACGAAAACTACATCTATATACAAAACCATTGCATTAAAACACTTTGAATAAAGAGCAGAGGATTCCATAATAATTATTTCAAAGAAATTCATACATAAAAGTTCATGAGATCCAAATACATAACTGTTCATAGCTGTGTTTTTTCTTGCACAAGTCTAATCACATTGTCCACAACATCTGTAGTCTTAGCATCGCCACCAAGATCAGGTGTGTGAATCTAAAATAATAAAGATATATTTTAAACTAGCTGAAGTACCTGACATTGTCCAAGATTTTAAGAATGTTTGTTTAATAAAATCAATTTCAAAATTAAACATGTTGTATAGAAAACTTCAAAATGTTAAAATATGCCAATATTTCCATAGTCTGGTTTTTATCATGATTCAATACGTTCCTCAAACTCATATGACATTATATTCACTTGCCAATGTCATATCCACTTGCTTGTATGATTGTCAAATATTTGAAAAAGTCTGTTAAAATTCCAATATGACGTCATATTCATTTTCTTTTTAATTCTCTAATGACATCATATCTACCTGCTTTCTATACTTACTCATACTCATTGCATTATTGAGAAATGTTTGAAAATCTTTGTTATACTTCCAATATGACGTCATATTGATATCCTTTTTAATTGTTGAAACTTTTTTTTTCTTTTTCATTTTTCACATGCAAATATTTCAATAGAAAATTAATTGTTGTGAAAAAGATTTATTGTGGATTTTTAATTGTTGGCAACTGTTATAATGAAAAAAGTTTAAATTTTATAGAAAATGGCCATTAGATTGCTGATTTTTTATTAATTAAAAATTAACTGTTATTTATTTCGATTCTGGATTACTTTAGTTCCCACAGCCATGTTTTAATACACTTGTACGTACCATTTTACAATTCTGACTTCCAAACTGTGAATTTGTATAGAAGCGTAGACAGACAAATTTTCATTTTTATATATTAGATTGTAAAGGTTTTTTTTTTTTTTTTTTTTTAACAATATATCTTATTTAACCACCCCGAAAATAAAAAATTTTAGAGCAAAATATTTATAAATTATATTACAGATTAAAAAGATAATTGGAAACATTTTCTGGGTAAAATTTGGATATGATCGACTGTAGAGAAAGCATTAGTCTTGAGAGAAAGCTTGCTTAGAAACAAGTTGAAATGTCAGTGGCAAAAGCTGTTTCACATTTGGAGAGATTCTCCAGTACTCTACGAAGAAAATTTCAAGGATGGTCAAGAGCAAGAGATAAAAAATATATATATATATATATATATATATTTAAAAAAAAAAAAAAAAAAAAAAAAAAAAAAATTGTACAATTTGAAAACTGCATTCTATTTTCAAGGAAAGATTTTTCAGAAGTGTGAAAGAATTTGTAAGAAGTGCGAGGGAATTTAAGGGCTTTTATAAGCCCTTGCAAATGAAAAGTCAAAATAAAGACATCCGAGCACTTCATAAAGACTGTGGGAACACTATTTGCACTTCTATATGTGAAAGTTATGAGAACATTATACATACAAAGGATATTCTATAAAAACTGAAAGTTATTTTTTTACGTAGTGACACCACCACAAAACTAAAAAATAAAACTGCACACGATTTTTTCAAACTGTTAACTGTACATTTATAAATATTCTAAACGAAGCAGAAGATTTTATTTTCCTGGTTTCATGCTTGTTCAAAGAACTGTTTTTATTTGCCCTACAGAAATGGAGGTGAATGATTCAGAGTTAAGGTAATGAAAGAATCTTACAAGGACAAATGTTTTGGTGAGTCTACGATTATTAGATGGCATGGTGATTTAAAAAATGGACGCTTGTCTGCAGAACTGGCTCCTAAGCCTGGCTGACCAGAAAGTGTTGTGAATGATCGAGATGTTAACATTGTGTGGACAATCTTGTAAGAAAACCGGCAAATGACATGTGAGGAGATAGCGACATCAACTAACATTTTGAAAATGTCAAAATTTCACATTCTATGCAACAATTTACAGCTTCGCCATGTTTGTTCCAGATGGGTCCCTCATCACCTTACTAAAAAACAAATGCAAACAAAAATTCACCAGTGTTGTGAGTAGAAACAGATGCTTCAAAATGATTTGAATTTCCTAAAGACTGTAATAACAGGTGATAAAATTTGGGTGCATCATTTTGATCCCCTTACTAAGTCCGCAACAAGTGTAGAAACACACTGATTCTCCACCCCTGAAAAAAATTCGACAAACCAAATCTACTGGTTGATTATTTTCTTTGATCATAAAGGTGTAATCTATCAGCAGGCTGTGTTTCCAAAAACTACTGTGAATGGTGAATATTATGCTTCAGTTTTGAAAATTTTGTGACAACACATATCGAGAAAGCGTCATCAACTGGTAGGGAATTGGACATTACATCACAATAATGCTCCCCCGCATGTCGCTACTTCTGTTCACCAATATCTTAATAAATGCAATACAGTCGAACCTCATTAACACAAAATAATACTGAGGTCCCGTCATATGAGTCTGAAAATCAATATTAATTCGTTTAACACAAAATAGAATTTCAGAAAATCCTGCTTTAGGCGAAATTTTCTTTTGCTCCAAAGTAAAAAAAAATTAAAAATACTTACGCAATGTTTCCGATATTTCAAACTTACATGTCACATACTCTTATTAAAAATAGAATTTTCTCATGGTTTGAAAAAGATATATAAAGTGGAAACTGATTTCAGAAAATGGTGAAACGATAAATTCCTGACTAATGCCTGCTTTTCTCTGATCTCTGATGTACGCAAATGTTCCCACATTAACCATATGAGCTATAGATCAATCACAATGAAACTTTGGGTGAAGGAACTTCTTTTTTTGAAAGTGATTGTTCCATTACCCAATTGACTGTATTGACAGTGACATAAACCGGGTTTCCGAATTCCCCTATGTGTGAGGGAAAGAAGTGTCAATCCTTACTTCACTACCTGACTAACATAATTGAAACTCTGCTCGCAGTTGCTCTGTAGAATTCTGTGAAACATAAGTCGAAAACAACAAGTTGTATTTTTAGAAACAAGCAAAAAAATTTAAACGAAGTTAGCGATAAAGTGCTGAAAAAATCAGAAAATGCAGCAAAGTATGGGATACCTGCAATTCTTCTACAATTGGTCCTCTCTAAAATTTTAAAGAATCGTGAAAAGATTGAAGCAGCTTATGCTGTGAGTCAAATCAAACCAGTATGAAAACGAATGAGTAGAAGAAAGAATGAATGAAATTGCTCTCTTGCGGTGGATAAAAGAGGCAAGAAGCCAGAATATTGTTTTAATTTTAAGTTTTGCAAGAGAAAGCAAAGGCTTTGCTGTTGCTATTGGTAAGAGCCGATTTCATATGTTCTAACGGATGACTGACAAGATTTAAAAAGCGTCATAGAATTGTCTACAAAAAGATATGTAGCCAAAAAACAGGAAATTCTTTCTTATACATTGTTTTTTCCGAGTACATTTGCATAGATGAAGATGTGCGGACTTCGGATGTGACGACAGATGAAGAAATAATCGGTAAAAAATAAAAGATGACAACATTGAAGTGTCTGACGAGGATGAAGAAATTGACAACGAACGGAAAATTTTAGTGTCATTAAATGAATCTACCACAGCATTGAAAACTTTACAACATTTCCTTATGGAACAAGAAGATGCTTCCCGAACTTTGAACAAATTAGATGAGGTCCATACGTTCCTAAAGTAACTACTCTACAAAAATTGAAGCAAAATCTAATAACAGACTTTAAAAAAATGATTAGCAAGTAAATAAATGTATTATTACCTAAAAAATTATGATAAATTTGTTAATGAAGTTCTCTATTTCTTATTAATTTATGATTTTATGAGCAGGGATATAATTGTAGGTCAATTTACTTAGTTTTTATATCTAACATAGATGGCCCCACTATTATGACGGTTAACACGAAAAAAAATCACAGTCCTTTCAGTTTCGTGTTAGCGAGGTTCGACGGTATTAAAATCCTGCCACATCTCTCTCACAGTTCAGATCTCGCACCATGCGATTTCTGGCTGATACCGACGTTGAAGGAGAAGCTCCGTGGCTTAAAATTTAATACAGATTCTGAAGTTATTTCAGCAGTGCAGGGTTCTTTGAAGCAGCTTCCAGAAAATGGCTTCTCTACTTGTTTTGAAAAGTGGGTTGAATGATGGAACCATTGCATATCTGAGGGAAGGTATTTTGAAAAAGAATGGTGTATTTTTTGCTGTAAATACATTTCTTGATTTTTTATGATTTTACTCTCAGTTTTTATGGAATGCCCTTTGTACATTACAATATGTATGAGGATGGAAACAGCAAGCATTAAAAAAAAAAAGAGGAAAATATACATTTCTAGTTTTATTTTCTAAGATTTTATTAACTTATTGTGCATTAATCACAAGTGTGACTCGTGTAAAGAAAACCATGGCTCACAGCGTTCCAAAATTTTTTTCTCTTTGCTACCACTATTTTAAAATGATAATCTTTATTGTAGACTTCTATTGCAGATGTTAAAGGAATCTACCATGAAGATTTTTTATTTGAAATAGTGGTAGGAAATCTAGAAAAATGCATTAACAGGGGTAGTACTAGCCCTAGATGATATTTCAGGACATACTTTTTTCGATATTTCAGGGCACATTTGCTTGGCATACTAACCCAAAAAACCATTAACTCCCTCTCTTCAATACATTTTATTATCATAAATAGTACACTACATACACATTTTTTTTTTTGTAAAAGTATACATTTAAAAGAAAAGTAATTTTACCAGAACCCTTTGACCAAGCTGCTAAAAAATTACGATTTTTGCATTACTTCAAAACGAAAATCTCTATTTTTTTTTTCTTCACTGATCGACGAAAATTGCAAAAAATTTTCTTTTTTATAACTGATTAGTAAAAATTGGGATTTTTTTTTTGTGACAGAGATGAAAATAGCAAAATTTTTAAATGACTAATCAATAAAAATTGTGAATTTTGGTAACTGATCACCAAAAATTGCAATTTTTTTTGTGCAAATTGATGAAAATCACTATTTTTAATGATAGATTGAAGAAAATTGTGACTTTTGCGATCGTTTTGCATCAGAAAAAAGGTACACCTACCAATATTACCATATATTTGATGATTTCAAATGCCGATATAGGACAAAACTTGCAAAATTTCAGGAATATTAGGACAGACTATCATATTTCAGGACATTTCAGGACGTTTTTATTATTTTCAGGAATATCAGGAATTTCAGGAGAAGTACTACCTCTGTATTAATGCTGCGAGCTCTGAGTAAATTTTGTCTTATCAATCAATATGAGTGTGATTCATGGTAAGTAAAATATGCCTTGTGAATAAATTAAGAGTGTGACTCATGATTAATGTACAAGGGATGGGGTTAAGGTAATCATTCCAGGGTTCATACAGACTTAAGAAGAAAAAATCCAAGTAGTCTAGAAAAATTCTAAGGAGTACAAGAATTTTAAAGGATTCACCGTATCTTTTTATGTATGCCATGTGCTTGTGTAACACACACACTAATTTTTAATATCTCAATTATTAAAATCTAATAGCTAGTACCAGAGTTTCCCCCAGACAGTTTCAGGAGGGCGCTGCGCCCTGCCTGCCCTTTGGTTAAACAAATAGCGCCCTTCTTGCCCCTCATCCAAAAAATAGCGCCCTTCTGCCCCTCGTTTTAAAAAATGACGCCCGTACCAGGGCCGAAACTAAGGGGGGGCAGAGGGGGCACGAGCCCCGGGCGCCAGCAAAACAGAAGGTGAAGGGGGCGCCAAATGCAGGTTTTGTTTGTTGTTTGATATAGAAATGTATATATATATGAAATTTGTATAAAAAGTCTCGCAGCCGGAAAATCCAAAAGAAAAACTGAACCAAATGCATTAAAATAGACAAATAGATAAAAAGATTCATCTACAATACAAGATAGCAAATGAATAAAAAATGAACTGTTCTCTTAGGCTATTTTCTTTCTCCCATTCCAAATGTATCATGTCTATGCCGTCTATCATTTTAATCTCTTCCTGTGGTTTAGGAGAATCACTAACATTTTTCAAGGTCAGTCCCTACTCATGTCTGTATATGACACTGTTCAACGTCGTCTGGATACGGTACTGCACTGTCCAGCATGGATAATTGGCAAACGATTCCCTCACTTTGACTTTTCTATTAGATAAAAATATTCCATGAAGGCTGTTCTATTTTTTCCCTTTTCTCACAGCGTGGAGCTTTCTTCTTTTTCCATTTTGTGATGGGCGAGGGGTGACTGCCCTGGACAATAAACAGAAATTGGGGGATGAATGCCCAAAGTAAAATTCTCAGTAAAATCTTTTTCTTTTAAGTCTAGCATTTGTAGAGGTACAGTAACAAATCTCGTACAGGGCGCCATGGCTAGTAAAGCCGGAGCCGCCCCTGGCTTTATCTTCCAGAAAGTTTTTACTCCTCTTTTTGCGAAAGTATAATAAGCGTTTTGCCGCCCTTGGCGGCAACTGGAATATGCCGGCCTGTTACTTTTGCAGAAATTACTTTTTTATCCAGATCCAATCTAGTATTATTAAAGGGGCCGAGGTTGGGCGACTGCCTGGGATACTAAAAACAAATAATATTTGAAAGGATAATTTGAAAAATACGCAAAATAAAACTCTTTGTTAAAACTTTTTTTGAAAAAAAAAATGTCATTTGTAGGGGTGCAGGGAGAAAAATATACCCAAATTGCTATGACTAATAAAACCGCAGCCACCCCTGCCTTTATCCTCCACAATTATTTTCTCGTCCTTTGGCCATTTCTGGATAAATGAAAAATGCCGCCATACCATTTGTTACAATTACTTTTTTACATACAAATCCGGCTTTAAAGGGCGCGAGGTTGGCTATTGCTAACGACACTAAAAACTAAGGGGATGAAACATATGCAGGATAAAATAGTAACCTCTCCTCCCCCCCTTTTTTTAAAGAATATAGCATTTGTAGAGATGCAGAAAAGAACCTCGCACAGGGTGCCATGGCTAATAAAGTCGTCTCTGCCTTTACCTTTGCAAAAAAAAAAATTACTTTTATTACGTCTTTTTCCCATTCTTACGTGTTTTGCCGTCAGATGTAAATTTCCGGGGCAAATACATCGTGTGCCCCTGTAATAGTCAAGCTCAATTTCTTTTTGTTTTTAATCTTATCTTACTTTAAAAATGCAAAATATCGATTATAATCAGTAACAAAGTCAAATGCATTCTAAATATTAGCTTTATGTAAACAGCATACCAAGTGTGGGGGACCCCTAAATCAGGGGCCCCTGTGTCACGATCCAGATTCAAATTTATCAAATCTGATATCATTAGACTCTGAATCTGTGTAATTAAATCGTCATAAAAGTCTCTAACAGTAACATGGTTCCTTTCAACTCAGATCCAATTTTGAGTCTCACCCCAACCCTCCACAGTTCTGATAATTGCTAATAGAAAAGAAGACAAGGAAAAACATTTAAACATAACTGAAACATGTCTGGGAATAGCAAATGGTATAAAAAATATTCTATTTAAATTACATGAAAATTATGTAGTAATACTAATTAAAAAAAAGGTGCTAAGAAAATCCTTTGATCAAAAAATAATTTTGGAGGCCCTTTGGATTCGGGGCCCCTCGCGATTAAGACTATCGCGAACCCTTAAATCCGCCCCTGAGAATATCAATAATTATACTTCCTAAGATGAAAACCTGTATAAAGCGGAATATTTTTCGGTTCTTTTCGATTCCATTTTCAAGGTTTTAATGAATCAATATTGGACAAAGCTGATTACTTAGTTCAGTATTACAGATTATCTGATTATATACTTTAAATTTTAGAAACATATAAAAAATTCGCTTTGTAAATTTTCTTTTCGGAGGGGGGGGCGCCAAAATCCATGTTTGCCCTGGGCGCCAAAAAGGCTAGTTTCGGCACTGGCCCGTACTGCCTTTTGTTGTGCCTGCCCTGAGCGCGCGCCTGCAAGTTGTTTTCTCATTTACACACATAGGATCGCACGTTCGTCTCCCATCTGTTCAAAGTCCGCGATCGCGGTAGATTTAGAAATTCCCTGACGATAGCAAGAATGTATAAAGAACTGTTGAAGGTACTATAATCAGAGGCGTAGCGTTAAGGGGGGCAGGATCACTTTACTACCAGTACTTTTATGTACTATATTTGGCCGCCTTTAATTCATACCGTTCAAAGATTAAATAAAGCCAAATGTAGTACCGTAATTTCGCGCGTATACGCCGCACCTCAGACAATCCGATTTCCTACCAGAATTTATTTTAAATAAAATGTGACTTACTTCTGCTTAACACTTATTTGACTTCTTATTTTCAATAAAATTCCCGGTTTGAAAAAGGCTTAACTAAGGCGCGGCGCATACGCGCGAAATTACGGTATATGATTATACTGGTAGTAAAATGATCGTGAATGCAATTAATAGATGCAAAGGAAACAATTTACTAGCCAAATACTAAATCATATCTGTTTATCATTAAAAAAAGAAAGAAAAAAATGCGAATTTAGTCAATTGAGTACGATAAACATGGTGAATTTTGCTAATCGGTTGCGGGGAAAATGATGTATTTCGTCTATCTCTCATAGAACAAAAAAAAAAATCATGAGTTTCAGGCAGGCGTGAGATTCTTCCGCTGATCCGCGATTTTCCGACTTCTTGTCATTTCCCTTTTATTTCTTTTTAAATATTTTCTGCTTTTTTTTTTTTTTTTTCATTTTCCAATAGATTTTGTGTGTGTGTGTGTGTGTGTGCGTGACTTTCGTTTTTTATTCTATTAAATCAAAATAGAATGGTAAAATCAGACTTGCCAAGTCTCCCAATTTTTCGTTCTTTCACATATTGTTTTTTTTTTTTTTTTTCCTATATCTGAAAATTTTGTCATGATGCATAAATAAGCTGTTTTAATAAGACTATTTTATTTTACTGGTGGAAGTAATGCGTTCAAAATATTGCAGTAGTAGTTCGTGTATGGCGAAATATTTCGTCATACCCAGTTAACAGGTTAAATTTGAAGGTCGTGAAATATTGAGACATATTCTTAGAGGGAGACACGCGATTATGGACATGTAATTCGTCCGTGAATTATTAATTTATGGCGGAATTCCACAAGATCAATTCATGGGGAAAAAAAATCGTTAAACGATTGCAGAGAAAAAAAAACGAAATTTTGTCAAGAGATCCATTAAAAAATCGCGAATTTCATAAATTATTTTTACGCGCCTGTTCGACGACAATCGTGATTTTTACGTGCCCGATCGACAAAATTCATGATTTTTACGTGCCTGTTTGAAAAAATTAATGATTTTATCGCTCCCGTTCGACAAAATTCACGATTTTTACGCGTCCGATCGACAAAATTCATGATTTTTATGAACCCGATCGACGAAATTCATGATTTTTATGTGCCCAATCAACGAAATACATGATTTTTATGAACCCGATCGACGAAATTCATGATTTTTACTAACCTAATCTCAAAATTCATGATTTTTAAGCGCCCGATCGACGAAATTCATGATTTTTATGCGCCCGATCAACGAAATTCGTGATTTTTACACGCCCGATCGACAAAATTTAGGATTTTTGCGCTCCCGAATGCCGAAATTCATGATTTTTTCGCGCCTGATCGGCGAAATTCATGATTTTTACGCGCCTGATCGGCGAAATTCATGATTTTTACGCGCCTGATCGGCGAAATTCATGATTTTTACGCGCCTGATCGGCGAAATTCATGATTTTTACGCGCCCGATCGACGATATTAATAATTTTTACGCGTCCGATTGACGAAATTTTCATTTTTTTCCAAAACTAATTGGCAAAATAAGCAGTTCCTGAATTTCTAGAGATCTTGACCCGCTCGCCACAGATTGTGCATGTGTAATGCATATCATGTTGTGGGTTATTTAGTGCATAAACATACCTATTTTATTATTATAAGACCTTAATTCTAGACAAATATATATATTTTTTAAATGTACTTATATAGTTGAAAGAGTGTTGTCCTTTAAATATTAAAGGTGCCCTTAAAAATTAAAAAAAGTGCCCTTTCCTCATCAGCAGCACCCTGCCCTTTTTTAAACCTGGGGGAAACTCTGGCTAGTACTAAAAATTACGAAGTATTCACAATGCATTCCTTATACTCGTTTCGTAAATTTGAATAGAAAATTGCCAATGAATTTTTTTATGCAGTAACCAATGGCCATATATGCAGAGGCCTTTCAAACCAAAAATATTCATCATATATGACATACACCTAGATTTTAAAAGTAAATTTTGAAGGCAAAACTACACATCATATACAAAAAAAAAAAAAAAAACAAGAACGAAAAAAGAAAAAAAGCAGTAATCAACACTAAATTATACTTTACAATAATTTAATAAGTTTTTAAGGAGTATTTTGTTTATTTAAGGAATTCTAACCACTCCTTGGAAACTTTTTCAGTTCTAAAGAATTTTTTTAGTAGTCTAAAGAGTCTGTATGAACCCTGTCGTTTTAAGTACATAACCAGGGGTCTGTCCAGACTTTTTTCACAGGGTCCTGTTTTTGTGAAACTGTGAACAGCTTTTTATATTTGTGAAAAATCTAATCATAATTTTGTGAATTTGAAATGGTTGTTATATTCAGGTTCTTGTTTATGCATTTTTAAGAAGAAATATGGATATAAAATACACATATTTTCTTTATATATGTTAAAGTGACAGGTCAGATTTTACTTTTAAATGATTAATTTGTGAAATGTTTGGTTTAAAGATGGAAAAATTTTGTGAAAAACCTATTTTTAAGACAAAGAATTTTGTGAAGGTTCCTGTTTTAGGGAAGATAATTTTGTGAAGGGCCCTGTTTTAGGGAAAATAATTTTGTGAAGGGTTCTTTTTTTAAATGAAAAATTTTTTGAAGAGCCCTTTTAAAGGACCCAATTTTTTCCTAAACAGATCCCTGACATAACCAATTTAAATACATAAAATCACAAGGCATTAAGATGACATAATAACAACCTAATACAAAGTGGCGACAGATCAGGAAAAAACACAGTCAAAAAAGGAGGAAAACACCAGTATTTTATTATGGAAAAATTTGTATTATTTATTTGAACAATAAATAAGTCGAATTTTTCTATAAGAAAATACTGGTACTTTCCCATTTTTTCAACTGTATTTTTCCCTGATCTGTAGCCACCCTGTTAATAATGCAAATTTGTTCACCACACTTCCATGAATCTTGTGTTTGATCTAATTGTATCGATAAAGAACAAAGTTAAGGGCTTAGTAATAATTTTAACACCCATTTCACACTGTAATAAAAATTTAAAAATAAAACTGATAAATCCAAATTATTGTATATTTTATTTATTTTTTGGTATTGAGGTTTTACTGAAGGCAGTGGATGGAGAAGAATTAATTTTAAATTTTATTATCAAATTTTAAAAAATACAGTTAATTAAAAATTTTATTTTATTAATCCAGTGGGATTTCTTTTTAAAATTCATTCATTTGAAATAACAAGTGAACAGCAAGGAACATTTTCAAGGAACTGAAGGAATCTTTTCAATTTTTCAAGATTAAATAAAGATGTGTTTTTAATCTTTATTTTGTATTTCTCTTCGTGTTCCACTCATCAAGTAAGGACATGCTACTTTTCAATTTTCTCATAAGTGACCCAAAAAAGATTGCACTCAGTGCTACGGGTTTTTTAAAATATTATAATTATATCTCTCATCATTATATGTATCTAAATAATATTATATCTCATAAAATATTAAATCACAACTGCAATTACTAATTTAAATTACACACGAAAAAATTCTTTTTCATTCTTAAGTTTTCAAAAGTGCGAGTGAAATGCTCCAGTCATAATATAGGATGGAAATTTACTAAATATGTTACCTGCCTCTGCACTAGAGTATATCTACATAGACAGAAACTTCCCCCTCCCCCATCTTAGGGGTCTGGTTAACACTAATATTTTTCATTACAGGCCGGGTTGACTTTAATTGTTTCAGATTTGAGTTGAGATTTGATTTTTGCGGGTTGGATTCAGGTTGACACAATTTTGTAGAATATTTTTTCAGATAAAAACTATATATATTTGAACATAAATGAGTATATATACATTCATTTTTCAATGTAAAAGATAAGATATTAGAGATATAAATGTACACTATTTTCCCATAATTGTATTAAAATATGGATTAATTTTCTTCTATTTTGGGTTCAGATTGGTGAATATTTTTTGTCTGGTTCATATTAAGTTGAAATAGAATTTTCAGTTTTGGGTCATATGTAACCCGGCCCGTGCAGTACTATATCCCAGCTTACTTAAGACAAATATATTTAACACAATAATAAAATATTAACATGAATACATCAATTTATATTTTCTATATTTTTAAAAGGAAAAAATTAGAAATAATACATACAATGCATGCATAATTTTTTACTGGATTTTAGAGGGAATAATAATTTTATGTTAGAATAAAGTAATACATAAAACAATAAAAAAAAAAAAAAAGATATTTATGATGGAAGAGAACTGTGAAATAAATTAACACAACAATAACAAAGAATAAAATAAATATCAAAAACAGAGCAACCAGTTTTTAATAATGCATGAGATATCAAAACCTATAATATGCAAATGAGTTTGTGTAATGAGAAAATATAGAAAAAGAAGGAATTAATGGCGGTGGAAAATGTTGTAAATATTTGAACAATTTTAACTAAATAGGTATTTTTTTTTCTTTTTTTTTTTTTTTAAAGTTTATTATAAAGTTTAAATCTAGTTTATGACAGTACAAAAAACATAGTCGCAAAATCTTCAAATATTAAGTGACCCTTTAATTTATAAACTTCTTCCGTTTAAAAAAAAAAAAAGGGAGGGGTATATTTTTTATTGTTAAAAAAGCATTTCAAATATTTCCTGGCCCCATTCAAATATTTCAATTTAAAAAAATCTACTTAAAAGCAAAGTATTTTTTATTTTTCCATAAGATTAAATAAATAAAATAAATAATCCTAATCTGAATGAACAACATAGAAGTGCACACTTATTTTTTTTCTTTAAATAACCTCATATTTTTTTCACCCAAAAAATATTCACATCAATCCAAAATATTGCAATGAACTATTACATTGAATTGAACATTACACTTATTACTGTATTTACTTGAATCTAAGACACACCTTAAAATTTTAATTCAAAAACAAGGATTTTTCTTTAAAACTCATATATGACACACAAGTAAAACTTAGAAAAGGTTAGGAAACTTACAAAATATGATTAATTTGAATATTTATCTACTCTTCATAGTATTTTGAACTAGTAATCATTCCACATAAACATATCTCCATATACCATAGGTGCAAGAAATAAATTCGAGCCAAGACTAAAAACTTTTTTGAGTATTAGGAACAACCAAAGGAAAATTGGCTAGAAGATTTCTCTGTCTTGCATTTTGGCTAAAAATTGACCTCTTACAATAAAAGAGAGCGATTAAAAGTTTTTTATAGTAAATTTGTTATTATTTAAAGTACATAAAGTAGAATTTACTAGCGATTACAAAATCTCACCAAAACTGAAATCAGTTCTGAGACTGAAGATCTTGCACCCATGCGTGTATACCTACAACATGAGATATTTTACTGCATGAATCTTTAGTCATTGCTGTAGCTTCAGTGTTAGATTATTTGAAAGAAAAACCAATTTCAGGCCCATCTGTATGAGAGTGGGAGTATTGAGAGATTTAAAAAAAAAAAAACTTTCTAGGGTCTGTAACACACACACATATTGTGTGGCTAAGTTAAGAAAAACTCTGGAACCGGTCTCAGCCCAGCCCTGTTGCCAGGATAACTGGTCAGTCGACTTTATTTTAGGGAAGTCCGGCATTTTCTTTTCATGCCAATTTTCTCACGTTCAACTGGTCATACACGAGAATTAACGCAGTCTTTTGTACCTCCGTTCCTACAGACAAAGTTCCCTCCCTACATGTTTTGGAACCTTCGAAAACAGGAAACCTACTCAGGGTTTTTCTAATCAGAGACACAGACACAGTACCTGTTTTTACAATATTAAGAGTTTGAGAGTATCTGATTGCAAAACATACACAATTAAATAAAGTCAATTTTGGAGAGAAAAAAAACATGCCTTAGATTTGAGTTAACACGGTAATTTATATTGCGTAAGAATGTATAATTGTTATACTCACTTTGTCAATATTTACAGTCTGATAAATTGCATCCCCAATTATATCAGCATGCTTGTGAAGCCTAAAATAACAAAATTAAAGCAACACAATTAAAAAATCAAGAACACAGTACATGAATTACAGTACAGAAAAACAAGGGAAAATACACATACTTTAAATGTTGAAGAAGATCAACACTCGCATTCAACATTGCTACAGGATTGGCTATGTTTTTACCAGAAATGCCTTTGCCAGTATTCCTGGAACCCTATATAAACAAGAGAGATAACACACCTAAACATTTAAAATATAAAACAGATCTATAGCAGATAGTTAATGTCTACGATTAGCCTGCGGTTTAACTGAACTGACAATGTATTACGACTTCTGAAAACTATAAAGGGGGGCGGGGGGGAATAAAAGTTTTATCAAGTTAATTTTTAAAAAGTATGTCACTCATTCAAAATTATGCTTTTCTTCTTAACAATTTTTTTTAACTCTCTTTCTCTTTCTTTCCTAGATCTCATATGAAGCTCTTAACTTAAGTCATAAAAACATTACTTTAAAATTGGCTTTCAATTATATTTTGTTTTGATTGGCATTTATTAAACATCAAGCCCTTATATGTGATACAGATTACTTTTTAACACTTTCTAATAGTTAAAAAGTGCTTATGAATTCTGTCTGTGTTCTAACTCTCCTGAATACATTCAAATTGCCATGAAATTTTTATATGTTATTGGGGTTTACTATAAAATGCTTGGTATTAAAAATGAAGCCTATAGTATTTATAGATCATTTACAGGGACATACACAAAATATTTCTGTTACATTATGATCTATAGGGGGAAAAAATGTTTGCACTACATTTTATTGATGTTACGATATTTTAAACATAATGAGATTAATATACATCACTGAAATAGACTACAACATGCTTTCTCAGGAGTATAAAATAAGTAGCATTTATAGTTCAATTATAGGGACAATAAAAGAATTCTATTACATTATGATCTGTGGTGAAAAAAACCCAGTTGTGGTGCATTTTAATGATGTTATGATACTTCAAACATAATGAAATTTTAGAAGATAACTAAGGTGCACTACAACATTTTCTATAGATTATAGAGTGTTTAGCATTTATTGTTCATTTACAGAGATACATAGAAGAATTTGGTTAAAGAACTGAAAATAATCAATAATTGCTAGAAATGCATTTTCCATTGTGGTATGCATTTTTATCTAGTTTTTAGCGTATTATGTGGCATATATAAATTCTATAGATCATATATACAGGATGTCTATTCCAGATTAGCAACGAATTTCCCTGACTTTTCCAGGTTTTCCATACCAATAAAAAAAAATTCCAGATATTGAAAGTTTATGATGATACACACAAAAAATCTTAAATTGTGAATTTGAGAGCGGAACTTTCAAACCTGATTCTGAGGCACAAAATACTGATTTGTTAAATAATTTTTTGCAATATTTACAAATTGTTGAACATTTTACACACTAAACATTTTGCAGATACATTCTTTTAACATCAGGTTCTATTCATTTTGTATAATCAGGATGAAATTCTTTATCGCATCCATCACAGTTAAATACAGATTGCTTTGACATATTTTAATACAAATAATAAATATTCAATAAATTAAGCTAATAAAATTCCAATCCTACAACATTTAGTAGAAAGTTTCGGTGAAGCTGAAACTGAAAATCTCTGAGTTACAAAGGAGGACTGAAAGGGGGTAGACAAAATGATTTGCAGGTGAAATACTCTTTACAATACTTATGAAGAGCAAAGTTTTATTTTAATTGCGCTGCAATTTCAAATCCTTAGTTTTATAAGAAACATTTTCCTATATTTTTTCTTCAAAGTTTCAAAATTTTCTAACTTTTTCTCACAATTTTCAAATTTCTCTGACTTTTCCTCAGAAATGGTAAATTTCACTGACATTCCCTTGACTTTTCCAGTTCATATAAATTGACTTTTCCAGGAAATCCATGTTTTCCAGGTTGCTGGACTGAGCAAAAGAATTCACACACATTACCGGATATGGACAGCAATTGTTGAAAATGGACTTTTACTGCATTATGTGTTTTTTAAATTGCTTATTTAGATATATCTTTTCATTGTATGAAAAAGTGAATTTTTTTAATAATAGTTCTATAATGTTAATGATGGAAAGTGTTTCATAATCTATGCCTGATGTATGATTTTTCATTCTTCTTTATACATAATCTAGAACAGAATTTTATTGCACCAATTTAAAGAATGATTTTTTTTAAAACAGATTTCCCTGCAAAATTAGAAAGCACTATTAAAAAAAGCACCTGTCTCTCATCAAATCTGGTAACATCAACTATTATATTAGCTCAAAAATTTCTTTTATAAATTACAAATTTATAAAGTATTTTTTAAATATGGATACAAGATTATCAAGTTTTACAATATTAAAACTTAGCACTACAATATTAACATTAATTAAACAAATGTGCTAGATGAGTAGCAAAGATGCTCATGGAACTCAAGACTTTCCCGTTTATTTTTATTTATTTTATTTCCAACTAAAAGCTCACAAAAACCTGTTTTAGAGATTTATTTTTTACTGTGGTAATGAATCTTTTGAGGAAAAAAAAAGGGGGGGGTAAAACAAAACCAATTTCTTTTTCTTTAAATGTGCTGTTTTTAGTGCCATTCTTCTTAAAATTTAAAAAAAAAAAAATCATTGTAAATAATTATGAAACAATATGTCAGAAATTATTTGGTTCCTATAAAAATATGGACATTTAAGCTGATTCATGGTAAAACCTATCAAAACAGAGTCACTTGGAACAAGGGAAAAAAAAAATCATTTTAGAAAAGTTTTTGTCTTAGCAGGTATTAGCTGTATGGTTTGAGAGGACAACCATTTTTTTTTTTCCTGTTTAAGGCAAGATTTTGCTATACAGAGGTTTGCTTTTATCAGTTTTATAGTAGTGTGATTGATCCTAATTAGGTAAAAATAAATAAACTTGCAGTCATTGAAGATTTTAAAAATCATGTTTGCAGTGTTATGTACTAAATTGCTATTTTTTTTTTTTTTTTTTAATATTTATTATAAATTAGTGGTGTTAAAGCTAATATATCCTTCCTGTCCTGTTTTCATTTACTGTGCACAAATAAAATACTATTTCAAAAATATATAGAGAATATATAAATTTAAAAAAAATCCTTTACAGAGGAATAACATATCACCCTCAATCATTAAGGCACAAAATGTCTAGCAAATACTTTTTACTTTAATCTTTTATAAGCAGTTGAAAAACACTTCAGGTAAAACAGGCATAAACAGAACAGCAGGCTTAAACAATCATTTTTACAAATATCTGGTAATTTATTGATAATCCTAACTGTATAATAAGATTAATTACTTTAAAATGACCACTTTAAGCCAATACCATAATTTTGGATTAGTTATATTGCTAAACATAGACTACACTTAATTTTAATGCCTGAGGAAGACCACTCGGCTGAGGGCGAACCCAGCCGTTGAGCGTTTAATGTCTTCCCCGGTGACTGCACTTAATTAAAGATTGCAAATGTAACACTGAAAAAATAAAATAAATCTTACAGTTTCAAATACAGCATATTCATGGCCATAATTCTGTCCTGAAGTTAACCCAGGTCCTCCAACAAGTCCACATGCAATATTATTTAGAATGTTACCATAGAGATTTGGTAGTAATAACACATCAAACTGATGAGGATTAGAAACTAACTGGAAGATAAAATAAAAATGATACAAAACATTTTTAAAAAAACTATATTGAAACTATACGTAAAAATTGGAAAAAATATATATATATTAGTATGATTTCAAACAAATCTCATTGATTTGCATTTTGTGAATAAACCAATGCTTTTTTTGAAAAATCTGACTAAAAATTAACAATGCATAGTCTAATGAATCTTACAACTACTTTTATGCTTAAACTAACTTGCAGCAGTTGAGTGGATTTTAATCCAATGCTGACTTTTTCTTTTATCTTATCTTTTTTTTATTTTAATTGGATAAATTAGTAATCAAATACTTTTATTTACTGGAAAAACCTAATTTTAACCCTGATTATTAATGAAAACCTGTACTTATAGAATTACAATTAACATTATAATATTCATTAATGAAATTTGAGTGCTATTTCTCTCACACATATCTTTAGTTGACAGTTTGAAAGTTTACTAGTGTTGATTGACACACCTGTATTGATAATGCTATCCTCACCCCTTTAAATTCATAATTAAAATATGAAAAATACTACTGAAGTCACTAATATATTAATGACAAAATACATTTCCACATGGAAAGAAACATTTAACAGTCTCATGCTAAATGAGTTAGTGTTGTGTTGCATTTAAGAGGACTAGAACAAAAGAAAGTCCGAATGAAAAACCCAATATTATCTTTCTTCCTATGGCAGGAAGAGTCAACTGATCACAATTTCCACATGCAAGCCTAATAGAACTCAGCTCAATTAGTAAAATTTGTGACTGAGATGTGATTGTCAAAATGTTCAGAACAATGTGAAATATGACTGAAATTAATATAGTCCCCAACAGAACAGAGAAGGCACTCCAATATGGTGCAAGTCTTAAAAATTCACATCCAATTAATATTTTAATAATCAAGCTAATTAACAGTCAAGTATACTAGGATGCATTTACTGACACAGCAATGTGTTATTTTTGGCCTGGAATATTGTTTAAAAATGGATCCCAGGTCAGTGTGGAATCCTGCGGAATAAATGTGCTGACTGCCTTGCAAAATAGGGATGCATTCTTCTCAGCTAACTCGTCCTTATCCTTTACCTTTGTGCCTTCAGCCTTATTGGAAGGAGAATCGACAGGTAAATCAGGGATAAAAATTCACTAAACGTCACAGAACTCTTATTCTATCCTGTTCCACCAGACCTACCAAGATATAATTTTACAGAAAACCCAATTTCTAACACTAGAATCTCTAACACTAGCAAAATTTCCTTCAGGTTTAGAAAGGGGCAGAATGCTGCTGGTGGGAAAAGAGAACTTTCTAGAAATTTAAGGGGACTCTTCACTCACTTGAAAACACCAGCTCGCTAATGTTAAACCTATGGGCAAGTTATTTTCGAATTTCTCGTTTAAATTGAAAAAGTAAAAAATAGCCATATTAGAGATTAACCTCAGCTATCCTATGAAAAAAAATATTTAAAATTTAAAAGAGATATTCGAAAACAATCTGCCTATAGGTTTAACATTAGCGAGCTGGTGTTTTCAAGTGAGTGAAGAGTCTCCTTAAGGGCCCTATTTATATTCAAAAGAGCTCATTTTAGATTCTGAAGGACACTTTTTAGATCCTTATGGGCACTTTTTCCAAGACACAATGATAAGTCGGTTTATACTACGCAAATTATTTAAAGGCATTAAAGGGCATATTTTTTTGACTGAGGGTCTAGAAGGGTGCTATTTCATAAAACAAAGGGCAGGCAGGATGTAGCACCCTTCTGAAACTGCCTGTGCGAAACTCTGCAATAAGACACAATTAACAATTAAATAGCATAGTCATAATTAAATAGAAATAGAATTATTATCATTCTTTTTTACAAAAATATACCAAAACCCAAATTTAAAGAATTCTGAGTGGGTTTGAATTAATATAAAGAAACAAATAATATACAATGAAAATATAGGATGCATGACCTAATAAAAAAATGAAAAATCAGAAAATTAACAGAGATCATTCAAAGCTAATAATGTAGTTATTTTACCTGCATGCTACAGTTGTCAATAATCATATTGTTAAATTCAATTTGAGGATATTCTTTAGCAACATCAGAACATGTCTTCAAAAACAATCCATCAGCTAACTTCCTGTAAAATAGACAAGGTATAGATTAGTAAAAACAAGCATAACAAAGTTCATTACTCTGTTGAAAAATTAAGTATTTAACAAGGACCATGCTAAAATATTTTAAATAGCAAAAACTGCTTTTCATTTTCATGAAAGAGATTATTTATTCTATGCTTAGCATAACATGTTCACTGCATTATGAAATAAGAGTGACTTATACAAGGAATATCTATCATATCAGCAATGATTTGACTGCTGAAAACAACAATATTGCACAACAGAGGAATTTGTTGTTATCTCCAATGACTAGAAAAATTTCCTTTTTTTCGGTTGGTAAGGGAGGGGGGGTTGAATAATTTATTTATTGTTACTACAAAGTAATAAAGGGGGCAGAAAATGTCCTTAAAAAAGGAATTTTATAGATTTTAAATTTTGTGTGCTTGGAGAAAGTAAGGGGGGAGGTGAAGAGAATTTAAAGATTAATTTCTCTATTGTTATAAAAAAGTAACAAATAGAGAAGAAAACATATATTAAAATGTAAAAAAATTTAAACTTTGTGAGATAGAAGTGAATGAAGAGAAGGAAAAGAAATTAGATGTTGGAAGAAGGTTCAACTACATGATTGATTATTTATTTATTGATACTAATAGGTCAAGGGGGGGGGGGATACAAATTAAACAGTTAAGAATTTTTTTAATTGTGTGTGTTTTGTACTGGAAGGAAAGGATAAATTTTTTGGGCGGATGAGAGGGAGGAATTTAGATGTGGAATTATTTATTGTTTCAATACAGGAACACATAGAACAAATTAGTCAGATGTGACAATTCCAAAACTTTCTTATATCTCATATAGGTTTCACATACACCAAAAACGAATCAGCACCTATTTATATCAAAGTCTAATTGAATCTGAAGTTTGATGAAATTCCGTGCAGTAGTTCTTGAGATATGACTACTGCTAAAATCATGTAAATCCTGAAAAATGCAGCATAATAGCACCACCCGTTGTGCTATTTACACCAAAACCTAATCAGCATCTATTTTGGTCTAACAGAATCTGAAGTTTGATGAAATTCTGTGTCTTAGTTCTTGATATAGCTATCGTGAAAAATGTAGCATAGCAGTGCCCCCTGTTGGAAAATTTACACCAAAACGTAATCAGCATTTATTTATGTTAAGGTCTAACAGAATCTGAAGTTTGATCAAAATCTGTGCATTAGTTCTTGAGATCTAGCTATTGTGAAAATCATGAATAACGTAGCATAGCAGCGCCACCTGTTGGACAATTTACACCAAAAACTAATCAGCACCAATTTATATCATGGACTAACTGAATCTAAAGTTTTATTAAATTCCGTGCATTAGTTCTTAAGATAGAGTGCCCACAAAATTTTTGTCACATATAGACACACAGACAGGCAAACAGACATTTTCTAAAAACAGTCTAATCGTTTTCAGGATCTTCTAAAGCGTATAAATCCGTCGAAAACTGGAAGAAAAAAATTTCATGAATCCAATACTTTCTTCTTGTAAAGATAGAAGAAAGTAAAAACGTTTTAAAAAATTAAAGTTTTATAGATTTGGAACTTTGTGAACAGGGGAATTGATTATTTATTTATTGTTACTAAAAGGTTATAATTAGGACAGAAAAAAAAAAAAAAAATTTAAATCTTGTGTATTAGGAGAGTGAGGGGAGGGGTGGGGTAAGTGACAATTTTGGTCGGAAGGAGGATTTTAGGTGATTAATTATTGTTATTGTTACAATAAAGTAACAAAAAGGGCTTTTTTTTTTTTTTTTTTTTTTAATATTAGTTTTAAGGACTTTAAACTTTGTATTCTATGGGTGGGAGGGAGCAAAGGGGGAGATGCAGGAATTTTGGAGGGAGGGTTGATTAGATGATTATTTATTTATTATTATTAAAGATTTACAAATAGGGCAGAAAATAAATTTAAATTAAAGGGTCTTACAGACTTTAAATTTTGTGCACTTGATAAGAGGGAGAAGAAGATATTCCAAGTGAGGGGAGGAATTTACATGATTCATTGTTAGAATAGACTAGAATTAGTTTTAAAAAGTTAAAAAGCTTTAAAAAAATTTTCTTTGTGTTACTGTGGATGGGGCAAAGGTAATTTTCTAATTCTCAAAGTGGTTTTTTTTCCTTTAATCGTGGAAGAGGGGGGGGGGGATTTGATAAAAAATTTAAAAAATGCAAAAAATTGCTGAAATGCAGAAGAATTACCCCCCTGATTAAGAAATAACAGATGAATAAAATTAAGGAATTTTTGTAGATTTTGAATAAAAATAAGGACTTTTAAGGACCAAAAATTGCTTTTGAAAATATTAAGAATTTTTAAGGACTTTTATACTTTTAAGGATTATATGAACCCTGTAACAAATGCCAAATTTTTATGATAAAAATTAAAGACAATTTTTAGGGTTCTCTACATACTAGAGTAATAAGAAAAAATATAGCTTATTAAGAATTTTTCCTTTAGACCTTTCCGAATTGATGATATAATTCTGGTAGCTTACATCAATACTAATACAGAAAATACTTACATGATGTTAGCTTTATGAACTGCTGTTACTTTCTTTCTGTTATGTTGCACTGCATATTCAAATGCAAATCTGGCTATTTCCTCAGATTTTTCTCTTGTGACAATCTTTATACTTTCAACTACACCTGGTACACCCTAAATATATGAAAAGAAATTAATATTTAGTCATTTTGACAATTATTGATTTCATTGCACAATAAATAAATATACATAAGAAAAAAAAATTTAACTTTTAACACCAGAAAACTAACTTTGACAAGATTGTGTGTTTTAACAATCCTGAATGGATTTTAACTATTAAAATTACCACAATTTTTCTTTATTGCTGGCACTAAAGAATTACAGAAATTAATTGATGGTACTACAAATATATATATAAAACAAAATCAATGTTTTCATAATCAGGGTCCACACTATGAATTTTACAAATATTAAATTAGCCAAACTGGAAATTCATGAGCCAAATTTGATAAGTATTAGGCAAAATTACATTATTCTATAGGAGAATTTCTTTAACTTTTACATTAATTTTGTAAGTCATGTTACACTATAATCAAATTTAGACCATAACATGTTTAAAACAAACCTACAATATAAAATACACAAATTTTAGTTAAAGACTGTACATATAAATAAACTCTTAATTATTTACGAGAAACATCTTTAAATAACAGAAGAAAAAACTATTCAGTTACATATAATCCAGATACACACCATGCTTTACACACCAGTTAGTAAAAGCTGAATCAAAAGGGAAATCTCGCATACATGGGCCTTCACTATCTACTTATAATAAAATCCAAATGTAGTAGAGTGTTGTAACCATTCCAGGGCGAACCAATCTGGTCTGCGAATCAACCATAGCTAAATGCCATGTTAGGCTTAATGAAAAACATATGCTAACATATGACAACTAAATGATAATTTCTTCTACCTCAAATCACGTCTGTTCAGCATATTTTTTTCATATAAAACATGTATATCGACATTTCTTTAAACATTTTTTTCTGTAAACACTTTAGCCTATAGGTGAAAACTGGGAAATTTAGTTAGTAGCCAGTGTCCAGTAGACTGTTTCATTAGTGGCCACTTTTTAAAGTTAGTGGCCACTATTATGTTTCAAACTTTCTTGACATCTAGATAAATTATAATCGTTGTATATAAACATATTTTTCTATAAGAGTTTTATACCCATTGTATGAATACGATTTTTGCATGTAATATGAGTATGATTTTCGCATGTAGTATGAGTAGTATTTCGCATGATTAAACAATATCTCTTGAAGAAACAATCCAACTGGTGAGCATGTGGCAGGAGTCGAAATATTGAAGATACCGAAATGTCCTTAAAATCCGCTTGTATTCCGGTGGGGAAAAAAAGGAATAAATTACTTTAAATGCATGTGGAATGAATCAAAGCTGATGAATATATTTTGAGAATAAAACTGTATTTCTTGAAAAAATAATCCAACTAAAGAGTAAGCAAATGAGAAAAAGCCGAAATATTGAAAATACAGCTAAGTCATTGAAATCTGTTTGCATCTGGTAGGAAAAAGAATTAACCAGTTCTCTAATTAGATGTAATCAGTGTAGAGATGCATATTTCCATGAAAAATTGTGTATTTCACTTGCCGATCATTAACAGCTTTTTTAATCGCCACTTGGCGAGTGGAGACTAGGATGGCGATCGATGGCTGATTATTTAATCGCCACTTTTTAAACTTATCGCCACGTGGCGAGTGGTGACTGCTAATTTTCACCTATACTTTAGCCAGTTGAAATTCAAAATATCAACTTTTAAAAGCTTCAGCTATATAACTTTAAAATGTCATTCAATATAAATAAAACGTAAATTAATGTTATTTTTTCTTTCTTAAAATTTTTATTTATTTATATCAATATTTAAGAGCTTAGCTTATATCCACTTAAATTTTGAAACAATACAAACCTTAATAAAATCTTCATACTGTTTGTTTGTATACAGTCTTATGAAAATGAAACACAGATCAAAATTATGTCATTTTTATTACGTTATATACTAGTAGATAAGAATAAAATCGCTAATTTTTTTTTTTTTTTTTACTACTATGTTATTTCAAAGCAGAAGTCCGAAATTTCCGATTAGGTTTTGGTTTTTTTTTTTAAATTAGCAATCATATGAAATTGATATTTTAGTCTTATTTTATGAATTTAACTATCAGAAAAATCGGAATTTTGGAACTGAAAATGAAATAAAATACCTGAATTCAGGTATATAGCCTGAACACAATCACCCCTGGTAATTAGAGTGACTACACCTGATGTGGTGTCAAATTGACATGCAATTACAGTGATGTAACACCAGAATTACAGCATGTGGTCACAACTCTTGCATGTCATTTGAAACAAGGATAAACAACACAGAAAAAGGAGGAAAGAATAATCAGAGAGAAAAAAAATAACTCTAATTTTACTATATTACAACACAGAATATTAGTTTTGCTACTACCTAAAATATAGAAAATTCCTACAAGCAAATAATTAGTTTAATTATAATTTTTACAAGACACCTTGTGCACCATGCCCATGTGCACCTTGAAACGCAATATTTAAACTTTCTAGTAGATTTAAAAAATATAGGTTTTAAACTTTTTTGTTTTTGTATTTTTATTGATGTAGCAACAGTAAGAAAAGCAATCCATTTGTAATCTTTATTATAATTTACTATATCGCCACATATTACACACAAAACTGCTTTAAATAATAAAATCATTAAGATTTATAGTTAAAGATACTTTGTTCAATTTGCTAGTACATAATTGGAATGTGACAAACAAAAATTCCTCTGCTACTTTTCCTCTGCTCAAATTTTATTTCACTAAACTATTTTTTTTTTAATATTTCACAGTAATTAAAGACTAACATTTTCCTAACATTGAATACACGAGAGGAAAATGAAAACCTTGAAAATATAGAGGTCATAAAATGTTCACTTACCTCATGCTCTAAGCAGCTGTATTCACCTTCAGTATTCTGACGAATCAGGACGATGTCAATATTGTTATGCCTTGTCTTAACACCAGGCTGACTCTTGCAATGGAGAACATTTACAAATAAATCCAATTCTAACCTAAGGCAGAGACATATGATGTAAAAATATATTAACAATAAGTATTTATACTACATAAAAAAATAAATAAGGGAGAGTCGGAGAAAGGCATGCAAACAATAAGCAGATAACACTTATTTCACTAACATTAGAAACATACAATTACTAGCAAGGGGTGATTCTGAGTAAAAAAAAAAATTCTGAAATTCACAGCAAATTTTCTGAAAAGTTACAACAGGATCCACTCCCGGCACTTTTTTTTTGCGTCTCTTTGACGAAAATTGCGTTTTTTCGCAATCTTTTGATAAAATTTGCGTTTTTTTGCAATTTTTGGACAAAATTTACCGTTTTTCGCAATGTTTTTGACAAAATTTGCCATTTTTCGCAATGTTTTAGATGAAATTTGCCATTTTTTCGCGATCTTTTGGCGAAATTTGTTGTTTGACGAAATTTGCCATCTTTCACATTGTAATTGACAAAATTTGCCATCTTTCACATTGTAATTGACAAAATTTGCCATTTTTTGCTATGTTTCTGATAAAATTTGCCGTTTTTTCTCGATTTTTTGATGAAATTTGCCATTTTTCACAATTTTTTGACGAAATTTGCCGTTTTCCGAAATTTTTTGACAAAATTTGCCGTTTTTTGCAATGTTTTTGACAAAATTTGCCGTTTTTTGCAATGTTTTTGACAAAATTTGTCGCTTTTTCGCGATCTTTTGACAAAATTTGCTGTTTTTCGTGATGTTTTTGACAAAATTTTCTGTTTTGTCGAGATCTTTTGATGAAATATGCCGTTTTTCGCAATGTTTTTGACGAAATTTGCCACCTTTTTCGCAATTTTTTGACAAAATGTGCCTTTTTTTCGCGATCTTTTGACGAAATTTGCCGTTTTTCGCGATCTTTTGACGAAATTTGCCGTTTTTTCGCAATTTTTTGATGAAATTTGCTGTTTTGTCGAGATCTTTTGACGAAAGTTGCCGTTTTTCGCAATGTTTTTGACGAAATTTGCTGTTTTTTCACGATTTTCAGACGAATGTCACGTTTTTCCCACGATCCTTAGACAAAATTGGCGACTTTTCTTCTTACGAATGATGAGATTGATTTTTTCGGCTATCATTTGTTCGAAATACTGATACATTTTATGTCTGAATTTTCGAATTTATGTTCGATATTTTTTTTTAATTTTCGGAAATCATTGGCTTAATTTTACAGAATTTTCTGACCAGAATCACCCCTGTAGCAAAGCCTGTGGCTTTGCACATGTGGTTGTTTAAATATGCAAAGTAGTATTTGTGTTACTATTTAAAAAGGGGAAATTATACTGCTATGAATAATTTAAATATTACTAATTAATTCACATTTTGAGGAAACTTTATTCTTTTACCACATTAGGTGAACTTTTAGGTGCTAAAGAAAATCTTCATTCTAGGCAATCTGCAGCTACCCCCTTCAAAAGAACAGATACAATGCAGCCTACTTAGTAATTCTGTTTATTAGCTATAGTACAGTGAAAGAATTTTTAAAATTGGTTCAGTAGCTTCAGAGTTTATTTCCTACAAACAAACATTTCTTTTTTACAGAATTAAAATAACTTGAATTACCATAAAAATTAAAGTACCATTCAGTAATAAGTTGAAAAACATTGGTTTAGAATTTTTAACCATCATTTTTGATAAGTCAAAGGCTAAATATGAAATACTTTTTTACCAAGTTGGCAATCATACTTCTGTATTGCTATTGTTTTAATTAATTATAACAGTTACTGGTACTTCTACTTTATTTTATCGCTCATAAAAGTTGTATCTAACACTGGCATGACAAATAAAGGATTTCATTTTTTTTTTTATTTAAATTAAAAAAAATACATTGTTCCTATGCATCTTACAAGGGAACCACTTTTGGTGTAGCTCACACTAGAGTCCTGCATCGGGTTGGGTTACCTGCACCCACATTTTTTAACAAAATGTGTTCTGTGCAACAATTTGCAAATGTCAGTGACATATTTCAGTTGCAGTGTCATAGATTTTTTCATTGACTCTTGCTGATAAAACAAAACAAACTGCTAACTCACGAAAAGAATAAATTTTCTTGCAGTTAACCCTTTATCTACTAACGCACTATTTTATCTAATGCTTTAATACAGGGTATCTTCTTTGTGGACTACTGTTTTATAATAGTATTGAAATATGGATTAATTTTCTGTTCCTTCGGTTTCGGGTCGGATTCCGGTTTAAATATTTTGGGGTTCGGGCCGGTTTAGAGTTGACTTTAAGCAGAATTTTCAAGTTCGGGTCGGATACACAGCCCGACCCGTGCAGAATTTTAATTCCTTGTCCTCAATTTCGAGTGTAAATTGAATCTTTCGGCAAAATCTAAAAGTAGTGAAATAGTGATTACTTTTGAAAAGTAGTTTGTAGTCGATTCTTTTTAAAAGTAGTAGTAGTTGAAATTAATTACATTTTTGATATAGTTAGCTACTAAAAAAAGTAATTTTTCAGACCCCTAACTTATTCACATTCAAATACGTATTTATTTTCATAGTTCTGTTCAAACTTTTTATGAAAATCCCAACAATTGGACAAGCTAAAACCTAAACATGAGCCGGAAGAATTATTCAAGGTTGAACCTGACTATCAGAAAGAAAATAAGTCATCCCGACTCGAAAAAAATAAATAAAGGCAATCCGACCCGCTGCAGAACTCTATTCAACGATATCGAGGTGTCTGCTATTCCGAGGTTTCACTATATTTGAATATTAAAGAATATAGATTTGTCCATTTTTCTATATAAAATTATTATTAGAGATATAATTGTACATTACTTTTCATTATAGCATTAAAACATGATTTATTGTTCTTTCATTGCGGGTTCAGGACGGGTAGCGGGTCCAGAAATTTTTTTGGTTTTGTTGGTTCATGTCTGGCTGACTTAAGGGAATTTGCAGTTTTGGGTCAGGTTGTACCCGAACCATGCAGGACTCTAGATCACACCTAGCATTGAGACCTGGTGCATTTTAAAGCCCTATATTATAAAGTTTGAGTATCAATGAAGTTTTTCTGTTAAAATCATATTTTCTTATATTACAGCAGCATAACTTTCTGAAAGTGCAATTTTCAAGACCACTTATTGGACTACTAGGGAATAGAACCCGGGCTTCCCAGGTTACAAAACATCGCTGAAAACTATTTTTTTTTTTTTTCAAATTCAGACAGATTTTTTACATTTAATGTATATATATATTAAAAAGAAATGGCATTTCTAGTATTTGTCAAGAATTAAATAAAAACCATGCACTCGTGACACCATAATTCACTTTTATATTTTAACAGAATGATAAGGCTACTATAATTTGTGACCCCTGCTATAGCTAGTATTACGTAGGTCATGATACATGTCAGGACACATTGCCGTTATCATTTTTTTTTACGCGTGAAGGTTTCACTATGGTACTCCATTGTGAAATTTGGTAACTTTTAAAATTCAATATTTGAAAAATGGCATAATCATTAAATTTATAAATTTATATCAAGAAAAATACAATTTTTTACCTTTCTAGCACAGTTTGGGTAACAATTTTCTGACAAATACTTTTTGAGCTATTGATTTTTTCAGTAACTTTAAATATTTTATTTTCTGAGATTAATCTGTGGTAATGATTAGTGAAAAACCCTGTTGTCAGCAACACATAGCTTTTTATTAAAAGAGAATTAATATAGAAGTTTTTTTTGAGAAAAGTACTTTAAAATACAAATTAATAGAATAAAATATTGGAAAAAGTTCAAAATTTTTTTTAAAAACCTACCAATTTCATTTTGAAAAAAATCCATTATAATTGTATTTTTGGCGGCACGACATTGGCTTTATTCCTTACCGTAGAATTTTTCCCGGCAACCCTGGCCAAATGTCATAATCTCCTTTCTGCTATGTGTGAGTGAGAAGTGGTTTGGATTCGTAGCACCCTATTTGGTGATTTAACTCGCTTTTGGCATAAAATTAACAATAAAAAATCCAATAATAAAAAATTAAGTATAAAAAAATATATATAAAATATGATTTTAACAGAGGAATTTTATCGGTTCTCTACCTTTTGTGTATAGGGCTACAAAATGCACCAAGTCTTGATGCTAGGTGCGAGTTGCACTAAAAGTGATTCCCTTGTTAGAATTTATTCCTATGTCAATATTACAGTTTCTATGTTCACAGCTTCGGAAAAATCATAGTGTACAAATATAACTGTAGAACGGCTTTTCCCCATTTGAAATTTAATTTATGCCAATAGAAATCTGCATGTCAAATTAAAAATTTCTAGCCTCAATAGTTTTCCAAGAAATCATGATTATAGAGCATTTCCTAATCATTTCACCCTTCTATTTAGCAAGCGTTCTTAGAGAGCATTTACATCTTAAAAGTGACTACCATATAAATTTTCATGGTTTTTAGTCTCAACAGAATGAAAGAAATCTGAATTTTAGAACTTTTTTTACTCTTCCACCCCCTTGAAGGTAGTCTCTAAAGAAACAAAATATAGCTATTTTTAAGCAGAGACTGTCATCAATATTATCCTGAGAGCAAATTTGAAATAGGAGCAGTAGTTCTGACATACTGTTAAAATGTTTCTGGATCTAGCAAAACTTTACAAAGATATAACAAAACCCATCTCCCGAGGTATCCATGATTTCAAAAATTGTTTCTTTATCTTTAAAAACAAGTAGATGTCCAAAATTTAAAGAAGCATTTCTCATTTGCTGACCATTAAAAGTTTTTGAGTAGTTTTTATAGTGTATTAATCAATTTTTTCAACACAAAATAACTGTTTTTCAGATACTATCAATTCTCAAATAACCATTTTCAGCTGTGTAACAGAATTTATACATGCAAGAGTAATTAAATAATGTTAATTTTATTATTAAGGCTGGTAATTTAGCAGGTTTGTCTACTGAACATGAAAATGTTTACTTGAAAATGGATAGCATAAAAAAAAAAAAAAAATTAGTATTGAGAATACTGATTAATGCACTGTAAAACCCCTCTTGAAAACTATTTGGTCTTTTCTTTCTTACTTTTTTTTTTTTTTTTTTGTAAAGAAAAGCAGGAGAAATTTTTGTTTTAGAAATGCTACTTTAAGTCTTGGAAATCTATTGATTTTTGAAGAGGAATTGTTTCTTTTTTGGAATCGTGGATGACTTGGAAGAGGTTATATTATAATTTCTAAAAGTTTTGCTAGATCTAGAAGCATTTCTCGTTTTTAATAGTGTAAACATTTTTTTATGTTTTCTGCTCATTTCACTCTTTTAAATTTTGAAATTTTAGAAACTGTTCTGAGTGAGCATTTAAAAGTAATTACAAAGTCGAATTTCACATTTTTAATTTCTAGCCCTAACATTTCCAAAAAAAAAATCTTAATTTAGAACATTTTTGGTTCACTTTACTCTTTTAAATTTTGATGTTTTTAGAATAGCGCTTAGCAAAACTTTACTTTTTTATTTTTGCTCACTTCACCATTTTAAAATTCATTTTTTTTCATAAATTGTTCTGTGAAAGCATTTGTCGTAAAAGTAACAGTCATGTCACATTTAAAATTTCTAGTTTGTTTTGTTTGTCATTTACATCTTAAAGATCCACAATAACTATCATGTCAAATTTCACATTTCCAACTTCAACGTACTCAAAGAAATTGTAATTTTAGAATGTTTGTCTCTCTTGCACCTTGTTTTAAGGGCAGTCGACAGAGATGGGGAGAAAAAAAAAAACAGTTTTAAGCAGAGATTGTCACCAGTATTATCCTGCAAAAATGTTTTAAATCAGTTCAGTGAATCTTAAGTAATTATATTAGAATATTTTTGCTCACTTCACCTTTTTAAAATTCATTTTTTTCATAAATTGTTCTGTGAAAGCATTTGCCTGAAAAGTAACAGTCATGTCACATTCCAAATTTCTAGACTTAACAATTCCAAAGAAATTGTAATTGAGAATGTTCTTAGAATGTTTTCTGATCGTTTCATAACCTGAAATTTCAACTTTTTAAGAAACCACACTTAGCAAGCATTTACATCTTAAAAGTAACCACCATGCCAAATTTCAAGTTTCTAGCCTCAACAATATCAGAGAAATCGTAATTTTAGAACTTTTTTTCCTATACCTGTTTACATTTCAATTTTCTTTAGAAGCAGTTCTCTGCTCTGGCATCTTAAAAATAATAGCCAGGTCAAATTTCAAGTTCATAGCTCTAAAAATTCCAAATAAAACATAATTTAGAAAACTTTTCTGGTCGTTTCACCCTTTTACATTTCGAATTTTTTAATAATTTTTAGATTAAAAAAAAAAAAAAAAAAAAAAAAAAAGTTAAGTGGGAAATTTGTTGTAATACAGCAGATTCTCACCCTCTGTATTTACCTGTTTTACTTCTAAATTAATGATAAAAACAGGTTTTTCAATGCATTTAAAAAAAATATATCTATTATAAAACCTTACCGAAATTTAATTGTTTTTGCTTTTGAAAAGAGGAGAGCTTACAATCATGATTTTACGGTATATATATATATATATATATATACACACACAAACACATTATAAACTAACATTTATTCAGACATACAAAGTCTAATAGTACTTCCTAGGTTTTTACTTTTTTACTAGTAAAAATCTAACCTAACCCTGGTTCAGAAAAGATTAAGTTTTACAAATTTGTTGACAAATTGGAACACACACTCTTCACAATAAAATGTACTTGACCAAGAGAGATTTCTGGAAGTATCTCATTGTGAATCATGGGGAAACATAAGAATTGTGAGGTGCTCATTAATTTGTAATGCAATAATGGATAAACGTATCACTGAATAGTAGAAATGAAGAATTTTCTACATATAATCTACAAATATAGAAGGTCGTTCACACTTTATGGAAACGATTTTCAGAGTTAATTTCTACACATAAATGACATATTCTATGCAACAATTTGACACTGTTGGACTTTAGGCTATAGCTCTGGCTTAAAATTTCTATAATAAAAGAATTTTCTTGTTACAGACATGTCAATTTTTCCCGACACCTCTTGTAAAACTTTCCAAAGTCTTTTCAATGTTTGTGAATTCATTTAAACAATCTAAATGCAGAAAAATATCATTGAGGAAGGGGGGAGGTTTCAGGTGATTTCCCATGCATTTTTTTAATTAGGACACAATTTATTTCCATTTGAGATTTTTTCTTTGCTAAATAGGCGTCGGTTGAGTTATGGAAGAGTGGGTGGAAGGACTTCGTTCATATAATGAAGCTCAATCAATGTCTTTTTCATATAAAGCTGGAATTTCTTCTTCAAAAATGGGTTCTAAAATATTTTATTGATAATAAAGCTTTACTGCTAAATTCTTTACTGCATTTATTACCTTTAATTTAATTTCATAACAAAAACCAACAGCAATCATGAATCCTTTTGGAAATTGTTCTTTACATTCACGCCCCCCCCCCCCCTTTTTTTTTATTGATAAAAATTGTTCTTCTTTTGATACACTCACATGTTTCATCCAGTGTTACGATACATTTTTATTAATCACCAACTATAGGTGTGTTGTTAAAGCAAGTGTTACAAAACACTATCAACAACATTGAAAGACTTTGGAATGTTTTCCAAGGTGTTGGAGAAAATTGATAGGATTGTACTAAGAGAAAAATAGACTAAGATAGAAATTTTGATTCAGAGTTATAATCAAGAGACAGTGCTGTACAGTAGAGTAAAATTTTCGCAAAGAATATAGCATATATGTTCAGAAATTAATTGTGAAAATCGTTTCCAGAAAGTGTGAACGACCTTCTTTAACATACAATTCTACTTACGGAATGTCAATTTGATTTAGATATGTCTAAGTGTAAGAGGATAAAATGCAAATTTTCAATTTTTTCAGATGAAATAAGCTTATTAAATTAAAAAGCAATAAATCTAAACAGCACATTTAACAGTGGTAATGCGTTTCTGTATTAGATAAAATGAATATGAATGACAAGTATCTATTAGGGATAAAATTATGCCATCAGTAATTTAGATTCAGTAAAAGTCGTTTTGTTGATATCATATCAAGAGGTTTGAAATATTACAAAAAAATACATCAAACTGTTAAAATTTGTAAACATACAGATTTAAAAAAAAAAAAAAATCCATTTTTAAATTAATATACTGTATAATCAAACACATTTTAAAAAAGTGTTACTACTCAGCCATCAGATATTCAGTATTCTGCCAAATTGCTATTTTTTTACATCCCTATTCATAACCCATGAGTTTTTCAGACAACAAAAAAATTAGCAATCTAAATATTTTAAACTATTTGACGAAAATAAATTGTAAAAAAAAAAAAAAATACCTTAAAATATCATCAAAACTGTTTAAAAAAAAAAAAAAAATATGTTACCTTAGAATCACATTTCTTGATCTAAACAAGGGATTGTTTGATCTGGTTTCAATATTGCCTATAAAATTAAAGTGATATTAGAATAAATAAGCATTTAATTATTTAAAACAAAGAAACAAAAAATTAACACAAAACACTATTTATTTGTTTTTAAAATAATAATGTATAATATTAATAAATATAAATATTCTAATTTAAATCATTTTATAAATTAGTTTATAATTAACTTTCACAAGTTAAATAATTAATACGAGGGTCGATCCAGAAATAAGGTTCCCATCAAATTTACAACTAGACAACAATGTTTATTCTCACAGAAATTTACATTGTTGAAAAGAAGAAAGTTTGCTCTATTTCTCTACATAATTGCCATTTTTTACTACCCATTTTTGTAGACTGTGCTCCAATTTCTGTATCCCAATGTCGTAGACCTCCGCCGCCAACCTGTTGAGGAAGCGTTTCACCTCTTCTTTGACGTCATCGTCGCTCTGGAAGCGTTGGACACCCAAATGTTCCTTGATCTTGGGGAACAAGTGATAATCACTAGGTACAAGGTCCGGACTGTAAGGTGGGTGGAGCATGACAATCCGCTCAAATTGTGTGAAAAGTTCCTGGGTTTGACGAGAGACGAGAGGTCGGGCGTTGTCCTGAAGCAGAGTTACACCAGCTGTCAGTCGTCCTCGCTGGTGATTCTGGATAGCTTGCCTGAGTTTTCTTAGTGTTGCCCAATAACTTGCACTTGGCGGGATCAACAATGGGAACCTCCATCTCAGACGGCTGCTGAGCCAAGAATAAGCAGCACAGCGAAGCGTGGCCGGGGGAATCGCAAGTGCGAGAACAGCTGCACACAGCTCTGTTGCCGTATTTCGTCTTGCACCTTCCCCTGCGGCTGGAGCTCTTTGGGAACCTTACTTCTGGTCGACCTTCGTAGCTTATTGAAATATGCAAAAAAAAAAAGAAAAAAAATGTATTTATACAAAATCGTTCAATCGTTCATGCAAATGAGTTTAAAATTCTTTGATTTAAGTTCAATGAAAACCAATTTTGAAATTTTAGGCTAGTCTAATGAAATCAAACACCGTAAATGAATGAGATAAATAATTAAACATGCTGAACATTTGATAAACAAAAATCAACCTTTAATAGCAACACCATTTCTCCTTATAGATGTAATAGCCTCTTGAACGTTATCTATGTGCTGCACAGTAGAATCTAAATGGACTTCTTCAAAATCTACAGGGACACCTCCTAACCTAGAAGATAATTTCCAAAATTAAACCAAATTTTAAAATTATTTTATTTTATTCAAACCATTTCCCACATGTTGCCACCGATCATTTTTGCAGGTAATGCTGAAATAAATATGCAGTGTTCTACAGATTTGAGGAAAAAAAATCCTAGGAGTCCAGAAAAATTCAAAGGGGTCCAAGAATTTTAAAGATAATATTTTGTCATGTATGCTGTGCCGTCATGTAACACCTGCACCCTAATTTTAAGTATCTCATTTACAGAGAAAAAAAAAATTCAAACAGATTTTGTTGTATTAAAATCTAATAGACAGTGCCAAAATTGCACAGTATCCACAATGTTTTTTACTGGTTTCTTAAATTTGAATATAAAATTGCCAGCTAATTATTTTATGACGTGACCAATGATCATATATACAGAAGCCAGTCAAATCCCAACTACTCATGCACATCATAGACATTTTAAAGTAAATTTTGAAGGGGAAAAACTAAGCGGAACATACGAAAATATATGTAACTTTACTTTACACATGCATATATACATATATATAAAAAATGGTGGTAATCACTTAAACTTGAGAACATGAGAAACTTTTTGTCTTAGTCTTTAAATGTCTTTATGCCGCACCTACTTAAGAAAGATGATTATTACAGTATTATTCATCATTAAAGGGCAAAATTTGTGCTGGCCACCAGTCACTAAATGAAAAAAGTAACTATTAAAAAAATGGTTATAAAAAATATATCGGTCAGTGGCCACCTTACCTGCAAGGAGAAAATAAATTTTTTTTTGCATGTTATCAATGATTCCATTTCTGCTGGTTGCAAATATGGTAATATTAACATTTACTTGGGCTATTTATCTTTAGATTAATACTAATAGAAATTTGAATAAAAGTTTATTGTTTATCACTTTCAAATTAAAAAAAAATGGCAAATAGTTAAAAAATGTGATGACTAATAAAATTGATACTACTAGCCAGCCCCTAATAAAATTTCCCAGTTTTGCTCTTTATTTATCATATAATATATACATCTATTTTCTACTCATGTATACTTCAACTAAATTAAAGTTGCTGAATTTAGTTTCGAGGTAATTTAAGGAGTATTTTGTGAAAATAACTACCCATCTCCTACTACATGCTTATAGGAAAATTTTATTTTTAGTAAAGGTAAATGGTGCATCATAACTTATCACAAAACATAGATGATTCCTTTACACTAAAATATACTATTTACAGTCTTTATGTAACACAACTTGGTTTTTGTATGTAAAGAAGGAATTTAATGATAGATTTTTTACTCACTTTCAGATAGGCTAGAATTATATAAATTATGTACACAGGTGTGTGTTTCTGATGACAATACAACATCAGAGCTTCCCCCAGACCGTTTCAGAAGGGTGCTGCACCATTCCTGCCCTTTGGTTTACAAAATAGCACCCTTCTTGCCCCTCATAAAAATAATCACCACCCTTCTTGCCCCTAAAAGTGTTATTTCTCCTTTTTGCATTAAAAAATTTGGTTTCATAGTAAAAATTGACTCAATGTCGTCTTGAAAAGAGTGCCCTGACTTTTAAATATCAACAGTGGCTTTAAAAACCAAAAAAATACCTTTAACAATTAAAAAAGTGCCCTTAAGAATCCAAAAAGTGCCCTCAAGAATCCAAAAAGTGCCCTTTTCTCACCAGCAGCACCCTGCCCTTTTTTAAACCTGGGGAAAACTGATAAAATTTTACTATTTTTAGAATGTAATTATAAATTAAGTTTAAGGGATAATTTTATTTTCCTGTTAGCCAAGCGCAGGTGATAAATCGCTAAATATTCTTCAAGGTAATAACTGTATAAAAGTAACAACAACAATATACTTAATTATGTGCCAAACTAAACTATGCTCCCTAAAATAGGCCAAGTGAAGCTGCAACAATGAAATATTTTAAACACAAAAAAGTAGAAGATAAAATGTAAGTAAAAAAATATAAATACAAATAAAAAAGAGTGTAAAATATATTTTTTAAACTACACTTTTTTAAACAACTTAGTGTTATGGTAGTAACAAAACAAATCTATCAAATATTTGTGAAAATTTAATATTATTATTGTTACTTCAAGAACATATATACATACAAAAAAAATACAAGAAAAATTCATTACCGAAATATTTCCTTGACATGGCCCATCATTTCTGGTCCAATGCCATCGCCTGGCAGCATAGAGACCATAAAACGACCACCATACTTAGCTTTTATGCGATCCAACTAAAATAAATTTTTGGCTTTAAGAATAAATAAAGAAAAGAAAAGGAGAGATACAAAATAAGAATCAAAACGAAATCTTAAAAAAAAAAAAAAAAACCACATAAATTTCAAAAGAAACAAAGTAAAATTTTTCGACTAATAAATCGGTGCTGATTTCACATTTTAGTTAGCAAACAAATCACCATATATTCCAGCATATAGCATGCACCTAAAATTTAAGACTACATTTTTCTATTTTTTGGTATATTCACTGTATTATCCATACCCTTCTATACAAAGAAACCTTCATGAGATAGCAGGGATCATTCTAGAACATAAAAAAGGGCAGCGTGCACATTACATAATAAGGGCAATTTTGTTGAAAAGGGCACATCATTTCATAAAAAGGGCATTTTTGTAATAAGCACATGTACCCATATACTGGTGGGGAGGGAAGTCTGGCAACAGCTTAAAGTACTCCTTAATTTTAAAAAAAATCCAATAACATTTCTAATTTCCATAACTTCACTGTTTGAAAAGTATTAAAAATAGCAAAATGAAACTTGTTCTCGATTTTTATTGTAAAATTGTTTACTATATTCACAGTCATTTCCCCCTTTCCTACGATATTCAAAAACTTCTCTCTCTAAAACTTTTATTCACCAGATAACTTTTTCCCAGTTTTAGCAAAACTGGTTTTGAAAAAGCTATAAAAGTTCAAAAGCTACTTCTCAAATTTTTATAGGACTTATGTAAGTTATCATGTGGTCAAAGGCCAGAATGCCTAATCTAATACTATATTTCACTAGACAAGGTGAAATTAATCAATGACCCTTAGTTGTTACCCTATGTCTTGTTCAATGGAAAAAATGATAAATGAAAAAATGAATCGCTCAAAGTCAAAGATTAGACATACCAGGGCATTTCACAGAGAAATAAAGAGGGAAAGAGGAGTACTCCTGATGTACCATACTAGCATTCTAAAAATAAAAGATAAGTAAAGAATTTTTTAAAGTACAATACAAACAAGGCAGGATTCTACCCAGGAATAAAAGGAGGGCCGAATTCTACCTGGAGAAAGGGCAAGGAGGGTAGAATTCTACCTGGAAAAGGGGCAAGGAGGGTGGGATTTTATCTAAAAAGGGCATGAGGGCAGGCCACCCTTCTATAACTCTCTAGAATGATCCCCGAGATAGTAGTAAAAAATATTGAAAAGTAATGTAACTAATACTTTTCATGTAACCTGATAGCAAACATAATTCTTTTACAAGTAATTTTAGCATGTTCATTAACATAAAAATGTATTTTCTTATGATCAGGGCTTGACAAATGTGGTCGCCAGATGGCCACTGACGAGCAAGCTTTTTTTATCGGCGATCAAGTTATTTAATATAGTGGGGTTTTTTTTATATACAACAACTGACCTAAGAAATGACCACAATGGCATTTTTTTTCTCTTCCCCAACTCTACTAGTGTGCGACAAGCAATGATATTCCTCTTCTTTAGAAACAAATTTAAAAGGCATTTTCCCTCTCATGCATATAAAACGCCTTTCTGTTCCGCACTAGTCAGCTAGCATGTCAAGTGATTAGAATGTGGGGTAAGAGAGATATTGTCAATCCAGCCTCTGTGGCATCTAAAATTGGGTGTAATAAATGCTTTTTTTTAAAAAAAAAGGCTCAACTTTTTTTTTTTTTTTTTTGTAAGTTTTAAATCTAATTTTTCTGTTCAGAATAAAAACTGATTAATCTACCACATTTATTAAAAAAAAAAAATACAAATATATAAATGATTATAAGTAATTCATTTGAAGTAAATTTATAAAACTTAATTAAAATTTCAAGATTAATTAATAAGGTCTGAGGTAGGTAAAGTTTTTTTTTTGTCCCCTGCTGGCTACCAGATTTTATCAAATTTCTAAAGCCCTGCTTATGATCATTATTTTTTTTTAACTTGTAAACCTCCACTTTTATAATCAGCATATAATGTGTATTTGTAAATTTTGACCAATTTTTTTTGTAACAAAAATGTGTGTTATATGCTGAAATATATAGTAATGACACTTTTGACTCAATTGCATTTAGAGAGATTAATTTTCTTCTAAATCCCATTTTACTGAAAATTAACTTTTACTTCCAGAAAATCATAGTTGACCAAATGTCAAGTAATTAAGGTAACATTCAACTCCTAAATTAATGAAATTTTCAGAGTCTCATTCAAGATAGGTATAATTACACAGTTTACATATATATATATATATAGTTTATAAATGTGGTTCAAATTATCAACTCTGAGTACTTTATAAATGGTGCTTTGATTTTACAAGAAAATGAAAAGAGCTCCTTGATTCTTTGGAATCTGATTTACAGGGGTGCTTGTGGGTTTGTGAAAAAATACCTGAAATTTTAGTGAGAAAATGTTTCCATATGGAGAGAAGGGGGAGGGAACATGTAATTTATTACAAGGAGGTCAAATTATGAAAAATATAAACTTTAATTATGTTTAGCAATCATATGAAATTGATATTTTATGAATGTAACCATCAGAAAAACCAGAATTTCAGTACTGAAAATGAAAAAAATATCTGAATTCAGATTCAACCTGAACACAATCACCCTTGGATTTAGGATACTTGAAATTTTTATGCATGTAGGAAAAAAATGATTTTGCGATTGCAGCAGAAAAAGGTAAGTTTTGATATGACAACAAAAGCATTTAAAACAGAATTACAGTTATCTCCAATTAGTGATTTAAACACTGTTCACTTCAAAAATATTACATAAGAAATCTTTAAATGCACAGGGATGCACTAGGATTTTTCAAAATTTTAGGGAGGAATTTTAGGAATTTTTTCCTAAACTTTAGGAAAATTTTAGGGGCTTTTGCGATATTTTTAAAATTACAAGTATGTAATAACAGTATTATTGTGCTATTCAGGCACATGTGGTACACTGCCAAAGAATATTCCCATCATTCCAATGAATTCAGCCCTTGTTCCATGTGTTTGTGTTGTTTGTTGTGAATGAGCGCATTTAAATTTGCATAATAACCGGCTTCATATTACAAACCGTTTTAACAGCTTATGCTTACTGCAATTGTATAGAATTTTGAGTTCCTGGATCATTGAGCCTAACCAGAATGAATATGCTCTCCTTCTCTCTCTTTTGGATGTTCTTGGTGAACCTAGAGAACAAGAGGCAGGAAGCAGGGGTGATTATGAGAAAGAAAAAAAAATTCTGAAGCTCACAGAAAAACTTCTGAAATGTTTTTTTCACATTTCTTTGTCGAAATTTGTGTTTTTTCCGCGATATTTTGACGAAACATGAATTTTTTCGCGATTCTTTCATGAAATACGCCATATTTGCACGATTTATTGACAAAATTTCATGTTTTTTCGCGATTTTTTGACGAAATTCGTGGTTTTTTCCCGTGATCTTTTGACGAAATTCATATTTTTTTTTCCCGCGGTCTTTTGACGAAATTCATATTTTTTTTCTGCGATCTTTTGAGGAAATTCGCATTTTTTCCCCGCAATCTTTTGACAGAATTCGCTTTTTTATTTCACGATCTTTTGACGGAATCCACGTTTTTTCGTGATCTTTTGACAAATTCATGTTTTTTCTGCAATCTTTTGATGAAATTCGCCTTATATGCACGATTGATTGACAAAATTTCGCGATCCTTCAACGAAATTGCAGTTTTTTTTTTTCACAATTTTTTGATAAAATTCGAGTTTTTTTCTGCAATTTTTAGACGAAATTATCTTTTTTCCTTGATTTTTGGATGAAATTTGAGGGGGTTTTCACAATTTTTTTTTATCGAAATTCACGTTTATTCTGCGTTCTTTTTCAGAAATTCTAGTTTTCTTTCCAAGATGTTTTTAAAAAATTCACGATCTTTTGAAGAAATTCGCGTAATTGAGTTTTTTTTTTTCAGGATTGTTTGTCGAAATTAGCTTTTCCCCCCACGATATTCTTGGATGAAATTTGTTTTTTTTCCCCGATTCTTTTTCGAAATTTGCTTTTTTCCGCGATCTTTTTTACGAAATTTGCATTTTTTTCACGATTTTTTGACGAAATTTGCATTGTTTTAGCGATCTTTTGACGAAATTTGCGTTGTTTTAGCGATCTTTTGACAAAATACTCGTCTTTTTCGGTGGCCATTTGTCGAAATTTGTGATATTTTTTGGTGAAATTTTGGCGATCTCGAATCTTTAGGAACAAGAAGAAAATTTTAGGAATTTTAGGGGATAAAATAATAGTTAGGAAATTTAGGAATTTTAGGGGGAATGTGAGCCCTGAATGCATGTAATTTGCTGCAACATCAATGATTGCAGATTTTTTAAAACTTAAACAATAATCAAAGATTATCATGATGTTTTTAGAATACTGAGAATAAACACTATTTTTTTCAGTACTTTTCCAGTAAAGGGACCTTCACAAGATACAGAAAATGCTTTGGTGAGAGTAGGAAATTTGGCAACATATTTTCTGGCAACCTATTCACTGTTTCACATACACAAGCAATTTTTTTATTCAATTTATTTAATGTAAAGAAGCCATTCATCTATTTTTATATAAATAAATTGTATATAAATAAATATATATATATATAATGTTGGTACTTTCCTACTATAGGAGCATGGCATTTTTTTTTTTCCTTTTAAGTTTGGGCTTCAGAAAGTGAGATTTGTTGCCAAATGATACAAAATGAAAACAAACCTAATAAACTTTTATGCTTGTTTATATATATATATATATTTATTTATAGCTACATATATAAACATTTTATTTATATACAGGGATCTGAAAAAGTGAGCAAAACTTTACAGGGTGATAAAATACAGCTATACGAGCACAGTTCGTCATAGAATGTATCGCGTGCGAGCCACTAGGTGGTGTTGTAAATAGTATGACACATTCCTACGAGGTGTTGCCGGAGCTGCTGCATCCAATTCCAACACCCCATCAGGTCGAGAATGTGGTTTCAACACAACGGTGTGCCTGCACAC
Organism: Maratus michaelseni; assembly: GCA_963931845.1. Classification (NCBI taxonomy): domain Eukaryota; kingdom Metazoa; phylum Arthropoda; class Arachnida; order Araneae; family Salticidae; genus Maratus; species Maratus michaelseni. The sequence continues at coordinate 41,314,382 of OZ007596.1, forward strand.
TTTGCCTTGGATGTGCGAAATACTTTAGATGCAATGTTCTCAGGGCGATGGATTGGTCGAGATGGTCCCACAGCTTGGCCACCAAGATTGCCGGATATCTTGTGTTTGGACTTTTTCCTGTAGGGCCATATGAAAAACCTAATCTGCGCGTGCCCCATTGAAACCAATATGGATCTAGTCGCCAGAATTGCCAGTTTTATTCGGGAAATGCCTAGTGTCTTTGTAGTGCGTCTGTCCTATCCCGCAGGTGTGAAGCATGCATTACAGCTGGCGGAAGATCTTTTGAGCATGTACATTAATTACATTGCGGTTACTAAACTTTTTCTGAAGTAACTCCTCTCATTCTTGTGTTAATTCTTTAACTGCGACAGTGGAAAACTACCTTTTAACTTCTCAACGCTTGCATTCTGATCATACATTCTATAACGTAATTTGCTCGTATAGCTGTGTTCTATCACCCTGTAAAGTTTTGCCCACTTTTTCAGTATACAGGGTTAGCAGGAAAGAATCATCCAATTACAAAATATAATAGTTTCCATAATTACAAACAGAAAATTATATTAATATCTCATTGTAAAGAAAAAAATGTAAATTTTTGTTTCATATGACTTCCTTTAGTCACCCGTATAATATCACTGTGATACCTCAATTCTTGTCAAACACATTGTAATGTTTCACTATTAACTGTTTGTAAAGCATCACAAATGCGTTGTTTAAGTTCGGGCAAACTTATACAATAGGGTGGTATGAACACAAGATCTTTGCCTTATCCCTAAAAGAAGAAGTAGACCAATCCAATGGTGTGGTAGTTCTCTGTTTTCCACCTATCGTGAAAAGACAATGTTACAAACTAAAAATTTAACATTTTTCCTTTACAATGACATATTAATTATAATTTTCTGTTTGTAATTATGGAAAATATTAAATTTTGTAATTGTATGATTCTTTCCTGATAATGCTGTATATAATTGTTTTTTTTTATATACAATTTACTTCTGTTTGTATATAAAAATAGATAAATGACTTCTTTATATTAAATAAATTGTATAAATATTGAAAGAAACTACTTGTGTATATGAAACAGTGAACAGGTTACCAGAAAATAGGTTCCCAAACTTTCTTCTCTCGTCAAGGCCATTTTCTCTAAGATCCCTATACTGAAAAAGTACCAAAATTGTTTATATATATAAATTCATATATAAACAAGGCCAAAAGTTCACTAGGTTTGTTTTTATAGCTTATAGCTGTTTATTACCATTTGGCAACAAATCTCATTTTTAAGTCTAAATTTGCACCAAGCTTTAAAAAAAAAAAAAAAAAAAAAAAAAAAAAAATTTTTTTTTAAGCGCCAAGACCCTTATAGTGGAAAAGTACTTTCATTGTTAGATTAATCTATTTATTATGCTTCTAATATATATCTTTAAAAAAATATTTTATATATTTTTTTCTTAACTATAAAACATCTCTACTCTATTACAATTTACGTAAATATTGCAGAAATGATTTAATGTAGCAAACTTCAAGCTTTTTTTTTCCTAGCCAACTGATACCATGATAAATATCTCTCTGATGCAGGGGCGATTCTGAGAAAAAAAAAAATTCTGAAATTCACAGCAAATTTTCTGAAAAGTTATACAACAGAGGGGGGGGGGGGGGGGCGGGGGGGTTATCCACTCCCACCACTTTTTTTTTTGCGTCCCTTTGACGAAATTTGCATTTTTTTTTTTGCTATCTTTTGTCGAAATTTGCAGTTTTTCGTTATCTGTTGACAAAATTTGGCTTTTTACACGATCTTTTGACGAAATTTGCCATTTTTCACGATTCTCTGACGAAAGTCACGTTTTTCCCGCGATCTGTTGACAAAATTTGCCGTTTTTTCACGATCTTTTGACAAAATTTGCCGGGTTTTTTTAATGTTTTTAACGAAATTTGCCATTTTTCGCTATTCTCTGACGAAAGTCACGTTTTTCTCGCAATCTGTTGACGAAATTTGCCGTTTTTCGCAATGTTTTTGACAAAATTTGACTTTTTTTCGCGATTCTCTGACAAAAGTCACGTTTTTCCCGCGATCTGTTGACAAAAATTGTCATTTTTTTCGCGATCTTTTGACGAAATTTGCCGTTTTTTGAAAAAATTTGCCATTTTTTCGCTATCTTTTGACGAAATTTGCTGTTTTCGCAATGTTTTTGACGAAATTTGCCGTTTTTTCGCGGTTCTCTGACGAAAGTCACATTTTCCCCCGCGATCCTTTGTCAAAATTGGCAACTTTTCTTCAAACGAATGACGAGATTGATTTTTTTCGGTGATCATTTGCCGAAATACCGATACATTTTATGTCCGAATTTTCGGATTTATGACCGATATTTTTTTTAATTTTCGGAAATCATTGCCTTAATTTTTCGGAAAATTCGGACCAGAATCACCCCTGCCCTGATGGGTTATTATCAGATAGAAATGTGTTTCCATAAATAATAAAATCACAAAACACTAACTGTACTTTTGTACAGTTATATACATTCATATCCAAAATGATATTTATTTATTTTGCAGCCCCTGCATTTAGTATTATGCCAAGGCTGCAGTTACAATGTCGCTAAGATTGTGAAGCTCAAATGTAACGCAAATGCGTAAGTAGAAAAATACACTGTAAAAAATGATCAATGTTTCTTATTTTATGAAAATATACTATAACCACAAACCAAAATATAATATAATCTTCTGAGTTATCCGAAATTCCAAATAGCGTGTTCCATTGTCTTTTGAATCCCCAGAAACCAATACATTTCCAAAATTTAAAGAATTATTTATAAAAACGAAGTATTTTTAGCTGCTCGTATAGGTGAAAATTAGCGGTTGCCACTCACCACATGGCGATTAAAGTTGAAAAAGTGGTGATTAAAAAATCAGCCATCAATCGCCACTCGCCAAGTGGCGATTAAAAAATCTGTTATCGATCGCCAAGTGAGATACACCATTTTTCTTGGAAATATGCATCTCTACACTGATTACATCTAATTAGAGAACTGGTTAATTCTTTTTCCTACCAGATGCAAACAGATTTCAATGACTTAGCTGTATTTTCAATAATTCGTCTTTTTCTCATGTACTCACTTTTTAGTTGGAGTATTTTTTCAAAAAATACAGTTTTATTCTACAAAATATATTTTTCAGCTTTGATTCCACATGCATTTCAAGTAATTTATTCCTTTTTTTCCCACTGGATACAAGCAGATTTTAAGGCCATTTCAGTATCTTCAATATTTCAACTCCTGCCACATGCTCACCAGTTAGATTGTTTCTTCAAGAGATACTGTTTAATCATGCAAAATACACTCATACTCGTACAATGGGTATAAAACTCTTATAGAAAAATATGTTTACATATAACGATTATAATTTATCTAGATGTCAAGAAAGTTTGAAACATAATAGTGGCCACTAATGAAACTGAGTCTACCGGCCACTGGCTACTAACTAAATTTCCCAGTTTTCACCTATAGCTGCCCGTATTTTTCAGAAACGTTTCCAAAGGGTTTTTATAGTGTATTAAACAGTTTCCTCAGCATGGAATACCTATTTATCGAATGTCATCCATTCTCAAGTAAACGTTTTCAGCTGCATAAGTTAATTTATACATGAAAGAGTAAAGAAGTAATCTTATTTTTAATGTTAATGTTAACGCTGTTAATTTTGCATGTTAGTCTGTTAAACATATTTGTTGAACATGAAAATGTTTACTTGAGAATGGATAGCATCGGAAAAAACTATATTCCGGGCTTAGAAAACTGATTAATACACTTTAAAAGCTACTCGTAAATGTTTCCGAAAATTACGGGCAGCTAGAAAAATTTTGTTTTTATAAATGATTCTTTAAAACTCGAAATGCCATTGATGTCTGAGGTTTCTAAAGATAAAGAAACACTTCTCAGAATCATGGTTAACAAGGATGAGTTTATATTATAAATTTATTCGTCATTATATTATATTTTTGTAGATTCAGAAACATTCGTCATTTTTTACAGTGTACAAATAATACAAACATGTACACTAAATAATACAAGCATACAAAATAATACAACAAACATACAAAATAATACAACATACATACAAAATAATACAACATACATACAAAATAATAACTACAATCAATACAAACATCCATACAAAATAATATATAAACTACAATCAATATAGACAGACATAACAAAAATACATACATACTTGCACTCATACAATACCTACAATCACATACACATAAATACATGCATAATACATACTATACCTAATATATACAGGGTGATTCTAAATTCATGGTACAAACTTTAAGGGTTGGTACAGGACACTGTAACAAACAATTTTTGTATAGGGAACAAGGTTGCAAATATATAAACCAAAAATATAGGGTATATTTCACTCCAATCCGAAGTGGTGTTTCCGTTCATAAATTTAACAGTAGTGAAGACATTTTAACAAAATTTGCAACAGATTCATCTTTCTATAAATTGTAAGCATATTGTAAGGATTTTGTTAAAATATCTTCACTACTGTTAAAGTTATGAACGAAAACACGACTTCAGATTGAAGTGAGACGCCCTGCAATTTTGACTAAATAAATGGATTTTTGACCCGGGTATCTTATACAATAAATGATTTTTACAATGTCCTACAGCAACCCTTAAAGTTTGTACCATAAATTCAGAATCATCCTGTATACTATGTATGTATGTATTATATATGTATAAATTATGTATGCATTAATATTTGGCGATATTTTACAAACTAACTTGGCAATATATCTCGGTTTCTTGGTTAAATAATTCATCTTCAGCGGGCCACTATAATGAGGAAATACCAAAAAAAAAAAAAACCATTCTTAGAAAATAAAAAATATATAGTAAATTTCCTTAGTAAACACTATAAAAAAATATTTTAGGTTGAAGTTACAAGGAAATTTTTGAACAATTTATATTAAGTAGTAGTGAAGAGTAATAACAGTAATTGTATAAAATTTTCACTTAGATGGAAATAAAACCATAATTCAAAGAAAAGAAGATAAACATAAAATTAAAAGTAATCAGAAAAAAAGAATAAGTAGATGCTTACGAAAAATTGGTGCTATAATGAAAGCATGAAAAAATAATAAACATTATTAAAAGTATATAATTATTTCAAACAGTAAAACATATAGAAAACAGATTTAAAAATAAATGGAACACAACAAAAGAGACAGTTATATATAGTTTTAAAAAAGATTTTTTAATTTAAAAAAAAAAAAAAAAAAAAAAAAAAAAAGATACGATGTACAGTTGGCCAAAAAAGAAGAAAAAAAAGGTGGTGTGGGGAGAACATCCATCCATTTTAACCACCAAATTGTAGACACCCCCCCCCCCCCCCTTCCCTTTTTAAGAAAATGAAAATTGTCTTCTTCCAATTTATGTTAAAAATATAGGCCTAGAGGGTTGTCTCCATATTGAAATTGTAGTAAACACCTAGGGGGGTAATTTAGATGATTGTTTATTTGTTTATATTAGTCACGTGACACGAATTGCTTATAATTCGATAAGTAATTTATTTATCAAAAAAAAGGGAAAAATTCCAAATTGCTTCAATAGTCAGGCATGCCAATTTTATGCCTTTGCGTTTAAAAATAAGTCAGAAATTTTGTCAGAAAGTTTTGTGTTGTTCAGCAGATCATTTAAAAACCACCTTAATAATAGTATATTACTTTTAAATGCTAAAGGTGTAAAATTAACAACTATAATATAAATTAAAATAACTTTTATTAGTTGTTTTACATGTTTCGACTCTTCTGAGTCATTTTCAAAAACAAAATGAGAATATTCTAAAGCTGCACGGGCTTTGAAGTTATTATTTACATGTACTTTTTAAAAAATTACGCACGTTATCTATTATTTTTTACTTGATTGTTTATTTTCATATCTTTGAGCATGGAGTAATTCTAGCCACAGTTTCGGTAAATTAAAAGATGTCGCATCGTTACATATTGTATTTTTGCGCGTGAGTATCTCTATGGTTTCTCTTATTATGGATGGATAGTGTAGACTGGAGGGAAATATTATTTTACTTTCATTGAAATTTATTTGGATGGTTTCTTCTTGATATAATCTTGCTAGGGCTGTAGTTTTTCTATTGTATTTAATATCAGCTATATGCTCTTTTTTTCTGCAATTAAATTTCCTGCTGGTCATGCCTATGTAGTAATTCTTGGATCCGTCTTCTTTAATAAAAGGTATTTCATATACTCCTGAATAATTCTCAAAATTAATTGGGTCAATTTTACTGCAAATGATATTCTTTAATTTCTTAGGTGGTTTGGCTATTAAGCAGATATTGAAACGTTTAAGGCTGTGTTTTAATTTTTCGAAAAAGCTTGGATAACCAAGCTTATCCAAGCTTTTTCGAAAAATTAAAACACAGCCTTAAACGTTTCAATATCTGCTTAATAGCCAAACCACCTAAGAAATTAAAGAATATCATTTGCAGTAAAATTGACCCAATTAATTTTGAGAATTATTCAGGAGTATATGAAATACCTTTTATTAAAGAAGACGGATCCAAGAATTACTACATAGGCATGACCAGCAGGAAATTTAATTGCAGAAAAAAAGAGCATATAGCTGATATTAAATACAATAGAAAAACTACAGCCCTAGCAAGATTATATCAAGAAGAAACCATCCAAATAAATTTCAATGAAAGTAAAATAATATTTCCCTCCAGTCTACACTATCCATCCATAATAAGAGAAACCATAGAGATACTCACGCGCAAAAATACAATATGTAACGATGCGACATCTTTTAATTTACCGAAACTGTGGCTAGAATTACTCCATGCTCAAAGATATGAAAATAAACAATCAAGTAAAAAATAATAGATAACGTGCGTAATTTTTTAAAAAGTACATGTAAATAATAACTTCAAAGCCCGTGCAGCTTTAGAATATTCTCATTTTGTTTTTGAAAATGACTCAGAAGAGTCGAAACATGTAAAACAACTAATAAAAGTTATTTTAATTTATATTATAGTTGTTAATTTTACACCTTTAGCATTTAAAAGTAATATACTATTACAAGGTGTTATATTTTATTATATTGTCACCTTAATAATATACATATACATGCATGTATTATATGTTGGAGGGGGGGGGGGAGGATAAATTTAGTAGGTTAGGGGGTTAATTTAGATTATTATTTCTTTGTTTTTATTAGTGAGCAATAAATGTTAGAGATTGTCTACTTAAAATAAAGAGTTATAGCGATTTGAATCTATGTTCGATGGGGGGGACAGGTGCAAAGAGGTAAGTTGTAATTTAGGGAGATGCAGGAATAATTTGTATGATTGATTTTTTATTGTCATTGAAGAACATTAAATAGGACAGATTTTTTTTTTTTATATTTATAATAAAATTATAGATTTTAAACTTCTGTATGCGTGGGAGGATAAATTTAAGAGATTAGGGGGGGGGGGGTAAATATGACTATAATCTATTTTTATTAGCGAGCAACGAATGTTGCATATTATTTTTTTTTAAATAGAGTTTTAAACATTTGAATCTCTGTTTGCTAGAGGGAGTTAAGGCGGAAGCAGAAATTTGGGTGTGAGGCAAGGGGATAGTTATTTTATTGTCACTAAAGAGTATATAAAAATAAAGATGTTGAAATATTTAAATTTTTCTGTATACTTACTGAGGGGGAGTTTTAAATATTTGAATCACTGGAAATTTTGGGAAGTGGCAGGGAATAATTATTTTATTATCAATAAAAAGCAAGCAGAAGAATTTTATATAAAAATAAATACTTTTTAATATTTTGCATGCTATGTTGTGGGAGAGTAGATTTGGTAGGTTGGGGGGGGGGGGGGAGGATTATCTTATTATTATTATTAATTTAACATAATACAGTCAAACTTCATTAACATGAACCTCAAGGGGAATGAAAATTTTGTTTATGGTAACAGTAATTTATGTTATCAGTATCAAATCTTTGTACTCGTTTTTATAGGGGACTATGAAAACAATTCATGTTAAAAGTAATTCACGTTAAGCGTGTTCATGTTAACGAGGTTTGACTGTATATATAAATTTATAATCATATTAAATTATATTATTATTATAATTATTATAAATATATGTTAATTTAATTTCAGTATTACTATTAGTGAAAAACGAATGTTGCAGATTATTTTTTAAATAAAGAATTTAAACTGTATGCTGAAAAGAGGAGTGCAAAGGGGGAAGCTGATATTTTAGGGGACAGAGTGATAATTTATGTGACTGATTATTTATTGTCACTAAAGAACATTAAATGGGGCAGAAATTTTTTTTTTATATAAAGATTTAAAAAATAAAGATTATTTTTTTAAATAAAAATTTGAAAGGTATATCTCTTGCTATTTTTCTTTTAAAGTAAAGCTTTAAATAGGAAAGGTTAACACTTCTTTTATATATGCAGTAATGCAGCTAGGTTTTTGAAATCCAGGGAAAATTGGGCCTTTTTTTACAAAAGGGGGCCGACCCTCTTTTAGAAATAAGACAGATTTAATGTATTTTATACAACATATACTTCTTTTGTGATCTTTCAACAAAAAAATTATGCATCCTGAAGGACCCATAAAAATTATATTTATGCATTCCTTCTCCAATTTTTTTGCTTAAATGATGTGCTATAGTGCATCCCCGATATGTCGAAAAAAAAAACCTTTTAAAACATGCATTTTGTACATTATTTCAATATCTTACTAAAGAGTTTTATTTTTCAAAACAATTTCCATTACAGGGTTCCCAGCAAAACATGTCTGGCAATTTCCCTGACTTTCCATGATTTTCCCTGACCAAATCCAAAAAAATTCCATGACCAAACGGGCATACACAAACTAACAAACAGCATTAAAAAAAAAAAAAAATCCCTGACGGCTCGGCCAACAGGCACAGGTAGATTTCGAAGACGCAGACCGTGGGATGCCTGTTTGTATCCCCTCCCCTTGGTTCGATTTTGCCCATTAACGAACTTGACCGAGATTTTATGCCCCTTGATTTTATGTATCAGTTTCGAAAAAATGCGGGAGTTGGAACTGCCTACTTCGAAAAATAACTTGTTTGCAGGCGGAGCCGGCAGGGATTTCTTTTGTTTTTAATTTTTTTTTGCTATAACGGTTGGTCCTATAAAAAACTTGTCAATATAAAAGTTTTAGATAATACTAAGAGGATTAATAATAAATTTACACGGATTTGATATCTTGTGAATTGACGAAGCTATGATTTTTTTTCTTCTAACCCCCCCCCCCTTTTTCCCCCCCTTGGGGCCATTTTTAATTATATCAAAAATCTGTCATACATAAATTTTTTACCCTTTTCCTAGAAGTAATAACTTTAAACGAATTCGATACGTATAATAATAATGAAATTATGAGGGTTTTTCTGTTTTCACAAAAAGCCCCCCATTTCCCCCCTCTTGGTTCGATTTTGCCCATTAACGAACTTGACCGAGATTTTATGACCCTTGATTTTATGTATCAGTTTGGAAGAGATTTATGCAGAATTTGTCCAGTTATCGTGGTCAGAAAAAAGTGACATAGATAGATAGATAGATAGATAGATAGATAAAGTTTTGAACTGGGGGTGGTTTTGGGTTGTGGGAGTCATGATCGGCGTAGATCTGCAAAAATTTTTCAAAATTTCCAACTTAGGTGAGAATGTAATAGGTAGTATTTCTTACGAAATCTACCTAAAAATCAGAAGTTTGTATCATAATAACAGGGTTTATACTCTTTCCTCGGGAGAACTTAAGAAAATTGCAAAATAAAATTCTATAAAATATTTTTAAATTACAAAAAATTTCATCTTGGCCAGTTTTCTAATGAATACTATACAACAAAGTCTAGAATGTGAAACGTCATGAAAAAGTCTAAAAAATGTAGAAGACTTTTGTCCATATTATGGTTTTTCTGCATTGCATTTGAAGGAATTTCTCGATCTTGAAACTGACAAGATATAGTAACGCTTTTCTGAAAAAGAAATAATTTCAGATTCAATTTTTTTTTTCCCTCAGACTTTTCCATGACTTTTTAGGAAATATTTGTAAATTCCCTGACTTTTCCTATATATTTTTTAATTTCCATGACTTTCCCTGACTACTTAGAAATTCCCTGATTTTCCATGTCGCTGGGAACCCTGCATTAACGTAGTACTTTAAAATTGAAGTATAAAATATCTTTTTTCCCCCCTTGGTTTATGTAAATGATTCTTTTGCATCATACTATCCAAACAACCAAACAAAATGTATGCAAGTGGATAGTATGACACAAAGTAATCATTTACATAAATTTTACTTATGATTTTGGATAGTGTGGCATAAAAGATAAATCAATTTATTGAAATAAATACATTTCAATGCATAATTAATATAGGTTCAGTGAAAGTAATATATTTAACAGTGTATTGGAAAATTAAAAGTATTGTTTGTATGTGTAAATATACTTTAGAAAACAAACCAAAAATAAAAATAATTTAAATTGAATTTTAAAACAATCCTATTAAATTCATGTCAAGACGTCACTCAAATTTTGATATTTTTTTTTAAACCCATATTTTGAATTTATGAGATATGTGTATGAAAAAACATCAGCGAATAAATTTTACTTTTCTTTTCACGTTAAAAATAATATTTCACCTGTGAGTATAAATAAAACAAGAAAGAAAATGATGAAAAAAAAAATTCATAAAATAGTGTCACTCAAATTTGATATAATTCCTTTAAAACCCATATTTAAAATTCTTGAAGCCATAAGGTAAAGGGCTGTGTCACAAACTTTTAACCCGTTAAGGATGTTTGTACTGATATTTTATACATAGAAAACAAGTTGGAAATTGTACGTCAAACGTGACAAATGATGTGCGTTCGTACTATAGCTAGTTACATTAATATTCAGATCTTTTCTGATTTTTAATTCTGTGAAATGAATTATTTTATTACAGAAATTAATCTGCAGACGATATAAGTATCTCGGTCGCTTGACGATTAAACTTCGGAAGCTCCTATAACAAAAAAGCACCGATTTAAAAAAAAAAATTCAAATTTCTTAATAAATATTTTTATTAATATTTCCTAAAGTTTTGATTCGATTTTAATAAAATTTGAAATGTCTCGACAAAATTCTGCAAAGATAATATATTTTAAATTGCAAACCATTCGGTTGGGTAGTTTTTGCGTTGTTATATGCGGACGGACGGACGGACAGACAGACGGACAGACCAAGCGACGACAATAGGTGCTACGTATTTATATAATTACGAACGCACCTAAAAATTGGAATACCCAGACCTTTGCCTTTTTGAATTAAAAAATCCCTGACGGCTCGGCCTACAGGCACAAGCAGATTTCAAAGACGCAGACCGTGGGGCGCCTCTTTGTTGGGAATTGCGGAAGAAATGACTTTTTTGCCATGATGCGGCAGTTGGAACCACCTACTTCGAAACCTAACTTGTTTGCAAGCGGAGCCATCAGGGATTTTTTTTTTTAAATTTTTTTTGCTATAAGAGTTGGTCCTATAAAAAACTTGTCAATATAAAAGTTTTAGATAATATTAAGAGGATGTATAATAAATTTAAGCGGATTTGAAATCTTGTGAATTGACAAAGTTATGAATTTTTTTCTTCTAAAACCCCCCTTCCCTCCCCCCCCCCTTTGGGCCATTTTTAATTATATCAAAAATCTGTCATACATAAATTTTCGGCCCTTCTCGTAGAAGTAATAATAACTTCAAACGGATTCAATACGTATCATAATTAAGAAATTATGGGTTTTTTTTCTGTTTTCACAAAAAGCCCCCCCCCCCCCCCCTTGGTTCGATTTTTCCCATTAACGAACTTGACCGAGATTTTATGCCCCTTGATTTTATGTATCAGTTTCGAAGAGATGCGGGAATTGGAACTGCCTACTTCGATAAACAACTTGTTTGCAGGCAGAGCCGGTAGGGATTTTTTTTGTGTTTAATATTTTTTTGCTATAAGTGTTGGTCCTATAAAAAACTTGTCAATATAAAAGTTTTAGATAATATTAAGAGGATTTATAATAAATTTAAGCGGATTTGATATCTTGTGAATGGACGAAGCTATGAATTTTTTTCTTCTAAAACACCCCCTTCCCCCCCCCCCCCCTTGGGGCCATTTTTAATTATATCAAAAATCTGTCATACATACATTTACGGCCCTTCTCCTAGAAATAATAATAACTTTAAACGGATTCGATACATATCATAATTAAGAAATTATGGGGTATTTTCTGTTTTCACAAAAAGCCCCCCCATCCTCCCCCCTTGGTTCGATTTTGCCCATTAACGAACTTGACTGAGATTTTATGCCCCTTGATTTTATGTATCAGTTTCGAAGAGATTTCTGCAGAATTATTGCAGTTATAGTGTCCATAAAAAAGTGACATAGATAGATCTGGGGGTGGTTTGGGATTCTGGGAGTCATGATCGGCGTAGATCTGCAAAAATTTTTCAAAAATTCCAACTTAGGTGAGAATGTAATAGGTAGTATTTCTTATGAAATCTACCTAAAAATTAGTGAACTATCTCAATAAATTCATTCTTTAAGAAATAATATAAATAAAAATGATTTTTTTGTCTGAGTTGTATTGGTTGCTACAATCTAAATTCATTTGGGGAGGGAGAGTGACCCCCCGTACCTCCTCCTCCCCCCCCCCCCCCCCCAGATGAGATTGACAAAAAAGCTGAAAACTGCACGAACGACGTTTGAGCAATAAGTTAGCGCAACAAATATAATTGCTATTAAAAAATATATTTTTTTAAATAAAATATATAACATCAATTTAGCTTTGAATACATTAAAAAGAAATGTACATTTATTAACAAAAATTAGGTAGATATTATTTACTTTAATAAAAAGTCTATTTTACCAAGATACAGCACATTAATAAAACCTTTCAATGGCATGAACATTTTTTTTTTTAATCGAAATTTTGAAAAATTGTAAGGCACTTTTCTTGAAAGAGCAAATCAAGTATATGCTAATAATTGCAACCACCCATTTTTTAAATAAAAAATAAGTTTTTAAGGAATTACAAATTTTTTAAGGACGTTATCAGTGAAACCAACTAGTCAGTGCTGTGGTTATTCCAGATTCCAGGTCATTTTTATCAGTCAGCTTGAAGCTAGTTTTTGGATTTTTTTTAATAATTTTTTTTTAATTTAATCTGTTTTTTTTATCATAGCAAATTTTCTACATTACTAAAAGAAATTTGGTTTAAATCTTTTAACCAAATGCAGTAAATTCTGACGAAATTCGCTTATTTTCAATGATCCTTTGATGAAATTAGCTTATTTTCGGCGATCCTTTGACGAAATTCGCTGATTTTCGGCGATCTTTTGACGAAATTCGCTTATTTTCGGCGATCTTTTGGCTAAATTGGCGTTTTTACGGCGATCTTTTGAGGAATTGCGCTTATTTTCGGCGATCTTTTGGCTAAATTCGCGTTTTTTATGACGATCTTTTGGCTAAATTCGCGTTTTTACGGCGATCTTTCGGCTAAATTTGCGTTTTTACGGTGATCTTTCGGCTAAATTCGTGGTTTTACGGCGATCTTTCGGCTAAATTTGCGTTTTTACGGTGATCTTTCGACTAAATTCGTGTTTTTATGGCGATCTTTCGGCTAAATTCACGTTTTTACGGCGATCTTTCAACTAAATTCGCGTTTTTACGGCGATCGTTTGGGCTAAATTCGCGTTTTTTACGGCGATCTTTCGGCTAAATTCGCGTTTTTACGGCGGTCTCTCGGCTAAATTCGCGTGTTTACGGCGGTCTTTCGGCTAAATTCGCGTTTTTACGGGGATCTTTCGGCTAAATTCTCGTTTTTACCGCGATCTTTTGGCTAAATTCCCGTTTTTTCAGCAATCCTTTGACGAAAATCGAGTTTTTTCAGCGATCGTTTGGCTAAATTCGCGTTTTTTCAACGATCCTTTGGCTGAATTCAAGTTTTGTTAGCGATCCTTTGACGAGATTTGAGTTTCTTCAGCGATCTTTTGGCGATTTTTACACGATCATTTGGAGAAATTCGTGTTTTTCAGCGATCCTTTGAAGAAATTCGTGGGTTTTTTTTCGTGATCTTTATGCAAATTTCGCGTTTTTTCGGAAAATCCGAAAATGGTAAAAAAGCGAAAAATGGAAAATGACAAAAAAGCGGAAAACCGCGGATCCGCGGAAGAATCTCATGCCTGCCCCCCTCCAAAATGCCACCCAGTGCTAACAACAAAAACAAACCTCTTTTTTTTAACTGACACAATATTAAAAAGTTATTGAGGTAAAACAGAACCAGATTCAATTAATTTAATGATGAAGTTAACCATTCATTTACCATGATGAGAAAAGAAGTTATAAATATATATATATATATATGTATATATATTAGAAATATGGTGCAGTTTTAATTCCTTTTAGGTTTCCTTGTTTCCTATTATAATAAAATTTGTTTAACATAAATGCTGACATCCATATAGTGGATGGAGAAGGATTGAAAGTGTGTGAACCTCAAAGCACCCAATTTCTGAAATTGTTAATTTTTTCACGACCGTTGGCACCCTGTAAGATTAGTAATAAAATATATCTATTTGTAATGATCAGCATGCAACAAAAAAGCAGAAAATATCATGAATGACCCCTCATCCCCACTTTCATTATGCTGTAAAAATAAGCCTATTGTAAGCCTATTTGGCTTACCCGATTCAAAAGAGTAAGACTCTTTATTTTTAATTACTTACAAAATTATAATTAATTAAAACTAAAATGTTCAAGTAGTACCCAAACATATAAAAATTAACTTTTCATTAACCCGAGAGCGATCGCACGGGGCACAGAGTCACCCCAGTCTTAGAAAAACATCAGTCCCGCGAAAAATGTTTATCTCTAATCAATCATCCTTTCAGTATCCTCCTGTCTGACTCTCCCCTTGCTAGATGTAATGTTATTTTTACATTCCTTTGCTTTATCCGCTTGAAACAATCATTTTTTGGAATCCATGTAAAAAAAAGGGGGTGACTCAGTCTCCCTACGCAACCGTTATTGCTTCGAAATTTCTCATTCTAAGCAGCGTAGTTTTCTGTTCTAAAGTGTTTATGTTGTATTTTGCGTTGAATTATTTAATAAATAATGGCGTGCAAACGTAAACTTACAGAATATTAAAAATAAATGGAACTTTTGAGAAATTTATTAGATGAAGTTGAGTCTTCTGAAGAAGAAATTGATCAAACTGGTAAAAATGAACCTGATGAGAAAATATACCGTTCTCACGACAGCGAAAGTGAGTTTGAGCAAAAGGATAAAGATTACAAAAATTCTGATTAAAAAGAAAATATTTTTGTTAGTAAAAATAAAACAGATTTGGAAAAAGAAAAAAACAAATCAAAAAGTGAAAACGTGATCTTAAAATATAATAAGTCATTTAGCAGGAGTAAAAAAATTATTGCACGCAATATAACAAAACTAAACAGATTTAAAGACAATAAAACTACAATTTCTTGCATATTCTATGATAATTTTACCAGTAAAAATCCTTCTTCATATGTTTACCAGAAATGTATGTAGATTTAAAACTCCTGATAAAGGTATGTAATTATTTTGATTGTAAAGTTTTCGTAAACATTACAAAAGTTTTTTTAACTAAAGAAGTATACTTTCTTAATGATTTAATGAACATATTGTTAAAATCAAATGATATTTTTCTTGTTTATAGCACAATATTTGTATAAAACTAATTGGGGTGACCCAGTCACACCGCGCAATCTCCAACGTCAGTGCTGGGTGCGCGCCTTCTGTCGGGTTAAAAGAATGCATAAAAATATAAATTGAAATTTGATGAATTTGGATTTTAAATCTAACACTTTATTTTTTTCACCATAAGTACTAAATCAATTTCAGGAAAATATTCTCAATTGAAGAAAGGTCAAAATCAAAATTTCGCTAAAAAAAAAAAAAAAAATCTACATGGCCAGCATTGAAATCAGATGCCCAACTCGATGCTACGATGCATGACTCTACTTTAAAGTATTTTAATTGGTTACATAATAATAGAAAATATATATTAAAATATTACCAAAACATGTAAAAAACTAATTTTTCACCAAAAGAATATATAAAAATATAAACAAAGTCGATGTGAATTTGGATTTTAAATATGAAACATTATTATAATTTTTTCAACTTCAACCATAAATATTGAATGAATTTCAGGAAAACCTTCTTAATTGAAGAAAAAATCCATGCAGATCACTGCCAAAATGGGATACATGAAAAAGTGAAGGATTCTATTTTTAAATATTTTAATTAATTACAGAATAATAAAAAATAACAAATATGTAATAAAATATTACTCAAACATGTGGAAAATGAATTTTTCATCAAAAGAACGCATAAAAATATGAACTGAAATTCGACGAATTCGGATTTTAAAAATAAAACTATTTTTTCAGCCATAAATACTGAATCAATTAAAAAAATATATTTTTAATTGTAAACTAGTCGTTGGGGGCCACCGTAATACTTACCCATCATGGATATGCATAATGTAAAATATTAAAATAAAAATGTGTAAACTACTTATAAAATGCATTGCAATTCAAATAAAATTGTGGCTTGATGACATCACAAACTTTAAAGGCTCGATTACTGAATTGCTTGAAAGAAACATCCTTATAACTCCAAAAATAATAATCCTATTAACTAGCGGTTTATTGTATCTGATTAAGCGTCAAATTTCCAATTAAAATATATCTTTGAATTGAAATTTGACTTAAATACAGGGTCATGAAAAATCGAAGAGTGTGTAAAATATAATTACAAATATCTCGGGAACTCATTATCCGATCTACTTCATTCTTGATGCAAAATTTATGACTTTTTATTGTCTTTTATATTACCTCCTTAAAATAAACAATTTCGAAAATTTTTATATACCTTTTATCAGAACGAATATTTCGAGAGTCCGAAAAAAATAGTTCCGGATAATCAAGGTTATTGAAATGAAATAGGCTTCTTTCCATTATTACATACTAAGTACATACCAAATTGCAAGTTTCTATCTTAATTTTTTCAGGAGATAGAGCGTTTACAGACACACAGAGATGGACGGCAAAAATTTTTTTCTAAAAATATGTTTTTCGGAATCTCCAGTGTCTGAAACGTGTAAATCCGTCAAAAAAAATTTTTCGATTTTCAAAACGATTACAAGACTTACCCTATACTACGTATGATGGGTAAGTAAAAGGGGAAAAAATGGCCTAATTGGGATACCGGAGTCGATGCAGGACTCTACTTTAAAAAGTTTTAATTAATTACAGAATAATCTCCAACAATAATAAAGAAAGAAGTTTGTGTGTGAATTTTTGTGCGTGTAAGAAATTTTGCCAGAATGCTTGATTGGTTCGATGGTTGCACTTCCATTTCAACCTCAGATACGCTCAGAATTGTCATTTATTTTCTCTTTTTAGCTTGGAGAAAGTTGATAATTCTTTACAGATAAAAAAATCATGATTTTAAAAATGTGATTTTTAATGTTTTTTGACGTTTTGCTGCGATTTACCCAAATTAGTAACTGGAATCCGGTTCCAATCTTTTAGACCAATATAGTACATTTTATCCTCTTTTCAATAAAGTTTATGCGAAATTCGTAAAGGGATTTTTGATTTTTTGACGATTCACAAAATTATCGGTACTTATGTATTATCCGTGCAGTTTTAAGCCAACTGTGCCAGGCATGGAGCCAATATTACTAATTATAGTAACCCTTATATTTTGTTTTCTTGCTGCATGGTATATGCCTGAGAATAATCTATAATATTAGTCTTTCTTATTTACTATGCTATTTACCATTTATTAATTTTACTCAAATAATGTTATTTACTATTTTTAACGATGTTATAAATTTAATAAACATATATTACATTTTATTTATTTTATATTAATTACCATTTTTAACAATGTTATTTGATAATGTTAAATTACTGCATTTGAAAACATGATTGGCAATGATAAACAAGATTGGTACTTGGCAACCATTTTTGGCGATCCATCTCCTGGCACGGATAATACGTAAGTACCAAATTATCAATAGATTTTTCACAAGTATAAAAAGAGCGTTCACAATTTTAAGAAAAACAGGACCCTGTGAGTAAAATCTGGACAGCCATCTGAAGACAGAAGTTTTACCAATGTCCTCACAAAGTTTCCTTTTTGTCAGTTGCAATTAACTTTTTGACTCACTTACATAATAATAAATAACTATTCATTGACAATACACTGACTCTGGAAAGATATAACTAAAACTTCGTGTTTTAGGAACTCGGTGATGCCAGTGATGTGTTATAGTGCATCATTCAAGCAAAAAATATGAAAAGAAATGCATTAATATAATTTTTATGGGTCCATGAGGTTTCATAATTTTTTTGTTGAAAGATCGCAAAAGAAGTATACGTTGTATAAAATACATTAAATTCTGTCTTATTTCTAAAAAAAGGGCCCGATTTTTTGGAAGTGTCTGGGTCCCAGGGACACTGGATTTCAAAAGCCTGGTGGCATCACTGGAACTTACAATCAAATTTTTCCTCTAGATGCAAACGATCTAACTGCCAGCAAATATATTCAGAATAGAAAAAGTTAGTTTCAGAATAGGCAATTCAAAATAAAATAAAGATATATAAATAAAAAAGTTAAGTGAAAATATAAAATGAAAAAATGTATTTTAAAATCATGGAAATCTCATGGAACACTGATCAATAACTTTCATACTTTCACGATTTTGTATATAATTATGATAATAATAAGTACTATAACTTACTTTACAAGTGTTCAGATTTCTTTTGATTTCCGCATTCTGAAAAGAAAATAGTAACGTCTATTACGTGTTAAATATTTATTTTATAGGAAAAGTTTCTTGAAATACATACAGAAATCTTGGAAATAAAATATGCGAGCGTTGAATGATAACAAATTAATAACAATTTAAGAATAATTTTCAAAATAAGCAGAATTAAATTCAAATCACAAAATTAACTTTTTGTGGTATTAATTGTAATGGAATAAATAAATGATTATGTGAACAACATATCAAGAAAAAACAAAGGACAAACTGAATAATAAAATGTTATTTAAAATATTGTTATGAATATTAGATACAAATAAACATACTAATATAGGTAGAAATTTGTTGCTTTTATTTAATAAGATTTGTCTTGAGAACGAAAACATTTTTGAAAATAACTTATGTTACTTGTCGAGACGAACCAAATTAATTTACTTTTGCTGCGATTCAAGTTCAACGTGACCGACCGACAATGACAAACAAACTGAAATAGTTGGCTTGGCTGGTTGGTTGGTTCTCAGAGTGAAAGACGTACTGAACTAAAAATTACAACAATGTGCATGGAAGTAGTAGTGTTTTTTTAAGGTATCATTTTAATTAAATTCTTGTAAATGTAATATGCAAGCTTTTTTCCAATATTATAATTAAATCAGGCGAATTTTTATCATCGCAGATTTTTTTAAAATCTTGTTGCAATGAAATGAGTGTCTCTACTCTCTGCTGACTGTAAACTGTAATATATGTCACGAGATGCCAACGTAAGAGTTTGTTTGTGTTTTTTTCAATGATCTTGTTGAAATTAATATAGGAATGATAAATCGGGCCAAAAATGTTTGGAATAGTTATTTTGGAGGACTAGATAGCTTCCCTGCCATTAAAGATGGAGAAATATCTGATAGACCGCCCTTAAAATTCCGATATACCAGGCCCACTTTTCTGCAGTTAGTAACAGATGATGAAGTGCAGGTCTCTGCTGATCATGTCATTCGTCCCATTATCGTTCCCAGGGATATAACCAAATTACCTTGGAATTCAGGTTATGCAGAGTAAGTTTTTAATGCTCTTTGAGAATTCTTTTTATTCATTTCAGTCCTTCTTCCAACCTTTATTTATTCATAAAAGTATTGTTTTGAATTCGATTAGAATGCATGCGAGTTTCATGGACATTTAACTGTAATTATACCTTTTTATTCTAAAATAATAGGAAATATAATTGATAAAAAATTTCTACAGCTATTTACGGGACAATATTTCATAAGTATGTTTCCCTTACTTTAATAGTTTTCTTTTTTGTTTGACATATAGTATACTAATACATATTTTATTTATATAGTTTCGTTTTGTTGTATCAAATCTAACTATTTTATTTTACATACAACATTAATAAGTTTAGTTAGTCTATTTGATGTACGATTTTGAAGATGTTATTGTGCTGCCCTCTAAAAAACCCAATTTGTTTTTACTTTTATCTTGGGTAAATGTGCCAATAATGGACACCCCTCAATGTTTTTGGTTTATAAAAATTAACCAATAAAAATTCAGCTCTTTTTATTTCATTAATATGCTTTCTTTAAATTCTAGTTTTAAATACAATCATAATATCAATTATCTATTACTTTTTGTGGGGTGTCCATTACTGGAATTTAGGGTGTTTTGATTTATTTCTGTTATTTACAGTTAAATTTAGATTCACATTGGGAAATGTGACTATGAGCATGGTTAAATATTGTTGGTAGATTAATATAATATTAAAAAATGTGGAATATAACAATTATAACTGTTAATTAAAAAATAATTTTTAAAGAAATTCCTTAAGGGTGTCCATTACTGGCACATCTACCCTATATAAAGTTTAATATAAGCAATTTAATGTAAATTAAATTAATATAATGGTATTACATATTTAAAATCTAAGTTTCTTGATTATTTGTTAAAATTCTGAAGGCCGTGATATATTTTGGTCAAACAAAAATATTGAAGGCTGGTGTAGAAGAAATGTATATATAGTTTAACTCGGTTACATTTTAATAGGTTGTTCTCCTAAATTTTTATACTATATTTCAGGGTACGCCGATTTAAATCACTGTGATATTTGTTTTAAATCATTGATTTAAATCAATATTAATATTTTATTCTTTTGGAATATGTAGTTTTGCCTTGATTTAGAATATAATAAAAATTTAAACAACCCACCTGTTACTATTTATTTGGATAAAATGACCCCCTCCCCCTCCTCCAAAAAAAGGAAAAAAAAGGGCCTAAAAAATAAATTCTCAATTGTACATTTTATACTCACAATCTGTACTTTTTTTTTTCTAACTAAAGGGAGTGTGAGTGTTCATCACCGAAAAGTTATCCTGATGATATTTCCAGAACAAAAGTGGCCCAAAATTCATTTGGTTATTAATATGACATTATTACTAGGGATGCACCAAATATTCAGAATTCGGCCATATTGCTGAATATTCGGTTAGGCCAAATATCAAACTATTCGGTCTGCTAAGTATTCGGCTTGGCCAACTATCAAACTATTCAGCCTGCCGAATATTCGGTTTGGCCGAATATAAAATTATTCGGCCAAACTGAATACTTAAAAAATCTGGAACAGATGTGTTACACTCACGCTAAAATGTAAACAAAAGATTGGCAACTGTTTGGTTGGCGCGATTTCCAAGACTGCGCCAAGCTACTATTTTCCCTTGCCATTTTGGAAACATAAAAAACAGAACATTTATAAATAACATATTCGAAAACACAGAAAATCGTATTTCTACACAACAATTAAAATAAACCAAAAATACCTTTTTTACAACATAAATTTAATGGAAAATGTTAATTACGTCATTTCAATCTTTTAAAGTGCACTACTATATTACAGTAATCCTTCGCTGATGCTAATTTTAATTTCACACAAACTTTTAGTTAAAATCATTACGTCATTTCAATCTTTTAAAGTGCCCTACTATATCAGTGTAAACATTCGATTTAGTTTCTAATTTCATGACGAACACAACATTTATAAATAATGACGTATTAGTAAAACCAGAAAGTAAATATCAAAATAAACGAAAAATAAATTTTTTTAACATAAATTTAATAGAAAATACATTACCTACGTCATTCTTCTAAAGTGGACTGCTACAATCAGAATAATCATTCGATAACTGATTTTGTAATTTTCCACAAACCTTTAGATAAAATTACGTCATTTCAATCTTTTAAAGAGCACTACTATATCAAGGTAACCATTCGGTAATTCAAATTCTAATTTAGCACAAACTATTAGATAAAATCATCATGTTATTTCAGTTTTGAAGTGCTGAACTTGCCTTTCTGCTTCCTCATAAAAACTTACCTGTTACTCTTGAAAAATAGTATCCATAGCCACGGACATTTTCCAACTTCTACCAGCAACTACAAACGTCAAAACAATTTCGATAAACAAAATAGAATGATAAATTCAATTCTCTAACTGCCACTGTAATAACCGCCAATACGTAATAATTCACATGACAATTAAAAACCAATCATTAACTCAACAGTTATGCAAATTTATTTCCCTTCCATATATGGTTCTATAATACGCGACTCTGCATCAATAACGTGCAATAGAACGTTCTTCTACAACCAATCACGTTTTCTCTACTTTTCATCATCAATGACGTAATACAGACATGCACAAACATTTCCCTTAACATCAGGGTTGGACGGTATTTACCGTCTGATGGTTTTTACCGGTTTTAACCATGGTTTTTACCGTCTTTGGAAAAACATGTTTTTACCAGAGTTTTTACCACCTTTGAAAAAACTCATTAGTTTGACTGTTTTTGTCACTTTTATGAAAATTTATCTACCAATTTTTCATTTTCCCAGGGGTGAAAGTTTTCTGGTTGCTTAATACCACTATTTCCACATAACAATATTCACCTAATTTAGTTTCTTATTAGGTAAGTAAAAGGATGCTATACGAAAATATTGGTTATTAAGGAACATAAAAAGTCCGGAAAACTTTCATACATATTTTCCCTCTGTCAAGAATTCAAAATTGTTGATATTATTGTACATTTATCATTACTCATTATAACTATTATTATGAGAATGCACACTACAATATTTATCTTAATAGAGATTAGTTTACTAATTTTTACTAAAGGAAAAAAGAAATTATAAATACACTTTTATCACACTTAAAAATCTCTCTTGGTACTTTAATTTAAATATTTCTTACATGTGAAAATCGCCTCATATCTTGCAATTTCTCCATGTTCCTTGTGTTATATATATTTTTTCCATATGATATGGTATATCGATTAATTAAATTCTTAAGTTTAAGGTACATTGTTGAGGATATTTTTATCCCCCCCCCCCCCCAACATATATATATATATATATATATATGGAACTGGAACCTTTGAAAATCAAAAGACAACTAACAAGTTCTCTCTCTATATAAAAATACATCAATTACATGAAAATACAGTTTTTATTAATTGTATTAAAATACAGTTTAATGACTAGTAGAATTTATTGTATCTTAAGGTTTTTACAACTTTTTTCCTGATTTTTATTGGTAAAAACCTAGTTTTTACCATGTCCTGGTAAAAACCAGTTTTTACCGGTAAAAAGCCAACCTTGCTTAACATCCACGCAAATACGGATTACAATAACAAATTTCAACACCAGTATCTAAATACAAGCTTAATAGCCGGGTTGCCATAAAAGAAAAAACAGTCCCCAAATTTTGGCGACTTTTTTCTTTTTTTTAACCGATTAATTTTTAATTTTTTTTTTTAGCGTGAGTGTAAACCATCTAAGCCAAAAATCTTTTTTAAAGCCCATAATTTTTACTTTTAACTGTAAATTAATATAGATATTCAAATTAATTAGAAATAAAATCATTTCAATGAAAGAGAATACTTTTACATTATTTATTCGCTGTTTGAAAAGTGTCACTTAAGAAAATTAACCATTAATCATGACCTTCATAGGAATTAATGATGTACAAATAAATGCAAGTTCTTCAATATTGTCTAGGAAATAATGTGTTTCTTGTTTTTTTGCAAACATCGTGTTTCTAAACAAAATGGAAAAAAAAAAACTTTCATAGGTGATAATAGACATCAAGACTGACAATTTTTGTCCAGAAAACCAGGATCGCAACACACTTATTCAATCAAAAATAAAGTGCATCTCACTCCAGGTCAAATTTGAATTTTCGTTTGTTACTTTAATAATATTGAAGATATTGTAACTATATTTTCAACATAGTTACTTTGATTTCTGTGAATCACAATAAGTACCGGAAATTTCCACCATTCATATCTTTACAACACTGAGCTACATATTCCTTTATTTAGAGTGCAGCTGACAATACTACTTATACTGTGTCACTGGTCAAAGTTCTGCCACTTCCAATAGTATCATCATATTTTCTACAAACAAAATTAATATGACGCAGATATCACTAAAATATCTTCATTGTTGCTTAAGTTTTAAACAAAAATTCAGTTTCAGCTTGCAGTGACACACCCTGTGTTTTTGATTGAATGTATTTTATTTTTGATGGAATAAGTGGTTTGAGATAATGTTTCTTGCTCAAAAAATATTTGCCTTGACCACATTATCTACACAGAAAGTTTGTTCCAAGATGTATGAACACCCTGTATGTTTACAACCTCTGAATAGGATCGTCCATTCCAGACGCCTGCTCTCTGGTTCATTTAAAAACTTCCTTGCCAAATCAAAAGGAGCAGGAAAGTTATTCTTGCTGATTTGCCAGCATTTTAATGTATTGTTTTACTTTAGTCCCTTCCTGACGAATAAACACTATATCACTGTAAAATGTTTCTTCTAATTCATTCAAAAAATTATTTTGATTTTAAAGTATTTGTTATAGAATATAAGAACATTTTATAAAGTTATTGTTCTCTTTTTCACAATAAATTAACTATATTAAGCAGAATACGCAGTGGAATCTTTAAGCTTGGAAATGCATGGATGTGGAAGACTTTAATAAGTACAGCAGAAGTAACAACAAGATGACTTTTATTGATGATTAATTACAAATGACAAACCAACGTCAGCTTTACTTTCGCCGAACAAACTTAAAAATAAAATCAAAATAAACTTTCATCAAAAAATAATAATAGCCGCCAGCAGCCTTCAAAACGTAGCCAAGCTACGACGTCGTAAGTATAGTTACATGGCAAAAAAACTAAGGGCTGCTTTCAAGCGAGCTACGTAAGAAAAGCAAGGCAAAGCAACAACAGACAATGAAGAAAAGGGCAAAATACAAGCATCTTGATCTGCTACATATACTAGTCTGTTTTGGAAAAATTTGCATACAGCTGCTGCCATTCTGTGAAAAGAAAAACGGTACGCGAAACTCCATTGGCTTCACGGACTATGACGTCAAACTACGACCAATCAGAGCGGCGATCGTCAGACGAGAGCTCTGGGTCGAAAGTAACAGCGATCAACAGTGATCCAGAAGCACAGCGATAGATCGTGGATGAATCGCGTGTTTACCCGAAAACATCGTGAAGCAATGGAGTTCGTTTGTAATTTAATGTAGGCTTGGGGATGGTAAAAACAAATGTATGTCATGTGAAAAGGGAAATATTTAAATGAAACATATTTTACTCTTAAATTTAAATACATGACATAACAATCAGCCCCCTTTTTAACATCCCCAAGTCTTTACAACAACTTCAAGAAAAGACATTCAAAAATTTAAACATGAAAAATACACATACTTTATTCATAAAAAAAAATCAGTCCAATCATAACCAGGTCGGGGAAAACACAACTCACCGGCCAGGCACTGATCAAAACGACCAAAAATTGTAGATTTTTTTTTTTTTTTTAACAACATACATCTCAAAATTCTAACTCTCAAAAATATTTAAACTTTTCTGAAAAAGACAGTCTGATCAATGTCATGTCAAAAAGAGCATGGCAATGAAAAGAGTGGCCAAAAATTGTAATTTTAAAATTTTAAACTTCAAAAACTTGCATACAAAATTTCATTAATTGTTCTTTAACCTGAGGTTTTGTGAAAGGATCAGCTAAATTTAATTTACTTGAAATATACTTTAATTTAAACAATTTATCATAAACTAAATTTCTTAGGAATAAATATTTAATATGAATATGTTTAGTCCTTTGATTCTCAACAGGTGAATTTGAAAAAGCAATAGCTGCCTGATTATCACAAAACAATGAACATTCTTTAAGATTTAAATTTAAACTTTCATTTTCTAGAACATTTTTAATCCACATTAACTCTTTTGCAGCTTCAGTGAGAGTTACATACTCGGCTTCCATAGTTGAAAGGCTAATGCATTTCTGCTTAAAGGTTTTCCAAGAAATTGGCGACTCATCTAAAAATAGAATAAAACCTCCTATGGAAACACGATCATCTCTATTTGCTGCAAAATCAGAGTCTGAATAGCAAGAAATTTTTAACTCTTTAATTCTAGATAGTTCCAATTTAAAATGTTTAGTGTATTGCAAATAACCGAGTAATCTAATTAAACTGTGCCAGTGTTTCATACCTGGGTTAGACTGGAACTGTGATAAAAGATTTACAGCATACATTATGTCTGGCCTTGTTCTACCAGCAATAAAACTTAAACAACCAATTAAATTTCTATAAGGGAATTCAGACATCTCATTAACTTCATTCTGATTTACTGGAGAGTCCATTTTTGACAAAACTAGCCCTTTAGGTATTGGGACATTACTCAAAGGAATGTTATATTTTGAATACAAGCTACAAACTTTATCAATATAGGAATTTTGATGAATGTACAGCTTGTCATTTACTTCTTGAAATTCAATACCTAATAGCTTTCTTGTTTTCCCTAAAACTTTCAGATTGAAAAACTTTCTTAACAAACTTACACCAAGTTCCAAATCACTTTCTGTTTTACCGAAGATGACCATGTCATCTACATACAATAAAAGAACAAGTTTATTTTCATAAGTATAAACACAGTTGCACCAGTTAAGTTTAATAAAATTTAGTTTTAAAAGTACATCATCTATTTCAAAAAACCATTGGCGACCACTTTGATGGAGGCCATATAAAGCTTTATTTAGTTTACAAACTTTACCTGTTTCACTAATGAAACCCTCCGGCTGCTGCATATATATGATCTTATCCAGATCTGCATATAGATAAGCATTATTTACATCTACTTGAACATTTAACCATTTAAAAAGACATACAAAAATAGTGAAAAACAATCTTATAATTGAAAAACTTACTACTGGACTGAAAACCTCATCATAACTTAAACCTTTTATTTGACTAAACCCCTGAGCTACAAGACGTGCTTTAAATCTCACAATTTCATTATTTTCATTTTTCTTAACCGTGTAAACCCATCTGTTACCTAAAATTTGTGCATCTTTAGGTGGTTCAACAAGATCCCAAACTTTGCGGTCATACATGACCTGCATTTCCTGGTTCATTGCTTTTTCCCACTCTGATGCTTCGGGTGTTTTAACAGCTTCCTTGAAACTTCTAGGGATTTTTAATTCAATTAAATTAGCTTCATTTGAAAAATTTGAGACTTTACCAGATTGATTATTTTCCCCCCTGAAATCAAAAAAATCATAATCGTATTTTATGTTATTTTCTGCACAGTACTTTATTGTATCATTTAAAGATCTTAATTTAACTTTAGTTCCCTCAATGCCATAATAAATATCTGTCCTGGGTTCATTTTTCCTAGGGACAGCACTACGTACCCAATTGATAGATGTACAAGGAATTAAATCTGGGCTGTCATTTGAATTTTGATTAATTGAACTTCTAGTTTTTACAGGGCTAAGAGTAGTTTCCTTTACTTTGGCTGGGATATCACTTCTACTTTCTGACTCGATTAAATCATCTATCATAGGAAAGATATCACCATCCTCTGGGAAGTTCAAATAGGAAAAAGAACGAAAATTATGTTTTGGACTTTTTATGACATCAACCCCCCTTTTACTCTCATCAAACCTAACATTTATAGTTTCAAAAATTCGCTGCTCATCTATTATCCAAATGCGATACCCTTTAGTCGTTTGTGCATAACCACACATAATGCCAAGTTTTGCTCTCATATCGAGCTTCTTTCTTTTTTGTTTGGGTATACCAACATAAGCTAAGCAACCGAATTTTTTTAGATGAGAAACAGAAGGCTTTCTTCCAGAATACAATTCAAATGGGGTTTTACTGAAATTTTTATGACAAACTCTGTTCCATACGTACGTGAAACATAAAAGAGCCTCAGCCCAAAATTTCTGAGACAAGCCACTAGAATTTAAGAGGGTTTTTACACCGTCAAGGGCAGTTAAATTGAAGCGTTCCGCGCAACCATTCATCTCGGGCGAATACGGGTTCGTTTTCTCATGGGCAATGCCCTGACTTTCCAGAAAGTTATCAAATTCATCATTACAGAATTCAAGTCCCCCATCCGTTCTAACAGAGACTACTTTCTTATCTAAAAACCTTTCGACTCTCTTTTGATACTTAAGAAATGTCTCGAAAACATCAGATTTATTTTTAAGGGCATATACAGTAACTTTTCTAGAAAAATCATCTATTATAGATAAAAAATACCTGCTACTCCCATGAGATGAAACTGGCAGCGGCCCACACAAATCCATATGCAGCAGCTGGAGAGGAACTTTAGAACGAATTTGACCAACAGGCTTAAAAGAGACCCTTTTAGATTTAGCCAATTTACAAGAAATACAATCTTCAGTCAATTTTGATAGCATAGGAAGACCATTAACACTTTCTTGTTTACTGGTGTTAATTAAATATTCACTGTTAATGTGGCAAAAACGTTCATGCCACAACTCATTAACATTTACTTTATCAACTTGATTTGCTGAAAAATTGACTGGATTGTCATTTCCTTTACATTTGGTAATATACTTTGATGGCTTCAGAAAATACAGGTCATTTTTCCTTAAAGCATAAAAAAGTTCATTTCCATGTTTGTCATAAACAAAAACTTTACCATTTTTACCCACAAAATTTATCCCCAGTTTTTCAAGCTTTACCCCAGAGAGCAAATTTCTTCTTAAGTTAGGATTATATAAAACATCTTTTAAGATAATACGATTGAATTTTCCATTTTTACAACATACCAAAAACTGAATTGTACCCTTACCCTCAACTGGGCATTCTTTCTCCCCAACTGCAAGAGACATGTGCAAGTCAGATACTGGCTCAAAAGTGAAAAATAAATTTCTATTGCTACAAAAATGCGCTGTAGCAGCAGTGTCAAAAACCCAATGGGAATTTCCATAGCCCAGATCTGATGAATTAGCCTCGCACAATTCAGGAGAAAGCTCAATTAAGCTACATTCAAGTTCAGAGAAGGTACAATTCAAAAGAGATTTACATTCTACATTACTAGTTTCCAAAGGTCTTGAAAAATTTTTACTTTGAAAATTACTTTTATTTTGGAAATTACTTTTAGTTTTGACATTAGATTTAAAATTTCCAAAACCATATTTATGAAAATTACTTTTACGATTAACATCTGAATTACTTTTATCATTACAAGCTTCATTACTAGATTTACTTAATTTAAGTTTACAATTAGAAATTAAATGACCATACATTTTACAATAAAAACAAGGACCAATTTTACTTTTGTTTTTATAAAAATCTCTAGATTTACCTGGTTTAACAGACGATTCACTGGCAAAAGCAATATTAGAAAAGTCCTTTTGAGACAACTTTAAACGATTCTCCTCCAGCAACAATTCAGCTTCTATAATTTCAGGCAAGAACTCAGCATCAGTCCACCTATAAATGACTTGAACAGTAGCTTGAAATTCATCTGGAAGGCTCCGAATCATCTGATAGCCCAGATAAAGAGGCTCGAGTTGATGACCAACGTCACGAAGGCGCTCAGCAGCTTGCTTCACTCTACACAGGAAAAGTCCTAAGTTTTCACCAGGAACAAACCTTATATTAAAGAACACATCAAGAAGTTGAATTACTCTTGCTCTGGTGGTTGGCTCAAAATGGTCATGAAGAATTTTCCAGGCTTTTGCTCCATCAGTGGTACTTGAAATTAAAGGCTTAAATTCAGAACTCAGGGATTGATAAACAATGGTGTAGGCTCTATTTTTCCTTAATTTCACATCCTGCTTTTCTCTCCATGTCAGCACAGATTTTTCAGTAACCTCTGGAGTTTCCGTTTTAGCAGCATCTGGAGTTTCCGTTTTAGCCGGTGATAAACTCTTGGGTATCTCCTCTCCATACTCTTTCTCAATGAACTCCCACGCTCCATAATGCAGCAACAGAACTTTAACTTCATGCTTCCAAGTTTCCCAATTGGTGCCGGTCAGCAGGGTGACGTTTTGATTATTTTCCATCAGCCCCCGTCTCTTTATCACGGCAACTTGAAGCTTTCAAAAGGTCAACAGCATGCAAGAAAATTCACAAAACAAAAGTTCATCTTTCAAAAACAAACCAGAGAGAGAGTCCACAGTCAGAAAAATTATCACCGTTTCTTCACTTCCACATTTCCTTAAAATACCACTTAAATTCCGGTTATGAGTCTGGGCCCATAACCCTGTTCTCTTTTTCACAATAAATTAACTATATTAAGCAGAATACGCAGTGGAATCTTTAAGCTTGGAAATGCATGGATGTGGAAGTAACAACAAGATGACTTTTATTGATGATTAATTACAAATGACAAACCAACGTCAGCTTTACTTTCGCCGAACAAACTTAAAAATAAAATCAAAATAAACTTTCATCAAAAAATAATAATAGCCGCCAGCAGCCTTCAAAACGTAGCCAAGCTACGACGTCGTAAGTATAGTTACATGGCAAAAAAACTAAGGGCTGCTTTCAAGCGAGCTACGTAAGAAAAGCAAGGCAAAGCAACAACAGACAATGAAGAAAAGGGCAAAATACAAGCATCTTGATCTGCTACATATACTAGTCTGTTTTGGAAAAATTTGCATACAGCTGCTGCCATTCTGTGAAAAGAAAAACGGTACGCGAAACTCCATTGGCTTCACGGACTATGACGTCAAACTACGACCAATCAGAGCGGCGATCGTCAGACGAGAGCTCTGGGTCGAAAGTAACAGCGATCAACAGTGATCCAGAAGCACAGCGATAGATCGTGGATGAATCGCATGTTTACCCGAAAACATCGTGAAGCAATGGAGTTCGTTTGTAATTTAATGTAGGCTTGGGGATGGTAAAAACAAATGTATGTCATGTGAAAAGGGAAATATTTAAATGAAACATATTTTACTCTTAAATTTAAATACATGACATAACAGTTATTTTAATTCACAGAAGAAGCTACGAAGTTAAAGCTTTATTAATTAAAAAAGTTTTTAGACTGTCCTCTTTTTAAGCTATAACTCAAAGTACAGATTTTTTTTTTTTTTTTTAATATAAAAGTTTCTTGTAAAAAGGTCTAGTTCATAAAATGGTAGTATCTGTGTTAAATATTATGTATATGCAATTTAACATTTTATTTCTTTATATTTATTAGTTTTCATATTGTACTTGCATTTAAAATTTAAAAAAAACATCAAGTGTTCTTGCTAAATTCATATGTTTAATGTGTAAAAATATTAACTTTCCAAAATAATCAATTTAAATAAAAAAAATCTGATTTTTAAAATTTTTTTTGGTACTTACGTATTATCCGTGCCAGTTTTAAGTCAACTGCGCCGAGCATGGAGCCAATGTTACTAATTATAGTAACCCTTACATATTTTTTTTCTTGTTACATGGTACATGCCTGGGAATAATCTATAATATTATTCTTTCTAATTTACTATGCTTTTTACCATTTATTAATTATACTCAATGTTATTTACTATTTTTAACGATGTTATAAATTTAATAAACATATATTACATTTTATTTATTTTATATTAATTGCCATTTTTAACAATGTTATTTGATAATGTTAAATTACTGCGTTTGAAAACATGACTGGCAACGATAAACAAGATTGGTACTTGGCAACCATTTTTGGCGATCAATCTCATGGCACGGATAATACGTAAGTACCTTTTTTTTCTTTTTAAATCATGATTTTTGCGTACCCTGCTATATTTACAAGTGTGTTTTCTTTTACACTTTTATGGCTTACTGAATCTGCCACTCAGTGAAAAAACAGTTGCAAATTCTAAAATAATTACGTGATTTAACATCTGCACCCTTCATTTACCCTCTTCCCAAAGACCCTTCAGTGTTCATCTAATGTTTAATATTTAAGTTTGCAATTTTTTCTGTTCTCTTTATTATTTTATTGGTAAGTGACTGTTGCCATATGCCTCCTTTATGTTTGTGCAATTTATACCATTTTCATTCTTATTTGATTTTATTTTTTTCATAAATTTGAAGTTTTATACTATTACTAAGCATTGGGTTGAACAAGAATATCATCAAAAGATAATAATTAGGCTTTAAAAAGTGTTGACATATGGAATAATGCTGCACATATTTTTATGTTACTGCAAACTGTCCTCATTATATTAAGTCTAATTAAATTAGTCTTTTATTATCAATTTGATGTTTTTCACTTTTATACTACTACTGAGCATTGCATTAAATAAGGATATCATTAAAAGTTGTTAATTAGGTTTTAAAATCCTAGGGGTCATTCCATGGTAACTTACGTTACATTTAGAATAATTGACTTCAGTAATTTTAGTAATATAACACTAAAAAATATTCAAAATGTAATGTTTATATGATTTGTTAATTAAACCTAACAAAGCTAAATTTGGATAAAAATTACTTAAATTTAGTACTATTTCTTGAACGCTAAAAATTATATTTACTATGGTAACTTACCTTTCTGACAAAAAGAACGTAAGTTACCATAATAAATATAATGGCCAGTGTTCAAAAAATAGCACTAAAGGTAGGTAATTTTCATCCAAATTTCGCTTTGGATAGGTTTTAATTAACAAATCATATCAATATTACATTTTCAATATTTTTTGGTGTTATATTATGAAAATTACTGAAGAAAATTATTCTAAATGTATCGTAAGTTACCATGGAATGACCCCTAGCCGAAAACAGAACACTGCCCATGTTTTTATGTTGCTACGGACCATTCGTGTTTTAAAAGATTAATAGCCCATTTAAAAGCAACAAACAGCGATAAATTATTATTTTTGTTTGCTGTAATTTTTTTTTTTTTTCAAATATTTATTTTATATTTTACTTTAGGGCAATAAATGCTGGTAAAAGTATTCGAAATGAAGACCAAGCCACATCTGTCAGAGGTGTTTTATATACAACAGCTGCAGTGTCTGTTAAAACAGATCCTCCTCTTGAAACTACAGCATTCCCGGTTGAGAATAATATAGATTCCTCAAATGAAAATGCAGAGACTGCTTCTGAAGTTATTGATACACATCCAAATTGTAGTGATGAAAATCCTGCTCCACTTCTAAATTCCAGTGTTACTGAAGAACCTAAGTTTACAACTCCTCCGTCCACACCTGAAATCCAAAGAAAAGTTGTGGTCAGTATCGTAAATTTTGGTATTTCTTTGTTATAGTGGCCTCCACAATTACAATTATGCCAAGTTGCAGTCAATTTCAGCAAGCTCGTCAGGGTTGGCAAGGTTTTTCCCACCCCCGGTAAATACCATGGTAAAAACTGGTATTTACTGTCTTGGGAAATACTATGTTTTTCCCACATGGGAAAAACTGATTATTAAAAACATAAATATAAATTCAAAACAACCTTTAAAAATGTTAAAATTGAGTTCTAAGTAAATAGCTTGAAAAGTAAAAAAAAGAAAAGAAAAAAGGAAGATCTACAAAAACAGACAATGGAGTGCATTATTTAAATATTTACACACCACACATATTCCCAAACATTTACCATTCGTAATTGTATTCATATTCTACTTCCACATTGGATTTTAGCATCATATAACAAAATACTAATTTAGAGGCTTTTTGTAAACCCAGTCTATTTCTAATTGTTTATTATTTTTATTAATATTGTTTATTTAATAAAATATTTATTTAGGAAATTCATTATTATTAAAAAAATTATGAGCAAATTTTATGTTTTATGCAATAATTCTTTATTTATATTCCTTTCCTACAGAATAATTTTAAACCTAAGGGAAATTTGTAATAAGTATGTTATTTCTAACTTTAATTTTGCACATCAGATTCAGAAAACCAGAATATTTCTTACATATTGTCATTTGGAAGTTTTTCCCGGTGGGATGGAAAAAACAAGTTTTGGACGGGAAAAAGCCAGCCCTGAAGCGCGATTGTAGTGCACATGTATAATAAATAGAGTAGAGATATAAAAATAAATAAATACTCTTGCATTAAATAATATAATATTTTATGTTTATAAGACTTTCTTGCAATGCTTCACAAGAATAACAACTTTTTTAATTTTTTATCACTTCACTCATGTAACTATTCTAATCAACGGTTGCATTTTCACCCATATGTATTTGTTTTTTTACACCATTTTATGAATGTTAATTCCTCCCAACAGTAGATAAACCTAAATCAGTTATGAACAGTATTTTCGAATATCTCCATATAGCTTTATCATTAGTAACAGTTTCATATCATGGCCATTTTTGTGTAGTTGTTTGTTGTGTAAAAGACATCCTTTTTTAAAAGATTGGATTGCATCCATCTGAGTACTAGGTAAATCAAAGATTGTTTCCATATTTATAAAGACAAATTCAGGCGATTAAAGAAAAAACAGTAGTACATGCAGGGTTGTAAAAAACTCGGGTTTTTTTTTTTTTTTTAAATCAGCCCGAGCGGGTACTTGGGCAGCTACCCACTACAACCCTGAGTACATGCCATTGAAAAAAAAAACACATATGAAAAAAATTCTGGATCATTGATGAAAAAGCAATATTATGATAGCATAATCATATGCTGTTTCTTTAAGACTGAAAACCATTTGACGAGATTTTACAAACTAACTTAGTAATATATCTCTGTCACTTGGCGATTCATCCTTCGGGGCTGCTATGCACTATAACAAAGAAGTACTTACATTTTTATAGTACTATAATTTAAAACCACTTATTTTCTATGTTTTTTGCTATTCTTTAAAGCTGTTCTCAAACCTGAACTTATTAAGGCGCCAGAGATTTTAATAATCTGATTCAAATCATGATTTCAATCAGATGATGTTTTTTTTTTTTTTTTTAAGCATTGAATTGAAATCATAAATTTTCTTGATTTGTAAAATGATGTGAAAAAATATTAAAACCTAATTTGCAATGTTTCTAACAATATTTTTACAATTCACTGGGCATTATTTCTTCTATGGGTTTTCCTAAGAACTAAAATGTTACTAATATAATAAGATGTCATAAAGCCCATCCCTGTTAAAAGAAATCCTAGCTTGGTGAAGGGACGTTTCATAACTGTAAGTAGGGGAGACTGGTACACAATGGACCACTTTTTCAATTAAAATTTTTTTTCACTTTGACG
This sequence comes from Maratus michaelseni, assembly GCA_963931845.1. Lineage (NCBI taxonomy): Eukaryota > Metazoa > Arthropoda > Arachnida > Araneae > Salticidae > Maratus > Maratus michaelseni. Next base: position 41,349,775 of record OZ007596.1, read on the forward strand.
GACAAACCGCTCTGCATGAAAATATTTTTTAATATTCCTTAAACTTTTATACATTCATCATAGTTTTCAATATATTTTTCAAAAAATATATATATATACAGGGTGTTCTAGAAAGGACTCCCCAACTTTGAAATGACATAACTTCAAAACAGTGAGAGATAGAAATGTGAAACAAGTTCAGGGCTTGAATTTTAGGGCGGGATTTGTGCCGAAAATTTTAAAATCCCGCCCAAAAAGATATCGTGGGCGAGAGTCTCCCGCCCAAAAAATTTCACCATTTTCGGAGATATTTATGTTATTTAATTTACCTTCAACCGAACGATAAATTTCGTGATTTTTTTTTTTTTCCTCAACCGATCGACGAACTTTGCGTTTTTTACGTGACTGATCGACGAACTTTTTGTTTTTTAAGCAACTGATCGACGAACTTTGCATTTTTTCCGCAACTGATCGACGAACTTTTCGTTTTTTAAGGGACTGGTCGACGAACTTTGTGTTTTTTAAACGACTAATCAACGAACTTTGCGTTTTTTTGGCGACAGATCGATGAACTTTGCATTTTTTCCGCGATCGATCAACGAACTTTGCTTTTTTCCCGCGATCGATAAGCGAAATTTGTGTTTTTTCCGCAGTCTATCGACAAAATTCATGTTTTTTCCGCTATTGACCGACGAATTGTGCGTTTTTCCGCGATCGATCGACGAACTTTGTGTTTTTTTTTTTTGGTGACAGATCGACGAACTTTGCGGTTTTTTTTTTTCTTTTCACGACTGATCGACGAATTTAAGGTTTTTTAAGCGACTGATTGACGAACGTTTTGTTTTTTAAGCGACTGGTCGACGAAATTTTCATTTCTTAAACAACTGATCAATGAACTTTGCGTTTTTTTCGCGACTGATCGACAGACTTAAGGTTTTTTTAAGCGACTGATCGACAAACCTTTTGTTTTTTAAGCGACTGGTCGACGAACTTTGTGTTTTTTAAACGACTGATCAACGAACTTTGTGTTTTTTAAACGACTGATCGACGAAATTTGCGTTTTTTCTGCGGTTTATCGACAAAATTCGTGTTTTTTCCGCGATCGATAGACAAAATTCGCGTAATTTCTCTTTTTGTTTCTTTTGACAGATTGACAAAGTTCGTAATTTTTTTTTACCTGTGTCTGACTGACAAATTTAGATTTTCTTCTCAGCGTTCGACTGATGAATTTTACGATTTATCCCTGCGACCGACTGATGAATTTCACAATATTTTTCCGCGACTGATTCACGAATTTCGCAATGTATCCTGATGAGCAACCAACGAACTTCATGTTTTTTTCCTTGACTGAATGACAAACTTTGCGAATTTTTCCGTAACCAATTGGTGAATTATTCGGTTTCTTCTAGTGACAGATTGATGAAATTCACTATTTTTTTCTCGCGCCTCACTGAAAAATGTCAAGTTTTTTTCCGCAAATGACTGACGAATTTCGTATTATTTTCTTGCGACAGATTAACAAACTTCGCCATTTTTTCCCACGACTGATCGACAAATTTAGCGATTTTTTTTTATATGAACATAGATATAGATAAGGACTTCTAATAAAATAGTCTTTTGAATAAGAAAATCGTTTCTCGAAAAATGTTTTAAATACAATGTCTGTGTAGAACAGTTGTATTAGTTCATCTACCTCTTCAAATCGTCTGCTTGACAGCCATCGTCTGGTAGGTATAATAGATTTATTATATGGTATTTATTCGCATTGTTGTTTGTAGGTGGCGTTACCTTAGCACAGTTGTACACTGGCTGCCATGAAGTCCCAAAGTCGCAAATCGATATTAACATTATTTCGTTAGAAATCCTTCTCTATTTCTGTTCATGCGTAAGACGAATTTCATTATCTTATACCCTCAACCAATTGACTAAATTCACATTTTTTTCGAACAACAAATAGACGTATTTAAAGATTTTTTTCCTGTGACGGAAAAGAGGGAAAAGAAAAAAACAGGGCAGTAAAAGCCACCGGTCGCTGCACCCTGTTAAATTGGTCTACAGTCAGCACTAAACAAAAATGAGATTAGAAGAGCTGCAAATATGTTATTACTTTTACTCCTTGAGGTAAAGGAGTAAACCTTTTTAACCCTTGTGAAAGAGTAAAAGTGTACCTTGTGAAAAAGGCTTCAGCATCCCTCAATCAAATAAAATCTAAATTGAGAAATTTATTTAACAACCTAATTGTTAAGGGTCCCTAACACATTTAATGGAACTTGAAAAATACACTGCATATATAAAACTTAACTTTCTTCCCTTTCTTATAATAAAAATAAACATTTTACATAATCATTCTCAGTTGACTTAATTTTTTCAATGGTATTTTGTCATGTCTGCATTCATGTAATTCTTTAAATAGCACGTAAAATAATAGTGGGGTTTAAAGATTTTTCTTTCTCCCTCCCAAACATTACAACTCCCCTCCATTTAAAAATGTTGGTAGGGAGACTCCCCTCCTTGGAAAAATTGAATTTCAATCCCTGAAGTTGAAAGTTAAACAGATAGGTCTGGAATTTGTTATACACGAATTTAAAAAAATAGTTCCAATATTGGATAATAGGTGGCAGCACAAGCACATGGAACTTTAAATGGTACTCAGAAGTACAGAAATTTCATTTGTGCGCCTGTTTCGTTGCTGACACGTGTAAAAAAGTTGTATAGAATTAGAGAATAATTCAGAATTCAAGAATATTATGCCGTATTCCAGGGAACAACGAATTTTTATTGTACTTGAATACCATCGATTAAATCGAAGTCTGACGATGACAAAGCGAAGTTTTCAAAAAAAATTTAATGTTAAAAAAAATCCAGACTTGAAAACAATTCACAATTTATTCAACAAGTTTGAACGGACGAGCAGTGTGGCCGATGATTTAGGCGGAAATGTGGGATGCAGTCGATCAGTCATGACACCTGAAAATGTGCAAACGGTCGAAGAAATTGTTAGACGTTGTCCTCGAAAATCCATAAGGCGAGTCGCTGCTGAAGCAGGATTGTCAAACACCACTACGTACAGTATAATGCGAAAAGGCCTGAAGCTGTTTCCCTATAAAATACAGTGCCATCAAGCAATCACAAATACAGCTCTACAACAAAGAGAAGTTTTTGCAAATGAGTTACTGCAGATGATTGATGAAAATAAAATTTATGTCTGTCATGTATGGTTTACCGATGAGGCCCATTTTCATTTAGAGGGATATGTAAACAAACAAAACTGGCGAATATTCGGCACTGAAAACCCGTTTGTGTGTCTTTCAAAACCACTGCACCCAGCAAAAATTACAGTGTGGGCAAGACTGTCCAGTAAAGGAATCATTGAGCCCTTTTTCAGGAGGGAAATGATTAATGCATCTCGATATATTGAAATTTTACAGCAGTTTATTGGAATATTTCAAGCTCTAGAGGAGATGCACCAGAGATTTCATGGTTTATGCAGGATGGGGCCCGACCGCACTGTACTACTGCAGTGTTTGAGTTCCTCGAGGAATACTTCAGTGGGAGAGTCATTGCTTTAAATTATCTCAAAGTGACAGGTATTGGTATGGATTGGCCACCATATTCCCCGGATCTGAATCCATGCGACTTCTTTTTGTGGGGTTACTTAAAGGACGCTGTTTATTTTAAGAATCCCCAAACGTTGGAACAGCTTGAACAATTCATCTGTGTGGCATGTGCATCCATTTCAATAGAAGTATTGCAACAAGTGATTTCGAACTTTACCTTTAGGTTGCGTCATGTTGTTGCTGAAAAAGGTAACCATATCGAAACCATTGTAATGTGATTTTTATCTCAGTTCAAACAGCTCACTTTCAGGAACTATTTAAAAGACACAGCTTTGTGATTGCAGCGCCCTCTCCTGTCCAATATTGGAACTATTTTTTTTAATTGATGTATAAAAAATTCCAGACCTATCTGTCTAACATTCAACCTGTTTCACATTTCTATCTCTTACTGTTTTGAAGTTATGTCATTTCAAAGTTGGGGAGTCCTTTCTAGAACACCCTGTATATGCACTCGTAAAGTGGACCAGTGTGCCCCAGAAGTAGGGCACACTGGTCCACCCACCGGGGTACAGTGTACCCCGGTATTATCTGATTAGGTATTATCTGAAATACAATATAAATCTATTTTTTATTAATCTAATTCTTTTTTATTTACCCTTTACCCTCAAAATAACATAGTAATATAAATTTACAAGTAATATTTTGAAATAAAAGCAAAAATTAATTATATTTTGAAAATAATAACAGTTTAATACAGGAACAATTGCAATTTAGTTGAAGTTATTACTTAAGTACAAAAAAATCATTGCACATTAAAATTTGCAAATGAAGTTCCAAAATACTTATGAGTAAGATTGAGCCTGGAATTTTCCTGAAATACTTTTGGGTCTGGGAGCGACGTTATGAAATCATTGATATCAACAACAGATTCATCTACAGTTTCGGGAAAAATAAACTGATTTACATTCAATTCGCATCTCATGAATCTTACTTGAATAGAATCATCACCAATTAGACTACAGTTATATTTATCAAAGGCAGTAAATACAAAACATTTCTTACTATGTTAAATAAATTGTTATTTTTCTTTGTTTACTTTATTTTACAGTTAAATAACTACTTTAAAACAATATTTCTTTATAGAAAATAAGCAATTATTAAATATTTTGAACATTCTGCATTACAAGAGCAGAGTGGATTGTGGACCACTGTGCCCCAGGAGCGGGTGGTCCACTGTGCCCCATGTTGAAGTTCAATAAATAATCATATTAATATTGTTTATAGCTTTCTTTTAAACATATTAACTTTAAAGTTAAATAAAAACAAGTATCTTAGCTTTTCAAAAAAGCTGTTTTATCTTATTTATTTACAACCTTTAATTACTAAAAATATAAAAATATGACAAAAAATTTTACTTTTAGAAGCTCAAAACAACCAGTCAGGATAAAATAGTTCAATCTAAGCTAAACATATTTTCTGAGGGCTATAAATAATCAGTGCAGTGCTGTTGTCTATTAAGATAGAAGAGAAGTTAAAAAAAAAAATTAAATAAATAAAATATTAGGGGGTGGTCCACTTTGCCCATAGGTCCAGTGTGTACCGGTCTCCCCTACATTGCTGGTGTGAGATATAAAAGTATGAAACAACACTGTGTATAAGCTGATTTACAGACAGCTAAACGTATTCTTACGTCATATGCTAATTTTTAAATGCTAAAGCAAATATTTAAATTTATTTAAGAGAAAAATGAAATTTGCAACTTAACAATGGTCCGTGTAAGAAATTGAAGGGGAAAAAATTTAATTCAAAAAAATTCATTATTTGATGAGATATTTTAACATAACTGAGGTACTTAAATGCCATTGGTTTAACATGAGAAAAAGAAATACAGAATCTGACTAATCTGTCAACTTAATATCATCTAATTAGATATGCTTGATTTTGGAAACACTCATAATTCTTGGTAGCCATTCAATACCTTAATGCAGGAAAAAATCATAAAAATCTGGTTTAAATGAAAAAGGTTGTTTTTTACATTTCTATTCTGTGGTATATTTATGAAACAACTTTTATCTATACATGCTAAAATGTTAGCTTTGCTATATTAAGATTATATATATATATATATATATATATATATATATATATATAATATATAATAGCAATATATATATATATATATATATATATATATATATATATATATTGCTATTGTAAACGTAATTTATCTTTTAGTAGAATTTGTTGTTGTTATGTTTTAAACTAATTTTTAGGCCATAGAAGTCTATAAGTATAGATGTATCATATTTATATTAGGAAAAAGTGTTTATACCATTGAAATCGTAATGAGAATATTAAAATAACGGTGCATCCTTGTTATTAGCCTCTGCAATTAAGATTACAGCAGTGTCATTGCCAACTTTATATATGCCGTCATATACATGTTATATATATATGTCATATATATGACATATACATAATACAGAGTTTTTTAAAGGTTTAATAAAAGGCAGGTGCTGCTGGTAGGAAAAGGGCACTTTTTTTTATTTTTCAGGGCATGTATTGGATTCTTAAAGGCACTTTTTAGATTCTTGAAGGTGCTTTTTTAGATTCTTGATCTGGTGCTTTTTGGATTCTTGAGGGTATTTTTTTCTTTATTTTTAAAGCCACTTTTGTTATTTAAAAGTCAAGGCGCAATTAGTCAGTTCTTACTATGCAAGCAAATTTTTAATACAAAAAGGAGTAAGATTTTTTTGACTGAAAGGCAAGAAGGATGCTAATTTTCTGGATGAGAGCAAGAAGGGTGCTATTTTGTAAACCGAAGGGCAGGCTGGGTGCAGCATCTTGCTGAAACTGTCTGGAGAAAACTCTGTATAATATTTATGTCTTATGTGTTATGTATGTGACATCATATTTCATATATAACTATGGTATCATGTATCTCATATCACTTAGAGCTACATCCTGTGGTTTGGTGAGGGGGAGCTATGGCAAAAAAGTACCGAAACTTTAAATACTTTTATGTGTATTTCATAACAAGGGGGTAAGTGTGATCGAAGATCGCTCAAAGGGTTTCGTTTAATATTCCTTTCAAAACGCTTTATCCTTTCTTTAATAAATTCAAATAAATTTCATTTAGCAACCAAAAAAAAAAAAAGTCATGTTTTTTATAAAGTAAAAATTTATCGGTCTATTTTTCTCGTTTTTTCGAATATCTAAACCAGCCCACTATTATATCTGTCATAATAATATTTGTCATGTGGACTAAATGCGATATTTAAAAAAAATAATTTCAAAATTAAACATGTTGTACACCTTCAAAATGTTAAAATATGCAAATATTTCCGTAATCGAGTTTTTATCATGATTCAATACGTTCCTCAAACTCATATATCTACTACATTAAAGACGTGAGTATAAAACATCACAAATTTACTGAATGGTGTATACAAACGTTTTATATACACCATTCAGTAAATTTGTGATGTTTTATACTCACGTCTTTAATGTAGTAATGTTTCATGGTGTAATCGTCCAGCATTTATATCATATATTTACTATTCTCTATTACTCATATTGATACTCGCTTTGTATTATTCTCAAACATTTGAAAAATCCGTTTAACTTCCGAAATGACATCATATTTTGTTTTTAATTCTCTAATGACGTGATATTAATCTGCTTTGTGTACATACACATACTGATACTCCTTGTATTATTGAGAAATCTTTCCGTTTTATGACCACTATGACGTCAATCAATTTTATTTCATATTAATTTTTTTTTCAATTGGTGAAACTTTTTATTTCATTTTCATTTTTCACATGGAAATCGTCTGATAGAAAATTAATTATTGTGGAAAGAATTTCATCGTGGATTTTTAATTTTTGGCCTTCTGCTATAACGAAAAATGTTTAAATTTAATAGGAAAAGGCTGTTAGAATTTTGGTTTTTTATCTCTATTAAAATAATACGAATTTTTCAAATTTTAATATTTTGAGCTCTTTACAGCTGGTATTCAGATTTATACACAAAGTTTCAACTCTGTAAGTTACATACTTTTTGAGAATGGCTCTGTAACAGACAGACAATGGAGCGGGAGTAATAGGGTTTCGTGAGATGAACGAAACCCTAAAAATGACATAGTAAAAGTAGTGCAGAATTTTTCAAATGAAATCAGCCTTAGATTTGTCTTCTAGCATATGAAATCGTGATAAAATCCTTATCTTGCTACTTAGAATGTTATAACAAAAAATCAATCATTCACTGTGGTTCTTTACCATCAAACAGTAACTTCTCTGCACAGATTAGATATAAACATTTTAGCTTTAAAGTACATTTATAAAAATAAGAACGTATAATTCATCCATGTAAGTAAACTTGTTACATGTTTAAAAATTATTTTAAATATGTTTTCTTTCTCTCTTTTAATTTTATTTTTAAATAAATTAGTTAAAATGCATACAAATAATCACTTTTTATGTTTAGTTAGATCATACAATACCCTGGATATATTTTGCATTATTTGATGGCCATGCTGGTTCTGGCGTCTCTGTGTCTGCATCCAACACACTTCATAAAATTATACAGGTAAAGAAATTATAATTCTTTTTTTTTTTAGAAATTTCCTTTGGGAGTAAATGGATTTTAAAAACTGTTTTTTAATTTGTCTTGAGAAAAAATAAATGCATTTAAATATATCATAAATTTACAAATTTATTTCATTATTAACTGACTCACCTGGCATTGCCCATGGCCCAGTATAATAAGCTTAAATATATTTAAAATCAGTGTTGAATTCAGACTTTTTTTTCCCCGGTAGAGATTTCTGCAGCTGCAGGAGGGAGGGGGAGGAATGGAGTTCCGGTGATTGATTTCACTTCTAGACCATGTTAATAGGTTCATTAAGCTCCAGGTTTGACTGCAATACAAGCATTTTTTAAATTGATACTAGCTAACCCCCGTCCGGCATTGCCTGGGCCCATGATAATAAATTTGAAAAGAAACATTAATTTTTATTATTTTATATCTTTAACCAGATTTTGTAAGAAATTATATTTTAAAATGAAAAATTCACGAAAAAATATTGATATTTAGTGATAAAAGCGCTCATTTTCTTGTTTTTTTACGTAGGGTCATATCATAGTTTTAAAATAAAAAGTTATTTTTGTCCGAACTCTTTGAAATCTTTATTGGTGATAAATAAAACAGTTTTACAGCTCGTGTAAAAATTTTGTGAAAAAATATTGTTATCTAGTTGTAAAAGAAATGTTTTCTTCTCGCTTTTTTGTTTGTTTGTTTGTTTTCACGTCGGCTTCTTTAACATAGCAATAAAAATTTGTTCTTATCTTCCGAACTCTCTGACATTTCCATCCGTTATAAATATAACTGCATCCAAGCTCTCTTTAAAATTTTGCGAAAAAATATGCATATTTAGTAGTGGAAACATGAGTTCTTAAAAAAAAGCATTAGCTTTCAATCTTAGAGCAAAAATATATAAGGTCTATGCTTTCAATGCAATGGTAACTCCCAACCCATTCAATCCCCCTAGGCTAAACAGGTGAGAGCTAATCCATCAAGTTTTCCCTTTCTGAGGGAAGAAACCTTCAAAAAACATTGACGCATCATGCGCAAAGAGACGATATTAGTGTAGAAATTTGACAGAGTGCGCTTTTCATTTTAAATATATAGATAATTCTATGTATATAATGCAGTTTTAATACATTGAGTAATGATCGATACCCTCAAGGTTTGCATCCATATATATAATTAAGTTTTTTATATAATTTTGGAATAACCTTTTTTAGCATTTAAAATAAAATATAGAGAAAACAACATTACAATTTAGCCCTTTTGCTGGACAGTCAGAGGGTTATTCTGCATAAAATGCCAAAGCTTCCGAGAGAGACATTTCGATGCTGGGGAGGGAGAATGTCCCCTCAGGTTACCCCTTAAATTCAACACTGTCTAAAATAACCTTACCATCTCCTGGGATTATTTTAAATATAGCTCATCTCTTTATGCTAATCTTTTTTTTTTTTTTTTTTTTAAGCAAACCTTACCTCTTTCTGCATTTTAAAAAAAAAAAAAAAAAAAAAGACTGTGAGCTTATGTGCATTGTCATAGTAATAGTTTTTAGCAATAAAGAGGAGTTACTTTGGAAACCAATGCTGGATTTTTTTTTTTTTTCTGTTTCTTTGCTGCGTTTCGGGGGGGGGGAACAAATTATTTTTATTAATTCCCAAAAGTTTACTCCATACAGGCGGTATAAAATATAAGATTGCGGAGGATAAGGCATCGCATAGAAATTGGTTGATAAAAATTAACTCATTTTCGGCAAAATAAGCACTTAAAAAAGAAAAAATCACAAAATATTTTAAAAACACATTGTACGAATTCCAAATAAACTTCATTGAAAAGAGGGTAAAATTTACTATATCATCAAAAACAACTCGTTGTAAATGATCCCGCCAAGCCACAAACCTAAAACGTCAGCCATAAAAAGAAGTGATATCACATAAAAAGAAACGATATAGAAGTGCATACTCAGAGTCCCGTGTAAAAATCTATCACCACTCATAATGTTTCCAAAGGACTCGGAGTGAGGTACAGTATGTGAAAACTGCTTGGCGACCTGCAGTCTTTTATAATGTTTGTGTTTTCTGCAATTACATATGACTATATTATTTTTTTTTTATTTATTTAATTATTTTGCTCCCATAAAATTGTAAAAAGCTGAAGCTTCTGTGTTTGCATGTCTTTTCTTATTTATGAGCTTGAAAAATTAATTTGTTGATTTTATTTACCATTATTTAAACTAGAAACACCACTCTTACGAAGAAGATTTCTTAAGTAAACATGTAAAGATTTTGAGTTTGTAATATATATATATAAAAAATGATCATACGCATATTAATAACAATGCACCTTATAATAAACGTTAACTAAATTGAGATATATTGCAATAATTCTAGCGTAAGCGGAATCGCATAAGTCTGGCGAAAAATCCATTCTGTCAGTTCTTTCGCATACAAAAATATTTATAAAAGTGATATAACAAAAATTAAAAATTTATTTTTTCGATTTTCAAAATTGATATACTGCATATCTTATAAAAGCTTGCAGGTCGCCAAGCAGTTTTCACATACTGTACCTCACTCCGAGTCCTTTGGAAACATTATGAGTGGTGATAGATTTTTACACGGGACTCGGAGTATGCACTTCTATATCGTTTCTTTTTATGTGATATCACTTCTTTTTATGGCTGACGTTTTAGGTTTGTGGCTTGGCAGGATCATTTACAACGAGTTGTTTTTTATGAGATATCACTCCTTTTTGTAAGGTGTTTAATTTCAATTACACAGATCCCATTTTTATTCAGAAAAGAAAAGATAAAAGAAAGATGAAAGGGGCAAAATAAAAGAATAATTGTGATGCTATAAACAGAATTATACATCAGAATTATACAATTTATTGAGTGACTTATTCCAATGTACATGTCGCTACCATAGCAACGGGGAAACTTTTATATTCATTTCCTTACATTGTATTCATCAGATTATTTATGACATGTTTATTTTTATTTTTATTTTGCTAATATCACTCTTCCGTTTATATACATTCAAAAAACAGAAAAATAGAAAATTTTACAGTAGTTTACAAAGTAATTAAAATACTACAGTTTCAGAAAAATTTGGAAAAATATCAAATTTGTTTTTCTACGAACCATTGTAATTTACAGGTATTTTTATACTAATATATTAAATATTATTTTTGAAAATTACTGAGCACCTTAGAAGTTTTTTATTTGTTTAAGTTTTTTAACTCAACGTTTCGAGAATCGGAAAAATATAAGATTCGCAACGTTTGCAAAAGTATAAAAACTATTAAAGTGATTTCAAAATAGAAAATGTTCGTAGGATGACATGTATTCCAAAATTTTGTGTGATTTTGTAAATATACCACAAAGACTAATGCATTTACATAATGAACCGTTTAAAAAAATGTAAAATTTTATTAAAATTTTTGATCTGATAAATCATAAAGCTTTAAATTAGATTTTAAAAAGGAGCGTGATTAAACCAAAAAGGATTATATTTACTAAATGCACAAAATATATAATTAAGGTTTCTAGTCTGTCCATTCGAATTCGGGGATAGTAAAATATAGGTCCTCAATCCTCGGCAGTCCATGAATTAATTAGGACATATGTATGCAACTGTTAAAATGTTCCCAAAGTCGACAATAGAAGCAATAAGTATAGCTCGGCAAATATGAAACACGGCATTGCTTTATCATGACTTTGTTTCGTGAGGTGTTCGTTCTCCAAACATAAAAATCTCTTGAAAGTGTTCGTTATCAGAACATAAAAATCTCACCCGAAAGTGTTCGTTAATCGATTTGTTCGTAAACCGAACAGTTCGTTACCGATCACCTATTGTATACGAAATATAGCATTTTTAATTTTTATGGGGAATTTAAGAAGATATTTCCTTTTCATTGTGCTCTAGGACCGTTTTTAGAGCATTTTAAGTTCGTCATAGCCGGAGATTCGATGAACGGCAAATATTTAAACGCAAAACTTCTAATCTTGGGGTAGCAACATTTTTACATTCTATTACTCAGCGCATGAATGTAAAGTTGGAATTTTTTAATCGCTTTTTCAATCAATTCCTGATACATTTATTAATAAACACAGTTTTTTTTAATCGATGAAAATACTATATTTTAATAGATTTAGAGCTTAAGATCGACGAGCTTTCAGGCGGACAAAATGAACTCGTATTAAATTTTAAAGCAAGATAATAAAACCTTACAGAGATTAAAACAGTATAAAATCATTAAAATACATCTCACTCAGTAAATATACATCAGTTGTAATGTAATCAAGATCTTCTAAGAGACTCTGTAAACGAAACGTATATGGTTCAACAATACAAACAATAGAGAGTTTAAATGAATCGGATGTAGTAACATCTTTGAATATCTTGTATATATAGCCACTTTGACAAAAATTATGCTATTTATACTATTGTTTTTCCTCTGTGTTGAGGAATCAAGTACTTCAACGCAAAAATTTGTTAATTACACAACTATTTAGTCTTATTAAAAAATCTTTTGAGTTACCCTGTAAACGAACAGTAAATTCTACAATTCTGTTTTACAATAGGAAGCTAACTTAGGTCGTTCGTAGTAACATTTTAACATCCTGCGCATATGTTCTTTTTTAAAAGAGTTAGACCATTTAATATTGCTTTTCTTCATCTTAAGTATAGGAATAAATCACTTTAAAGTGATATACATAAAAAAACTAATTCATACTTTTACACGAAATATTAAACATTTGAACTACTCATAAAAACAATGCAATTGCTGAAAACAGTGTAAAAATCGGATAATTACACAATTCTTTAGCCCTATATCAAAAGATCTTTTGTGAGAACCTGTAAACGAACCTTAAATGTTACTATTTTTTTTATAATAGGGAGCTTACTTGGATCGACTGCAATAACATATCTTAATATCATGTGTATACGACCATTTCTAAAAGAGTTGGGTCATTTATTATTTTTTTGCTCTATGTTAAGTATAGGAATCAATAACTTTAAACTGATATAAATCAAAAACTAATTAATATTTTTTCATGAAACTTACAAAGGTTTGAACTACTCATAAAAACAATTCAAATGACGCAAACCACGTAAAAATCCGATAATTACACATTGCTGTAGCCCTGTCAACAGTTTTTTGCTATATGTTAAATATAGGAATCAATAACTTTAAACTGATATAACTCAAAAACTAATTAATATTTTTACATGAAACTTACAAAGGTTTGAACTACTCATAAAAACAATTCAAATGACGTAAACCACATAAAAATCCCATAATTACACATTGCTGTAGCCCTGTCAACAGTTTTTTGCTATATGTTAAGTATAGGAATCAATAACTTTAAACTGATATAAATCAAAAACTAATTAATATTTTTTTCATGAAACTTACAATGGTTTGAACTACTCATAAAAACAATTCAAATGACGTAAACCACGTAAAAATCCGATAATTACACATTGCTGTAGCCCTGTCAACAGTTTTTGATCTGTACAAGATTTAAAAAGTGCAAAAAATAGCACTTTTAAAATCGCATTTCCTGAAAACCTATTCGACAGATCTTGCTTTTCTTTTGATTTTTTAGTCACGTGGCACGCCCCATTCCATAGAATCAAGAATTTTGTTTCTATCATAAATAGAACGCGAGATATAGATGTGTCAAAAACCCGTTTTGTCCCGTCCGCAAAATATAAACTAGACAGAGTTAAAAAAAAAAAAAAAAAAAAAATTTAAATCATTTGGCATCCATTGGTGGAAATTCCTTTCATCTACGGTTCAATGCATTGCTGTTTCTTATGCTTGGCGAGAAACTCTGTCGAGTTTCTATGATATTGGTCTAAAAGATTGAATTTGGATTCCGTTTATGAATGGGTAAAAATCGACAGCAAGCTTGGAGGACTGTGGGGAAATTGTGCACATTTTTCCATTTCAACATAAAATAACAAAAAATCTAATTTAAAAAAATCTGATGTTTGTTCCTGAAGTACATTTGAACCAGTCTTTGTCTATCTGGAACCAAATTTGCAAATCTCTACATGTGATGTATGTCTTTAGCCATAACCAACAGACAAACATCTTTCTTTCATTAATATATATACTTTTTACTTTTAATAATTTTCAGTATATAGCAATAGATGGAGTTTAATTTTATTATGAATATAATCTAAAAGTATGCCTTTAAATTATATAGACAGGTTTTTAATGATAATTATGTTTTTAAACCTTCAAAAATCAATCGTATCATTTATAATTTTTTTTCTTTCATGATTATAATTATTGCTTATGAAATGACTATTGATACCATGTTTTCAGTGCAATTCTTTTTAAACATGATATTTAATTACTATTTATATTAAATTGTTTTTTGCCTATGCTGTGCAATTGGATATACTGGATAAATTGATAGAAGAGTGTGTATCATCCTTTCTGTATTCAATAATTAATTTGTTTGATTTCACTTTAACTTGGCGAAAGAATTACAGTAATTTTTTTCATTTACAATGTACCCAAGTCACTTATAAAAATCATTTTCTTGTAGTATATATATGAATTTATAACATTAACCCTTTCAGTTTTTTTCTCTTATTTTAGTAAGTTGAAAGAAGCTAAAAGGCATTGAAAAAATACACAAAAAAAAATATCTTAAATTATTTTGTGTTAATTTTATTGAATGTACATTGCAGTGGGCATGTGTAGATATAACTGCTGTTGAAAATCTTGAATGGAACTCCAGATTTCTGCTAAATATTTATAAGATTATGTAAACAATAAAGTTGTATAAAACGCATTACCAATTTTATTTTCGTAAATAAAATATGCTACATTACAACAATGTTGCACCCGTGTATGTTAAGTCTGTTATTGTTAACCGTGGCGACTTCCTTTTCTTTTAACATGCTTCTATATTTCCACTAGTGAAGTAAGAGTGCTTCAAATACAAATGTTTTACAACAGGTCACATTGGTTTTAAAATGGGTAGCTAGCTTATAATTAAAGCTTATACATAATGTCATTTGGGATATAATAAATAATCGGCATTTTTACCGATTAGTATATTTAGCTGAATACATTCGGAATCAGTCCAATACTTTCATTTTTCTTTCTTTTTTTTAAGCAATATTTTTCTCAGTTCCAAATTGGGTATTTTCTGACACATTCATGAAGTCATTTTCATTTTTAAGAGCCTACACTAGTCATGCAAAGAAACGTGCAAGCTAATGTTCAGTCTATGGGAAGGATATTTTCAAATTTCTCGCTCGCATTTCAATATTTTTAAATTATTTTTGCTTAGGACAGCTGAGGTTTATCCCTAACATTGTGTGTTTTTACTTTTTCGATTTTGGTTCCAGTGTTTTAATATAAGGGTACTTTCACTTTCAGAACTGGTTCCAAAATTGAAAATGTCTGCTTATAAAAATACTTTAACCAAAAAAAAAAAAAAAAAAAAAAAAAAAAGTTAGCGATTGACCTCAACTATCCTATGCAAAAAAAAATATTTTAAAATATTATAATCCGAGCGAAAAATTTGAAAATAACCTTCCCATAGACTAACATTAGCTAGCGCATTTCTTTGCGTGACTAGTGTAGGCTCTTGAGTGCACAAAATTTTCAGATACTAAGAAATCCAATAGAATTTTCTATAAATTCTAAGAACCTTTAACAAAATAGTGTCAAAGTTGGCGATTTAAACCAATTTTTATAGACACAACTGTTAGGGAAGTGTCTTCATTGTGGAACTATCGATTACAACTCAAGATGCAATACTATAGAAAAATAAAAAGTGTTTTTTGATTTTAAAGTGCTTAGATATTAATGTCTGTAAATTTCATGTACATATAAAAATGGTGTTGTGATTATGTCGGAAAAATTTGCAGTATTCAGTAAAGAACAGCCTTAAATATTTTTAATACAAAATATTGCAGAAAATTCAAGATACTGTATGTCTCAGTTTCTATCTGTACTTTCAATATGTGTTCAATAAGTTGTAAAATTTGTGTGGTGCATATGCTAGTTCAACTGTTAAAAGTTTTATTAAATATGTATTTTCTGCTTTTTACAAATTTGTTAGCAACACAAACACCTTACAGAAAAATTTGCTTGATTAAGGGCTATTTCAGGAAGTGTCTAATTGCGAATCAGAGTAAGCATTGTGAGGGGCTCATTAATTTTGAATGTAAAAAAGAATAAAAGTTTTATTAAATAGTAGAAGTGAAGAATTGTCTTTATATTTTAATGAAAATAAACTTACAATCTTGACTTACAGAAAGCCAGTTTGATATATCTTAAGTATAAAAGAATAAAATGTAAATTCTTCTTCTTATTTACTTTTTTATTTTTTTTTTATGAAAGAAGATTTCTGAATATAAAAGTAATAAACTTAAAAAGCACATATAACAGTGATAATGAGTTCTTATATTACATAAAATTATGCAATTAGTAAATTAGAATTGGTAAAAGTCATGTTTTGTTATTAGAATAAAAGTGTTTGAAATATTACAAATATACACCAATCTGTTAAAATTTTTAAACATACAATTAAAAAAAAATTCAATTTGTGTTTAGTTGTATTTTTAATTTTAAATTAATATACATATATTACTATGTATGTATGTAAAATTAACATGTGTATATGTATGTATATATATATACAGTCGAACCCCGATTTAACGAATCGTTTGGGACCAACAACTTTGTTCGTTAAATCGAGATTCTTCGTTACATCGGGATAATCAAAGGAATTTACTTATACAATAGAATATGTTTTAAAAAGGCTATAAATAAAAAGAACAATGCTCACTTTTATCTTTATAATGATGTAAAACATTTGTTGCTTTAAGAAATACACTGTATAAATAGTGATTCTTTTTTTTATGTACCGCTATAAATCACAAGCATCATAATTAAGAAAAAAATCTCTTTTATTCAAATTTTATAGATATAAATTATTTTTTAGAAAATAAATTTTTTATAAATGTTTGTTTTCTTTGTTTAGATTTTGTATTCCAAACTTCGTTATCAATTTTTTTCAAATCTGTGAAAACAGTATCATCAACATCACGAGTTATCAAATACCGTTTCAAAGTATCCAAATTGCTAACTGCTTCTTTGAATGTTGCATGCTTCATCTTTATTTCATCTTCTTCATCCGATCCAATACTACTGCTATTAATTACCTCGCTGTAATCAGTGTTGGCAAAAACCTGGGTTTTTTCAGAAAAAAAAACAACCCAGTGGGTTTTTTCAGGGTTTTTGGGGGGTTTTCGGATTTTTGGGTTTTTTTCGTGTTTTTGGGTTTTTTTTCAGGGTTTTTTCGGGTTTTTTCAGGGTTTTGAGGATTTTTCTTCTTGCCGTTCTTTGTTTGTTTGTTTTGTAACAACTATATAATTAATGGGATGAAGTTTTAAAAAATAAATGTTAATACTTTAATAAATTTTATTTAATATATTATTTAATTATAATTATTTAGAATTTTTATTCAATATTAAAAATAGTTTAAAAATTTGTAATGATTTTAAAGACATTTTATGACTGAATTGAAAGAAATTTTTTAAAGTCAAAATAATTAAATTAATAGTCTAAAATTTTGTTTATTTCTCTTTTATAGATAAAAATTAGATTTAAACAGTGAATCATTTACTTTTGTTTTATTAAAATTTTCTTATGTAATAGAATTTTATCAAATGTTTGGAATTATTGCCCTACTAGGGGGGGGGGGATGAATTCAATTTTAAACCATCTAAATTGTAAGCATAAATTCCTAAATCTTCCAGAGATCTTGATGTACGGGAGGGGGGGGGGGTTGCATCTCAATAGCACAGAATAGCTGCATGTTGTGTCATAGTCTGCGATCGCTCATCCTTCTGCTTTTGGCGAAATTGGATAAGGAGGCTGGGGGGGGGGGGGGGAGGTATAAACAATAGAACTATCTCAAGAATAAGAAATCATTATTTTTAAAGAATTATTTAACAAAGAACTTTATATTACATTATATTTTAAATACTATATTTACGTAAGAATATTTTATAATTGAATTTGTTTGGATCATCAATACTTTAATTGGAAAATAAAAAAATACACTCCAGTGTATCTTTCTTTTGTTTTATTGATGGATTTTTATCAGGTCAATTTTCTTTTCCCCAGCTGGCTGCTGATGACTGAGATTTAATTAAAGTTTTAAACTGCAAATAGAAATAATAATAATTAAAACAAGAACTAAACAATACTTTTTTCTTTTCCTTACTTATTTAAAAAAAAAAAACTTTTAACTATCCGATTGTGTTTAAATTTTCAGCAAATTCAAATAATAATAAATTAGGCAGCTTACCAAATTTCTATTAAAATACAATAATTTTTCAGAAAATTAGAACCCCCCCCCCCCCCCCTCCCAAAAAAAAAAAAAAAAAAAAAAAAAAAATACTATCACTAACTTAATCTTGCATCTGATAATGAATGTTCTTAGCTGTGCAGAAAAGATTCATTATTATGGTGAGTTGTGCTGCACTATGATACTATTTCACTAAAGAAAGTGAAATGAATCAATGATCTACCCTTTATGTTTTGTTCAACTTAATTTTGTTTTATGCTTAATATATTTTGAATCATACTAAAATACTCGTGCCTCTAATTTTTAAGAATTGATTGAACCCCCCACTGTTTTCGCCATATTGACAAATAATCCTGATTTTTAATTGTTTATATAATTTTACATGTATTTTTTTTTTTTTAAGATAATTATTTTTCTCTGTGAATTTTCCAAGTTTGTTTCAGATAGAGCAATTATGCCCATTTAGAATTTTCGGAAAACTATATCTGTGACATATAAAATGTATATTATGTTTGGTTTAAATTGATATATTTATTATTAGTTAGATAAGTGGAATTTTAAATAAAAATGTTGATAAAACCCACTTGGGTTTTTTCAAGGGTTTTTTCAAGTGGGTTTTTTCGAAAAAACCCACCAGGGTTTTTTCGGGTTGGGCAAAATCAAGCCAACCCTGGCTGTAATGCACATTTTCGAATGTATATAGTCTTGCATCACAAGATTCAGAAAATTCACAATCAGAAGGAATGTCCACCTTGCCTAATGCACGTCACCCTCTTGACACCCCAAATCCTTGACGACTTATTGTCACGACATTAGTACCCATGCACTAAAGGGTATTTACCACATTGCTCGGGGTTCCCATGCCCGAGTAACAGAGGCTTCGCCTATGCCGGACCATAATTTCGAGTTTCCCGGACATGCAATTGCTTTCAAACATGAACAAATCTACAAAGATAATCACTAGCCTGTCAGCTACGGATAGAGCAATAGGCGTCATATGCACGCCCTGGAGGCTGCGGTAACTTCCTCCCTGGACGCATAGACATGTCCCTGCTTAGACTGTAGGTTCCAGGGTTGGACCACCCAGTCCCGAGTCTACGAACTTAGCACACCTTATCTCCTGGCCACTTGGTCCCTAATCGTCGAGGTATTCCAAACCGTGCCATGTGACCGGTACCAAGGAGAATAATAGGCAGCACTAACAATCCTGGAGGGCCGTGGATACCTTCCTCCCGAGCGCCACAGAAACGCCTCCGCTCGGTTGTTAGTAGATTGAAAGTTAGTTTTAAGAAACTCCTGCTTATCCAAACGTCGGACTCAGAAAGCTCCGAAATGTGCATAGACATGCGAACTGGTTCCCGACCCGAGGTTCTGACTTTTGTCTATACGCCATCTCTTTAACTGAAGAGCCTCCGACCCGGTTCTTCTTGGTCGGCTGATAGGGTAGAACGGGCCATCCTCCTACCAAAGCAGTAGTACCCGCCATAGTGCCACTACGGTGGCTACCATGGACATGAACTACCTTCTTGTCAATGGGCCGTCTCCCTTTTTCAGTCAAACCTTGAGGGTGGCGCACAACTCTTCCAGATGCAGAGGGATCACAAGGGATAAACGGTCACAAAGGGGCTTAGACGGGAAACCAGGTCACTCGTGCCATTGGGCGGTCATCCCTTGTCTATGTTCCACCGTCTGCCAGTACCAAGGAATGCTTTGCACACCGCCTCATGCACTGGACAGATGACACTATGGAGCCGCAAGTGGTCCTTGCTCTTTAGATTCATTCCTCGCCTCCGTCTCGCCCTAGATAATCATGGATGTGGTCCTATCACATTAGCTAGCCTTTGCCACCCAAGTCATCTTCCCGACTTAAGCTGGACACAGGGAATCGGCCTACGAGGTGCCTTCATCCGCTACGAGCCGTCTCTTCCTCAGCCGTTTTATACCACTTTCTCCCGATTACCGGGCTTGAGGGGGATGGTCCGGAAAACTGCGACCGACGAGTTTATTAGTACCTCTTTCTTTGTGGGTCACCGCTCGGAGGTTGTGATTCGTCCACATCCACATACCTGCCCCCGTCTAGCTAAACGCTACTGTGTGCAATGCCAGACTCCTGATTATCTTCCACACCTAAGCGGTCGAGTCAGAACCACCAGGAGGAGCTAACGGGGGGGGGGGGGGGGGGCGGCACAAGCTGACGGGAAAAGAGAGAAACGGATATTTTTAAAAGAAAGATTCGAAAAATATTCGTTAAATCGGGATTAAAAATTCGTTAAATCGAAGTATTTTTATTCCATTTTCGTCGGGACCATAAAAAAAATTCGTTAAATCGGGGCTCAACTATATATATAATCAAAATGTATATATTTTTTTAATGTTACTATTCGGACTCCAAATATTCAATATCACTATTCAGACAAATCACTATTTGTTACATGCATTATGTGTACTGTTCATTAGAACTTCTCATTCATAGGGTCTAAATGGGTTAAAATGTGTATTTAACTAACATGTAATATTTATAATTCTCAGAATGCTATCGGAACTTAGAGTGATTAGTACTACTTTTGATAAGAATATATGCATTTGTAAATGTTATTTCCCTTCAGCATATTTTTTATGTATTTTATTTTGGATGCATAATTATTGTAAAATTTTATGTACTCTGTTTTTTAATAGGACAAATTACAAGAGGTTGCAGATTTACTTACCCTTTCCCCGAGTCAAATTAGTCAAATAGCCAAAGGAGGACATGAGAGAAGTATTGCACAGCCTCCTGGTTTTCAAGGTTTTATTTCAAATAAAGATTTTACCCCTGATTCATTAATTGCTGGAGCTTTAGAATCAGCATTCTATGAAATGGTAAACTGTCTGTGTTCATATGTAAAATTTACATTTACGCTGTGTAGACATGCTTTTCGTTTAGTGTTTGTGTACTTTTTTTTTTAAATTATTATTTTCTTCATGCCTGTCGCTTTTCTCTTTTTAAAATTAATTTTGGATTTTTTTTTTCTGTTACCTGGCAGGGCTTGAAATTCAATTTTTCCAAGGAGGGGAGTCTCCCTCCCAACATTTTTAAATGAAGGGGAGTTGTAATGTTTAGGAAGGAGAAAAAAAAAAAATCTTTAAACCCATTATTATTTTATGTGCTATTTAAGAATTACAATAATGCAGACATGACAAAATACCATTGAAAAAATTTACTCAACTCAGAATGATTATGTAAAATGTTTATTTTTATTATAAAAAAAGGAAGAAAGTTAAATTTTATATATGCAGTGTATTTTTCAAGTTCCACCAAATGTTATGGAACCCTTAACAATTAGGTTGTTAAATGAATTTCTGAATTTAGATTTTATTTAATTTAGGGGTGCTGAAGTCTCTTTCACAAGGTACATTTTTACTCCTTTACCTCAAGGAGTAAAAGTAATAAGATCTTTGCAGCTCTTCTAATCTCATTTTTGTTTAGTGCTGACTGTAGGCCAATTTAACAGGGTGCAGCAACCGGTGGCTTTTACTGCCCTTTTTTTCTTTTCCCTCTTTTCGATCGCAGGAAAAAAAAAAAAAAATTAAATACGTCTGTTTGTCGTTGGAAATAATTGTGAATTTAGTCAATTGGTTGAGGGAATGAAATTCGTCTTGCGCATGAACAGAAATAGATAATGACGTCTAATGAAATAGTGTTAATATCAATTTGCGACTACACAGCAGCTAGTGTACAACTGTGCTAGGGTAACGCCACCTACAAACAACAATACGGAAAAATACCATAGAATATATCTATTATACCTACCAGGTGATGGCTGTCAAGCAGACGATTTGAAGAGGTAGCTAATCCAACTGTTCTACACAGACATTGTATTTGAAACATTTTTCAAGAAACAATTTTCTTCTTTGAAAGGCTATTTTATTAAAAGTCTTTATCTATGTCTATGTTCATAGGAAAAAAATTTCTAAATTCGTCGATCAGTCGCAGGAAAAAATGTCGAAGTTTGCTTATCGGTCGCAAGAAAATAATGCAAAATTCATCAGTCAGTTGCAGAAAAAAATCTTGAAATTTTTCAGAGTCGTGAGAAAAAAAACAGTGAATTTCATCCATCTGTCACCAGAAGAAACCGAATAATTCACCAATCGGTTACGGAAAAATTGGCAAAGTTCGTCAGTCGATCAAGGAAAAAAAACGTGAAGTTTGTTGATTGCTCACCATAAAATATTGTGAAATTCGTCAATCAGTCGGAGGAAAATATTGTGAAATTCATTAGTCGGTCGCAGGGAAAAATCATGAAATTCATCAGTCGAATGCAGAGAAGAAAATCTAAATTTGTCAGTCGGACACAGGAAAAAAAATCACAAACTTTGTCAATCTGTCAAAAAAGAAAAAAAAGGAGAAATTACACGAATTTCGTCGATTGATCACGGAAAAAATGCGAATTTCGTCGATCGATCATGGAAAAAATGCGAATGTTGTCGATTGATCGCAGAAAAAACACAAATTTCGCCGATCGATCGCAGAAAAAACACAAAGTTCGTCGATCAGTCACTGAAAAAATGCAAAGTTTGTCAATCTGTCGGCAAAAGAAAACACAAAGTTCATCAATCAGTCACGGAAAAACCACAAAGTTCGTCAATCTGTCACAGAAAAACCACAAAGTTCTTCGATCTGTCGCCAAAAAAAAACTATGAAGTATGTCGATCAGTCGCTTAAAAAGGGCAATGTTCGTCGATCGGTTGCAGAATCAAAAAATCACAAAATTTATCGTTCGGTTGCAGGTAAATTAAATAACGTAAATTTCTCCGGAAAATGGTGACATTTTTTGTGCGGGAGGACTCCTTCCCACGATCTTTTTTTGGGCGGGATTTCAAAATTTCAAGCACGAATCCTGCAAATCCACCCTGAAATTCAAGCCCTGCCCGGGTGCAGGTGATAAATCATCAAATATTGTTTCAACCACTATCATTTGCATTGCACTCATTTCATTTAAATTATAAAAAAGAAATACTTTAATAAGATATATTATAAACTAAAAATTTTTATTTCAACATCAAATCATTGTTTCTAATTTACGAAAGCAAAAATAAAATCTGCTATTGGGAAAAAAGAAAACAAAAATGTTATTAGTGAGTTTTGGAGTCAGCTAATGGAAAAAAAACATTAATTTTTTATTTTAGTTAGTAGAAAATCTGATACAGTGCAATTTTATTATAAACTATTTTAAGATGAGTAGTATGTAGATTAGAATTTCAATTTATATAATAATGTGATAAACCAAGTTTTATTTTGTGAAGAAAATCTTGTGTGGATAAATATATACTAAAAACACCAACGTTTAACACACAATATCAAACTATAGTACAATGGACAGATGTACGTTTCGTGAGTAACTTGGACTCACATCCTCAGTGTCAGTAAAATAAAATTAAACAATATTGTATCCCCCCAAAGACATGAAACTGAATCGAAAAACCCAAGTGAAAACAACAACACACTGAAAAACTCATCACGCACGAGCCACCAATGAGATTAATCCAGAAGTGATTCACTATGACACAGTAAGTCAACCCAGAAAGGTGAGATGTAAGGTACACTTGAAAAATCATTGACCAGGGAGTTGCCAAATTTATGAATATAAACTGCTTCAAAGAAGTCTAAATCTAATGGAGTGTTACATTTCTTAATAATAGTGGCTGAATCAAAGTTAAAATTATGTCCATCACTCCAACAGTGACAAGCAATAGAGGATTTTAATCCTTTATTTTAAAAATCCTGAAACTGTCGAGTCGAATGAGCTATACCCTGTCGTGATCGAGCCCATACAACCAGATATAAGAAAGTGCCCCTGGTAGTGAAAAAATTAACTACAATCAGTAATCTATCGATGCTGAGTCGAATGAGCCATACCCCACCGTGATCCGGCCCATAGAAACAGAGATGGGAAAGTGTCCCCTGGTGGTGGAACTCTGAACTAAAATCGGTGAGCTCTATGAGCCAAACCGCGTCGCGATGGGACCCATACGACGGGAGATATTTTGAAAAGAAATAGCAAATTCCTTAGCTTTTTCTTTTTTTTTTTCACCCAAAAATCAGAATTTTGCTAAAATAAAAAATTATGGTCTGAATTCGAAATTTTTTTTAATCCCTATGTCAGCCCACTCTGAGCAAGGATGCATATATTTCAGATTCGAAAATCCGATAATTTTGAAAATTTTATGTAGCGTATAAAAACTGCAATCATTTTCAAACGCATCATTTTCTCTCTTTCAGAAATAAATTATTCACAGACGATTTGTCTCTGTTGAGTGTTGAAATAAAAAAGCAGGTGTCTTTTTGGAATAGAAATAAATTCATTTTCCGTTTCATTAATGAGTTTTAATTAATATCTTTAAAAGTTACTAGTCGATTTTTGTGAATTTTTTTGTTGAATTTGCGATTATTTTTTTACACATGTTTGCAAATTTTCGTGGACGTAGAGTAATTATTTCTACTTGTTTCTAAAAGCGAATGGAGCGATTTGATCTCGTATGTGTCAACCCCACAACATTTACGGCAACCCTCTTTCCTGTCTGGGGTAATATTGGAAGTCTGGTCAGTTTTTGGCCGAAATAAAAAAAAGTTACGGTCCGAATTTCAAAAAATTTGATTTTTTGGAACGACAAAAATCGACCGCATATGTACCACGATTTTCGGATCGATACCTCCGGTAGTTTTTTTTTTTAAATTCAATGATGTGTGAAATACAAACAATTTCCACGTCTGGGATTATCAAAACGGAATTTTTTTTTCGGGTTTCGATAAAACTGTTCCTTGTTTTGCTAATTTTGATGAGGTTTTTTTTATTAACTGTCTTTCTTAATTAGGGGTCAATTTCTTCAAAACTGGTAACACCTGGAGGCTCGGATTTTTCTGAATTTTTTTGTACCAAAATCGCCTCACACAAACACTTTATTTTATTAATATATATTTAAAATTTTATAAAAGCAATTTTTGCTTGTTTGAAAGTTTTTTTAATTCGCTGTTACAATTTGTAACATTTCCCTTTAGTCTAAATTATAGGTTCTTAGAAATCATAGCATTCATTCAAATAAACTATCAAAAATTTTATAATTACATTACTTTGAAGGTAAACTTTTATCATTTACCTTTATTTATTTAATTCATCAAATTAAAACTTTTATTTTCATTATTAAATCCATATTAAAATTAATTTGTTTCTTAAATTCATTAACAATATCCATTTTAAATCATATTTTCTTAACTGGAAAAAGAAATGATAGTTTAACAATTCTTTAAAATAAATTTCAGTTTCTTCATTAATATTTATTAATTCCATTACTAAACTACATTACTTTCTTTCATTATTAATCTTTTTAAATCATTCATGAAATATATTCATTAATTATAAATCAAGTAATCAATAATTTACTTTCAAAAAACAATCTTTTTCAAATAAACATTATTATTTGTTTTATCAATTATGTTAACAAATTAAATTAATTTCCTTTCCGATTAATCTTTTGAAATGATTCATTAAATATATTCACTTAATTCTAAACAAAATTATCAATAATATACTTTTAAAAACGATCTTTTACAAATAAACAATACTTTCTAAGTTACAAAAAAAAAAAAAAAAAAAAAAAAAAAAAATCTTATTTATTTAAAATATGTGTTTGATTACTTTTATTTCTTTTTCAACAGGTTTTAATTAATTTTCCCTCATTTCACTGATAAAATTTCTGCATTTTTATCCTAAAATAAAGTGCAGATACAAAATTAAGTAACGTTCCTCATTTTTGCTTTTAAGATCGACGCCATTTGCAGATCAGGTATTCTGTGCACACCATCTTCACTTTGTCACACTTCATTTTGTCGGCTTCCCCGATCGAAAGAACAAGTTTTGCATGCTATGGTGTCAGTCTGAATGCCATTTCAAGACATCGTTCATTGACCTTAACCACCCACGCTTAGCTTCTTTAGTAAACAGAAACATTAAAATTCTTCAGTTCGTACAAAGTATTGCCACTCGGCTCAAAAATTAATTTTGAAAAAGAATGTAGCGTAATATCATTTATGTATCGCAATATCGTTTGGGTTGAGTGGTTTTAGTACTTCTTTCAGTTGAGGGGGATACGTTTTTGATTGGCTGTTGAGGAAAGTGGGGGACAATGGTGAAGTGTGCAGTGTGATCACAGACCTGGAAAACATGGAAATATCAGGGAATTTTGTTAACCTGGAAATATCAGGGAAATTCAAACTAAACCTGGAAATTCATTGAAACAAATGTTAATTTCCATTACAATTGTGGTAATCTGGAAGAAAAAAAAATAATCTTAGCTCTCAGGCTCAGTCTGTGCTTGAAACCAGCATGGACTCTATTTTTATACCAGTCTTTGGAGCTTCATGGTAAAAATTTTATTTATACAAAAATGGAAAAAAAGAAAAAAAAATCTCTTGTTATTTGAGAAACAAGAATGTGGCCTAAGTTTCTTACAGTGTTTTACAATCCTTTAAAAACTGAAAGTAAACTGAATTGATAATAATGTGACATAAAGAGAAATATTCTTTCTGATTTTGAAGCCTTTGCATAGTCACTGTTAGTAACATAAAGGAGCCCTGAGATATTACTCTTCTGTTTGAAGTCCTTTATTTATTAGAAAACAGAACTAATATCTTTCTGCCATAGTTGTACAATGATATTTTAGCAGAATGAAAACAGTGACTTTTACAGATTTTTGCCAGTGGTTAGAAATAAAAAACAAATTTGCCATTTTAAATGATTTTCAGGAGCACGAAAATTAAGGCTTTTAAATGAAAATATTAATCTTGAAACAATTTTAAAATGTTATAAATGTTGTTATCAAATTTCTGCTGTGTACTTTCAATATCCGTCTCAGCCAAAAAAAAATCTGAGCTTATTTTTAGGATGAAAATGAATGATTGTGTTTTCCATGTACAGATCTTTAATTTGTGAAACTTGATATGCGAGTCATTCTCAGATAATGGGAAATGTTATGTTCTTCTCTAAAAAATATGAATTAATCATTAATCAAGTCAACTGTGGATGTTTGGTTTTTGTGAGCATTAAGCTCTCACTACATTATGTACTTTAAATATGAAAAAAACAAATCAATCTAAAAAAATTATAAAGTTGTAAATGTCATTGGCGAGACTTGTCCCAAACTTCAAATTTATTAATTGAAACCCTTATTTTTAAGATTTGAAAAGCTTTAGAACAAATGCAATGATTATGTGAGTATATTTCCTGTCTTTATTTTTTACACATTTGACACTTTAGGGAGAACAGAAAAAATTTCAATTAATTATCCAGTTCTTGTCTATTATCTTGTTGACCACTTTCCATAAAAAAAAAAAAAAAAGAGTGCCACAATATAATGTCAAATAAATAAATTTAAGAATGTTGTCATTCCAAACTTTTATACGTAAGAATATTAAGGAAATTAGAGTTTAAAATATCTCTGAAGAATAGGGTGCTTTAGAAATTTCAAACAGATTTGATTAATTTAAAACATTGCATAGCAAAAACTTAGCTTTCATAATCTAACACCAATTATTCTAAACATTCTTTTGCCCAAAATTGCCTGAACAAATGAAATTTTATGTCTGGTATGTCGATATACCAAACATAGGAATATACGAATATATCGACATACCAGATATAAAATTTCGTTCTTTCAGACAATTTTGGACAAAAGAATTAGAATAATTGGCGTTAGATTATGAATGCTAAATTTTTGCCATGCAATGTCTTATGCAACGTCAATTTATATGAATCCAGATGTTAATTTGGAGCCATGTAACCAGCTTCCTTTTCTAATGGATAGTCTTTTATCGCAGTTTTTCATATTAGACCGTTACTGTTTATCAGTTTGTAGATAGTCTCATATCATGCCCATCAATATACACTTTTTTCATGGCAGAATTCCATATTTTTGAAAATTGGTTATTGCCCCATTTTCTTTAGATGGCTGATCACAGATCTGTATAAATTTTTCTGAAAATGCAAGAGAAAGCATGGAAATAAAATTTAACTAATATCGTTCATTAGAAACATTAAACGGATTTATCCTCAAAATAAACGAAAATGGAAAATATACATCACGTGCTAGTTTTGTATCTAAAATCAAACATTATTTTACCCTTTCGTTGTTTTGGAGTTAAATCCAACGGTTCTTAATTAATTTTTCTTAATTAACATTTTGGTTTGTGGATAAATGTTTGTGATGTCAGTTAAAATTGATAAATTCTACGCATCAAAATATTTTTGCAGTGTTTTTCTGTTTTATTATCATGGCACCATCGTTTAATGACATCATTTAATTGTTATTTTAATTAACGAAAGAACTAACAAATTAGTAAAATATCATTAAAAATACTGAGAAAACATCGAATTAAAAATCTCTTGATGACATAACAAGCATATGTAAACTCTTTTTATTTTTCTATAAAACGTGGTCGACGGGATAATAAAGTACCAATTATCCTTATTTGAAATTCGTCTCTATTGTCATTACCATGCCGTGATGCACAGTAATTTTTTATTCAGTTCACCACAAGATGTTGTTTTTATATGACAGTATTCTTACTTTGTACAGTACCACAAGATCTAACAAGCAGTAATGTCTAATTTTGATTCACTATACAAAAACTTGTAGAGTGTGATTTTTTAAAAAGTATAAACTTTTACTAAGTAATGACTGTATGCATTAGAGTAATGTTGTAAAAGAAATTATCTACGAAAATTTCATTATTTAAGCTAACCTGGAAATACACTGCTCAAAACAATTAAAGGATATTGCAGTTTTAGGAGGATTTTGTATCTGGGAAACTGTTTAGCTGATTGATACATGGTCGACAGACATAGTAGGTTTGAATGCCTAAGAGGGACTGCTCAGACTGGGAACCAGATCTGTAGAGCATAGATGTCCCTCCCGGTCCCTTTAAAAAGAATATATATATATACATATTTCAGCTGGAGCTAAACCCGCCAGAAAACGCGACAGGGGGTGGGGTGGAAATAGATATGCTAAGGTGATGTTATCTTAATGTACATTATAGGTAGTTCACTGCCAGAGACATACCTCCAGCGCGACACTGGGCAGTGAAGATGATTTGTGATTGAATGATGTTCATACCAGGAATGAAGTCCATAGCTCAGGAGCGGGTCAAGTTAGAAAGATCCATCAAGAACTTAAAGATGTTTTTCAGTTTATTTAAAAGTGTTGGACGGGAAAGGATATTATCTAGCCAACCACTAGGGGGAGAAGAAGGGCGACGGATGTGCCAGCGAGCTGTAAGGGGGCAGTTAAAATAGAAGTGTGAGGCTGACGCCTCTGCGCCACACTCACAGGTGGGAGTTCGGGCCCTTGTAAACCTGTTTAGATATGACCCAAAAGGGCCGTGTCCCGTTAGGAAGGCAGTGGTTGAGGGAGTTAAAGTAATAAGATTGCAAGATACTGCCGGGACTATGTCATAGGTATATCTACCTTTCTCTGAGTAGTCCCAGTGGTCTTGCCACTGTTGCAACATGCGCATTTTAAGGGATCTTTTGATATAGGAGTGGGGCGCAGGTAGCGAGATGTCTATGGATGTTTTTGTCGTTGCTTCCTTTGCTAGCATGTCTGCAGATTCATTGCCGAAGATCCCCTTGTGTGCTGTCACATGACCTAGCGAAGTTTTATGTAGCAGGTTTCTAAGTTGGGTTTTAATTTCGTGGATTTGTGGATTGATGGTTCTAAAGGCGTAGATAGCCTGCAGGCTGGATAGGCTATCACTATAGATAGGGATTGCAATGGTTGTTTGTTATTCTGAAATCCATTCTAGAGCTTTGTGGATAGCAAAGAGTTCAGCCTGATATATTGAGTTGTAGTTGTCCAATCTACAGGCCCACCGGTGAGTCAGCACTCCGCCTTCCGTAGCACAGAAAGCTGCGCCTACGCCGGTTTCGGTGCATGAGGCGTCTGTGAAGACTGTTAGGCGATGGGAAGGGGCATAGGAATTGCATTTAGGGTTAACTTGGAAGTGGGAAGTTTCATCAGCTGGGTGAATTTGCCAGCTCTGTATCTTGTGTTGAATGGTTAAATGTGGGAAGTGGATTTGTGTTATGGCATTATTATGAAGGTGTAAGATGTTACTCCTTTGAAATTCGTATAGAATGGTAAATGTGATAGGAGGGATGCCGGTAATGACTGCTAGTGCATCACTAGAAATAGTTTTATATCCTCTAGAAATCTGCAGTAGGAATATGCGTTGGATGGATAATAATTTTATTTGTGCTGCCTTAGTTAGGTGGCCTCCCAAATTCCTGCACCATAAGTTATAATTTTTTCTGTTGTTGTTGTGTACCATATTTTTAGCATTGTATTTTTAATACCCCATGATTTAGATGTTAATTTAGTGGAGTTGTGGTAGTAATTAATGAGCTTAAGTTTTAAGTAATTTATGTGTGCAAACCAATTTTGGTGTTCGTCTATGGTTAGGCCTAAAAGTTTTAAGGTGGAGACATGGTGTACACTGGTGCCATTAATTCTGATGGTTGGTTTCCTTTTTAGTTTGTAGGGTTTCGCGAATGTGAGAGCTTGTGATTTTGCAGCTGATAGTTGTAGGTGTAGAGACTCCAGGAGCTGGCAAAAAAGGGAAGGGCTGAAGCTGCCTCAAGTTCTAAATCCAGACGTCTTCGACCAGAGAAGATGAAGCTGAAGTCATCTGCAAAAGCAAAGAGGAGAAAGCCTAAACGATCTAATTCTTTAAGGATCAGGTTTGCTATGAGGAGCCAGAGGATTGGCCCAAGGCATGAGCCTTGAGGGCATCCCTTCTGTTGGTTGTGGCTGGATGTACCTGCTCCCCAGTTGACTAGGATGCTTCTATTCGATAGATAGGATCTGATGACTCCAGCGATGTTTCCTGGGCAGTTTAGAAGACAGAGCTGTAGTAGGATATCTCTCCATTCGACATTATCGAACGCTCCTTTGATATCCAGTGATACAAGGGAGGTGTATTTTCCTTCTTTAATTTTTAAGGCGCAGGAAGATAGAATTTCATTCAATGCTTTTTCACATGATCTGCCCTCTCTGAACCCAAATTGCCGTTCATGTAGAAGATTGTTTGATTCTAAGAAGAAAGTTAGTCTGTTAACGATTAGCTTTTCTAGTAATTTACCTAGGGTTGGAAGTAGGCAGATTGGGCGATATGAGGTGGGTTCAGAGGGTGTCTTCCCTTGCTTCAGAAAATAGACTACCTCTCCTTGCCTCAGTGTAAGGGGAAAATATTGGTGGTGCAGACAGAGATTTGCCCAACGGGTAAAGATCTCTGGGAGTGTTTTAAAAGTGCGCTTAAGTAGACGAAAGTCAATGGAGTCCGGGCCCGGGGCTTTATTGTCATTGAATTTGCTAAGGGTGGCCTGAAGCTCAGCTTTGGTGAAGGGTTTGTCGTTCTGGGCAGAGAAGGTGATATCTGTATTGTCATGTTGTGAGTAGGCGGTTTCGCCAAATAGTTGTTCTGTAAGGAATTCTAGGTTTCTCTGTCTGGATGATTGGCCTGAAGGCAATTCAAGGAGGATTTCATCTGGCGTGAAATATTTTCCTGTGAAGAATTTATGTGCAGTACCAAAGGGATCTTTTTGGTTGGAGCAGAAAGATTTCCAGGCTGTGCTCTTGGCGTCAAGAATACAACGTTTGTACTGTGCAGCGAGTTTATTGTACTTTATTTGCAGTGGTTTAGTTGTTTCAGGCGGACTGCAGTTGTTCTTAAGTGATCTAAGTTTTCTCCTAAGAGCTGTTAGCTGGTTGCGTTTGGCTCTTAATTGTGGTGTCCAGAATGTGTATGTTGGAGATTTTCTAAGGGTTTTGAGACGGAAGGAGGAACGCGCTGCTGATTGAATTGTGGCTATAAGTTTTTCTGTGAAGGAATTAAGCTGTTCAATGTTTGTGATTGTGTTAAGGGCGTCTCTAAGGAAGTGTTTACTGGCTTTAAGCTGCATGGTGAATTTTTTATAGTTTCCATGTTTTGTGTTAAATCTTCGTTGTGCTGCGAAGAGTGGTGTTGTGTTGTAGTTAAATTCAATGTATTTGTGGTCTGAGAAATTATGTGTATCAAGTACTTGCCAGTTGCGAACGTTTGGATTAGCAAGTGGATTAACTAATGTATGATCTGGAAAGCCTTTTGCTATTGTTTGTCCTGTTTTGGTTTTTTTGACGAAGGTGTGTTTTCGATTATCGGCATTGATGATTGAAAGTTTGTTTACGACAAGAAATTCAATGAGATCCCCCCCTCTGAGGTCCTCTCTAGGACTTCCCCAGAGTGGAGAGTTCGCATTGAAGTCCCCTCCGCAGATGAAAGGTCTTCATTGTGTAATTAAGTGTTGCCAATCGTCAAGAGTTTGATCAAAGTTTTTAATGGAAGGCGCTAAATAAGTGGAGACAATGATTAATTCCCCTTCTGCCGCAGTGAGGGTTATGAAGATGCAGTGGTCTCCTGTGTATAGGTGATTGATTATGAGGCTCGTATTCCTGACGAGCAAGTGCGCAGAACGTTTACGAGACGTGAAGATCTTCCAGTCCTTTGGGAAGCCCGATAGGGTTCCTTTTTCATTGTAGTGAGCGTCCTGCAGAAGTGCAATATCTATGGAGTTGTCTTCCATATGCTTTTTTGCTGCAGGATTTTCTACCTTGCAATGATTGAGATTGATCTGTAGAAATTTTAAAGTACCAATGGTTGGGGGGGTTTGTGAGTTTTGGTTATTATCAGATTTATTTACGTTTTGGGCCATAATTTAGATGAACTTACTGGGATAACTATTAGAGGATTGTTAAGTTTACTTACTTTAGTAGGCGCTCTGAGCTATGGAGTTGTCCTGGAAGGAGGTTGGGGCTGGAGGTCTGTGATTTAGAAGTGCATCATGGGGAAATCCAGCTGGGTGGTCCGTGTGAGAGTGCCTGACGTTGCAGTTTTCAAATGAAGAATTACGTTGTCTGAATTGTGGTAGTTCCCAGTTGGGATAACATCCACAATGACTATGCGTTGGACAATAAAAGTTATTTGAGTCATGTCCATATTCATGTGATGGGGGTGGGAAGTCTTCTGCTGCTGGGGCGTTCAAAATATCAGTGTTTGGTTTGAAGATTGCATCTAGGCGTTCACGCTCCTTGCTATAGGCCTCCCTGAAAGTTTCACAGCAGGAATCCGAGGCCTTGTGATGGATGTCTCTGTTCAAATTTTCGTTGTCTCTGTTGGCCTCCTTGCAGTTTATGCACTCTGGCTGTACATCGCACGATTGCGGTGAATGTTTTCTGCTGCAATTAGCACAGAAGTGCGAGTCTTAGCAGTATTTCTCCGGGTGGGCGAACGTCTGACACCTTCTGCATCGCTGTACTGATGTATGGGGCCTGAATTGGCAATGTTTCAGGCCAATCGTTAGCCCACCATTCATTATTATATCTTTCCCCAGGGATCTGGGCATTAGGATGATCCAATCCTTGGCGCCTTCCATGCGTTTGTTCTTGAGCGCCTTGAGTGCCTTGATTTCGTTTTCTTGGGTAACATATGATGACATAATAGTTTCTTGGACAAATTTGAAGTCTACTGCTGCTGGAACGCCAAGGAGGATCATTTTGTGGTTAGGGACAGTCTTAGTCGAGAAGTTTAACTTTTTGTTGAGAACTTCGTGCTTCTGGAGCTCTTTTTGTAGTATGATTTTGTCCTCTTCAGACTTGCATATGATTTCCATATGGAACTTTCTGACTAGGACCTTCTGTGTAATGATTAGGCTGACTATTGTGTTCAGGGCAAAAAGTGCTTCTATGCTCCTGCCGGCCATCTTTTCACATCCTCTTACTATTATGGTCCGTTTATGGGGACGGTCTTCAAGCTTTCTCTTTTTCGTGTTTTGTACTGCCGGTTGCGGGCGAAGTTGCGATTCTAGAGGTCGTTCCGACTGTTCGGGTTGAGCTGTGGGGTCACTTGGTACCAAGGTTTGAAAGTCTGCTATTAAATCCCGCTCTCTGCTAATTTCTGTAACTGCCTTCGCGACTGCTGTTTCTATGTCTTCTGATTTCGGTATTGCATCAAAGCACTTGTGGAGGTCTACTCTGAGGTTTTCGTTACGTTTCTCCAGGTTTCTGTTCCTTTCCTCTAGTTCTGCGTGTCTGTAGCAGGTTGTCTCGATGTATTATATTTTCTTTTTCGATGTTTTCTATCTTGTTGAATACAGCTCGCATTCCTTTAATTAGGTCCTTTACCTCTTCCGAAAGGGCCTTAAATTCGGTCGCACGAGTGATCTTCCCGATGGCGATTCTTCCTTTTCTTACTATTTCATATATTGTTGTGGAGTCGTTGGTTAGAACGGGTACCGCCATACCGTTTTCTGCAGTGGTCGCCGCTAGCGAGGAATTGCTTTGAGTTCTTTGCAAAAAAGTGGGTGGATGTGTGAGAATTTCATTTTTCTTTGTGAATTCGCCTTTATCAGAGGACATTATGCTAGAAAATTAGTTACTGGTTCGTTCTAATTATCGTATTCACTGTCTGTGGCTCGGGAACTAGTTCACCGTTTGATAGTGATCACTATAGCTGGATCTTCTGTTCTAATTTCTCAATATTATGTTTGATTTATTTAATATTTCGATTTAACTAAACTATAATAAATACCAGGCGTTGTGGTCGCCCCGCCCATGGTCTATGAATGAAAAGAATGGTAAAAAAAAATTACAGAGGGAATAAAAAAAAAGGATCAATTAATGGATAAAACTGCCGAAAATGAGACAAAGTTTTAGAGGGGAAGGAAATTCATTAAGGGAGACTTCTGTGTCCAAGGAGATACCTCCCGTGCTCTATGGAAGATTGAGATAGAAATTTTTTATAAGTGTTGTTAAAAAAAATATATATATATATATAAATAAAAATAAATAAGTAAATAAATAAATAAATAATAATAATAAAAACATTGATGTTTACTACAGTTAAAATTAACGATGTAACAATACCATATAAAAAAGTGCTCTGGTGTTGAA
Source organism: Maratus michaelseni (assembly GCA_963931845.1). Lineage (NCBI taxonomy): Eukaryota > Metazoa > Arthropoda > Arachnida > Araneae > Salticidae > Maratus > Maratus michaelseni. Next base: position 41,385,265 of record OZ007596.1, read on the forward strand.
CCACACATATATGCTATTTGAAAACACATAAATAAATCCTTACTGTTTAGTATCAAACGTAAACGAAAGTGTATGAGCTGTTACATCAGTATATTAAAAAACAGTTACCTGAGATAGTTTTAAAAAGGTTACAATACCAAATATAAAATAGTAATATAAAATAGTAGGTTACAAAAGCAAATATAAAAAGTAATGAAAATAAATTAACAATAGACAAGTTGACAGTATATTGAAAGATGCTGAGGGTCCAGACAGAGACATAGTAGGTTATATGAGAATAAATTACACATGTTTGGCAGAAAAAAATGCATTTTATTGCACATTTGTGTACAAAAGGAAAGAAACACAATTTGTGCATATGAGAAAAAAAGAATAAGAAAAGGTGTTTTCTTCAAAGAAAAACATTTTCAGTAGGGGGTATGGTTTCCACAGGCGGCCAGCAACGTTGAACACCTTTGAGGCATGAACTCAATGAGGCTATTAATGACGAGTTGGGGTATTCTGCCCCACTCTTCCAGAAGAGCTCTTTCCAGTTCTTGGAGAGTTTGTGGGGGTTGTTGGCGGCCAGAAACTCGTCTTCCTAGAGCGTCCCAAACGTGCTCGATTGGATTCATGTCTGGAGAACACGCTGGCCATTCCATTCGAACGATTCCTTCCTCGAAAAGGAAATCCTCCACCAGGTTTGCACAATGTGGCCTGCAGTTATCGTCCATTAAAATGAAGTTATCTTCGATTGCTGCAGCGTAAGGGACTACAATAGGTCTGAGGATCTCATCCCTATATCGGCGACCAGTCAGAGCTCCATCTCGAATGATGTAGAGGTCAGTGCGCCCGTCAATGGAGATGCCACCATACACCAACACTCCTCCACCGCCAAATCTGACACTTTCGTGCACGAACGCAGGATTATTCCTACTGCCACAGTCCCTCCAGATGAAAATACGCCTATTATCCGGATGCACAGAAAAACGGGACTCGTCAGAAAACAGAATATTGCTCCATTCATTTCTCCTCCAGTTGACATGCTCGGTTGCCCACTCCCTGCGGTCGCGACGATGCCTTGATGTTAATCTAACACATACCATCGGTCGGCGAGCATACAGACCTACAGCATGGAGCCGGTTTCGGACAGTCTGAGTTGAAATCGTGGTGCCTGTAGCCGAGCGAAGGTGTTGTTGGAGAAGAGTAGCGTTCATGTTTCGGTGTCTCCGAGCTGTTAACGCTAAATACCGATCTTCATTGGGCGTTGTTGCCCGTCTACTATAGGTGAAAATTAGCGGTCGCCACTCGCCACGTGGCGATTAAAGGTTAAAAAGTGGCGATTAAAAAATCAGCCATCGATCACCACCCTAGTCGCCACTCGCCAAGTGGCGATAAAAATTTTATTATCGATCGCCATGTGAAATACACCAGTTTTCATGGAAATATGCATCTCTACATTGATTATATCTAATTAGAGAACTGGTTAATTCTTTTTTCTACCAGATGCAAACAGATTTCAACGACTCAGCTGTATTTTCAATATTTCGGCTTTTTCTCATGTGCTCTTACGTACATGTTATGATTACTCTTTAGTTGGATTATTTTTTTTCAAGAAGTACAGTTTTATTCTGCAAAATATATTCATCAGCTTTGATTCCACATGCATTTCAACATTTCAAGTAATTTATTCCTTTTTTCCTACCGGATGCAGGCGGGTTTTAAGGACATTTCAGTATTTTCAATATTTCGACTCCTGCCACATGCTCACCAGTTGGGTTATTTTTCTTTAAGAGATAATGTTTAATCATGCGAAATACACTCATACTCAACTCATACAATAGGTATAAAACTCTTATAGAAAAATATGTCTATATACAACGATTATAATTTTTCTAGATGTCAAGAAAGTTTGAAACATAATAGTGGCTACTAACTTTAAAAATTGGCCACTAATGAAACTGAGTCTACCGGCCACTGGCTACTAACTAAATTTCCCAGTTTTCACCTATACCGTCTACGACCTTGCCCTGGTCTCCGGCCTGCACATCCACTCTCCAAAAAACGGTTCCAGATCCTGGAAATGACACTTTGTGACACTCCAATGGCTTGCGCTACTTCGGCTTGAGTTTGGCCCCCTTCTAACCTACCAACAATTCTCCAAGCTTCTGAATCTGTCAAATAACTTCGCTGAGACATCGTACTCATCTAAACAAAGCAATCACTGAATGCCGATCATCCTTGTCTTCATTCTCTTTTATCCAGTTGAAAGTCAAATTTCATTCGCTGCCGCTGAAGCGACGTTTTTGATGTCGAACTCAAAATTTGCATACTCCACAGTTTGAAAACCAGAAAAATTTGCATTTGTATTCTCTTCTTCTATTTTCGGCAAAAAAAATTTCGTTTATATCTTTATTTTATATAAAACTTCAAATATCCTTTAATTGTTTTGAGCAGTGTATCATGGAAATATCAGAGAATTTTAACATAAGATATTTGTGACCATCCTGAGTGTGATACGATAGTTAATGTAAACAGTTCTGTTCGAAAATTGGTTTGGAAAAGATTATAGCCGGGGAAGGGACTTGCCGGCCTGAGAACGGTAGGTACCCGGACCGGATGAGGGTGGAAGAATCCTTTTGCTGTTACGTTGAGTTAACATTTTTTTCTTCAAGTTTGCCGGAATTTTCTAACCATGATGGCTTTCAACATTGTTCTTTATGAAGAAGATTCAATTTATGAATCATCATACTGAATTCATTGTTTCACGATCTTAAATATTATTATTTTAAGATTCCTCATCATTGATAAGATTTTATCTATAAATCTTATTTTAAATTTTATAATTCATTAAAATTAAACATCATTGCAAGATTTCCTTGTGCTGACTCAACTTTATTAATTATCGTTGCAAGACTTCCCAGTATTATAATAAAAACAGATATTCGAACTCTCCATCTTAAGATGTTTATTCCATACATCGGAATCTCATCTTTACAAGGTTACTTAGTGTAAATAAATTCAAGTTACAAATCTTCAAGTTAATTCGTTTATATAACGAATTTTGTCATCATCTTAGTGCTGACTTAACTTTATTAATACTGTATCCTATAACTTATCACATTTTCATCCTGATGTCATTTATAATAGAATAATTTTATTAATTTTGCTGAACTTTCGAGAACAATTCATAACTATTGAACATTTCCAATATAATTCAGAACTCTTATCTTTTCAAGAAATACTCCCTTGTTCAACATCTGTTCAAATTAAATTTTAGAACTTCGTGCAATGAATGAAAGGTTAATACATGTTATACGTTTTCAATGAATCTTCAAATATTCATTTTTTTTTTTTTTTGTTAATTGGGATCCCTTTATCAGTTAAAAAATTGTTTGTTTGATTCTTCAATTAGATGAATGTGCTTTAAATAAAAGAAGTCAGTATTTGTGAGAATTGATATTTTTACTTAACATAGTTTACATAAACAGGTTGCGTGAGTTACAGATTTTATTATTTTTTATTTCAATTTATTCATCATTTAATGAAAAGTTGCATAATTTGAATGTAATTAATTATTTCTTAAAATTTATATTTCTATATTAATTTGCTTTCTTTAAAAGATAAATCTTAGACTTCCCATTTAAATTTCAAATATAAGTATTTTAAACGCAATGAATTTAATTCACTTTCTCAATCCCTATACGCATTTCAGTTTGGCCAGTTTTGGTATGTTGGAGTGAGGAAATTGTAGATTATTTATTTAATTACTTATTTGAAAATTAATAAGTGTAAATCGTGCAATAACTATTTTATAATATTTTTTATTACATTTATATTTGAATTTTGAATTTCCAATTTATTACTCCAGCAAACCATTATATTCGCCATTAATTGTAGTAGATTACCTTAAAATTATAATGAAATTAGCGCTTGTGTAATATTAATATTAATGCAAAATGATATTAATAATGCAAATAACCTTTTTCATTAATTCCTCAAAATTTTTATGGCATTTTATGTCCTTCCTTGAATGCAGCTGATGAGTGAAATATCTTTATAAAAAAATCATTGCCACAATTTTATTGTTAGAAGTATAAAATAAACTCTAATTAAAAAGTTAAAAAATCTGGCATATCTACAAATTGATGAAGGTTAGTGACATCACCATTCATAAAGAGTTAAAAGTAACATGGGAGAATACATAATATTATAAAATTTTTGATTATTTTACAGTTAACTCAGCAAGCAACATTAAAATTTGGTTATGTAATGGTTATTAAGAAACTGTTACTTAATATATATAATATACATATCTCTTTTCACTCCTTGAATATTATACTTGCTTCTAATATAATTATTTCTTTTTCAGGATAGGTTAATATCCATTGATAAGAAACATTACACAATGACCGGGGGCTGTACAGCATTGGTTGCCCTTTTCATGCTAGGAAAACTGTATGTTGCTAATGCAGGAGACAGCAGGTAAAATCATATAATTTAAAATATTTAGGTTTTTTTATTTTGTTTGCTGTTTTGTTTATTGTTTATTTATTTATTATTTGTTTTATTTATTTATTATTTGTTTTATTTTATTTTTTTATTTATTTATTTATTTATTTTTTTTGGGGGGGGGGTGTCAGTAAGTATTATTTACAAACTGCTTCACTTTTAATTTTTGAAATATTTATCCATATAACTTCCAAAAGTATTCTTTATTTTTCTTATTGACTCAAAATATAAACTCTTACATGGGTTCTTATACTTTTAATTTTTCAGAGAAAAAAAAATGTGTATTCTGTGTATGAAGCAGTATAATAGCATACTAAACATAAGTTCTATACAATTTTATTAAGCTTATGTTTTGTGCTCCCTTTCTTTGTTTATTGGAAACATAAAGAGATCAGTCTACATTGTCTCTCTAGATAAATGCCTAACTGAAATTTCACTTCGTTTTTTATTGAAAGAAGAGCTTTGTTTTATTCCTTGGTTTTATTTCAGTTCGTATTTGTGGCTAATCTATATTATCAAGCAAAAACATGTGTGTGTTTTTGACGGCAACAATCTGACCAATAAATTTTGCTTTTACTGCAATTTTTTAAACATCTAAATGTTACACAATTTCAATTTTTACATTGTCTATTAGGAAAAAAGTATACTTTCAAATGCAATTTATTTTTGGAAACGGAATCTCAATTTGCTGATTTTTTATCGTTTTTAAAATAATTTTCAAACATGATTTTAAAAAAAAAATCTATTTCTATTGTCTACACACAGTCCAATTATGGAAAATAAAACACAAATTTAACAGGTATGTAATCAGACTTTAGGCGTAAACACTGAAATAATCTGAGACCAGTGGACCCATGCCCGTATTTTGCAGTGCAGTCCTAATATTTTTCAGCAGTATCTAATATTTTTTAGATACAGGTTTAAACTTCTAAAAAAAAAATTAGAATAAAAATATCTGCAAACAACATTAGTCAAGCCAGAATATCATCTCATTTATTCCATCAAAGTTACAGAAAAAACTTATCAAAGATAGTAAAAACAAAAATTAATTAAAAATCGTATTTTAACTGCATTAGAGGATGGTGTCATCCGCTTCTGGAAAAACATCATGGGACAAAGAACTATTTATTTATTTTGTACTACAGTAATTGCAAGAGACTAACCATAAATGAGAGAGACGCATAAATAAAATAAAGCATAAGCAAAAATTAAATTTGAAATAAATGTTAACACAAAATTAATCTTTAACTGGTTAAATAACATGCAGAATAATAAAAAGTACTATTTATTTAGATTGTTAAAGATTTACTAATTCAAATCTAAAATACATACATCTCAAAATTTTAATTACATATCCTATTTTTTAAATAGTTTAAAATTGAAGTTTGTTTATGAGCTTGATGTCTGTCTTTAAAAATAGCTTTTTAGAGTTCATTGAAGCATGAATATGTTGATCCAGACTCATCAATTTGTTGGATGTTGTGACTGAGGATTTCCAAAGCCTCTATTGCCTTTGCAAAAGTCGTTGGATGGTGTTTCATAGTTTTCTTCATTATCCGATTCATCTGCATTGGCAACATCTTGATTTTTTGCGACTATTTCTTGTATGTCCCTCATTTCTGCTGTTATTACATTTTCATCAATATCTACAAAATTGTTAAAATTAATCATTCTCCAAGAAACGACATTCGATTCTTCATTTAATACTGGTTGATCTTTGGCAGAAGATGCATCATTTTCAAGTTCTTTCAGAATGAAGCCTGCTTCTTTGAAACAGTCCTCCTAGAGGTATCAGGTGTAAAGGGATTTGATCCAGGAATGCAGCTTATAATAGTGTCCAAAAATCAAAGACAAAAAGACAACCAATTGACTTCTCCTTTACAAGCAGGTGTGAAATTTCTTGGAAAACACATGTGTAGAATGGGAAGAAATGTCAATGAAAACTTTAAATTTCTCCGACACTTAAATGAGAGAAAAAATAAAATTACATTGCATTGCTATATCATTATCTGCGACTACCGAAAACCGATGTATAACTGAGGGAGACGCATAAAAGAGGCAACATATAAGTGAGAGATTACTGTATTTTTTTATAATCATTGTTGAGCATGATATATTGTGGTATTTTATTTTTGTGGCAACATTGATTTGAGAAAAACATTTCATTTATGAAAACGATACTGATTTAATTTCTATTTAACAGCAATTTTTAATAAAAACATATGTCATATGTATTAATGAAATGTTAGAGTACTATGTCAGAAGCCAGTTCAAAAACCTTTCGAATGATACCTCATTCATTGTTGTGTGTTTTGTAAATGCATAGAAAAAGGGATGCTGACAATAGAAATAACAAATATAATGCTTTAAATAGCAGAATCTTTTGCAATATCATCAGTTATTAACACCTGGCATGTGGGTGATACAAAAGAGCAATTTTTAATAAATTTCAAAAATAATAATAATGCATAATTGATATAATTTTCAAATAAAAATGCTTTTGGTGTTAATGGGCAATGTAAAAAATATGTTAAATGTAAAAAGTCTATTAAAGTTTTCTATTAAAATGGATTTTTACATATGTTCTGTAACCCGGGAAGACTGTGTTGGATCCAATGGTTAATATTATAGATAAGACTTTTATTTATTTATTCTATAATATAGATATATATGTAATGAATATTATTGTGGGAGACTTTGATAGAAATAAATTGGGCTCAGGAACCTCTTTTTGGATTGAACTCATTTATTGAAGTATTTCCTCGTACAGTCATCTTCGCACGTTCGATCAGATTCCCCAAGAGCCATCAGCGTTAATTTTTAGAGACCTACATAGTCGTAGCTTTTACAGGCTTCTCAAGTCTGCAAAATCTCTCTTCTTGATGGGCTGCACGTCAGTTTTGTTAAGCATTTAGGATATTTTCCTACAGAGGATGAAGGTGTCAAACTGGGAGGGTAATTTACTTTAATTGGTTGATTAGCTAGCTCTTCTTGATTGATGTCTGGGATCTTATGATGACAACAAGGCTTGGCCAATACCTGGATGCCACAAACATCTGCAAAAAGCACAACTCAGCACTTTTTATCTTAAAGAAGGTTCAATTTTGGATTATGAAAGTATTAAGTGCTATGCTGTAAAAGAAACTTAACAGGGGCAAGAAGGGATTTTTGAATGGAAAAAAGCTGGGAATTTTAAACTTTAGATTTAATTTTGAATTTTAAAAAAGGGTTTATTTTTATCCTTTCATATATATATATATATATATATATTTTTTTTTTTTTTTTTTTTCCAGGGCTGTTATCTGCCGAGGACTTAAAACTATACCAATGTCTAATGATTTCACTCCTGAGACTGAAAGGAATAGGATACGAAAATTGGTTTGTATTTGTCTTAAATTGCTCAGTTTCCAATTGTATTGTTTAATTTTAAGTTACAAATTTACATATTTATTTGTATGATTTTGTTTTTTGAAACTTTTATGTAAACACAATACACCTTACTATTTTTGCTACAAATAATAGGAAAACTAAATTTGTACCATTCATTTGAAAATAATATCTTTTATTTAATACTTTAATTTTTTTTCTTAGCCTGCTAAGTTTCATTTCCCTATGAAACTTAGCAAAAGGCTGTTTCATTTCCCTATAAAATAAACTTTAATTTTTTCATTAGTAACCCACTAAATTTAACCAAAACAAAAAAAAAAAAATCATGTTTTTTAATTAGCCTAAGTACGTTTTTTTTTTTAAAGAATTTTCTATCGTTAGTTTGATATATTCAGTACTTAAAATTGAGCTGATAGTGGGATAGTATCAAAAGTGAAATCTGTTACTGAAAGTTTTCAGAATCAGTACAAAATAATACAAATTTTATTAATTCTTATCAGTAAAAATATTATTAGTGTTAGAAAGATGTTAAACAAATTAATTAAATATTTCATCAAATAATTAACCCTTAAATGCATGATTTTTGATTTTATAATTGTATTTTGTTATACTTATATTAAGGAATAGACACCAGAAATTTTAAGATAGATTTTTAACTTTGTTTAGTAGCATTATTTTATGTAATTTTTACAGCATTAATATTTCTATGTAAATATAGTGGTGGCGAAAAACTTGATTAATTTATTAAAAGATAAATAAAAAGTGATGCAAATTTGCATCACTATGCATTTAAGGGTTAAGATTGGTCTTATATTTATTAACAGTTTTAATGAGATTATTTTTTAAATTAATATTTATTCCCTAAAACTGTAGTGCTGGTAGTTTTTTAATTCATACTTAACATAGCTTAAAAACCACTTGTTTGAATGAGCTGAAATTTTGTATGTGCATGTTACAAATCTTTTTCTGTCATAATAATAGATTATAAATCATACATATTTTTTAATATTAGTTGAATTATTATTTAGAGAAATATAAATTTAAAAATATGAAAGTAGTTTAACCTAAGAGGGTCAAAACTTTGGACTTCTGAAACTTATGATCCAGTTGACTTGAAATTTGGTATCTGGGGATAAATGTAAATGTATAATAAAAATAGGTTGTCATTAAAAATGTAAAAGTTAGTTTAAATTTTAATGTGTCAAAGTTTTGTCATGCAGAATTATTAATAGGAGGCATTATTTCCAATTGTTTAGTACCAGTAGGTATAAATTTTAGGTACTTTTATGTTAGCAGGCACCAGTGATTGGCAACATTTTTTTAATCTCGCCACCCCTTTTTTTCTCGCTGATATTTTAACATTAAGTAATAACAAATACCCAATATTTTAACATTGCAATACAATATCTTTAGAAACTTAATTAAAAATATCAGCTAAAATATAATCAAGATAAAATACGTAAAGACGAACATATCAATGTACAAATAACAAAGTATCACGTAATCAGGTCTATTAATAATTAGATTTAGTCCATTATAAAAATGTTAAAATAAGATATAACATAAACTATGACCATTTTATTTCATAATGAAAAGCATCGTATCTAATTTTATACACACAAAAATAGAAACTTAAATTATATAAGATCCCAAAATCTTTTAATTTCATTTAGAACTTGTAAAGATGTATTGTTAGTTCTTAAAATCATTGTTCAATGGATCATTAATTGTTTCCAATTCAAATTATGCCAATTGAAACAAGATTTGGCGAAATATCATTGGTACCCAGCTAACATAAAAGTACCAAATTTTGTATTATACTTTGCAGCAGAAATATTCAGGGAGTGTTTGGTTTTCTTTCCCAAGACTGTACATAGTTAAATATTGTTAATGTCTCCTTTTAATTGTTTTTTGTGTGTGTGTGTTATTGTGTATTGCACTACATACAGTAAATTTTTAATTATTTATTAGCTCTACCTGCAACTTTATTTACATGAGAATTGAAAAAAAACCAATACGTCTAATTATCAAATTTCCCCTTGATAATTTTTAAAAATAGCTCTTCAATTATGGAAAAGGTTAAAAAACATTAAAAATTTTGGTACTTATGTATTATCTTGTCGTCTGGCACTCATCAATTATGGCAGCTGTGTGAGATGTAGAGGTGGGTAAAATAGTTACTTGTTGTTAATACATCCCATCGTTCCCTCGATAGCCTAATAATAGGTTCCAATAATCTATTATTTTTGTAACTCATTATGAGAGTCCTGTTTGTATGTTGTTTACATTTGAATTTTTAAAGCATGTAATCAAAAATATGTAACTTGATTAAATAAATAGATGATAGGTCTGAATTGTTGCTATTTTCAGTATTTTTGTTCTTTTTTAGTTTTGATATATTTATTTTATTAGTTTATTTTAGTATTTTTTTTCCCCCTTCAGGGACAGCTAAGGCCAGAATTACTTGGTGGTGAATTCACTCATTTAGAGTTTGCTAGAAGACCAGCAAGAAAAGATTTGGGTGAAAGAATGTTGTACAGGGATGCTTATATGACTGGATGGTAAGTTTACTCCTCTCATAATTATTTACTTTCCATTGAGTTGTGTATCCTAATACAGTTTTTTTTTTTTCTTTTTTTACATATTAAGTCTGAAATTTTTACTATGCTGCAAATATTAAAAATTTTCACTTGCTGCATTTAATTTTTTTCCCAGGTGATTGACAACATTAACCAATGATCACTGTATTAACTTATTTTATTTTAAATTGTATTAAAGTTCTTTAAACTTTTGTTTTGAGTTAAAGTACTTTTCAGTGTATCTTAAATTGTGAACTGTTTAAACTATTTTTTAGACTTATTTAATCACTGATTATAATAAAAGACTTATTAAATCATAGGTGTTATAAAAGCATTAGTATGGATGATCTCAAATTCCCATTAATTTATGGAGAAGGTAAAAGGGTAAGTTTTTCTCTTAATTTATTTTTATATATATCTATACTAATAAAAGAAAGTTTTGCTCTGTGTGTGTGTTTGTTTGTTTGTTTGTCTGTCTGTCTGCAATGGCTAGCAAAATCTAGCCAACCTAGAAGTCTGAAAATTTAGGTGTGGATAGTCCAAAGTCTGGCCTGGTGCACCTAAGTCTCAGAATTTTAATATTTTGAAAATTAGAGTAGTTATGAATTAAAAACTGATCAAAGATCACAAACAAAAATGCACTCTTCCGAAATCTGTGATGCATGCTCAAAAGCCTTTTTATCATTCCTTCCGTGAAGAGAAGAAGCAAATCACCAGTCAGCCCATTTATTTTTCCATTTTTCTGAATTCGCCACGTGCGAACGGCCATAAATACTGAAAAAACGTCTACATATTCTCAAAGAACGTACTTTTATGTCTCGAACTATCTGGTCAATTCGAAAAATTTTTACATTTCATTCTTTTAAAAAAAAAAAAAAAAAAAAATCAAAAAGCGTCAAATTCATGTTTTTTATTTTCTCCCATTTTCCGAGCCTCGCATTCGCCAGACTACAAGAAATATGGAAAAACCGAGTTCACCAAATTAAAGATTTGACATTTCCCTTTTCAAAGCCCCCTTTGGTTTTAAAAAATACGAAAGTTAACCCTTCGTAAAACTATATTTTCTGTACGCCATTCCGCAATTTTCGGGATTTTGCCGATTTTTTTTTTTTTATTTCTATCGATGGTTCCGAGCAAATTACGAAAAACTAAAACAATATTTACATTCGTTCCCTTTTTGACATCTGCAATTGTTTTCGAAAAATATGAATATTAACACTTTGAAAAAAATTCGTGTGCAGGACTCGCTTTTGAAAATTCTGATTTTCTGCAATATATAAAATCGCGCTTTGGCTCTCTGAAATAACTAAACAAGAAACAAACACACCTAAGGGCAACTACATTCTATAGGGTTCAGACAGAAACCTTTAGTTTAAAAAAAAATTTACGTTAACACTTTCAAAAATGTTTTTTTATTTACCGCAAGTCAATTTTGCTTTTTTAACGATTTCTCCTATCTTTAAAAATTCAAATCTCCGTTTATAAACAAGATATAAAAAACTAAAATTACTGCACCTAATCTACGTTTCTGTGCTTTTTAAAATCTGGTATTCATTTTGAAAAAAATTAGTTTCCAAAACTCACTCACGCAATTTTTGTTTTTCAGCCCAGGTTTAAAAATCGGCATCTACACGGGAAATGTGAATACGGACAAACAGAAGATACCAGATCATAGACACATTCATTTTCTTTAAAACACACAATTTGGTTTTAAAAAATATCTACATTAACCCTTTTGAAACCAGTCATTTACATAATCCACTTTCACGATTTCCTCTATTTTGGCAATGTTTACCAGTTGTTCTATTTCATTTCTACTGCGAAATCTGGTTTGGTCAAGTGTTCTGAAAAGGCCTCTTCCAGAACAGATTACGCTCCCTTGCGGTGGAAGGTGGAACTAGAGGAGTATCTGTGCTTCTATGGGCCCGATTACAATGGAGTTTGGCTCATTCGACTTGATATCTATAGCCTTAAATATTTTAGTTGCACTTTCTACCGCCAGGGTGCACTTTTCGATCTTAGGTTCTATGGGACTGATTATGACGGGGTTTGCCTCATTCAACTTTATTTCGATAGCCTTCAGATTTCAGTGATGTTCGTATAGAACAGATTGTTATTATCACGGTCCCAGGCGGGTCAGCTAGTATATATATAAAATGTTGATAATTTTTATAAAATTAATTATTATTTCATGCTAGATTTTATAGCTATTTGATAATGCTCGGTGGTGAGGAATTGAAACATTCTACACTGAAAAAGGTTCCAAAATGGAGAATAATAAAAAATTTGATGTTTTATTCTTGGATACTTCCTTTGGGAAGGCATATAATATTAACAACAAATGATATTGTCTCTCTCTACGTACCAGACAATCATCAGTAAGTAATTTGCAGGATTGTGCAGAGGCATCCTTTCACATTGCGTTTAAACAAATACTTTCAGAATGAATTCTACATTATTGATTTAGAAGGAAAATAAAGTGATCACATTATTTGCTGGTTTAAACATTCATCAAAACAGAAAATATAAAACTTGCACTTATTATATAATGTGTCTCCAAAATTTTTAGTTTATGTCAGTGACCTTTTCAAATATTAAATAATGCAGTATGTCTTTAAATTAATCACTGGATAAAAAATCTTTCAAAAGACATAGAAAAATTCTTACTGAGTTTTATTCAGACATTCAAAAAATTTTCTATAAAATGATTTAAATGGAAAATATTTAATACACCAGCTGGGCATTGCCTTTACTAGACCATCAGTTTAGGTGGCTGCCGCTTTCCTCGGCAGTGTATAACCAGGCTCCATCTGTCTATCTCATAGGTTTGAATGAAAATCTATTTTAAAATAAGCTTTTTAACTAAAAAGAATGCAAAAAATGATAATTTTTCAATTTAGGCAAGTTCCATCTTAACAGGTTTAACCTAACTTCGGTTGTTGGATAGATGGATGAAGCCTGATTCAGTGATGCCAAAGAAAATAATTGTTTCTTCATTTTATGCAGGTTTCACTTATAGACAGGTTCTGTTCTGTCTTAACATATTTAACATTAATTCATTAAACTGTTTCGGTTATAGACAGGTTCCATCTTAACAGAAACCTTACTACATGAAATTGTTGGATAGAAAGGTGAAGCCCAGTTCTATGTTATCAAAAAGTTAATAATTTTTCGTTTTATGCGGTTTCATCTTAAGAGGTTTAACTAGTTTCATTAAACCTTTAGACAAACGGGCAAAGCCTAGGTCTATACTCCCGAAAATATAATCATTTTTACCAATTACCTTACTTTATTAAACTGTTGGATAGAAGGGTGAAAGAGCATCTTTAATCAATTTGCTTTTATAACATATATGTTTTTGTTTTTTAATGCATTTATTTATTTACTAATGAAATTCTCTTAATTTCTGATGCCCTTTCAACATTACAGTAGTAGTAGTACTACTTTACCCCTGAAGGAGTTAAACCGCGAAGCAAAAATTAAATAAAAATGATCAAACCTTCCTTTATTCTTCAGTAAAGCAATGCAAGTGTGAAACCCGTAAGCGAAAAAAAATCTGAAAGCCATGGGGTTTTATTTCATGCAAAACTCCTAAAAATAAAATAGACTTCTGTTAAGTTGAAAAACGAAATTCATACATCATATCGCTATTATAGCAATTAGTGATGTTTTTCTACCAATTTTTGGTAACCTTTGCTCATGATGTTAAAAAAACATGAAAATTAAACTTCCTAAATTTATCTACTGAAATATCAGCAGTAGATATGCAAAAGATAATGAATGCCGTATGCAGAAGACAACGAAAATTATCTGGATTTTGCACTGTTCATGAAGTCATCTACTATTTATGGAGATACGATCTGCAACCCCATGGATATTATTTATTTGCACAAGAGCGAAATCGTATTGGGAAGAAAACTTTGTTTACATGTTCAAAAACTGTTCATTGATAATGTTAGAGTTGCAAATGAAGTACAGTCAAAGTATATACATATTTTCAAGGAAGTGTTCTCTCAAAATGTCAGTCTCGATCACTTTTTCTAAAAAGGTAAATTTCATGCAGTTTTATTCCAAAAAATAATTTTGAGAAAATATAGCCTATTGGCTTTAAAATGGGAAGTGGTTAACCACATTAATTTCTTTCAGAGGGTCATGTGTTTTGGAATTTTATTATAATAATTTTAACATGAGCATCATTAACTACTCAGGTAATATTAAACGTCTTCCTGATTTCACTTCAGAAAGAAGTTCAGAGATGTTATATTGGGAGAATGTGTGGACTTGATCCCTCTTTACAATTCAAAAGATCTGACTTTTTCACTGAGGAAATTATGCACATGAGTAGCTCAATGATTTTTGTGAAATTCATGTCTGAATCTTTTCTTTGGGGATTTTGTTCCCATAACCAAGTTTTCTGTCCACAGGACGGAATTCCGTCTTTTGAAAATTTCCGAGGACGGAAACAGGACGGGGAAAAATGCCCGAGAACAGAAAAAAAATACGCAGTTTTTACGAGATCCTTCAACAAAATGTCTTTTTTTTCAAAATCCTTCGATGAAATATGCCGTTTTTTTTTTTTTTTTTTTTTTTTAAAGAGATCCTTCGACGAAATATGCCGTTTTTTCGAGATCATTCGACAAAATATGCCAGGTTTTTCTTTTTCCAGATCCTTTGACGAAATATGCCATTTTTTGGAGATCCTTCGACAGAATTCGCTGTTTTTTCGCGATCCTACGACGAAATTGGCCGTTTTTCCGTGATCCTTCAAAGAAATTAGCACTTTTTTCCACGAACCTTTGACGAAATTGGTGTTCTTTTCTGCGGCCATTTGACAAAATTTTTGTTTTTTCAGTGGCTTTTCGAGGAACTTCACATTTTTTCGCGATCTGTCAACGAAATTAGCCATTTTCCGTGATCCTTGATGAATTTCACGTTTTTTCTGTGATCCTTCGACTAAATTCACCTTTTTCCACAATCCTTCGACTAAATTCACCTTTTTCAGAGATTCTTCGACGAAACTTGCTGTTTTCTTCGCGATCCTTCGACAGAATTCGTCGGGGGGGGGGTTCCGACGAAATTGCCTGTTTTTCCGTTATCCTTCAACAAAATTAGCAGTTTTTTCCATGGTCCTTCGACGAAATTGGCGTTTTTTTGCAATCTGTCGATGAAATTAGCCATTTTTCGTGATCCTTGATGAATTTCGCGTTTTTCCCGCATTCTTTCAACGAAACTTGCCATTTTTTTCACGATCCTTCGTCAGAATTCGCCAGGGTTTTTTTTTTTTTTTTTTCGGATTCTTCGACGAAATTGCCCGTTTTTCTGTGATCCTTCAACGAAATTAGCAGTTTTTTCCACGATCCTTCAACGAAATTGCCATTTTTTCGGCGGTCATTTGACGAAATTGCCGTTTTTCCACAATCTGTCAACGAAACTAGCCATTTTTTACGATCCTTTAATGAATTTCCCGTTTTTTCCTTGGCCTGTGAACGAAATTTACGTGTCGCAATTCTTCAACGAAATTTGCCATTTTTGTTTTTTTTTTTCCCCCGAGATCCTTCAATGAAATTTGCAGTTTTTTGAGATCCTTCGACGAATTTTGCCGTTTTTTCGAGATCCTTCGACGTTTTGTCTAAGTGGGCATGGTGTGTGCATTGTGCATTCGGAGAGGAGGTCTGGGTGGAGAATTCAAAATATTTTCAATCTTTGCCACATCTCAAAGTCAAAACATGTGTTGCGTGTGCACTTGGAGGAGGGGGGCTTTTCAGTCCTGGCCACATTTCAAACTTGCACCCATGGTGACACCATTTTCCCATAAACAACAACAATAGAAAAAAAGTTGTTGCCACGCACAATAATAAAATGTTTGTGCTAAAAAGTAATTCAGTAGATGTTGTCAATATAAATAATTTAGTAATTAATTTATAATCACCATACAATGGGTGATGATTATCTTTATTTTTAGTAACTTATACCTATCATATGAGAGTTGCATTTAACTTGAAATGTACAACTTTGTTATAAAAGATTTAAATGATGAAAATTAAGCAACTTGAGTGTTCCATGACCTGCATTTAAGTTTAGTGATGTAGGATTAAACGATTCTTTGGGTTTTTTTTTTTTTTTTTCTTGACAATGTATTATTATACATTCATTTTAAGAATTTGTTAGAATGTATAGTAAAATACAATTAAATTTTCTAAAATCTTTTTTTGTTGTTATGTTGACCTTTGGATTTCCTTGTGTTTTAGAGTCGTGTTTTAGCTACTATTGGTGTTACAAGAGGATTTGGTGATCATGACCTTAAAGCTTTAAATACAGATATTGACATTAAACCTTTCCTTTCCTCAGAACCTGAAGTAAGTAATATACAGAAATGTGTTAAAATTTCTAAAAATTCTGCCTGTAAACTTTAGTGGAACTTAAAATTTTTCTCTTAATGGCTTACATTGTTTTTCTTCACTTTTAATAATTTATAAATTTCCAAAAAGAAATCTCATTTTTAGAACATTTTCTTAATTTATTAGTAATTTAATTTTTAAATTACATGAATCACAATCTTTCTTATTTTTTACTTTTCTTTCTTCTAGTTTATCTTTTTTTTTTTTTTTTTTTCTGTATAATTCATCTTATCCCAATATTCTTTTGTTCAGTCAGAATATAAAAAGATAATCCTAGATGTTCAAAACTTAATCGGTACTTTTCGGTTAACCGGGCGCCAGTGATATATGTACAAGTATATATATACACACACATGAATATATACTCATATCTACATATACATACATACACATATATATGCATATATGTATGTATATATTTATACATATGTATACACATATGTATTTATATATGTACATATATCACTGGCGCCCGGCTAACCGAAAAGTACCACTTAATCATATCCACACATTTGTGTATGTGTGTGTGTGTAGCAGTGTAATTAGTGAGGGAGAAATAAAAGTAAAAAAGTTTTTTTTCTTCCCCTTTGTTTTTAACTTACATGATTTTTTTTTTTCATTCTTTTTAATCTGATTTGTGATTAGTGATACATTTTGGAATATTGAATTCTTTAGATGGGAGCAACTGTCTTTTAGCCTCTCCCAAATGGTATGTGGGTCATGATTATACTATGTGTTTTATTTAAATTTTTCAATTCCTACTCAACCTTGTTTATAAGATGATGCTAATAGGAATGGGATGCAAGAATCTTGTCATGATTAGATCCTGCAGCCAAGAGAGTATATATTATAGCTTTATTTGAAAAACAGAGAGTTTATGGAGTTTCTTTATATAACCCTCAACTACGTTCTTGATTCTAAAAAGTTCAGGAAATCAATAGTAAATATACATGGTAAAGCAAAAAAAAAGCAAACATAATTATTTTTAAAAAAAAAGGTAACTTAATAAAGATTATTATTTAAATATGTGATAATGAAATTAAAGTCACTTATCTTGAAGTTGTAATTGCTAGAAAATTAAAAGTTAATCATATTTTTGTTGTCTGTTCTTTTAAGGTTACCTCACTTTTTTAATTTTGTATGTATCATCCAATTTTATTTTAGTGATGCAATATGGGGATGTAGATTTTAAAACTGAACACTTTTAACAAGGTTCATGCAATCTTTGAATGTGTTTAAAATGCTTTTTCAAGAAAGAAAAAAATCCTGAAAAGTGCTTGGATTTGTTTATATTTTAATGAAGGTACCTTTTTCATATAGGTTCTCAATTTATAGAAAATACAATTATAGAGCTGAAAGGCGAAATAAAATAAGTACTGTAATTAGATATTAGAATAACTATTAAGTAATAAGTACTGTAATTATTTATGCCGAAATATAATTTTTTTCTGTGTTGTGAAATATTTTTTATAAAAATGATTTATCATAAGTTTGCGATTTACGATAGGTTATGGAAAATTTTATGCGAAGTTCTTGTAATAATGAAAATTGCATATTGCATATATATATATTAGGTGGTCAGAGGAGATTCTTCTCACCCCCTCACTGCAATAATGTATTTTACAGCATAGTTGTAGGAATCCGTCCCAGAGAAAAATATCTGAATTCTATCCTTGTATATGAATATATCATCAGTACCTGGTAGATGAAAACTCTCTCAGTATCAGCATTTTTAATGCTGCGTTTATAATACTCACCTGTCAAAGCGAATTTTTCCGAATTAGACACCTAGCTAGACTATTTTCTTCAGTTCGATTTAGTATAGAAAGCCAATTTCCTGAAAATCATTACACCATCTTCGATATTGTCCGTAATTGTGTTGCTAATCAATGATCAATAGTATTGGTGACAATTCTGATTACTGAAGATTGATTTTAAAAATTACTTAACCCCTTGGGGATGAGCGGCACGTATACGTGCCACCTAAGATGCTCAGAATCCTCAATTATTCCCACCAGTTATTTTTTAATGTAAGCTTTGTCTTATTTAATCATAGCATTTCTGTAATTCAATGTGGTGAAAATTTCTGTTTTGAAAAACTGGTGGTAACAGATAAAAAATTCTGTAAAGGACTCTCGTCGCAAAGGGGTTAAACCTCCTGAAAATTAATTTTTCCAAAGTCGAGACCTAACTAGACCACTTTTATGTGCTCGATTTAGTATAAAAGGCAAATTTCCTGGAAATTGTTACATCATCTTTGATATTGTCCATAATAGTGTTGCTGATCAATAACCAATAGTATTGGCAATAATTCCAATTACTGAAAATTGGTTTCAAAAATTGCTTAAACCTATGGGAAAAAATTTTTCCAAAATCTAGACCTAGTTAGATCATATTCAAATAAGACTTATTTCATGAAAATCATCAGAACTATTTTGAATTTACACCATCATTTTCGGTACTGAGTTTGTTTTAACCATATAAAACAAATGTTCCCAAACTATATACTTATCTAGATCATTTTTTTATGGTTGAATTAGCAATGGAGTAAGTTTTGTGAAGATTGTTTGAGTCGTTTTCAATATATAGCAGCATTTTCAGTGCTGAGTTTGTTTTGACCTGTCAAAATCACTTTTTTCTTTCTTAGAATTCTGGACTTATAGATCATTTTCAAATGCTCGAATTTGTATAGGAGACACGTTTCATGTAAATCATTTGAGCATTTTTTAATTTATAGCAAGCAGCATTTTTCAATTTATAGGAAGCAGCATTTTTCAATTTATAGCAAGCAGCATTTTCAGTGCTGAGTTTGTTTTAACCTGTCAGAATGAATTTTCTTGAATTCGGGACTTAGCTAGATCGTTTCCTCATGCTTGATTTAGTATAGAAGGCAAGTTTTGTGAATATCATTCCAGCTGTTTTCGATGTCAACCGTGATCAGGAAAATTGCTTGCTCGTTTAATATATATGATAAAAATGCAAAATTATTGTGGTGTCTACTTTACGTTAGATGAACACAACTTTCACATTAGAATGCAAAATGATTTTCTACATTTTTAGGGGGCTTTCTCATAATACTTCACATTCAAGACTTTTCTACTGTATGGTATTCACCTCAAAACTGGTGGAAATAAAAAAGAAATTTTTTCGCACACTTGCTATAGTGCACCTACTACAATATTGTATTTTGTAGTATTTAAAGATTTAATTTCTGAAATTTCTGGGAAGGGTCTAAAAATTTGGGTATGGCACTGGATTTTTCTTCTAGAAAATAAATATGAACCCTGTATTAAACGATTGATAATAACTGGCCATTGCATGTTTTAATGCATTTTTTAAGAAATAAAAAAAATAGTTAGAATTTTCTATCATATTTTGAAGTTTATTACTTTATTATTCATCTTGCACACCTTATTTCTACATAATATCCTATTTTTATCCAATAAATTATAAAAGTCTTCTTTCATCAACAGGTTAAAATAGTTAATTTATTAGATGAAGAATTGACTGATGCTGATGTTCTGGTCATGGGAACTGATGGTTTGTGGGATGTCACCACAAATGAAAAGGCTGCAGATGTAGTTCAAAAATCTCTAGACCACTTCCCAGCTAATGATGCTCAACGGTATAAATACAGGTAGAAATCATTTGCTATATATCTTTTGAGCTTTCTCTAGACGTAGATCTGTGTGTCAGTTTGTCTTACATTGCAGACACATAATTCACAAATGTACTTTCATCAGTTACTAGCTATAGATAGTAAATGTATTTGAAATCACTGTTTTCTCTTTTGTAAAGTATTGAAGATATCGTCACCATTTTTTAAACAAGAACGAAAAATCATGCATCAAGCATAGATTATGTAGCACTTTCCAACGCTTCCAAAATAATTTTACAAATCATACCGTTTAATAAGCTAAAAGATAACTTCTAAGTAAACAATTTGGAAAACGCATAACATATTTAAAAACATAATTTCAGGAATTTCCAACATATACAATATTCTGAAAAATATCCGAATACTTTTATTCAGCCCTGTATGGAATCTATAGAATTGTATATATACTACATAGGATGCTAAATTTTAGTTCAGTTAGGAAACGCGTAGCACAGTTTAAAATTCTCCGTCTGGAGTTTGTCAATAAACAGAAATGTGTTCGCAAACTTTTGTGCTGCCCTGTATAGGATCTACAGAATTTATACACATCACGTAATAGACAAAAAGCAAGTTAACATTAAAATCGCGTTCAGTAACTTAAAACGCACTTCCAGGAATTATTGTTAACAGACAGTAGATAATTCTTTTGCGTGTCCCTGTAAATGAACGATGACTGCTATACACACAATATTCCGTAGTAAGTCTCTTGTAATGCACCTTACTGATCTATATAAATTTCAATGCGTTTAAAATAGTGAAACATTATTTAAATAAACCGCAGACGATTTTTCTCCATAGACGTAATGTAACGGAATTATTTTTACTGTCCCTGTAAAGTAACTATAAGTGCTATGCACACCCTGTTCCATATTAAGCTTCTTCTAATGCACCTTAGTGATATATATAAATTTCAATGCGTTTAAAATAGTGAAACATTATTTAAATAAACCGCAAATGATTTTTCCCCATAGACCGCAATGTAACGGAATTCTTTTGAGTGTCCCTGTAAAAAAACTATAAGTGCTACACACTTCCGTTGAAATAGGGAACATGCTATAGATAACGACAATAACATATAAAAATTGCAGAGCAATCTGAGCATATTTACGGGAGTTAGAGCACGGACAGACAAACCGAAGTCATAAGCTTTTTTCAACTATGTTGGAAAGTGCTAAAAAGAACATGTTTCAAAACAATAGATGCCGCTTACTGTGATGACCTCGGGACTGGTGCCACAAATTTTTTATAACAATAAGTGATTTAGGAAAATAATGATAACATCTAGTATTTTTAAACGAATGATAATTTTCTTTTGATGAAATTATGACTTTTTTAATAAAAGGTAGAAATCATTTATTGAAAGAATTCTGTATTTTTTGCTTGTTTATAATTCTTTCTTTAAATATCAAATAAATTGTCTATACTGTTTTTGGAGAATTGTCCAAACTATGTCGTACACTTTGTTCAAAAAATTTTAACGCTTTTCTCATTTTCATATTTCTACGTATTTTTTCAATAAATTTGCTCTTGCTTTTCTGATCATCATCATTCTTTTGTATTTTTTCAAAAACCTTTTGGAAAATTTCAGTTTTTGTGAACTTTGCGGCTACAGGAATAATTGCCAACCAGTCCTGCAAAATAAGCACAACAGTGAACAGAAACATAGTGATAAAATGTTATTATCTCTCTTTCTTGAAAGTTATGCTCTAAATAGGCTTTACAGCAAAATTTTGCTTTTAATTGCATATTTTTTCAGGAACTGGTCTGCTGAATGTAAAATAACATTAAAAGGAAAGATGATTTGCACAAAGTGTTTGTTTCATTTGGGGAAAATTTGAATATAGGCAGACGGTCCTGACTGATTTTTATAACATTAAGCGATTGATAACAATAACCATGATTACATTAAGAGGCATCTACTGTACTAGCAGACATAGCCCACTAGACAATAACCTGCAGATGTGTGGGCCTTCAATGTCTGCTGTGCTACCTTTGGCAATATAGACCCAGGGAGAAAGGAGGCTTACTTTGAATTATTATTATTTTATATTTTTAACGAAAATCTTTCCAAATTAACTTAATATCAGAAGCCTTTTTGCTTTCAGCAGCATATAACCGGCTTTGCCCATCTATCTATATAGCTGACCTTTAAAAATTGTTTTGAAATTACATTTTTACAAAAATCTTCACATAATGAACCCAGTGTAGGTAGGCCCACTGTGTTTGGCAGTGTAGACCCAGGCTTTGCTAGATGCCCGAAAAAGTAATCTATTTTAGCTAAACTTTAACAACTCAATCAAATATATCTTCTAAATTTTAAGTTTGCACAAAATGTTAGAGAAAAAAAATTTTAAGCCAGCTTTAGAAACAACAGCCGTTGTAAACAGGCTACAAAACATTATGCTTTTAAACAAAAATACTGTTTCAAAAAGAGTATTTAGATACAAATGTGAGTGGAAAAATTTGAAATGTTCTGTTTGTGGTTTCTTTCTTTTTAGAACAAACAAATGGCAATTTTAAAAGGAAAAATATTCTCAAAAGATTATTCTGGCATGTATGTATCGCATGATTTCGGCAAAAAGTGCACAGTAAAAGCTGGAAAAATTATGTCTGCATTTTTAATTAATTTAAGAAAACTAATTTAAAAGTCAAAATTCTAGCTTCCATTCATATATAGGAATAATTTCTTGCTCAAATTTGGTTGATTTGCAATCAGTTGTCTCTTCTACAAACCACACACAAACAGAGGCATAAACATACAAATAAATAATCTTTATTTTCATAGATGGAGTAATGTTTTTACTGGTATTTCTCTCAAACAGGTATACGTCAGCAGCTCAAGACTTAGTCATGCATTCTCGTGGAAAATTACGAGAACGTAACTGGAGGACTGCCGATAATAAGTTAGCTACTATAGATGATATTAGTGTTTTTGTGATACCTCTACGTCCATATAAGGAAGAACATTTGCAGTGGGAGAGAAGCCGCAGTGAACTTGCAGCATACATAAAATCCCAGCCTTCTGGGGTTCAAACACTGTAATTTTATACGTATATGTCAAATTTGTACAGTATTTACAAATTATTTGTCTGATTTAGGGAATACTTTTTGTTTTGATGAAGATTTGTGTAGCTGGTCTATCATTGAGAATTACATTTATTTCATCATTGAAATCATTGCATCATTGAAAAATATTAGCTTTGGAAGAATGTGATAGTTTCTCAAAATTTTGTACAATCAAGTTTTCATGTTGAGCAAGCATTAATCTTCTGAAACCAATTAATGCTATTTCTTTTTGTACTTTTTAGAATATAATAAGTTTATTTAACTCATAATGTAACAGTTTTCCGACATACAAAAATTGTGTATGTATCATCTACAACTTTTAGTGTGTTTAAATCTCAGAATCCCTACAAAAATGACTGCTGAGAATTATGTGCACTTATTTATGTATTCTTCTATTATAAACACATATAATAGTCATTGAAATAAAATTATTTTTCCTACTTTTTAGTTTGATGTATGGTATTTATTGAAAATATGATAATAAATGGCAATTGAATAATTGAAATAATAACAAACATATTAAAAATTAATTTGTATAAAATGTATTTCTATAATTTTATATGCAGGTTGCATTAAAAATTAGTAAATGTACATATGGTTACATTTTAAATTATTGGTACATTCAATTATTTTGGTACTAATAATGAAGACTGAATGAAATAATATTGTGATATTTATGTAAATATGTTTTAAGTGCAAGAATGATTGTTATTTAATTTATTTGCAACATATGTAATTTTTTTTTTCATAATTTATTTGAAACTTGTCTCTTTTTTCATAGTGGGATAAATTTATAATAATTTCATTTAGACCTAAATGGGGCTTTGTTTCCACTTGGATAACTGAAGCAAAATTTTATATACCTTGCATGTATTTGTTGTGATTTAATGTATGTAAAATGTATATGAATAACAAACAATTAAAATTTATTCCTTACTGTGCATTGTAAATTTCTTTTTATGTACAGGAACATTTGGTCTATTTCTACAGATTACTGAAAACTCTGCTAAAGTTAACTTTCATGATTTAAATTTCCAGTGCAATTTTAAAAACTGCATGCAGTGCATTATTGCCGTATCAGTTGAGTCTCACTGTAGAGACACAGAAAGTTTTGAAGATCTGTCTATTTGTTTGTTTGTTCCATGATAACTGTCATAAAAAGCATCTGATTAACTTATAATTCAATAAGTATGTTGGCAAAGTACCTGGATTTAGCTGTATAGTTTTTGGTTAAAATTGGTTGATTCATTCAGAAAATATAGAACCTTTTCTTTTACGTTAGCATACTTTTCTATGGTAATTCAGATGATTTTTAAATTTTGTCATTCATTTAAAAAAAAAAAAAAAAATAGTGCATTTTGGAAATGACTCCATTTTTTTTAAGGACGGGGCAGAGATCAACCCCACCTGCCAAGAAATGCACTTTTCATTCTGAAAAGAAATGGCAAGAATAAGCAGTTCATCCG
Source organism: Maratus michaelseni (assembly GCA_963931845.1). NCBI lineage: Eukaryota > Metazoa > Arthropoda > Arachnida > Araneae > Salticidae > Maratus > Maratus michaelseni. The sequence continues at coordinate 41,410,310 of OZ007596.1, forward strand.
AATATCATTGCATAAAACTGTGTTTAATGTAATGCTTCTAAAATTTCCTGAAGCTTTGAGGAATCTTATATGCTTATATATATATATGTGTGTGTGTGTGTGTATGTGTGTGTGTGTGTAATTTAAAACATTTAAATTGTGATTGTAGGATATTAAATATTATTCAGAGATATTTAAAAGTGGTGACTTGCAGAACTGACATTGAGGCTACAGATTTACTAGTTATTTCCATTTAAAACATTTATTAGTTTATTTTGTAACATAAAATAGATTTTAAAGGGGGGGGTAGCACAGTCCAATTTTTCATGGGCCCTGAATTATTTGGTGAACCATTAGAAAACATTCATTGAAGCATTGTTAAAGATACTAAGTTTGAAACAGTAATGAATTCAAAAATTAACCCGGGAAAAAATCTCCTACCCTCACACAAAAAAAAAAAAAAAAAAAAAAATTAAGACTTGCATCTATAATTCAAATTTCAATATCTTAAACTAATTTTAAATTCCCTGTGGGGGGGGGAGGGGGAAAACATGCTTTATTTTTATAATTGATTTTTTTTCACATCTTGAAGCATTTACCTTTGCTTTTAATTAGACAGTTGTTTCGGAGGCCCTGCTGCCTTTGGCAGTGTCTAGTCAGGGCCCCGAAAGTGTATTTTACATGCAAATAGAAAATAAATAAATAAAATACTGTATTCTAAATTATATAAAAACAGCTTTTAAAAGTAACAAAAAAGCATGTAAATAAATATTTCACAGCATAAATTAAATAAACTTTATTCATGAACACCCTGACAAATTTTTCTGTGAGGGGCTCTCAACTTGCTGTATTAAATAAATTAACAAAAAGAAGCGAAATACTGCCTTCATGGCAAAATAAACTAATTCAAAATATATTTATGGAGAAATACCAATAAGAAATCGCGTCTACAGTAAAGCATGCCCGCCCCCTTCGTCTCCCTACACTTTTGTATCTTCAAAAGTACTGGGGGGGGGGGGGGGAGCCACCGGCAATTTAAAATGGACTTTCAGAAAAAAAAATTTATATAGTAAATATTTTTAAAAATAAATAAATACCATTACAATTTGAAAAATGCTGCAAAAACGTCCGTTTTTTAAGAGGATTAAGCAATTTAGATTTCAAAATGCAGAAAACACAAAAAAAAATTTCCTTAGTCTGCTTGAAAAACAGAAGAATCCCAGGACATGTGCAGAAGTGATCGCTGGCATAATGCAAACTCGTTCATTAGCATTCGATGATCCGACGACAAAGAGCACTGCAAAATTCATCACTGACGAACTTGCTTTGCGAATGATTATTTCCATGGTTTTAATATTTTTTCATTCATACAAGAACGAATATCTTTTGTTTACTTTGATGGAATGAAATTTTGGGCTGTCAGCTGAATTTCAACTAAAATTATCTCAAACTCTATATACATATTTGAATATAACTCTGTCAAAAAAAAAAGTGCAATTTTATTTAAAAAAATAATTTGGGGAGAAAAAATGAAATTTAAATATGAAACAGTTAACCCTGTATCTGTATAGGACAGTCACGTGATTTGCATTATTATTATATAAATAATTTGAAAATTGTAACTTTTAGCTCCAGTAGCTTGCAATATTGTGTGATTATAATAAAGAATAGTGGAAAGTGAAAAATGTCTTAGATTTATCGTAACTTTCTTAGGGGGGTCATCAATTGTTGAGAATTATTTAAATACCAAATCATCACTCTTTTTTAATTAGTATCAAGATATATGTTACAAGTTTAAAAAAAACATCCTTTAAAGATAAAGACAGTAGTTTATTAAACTTTGTGCAAAGAGCGTCTTAGATCTAAAATTAATAAAGTTTCAATACCTATACAGACTTTGTCGATGTATAACAATGACAGAAATTACATTGAATTTTAAACTTTAGCTTTTATAATATATTTATTAATAAATGTAATTTCATTATGTAATAAAAAGGGGTTTTAATTATTCAACTTTTACATTATTATTATGATCTATAATTAATTTTCATATGTATGCTTTGTGTGAAAGTTCATTTTTTCCAATATATAGATTATACAGAAGGCTCTATATATCCATATATTAGATGAGACACAGAAAAATTTGAAACTTTAAAGTGGGTCACATAACAATAAAGTTTGGGAACTGCTGAAATCTGTTAAGAGGCTACTTCAATCACACGAAGACACCAGCAAGTTTTCACTTTCAAAACCGATTTCGAAAATAAAATTATCCTCATTTAAAAAAAAAAAAAAAACTGCAACCAAAATTGAAAAAATTAAAAAAGGGCCCTTTGTAGAGATAGACTTCGGCTATCCAATGTGAAATATATATGTTGTGGTGTAGCGAGTGTTAATTTCAAACATAAACATTCACGCACAGCTAAACTAATAAAGAATCCACTGGATTCAATTAAAAATTATTTAATTAAAAAAAATATTCTGTACAAGTTCTTTGTGATTTACAATTTAATCGTGATCTTCATAATCACCGCAGAACACAGCGGAAAGCACTAAAAAGACATCTCACTCAAACCGGAGCTGTTTTCAAGCGAACCTCATCGCTCGCTTTCCATCAACAGACTCCTCCCTTCTCTACGTCTACGTGTACACTCCACTGGGGGTAAGGGCGGAAGTTCTCGGTCATTGCTCCAAAATGACCAACCCCCTCCCCACTTCTGCGAGCATCTTCTAACGTTCAGAAGGAAACAAGCGTTCTCTTGGAGAAATACTGCACCCTGCAGCCGTTGTTACAGCTCCTTCCCCCTAAAGAATTTTCATACGGTGCATACACCTATGAAAATGTAAATTTGAACCAGGTACCGAGCCCCTCATTCTTAACACACTAAATCTGAAAGGTCCCAACACCTAAACTCCAGTTGGAAGTGCTAAGGAAATACCTTAATAACTTTACCTTAATACTTTTACCTTTTACTAATACCTTAATAACTTTATACACTTTAATTTTTCTCTATACAAGGTTCATACAGACGCACGCGTACTCAGTTTTGAAAGACTCATGATAATCCTAGATTTCACTTATGAATTTCCATAACAATTCAAATAATAAAAACATTTTCGTAATCAAATCTAATATAACAGATGAGATATTTATCTGAGTTCAATAACTGACACAGTGCGATTCCTTGACATTAATTCTAAAAAAAATACTAAATTACACACAAAATATATACAAGTGATAAATAACAAAAAAAAAAACAATAACTCGTAAATAAAAATTATAAACAAATACTAATTCCGGAATCAAGTAAGGAAATTACACTATTCGGTCCGACTTAACCCATCTGCATTCCCGTGAAGTTTCCCAGGTTTGTGTTCGATTTTGAAGTTGAATGACTGCAAATACAATGCCCACCTAGTCAATCTCGCATTGTTCCCCATCATAGTTTTTAAGTACGTCAGAGGATTGTGATCTGTTTGGACTACAAACCGCTGCCCGTCCAGGTAGTGATTCAGTTTTTTCAGACCGTACACAATTGCTGCCAATTCCCGTTCAACAGTGCTGTAATTCTGCTCTGCCCTGGAAAATTTTTTACTCAAGTACAGAATGGGATGTTCCTCCCCATCTCGTACCTGTGACAGGAGTATGCCAGCACCATATAAACTTGCGTCGGTCTGCACAATAAACTCCTGACTATAATCTGGGGCGTACAATACGGGACTCTGGGTTAACTTCTCTTTTAATTCCTGGAAAGCCTTTTCGCACTCCTCACTCCACTCTATCTTTTCTTTTTTGATCTTCCCTTTCAAAACATTTGTTAAGGGGACTGCAATTACTGCATAATCCTTTATATACCGTGAATAATAACCCGTCATTCCCAGAAATGACCTCACTTGCGTCTTAGTGGAAGGCGTTGGAAATTCCTGGATAGCCTTCACTTTTATGTCACTGGGAGACCGCTTCCCCGAACCTACCTCGTGACCCAAAAACCTCACACTATCCTGTGCAAATTTACACTTTGTGGGTTTCACTGTTAGGCCGGCCTCTAACAATCGCTTCAGAACCTCAGCGATGTCCTTCATGTGACTCTCCCATGTAAGAGAGAACACCGCAATGTCATCGATATATGGCAAGGCAAACAATTCAAGCCCACCCAAAACACTTGCGATTAATTTGCAAAAGTAGAAAGGTGCGTTCAGGAGACCAAACATCATGACCTTGGGTAAAAATACTCCGAAAGGTGTCACAAACGCAGCGTACCTTTGGGCCCTTTTGGTCAGTGGTATCTGGAAATAACCTTTGGTTAAATCCATTACCGTGATGAAAGTCGCCGAACTCACTTTTTCTACGACCTCCTCTATATTGGGGAGTGGAAAAAATTCTGTTCGGGTCTTCGCATTTAATCTGCGATAGTCCACACAGGGACGAGGATCCTTTCCCGGAACCTCTACCAAAATCATGGGGGACGTAAAATCAGACTGCCCTACTTCTATCGCTCCTAATTCCAATAGTCTCCTGATTTCCTCTCTTAAAATTTCGGTCTGCCTAGGTGACATTCTATAAGGTTTCGCCCTCACCGGCGATTCATCTGTCAACTCGATATCCATCTCTACCAGATGGGTACGTCCAGGGTCTGAAGAAAAAACTTTTCTATTTCTCTCTATAACCTCCTTAAACAAACTTATTTGGCTATCTGTCACTTTTTTCTCTAACTCGCTGTTATACACAACTTCCCAGAAGTCAATTTGTGTGGGGTTTGGCAGGGGATAAGGGATCTCAGCATCTTCTTCCACCTCTTCCGCATCTATGTCAATCAGCAGATTAACAAATTCAGGCCGCTTGTAATAAGGTTTCAAAAGATTCACATGGTAGATAGTCGCCTTATTGCGCCTCTCTGGCAAGTCAACTGTGTAATTTGTTTCCGAAATCACTCCAGTGACAGTTCCCGGCCCGACCCAATTTACGGCCATCTTATGAGGCTTTGATGTTGCCAAAACCAACACCTGGTCACCAACTTTGAATTTTCTAGTTACCGCATTCCTATCATACCATGTCTTCCTTTTGTCCTGACATTCCTCCATACGCCTAGTTGCTAAATCCTGACACCTTTTCAACCTATTCGTCAAGTTCAAAATGTAATCAACCACATTTTGATCCGTGTTACCTTGACCCATCCAATTCTCATAAACTAACGTGTGCGGCATGCGTAAATTTTTTCCATGAACCAGCTCGGCAGGACTAAACCCAGTACTTTCATGCGTCACAGTTCTTAGAGCAAACAACGCCATAGGCAAAACCTCTTCCCAGTCTCGACCTGACTCTAGACATAAGGCTTTAAGTACTTTCTTCAAAGTAGAATGCATCCTTTCCACGCTGTTCGACTCCGGATGGCAAACTGAGCTATGCGACACTTTGATACCAAATACATTAAAAAATTCTGATGTTAACTCGCTGGTAAAAGATTTTCCTAGGTCACTTTGCACCTCTCTCGGATAACCTGTCTTAGCGAATATCTGTACCAAAGCATCAATAACGGATGTGGAAGTGATGTTTTCCACCGGAATAGCATCAGGATATTTAGAAGCGAGGCAAATGGATGTAATTAAGTACTTGTTGTTTTTATTACTAGTTTGCAGGGGACCAACCGCGTCTAAATTTATTTTGGTAAAGCATTCCGAAATTATCGGTACTAACTTCAAAGGGGCCTTTTGCCTATCTCGATTGCTACCTACCTTTTGACATGTATCACAAGTCTTAACATAATTCTCAATATCGTGATAACAGTTTGGCCAAAAGTAACATCTCAGAACCCTATCCTTGGACTTAGTCGTACCCAAATGCCCTGACACCTGCTCATGACACAATGCTAGAACTTCTCTACGATAAACTTCCGGCACACATAACTGCACTTTATCATCACCTCTCCGTGACTGCGATACCCGCACAAGCTTACCATCTCTAACACAAAATTCTTTTTCGTTAGGTTTACTGGTCTTCTCCCACAACTGCTTAAGTGAAGCGCAATTTATCTGCTCTTCCTTAAATTTCTCTGCGGATACCTTCTCCAAACCCGACTCTGCCTCTAACCTTTCCGGAATAACTATCCCATCTACTTCCTCACCGCTACTAGACTCCCCTTCATCCGTTTCTCCATCCTCCGAACCAAATTCACTCTCAACTTGCACAGCGGACATTTCTCTCTCATGTCCCCGCCTCTGACTGCGCGTCATTACAGCATTTACCGGTACAGGATTACCCCTCGTCTCCTCAATAAGCTCAGCCGTTTTGTTTCCTAACAAATAATAACCTTGTTCTAACTCGATAGGTTTCACAGCTGCCTTAGTGACCACCGTTCCAAAATCTCCTTTAATTGTAACTCTAGCCAATGGCAAACATTTACATTCATTATCCAGGGGTTGTTTAATCCAAGTGACTTCACCAATCAAATCCTCATTATCAATCCAGCTACGGTCACAAAGATCAATGCCAGCCCCAGTATCCCGTAAGTAATCCCGTTCTATTCCATTAATTTCTGCCTTTTTGAAATACGGTGCAAAACACTCTCCTAAACTAACATCTACACCCAGGTGACTAACTACATCTCCAGAGTCTTTACGTTTTAAATCTGGGCAATCCGGTCTGATATGCCCTGCACGGTTACACTGGAAACAGACAATAGGTTTCCTTCTATCAAACTTATCTTTATTCCAAGAATTTCTACTTGCGTGATCCTTTTTATCAGCCCCTCCCGACTTTACTGCCTGTTCCCCCTTACTCTTGAAGTTATCCTGACCGTTCCTGTCCCTACCAAATGACTTATTATTCCAAAATTTATTTTCCATTTTCTTAAAATTCCCTCTCACACTCTCATATTTATCGCATTTTTCTGCTAAATAGGATGCTGTCTTCATCTCATCCCATTCGTCTAAGAATTTCTCTTTAATTTCAAAAGGGACTCTACGTTTCACCTGCTCTGTGAGTATAAGTTCTTTGAGGGATTCGAAATCATTCACTTCAACCGTTTCCAACCAGTTATCCAAATACCCTCTCAGCTCATACACAAGTTCAGACCACAGTGCACCTGACTTCCTTTGATGGTTTTCAAATTTAGTTTTAAGGGCACCAGCTCCTAATCTAAACCTTTTTAACAAAACGCTTTTGATGTGCTGATAGTCATCCCTTTTCTCTAGCGGTTCCTTTACAATAATTTCCGCAACATCTACAGGCAACAAGGGTATAAGCTGTGATACATAATTAGATTCATCTAAATTTTCTTTTAACGCCTGACTCTCAAAAATCATAAAAAATAAAGTAATGTCAATGGATTTAGGGTCAAATTTTGGGACTAAATCTTTTAAACTTACTTTTTTATCTTTACTTTCTGCCACTACAGAAACTGTGGAAGCTACAGAGGTAGTATCTACATTGTATTGTAACTTCGCCTTCTCTAACTCCAACTGTCTATCTTTCTCTCTTTCTGCCAATTTATCTAACCTTTCTTGCTCCGCTAATTTGTCTGATCTTTCTTGCTCTGCCAGTTTTTCCCTCTCTATTAATATTTCCTTCCAACATATCTTTAGCCATTTGCTCCTCATAATCAGAGGCACGCAAAATTGCCTGAATTATCGCTACCTTTTTACTGTCCGCAGGTAATTCTGTATCAAAATCGGCCGCGAGCAATAGCAGAACGCTTTTATTTTGTTTATTCAAGAAACTGGCCATAATTAAACACAGAAAATATCTCAACACAAAATACAAAAAAGCACAATAATTTTCCCGAACACAATTAGCAATAAAAAAGCAAAGAAAATCAAGGATCTACTTTTCTTTTCAAAACTGAGTAACTCCCTAAATAAAACACCATAAATGATAAGATAAACCCAAAAAACACTCATAAAAATACTACACAGTAAAGAAAAGACTTAGTAGATTAATTTAAACAAAATTCCTTTCTACTAGGAATATGAATTTAATTTAAAAATGATTTCACAGTGATAATTTTCATTAATTCAATCTCCTACCTCTAAACAAATGCTTTCACACTGTAACACATATCGTTTAGTTGCATTAGCACTCTACATGTGCATAAAAAATAATTTAATCTTTATACTTATCACAAAAGAACAAAAACACACATAAAATAAATAACCCGCCACTTCTGCAATAAATATTTACCTGAGAACATTAGTACAATAACCAGAGAATATAAAATAACTTATAGCTATCCCGTACGCATGAACCTTGAAGTAATAATAATAATAATAAACCCTACTTCAAATTACTTAGCCCAACATTATTTCTACTAAATTTATGTACATGTATATATAACAATGGGACCTCCCAAAATTCAGCATGCACGAGAAATATAGGGGCTTACCATTCCATATTTGATGTTTACGCTGGGGGACACATAGCAAATTCCAGGCAAATTCCAGGGTCGGCAGATAAACAGTCCAACAGCAATGAAGCTCCACACCGGATCTTTATCGATGGTATCCACTCGCTCCACTTCACAAGAATGAATCCTTGACCTTCCGGACAGAACACTGATTCTTCTTTACAGAGACTCCAAATGTCAGAAAATAAAACTCTGGATACTTGGCCGTTCCAAAACTCGTGGAAATCGTCGACAAAGTTCTACCACAAAATGCGTGCTTATACGATAACTGCACGACTTTTATAATTATAATTTTTTTGCAGAAGGTGGCTAAGGATTCGTGGAACTAATTAATCTAGTTCCAACATCCCACCGAGCACTGCCACCATTAATCATAAGCTGTGGTGTAGCGAGTGTTAATTTCAAACATAAACATTCACGCACAGCTAAACTAATAAAGAATCCACTGGATTCAATTAAAAATTATTTAATTAAAAAAAATATTCTGTACAAGTTCTTTGTGATTTACAATTTAATCGTGATCTTCATAATCACCGCAGAACACAGCGGAAAGCACTAAAAAGACATCTCACTCAAACCGGAGCTGTTTTCAAGCGAACCTCATCGCTCGCTTTCCATCAACAGACTCCTCCCTTCTCTACGTCTACGTGTACACTCCACTGGGGGTAAGGGCGGAAGTTCTCGGTCATTGCTCCAAAATGACCAACCCCCTCCCCACTTCTGCGAGCATCTTCTAACGTTCAGAAGGAAACAAGCGTTCTCTTGGAGAAATACTGCACCCTGCAGCCGTTGTTACAATGTATATATTTATATTTAAAAACATCAAAATAGAAATAAGATATTTAAAAATAGCACTCTCATAGGTTTAAAATTAGCTTGTGAGTGTCTTTGCCTGACTGAAGTAGACTCTTCTTTCAAGTAAAATTTAACAACTGCTTTCTGATTATCAGTTGAATCAAATATGATAATCCTGTGTTGAGGCTTTCAGATTATTTTTATCTTACAGTAGTAGGCTTCTTTTTGGGGTTATTTTAAGAACCAAACATTCTCCACTGATTTATTGTCATAATGTAATGCATTCCAAATAATTGTCATGTACACTTTGCTATATTGGATGTGTTTAATAAAAAATGATTTGAGTTTTAATATAAACTAAATGGTTATTCATAATAAAAAAAATTATAATCTAAGTTGGCCCCATGTTTATTATTTACTTGCATAATATGCATTTTACATACTAGGGATTCATGGATGGCACTGTATGTTATGTTTTTATTAAATAAAAATTTTAGTATATTGTGACAATTTTCCTTTTCTGTAGGAATGTGTATTATCACATGCATATATATAACGTGCCTATTTTAACTGAATTTATGCCTAATGTTTTATGTTAGGTTTTTGAAAATTCACGAGGTCCTATCTTAATTCTTCTAAGCTAATGTAATTTATAGGTTGTTCGACATTTTGTAAATGTAGGTATAAATGTTTGTACATGATATTTTTATTGTTTGAGAGAGTATGAACAAAGATCTCTAAAACCAAATAATGTAAAGTGCTTTTCTAAATTTGATTCATTTAAAATATATTTCTAATATTTGAGAATTATGTCATTTGTCTAAGTACATTGGAATATTCATGAGATGTGTGCTGATATCTGTGTTAGCAGTATTATCGTGTTTAATCAAAGTTTATTGTTTTTTTATTTAAAAAATTTATTTGTCTGCAAATTTTCTTATGTGAAGTTTGTGTGTATAATATATATATATATATATATATAGTGATTTGTTTTGTCCAGTTATAACTTAATTGGATTTCAAATTAGATCAAAAGATATATTTATTAGTTAGATTTATTCCAGCTGCAAAAAGCATGGACATTTTTATACAATATACAGTTACGTTGAACTTATTTCTACTCTAAATATTAGAGACTGCAGTATTTGTTTAAACTGAAAACAGTTCAATAAATTCTTATACAAATGGTGTATTTCAAATCTGTTCTTGTATGCAGTATTGAATTGAAACATTTTCTCTTGGGGTAAGGGGGAGGGGGCATTATAGAGTTCTGAGAGGTATTTGCATTTTCAGACCATTTAGAAAATTAAAAAATTTATGTGGGGACAATATAATGCTTCAGGTTACCCGCCCTCCACCCCACCCACACCCCATTCTTTGAATCCACCACTGCACTACTTCGTAAGTAGTGTTTATGTTACATTTACAATTATTTCATGTTAATGTAGCAATTAAAACTAATATTATTTTGTTATTTAGTTTATTATATATTTTATTAAATAAGATTGAAATTTAGATTTTTTATTTCTTTAACAACTGTTGAGCCTTTTATGTTTGTTTTACAAAACTGCTTCATAAATAATTTTTCACTACTGCAGGAAGTAGTGTGAATAAGTGTGGTCATAGACTAAAAGCTTTAAAGTAGCAAACTATTATCTGTATTAAAGGTGTTATGATTCCCCCCCCCCCCTAACTTTCCTTGCTCAACAAAGGTCAATCTTTCAGAAGCAATTATGAAATCATTTTTTCTTACATTTATTAAGTTTTATGTCATTTTCATTCAGATGTCAAAGGATTGAAATGTTGGTATATCTTTTCTTTTATTATATATAGTTGATTGATATTCGATAATCTCTTTTTCATGACTATTATGTCATGAAAATTGGACTAAAACTGGTTTAACTTGTTAAAACTTTGAAAGTGTTTTCTGAAAGCAGTTCTGCTTTTAGAAGAAAATGAAAAACTTTTAAATCCTTGAGATCGATATAAGATACCAGATAATTTTATACTTGTATTCTGTCAATTTTTTAAGGATTTTAAATAAAGGAAAAGACAGTCCTCGGTTATAAATTTAATAGTTTTGAAAGCATTCGAAAATTTCTCAGCGTCATACATAAAGTCATCAGTTTCATAATAAGCTAACACCTATTAATGTTTATATACAGTAGACTCCCTTAAATCTGCCAATAACTGCAGATGTAAACAGTAAAGTTGTAGGGGAAGAATTTAAGATGCTGCTGATATCAGCAACAATAACAGTTTGTTTTACTAATTTTTTATTTCAATCAAAGAAGTTTTTTTTTGGCTATAATACATCTGTCTAACTACAAATTAAATTTTCGATACATAACGATTCTGGTGTAAATTAGCATATCTGGAGCAAAACTTGACACATCATAAGTTCTGCAAAATATTCACATGTGTAATTATAACTGAAGTGTTTGTTTGCCGGAATTTTATATATATATCATTTCTTAAACGTTTTAATGTGTAATTCTGGTTAATATGATTGAAATCAAGCATTTTAATGGGGGAAGTATAAATTTATTTTTAAAAAAATTCAAGATGGCATTCGATCTAGATCATAATATTTTTACCAAATACTTTTTTTAATTAATGAAATTTGTTTTTGTGGTTATTAAACCCAGCCAAGCATGATATAAAACTTTGTTATTTTATGATTTTGATGTAAATTATTAATGTACATTTATGAAATGAGTTTCATTGAGTAATTCAAAAAATATTTATCTTATTATTATTATGCATATTTATTATTAATTATTTTCTTGATCTTTATTTTAATATTTTAATCTTTTTTTTTTCAATTCAATTTTTTAATTTTTATTAATCTATTATTATAATGTCCAGTGCATTATTACATTCAAATTACTGTTTAAAAATATCAACAAAACAGTGACCAGTAATCCATGAAATTCTAAAATCTACTCAAGCTGTGCGGATTTGAGGGAGTCTACTATATATATTTACAATGTAATGTTTTTTGTTGTGCATATTTCACATAAATACCTATCGCACTTATGCACACATAATAGAAAGTTAGGCTGTTGAAACTAATGAATTTAGGAAAAAATATTAGGATATTTCACCTTCAGTTAATTTAGAACTTTATTTCTTTAGTATTTTTATCGTTCTTGCATAATTTGTATATTCTTTTTTTTTTTTCTCCCTCAGGAAATGTAGTTTTTGATGTGTAGTGTAAATAGCTATTTGCATCCAAATTTACTTATTCAGTAAATGGAATTCAATGTGAATAAAAAAAAAGAAGTCATTATTAAATTGCTCAATCATATATTTATGTATCTCAGTCTATATGTTTTATATTTGTAATTATTGTGTCTTGACATTTAGCATATTTATATTTAACACAAACATGATATATTTGAAAGTTCTAATGTTTAAATTACACTGGTTGGCAAGAAAATAAAAACATTTTCTCCCTGGAAAACAAATATGTAAACAACTGTGCAGATATAATGTTCCTAAATCTAAATATGACATCCAAATTGCTCCAGCACGTGTGCTTGTTTTGTGAGAAATAGTTTTATAATAACAACAAATAGTGAAGGATTATCATATTAATTTGTGATGGTAGATAAAATTGAAATCATGGAAAAAGTATTTTTGCTTTCTTAGATAACTAATCAATTAAATATAGGATGGAAATCTAGTTTGTTGACACGTCTATCGTCTATTTTTCTGTTTGTATCCCCTCCCTCCCTTTTCGTGTCCTTACTATTTGCTAAACACTGATATATTTTCATTCTGCCGCTGTAACTCGGGTAATGATTTTTATATATTTATTTATAGTTAATTTACCTAGCATTATATACAATTGATAATATAGACAATTTCCACTTATGTTTTTGCACAATATAAAATCCCTTAAATTTAAAATCAACCTTCCCACATAAAAAAATTGTTCCTGATAGAGCATTCCATTGCCATATTCTGATTTAGTAGCCTGAAATCTATAAGAATCAACTATCAATTTCACAGGGATGATTTTGGTGCCAAGCTGTGTTATCAAACAAGGTATTTTTTAAATAATTTTAATGCATAAATATTATGCAAATTATTTACTGTTTTTTATGTTTTAGTCATTTGCTTGAATCTATTTCTCTCCCCCAACCCCCACAAGAGCTCAATTTTTTACATAACTATTTTGAAAATAAATCAATTGAGGAAATTACATACATAAATTTTAATAAATACCCCACCCCCTCCCCATGCTCAACAACATTAAACTTTCTGTCACCTATATGAAATCACTTTTGTGTGTAAATGCATGAAATTTGCTGACATTGCTGCTGCTAAAATGACAAAGAATAGAATTGAATAGCATTTTTCTAATTGTGGGTCTCCTTAAATTTTAACTTATTCCTTCCTCATAACGAGAATTTCCAGACTATCATGTCTCAAAAATTGGCTTAAAATACCATCTTTTGAGTCCTCTTTTTCTGAAATATTCTGAATGTTATCCTTTTCTGAAACATTCTTTACTTTTCTGGAAACATTAAAAGTGCTATTCAATTTCAGAACATCTGAATAATGCAAATTTTATGAATGTATCAAACAGTAACCAGTTTAGATTTGAGACAACCTTTGCACATGAAAATTAATTTAAATGTTTTTTTTGTTGTCAGCTTTGCTCTTGTTAAATACTTTTGTTGATGTGCAGTAGAGTCCTCCATTGGGTCAGGTAACCCTATTTCACCTGAACCTGGGGTCGGGTTGACTTTATAATTGTTTCAGATTAAAGTTGAAATTCGACTCTTGCAAGTCATGTTTGCATTGACCTGATTTTTCAAGAAAGCTTACAATATATTTTCAGAAGAAAAAACTAAATATTTGAACAGTAATGAGTATATATATGTTAATTTTACAATATAAACAATACAATTTATATTGAAGATATGATTGTAGGTTTAGGTCGTTTTTCGGTTTAATAGAATTTTTTTTGCTGTTGTTGATTTGAAATAGAATTTTTGGGTTCGGGTCAAGTATAACCCAACCTGTGCAAGACTCTAGTGTGCAAGTATATAGTTGATAGAGTAATAAAGGCTAAATATTTCATTCATAATGCCTATTCTTAATCATTTATTTGAAAAAATGTACAGTTATTTGAACAGAAATGTTCATTTTATTATTCTCGTTTGAATTCATAATTGTATGCAAATTTACATTTCATTCGAAAATCATTTATAACTTAAAATTTTGTATTAGTTTGTTATGTGAATACTTAATATTATAATTTCATTCTTCTTCTTTTTTCATAATAAGTTTTTGGCTTGTTTTACATCAACTAATTTTGTAGACTGAACTTTTATATTGTTTTTATCTTAAACTAGAAAGTGAGCATAAACAGTTACATATTTAGCTTGTCTTAATTTGACACACAAATATTAATTCATTTCTAGTTTATGTAGTTAAGAGAACTAAAGTGATTGGTATATGAAATTTTGGTTATATCAGTATAATTAAAGATGTCTCTTTTGTATAAAATAACTGTTAAATAATCATTAAGCAATATTTATTTAATAATAAAAGATAAGTATGTAAAATCTTTGTTTCTATATGATTTTTTTTTTTTTTTTTTTTAAAGATTTTCTTAGTGTGCATATGCATATAAATAGACTGACTTGTAAATATGTAAATTACATATATGTAGTTATATCTGAATATTTTTATTTGATATAAATAAATTTCATAATGGTTCAAAATTTGTAAAGATGGTTTTAGAGAGAGAGAGAGAGACAAGGTTTGTAGACTGACTGGAGCACTGAAAACTCATAAGTATTTGAAGCATAGTTGACAACATATTTCAGTAGATTAAAATTATCCACTTTTCAACTAATTGTATATATTTTTTAAATTTTAAAATAAAACATTCATTAATAGAAAAATGCATGCTTCATTTTGTTTGTAAAACAATGAAGCTAAAGATCAAATTGTTGCAATTTCTAGTTAACCCATTTTGTCTAGTGGCCAGCTTGCTTGCATTTTTACTATTATGAGCCCAGTATCAGAATTTTATGTGTAAATTTGAAGAATGCATCTCAAAACAGATTTTATCTGTCATCTTCAATGATGTCAGACTAAGCCTATCATATACAGGGTGTTTCTACGATCATGGGAGAAACTTGGAGGGGTGGTGCAGCTGACTAAAACAAACATGTTATGTATAGGAAAACAGCGTCGGAAATCCATTTATATAGTAAAAAATACGTTAAAATATCTTCACTACTGTTAAAGTTATGAACTAAAATGCGCCTTTGGATTGGAGTGAGATGCCCTGTATTATAAATGGATTTCCGTCCCTTCTTTCCTATACAAAAATTGTTTGTTACAGTGTCCTGTACCACCCCATCCCCAAAGTTCATCCCATGATTGTAGAAACATCCTGTATGTAATAAGCAAAATTTGCTTTTATAAATATCTGGTAGATATAAACAAATACACATTGAAAAAATTCCTGCAATTTTTAAATTTTTTATTTGCAGTTTATACAATATACTTAGACAAGAAGGAGAAATAGTTGTTTCTAAAAAAAAATTAAGCAAAATAACTTGAACACTATTGAATCTTTCAAGATAATTAATTTTTAGGTGTGCAAATAAGTTTTAAAGCATGCATTTTCCCACTTTTGCTCATCGAAAATGCTAAAACACTTTAAAAATTTGTACATCTATTGTATTGTTCACTTACTGCTCCTGAAAGCATAGTAAGAAGCTGTTATCTTAATTATTTAAGACTTTGTTTCAAAAATTGTAACATTTAAAAATTCTGGTATGTCAAAAGTTAACATGTTTAAATTGTTAAAAGTAAGACTTAAAAAAAAATATTAGTAATCTGCAAGGTTGTAAATAATCTGCCGCATTTTGTTGCCATTGTGCACAGTTTCTGCTACTGGAATCATGAGAAGCTTATGTCTGAAGCTTTCAAATTTTATCTTGCTCAGTCGCGTTGGGATTATTCTGTAAGTTTTTTTTTTTTTTTTTTTTAATGCAGTTTGGAATACTTTCCCTTAATGCTCAAATTCATCAGTAAAGTATTGATTCAGAGTGGAAAGTTTTCAACAGTAGCGCAAAATTTGAATGATCTAATGTTCTAACTTTGATTAGGAAAAGCTTTAATGCTTTAAAAAAAAAAAAAAAAATTGGATTATTAAATGGATTATTAAAATTGTTTCATCAAAGATAACAGGATCAATCATTAAAATTTTATTTTTTAGTAGTTTTTAAATTGTTCACAATTAGGTTTTAAAGAAATCCTAAAAATAAAAAATTAGCAAATTTAAAGAAATTCTTGACTAATTTCATTTTTTGTAGAAGTTGATTATTTTTAATGTTTTATTTATACATATATTTTTTTTTAATTTGGCTAAATAGTTTCAATATTATTTAAATATAGGGTTTAGTTTTAAAATATGAGAATTTATTCATAAGACTATTCTCAAATCCAAATTTATTTATTTATACCACAATCATAAAATAATTTTCTTTCTCGTATATGCTTAAAAGTTTCATATACATTATCTAGTTTCAGGTATATTCAGATTCTAAATAACTAAAGAATTTTTCTAATTTACTTTTAAACACCAATCACCCTACACTTTAATTTAGTAATGACTCTCTCACTATGTATTTGTCAAATCAACCAACTATAACCACAGAAGATATTTGTTAATCTTTCTTGTTATACCACTTTGAAATTAGTAAAATAATTTTAAGTTGTTTGCAATTTGAGTCATTTAAGATTTATTCTTCGTGGTCTAGGTTCAATATAAATATCTTTCAGAAAGCATATTAAAATTGATATCTCAACATAAAGATCATGAAAAAGCAATATTTAAAAAAAGAAACAAAAACGAAAAATCATGCGTCAAATATAGATTATGAAACACTTTCCAACCAAGGCTTAATTTGCGCCGGAGCTCAGCTCCGGTACTTTTCTGTTTTTAGTAAATATTTAAGTATTGGCCAGAATTCACCGCAGCTCATAAACACTGCGCTCCGTTACCCAGTGCAATAATGCTTCCCAAAAACTAATCCTAAATTACCCTTTCCTTTTCCTCCCATCTCCAATCTTTTGCCTTCTTTTGTATCAAAGCACTAATAAATGATGTAAAGTGTCGCTCATGTAAGAGATGGAGATGAAACAGACTCTGTTTTTATATCAGTCTTCAGGTTTCGGCAGGCTCGAGCTCAATCTGTCTTAAATTCCAAATTAATTTTTTTTTCCGTTTCAAATCATTTTAATGCTATTTTGATCAGAATAAAGATTAAAGTCTTTTTCTATTCTGCATAGCTGCGAACTATTCATTTTTTGTGTTAACACAATTTCCGAATCATAATCCTGAGCTTATTTAATCGCAGAATTCTGCAATTAATTAACATTAAGATTTGGCAAAGGTTTATATTTGGAAGTAATAATAACTAAAAAGTAGAATAGTTGATAGCTAAGTATACACAGAGAGATGTATTTAAATTTTTTTATTTTGCTAAATAATAATTTTTAAAAAAAAGTGCTTTAAATTTTGAAAATAATGTATAAAATATAAATATGCAGACTGGAGTGACGGCGGAGGGGAAGAGTACACTACAGGTGTTAGTATTACAGAATATTAGGGCTCTGGTACTTTTTTTCTTAGAAATTAAGCCTTGTTTCCAACACTTCCAGAATACTTTAACAAAACTTTACTGATTAATAAAGTGAAAGTTGATGTCTAAGTAAACAATTTGGAAAACTCATAACAAATTTAAAAACCCATTTTCAGCAATTACCATCAATAGTCAGAAAAAATATCCAAATTCTTTTGTGCAGCCCTGTATAGGATCTATAGATTTGTATATATACTACCCAGTATGCTAAAATTTAGTTCAGTTATGAACTGCATAGCACAGTTAAAAATTCCTTTTCAACAATTTCCATTAATAAACTGAAATGTATTTAATATCATTTGTGCTGCCCTATATATGATCTATTCCATTTATACACACCAAGTAATATATAAAAAATTAGTTACATTTAAAAACACGTACTAGAACTGAAAATGCACTGCCAGCAATTATTGTTCATAGACAATGCTGTAATATTTTTTTTTTTTTTTGTGTCCCTGTAAAGGAACAATCGATGAATGCTGTGCCCATCATATTCTACGGTAAGCCTCTTCTGGTGCACCTCAGTGATCTATATCAATTTCAATATGTTTGAAATAGTGTAACATCATTAAAATACAATGCAAATGATTTTTTCCCATAGACCGTAATGTAATGGAATTCTTTTGAGTGTCCCTGTAAATGAACTATAAATGTTACACACTTCCTTTTCAATACCAAACATGCTACAGTAAACCTCAATATCATATATCAAATGCATGGCAATCTGATTATATTTACGTGAGTTAGAGCACAGACAGACAAACCGAATTCATAAACACTTTTCAGATATATTGGAAAGTGTTAAAAAGGCTACATCTTTGAATCAGAAAATTTCACGTATCTAGATATTCATAATTACAGTAAAAAGTTTTTTCAAGGCCATCTTTTCAAAAGAAAGAAAATCAAACATATGAAAACAGCCTTAAACATGACCAGTGATTCAGCAATATTAGTTCCCCTCAATTAATGTAATTTCAGTTAATGCATTTTTTTTTTTTTAAATTATCCTTTGATTAATGCATATGCAATCGGTTAATGTGCAAAGCATGGAATGGATGATCCCATATTTCCAGAGGCAAACGGCACTGAATTATTATCAAAATAAAATAAAAATAGGAAAAGAAATGTGACCAGTGGCACAATAATCGAACAAAGGTCATTAATCGACTTTATAATGTTTCTTGGTTAGCACTTCCTAAATTACCACACTTAATGTTGATGAAAAATCATGTAACATATAAATTTTAATTGTAATATGTACTTTCTGATAATAACATATCAAAAACAACATCGTAGTACATTATTATATTGTTTATTTATATATATTGGGTTTTAAGAAAATTGGCTATGGATCTATTGTATTTTTTCATATTGAATGTATGTTTCAATTATTGTGCTGATCAAGGGAAACCTGTATTTATTTGCAACATATTTTAAAGTGTTGAATATGAAAAGCAGTTTATGCATTTAAATTTTGTCTATTTATGCATTCCTTTATTATTTAGGCAGGAATTCATGTTGTATCTGTGATTAGAAAAATGTTTGTTACTTTTTTATTAGGAATAATTTGTTTCTCCATATTCAAAAACTAAATGTCAGTGACTTTATATAAATTTTCTTATGTAATGAGTCATGGATCCATTCAGTATATTGTTTTATTAATGTATAAAGTTTAAGCCTTCTGTTTTATAAATAAAATTATTGATAGATGATTGCATGATTTTATTTTTGTTTTGTAAATTATTTCTATTTTTCTTAAGCATTATATGTTAGGGAAATTTTAATCCTGTTTTATTTTTCCAAGTTAAAAAAAGAAAAAAAATATGTGTATGCTTTATTAATTTTGGGATAAGGCAAGAAAAGCTATTATGAACAACTTTTATGTGTATAAAAGGAAAAAACTGGGTTTTTGGTAGATTTTATTTATGTGTCAGAATGTAAGATTTTATATAGTATACAGTATACTCTCTGAAATACAGGACTTAAAAAATGAACGAAACCAGAAAAATAACAATAAATTAAGCAATGTATGTCTATCTTAACTACTTAATTGCCATGTATACTGTCTGTTACACTAACTCAAACAAATTAATGGAAGTAATAATCAAAGGTAATGGCAAATTACTCATTCTAAAATTGCAGTGAAAAGTAATTATTAACTATAATTATTTTTTAGAAATAAAAATGCTTTGTGCCATCTAGTTGTATGAAAATAGTGATAGTGAAGGAAGTTAACATGTTGCAGGAAAAATTTGGAAAATAATTTATAAAAAAGGGTAATTTAAAAAAAAAAAAAAAAAAAAACCTTTGGCCTGCAATTGTCAATTATGGTAATGTTGCCACTTTCTCTTTAATTTTGTATGCTTATTTATGTTATTGTAGCAAACAAATGCATATTATTGACTCTTATGTTGATGGATTAAATAAAAGTTAAGATTAAAAAATCAGTAAATTGAGTTACTTTTAAAACAAACTTAAAATTTCCTCTATTCAAATGTGTAAAAACTGGAATTAATATTTAAAAGTGAATATATGTGTGATAAAAGATATAGTGCAGTTCAAGGCATATAGTGTTACTTTTAAGATTTGCATTATTCACACACTTTTGTGTTTCATAATATACATTTATCAGCAATTTTTTTGTCAATTTCTACATGTTCTGATATTGTCAGAAATTACATTTTGCACAGGATATACAGTACAGGATTTTCCACTCCCACCTCAAGATTTGAAATGCACATGATTAAAGTACTAATTCTGATAGACTTGTAAACAGTGCTAAATGCGAAAATTTTTAATCAGGAAATAACTCTACATCCTTTCTTTAAATACTTTCTTTTCGGTTAGTTTGAATATTAAATGGTAAAAGTTTAGAAACTCATTTTGCAGTATTACATCAAAATTGTTCTGTTACATCATTCTTATATATTAAAGCAACAAGAGAAAAATTTCAGCGGGGTTTACAATGAGAATCCCATCCGTTTGTGTTCAATCAGAAAAGTATACGGAAACCACATTTCTTTATACTAAAAGAATTACGGTACTATTAAAATTTTTTGAAATATTGTATTTATGGATTTGAAAATTATGCATATATTCGTACTTTTCAATGATGAATCCAAATATCTTAATTTTTATAATGGTAGGATAATTAGAAGAGGAAATATTTATTTTTTTATTAATTGATTCGCATTTTAATGCATCCTTTCATAGCTGAAACGGTTGACTTTCACTCGAGACATTGAGTGTCTACTCACCGAAACACTGAAAATTTTTATACTGCCTAATTTCGGTGCCCTATAAAATTTTTAAAAATATCAGATTTTTGGATCTGAAAAGTATGCATCCTTGCTTAAACAGGGCTGGGATTTTGATAAATTTCGGTAAGTTGATATAGGTTTTATTATGAGAGATTAAATTCATTTGCAGAGTTGAAAATATCAAAAGCAATAAAAGCACAACATGGAAGCTTAACTCTGGTTAAGTTCATAACTCAAGATCGTAATTTAACTTTCATTTCCAAATGGAGTGTCAGATATAATGGATAAATATTGGACAAGACGAATATTTCAGTGGCTTCAAACTTAACTTTTATTAAGTATATGCAGAACAGATAATACACTTACAGATTACTTTGACATCTTATTCAACTGAGACAGCATGAACAGTAATTAGCAATCACAATTCAGGAGCCAGATGGATCGAGAAAAATCGGGAAAAGATGACAACATGCTCAAGGATTTAATATGAATAAAAACTACTCTCACCAAACCACTCATACATTAAAACAATTTAAAAAAGGTATAGATGAACTACACATCCAGAAAGACTGGACCAGCCAGCTTTCAGATTGACTAGACAGATTCTCATATTCACGAGAACGCCAGAAGACACTAATGGCCGTTAAGACCTAACTATTTATATGTTCTGTAATGTATGTTTATGGGCAACACCTCCTAACTGAACCAATCAAATTACAGCATCAAGGTAGATGCGAATAATTAATCGAATGAACTACGATGCCGCCATCTGGCGGGAATGACATTAATTTGCATAAACTATCGTCAGTTACGATTTGGTACTGGTGAGTGTTGGATGAATTATTATGGTAGAAAAATACGATAATGGCATAATGCCGATAGCGGATGCGATGTGTGGAACAAGGAGCTTTAAATTTACAGAAATAAATTTAAATAAGTTTTTTTTTTATTAAGGTATGTGAATAAAATTAATATTTAAAGTGAATTACATATTGTAAAGCTTAAGTAATTACTGTTCATTAAAGTAAGTTATGTGTGTAGACTAAAGATATGTATGAGTGCTTTGAATAAGTAATATATATAGGTTTCAAGATGAAACTAAGGAGTTTAAGAGGCGATGAGAATACAATTATGCACATCAGATTTCAGAGTTTCAAAAAATTTTCGAATTCTTCCCATAATAATTGATTTTAGCAAAATTCTGATTTTTATATAGGAAAAGAAATAAAACACTAAGGATTTTGCTATTTCATTTCAAATTATCTCGGGTTGTATGGGTCCGATTACGACGCGGTTTGGCTCATTCGACTCGATATCGATAAAACTTACCGATTTTAGTTCAGAGTTTCACCAGTGAAAAAATAAATCAACAATCACAGTTTTTAAAAATACATTAATGCAGTTTCGACAGGATTCTAAATAAAATTTTCTTACTTAAATAAACCGAGCAGCATAGCGGGCGAAGCTCCGCTAGTGTATAACTAAATAGTTAATAATGAATAAATCTCAAGTTTGTTTATAAAAAAATTGTCAGTCCGTTTTTAGTGCCGGAAAGCTCTGAAATTCATAAACTAAAGTATTTTTACTCTGTCAGTTTTGATCAGAATGTAATTTTTACTGTTGTACTTATCAGGGAGTAGATAATTTTTTTCTATTATAGAATCCAGGGACCATATAACAGGGTGGTTGGTCACAGACCTCAGGGAAATTTGAGGCAAATCATGGGGGGGGAAATATTGATTTCCATTATTTACCAATCTGAAAAAAAAAAAAATCTCAAAATCATACAAAAGTATGATTAATTCAGAAGTGTGTTTTTTTTTTCCCTTAGTGACTTATTAAATTCTCAGCACCTTTTCACAGTTGGAAGTTTGCCAATCCATGTAAAATGACTGCCTCTTGATATGATGATATAGTATTCAGGGTGTGAAAAAAAATCATTTTCTTTTTTAAATTAAAATAATCTGATTTTTTTTTTTTTTTTTCCGAGTTAAAATATTGAATGATGACCAAGCATTCTAGGTTTCTAAAGAAATTTCTCTTCATATTTCATTTATTCTAGTAAAAATCTTGCTAAATTTATATGTACTTTTTTTTAATGTTATTTTAACTAAAGTTGTCATAATGAAGACAAATTCTGGAACATGGTTATTTGGGGTGTTGGTGGAAATAGTTTGGTAACACATAAACTATTTTGAAGTAAACTAAGACAATATTTTAAAAATAGGTTTATGGCCAGAAGAGGGAGAATATCTGTTCTGCATTCAGGCAACGGAATGAATTTTACTGGTACTAATAATGCCCTGAAAGCAATAGACTGGAAAAGTGTTATTTCTTTTTCTGCAACACAACAAATTAGCTCAAAGAACATTTAAGGCGAGTTCTTGATAAAGCCACTGTTGATTATGAAGAGCTCTTAACAGTATTGTGTGACTGTGAAGCAGTTATAAATTCGAGGCTTTTAACATATATCTTCAATTCACCAGAACTCAGACCATTAACACCAGCTATGTTCCTGGTAAGTGATAACTGTACTAGATTTGAAACTGCAGATTTAGATACTTTTGATAGAGATTTCTTGGCAAAAAGATCCAGGTATTTGAATAATTGAAGATGCAGATTCAGAAATGAGTATCTTGCACTCCTAATTTATAGAGGTAACAGAAAGAATAATTTCCTGGAGGTCGATGACATTGCTCTTATATGGAATGACACAAGTAAACGTAACGACTGCCTCTCGAATTAATGCTAGAAATCTATTCTGGTACAGATGGTGTTTCGAGGGTGGCGAGGGTGCAAACACACCAAGGAGAAAGGCTGTGTCCTTTCCAGAGGCCATATTCATTAGAGGTGTTCGTTTGCGATAAAAATAGTTTGCAACTGCCCTCGAGCATGAAAAAAGGATCAGCGGAGAATGATGTACCTTTATCTGTACCATCTCGGAAGTCTCCATCTAAGATTAAGTTAATGCCCCAGTCCTAGGGACTCAATCCTAGGGAGTTCCATCTCAAAACATCCCGAGCAGGAATAATAATCAAAATACCTGAACGTTTGGACTTGTGAACTGTATGTACTCTAATAGCATTTTGTTAATTATTTCATCCATTTATTCCTTCTGTGTTGCATATGTAAATAGGCATTGCAATGTGGAAGTATGTAGCATATTCCATTAATATATTATGGGTTTCTACTATTTGCCCGTACGTATTTTAACTCCATGGTTGTTAAATTGATGTCACTTTTTAGAAATTGGCAATATGATTTTGTTAAATCTGTGTGGCAACTGTTTTTTTAGTTTCGGTTAATAAAAGTTATTTTTGATATGACTGCTCTTTTGTTCATTGAGTTAGATTGCTTTTTTAGGGTTTCGTTCATCTCACGAAACTCTATTTGTCCCACTTCTCTGTTTGTCCGTCACAGAGCCGGTTCTCAGAAACTGTATAGGTTACAGATTTTAAATTTTGTGTAGTTACAGCTGAATACCTACTGTGAAGCTCAAAAGCATAAAATCTTGAAAAAGTCTTCATTAACCCAAGATATTAATTAAAACCTTAAAAACCCACTCATTAATGGATAAAAATATTCAACTAAAGCACAGAATTTATTTGAATTGTTGCCAATTTGTAAAATAGCACACATAATAATATTCCCTTTCAATTAAAAATGTATTTACACGTGACTATCAAAAACAGAAATAAAACTTTAAAAATATAATTAAATGATCACATGTTAAAAGCAGTAATTGTAGAAAATTATGCAGTAAAAAATATACTTGCGCGTGAATATTAAAAAGAGAAATAATTAAATTATTACGCGTTTTCAAAGTACAGTGACCTCTCACTTATACGACTGTCAGTTATACGACTCTCTCGGTTATACACCGAATTTTCTTGGTCCCATCCACGCTTAATGGGAAATAATGCTGAATTTCTCTCAGTTATACGACTGCTTCTCTCACTTATATGACGCTTTAAACGATTCAGGCGATTTTACATTTCTCACTCAAGAATTCATTTTTATAATCTTTAAAGTACAAATCATTCACGTTTTCTTACCGTTATCCTTTCACTGTTGTTAAAGTGTTTATCAATAATGAATAACATTTCTTAACTACCTTTGTGTGTTATTAACGATGAAAACTATGGTGGGAGGGTGGTTGTCGGATTCCTCTTCTCCGTCCACACAACTTCGAAGTATAATCCGGTCTTTTGATATGCTGCCACCACCGATATGAATACGTGATATCGGACACGTTACGTGATGTATATTTTAAAAAAACTAACTATTTCAATTAAACTTAAACTAACACTTTATTTACAGTGTTTACACTTAAACTCGGATGGAACTTATCCGGTTCAACATTAAATAAAAAAAAAATACAGAAAACTACTTTCTGTGTAGCGTTAGGCTACGTTAATTCACTCAGAACCGAGATTTCTATTAATCTCACACCCGCTATATCTCTTCCTTTCGAGAGATCTTCCTCCATATAACTCTCTCAGAGCGCAATCTCTCTGAACGACCTTCCTCCTTCGCTCCTCCGTTCAAAACTAACCTCAGTCTCTCGTCATCCACCAGAGAACCCTCTCCCTCTACGGGGCTTGTGGCTTGTTCCCAAGGGTTCCTTGACAACCCTTAATCCCCTCTTGCTGGGCCTGTCTTCCTAAATAATGGGTAAAATATTTGTCTTATCTATGAAAGACAACATCACAAAGGACATACTTCTTCCATTATATTCAAGTGGCTCCCTCCGGATTAAGATTTTTCTTAAGAAAGCCTTCAACAGTATACAGCAGATACATATACAATAAGATAATCCCTTAAGAATAGCTTTTGAAGTCTTGCAGCTGCCAGGGGAACCTGACAGTGGTTGTATGGAATTTCCTTATGCCTGCCCTTTAACAAAAGCCAAAAGACCACCTGGAATAATGTGATTTCGCAGACAATTAGGAAATGTTGTTTATCACAAGACCAAACTGCTAGTTCAATGAATGAACCCGATTTTGAGAGCATGTGGGAATCCTTTAATGACGAAGACCGGGATGAAATGTTTATGGACGAAGGTACTAATTTCAAAGATTATGTAGAATGTGATGAAAACTTCTTCTGTCAGAACTGAGAACTGCTGAAGAAATCTTTGAGGATATCAATAAGAAAGATTTGAGTGGGGAGAATGACGAAGATGAGAGCAATGTTATTGCTGGTGTAAATTTTTCAGAAACAAGTGCTGCTTTAAATACATTAAAGAGTTATGTCGATCAAAATGATTATTCCAAAATAGATGAAAGCTTTATTAGTCTTAAAAAATACATTTTCTCTTTCCGTCGATGACAGACACAAACTAATATCACTTCATTTTTTGAGAAAATCTTATATGTAAATCTTTAAAATAGTGGTAAGTGAACTATTTTGTGAGCTTTTTAAAAAATATATTTTACGTTTTATTTTTTAATATCTATATATTTAAAACGCTAAGCGATTTCTTTCGACAATCCGTGAGAACAAACTACTGCATCAAATTACATCATTCTTTTTTTAAATGAAAGATATTTAGGCACAGATTTGTTATCGTGCATTCGTTTGTTCGAAAATTTAATTAATTAGCCGTAATTTTCAATTAAATTTTTACTTCTGCTAATGACGTCATAATCGGATAACGCCCACTGTTGCGAAGCACAAAGTTTATTCTAAGCTCTATGGTTGCGAAGATGAAAGAGGAATAATAAATATTTAAATCACGTGTAATTTAGGCCGATTTTTTTAATTTGCAAGTTAAATTTCGTTAAAATATTTATCGGCGTGTTTAATAAGCTAATAAAATTTCATATTTATTGTGACGTCACGGGAATATTGTCTATTGGGTTTATTTTATCATTATGCATTATAACTTTGTTGATGCCATTTTTTCATTACAGTTAAATACAAAATATATTTTTATTTGTATACATGGTATTTAAGCATTAAAGTAACATATATAAAGTACGTGTGTAAAAGTTTGCGCTAGTGAAAATGACGTTATGCTTAGCTTGAAATGCATTTTAACAGTGATAAAACTAAAGAGAAAAATGTATGTGATTGTGTCAACATGTCAACATGTGTAATTTTAACTGATTTTTTCCATTCTTAATTATAAAGTTTAGAATTGGAGCCGTCATTGATTGCTTCATCTTGATTGCATACGTTGATTACATGTTACCAATTACTTTTTTATTTAATTATAGGTTAGAAAATTTCCTATTTTAATAAAAAAAAATCCCAAAAAAAAAGGATTTCTGGAAATTTGAAATTATTAAAAATAGTGTTATGGTTAAAAAAAAAAAAAAAACTTGAAATAATGATTGCATTTTTAGCTAGAATAAACAATGTAAGACTAATATTTCATTAGGAATTATTTTGTTTGGTTTATTATAAGTTCATTTAACAGTTCCTTATTAGCGCAAAGTCCTATTCCTTTCACTGTGAATATTGCTTTCGATGTCAAAAAATAGTTTTCTACTTTTGGACGCCAGCCAAAATACAGTGGCAATTCTTAAAAATGTACAACAGTTGTGACAACAAACGGCGCTATCGCTTTAGCTTTCATCGGGCTTACATCACTTCTAAATACTACAAATTTCTATTTTTTACTACATTTAACAATTTTAATTCTTACATCATCAATTAGAAAAAAAAAATAGCTTTCGAAGGAAATTTATTTGAAAACTGCCGCTTAATTTAACGACTTTTTAAATAATTTTCAAGCATGAAAAGTTTTTCAATTATTTCGTAGCAATGACCACCAGTTTGCTTCAATAATGTAAAATAGCCCCTGGGAAAGTTGCCACACTTGAAAGTAGGTTTCCCTAATCATCATAAAAAGTGAATATTAATAATAATAATAATAAACACAGTGATAAATCATAAAATCAGATTATCCATAAGATAGAGCATTTCGGCGCTAAACAAAAATCTGTCCAAAAAAAACAAAAAAAAACTATTTTCAGTTATTGTTGAACATAAAATTGATATGTTGAATTCGTTGATGTATATGTTCCAGCAAATATCAGAATATGCTAGGAATTGCATTTTTTTGCATGTACAAATAAATTACACTTGAAAACATTAAAAATCTCCCTCATCTGCAGATTGATTTATTACTGTAAAAAAGTTGTTCATCTTTACATAAAAATTGATTAGCTTAAAATAATGGATGCGTTTTAGAAGATATGGATTTGTAATGAAAAATGATTAAGGAGAACATTTTAAAACTTTTAATTTAAACATTTTAAAACTTTTTTAACATCGAATTTCGACGGTGCTTTTGGGCAGGTGCAATGCACATGCGCATAGGAGCTCATTCGGTTGAATTATCACAGTGGGAGGGGGGGGGGGGGGGAGAAAAGTGATTTATTTACTATGTTCTTTTATTTACTGAATATGAGATGAATGGAGGAATATACTTTTTGTATGATACTTCATACATCCATGAGATTTTTTTCTTGCTGTGGGGAATTTGGCGGTAATGTGAAACGGATTTGCATTACACAGTTGTTTACGGATTGTTTGTTTGGAGTTTGCACCGGAAATAGTACTGTATTTGACTGGTGGAAAAAACTTTTAAAATATAATGTTTGAAAAACTGTTTCATACGCGCCCCTTCTAAGAAGCTTATTTTACTGATATTGTTATAGTATTTTTTTTTTCCGTCATGTTTTGACGGGTTCCATCTAGTATTTTATAAATTTTGTTAAAATATGTTCTTAGTACTCATAACTTATTGTTTTTTTTATAGGTAAAATAATTAAGGCATTTATGCATATAAAGTTTGAAATTTGTATAATAAGACGGTCTCTCAGTTATACGACTTTTTTCTACCGTCCCATGAAAGTCGTATAAGTGAGAGGTCACTGTATTAAGTAGGGAAACTTACGTCATATTTAAAATGCTCAAATAACAATATTTTTAAACAGTTTCAGTATAAAAATATATTTACACGAGATATTAATTTATTTCGACAAAATATTTTACCTATTATTGCAAATTTTAAAACAGCCTAAATAATAATATTTCCCTTCAATTAAATATTTTAAAGTTTAATAATAGGAAAAAAACTTTGAAAATTACGTCATATTGGAAATGATACATTTAAAACGTCTTACTGAAAACAATTTTTGGTACTTCTGCATTATACCATTGACAACTTTCCAGTAAAAAACAAAAACTATCACCAAATTATTCGCCAAACTCTAATGCCCAAAAAACCAATGGAAGAATGTTGCCATTGGAATCTAAAGCCCCACTCACTAAAGTGTCAACTATCAGTAACTTTAAACAATAAAATTTATAATACATAAATGAAAAGAGAAAAAAATAGTAATCTTAAATATTTATTTATTTACACTATTTTTCTTAATTATTACCCTCTGCTGATGGATAAGTGCGGGGCTAACGAGAAAGACGAGCTACCGCGCTTCTCCAATTTAAAGTAGTCACGTGACGCCCACGGTCTCAGCTGAGCTGAAAAAACCAGTTGACATAATAGAGAATTGCCTACACTTTAGATTACTATCATATACGAGTCATTCTTTAATTTGATAAAATTCGTTACTTTCCCAAGCAGCGGAATCATGATTATCAAATCTTACATATATTTCAAAACACTGGGATAATTTTAAGTATTAATTAAAATAATTTGTAACCAAGTATAAAGTAGTTAAAACTGAAAAACAAATAATTAGGCCCTTTACATCCCAAATTTCGACTCATTCGACGAAAATCATTGTGAATATACCAAAATATAACACTAACTACATAAATATAATTTATTTAACATTTCAAAATTGAAGCACAATTTTTAAGATTTTGAAAAAAAAAAAAAAAAATGACTGTCAATATTTTTTTTTTTCCTTTCAAACAGGTCTTTTATATCCTAAATATCAATATTTCTCCACCAAAATTATATACGGTCATAGTATATATCTATACTAATAAAATAAATTTTTGCTCTGTGTGTGTGTGTGTCTGTCTGTCGGCGATGGATAGGAAAATCTAGCCCACCTAGAAGCCTGAAAATTTAAATTTAGGTAGTCCAAACCCTCTCCTGATGCACCTGAACCTCAGAATTTTAATATTTCAATTATTTACTGAAATATTAATTAATATCCACAAAGAACTCTCATCAAAAATACGCTTTTTTCTCTTGGCTTGGTTGGTTGCATCGATTCTTCACAGAAGTAATTAAATAAACCAGAATAACGATGCATAGATAAGGATTTCTAACTAAATAGTGTCAATATGGATTGAAGTTATCAACTTACATCCATGCTACTGTCTCGCCACCTGCACATGACAAATTACACCATAGATAAATAATAAGTATGTTTATCTATGAATTACACAGATGTCCCCCTGTTTGAAATATTTTCCAGGCACGTTTTCCTTCATGACAATTAGCCAGGTTTAAGTTTTTTTTTTACATGACATATATTATTATGATAAAGATTATTAATACAGAAAACTTTATTTAACAGATTATTTTTTATATTTACGGGAATGGAGAGGGGCAAGGGTCTAATTACATTTAACAATTTTAACATTTTCAGCTGCGCCAGTAGCATTTAATTGCAGTTTTATATAGAGAATACCGCTATTTTAAATCTCAGCTAACAGTGTTCTGAGTTCTGAACTTTTCGAAACCAGTTCCATTTTTAATAAATTATCGTAAAAATCAGCATTCATAGCTTCAAGGTGTATTTCTAGAAAGCAGTTACCAGAATTTCCGAATAATAGTCTAAACCAAATTTCAAATTAAGTTCCTAGCTTAACCAAATGAATTAATCTTTAAAGATGTATAGTGATCCTCCTAATTAGTTATTTGCTGAAGGGCACTTGAACAACCCCCCCTTCCCGGCCCCTCCTTCAAGGTTTTTTCTCTAACTCTGCTCCTTTTCCATATCTCAGCAACTATCTTTCCGATTTCAACGCAAGTGATTTCAAACATTATAATTAATTTGATAGTCACCCTTTATAACATGAAACTAAATTTATGAGTAGCGGTTACCACTATTTACGAATAATTGTTTAAGCCAAATTTGTAATTAAATTCAAAGCTTAAGCAAACGAACGAATTTTGAAAGATGCAAAGTAGTTCTACTAATTAGTCGTTTGCTGAAGGGCACTTGAACAACCCCTCCCACCCTGGCCCCTCCTTCGAGGTTTTTTCTTTAACTATGCTCGGTTTCCATATATCAGCAACTATCTTTCCGATTTCAACGCAAGTAATTCCAAACATTGTAATTAACTTAATAGTCACCCTTTATAACATTAAACTAAATTTATGAGTAGCGGTTACCACTATTTCCGAATAATAGTGTAAGCCAAATTTGTAATAAAGTTCCTAGCTTAACCAAACGAACGAACGAATTTTTAAACATGCATAGTGGGCCTCCTAATTAGTCATTTTCTAAAGGACACTTGAACCCCTCCACCCGGCACCTCACTCAAGGTTATTTTCTCTAACTGTGCCTTATTTCAATAACTCGGCTAATAAAGTTCCCATCTTCTCGAAACCAGCTCAATTTTGTAGGACGCCTACTATACAGTAACGTAGGCAGCGGGGACCTGTCTCAGATGTTCGCTCGGAAAGAGGTTTGTTTAGAACAGAATGCTCCCTTGGCGATGGTAGGGGGGAATAAAAGATTTTCCGGAGCGTACGAGCATGCCCGGTATACGGTGCCGTGGCCAGAGTTTCGTTTTTTAAGAGATTTAAGTTTATTACACGGGCTCGGGCAACGCCCGGGCGGGTCAGCTAGTATTTTATATAATATATAAAAAATTTTAAAGCTTTAGTAGAAAAATAAACATTTAAAAAAATTAAATGTGCTCAATCTTCGTCACTGAGCACAAGATAAATATTAGGTTGAGCAAGAAGTTCTGGGAAATTTTTAATCTAATAGTTACCAGAATTTATATCGTAGGAGTACTAGTGGTACAGGAATTTCGGCTCCAAAATGCCTATTGAACAGTATGATTTGCGTGTGTTGATCCGGCATTATTGGAGAAAAGATCTAACGATTCTGAAAGTTGTCGATGAGATTAATGAGGGTGAAGGTGCTGGTACGGCGACAAAATCGACTGTGGGCAGATAGTTTAAGCGATTCGAAGAAGGCAATTTTAATCTCAAAGACATGCCTCGTTCTGGCCGGCCATCTGTTTTGGATGAAAGTGACTTGGTAGCCGCTGTGGATACTCAGTCTTCATCGAGCACTCGTGATTTGGCTGCAGAGCTTGGTGTTTCGCAGCTGACCGTTGTTAGCAAGTTTCATCAATTTGACTTTGTCCACAAGAAGCCTCGCCAGGATCCGCATGAGCTCACCGAAGCACAAGCCGCCAAAAGAGTTGAGATTTATAGGCAATTGCTCAACAATCCATTGAATGACCGATTCTGGCAGAGAATTGTGACATCGGACGAGAAGCAAGTTTTCTTGTCCAGTCACGATCGAAGGAAGCGTTGGGTTCAACAAGGCCAAGATACGCCAGCAGTTCCAAAGCACAATCGATTCGCCAAGAAAGTCATGATCTGCGTGGGGTGGAACTTTGAAGGTGTTTTGCATTTTGAGTTGTTTCCAAATGGTCATGCCATCAATGCCGAGCTCTATTGCCAGCAGTTGAATCGCGTCTACGACAAATTGGTGCAGAAGTATCCAAGATTGGTCCACCGAAAGCGCGCTTTGTTTCAGCAGGACAATGCCAAACCGCCCAGAGGACCAAGGACAAGTTTGCACAGTTGGACGGCGTCGAAATTCTTCCACACCCCGCCTACAGTCCAGACGGGGCTCCATCCGATTATGGTCTCTTTCGATCAATGCAACACTTTTTCAAGGGCCGTCGATTTGAATCTTTTAATGAAGTTGAAGAAGCATGTCAGGAGTTTTTTGATTCCAAGGAGCCGCCATGATACTTTCAGCAATCTGGAATCTGGCAGAAAGTCGTGGACTATGATGGTCTCTACTTTGAAGAATAGCTCTTGTTGCTTTTGTTGTTAATTTGCGCATAACAATGCAACTTTCACAAATTCCCAGAACTTTTTGCTCAACCTAGTAAAACATTTGTAATATACAAATAATCTAAAAATTAATATTTTTCACCAAATTTTTCCCAGCAGCGGAATTATGATTAAATCTTATATAAAGTTCAAAATACTGTCACAATTTTAAGCATATTAAATAAAATAATTTATAAACAGTTATAATGTCAAAAGTGAAAAATATAGAGATGTATATTGAACTGAGCTCTCTGTACAATATCCCTAGAAATCAAAGTAAATACAAAAAAAAAAAAAAAAAAAAAATCACACATACTACTTAAAAATGATTTATTCAACATATAAAAATTTCAAAGCCGTAAAACAATTTAAATTATTGAGGCAAGAAAAAAGAAAGAGAGAGAGGGGGGGGGGGATCCTTATACCCTAATATCAGTATTTCTACATCAAAATTATACACGGTCATGGGACACACACACTTTATATAATATATAAAATTTTCTAAGTTTTAGTACAAAAATAAGTATTTAAAAAAAATAAATAAATATACTCAATATTTATCTCTGAACATAATATCTTAAAGCGAGAAGCAAAAGTCTTTAATTTTTCAGTGCAAATTCGACCTTACTGCGCATGCCTCAACTTTTTTTGAAGGGTGGATAAAGCAGGAAATAGAATTAAGAAGAATCAAGAGGGTTGGGGAAAGAACAGCTACCACCTTCACTACTCACAACCCTACCCCTAGGAAATACTTCTTCTAAATTCTTCTTCATTCTATTTTTATTCCCCCTTCTTGGGGGGAGCATCCATTCGTCCACCTGCTTTGTTTGAGAGAGGGGTGAACAAAAGGGAGAGGGAAGTGCGCTTTCACTTTTTTGAAGGCTGGAAATGGAAACGGGAGGGGGGAAGTTCTCCCCTTCTATAGAAATTTTTAAAAAGGTCGTTTTCTGGGGAAGAAAACATTTATTTTACAACCTGATAACAATATTTCTGACGTAATTATTACACGGGCTGTAAAACCATTAAAAATTTCAAAGGGTTTGGACAACAAAAGGAGTATGAAAGACTAGGACGCATGCGAGAAGTTAAAGAGATTAGAGAACCCGATGTAGTATATTATGCCCCGCACCATGGCATATACAAGCCAGAAAAATCTTCAACTAAATTAAGAGTGGTATTTAATTGTTCGGCTGAAACATTCAATGGCACATCGCTTAATGATTTACAATATAACGGAGGAGTGATTCAAAATGACTTATTCACAATAATGATAAAATGTAGAGAACATGTTTATGCCCTAAAGACCTACGTAAAAATGATGTACCGCATGATTAATATAGATCCTAGTCAGCATGCCTTACAGAGAATTTTGTGGAGCGATAATTATGGTGAGGAGCCTAAAACTTACGAATTACAAACGGTAACATATGGAACGGTAGCGATGAGAAACCTTAACCAGGTTGCGATTGATGAAGAGGAAAACTTTCCGAAAGCAGCACCGGTACTGTCAGGACAGTTCTATATGGATGATGTTTTGTGCGGTGCACCTACGCTAGCGGAAACTGAGGAGTTGCAGAGGTAGCTCATAGCAATTATGCAGAAAGCAGGAATGAGTCTCCATAAGTGGAGCTCAAATCATAAAAATCTATATCTGACCCCCGGAGAGGGATATAATTTTGAAAACGAAACCAAAACAAAAACTTTAGGCGTGTCGTGGAACGCGAAGGAGGATTGTTTTGCCTTTAGAGTAAAGGAGGAACTTAGCGATTCATATACAAAGCGACAAGTACTGTCAACTATAGCAAGGATTTTCGATCCTCTGGGTCTGATTGGACCCGTGATAGCGAAGACCAAAATATTAATGCAAGAACTATGGAGAACAAAAATCGATTGGAACGACGCACTTCACTTCCCGCGTCAAAATTTCGAGAGTGGCATCAGTTTCTTACGTTCTTTAAAAGTGTAAACAATATAAAGGTTGACAGACGTACTGTAATTGAACATCCAACTAGTATTGAAATAGATGGATTTGCGGATGCCTCAGAGCGCTGCTATGGGGCAGCTGTATATTGCAAATCTAGTGATGCGCTGGGAAACGTCATGACAGCATTAATCGTCAGCAAGTCGAGAGTCTCCCCAATAAAGTGTTTAACAATACTCCGTCTTGAGTTATGTGCCGCCGTCCTGTTGACAAAACTAGTAAAAAGAGTTTTGTCAGCTATTAAAGGAACAGTGATTAAAATATTCTTATGGTCAGATTCCATTATTGTGCTTTTCTGGATTCAAAAAGAGCCTATAGATCTGAAGCAGTTTGTTCGAAGTAGAGTAGCTACAATACAAGAGAACTTTAACATTGACCAGTGGCGACACATTTATTCAGAACAAAATCCTGCTGACTTATTATCCCGAGGTATGAATCCAGAAAGGCTGTTAAACTGTGACTTGTGGTGGAAAGGCCCGGCGTTTTTTAATGACAATGACTATCCTTACCGTCCAATACGTGTGACAGAAACCAGTGAAGAGTTCAAAAACGAACTGAAATCGTCTTATGAACCTTCTAAAAACATTAGTGAACTAATAGTTTCGATTACGAACAATTCTTTTGTAAATGAGTTCATTGATCTGAGTAATAACTATATAACTATCTTACGTATTTTGAGTTTTATTTTTAGGTTCATCGGGAACTCCAAAGAACGCCACCATAAAATAGGACCTTTGGGAACTGAAAAATTAAAAACTTCAGAATTAAAATTGGTAAGTTTGGTACAGAAGCAAAGCTTCCAGGAGGTGCTGAGTGATATAAAAAAGTCCAAACAAATATCAAAAATGAATTCAATATGTAATTTAAATCCATTTTTGGATCAAAATGGGATTTTAAGAGTAGGAGGTAGGTTGAGCAACAGTGATTTACATTATGATAAAAAGTATCCGATTTTGTTGCCAGCCAAACACAAATTAACAGAATTAATTGTTAATTATTTTCATAAAAAGTATTTACATTCAGGAACCCAAGCCTTACTGCATCAAATTAGACAACGGTTTTGGATAATTAATGGAAGAAGTATATGCAGGAAAATTGTACATAATTGTGTTATCTGTTTTAAGGCCAAACCACAGGTACTAGATCAGTTAATGGGAAAATTGCCTGAAAAAAGAGTCAGGAAAACCTTTCCCTTTAATGGAACTGGGGCAGATTGTTGCGGCTTTTTCTTTATCAAGTATAGGGGCCAGAGGAAAGGTACCTACCACAAATTTTATGTTTGCATATTTATTTGCTTTGTGTCGAAAGTAGAGTTGCAAAGACTAGAATAAACCCGGTTTAAACCTGGGAATAAACCAGGTCCTCCGGGAATAAACCGGGTCTATTAGAAATAAACCTGGGAATAAACCCGTTCTTTGCAACTCTAGTCGAAAGCAATGCATTTGGAGGTAGTGTCAGATATGACATCAGCCTCATTTATTGCTTCCCTTAAAAGGTTTATTTTTAGGCGAAGTAAATTTGCTAAATTATTTACTGACAACGCGAAAAATTTTGTAGGCGCAAATGCTGAGCTTAAAAAGTTGCAATGGTTGATACAGCAACCTGATGAAACTCTTGCAGGATACATGTCATCAGAAGGTATTTATTGGAAGTTCCTTCCTCCCAGATGCCCGAATTTTGGAGGTATCTGGGAGGCAGGAGTAAAATCAATTAAATATTATTTGAAGTTAGTTTTGGGAAACACGAAGTTAACTTATGAATAGTTTCTGACGGTGTTAATTCAAGTAGAGGGAATGTAAATTCTCGGCCACTTGTTCCTTTGTCTACTTACATAGATGATCTTAACGTTTTGACTCCTTCCCATTTTCTAATTGGCAGACTTATTACATCAATAGTTGAACCTGATTTAACAAATATTGGTGAGAGTAGACTGGATCACTGACAAAATTTAACCAAAATGACGCAGTTAATCTGGAAAAGGTGGAGTTCAGATTACTTGAGCAATTTGCAGCAGAGGGGCAAGAGGAAATTTGAGGAAAATAATGTAAAGGTCGGAGACTTAGTTGTTATTAAAGAGGAAAATTTACCGCGTCAATGGTCTTTAGGGAGAATTTGTAATATTTATCCTGGAAAAGACACAAAAGTAGTAGAACCTAAAACTGCCTTGGGCAAATATAAGCGCCAAATTTCAAAGCTATGTCTCCTACCTATGAATGATTAATTAAACTTGTTGTAAATATATTATTATTATTGTATTCTTTCAATGATTGTTATTTATTGGTGTTTATGTGATGTAATATTGGAACTGTTGCATTTATGATTATAGTGTTGTAAATTTATGTAACACATTCTATCTTGAATGTTTAAAAAACATTGCAAGGCGCGGCGGGATGTTAGGAATTAGCATGTAGCCAAATCCGGCAACCCTTTGTCTTTCATCATTTCTGTTGTAAAGGTCAGAGTAGAGAAGACGTATGAGTTTTATTTGGAGTTATGAAGTTAAATTTTTATTTTACAGTCCACACGAGTGCGGATAATTATTGAGTTAAGTTATTTAATAATAGAATTCTTTTTCTAGTACGAAAAAGCAAGTTATTAAAGATATAATTAGTAGGATAATGAGAGTTCAACGGCCACAGGCGCAACCGCAATGTGCAGCTGCACGTCCGATGCGTGCAGCGGACTCCTACATCATAGTATCTTTACAAGGTTCCCATTTTCTGATCTCTTTATACCACTAGTTTTTTTCCAATGCTATGTTTGATATTATGCAGCCAAAGCGGATTTATTTCTCTCTATATATATATGTAGTGACTAGAAACGGACTCTGTGGACTCTGTACCGCAAAGCCAGCAGATTCCTTAATGAGGCTCTCGATGAAAGCATAAACTGCCGAACAATAGGTTTTGATGAGTGCAGTGATTTTTTACTGCGTGAGAACGAGAGAGAAGGAGTCGAGATGCAGACTTAGTAAGACGGACCAGGAGATGCTCCGAAATCTTTGCGGCCAGCCGGGGTGAGCTGAGCTGAGAAATGGTTTATCGGCAAACGGCCTTTACGAGCTACAAAACTGTCATGATTGTTCTAATTATCGTTTAACTTGTAAATACTTGTATTATTTGATATATATTCAAGAAAATTAAACTGTGTAAGATTTCGTTAAAAATCTGACCTGGACTTTATTCATTCCCATCTAGACGACCGAGTATAACATAAAATATATCTACAAAATGGGGGCTTACGACCTGGATCTACATGATTTGTGCGTGATCTGAATGATCTACATAGTTTCTGTGCGAAAGATTTGTGCATCAAAATTCTGCGAATAGTGTTCAGTAGTGTGCATTAAAAGCGCATCAATAGTGTTCAGTGTCTTAAAGTGTTTTGTGCTGCCGAATTTTTTTCATCTGCGTATTACTACACATCCAAGTGTGTGTGAGTGGTTGTTATGTGAGGTGTGCATCGTATCTGTGAGGTGTGCATAGTTTCTGCGAAGTGTATGATCAGCTATGATCTGCTGTGCGATTATGTGTTAGTGATGTTCAGTGATGAATCAGTGATAAACCGATAAAGTTCTTTCGGTAAAGAGTGAATAAAATATTTCGGGTGTCGGTGGAGAAAGGCTGACCCCTCTGACCCATTCATATCTCCGTGTGCTTCCATTTATGTGTTGTGTTCTTCGCTGTGGGGGAAAGTGATTTCTTTTTTCTGGTGATATTTTTTTCTGTTTTTCGAGTACGCAAGAGGAAAATGTGCTGTTTATCAGCAAGTCGGGTTGCTCGAATGAAATAAAGAACGTCTGCTGTGTTTTTTTTTTTTTTGCAGACTGGAAAAAGGAAAAGTGAAACGATTAAAGTGTTTTTTTTCTCTCTCTTTTTCTTCGTATGGTATGCTTATAAATAGAGGAAGGTGTTATTATTTCTTTTTGCTTCCTCACATGAATAATGTTTGATTGAGTAATGTTTTGTTTTTCTAGAATAGAGTTAAGAAGTATAACGATATATTTTTTTTGTATCTTGTTATTTTTTACATGAAAAGAAAGAAATATATATTCAATTTAGAATATTTAAATGGAAGTAAGTGTATTTATATAATTATTGCATATTATTATATGTGTTATATTTGATTCATCGAGTCAATATATGGAAGTAAGTGTGTTTATATAAATGTATATATATTTGATTCATCGAGTCAATATATGGAAGTAAGTGTGTTTATATAAATGTATATATATTTAATTCATTGGTTGAATATACGTATATGATTGATTTATTTAATGATATATTTTAATTTTATGTGTTAATTAGTTTACGATAAAAATGGCACACTTGATAAGGTCGAAAAAGATCGATCTGACTACTGTGGCAGTCGAATTAGGTTTAAATCCACCAGAATCGGCCAATAAAACTCAATTAACTGATTTAATTGTAAAATCCGAAGGGTATGATGAAGATTTAGTGAAAAATTTGTTAGCGGGGGTTGTAAGGGAGCGCGAAGAAGCTGAGCGATTATTACAGCAAAAAGAAGTTGAGAATCGCGAGTTTGAATTAAAACGTTTACAATACAATTGGAAAATACACAAAAAGCCCAATTACATAACTCTGTACCTACAATCGCCGGAAAAGGTTCCGATGTTTTAAAATTGTTAAATAGATACAATAGTGAGGAGGAAATCAGTATATACTTAACCCTTTTCGAACGCCAGGCAAAGCGTTTAGAGATAGAAAAATATGAATGGGTAACCTATCTTCTCGCATTATTACCGCTCGATATAGTTAATTTAGTAAATCGCGAAAGTGAGGAACAATCCAGTGACTACGATTATGTAAAAAAAAAACTTTTAAGACGCTTTAAACTTACACCGGAGCAATTCCGGCAAAAATTCTTCTTACATAGAAAGCAAAATTCAGCTTCGTGGAAAGATTTCTCGCTTGAGCTCTCAAATTTCTTGGATAATTGGTTATTTGGCCTGCAAATATCAACGTACGAACAATTAAAAAATATTTTAATTATTGACCAAATCAAGAGAAAATTGTCTTTAGAAATGAAAGAACACTTTTGTGATGAATTACCCAAAATTACGAATATAAATGATTTGACTAATAAGTTGGATGATTTTGAAACTGCCCGAATTAACTTACGGAAGGCTGAAATTAAGTCCCCAAATACGGAATTTCGAAAACGTCAAGGTTTTGAAAATAATAGAGCGTTCCACCGAAATGATATTAGCCGCGTACCATATGAAAAAAATTATGCAAATGGCCCCCAAAAGAATTTAAATACAAAAATCCGTTGTTTTAATTGCAATGAATTTTCTCACCGCTGGAGGGATTGTTCCCAAAAAAAAAGAAGGCCCGGTGTGCTGGAAGTGTAAAATTCCTGGCCACAGGTCTGACCAGTGTACAAACAATCCTCCTAAAAAATGCATATGCTGCCGTAAGCAACAACTCGAATCCAGCAGATAAAATAATAAACAGCGTGAGGATTTTAGGAAAAATATAGATGCCTTGATAGACACAGGGAGCGATGTGAATATGGGGAACAACGATATTTATATTGCCCTGGGATGCCCTAAATTACATGAAAATGACTTGGTTTTGTCAGGTATTGGTGGAAACCAAATAACACCCATAGGATTTACGACCGTAAACATTGAAATAGATGGTTATACAGTAAATTCAGATTTATACATCGTAAAAAATTTGAATCATTCTATAATTTTAGGGAATACCTTTTTGAGACAATTAAATTTCAATATTTCAGAAAAAGGATTGCAAATTATGGGAAAACGGAAGTTAAAAGAAGTTAGGGTAAATTACGTCACTGCTTTCCCACAAGAAACAGCCACGACGAAAATCAGACGCGTCAGCTATGTCACACCCAAATTTCATGCGATGTTGCGGTCAGAAAAACAAAACAATCCCACGATAGGAAAAATCATTTCGACAGCTGAATTAGTGAGAAAGGAACAAACTAATCAAAATGAAACAGCTTTTAACTTTAGTGAAAAAGTAAACATGCAATTAAGTACTGAAAAAGTTGTTTATTAGAAAGTGAACAGTGTTCTATCCCACAGTCAGACTTAGCGAAAACCACAGATATTTATTTAGCTGAAACAGCAAATTCTATTAATTTTCAGGAAGTTGAGATAAATCATATTACAAACAACACTATTAAGAAAGAGTTAACGGAACTGATTACTAATCATAAGCCAAACAAGGTTAAGGACACAGAGTTAAAAGTAAATATAATATTAACTGATGATATTCCGATTGCGCAACGACCGCGTAGATTGACATATCCGGAGCAGGAGTTTGTGGACAAACAAATACAGGAATGGTTGGAAACGGGAATTATAACGGAGAGCAACTCTAATTATGCATCTCCTATAGTGTTAGCGAAAAAGAAAAATAATTCTTGGAGACTTTGCGTAAACTATAGATTGCTAAATAAAAAAATAATTAGAGATAATTTTCCCTTGCCAAGAATAGAAGATGTTTTAGATAACATTGAGGATGCAAAGGTTTTCAGAACATGGATTTAAAAAATGTTTTTTTTCATATAGACGTAGCAGAGGAGAGTAGGAAATATACAGCATTTGTCACGCATAACTCACAGTACGAGTACTTAAAGCTCCCATTCGGATTATCGGTTGGACCCAGGGCCGTAGCTAGGGGGGTGCCAGGGGGGGCTCAGCACCCCCTGAAAATTTTTGAGCCCCCCCTGAGAAAGTTGCCAAAATGAAATTCTGTTTCAAAAATCCAAATGGAACTCTGTTCAAAAATTTAACTTAGTTTTGAGGGCTCTTTACAGTTTTGCATAAATACTAAATTGTAGTATTTATTTAGAAACGTAAATAAGTGCTTCAATAGGCGCGCATCCTTTCTCCACATACTCAGAATTAGCAACCTTTTGCTGATGCAAACATTGACTTTTACATTAGTTATGTACTGAAATTTTTCATTTTGCAGCGTTTTCCATTATTAGCATAAAACAAAGTTATTCTAATGAGTTATAGCCAATTTAAATACAAGTAGTTTTAGCTTTGGACTAGACACGGAGAAAAATTTTTAAATGGAAAATACACCCTTGATTTTTCTAATGTTTTTTATCCTATAAAAATACAACTTTAGAATCCTTAAGGGCAGGGAATATTCAGAAAAAAATTAAAGGTTGCAACTCTTTTGAAACAGGTGAACTGTCAGCTTTTTATTTACTTATTGACATCATCACTTGTTATTTCACTAGTATAATTGTACACTGAAAATTTTCATTCTGCAGCCAGTAATGTAGGGTAATAAAACCAGAGGGCATACGCTTTAGGCAGAGGGTATACCCTAAAAAGTGTATGCTATAGTGTTTTTGAGAAGAGGATATACAGTATTCCTTAAAATAATCCAGAAGATATACGGTGTATCCTCCGTATATCCTCCATTACATCCCTGTCCGCAGCCTTTACTTTTCTTGGCATCAAATAAAGTTATTATAAACAATTTAATAAGAAACATGGTGCCTACAATATGAATATGCCCTAATTTACCTTTCTATATAATACTTTGATCATATATATCTCTGTTTGTGCATGCATGTGTCAGAGAGAGAGAGAAATAGTATGAGCCCCCCCCCGCTACATTTTCTTGAGCACCCCCTATTGTTTACTTCTAGCTACAGCCCTGGTTGGACC
This sequence comes from Maratus michaelseni, assembly GCA_963931845.1. Taxonomy (NCBI): domain Eukaryota; kingdom Metazoa; phylum Arthropoda; class Arachnida; order Araneae; family Salticidae; genus Maratus; species Maratus michaelseni. The sequence continues at coordinate 41,453,110 of OZ007596.1, forward strand.
TCAACAGTTTCAAAGATATATTCAAGCTGTTTTTAAACAGTTAATTAAAGAAAAGTTAATATTAATTACTTAGACGATGTCATAATACTTGCGGAAACTGAGGAAGAAGCCTTGGTAAAACTGAAACGCGTCCTAGAAGTTGCATCGGATTACGGACTTGAATTTAATTTTGCAAAATGTCAATTTCTGAAACGGAAAATTGAATTTTTCGGCTATATTATCGAAAACGGAACTACTAGACCCTCGGAAGCCAAAACTTTGGCTGTAAAGAAATTTCCTGAACCCCGCACCCTTAAACAACTACACAGTTTTCTGGGTCTAACTTCTTATTTCAGAAAATACATCCCACATTATGCAACTATAGCGAGACCTTTAAGTGATTTATTAAAAGCGGGAAATAAATTTAAATTTGGAATACCCGAAAAGCAAGCTTTTGAAACTCTTAAAGAAAAATTAGTTAACCCCCCCCCCCCCTATTGCATGTATTCCGACGAGGCGCTAGGCTAGAATTGCACACCGATGCAAGCGCCATAGGTTTTGGTAGTGTCCTACTACAAGAAGATGAGAACAAAAACTTACATCATATTCATTACATGAGCCGTAAAACTACACCTACTCAAGCAAAATTTTCGAGTTACGAATTAGAGACCCTTGCGGTAATAGAATCAGTCAAAAAATTCCGAAACTACTTATTAGGCACGAAATTTTAAATTGTGACAGATTGTTCAGCGTTTCAAAAGACTATGAACAAAAAAGACATTACGCCAAAAGTAGCAAGATGGGCGCTATTCTTACAGGAATTTGATTATGAAATAGTACATCGAGCGGGAAATCAAATGAAGCATGTCGACGCATTAAGCAGAATATTCTTATGACGAATTAACAGCAAAAATTAAATTAGCGCAACAAGAAGATGAACATATTCAAACCATTAAAAAATTAATAAAAAAAAAATGAAAGCTCTGAATATTTTAATCGAAATGACATACTGTATAAATATGAAAACGACAGAGAACTGTTGATGATTCCCGTAAATATGCAAAAAGAAATAATACGCAATGTTCATAATAAAGGTCATTATGCGGTAGCAAAAACCGAAACAATTCTAAAAGAAAACTATTTTATACCCCAGTTAAGGAAGCAAATAGAAAATGTCATAGCAAATTGCGTAGAGTGCATTTTGTGTAATAAAAAGCAAGGAAAAGGAGAAGGTTTATTGAACCCAATTCCAAAACAAAATATCCCCCTTGAGACTTATCACATTGATCATATAGGACCAATGCCACCCACTCACAAAAATTATAATCATATTTTTACCGTCGTAGATGCTTTCACAAAATTTGTCCGGTAATACCCAGTTAAAACTACTGCTTCCGTAAAAGTTATAGATAAATTAAAATTACAACACAACATTTTCGGAAACCCGTCCCGAATAATAACCGACAAAGGACCCGCGTTTACATCCGACGATTTTGAAGCATATTGTAGCGAACAAAAAATACAACATGTCCCAATAACGACAGGTGTTTCAAGAGGAAATGGCCAGATAGAACGGATGCATAGAATCCTGATACCAATATTAGCGAAACTTAGCATAGATGACCCCACTAAATGGTACAAATATGTAGAATCGGTACAGCTAATTATAAACAGCACTATATCTAGAAGCACAAAATTTTCACCATTTGAGCTTATAACAGGAGTTAAATTGCGACATAAAAACGATTTGAAAATAAAAGAGTTGTTAGACGAAGAACATGTAAATTCGATTATGTCAGAGAGAAATTTCAATAGGGAAATTGCAAAAGAGAACATTTTAAAAATACAGGAAGAAAATCGTAAAACCTATAAAAAAAAAGAAAAACGGCCAACACCTATAAACTCGGTGATTTGGTGGCGATTCAAAAAACGCAGTTTGGGACAGGTACTAAACTAAAGCCTAAGTTTTTTGGACCTTACGAGATTACTGCAGTAAAAAGAGGCGATCGGTATAATGTGAACAAAGTTGGACACCATGAGGGTCCAAATACGACCTCAAGTGCTGCAGATCACATGAAACCATGGACTTCTGCTGTCTGAAACAAAGCAAATGTGCTTTTAGGTGATTTTGTGTTTATTATTATTATTATTATTATATATTTTTTATTTAACTGTGTTTTATTGATATTTTTTCGACTAATGTAAATAAACTGTGAAAAGAACTGCGTCCACGTGACAAACACAAAAAAGAACTTTCCCAACTCCAAAAAATATCATTTAAGGACTAAGAACTGTTCATTCAGTAGTATTTAGTGATTGATCTTGCTATTACTTTATTTTTATGTTTGTGTTTTTTTTTTTGGTATCTTATACGTTCTGCAAAAGTAGTCCAGTACTCATCTGGTATACAAGGTAGATGATGACTGGGAGGACCCAGCCCGGTCAGGTAGGCCAAACTGTAGTGACTAGAAACGGACTCTGTGGACTCTGTACCGCAAAGCCAGCAGATTCCTTAATGAGGCTCTCGATGAAAGCATAAACTGCCGAACAATAGGTTTTGATGAGTGCAGTGATTTTTTACTGCGTGAGAACGAGAGAGAAGGAGTCGAGATGCAGACTTAGTAAGACGGACCAGGAGATGCTCCGAAATCTTTGCGGCCAGCCGGGGTGAGCTGGGCTGAGAAATGGTTTATCGGCAAACGGCCTTTACGAGCTACAAAACTGTCATGATTGTTCTAATTATCTTTTAACTTGTAAATACTTGTATTATTTGATATATATTCAAGAAAATTAAACTGTGTAAGATTTCGTTAAAACTCTGACCTGGACTTTATTCATTCCCATCTAGACGACCGAGCATAACATAAAAAATATCTACATATATACGTGTCTAATATTATAGAGCAAAGCGGATTTATTTATCTCTCTCTATATACGTGCATGTCTGATATTATAAGACAAAACGATCTTATATATCTCTCTCTGTGTATGTGTGTACATGAGTAAAATAAATAAATATATCATTCATAAAACAGCAAAAGAAAAAAAATTGTTTTTAATAACAAATTAATTACGTAATGTCTTAATTGCAATATCTTATTTCTGCGGTCATTTAAATACCGTTTCCTAAAAGTGTAAATATAAATTTCTTCGTAAATATATATTTCTAAATTGAATTATTGAAAAACAAAGAAAAAATCCACCCTTTAAAAGTTTTAATTACCCAAGTTTTCATTTTATAATAGCATAATTAAGAAGTCTCATTACAGTATACAAATATCTATTATCACATGATTCATAAGTCTGAGAATACCCCACAATATCTTATCTATATCTCTTATCAGGAGAGCAGCACGCGACAGCGAGATAAAGCGAGTCAGTGCTAATCAAAATCTTATGAAGTAAAGAGTTTTATCTCTGCACTCCCCATGAAATGATACATAGATTTCCGATAAATTATTTAAATACCAATTAGATACTTAAGATGTCTACATATAGCCAAGGTGAAAATTTAACGGATATGAATATTCAAGTAAGTTAATTTTCTGCACAATGTTTTAGTTATTTTTTAACAATAATTAAGAATTTTATTGGAAAAACATATTTTGTTTTCTATCTGCTTTAAATAACATAGAGAAATTTGTCTACCTAATATATATATATATATATATATATATATATATATATATATATATATATATATATATATATATATATATATATATATATATATATATATATATATATATATATATATATATATTAGTAAATTTATTTTTACAGACATTAAATATTTTCACGTCGTGATAAAGAGTTTTTTTCTTGAGGCTCATTTTGTGAAAAGTTATTTTTATGAATGTGGTATATTTTTGTAAGAAATAATATTTTGTAACAAAAGTTATTCAAATTTGAGCCATGCTTTTATTAATATTTGTGTGCGTGTGTACTGTGTGTGTGATATATTGCAGAGGTAAAAATATATATCCATATCATTCATAAACTAGAAAAAAAATATTAAAAACATAAAAAAAAGTCTTTCCGGCCTGTACCGGGAGGAAAAGGTAGCTTTCCTAAATCTTCGTTTTAAAATTTTAGCTAATGTTACACGAAAACAGCGAGTTAAAATGCAAAGAAAACGTTTACAAAAGATTCGTTAATACTGAATTTGAATAAGAAATTCGCCAAATTATTGAGCAATAGCCAAATTGGCTTCATTTATGAAGGCTTATTTTTGTCACCAAATTTGGCGATATTTCGCCAAATGTCACCAAGTTTGGCGATAATTTGGCGCTAACGGATATGAATACATAGTTTTATGCGTATGATTGGGAAAATTATTACAACAATGAAAATTTTTGTAATGTGCTGTCTTTGTTTCAAAATGTCAGCCACCCTAGAATTTCAAACTGCTCTATCTCAGCCATTTTTTAAGATAGAGGTAAACCAAAAAATGCTCTGGATTTCTCGTATCAAAGGCTAACACTAAATTAAAAAATAAATTTGAATTTTTAACTTTCTTGTACATTTATTTTAGTTTTAAATTTTTAAGTGGCCGCCATCTTGAAACAAAATGGTGGACCAAGCTGGCCAACGAACTCGGTCCAGACATTGGTGAGCTTAATACACACAATTAGTTTCATCAAAATTGATTCATAAATACGAGCATTATCGTATGACATAGGTCAGATATATATATATATATCTGACTATCTACTATATATATATATATATATATGTTAAGAACGAAGAGTATAGCAGACTCTAGCTCTCTGGTGTTTGTAGGTGGAAAAGAGCACAATTCTTTTAACATTTTATACTTTAATTACTAATCTATAGACTATTTACAGTATTACCTGGGGAATTATAATAATAGGGGAATTCGGGAATTTACATCTAAGTCCCGTGCTACAATTCTGCAACACATTCTGTGCGATTCTGCTCTCAACTACCCGACACAATACTGTTATACTCCTACTTATAGATTTAATAACAGCTGACTCTGCTGTTTTGGACAAAGAGAAGTTAGTTGAATCTTAACTGAGTTAAGGAAAATAGATGACTCTGCTCCATTTTGCTGCTGTGGCAAGGATAATTCTTAAAGAAAGGGTTTTACGTCACAACAGAATCGCTGAGTATGTTTGTTGCCACGGCTTAGTCTTTACACGTGTATCACTGTTGCTATGGACTGCGAAACCCTTCTGTGATACCCACACACGGGCATCCGACTTTAGACTGGACCCCCAGTCTGCATATAGCAACAATGGATATAATACACAAATATATATAAAATACAGATAAACACAATTCAATTACACTTCAAACCAATAAAAAACAGAAGAAAAAAAATTTCCTTTTGCAGAACTGACACTACATTTCTACTTGTTTTATCATCGTCCTTTTATAACCATCGTCCGTCGTAATATATTATTCCAACATACCATTGTCCATGAATCATCATCCATCGTTATGCAGCATCTTATCTGCTGTTTCCATCAATTATTCATCGTCCATCAAAAATACCATTGAAAAAAATTACGAATGTTCATCGTCCTTTCTTCAACAACAACAACAAAAAATTACTTCTTGAACATCTGCAAAAGTAGGAAAAAATAAATAAAAACTTTGTCACACTACATATACTGACCAGAAATTTAAAAAAAAATCACTATTTCTGTCAGTTGTACTTTTACTGTGGAAATTCAAAAACAAAAATCTCACTTGAATTTCCTAAAATTGTTTTAAAAAACAAAATAACAAATGTATGAGCCCACAAAAAAAATCACTGGGCATCATTGTTAAGAAAAAACACTATAAGATATTTGGGGAAAAAAATAATATATCGGCTTGAAAACAAAAAAATCACTCTAGCGATACTGAAAATTTTCTTTTCACTTAATACTGTTCTTTCCACTTAATGCACTCCAATACAAACAGATTTCTTTGCATAGATCACAGAAAAAGAAAAGGAAAAAAATCGGTGACTCTTATCAGCTGCTGTTGATGTCAATTTCGCACCGTTGTTAGCGGATCTCCATCAAGAAGAAAAAAAAACACTTGGATTCCATCAAATTTTTTCGATTTTGTCTATTTTCATCTTTATTAAATATAAACTGGTGCAATAATTTTATTTTATCTGGCTTAGCTAATTGCAGAACAGCTTTCATTTGGGGGATATCTTATAACATCATTTTTACGAAAGAGATAAAATCGAGAAATAATAATAATAAAAAAAAAATATCAGTACTCACTCACTGCGATATGACTTTTTTAGCGCGTAAATAAAGCGGCTCCTTTTTTTTTCGTAACTTCTCTAATCGCCTAGCACAGATATCGATCGGTGCTGCTTCTTTTGCAGTCAATCTAGGTCAAGTTTCTCCTCTTTCTTCTTTTCTTCAATCAACGAAAAAAAAGGTCTCGCTTTGAATCAGGCTTGCTTCTTGAGTCGTCTGTACATGAGGAAAATTTAGACTTCAGGCGGCATCAGGCTTACGGCGTTTCTTGCTGGGGCTCCTTGATGCGGCGTTTCTTGGGTCCGGACACATCAGGCTGGCGGCGTTGTTGGTGGATTGTCCCGGTCTGGGGCTGGTAGGGCGGCAGAATTCTCCAAAAAGTAGCTGTTGTGTAGAGGCCGGCTCGGGCGAGGTTGTGCCGAGAAGTAGCGACCGGGGAAAAGTAGCATCAGTCTCTTTAAAAAGTAGCTGGTTTTTGTCTAGGGACCGGCCGAAGCGCCCATGTTAAGAACGAAGAGTATAGCAGACTCTCGCTCTCTGGTGTTTGTAGGTGGAAAAGAGCACAATTCTTTTAACATTTTATACTTTAATTACTAATCTATAGACTATTTACTGTATTTACATGGGGAATTATAATAATAGGGGAATTCGGGAATTTACATCTAAGTCCCGTGCTACAATTCTGTGCGATTCTGCTCTCAACTACCCGACACAAAACTGTTATACTCCTATTTATAGATTTAATAACAGCTGACTCTGCTGTTTTGGACAAAGAGAAGTTAGTTCAATCTTAACTGAGTTAAGGAAAATAGATGACTCTGCTCCATTTTGCTGCTGTGGCAAGGATAATTCTTAAAGAAAGGGTTTTTACGTCACAACAGAATCGCTGAGTATGTTTGTTGCTATGGCTTAGTCTTTACACGTGTATCACTGTTGCTATGGACTGCGAAACCCTTCTGTGATACCCATATATACCGGGTGATTATAATTAAAGTTACGATTTCAAAAATCGATAATTTTAAAACTACTGGTCAGAATGACTTGATATTTTAGCAGAACAATCGTGAGGCAATGGAATTTTGTTTGGGGAAGGAAAAAAAATAGTTCCAAATTGTGCCGATAGATGGCGTTGTCAGGGTAATGTCAGGGGAAAGACCAAAAATGTATTCTTGAACCCTTTCCGGCGCAGTGTAAATTTGTTTGCAAAATGATGAAATAATAGACTGACACCGGAATTTACAAACGAATCCATTAGTAAAAAGAAACTTGCTTATTTTCTGGTTCTTAATGAAAGGAAAATTTTAATTAAATATTCTTGGTGCCGTTTGTCAGTTTTAGAATTAAAATTGGGTGTCCTTTTTTGTGATCACCGCCCGTTAAAGGGTTAAACATAGGAATGATGTTGCCAAAAGGAAAAAAATAGAGTTCAGAGATTTACTAAAAATTTATTAGCGAAAAGACAAGACTACGTGTTTACAGCGACGACAGCGATAATGACAAAAAATGAAAAAAAAAGAGCTTCATGGAACAAACACCTTACTGATTATTAAGGCATAAGTTGCTCAATATGCCCTTCGCCTTGTTCCGCTACTAATTGGAAGCGCAAAACGGCATGCTCCACAACAGATCGGAGGGTATCTGTACTAATGCAATGGGTGTGTTGTGTGATGCTTGCCTTCAAGTCGGCTAGATTCTGAATCCGCCCACTATAAACAACATTCTTCAGGTACCCCCAAAGCCAGAAATCACACGGGTTTAAGTCGGGGGAACGTGGCGGCCACGTTGTTGGAAAATGGCTGCTTATGATCCTATCATCTCCGAAATTATCACTCAGTAGCTGCTTCACAGTAGTAGCAATGTGCGGAGGAGCGCCATCTTGCATGAATATTATGCGATCCACACACTGACGCTGTTGAAGTGCCGGAAGAACATGGTTACGCAAAAGTGCTTCATACCGCTTGCCAGTAACTGTGCAGGTAACGGGACCCGCAGGTGTGATCTCCTCGAAGAAAATGGACCGACGATAAACGCTGCCGTTATTCCGCACCACACAGTGACCTTTTCAGACTGAAGAGGTAATGGCTGTAGCTGGGACGGATTCTCGGTCGCCCATATCCTGCAATTTTGCGTATTTACAGAACCTTGCAAATGAAAGTGGGCTTCGTCAGACCACAGAATGTTCCATGGCCATCCGTTGTCCACTTCCATCCGGGCAAGAAATTGTAGTGCAAAAGATTGACGTGCTTCCAGGTCAGCAGGTAGCAACTCCTGCACATGAGTTATCTTGTACGGATAACAGCGTAAGACGTTCCGTAAGACTTTACGCACCGTGCTGTTCGGCATATCCAGCATTCGGCCAATCCTCCTTGCACTGCTGATTCCAGCATCACTGTCAGTATGTTCCTGTAATGATGTAGCCACATCTTCCACTGCCGCAGCTGAAACTGGTTTCCTTCCTCTACCCCGTTTAACGTCAAATGAACTGGTCTCTTCAAATTTAGCAATCATTTTTTGCAGACCATTTGTTGTTATTGGACCTTTTTTTATGGATTTTAATGTCCGAAACTTCCTAATAGCTGTAAGTGCACAGTCATCGTTCTTATAAAAAAGCTTCAAGAGCAGAGCGCGATCCTTCATAGTCAGAGTCATGATGAAGCATTCAGGCAAAGAGCTGCTGCTCTGCATTTTTATGGTTGCTATGTCTGCGGTGCGCATGTCACGTATTAGTAATTTGCATATCTTCAGACAATGTGAACCCAGACAGCGCCATCTATGGGCACATTTTGAAACTTTTTTTTTCCTTCGCCAAACAAAATTCCATTGCCTCACGATTTTTCTGCTAAAATATCAAGTCAATCTGACCAGTAGTTTTAATTAAAATTATCGATTTTTGAAATCGTAACTTTAATTATAATCACCCGGTATTTAATTAAAATTTTCCTTTCATTAAGAACCAGAAAAATAAGCAAGTTTCTTTTTACTAATGGATTCGTTTGTAAATTCCGGTGTCAGTCTATTATTTCATCATTTTGCAAACAAATTTACTCCGCGCCGGAAAGGGTTCAAGAATACATTTTTGGTCTTTCCCCTGACATTACCCTGACAACGCCATCTATCGGCACAATTTGGAACTATTTTTTTCCTTCGCCAAACAAAATTCCATTGCCTCACGATTGTTCTGCTAAAATATCAAGTCATTCTGACCAGTAGTTTTAAAATTATCGATTTTTGAAATCGTAACTTTAATTATAATCACCCGGTATATATATATATATATATATATATGGTACATTTTTAATGTTGCATTAATTATTAATTTTTCCATATTACTACTTATTTATAACATAGTATTATTAATTTATACATCCATTACTTAGATATTATTCAACTTTCTATTTATTAATTAATTTCATTTATTTATTATTTAACTAATGGCTATCATTAAGATAGTAATTTGGTTTAATTATTAAAAACTAATTTCCATCCATACTTTATATTTACTTTTACCACTAGAGGGCCCGTCCCGAGCTCCCTCTCGGTGATTCTGACCCGACCCTTTCGGTAGGGGAGGTGACCGGAAGCCGAGCATTGCGCGGAAGCTTCGTCGGGTTTCTCCGAATCGGCCCGTTCAATCGGGAAGAAGACCGGGTGCCCGACGCATGAAGCTGAAGTCGACACGAGGGGAGCAGTAGCCGACGAATCCGATTCCTTGCCGTGGTGGGACGGCTTAAAGGCGGTGTCTGTCTAGCCGGAGTGCGACTCCCTCCTCCATATTGGTGCGGTCTTCGTGTTCCAGGAGGAAGGCCGATGCCGACTCTTGAGAGTCCTATGTGTAGAACAACCCGTGTCGTAGTCGCCGAGAGGCTTCAGGTTCACGGGGGGCTAAAAGGCCCGTTCCACGGGACACTCGGGACGACAGAGGTGGCGAAAGGACATCGCGTAGACCAATCCCTCGTGCCCGGAGCATAGAGCTGCCGGGGGGTGACGCGAGGGCAAAGGTTGACAAAATCGGATCGGGCGGTTGCAAACTTTGTCTATGAGGAGACGAGAGCGCAGGCAGGATCTGTTGAGCATGACACGCATGGTTCCTAGTGAAGAACTTCGCGACCGAAGCAGGTGTGGGACCCTGTAGGCCGCCTTGCGAGTCCTCTGTGGCAGTATCAGTTGGGAGTCGCCTTCGAAGCCTGGTTCGAGATTGCCCGACCAGAACGAGCAACGACACGGGAGCACGGCCTCAGCCTGCGATAAGTGTCTTGCAAGGTTTCTGGGCGGGGGGGACCTTTCTCGAGATAGGGCCACGGAGTGCGGACCGGAGGCTCGTCGGTAAAACGGCGATGTCTGGGCTCGAAATCAAATCATGGGCCGAAACCTAGTCCAGCACGTCTTCTGTGCAGCCAGGAACTTCCACGTCTGGCAGGCGGACGAGTGGCTCGTCTCCTAAGCTTCAACCAATACTAATCTCGATCGGGCTCGCCTCTTTGGCACGTTTGGAGGAGCTTTCCGCGACCTCCAGAGTCCGATAGCGGCCTCTTGATTCCTTCTTGTTGTGTTTTTAGATTTTTAATTTGTTTGTGCATGTTTTTGTGATATGTGTTTCTGTGATATATGCTTGTCGCCATACTCGGTGTGGCGGGAATCCCATGATAGGGATTCAGTCGCTGGTTTACCGTCTAGTTTCGCCTAGTACGGGTTCAAACTCGCGCCGTCCACCGAGGGCAACCGAGCCGAGTCTCGTCTATGAGACAGAGACCGATTTTCCCCGTGGTCTCGGGTCGGCCAGGGGCACCTTCCGACACACGTAGTGTCGCCCGCGGAAGATGAGACTAGTGGCTTGTTCTTCCATACATTTCATGTTCGGACTCCGCGGGAAAGCAAGGGCCGTAGGGATGCCGGACATCAGGTGGATGACCCGACTCCCTTATGGGTGTTCGGCGATGAAGCCGTTCGACAGTCTCTACGGTTCATCAGGTGTCGCGTGGGGAAGTCTCCTTTGATGGTGGGAACTTCCGCCGAATCGTAACGACCTCTGTCGTCGACTCTGGGGCAAAAAGATGAGGAGGCGTCGCTGGAACGCGAACCCTCTGAATCGATCGTAGCGACCTGGCGAGACAAAGTCATGGTCTGCGTTAAAAATCCTTCAGGATTTGGGCACGATGAGGAGTGGGCTCGCTCGGCGCCGTGAGGGCGCCGACGGCGCCTGTTAGTTTTACCACTAGAGGGCAGCACTATTTTAAGTTGTTTTTTATTATTAATTTTTCTATCTTAATACTTATTTATAACATAGTATTATACATTAATACATCCTTTAATGTAATTCGATTTTCTATTTATTAATTACTCTCATTTATTTATTATTTAACTAATTGGTATCAATTAAGTTAGTAATTTGGTTGATTTATGAAACATTTATTTCCATCCTATTCCTTCGATTCAGATTATATCCACTTTTTTTTCTACTAATAGATGGCAGCACTAATGTTCCTGTTTATTTTATAATCCATTATATTTTAACATTATTTCTGGCATCACTGCAAAGCAATTTATATTTCTAAGCAATTTATATTTCTAAAATTGGCAACATGATATGATTTTTTATGCAATTCATTCCCCAGTCATGTTGGAGTTTTCATGATGGTTCATGAACTGCAAGGTATCTTATTTATATCTCTATTCATCTTTATGGATTTTTTTATAAGTATGGTTTCTTTCCTTTTTTATATTGTATTTTATTTTTTATTTTATCACTGATTTGAATCATTGTATTTGAGATGTAGTCCCAATATCCTATTTTTTAGCAATGTTTGGCTAATATGAAGATGAAACGTCTCATTTTATTTGTGGTATTTAGGCAATTGGGACTTGATAATTCTGTCTAAATTCCACAAATTTCATTTCATTTAATTCCATTGATTCAATTTTTATTTAATTTCTTATTCTTTCAATGTTTTTTGATTCCATATTAAGTGTGTTGGGGAATCTTTCATTGCCAACTAATTATTTCATACTTAATTATTTCATGGTTTAAGTTGGTGTTATGATAATGTTTCATTTATGGTTATATATATATATATATATATATATATATATATATATATATGCATATATCTATATATATAAATCAATATTTGAACGGAGGGTGGTTTTGGGGTCTGGGGGTCATGATCGGTGAAAATATATCGAAATTTTCCGGAACTGCTTTCCTCCGAACGGCTGCAATATACTTTTTTGTATTGAAAGCTACCTAATAATGTATAATGATAAAAAAAATCTTTAGAAAATTACAAAATAGTTAAAAAAAACTAAAAAAATTAAAAAATGTACATCGTAATAAAAATACATATGTTTGTATATGTGGGTGATTGTACGTATGGGTAGATTAGGTGTATTCTATGATATTCTATGATATTCTATCCTATGATATTCTATTCTGTGATATTCTATGAGAAATGTTTGTGTAGAAGTTATAATAAGTACACATATTTAAAATTAACATTTTTTTTTATTAAAACAAAAAATACAGAAACTTTTTTGTACAGTAGAGTATTTACATCTCGATTTGACATTCTTGATACAAATCGGCATTTTATTGATAATAACAATCTTGATCAATTTCATAATGTCCATATGCTAAGCTGGTTATCCCATCATCCATCAAGTAACGCTTATCGTCAAAAGGACTTAAGCTAATTTTATTTTGAGTTAACGTATATAGGCGATGGTCATCTTGGGCGATCCTTATCTGTTTCTCCATGCTTGTTTTTTGTTGCTGGAGGCACTCCAAGTACTCTTCATGTTTGATTTTCTGTCGAACAATCTGCGAAGACACGCCTTTTGCACGCTTCTTCTCGTCTTTAACCGATATTAGAGAGTAAATTTTTTACTTCAGTCCAACAAACTCAAGGGCTAATTCACCATTAAGTTCATCCTTGAACTTACAGAGAACCTTCTTATTGTCTTCAGAGTATAGACGATGAGATTTCGGGTATTCAGAAAAGTCGAAAAAATCCTGATGCTGCTCCAAATCCTTGTAAATATCGGGAGTCTCTATGTGATAGGTCAAACTATCTGTGTCGGTGAATAAGAGCCGAGCTTTTTCTCCATATTTCGCCTTCACAAAATCATAATGAAACTTGTACATAACTAATTTAGATAATTCTAAAATAACGAACCCAACGTATATCGGTCGATTCATAAGTATGCTAGTTTTTAGTCGTTCTACAGCAGTTAAATCTTCATCATATTTCTTGAATTATTTAAAAGTAGGCGAAGCTACTAATTTTTGGCTCTTTTTTTTAGCATTACAAAGCACAATATTTCTTCTTTTTTCGAAGATTTTCCATGGTTTTACCAAAAACAGAATTATTCAGTAATTTAAAAAAGTCCTTTTCAAAAGAAGATTTTGCTTCTTTCCTTTTTTCTATTCTTTAATTAGATTTCATAGTCAAAATTTTCTACTCTAAATCATTAGGTTTATGACCTGGTTTTACCATTAGTAGTAATTTTGGTTCGCTCTCCACGATGGTGGGGTTTTTATTGCCTTTATTTGCTTTTTCCAGCGCATACAGCATGTCTATAGATGGACAATTAAATTCTCGACAACTGCTGCACACATCTCCCCCCCCCTTAAAAAAAAAAATAAATAAAAAAAAAAAATAAAAAAAAAAAAAATTCTCATATTTAATTAATATATTATTAGCTAGGTCTCTTGGCTCTGCAATTAATGAGCAGCTTTCTGACTCAATATTTTCATCCCACCAAGCTCTTTTTTTTTTCTTTTACTAACAAATCATTTTTTTTTATCTACCTCATTTTCTACTCTAACAAATTAGGAAGGGTTTAGAATTTAGTTTCCCTATACCGTAGTATTTTTGGGACGCTCTTCATGTTGGTGGGAACCTCTATCGTTATATATCCATCGGGGGCTGAGTTAGTCCCCCCTCCCGGTGGGGCAGAATGATATATACTATTCATCTCTTCTCTAGTTTTTATCTACAACTCCAGAAATATGTAAAAAGGCTAAGGTAAGTTAGGAGGTCTTGCCCCTTACTACATCACCGTAACACCATAAGTAATGGATTACACTAACAACACGGTAACAATCAAATTACCCGTTTTTAAGTCATATCCCGTAACAAATCAAGTTGAGCACTAAACCAGTTACACTTGTTAAAGCATGTATGTGCTCATCCAGAACAAATAAAAACCAGTTTCTCCTCATAGGAGGGCTTCAATTCAGTAACACATCGGTTTACTTGTTACTAATCAAGACTAAGATAAGTAGGAAAGAAAGAAATTCTGTTTCCCCCCTCCCCCTGCTGCTGGTGCCACAACAACATCATCCCCCCCCCCTCCCCCATATTCATCACTTGTAAAAACAACAAATCAAAACAGAAACCTTAACTCCCGACCATTGAGGGTTCCCGTATTGCCTATAGCTATTTTAGTGATAATAGTAATTAATTCTATAAAGTATTAAATTACATAGTTCAGTCTGATTCAAGATAGACAAAGTGTAGAATTGTTATTATAACTGCTGGGACCACAAAAACATAAATTGTAGGAAAAACACCAGCTAGACAAAGTGCGATTTTCAAGATCGAGTTCCAGATCGAGCTCAGTACATTCAAATAAAAACAACTCACCACCTCTACAAAAATCGTCAACAAAGAAAACAATAACCACTCAAGGCGCACAAAAGAATGACCTAATAAAGAAAGACCTAACAAAACTAAAAATATCTCAAAACACACAAAACACAAAAAATGCAGGGGTCTCGGGTGCATCGGGTGCGAACCAGAAGAGCACAAGGAAAATAAATGAAACGAAAGAAGAAGAAAGAGAGACAGAAGAAAATGTCAGTTCCAGTGAAATAGAAAAATACTTCGAAATATCAAGTGAAGAAGAAGAGGAAAAATATGAAGAAGCAGAAATGGGGAAGAAGCAACTGGTAACAGAAGACTAGGAAGTGAAAAAGCTCAAGAAAGAACTTGTGCAAATATGTGACAAAAGCGGCCTAGCACAAAGAAGATCGGTAGAGATGGATAAAGCCATGAAAGCAGTTAGCTACATAAAAATGCTCCAGAAGAAATCAAAGATGCTAGTACCAATAACCAATGCGATGAACCAAGCACTCCAAATAATCATCAATTCACTCCAGGAATTGGAACACAGAGTAACATATGCAGAGGCAAAAGCTGAAACAATAGAACATCTCATCGAAACCAAACAAGTACAAACCACGGAAAATTACAAACCTACCAACCCCCCAGTACAAACACAGGAGGTCAAACCAAGGGCGCCGGCCACATATGCCCAGGCCATAAGGGCAGCGACATCAACGGTCATAATACAAGGTACAGATGAAAGAAATGCAGAAGAGGTAGAAAAGCAAGTCACGAATACAGTAAAAGACCACGAAGGAATCAACAGAGTGACAAGAATCAGAAATGGTATACGAATTGAGTGTGAAAATGCAACAGAGGCCACAAGGTTAAAAGAAACACTGAAAGAAAACACGGAAACAAGCTCAAACCTGAATATCAAGACGGCAAACCTGAGGAAGAAAAGAATAATGATCTTCCACGTTCCAAACACGGTAAGTAAAGAAGCCATACAAGTAAAACTGGAAAAACTACTAGGTTTGGATGGATCAAAGGATCCTGAGGAAGTAGTAAATATACTCAAACCAATAATGATACCAACAGAACGAATGCACATACCAGTCACACTCCCGGAGCCACTGGCAGACCATCTCCTCAAGAGAAGAACGGTGTGCCTTGGGCTCAGGGAATGCCCGATAAAAAACTACGTGACGATTCTGAGGTGCCACCGTTGCCAGGGATTTGATCACATTGCACAATACTGCGACCAGCGACAAGTCTGCTCTGAATGTGCTGGAGATCACAAGCATGACGAATGCCCAAAGAGAAGAGAAAGATGTATCATGTGTCTAAACTACAATGAGATGACTAAAGGTTATTTACGCTCTCAGCTATCAACGGATCACACGGCTCACGATGGGAGGTGCACGGTATACCGGAGACTCCTCACTATTAGACAAATAGAATTGGAGGAGAGAAAAAAGAGGTTAACAAGCGGATTAGAAGTATTGCGAGGACAAGCCACAGTAGTAACGTACCGCGGGGTCCCAAGAATACAAAGGAGGACGCAGGAAGAAATAAACAACATGCAACACAGGCAAAGACAAGAGCAACGTTTTCGCGGACACCGATAAAAGACAGTGCCCGCGCGGCGCAAAACAAACACAAAATACAAACTTAAACACACCCGCCACCACAAACCAAAGTAAATCTCCCCCGAATAAACCAAGTCCAAACACAACTCTCACAAACAATGATACAGACACAATAAAAATGATACAAATAAATCTACACGGTAGTGCAAATGCCACAAAATCACTTGCGGGGTATATGGGAGCAAATGAAATCAACATCGCGCTGATCCAAGACTTTTACCAAAATAGACAAACAGGAGACATAATAGGTTTTAGCTCAAAATTATGGAAAATATCAAAAACAAAAACAAACAAAGCGGCAATAATCACAAACACAGGAACAAACCCAATAACACTAAAAGAAACCGACCACACAACAGCAGTAACACTAGAAAATAAAAAGGAAATAATAACGATAATAAATGTATACGTCCCCCCCTCAGCAGACTTCATGAGTGTGCTTCAAGAGGTCGAAGACACATTGAAAATAGCCAAAGGTGAAATTCTGCTGACGGAAGACTTCAATGCACACTCTCAGGTCTGGGGTTACAATGATATAGACACAAGAGGAGAACAGCTAACAGATTTTTTACTAGCTAACGACTTATACGTACAAAATCCACCAAACGCACCAGCCTCATTTAGCACAATGCGGAGGAAAAAAGTTATCCAAGGGTGGCCAGACCTAACAATAGCAACGACAAACCTTGGGGACAAAATAACGGAATGGGAAGTAAGTGACGACGAGTCCCATAGCGACCACAAATACATTAAATTCAAACTAACATATGACAACATAAGTTATTACAGACACAAACTAGAGACAAAACATGGAAAACATGCAAAATTTGAGAAAAAAATAAAACAAATAGGGAACAAATATATAAATGAACTTACAAGGATAACCAGCAAAGAACAATTAGACAACATAACAATGAAAATACAAAATGAAATCACAGCAATAGCATTACAATGCTACAAACAAAGAAAATCACCAAATATAACAGCTCCAACATGGTGGACAATGGAGATAAAAACAGCCCGAAACCGAGTTAGAGCATTTAGAAGGAAATATCAAAAACAACAAGATGAAGAACTAAAATACAAACAACACATAGAATATAAAAAAGAAAGGGCAAAACTTAAAAAACTAATCAACAGAACAAAAAGGGAAACTTGGAAAAAATTCTGTAACGAAGCCATAGATACATACGGGCCACAATACAAAGCTGCCTCAGGTAAAAAACCAAAGCCATCACGATTAGTAAATGTACTACCAAACAACCAAACAGTAACAATAAAAGAAACACTTAACCACTTTCTAGATAACCTGTACTTAACAAACCCAAACACAGAACATAAACTCACACCGGCGCCACCAAAATTCAGAGACATTAACCCACCAGACATAACAAAACACGAACTTAACAGAATAATAAAAAATATAAAGCAAAACAAAGCTCCAGGATTCGATTACATAGACTACAATTTAATTAAAAAAATACACAAAGCGACGCCAAAGTTAATGCTCTCGTTATTCAACGCATGCCTCAAGCTAAAACACTTCCCAAAAACATTCAAAATAGGTACAGTGGTCCTGTTCCACAAACCGGGAAAAAAAACCCAGGACCCCAAAAACTATAGACCAATATGCCTGCTACCGGCCTTCAGTAAAATCCTAGAAAGAATAATATACGGTAGAATAATGCACCATCTGACATTAAACAAATATTTGAGCAAAAAGCAATATGGTTTTAAACAAGGTACTTCAACAGAACACGCACTAAACAACCTTATAAAAACGATAAAACAAGATAAAAAAGATAAATTCCAAACACTACTAGTAGCAATGGATATTAAAGGAGCCTTTGATAATATTAGATGGCCAATAATAGCAAATATACTAAAAAACTCCCCGAACCCAACTTATTTAACAAACTGGATAATTAGTTTCCTTGAAAACAGGTTTGTCACACTAGAGGAAAACGGAATAAAACAATCAAGACAAACCTTTGGCGGCTGTCCGCAAGGAAGTTGTCTTGGCCCGCTACTTTGGCTGCTAATAGCAGACGTAGCCTTAAAAAAGAACTGGGGTAAAAAGGTTAGAATCCAAGCATTTGCCGACGATTTCATCCTAATACTCAAAGCGAAAACTAAAGAGCAACTGGTAATCTTAGCAAATAAAATAATAGAAGAATTCAACAACTGGATAAAAAGCAACAATCTTACGCTAAACAGGAAAAAAACAGAGCTACTGTATCTAAACAGACCTCGCTTACACAACCTCCCAGATCAAGTCTCGGGAAAGATAGAGGGAATCAAATTAGAGGACAAGGATCTAGAAGGTAAAGACCAAATCAAATACTTAGGAGTCATAATACACCGTAACCTAAACTGGCTGCCACATTGCCAACACCAAACAACCAAAGTACGCAAATCATTCAATATGCTGGGACAAATGGCAAAAAGAGGTTGGGGAATAAAACCAGACATCATAAAAATTTGGTATCGAACAGTAGCAGAAAAAGTGCTAACATATGCAGCCCCAATCTGGGGACACAAATTAAATGCTAGAAGCAAAGCGGCCCTAACCACTTGCCAAAGACATTTTTTGCTGACCATAGTCAAGGCATACAAAACTGCCCCAACAGCAGCCCTACAGGTACTGGCGGGCCTGATTCCAATACACCTACAGGTCAAATATGAAGCAACATATGGAACAATAACAAGGTTAAGAGAAACATGTAAATTATACGGTAATACAATTCAACCAACAGACTACGATAACAAAATAAACATATGGGAAACGCACCCAGCAGAAACAACAGAACCAAAGATAGGCTACAACGAAACAGATATAACAATTTATACAGACGGCTCAAAATTGGAATCAGGCGCTACGGGATCGGCTTTCGTAGCATACAAAAGCGACAAAAAAATTAAACTATGGTCAACACCATTGCGGAAACATAACAGTGTCTTCCAAGCCGAACTACTGTCGATACTAAAGGCAACAGAATGGGGCAACGAAACAGGGATGGATTATAGCATTCACTCGGACTGCCTATCAGCAATATTAGCACTCAGCAAACCATTCAACACAGTAAAACTAATTGCAGACATACAAAACAAAATAAGAAAATCAAACAACAAATTTAAAATTAATTGGGTTAAGGCACACGTTGGCATCCAAGGAAACGAGGATGCTGACGAATTAGCAAAAGAAGCGGCTAAAAATAAAAAAAATGATAGACCCTACCACATAGAAAGACCAATATCAAACCTTAAGCATATATTAAAAGAGTTAACAATAAAACAATGGCAGTTCGAGTGGGACTATGGGGATACGGGTAGAACAACTCATGGATACTTCCCAAAAGTAGACACAAAACGGCTTATAAGCTGTAAATTACTGAGCCAAATCTACACAGATCATGGAGCATTCCCACAATACCTACATAGATTTACTAAATTTAGCTCTCCAGAATGCATATGCGGGGAATTAGGGTCCATAAAACACTACCTTACGGCCTGCCCACTCACAGAACCACACCATCTGGTCACCATCACAGTTAATAACGAAATACTATGGCACAGACAACTTGCAAACAACAAACATGTACAAAACAAAGGTAGAGCAGTGATCAGATGGCTAATGAACAATGTAGACGACATGAAACAGACAAACATAGACTAATACAAAAAAAAAAAAAAAAAAAAAAAAAAAACATAAAAGTCCCAGCAGCCACCATACCTCTATATTCAAAGTGTGTATAACCTCTGTCTAATTAATCTTACCTTCCAGGAAAAAAAAAAAGGAAAATATATATATGTATATATGTGTATATATAATAAAATAGCAGTGTAAAGTATACCTCTTTCCTGCGAAAAAAAAATCGTTCTTTTAGCGTCTAAGAGGGTGGAAGTTAATAACTAATTAACGGACTAATGGCCAAGGAATATGCCCCACTCCATAGCGCACCAAGTCCTCAAAAAGCTTCATCGAGCTCATGAAAACAGCCATAAGGTATATATGGACTGATCGCCACTAGAGCGCATTCATGACAACAAATTCAACGGTTACCAGTGATGCAACAGAGTATAAAATCAACAGAGAAATATGAGAAACCCAAATCACAATGAGAAACCTGCAACAAATGAGAAACCAAAATAAATGCAACAAAAGAGAAACAACTGCATCACATGAGAAACCAAAAAGCAACGAGATAAACCTAAATGTGCAACAAAAATCAAGCAGCAAAAGAAAAACAACAGGTAACTGGAAAGTACGGTAGAAAAAGTAAGGGAAAAAAACAATCCAACACAGGTAAAAGTAATCATTTCTTCTATTTTTTATGTACATGTATTAACCCCCTTCCCTTACAGGTTTTTTTTTTTTTTTTTTTTTTTTTTTTTTTTTTTTTTTTTTTTTTTTATCATGTACGCTAATGGCGCCTGGTGCATGTAAAATCCGTCGTGGGTGTAAAGTCCTCCAAGTTCCCTGTGAATAATACCTCTGGGGGTGCCTAATCAGGTGAAGGTCTCGTCACCTGATCAAGGCTCTAAATTACGAGACCAACTCGCATAACGATGACAGGTCCATATAAAAAGAATAACATCAATTAGCAGCAAAACAAAATGGAAACAAAACTAAGTCCTCCACATAGCCGTCCTGTCAGCAACGGCCAGCCGCTACGCGGCATCTCTTCAGTGGCGCTACGCGCCCCGGTACCAGGCACTAAACCCGTTTAAGCTAGGGAAACCTGGCAGGTAGGGGCCTGGTCGCCGGTCTCAAAAAAAAAAAAAAAGAGCCGAGCTTTTTCTGCATATTTCGCCTTCACAAAATCATAATGAAACTTGTACATAACTAATTTAGATAATTCTAAAATAACGAACCCAACGTATATCCGTCGATTCATAAGTATGCTTGTTTTTAGTCGTTCTACAGCGGTTAAATCTTCATCATATGTCTTGAATGATTTAAAAGTAGGCGAAGCTACTAATTTTTTTACTCTTTTTTCACCATTACAAAGCACAATATTTCTTCTTTTTCGAAGATTTTCCATGGTTTTACCAAAAACAGAATTATTCAGTAATTTAAAAAAGTCCTTTTCAAAAAAAAGATTTTGCTTCTTTCCTTTTTTCGGTATTAAAATTAATATATTTCTGTAACCATGGAGCCTGTTTAAATTTTAAAGCTTTGTGCACGGCTGTAATTTTTAAACCAAGTTCTAAATAAAATTTAAGATTACGATAATGGGTTATATAATTCTTTTTATTATTCAAATTTGGAATAAGTTTAGGGGTTCTTATGAATTTTCTATTATTATTCACCAGGTTTCGTGCATAGGGAGATAGCATTTGTTCCTCCACAGTTACTCTCTCAGGGGCGACAGGGTATTCATTGTGCAAAGGATGTAAATGTTTTGGATAATCGAGTTCCACCTCGAAGAAATACCCAATTTCAGAGCTATTAGATAGAGATAGAACTCACTCTTCTGTGATATGACTTGTTTCACACCATTCAAAACCGCCATAGGTTAAAAATTGGCTTATAACCCACCCATAAATGTTATTGACATCCCAGTACGTGATGTAGCTGGGTGCCTCATTTTCCCTATAATCGGGCGTACCGGGTATGTTTGCCTTAGCATATCTTTGGTTTATCATACTGATGCCTCCTACACGTATTACATTTTCAACCAAGAGAAACATATGTTTATATCAGTGTAACTCTAAATGTGTTTCAGACATCTTCAAACTAGCCTGCCATGCGAGCGAAGGGGCAGTGAACAGGTGAGCAGGATCAATTTCATAAAACTGCTGACATAATTTCCTAAAGTTTTGAAACACGCCAGCAAGAAGTAGAACATCTGTCTTCACATAGAGATTGTGATAATTCCTCAAAGTTTTAAGACTAAAGGAGTTCCACACATTCTCGGCATGTTGATACTCTTTTTCATCTATTGGCTCATTGGTTAAACTATTAAAAAAATGCAGAAAACGGGGGAAGCTGATTATCATTAAATTTTTCAAAATAAGTAAAATAATCATAGGGGTAAACCCTTATACGTATAAGTAAAGATAAATTATTATTTTGTGGGAAATTTTCTTCAAGTATAGGGAATGGATCAGGCTGAAGGTTTTTAACAAGTTTTTCCAATGACGTGAGCAAAAATTGAAAAGAATCGATAAAAACCATCTGAATAGGGGAGGTAGGCTTTTTGATTTTAAAAGTTATATAATTTTCCAGCATACACGCAATCACGTCGATTTCATGATCTTTAAATTTTCCTAACTTTGTCATAATATGATGACCATCATAGTTTTTTAAGTTATGGAATATAACAGGAATTGTTTTACACTGCTTATACTAGTTCAAGTTACATTCCATATGTGCAGCTCCTATGTAAGCACCTGACAGGTGATCATGATCACGTGTGCGTTTCTCATATAATGCTTTTTTACAAATATGACAAAACTCTGCTTCTCGAAATGCCTTTTCTTCCTGGGAAGAAAGCTTCATAGGTTTACTATTTAGTAACTTTTGTCCTTAAATTTCCACCTCATGCATCATTTGGCTTAAAAAATGCTCAATACAGTTTCTACCACGATACACCTGTGCTTTCTTCACACATGTTCCATCGGGTCCAACAACCACATAAGCGTATCCACACGGTAAGTGATAGGTTGTTTTCTCAGTATAGGATGTTTTAGAAGGGGGTGAGACTGAAGAAATGGGTTTAAATATACTCTCAAAATCTGCATAAATCGTATAGGCAACAGGATGTTGTAGATGAATACCTGGAAACTTTAATATATTATCATTTTCATTAGGCATCTTTATAGCTTGTCTGCATGACGAGAACAATATTCACTATGCTTATCCAACAGGTCTTGTCTTGAAAATCGATGAAGACATCGATAACAGTAGTGTTTCACACCATTATGGATGGTAAGATCACCTAAAAGTCTTGAAAAGCTTCTTTTGCAACAATAGTGTTGCTTTTCCCCATTGTCGACTAATAACAAATTAATCACATCATGATTCTTCTTTTCAGATATATACAGAGGGCAAACTTCATCCTCTTCATACCCAAACACATTAACCCGTTGTTGAATTGTTCAATAACAGGTATCTTCTGAAGGGACACCAGTCATTCTACACTACCTAATTTAATATCATGTTCATAAGGTCGATAATTTGAAACACGTTCAGGCTTTTTTGTATAATCTAAGTTCAGTTTAAAAGCCAAAAGGCACTATACTAAACATTTATTGTCTTCGTTTTTAACACTTTCCAACCTAGTTGAAAAGTGTTTATGACTTCGGTTTGTCTGACCGTATGGCCGTCTGCCGTCTGTCCGTGCTCTAACTCCCGTAAATATGCTCGGATTGCCCTGCAATTTTTATATGTTATTGTTGTTATCTATAGCATGTTTCCCATTTTAACTGAAGTATGTAGCACTTATAGTTTTTTTACAGGAACACTTAAAAGAATTCCGTTACATTACGGTCTATGGGGAAAAATCATTTGCAGTTTATTTTAATGATGTTACACAATTTCAAACAAATTGTAGTTGATATATATCACTAAGGTGCATTACAAGAAGCTTAATATGGAATAGGGTGTACATAGCACTTATAGTTACTTTACAGGGACAGTCAAAAGAATTCCGTTACGTTACGTCTATGGAGAAAAATTGTGTGCAGTTTAATTAAATAATGTTTCACTATTTTAAACGCATTGAAATTTATATATATATCACTAAGGTGCATTACAAGAGGCTTACTACAGAATATTGTGTGTATAGCAGTCATCGTTCATTTACAGGGACACACAAAAGAATTCTCTACTGTCTGTTAACAATAATTCCTGGAAGTCCGTTTTAAGTTGCTGAACGCGATTTTAAATTTAACTCACTTTTTGTCTATTACTTGGTGTGTATAAATTCTGTAGATCATATACAGTGCAGCACAAAAGTTCGCGAACACATTTCCGTTTATTGACAGAAACTCTAGAAGGAGAATTTTAAACTGTGCTACGCGTTTCCTAACTAAACTAAAATTTAACATCCTGTGTAGTATGAATACAAATCTATACATCATATACAGGGCTGAATAAAAGTATTCGGATATTTTTCCGAATATTGTATATTTTGGAAATTACTGAAATTATGTTTTTAAATAAGTTATGCATTTTCCAAATTGTTTACTTAGATGTTATATTTCAGCTTATTAAACGGGAATGATTTGTAAAATTATTTTGAAAGCGTTGGAAAGTGTTACATAATCTATGCTGGACGCATGATTTTTCGATCTTGTTTATATTTAGCACGGCTTTTTTATCATCCAGTTTTTTAGACAGAGGAATGTATAGGAACTCACAGCAAGGGGATGATATTTAGCAATCTTGAGCTCCAAATGATGGATTTTTCTAAGTTTCCAGCCAGAGCCTCTTTGTACAAATTCTTCAAAAGGCTTAGTTATCTTTGAAAATCCTTCTTCAATATGTTGTGAGATAGTATGTTTGGTGAGCTCGGTGAATCATGAGTTTCGAAAATAGGACTGAATTTCTTCAATCTCTTCATTAACGACCACACGCTCAAGTGCTATTTTTTCCACCATGTACCATTTAATTGCACCCTTTTCATAAATTTCACTAATTAAACATTCCTGTATTTCACATTGTAAGTGTCTGTGAAACACTTCTAAGTCACATTCTTCACGTTCATCAGGGTACAGCTTCATTGTTTTAAACATAGTAAGGGCATCAGACTGCTTCGGTTTTCTAGACTTTACATTAGATAAAGCTATTTTCCGTTTCACACTCACAAGAGGTAGACAAGAGTGCTGGTTGCGTACATGCTGTCTCAATTCGAATTTTCGTCCAAACACCATATCACAATCACGGCAAGGGAATGTGGACTTCTGATGTGACTTGAGATGATACTTCAAATTATCCTTCCGTGTGAAAACTTGATCACATTCATCACACTTTAATGTAGACTGTCCATTATGGGTTTCCAGGTGTCTTTTTAAATTCGATTTCCGAGCAAAAGACTTCAGGTACATATCACAGGTATGCAATTTCTCATTAGTATGAACCTTCATATGCCGTTATAAATTAAAACGGGATGAAAAACCCTTGCTACAGATAGGGCAAGCATTATTCTTCTTCTCAGCATTCATAAGGGTCACAGTCTTTAGAGAAACATTTTCTTCAGGTGACATCTCGACATCCATGAGACTAGGGGATATAGTGTCCTTCTTTGTTTAAACTTGACTGTCTTCATAAGGTTCAACACTATTATGCATCTTCATGTGTCTAATCAAGCTTGATTTTTGTCCAAAAGCTTTCTGACACACGTCGACGTCACAGATATACGACTTCTCATTTAAATGAGACTTTATATGCCGACTTAAATTAAAAGGAGTTGAAAATGTCTTCTCACAGCTCAGGCACTGGTACATATTCTTCACAGGAGTAGAATTTCTCAAAGGTGTAACTCCGTCAATAGGCATAACGCTATCCATAATATAGTAGCGGAAAAAAAAAATTAAAACCAAAACACAACCTTCGCAAATAAATGATTCACTTAGGTAAAGACAGAGATCAGGAGCGATTTAAGACACGTCCGTTCACTAAAAAGCAAATCAACAAATGACACGAATCACACTTCTCGCCCTCTATTTATACCCCAGACCCCTCACGACCACCCACGTTGAACATAATCTGGCGACAAAATATTTCACTTAGTGAGAAAGCATAAAATTAAAATCACCAAATCAAGACAAAATAATTCATATGGCGAGAAAACGAAAGATTCAAATTGCCAAATTGTAAGACTATTTTTTTTTCCGATGAGTGTCTCTTAAAATATCCAGCTAAAGACTTATAATTCTATTCATTCGTTAATTAAATCCTGTATACAAATGTTTAACTGCTATGAAACTGTTATTATTAAAAAGGTTTTCCTAAAGACTAAATAAGATCGCCTATAATGATAGAAAAAATATACCTTTCACAAAATTCCTCTTAATAAAATATACTCCTTCACAAAATTCCATTTAATAAAACATACTTTTTACAAAATTATATTTAATAAAAACAAACCCTTCACGAAATTCTCTTAAAAATAAAGGATCTCACATGAAATAATTAATTCTGAGGCACGCAGACATAACTTAAAGTAAAAAATTCTCTCTACCATCTTAAAATATTAAACAAAAATTCCTAATCATTCAAAGAAAATATTCATCTTGAAATATCTGATTATTAAAAATACAAAGATAATTTCAATCTTAAACTATAAAACGAAAAAAAAATTCTAATTCTGAAATACAAAGAAAAAAATCCCAACAATTAATTTATCCCACTCATTAAAACTAAAAGAAATTATAAAGATACTAAATAATCCACCATAAAAATACTAACGCACGACTGAATAGGTCTTTTCCCACTACTCATGTCTAAAACTACATCCAAGAAACCTTCACTAGACGCCTACGCTTCCTAAACTAAAAGATCTTAAATCGAACCCTGCCTAAGCAAACCATGAAAATATTTTCCAAAATACTTCGAAAACCACTCATAGATGGCGCTATTAAAAAGAAAATAATATCGAAACTAATTTAAAACACTTCAAAAAATAAATTTTAGCCTAAATTCACACCATCACCAAGTAGTATGATACTGCCGATTGAGCCCCAGGTGGAGTGAGCAAAGAGCGAGCAGAGAGGAGCAGAGGAGTTGCTCCTCCTCCTCCTGTGAGTTGAGAGTGCTCCTCCTCCTCCTCCCGAGAGTTTATACTGTAAGAAGAGTTAGATTTGGAATGACGTCATCGTATTTCAGTAGGATGACGTCATCTGAGATAAGGAGGAGATAAAAGTCTAAGGTTCAACCGGCAGCTAATTTAAAACACTTTAAAAAATAAATTTTAACCTAAATTCACACCATCACCAAGTAGTAGGAAACTGCCGGTTGAACCTTAAATTTTTATCTCCTCCTTATCTTAGATGACGTCATCCTACTGAAATAGGATCACGTCATTCTAAATCTAATTCCTCTTACAGTATAAACTCTCGGGAGGAGGAGGAGATCTCTCAATTCACAGGAGGTGGAGGAGCAACTCCTCTGATCCTCTCTGCTCGCTCTTTGCTCACTCCACCTGGGGCTCAATCGGCACTTTCCTACTACTTGGAGATGGTGTGAATTTAAGTTAAAATTTATTTTTTAAAGTGTTTTAAATAAGTTTCGATATTATTTTCTTTTTAATAGCGCCATCTATGAGTGGTTTTCGAAGTATTTTGGAAAATATTTTCATGGTTTGCTTAGACAGGGTTCGATTTGAGATCTTCTAGTTTAGGAAGCGTAAGCGTCTAGTGAGGGTTTCTTGGATGTAGTTTAAGACATGAGTAGTGGGAAAAGACTTATTCAGTCGTGCGTTAGTATTTTTAAGGTGTAATATTTAGTATCTTTATAATTTCTTTTAGTTTTAATGAGTAGAATAAATTAATTGTTGGGATTTTTTTCTTTGTCTTTGAGAATTAGAATTTTTTTTTCGTTTTATAGTTTAAGATTGAAATTATCTTTGTATTTTTAATAATCAGATGTTTCAAGATGAATATTTTCTTTGAATGATTAGGTATTTTTGTTTAATATTTTAAGATGGTAGAGAGAATTTTTTATTTTACGTTATGTCTGCGTGCCTCAGAATTAATTATTTCATGTGAGATCCTTTATTTTTAAGAGAATTTTGTGAAGGGATTTGTTTTTATTAAATAGAATTTTGTAAAGAGTATGTTTTATTAAATGGAATTTTGTGAAGGGTTTTATTTTATTAAGAGGAATTTTGTGAAGGGTTTATTTTTTCTATCATTATATGCGATCTTATTTAATCTTTAGAAAAACCTTTGTAATAATAACAGTTTCATATGAGTTAAACATTTGTATACAGGATTTAATTAACGAATGAACGAATTTCACTCATCGGAAAAAAAATAGTTTTACAATTTGGCAATTTGAATCTTTTGTTTTCTCGACATATGAATTACTTTGTCTTGATTTGGCGATTTTAATTTTATGCTTTCTCATCAAGTGGAATATTTTGTCGCCAGATTATGATCAACGTGGGTGGTCGTGAGGTGTCTCGGGTATAAATAGCGGGCGAAAAGTGTAATTCGTGTCATTTGTTGATTTGCTTTTTAGTGAACGGACGTATCTTAGATCGCTCCTGATCTCTACCTTTACCTAAGTGGATCATTTATTTGCGAAGATTGTGTTTTGGTTTTAAAAGTTTTTATTTTTGCTAATATATTATGGATAGCGTTATGCCTATTGACGGAGTTACACCTTTGAGAAATTCTACGCCTGTGTATAATATGTACCAGTACCAATATGTACCAGTGTTTGAGCTGTGAGAAGACATTTTCAACTCCTTTTAATTTCAGTCGGCATATAAAGTCTCATTTAAATGAGAAGTCGTATATCTGTGACGTCGACGTGTGTCAGAAAGCTTTTGGACAGAAATCAAGCTTGATTAGACACATGAAGATGCATAATAGTGTTGAACCTTATGAAGACTCTCAAGTCTTAACAAAGAAGGACACTATATCCCCTAGTCTCATGGATGTCGAGATGTCACCTGAAGAAGATGTTTCTCTAAAGACTGTGACCCTTATGAATGCTGAGAAGAAGAATAATGCTTGCCCTATCTGTAGCAAGGGTTTTTCATCCCGTTTTAATTTATAACGGCATATGAAGGTTCATACTAAGGAGAAATTGCATACCTGTGATATGTGCCTGAAGTATTTTGCTCGGAAATCGAATTTAAAAAGACACCTGGAAACCCATAATGGACAGTCTACATTAAAGTGTGATGAATGTGATCAAGTTTTCACACGGAAGGATAATTTGAAGTATCATCTCAAGTCACATCAGAAGTCCACATTCCCTTGCCGTGATTGTGATATGGTGTTTGGACGAAAATTCGAATTGAGACAGCATGTACGCAACCAGCACTCTTGTCTACCTCTTGTGAGTGTGAAACGGAAAATAGCTTTATCTAATGTAAAGTCTAGAAAACCGAAGCAGTCTGATGCCCTTACTATGTTTAAAACAATGAAGCTGTACCCTGATGAACGTGAAGAATGTGACTTAGAAGTGTTTCACAGATACTTACAATCTGAAATACAGGAATGTTTAATTAGTGAAATTTATGAAAATGGTGCAATTAAATGGTACATGGTGGAAAAAATAGCACTTAAGCGTGTGGTCGTTAATGAAGAGATTGAAGAAATTCAATCGTATTTTCGATGCTCATGCTTCACCGGAGATGCTATCTCACAACATATTGAAGAAGGATTTTCAAAGATAACTAAGCCTTTTGAAGAATTTGTACAAAGAGGCTCTGGCTGGAAACTTAGAAAAATCCATCATTTGGTGCTCAAGATTGCTAAATATCATCCCCTTGCTGCGAGTTCCTATTCTTCTGTCTAAAAAACTGGATGATAAAAAAGCCGTGCTGAATATAAAAAACGAAGACAATAAATGTTTAGTATGGTGCCTTTTGGCTTTTAAACTGAACTTAGATTATACAAAAAAGCCTGAACGTGTTTCACATTATCGACCTTATGAACATGATATTAAATTAGGTAGTGTAGAATGTCATGTGTCCCTTCAGAAGATACCTGTTATTGAACAATTCAACAATTTACCGGTTAATGTGTTTGGCTATGAAGAGGATGAAGTTTGCCCTCTGTATATATCTGAAAAGAAGGATCATGATGTTATTAATTTGTTACTATTTGACAATGGAGAAAAGCAACACTATTCTTTGATAAGAAGCTTTTCAAGACTTTTAGGTGATCTTACCATGCATAATGGTGTGCAACACTACTGTTATCGATGTCTTCATCGATTTTCAAGACAAGACCTGTTGGATAAGCATAGTGAATATAGTTTTCGTCATGCAGCACAAGCTATAAAGATGCCTGATGAAAATGATAATATATTAAAATTTTCAGGTATTCATCTACAACAGGCATGTCAAACACGTGGGCCGCGAGCCACATCTGGCCCACCAACAACTTACCTGTGGCCCGCGAAGCCTTTGGCATTGTACTTGTGTTTAATTTACTTGTTAGAACACGCATGCAAAAAATAAACTTTGCAGGAAGACACTTGCACCAATCATAGTCTTGTCTTAGAGATGGTAAACATAAGAAAGATACGTAGATCAGTGTTACCAGTTTTGCGGGCTTTTTTTTTTATTCAGATGTCTACCACTACTTTTCAATAGTAATATTTGTCTTTGTTCTGTCATTAAATAAAGGAAATATTTTTCTTCAGAATGTGGTAGCCTTTTTTATTTAAAAAATCCCGCTCATCGGGCAATAGTAATAGACAGATATAACTCAATTTTACATTTTAGTACAATAAAATCATGGATACAAAAATAACCAATCGGTACGTATCAAAGTGCGGGATCTTGAGCCTGAAAATTTAAAAAATCGTAAAATTTTTAAATAATTTTAGATATAATTTTTGTTTATGTCGAAACTAATACTTTGTTTTACTACTCTCTTCGATTTTACACCACTTTACAAAATAATATAGCGTATTTATTAAATACTAAGAAATGTATTCTAAAATTAATAAGTTTCGGCTTTAATTCAGAATAGTTAAAATTTAAAAAAATCAAAATATAATATTAAATAGTTTTAAAGGAATTTCTTTGAAAGCGACAAAATTTATCACTTTTGTAATTGACACAAAAACGAAAAACCCCGAATATGTCATCCAGGTTCTTTTATGTAGTTTTCGTAAGAATTACTACCTATTACCTTCTAACCTAAGTTGAAATTTTTGAAAACTTTTTGCAGATTTACGCCGATCATGACCCCCAGTTCAAAACTTTATCTACCTATCTATCTATCTTATCTATCTATGTCACTTTTTTATTGGACACGATAACTGCAATAATTTTGCACAAATCTCTTCCAAACTGATACATAAAATCAAGGTACATAAAATCTCGGTCAAGTTCGTTAAGGGGCAAAATCGAACCAAGGGGGCAGGGAAATGGGGGGGGGGAGCTTTTTGTGAAAACAGAAAAACCTCCATAATTTTTTAATTATGATACGTATCGAATCCGTTTAAAGTTATTATTACTTCTAGGAAAAGGGCCGAAAATTGATGTAGGACAGATTTTGATATCATTAAAAATGATTCCAAGGGGGAGGGGGCGAAAGGGGGATTTTAGAAAAAAAATTCATAACTTCGTCAATTCACAAGATATCAAATCCGCTTAAATTTATTATAAATCTTCTTAATATTATCTAAAACTTTTAAAAACTTACTAAAGTTTTTTTTATAAGATCAACCCCTATAGCAAAAAAAAAAAAAAAAAAAAAAAAAAAAAAAAAAATCCCTGCCGGCTCCGCCTGCAAACAAGTTAGGTTTCCAAGTGGGCGGTTCCCACTACCGCATCATGGCAAAAAGGTCATTTCTTCCGCAATTCCCAACAAACAGGCGCCCCACGGTCTGCATCTTCCAAATCTACCTGTTCCTGTAGGCAGAGTCGTCAGGGATTTTTTTCACTTGGGTTTTAGTCGAACATATGGATTTTGGATTTAAGCTGTTTAATTACTTTCCTTATTTAGGTTAGTAATTGTGTGTGATTTTTATGGAATCCTGCATATCTTCCTTTCCTTTCTTTCATTTTTTATTGCTATACACACACATTTTATTGAGATACTCTCATACATCCCAGGATTTATATATAAAAAAAGCGTTAAATCTCTTTACCATTTTAAATAAATATGATAAATTGAAGATGAACATCGCAGATTTTTTTAAAGGTAATTTACAGTAGAATTATATTCGAAAGAAAACTGAAATTTTATGTTTTATATGTAGACACTGAAAAAAACTGTAACCTTAAGAAGTGCTACAGCACAAAGTAATGAAGAAAACTAAACATCGGAAAGATCAACTGTCATAACTGAAACTGATATTTCTTAATAGAGAATCAAAGTGATTTCACAAAGCCTATTAAAGATAATACATTTGCTTTAAAAACTAATTATTGTCTTTATTGCATTAAATGTCCTGCGAGTCGAAATCATTCACTACTAAATCGAAGAAATGCTGCCTAGAGCAGTTGAAGAAATTTGGAAATACTATAAGCATAGCACCATTGCTAGAAAGTTTTATATATAGTTAATAGACTTATAAAAGCTTGTGTGCTTAAGTTTATGTGCTTAAAAACCTATAGTACTTATAAACTTATATTATATTTGTACGCAAATGCTATCGTCAATCCAGAAAATATCTTATAAAGAATATGGGTAGTGAAGCTGAACAAATCTACCTTCTTATAAAGAGATATTTGATGGTTTACAATCATGAATTTTTAAGTGTTAATTTCAAATTGTTAAACAAGGTTACAATTTTTATTTTAAATTTGCAAATTATGAATGGGTATTATTAAGAGACCACCAATAGACAAAGTACTTGAGTCTAAATATTAAATTACAAAGTACCTGAGGAAACTTCAACTTCAAGGCAAATTTCATAATGTTATCTCGTTATTTGATAGTATTAGCGTTTTCAAACAGAACTAGATGGAACCCGTCAAAACTTGACGGAAAAAATATTATAACAATATCAGTAAAATAAGCTTCTTTATTATTTAAGAAGAGTGCAAATGAAACAGTCTTTCAAATATTTTATTTTAAAAGTTTTTTCCCCAGTGAAATACAGTACGATTTCCAATGCAAACTCCAAACAAACAATCCGTAAACAACTGTGTAATGAAAATCAGTTTGACCTTACCGCCATATTCTCTACGGCAAGAAAGAAAATTTCATGGACCTATGAAGTATCATACAAATAGTATATTCCTACGTTCATCTCATATTCAGTAAATAAAAGAATATAGTAAATAAAGCACACATCTCCCCCCTCCCCCCTGTGATAATGCAACCGAATGAGCTCCTATGAGCATGTGCATTGCATCTGCCCAAAAGCACCGTCGAGATTCGACGTTAAAAAAAAAGTTTTAAAATGTTTAAATAAAAAAGTTTTAAATGATGTCTTCTTTAATCATTGTCATTTCCAATCCGTATCTTCTAAAACGCATCCATTGTTTTAAGGTAATCAGATGAAGAATTTTTTTACAATAATAAATCAATCTTCAGATGAGGGAGATTTTTAATGTTTTCAAGTGTAATTTATTTGTATAGTTTCCTCCGTTCCTTTACATAATCAGGATGATTATCCCTTTTCCATTACAGTCGATCTTTTACCTCTTGTACAGTTAAATACCCAATAGATCTGTTAAAAAAAATACAATTCGTAGCATATTCTGATGCAACATATGCATCAGCGGATTCAACATATCAATTTTATGTTAAACAAAAACTCAAAATAGTTTTTTTTCTTTTTTGACAGATTTTAGTTTAGCGCCAAAATGCTCTATCTTATGGATAATCTAATCTTATGATTTATCAGGCTTTATTATTATTATTTTTTCACTTTTTATGATGGTTAGAGAAATCTATTTTCAATTGTGGCAACTTTCCCAGGGGCTATTTTACATTATTGAAGCAAACTGATGGTCATTGTTAAGATAGAAATGAAAAACATTTCATGCTTGAAAATTATTTAAAAAGTCGTTAAGCGGCAGTTTTCAAATAAATTTCAATCGAAAGCTAATTTTTTCTTTCTAATTCATGATGTAAGAATTAAAATTATAAAATGTAGTAAAATGTAGTAAAAAATTGAAATTTGTAATATTTAGAAGTGATGTAAGCGCGATGAAAGCTAAAGCGATAGCGCCGTTTGTTGTCATAACCGTTATACATTTCTAAAAATTGCCGCTGTATTTTCGCTGGCGTCCAAAAGTAGACTACCATTTTTTGACATCGAAAGAGAAATTCACAATGAAAGAAATATGACTTTGCCGCTAATATGGAACTGTTAAATGAACTCATAATAAACCTACCAAAATAATTCCTATAAAATATTAGCCTTGCATTGTTTATTCTAGCTAAAAATACAATCATTATTTCAAGTTATTTTTTCTACCATTGCACTATTTTTAATAATTTTAATTTTCCTGAAATCCTTTACTTTTGGGGATTTTTTATATTAAAAAATGAAATCTTCTAACCTATAATTAAAAAATAATAATAATTGGTAACATGCAATCAAGATGAAGCAATCAATAAAGACTCCAATTCTAATCTTTATAATTAAGAATGGAAAAATCAGTTAAAATTACGTCATGCTGACACAATCATATAAATTTTTCTCTTTAGTTTTATTTTTATCAATGTTAATTTGCATTTCAAGCTAAACATAACGTCATTTTCACCGGCGCAAACTTTCCACACTTACTTTGTATATGTTACTTTCATGCGTAAATACCATGTATACAAATCAAAATATATTTCTATTTAACTGTAATGAAAAATGGCATCAACAAAGTTATAATGCATAATAATAGACGCTTTCAGTCGTGACGTCAATCATGACGTTTTGCTTGGAAACTGACTCCAAACAAACGGTTGCTATGTTGTATTTTCTATTATATTTTATATATGTAGCTATATCTTATAGCTATATCTCACGGTAAAGTGTTTCAATACATTATATGCAGCGGTAACATTTTTTTACGATTTATATTTAATAAGAAATGAAACATAGCAACTGTTTGTTTGGCCTACTCTCGTTGAAAAAAAAAAAAAAAATGCTTCAAAAATTTTCTAAGTCTCGCAATTAAAATTAATTCAATTTCTAATTCACTAAAATAAATCCCTTGAAACACACCTCGTACTCTAGTAGAAAATTCTCCGAAAAAAAAAAAAAAAAAAAAAATGGCTTCGAAAAATTTCTAAGTCCCGCAATTAAAATTAATTATCATTAATCCCCTTATCTTAGATGGTGGAGGAGGATACTTCGGGAGGAGGAGGGCACATCGAGAGGAGGTGCGCACTTTGAGAGGAGGAGGAGGAGGAGGGCAGGTGCTGCACTTTGGGAGGTGGGCATGTGGGCAGGTGCTGCACCTTGCACCGTGCCCACAGCCCACCTCCTGAGGTCGGATCCCCATTTCTTCTCTACTGAAACCTATTCTACCCATTCGTACAATCACCCACATATACAAACATATGTATTTTTATTACGATATACATTTTTTTTTTTTTTACTACTTTGTAATTTTCTAAAGATTTTTTTTTTATTATTATACATTATTTTTTAAATGTTTTTAATATTTTTTTTCTAGTTTATGAATGATATGGATATATATTTTTACTCTGCGCACACACACACACACACACATATATATAATCGCTTTGCCGTATAATATCAAATATATCACACTCACACGCACACGCACACAAATATTAATAAAAGCATGGCTCAAATTTGAATAACTTTTGTTGCAATATATTATTTCTTACAAAAATATACCACATTTCATAAAAATAACTTTTCGCAAAATGAGCCACAAGAAAAAAAACTCTTTATCACGACGTGAAAATATTTAATGTCTGTAAAAATAAATTTACTAAAATATATATATATATATGTTTTTTTCAGGTAGACAAAATTCTGTATGTTATTTAAAGCAGATAGAAAACAAAATATGTTTTTCTTATAAAATTCTTAACTATTGTTAAAAAATAACTAAAACTAAAACAGTATGCAGAAAATAAACTTACTTGAATATCCATATCCGTTGAATTTTCACCTTGGCTATTTGTAGACATCTTAAGTTGTAGCGGCCATATTAAGATGTCCGCTGTGTGGTAGAGCACGAGGAAAGAAGTACAACTGTTTTAAAACCAAAAACTGGTTTATTAACACAATCAGTAGGGAGTTTGAGCGAGCTCCACGAAATTTTCCTAAAAAATTAAATTAACTAAAGAGTTCTTGCTAACACTTGTAGCTTAAACAAAAACGAAACAATATAATTAAGCCTTAACCTTTTTAAATATATAATCACGATTCAATACTCTTATCCTTCAAATTACATACGCACTGATGCAGGTTCAAGTCAGCTTTATCACTGTATAAAATTCCAGTATACGAATACTAAGGCTGATTATTAATCACGAGACTCGATGCGAGGTCTCAAGGCTAAACCTAAATCTCAGTCGCAATATTCAACTTCCCAGGCCAAGTCTCTGCTGAGCGCTCACCAGCTCCTCTGAGCTCTGCACTCAAGTCAAAATTCGCTGCTTATATACTTCCGTGTCGATCGACCAGCTCCAGAAAATTTGCATATTCGAAATTACACGGCGACTCACAATTTCAGGGATTCAGCTGTCCTTCGAAAGTTAAAGAAAGATAGAGAGCCTTTATAACTTGTACGCACATAGTCGGTTAATGGACAAAAACGATCTCATTCACACATTGCCTACTCACGTGATGCGAGTAGTCAATACCTTACAAAGTATCTAATTGGTATTTAAATAATTTATCGGAAATCTATGTATCATTTCATGGGGAGTGCAGAGATAGAGCTCTTTACTCCATAAGATTTTGACTAGCTTTATCTCGCTGTCGCGTGCTGCTCTCCTGATAAGAGATATAGATAAGATATTGTGGGTATTCTCAGACTTATGAATTATGTGATAATAGATATTTGTATAGTGTAATGAGACTTCTTAATTATGCTATTATAAAATGAAAACTTGGGTAATTAAAACTTTTAAAGGGTGGATTTCTTATTTGTTTTTCAATAATTCAATTTAGAAATATATATTTACGAAGAAATTTATATTTACACTTTTAGGAAACGGTATTTAAATGAACGCAGAAATAAGATATTGCAATTAAGACATTACGTAATTAATTTGTTATTAAAAACAATTTTTTTTCTTTTGCTGTTTTATGAATGATATATTTATTTATTTATTTACTCATGTACACACATACACAGAGAGAGATATATAAGATCGTTTTGTCTTATAATATCAGACATACACGCATATAGAGAGATATATATAAATCCGCTTTGCTCTATAATAACGTATATATAGAGAGAAATAAATAAATCCACTTTGGCAGCGTAATATCAAACATAGCATTGAAAAAAAAAAACTAGTGGTATAAAGAGATCAGAAAATGGGAACCTTGTAAAGATACTATGATGTAGGAGTCTGCTGCACATTGCGGTTGCGCCTGTGGCCGTTGAACTCTCATTATCCTACTACTGATATATATCTAAGTTATTAGAAAATGCAGATCCATGAAAACCATCTCATATAAAATATGTAGCCATATGTTGTGACTCTTTAACAGTAAAATGTTCTGAGATCATGTAGAGCGAAGTCTAGCTCTCTTATTAACTCTGACATTTTCATTCACAAATCAATTTTATGTCTGTATCCTATACATCATTAATTAAAGAATATATTTGGGACGGCAATTACGCAGGACGAGAATGTGGGCGTTGTTGCTTATATTTTAATATTCGCGTTTATTAATAAATTATTGCATAAAACACTATTTATATGAGCATTGAACGCATGTGTATTTGCAGCGTGGACTTAATTTTACATAACATTGTAAGTCCGGGTACGAAACATCTTCTACAGTCGAGCTGGATGTCCAGATTTCTGGGTGCTTTACTTTGGATGAAACGTGAATACGATTCAAACCCCTTCCTTTCAGAAAGACACCCACCCCACGCATCCCTCCTTTATGCTTATCTTCGTCGTGTTCAAAATCCTCTTAACCAAATAATCCCATACTATCCAATAACATAGTAAGCTGTAATAACTTCAATGTGCTGCGCAGTTGCCGAGTCACAAAATATTTTTTTAACTAAAGATGTAGAATTTCATATACATTAATTTAGCATTTGTTTAAATATTAGCGTACATGAAAAACTAAAAGATCAGTTTGTGCAACTTTCCTAGCGATTGTTACGCTCGCTTTAGTGCTACTTTAAAAGAAAATGCAATCATATATATTATTTCTCCTGTCAACATCCCTTTTTCTAAGAAAATACGAAACGCAGAACGACGAATGAGATAGCATATGAAAGGATTTTGAATAGGCTTCTGACATAGCACACTTAAATTTTCCTAAAACATATTTTTTGATTAAAATTTGCCGATAATTAAAAATTAAATCGGTATTGTTTTCACAAAAGAAATGAAAGGTTTTCCTCAAATTACTGTTGCCATAAAAATAAAATACCACATTATAGGATGCTCAGCAATGATTATGAAAAACACCGCATGGGTTTATTTTATATTCATGATTAAAAAGCGAAATTGAAATTGAAACGTTTAGATTTATATTTCTAATGTCCCATGTTTTTCCCGAAGCGGATGACGTCATCCTCTAATGCAGTTCAAATACAATTGTTATTTTTTTTCCTCGCGCGTGCCTTTTGCAATCTTGGATCCGTTTTTACTCTAACTTTGACGGAATAAATTAGATGATATTCTGGCTTGACTAAAAACTAAATGTTGCTTGCAGACATTTTTATCGTTACTTTTTCTTCAGAAGTTTAAACCTGCATCTAATAAATATTGCATATTGATAAAAAAAATATTAGATTGCAGTGCGAAATCCTCGCACGGGCCCACTGGTCTATATATATATTTGTCTTACGTGGCGCGGAAATAGGGCTGAATTTCTACATTATCGTTGGCAACAACCGTAGTTTCCAGAGCTCAGACCAATGAACAGACAAGATTGTGTTAGCTCCGCCTCCAATATGGCGGTCAGTGTCAGAGCAGTGAAACTCAAGCTAGCAATTATTAAAAATAAAATAATATGAACGTAATCCAAAGCGTCTGAGATGATTCCTCATTTTAATTATGAGTAATATTGTTAATTTCAAATGAATTCTCAACTCTTATTTAGAATTTATTTACGAATTTCACTCACACAAAAAATCGGAGATAATAAAATATAAACTTTTCAGAATGCCCCTGCTGCCATCTGTTGCTGTTTTATTGAAGTAAAAATAATTTCTTTTGCAGAAATCTATAATGTCGAACGAAATTTAAACAATCATTGATGATAAACTATCTTCCTACCACGTAGTGTTTTTTTTAATGGATTTAAGCCGTGCTGTACAATATTATAGGTGCAATAAGTTTTAAACTAATTATGTTTCCAAGATCCTTTTTTCATAGTATTTAAATGATTTATATGCCCATTAGTAGCATCAACTAAATGCATTTTAGTTGTGTTTTCAACAGAGTTTTCAATTACTTTTTTACATTTAAAAAAATGTCAATTTCATATGTTCAAATGATTTATTGTAGTACTTATTCCGGCTAGAATTACTAGAAAAATAAAAACGGGCGAGCAAGCGAAGCGAGCTAGGACCGCGTAGCGATTTCAATGTGAATTGCTTTGCAATTCACGGGGGGTTGGCGAGCGTTAGCGAGTAGGGGGCTGAGCCCCCTAGTATAGTTATAATAATTTAAAGCTCCTCATAAACTTTGAATCTAATTTGTAAATGAAAATGAACATTGTCGCTTTTAGGCATATCTTAATATTCATTTCTAAATTTCTAAAAAAATTATTTCAACTACAAGTCATTCTATTTAGATGGAAAAAAAAGTAATATTTTACTTTCAAACCGAGTACATCATTGTGTAGCTGTACGCATGCTAACCATGTCCTTGCAGAAAAAAAGTTGTCACTAACTTTTTCGGAAAATTTTCTTTAATATATATAAAAAATGTGTACTCCGTTATTAAACTCTGAATTTTTTCCGAACTATCGACAGGTGCAAAAACAATGTTTCAAA
Source organism: Maratus michaelseni (assembly GCA_963931845.1). Lineage (NCBI taxonomy): Eukaryota > Metazoa > Arthropoda > Arachnida > Araneae > Salticidae > Maratus > Maratus michaelseni. Next base: position 41,493,345 of record OZ007596.1, read on the forward strand.
CTTTTAAAATGATGTTCTCGCAAAATATCAAATAAAATCTTAGTTACGAACATGTATGTTCCATTACTGAAATAAACTCTATATCGATTACTGGTGCGAAGGAAACTGTGATAATCTGAAGCGTGTATGCACAATTGTATACTTGTCAACGGCAATTAGCATAACAGAAGGTGTGTTCGATAACATATTAAGCTATTTATAATAATAAAGAAACAGTTTTGTGAAATCGAAAATTTATCACAATAACAGTTTTGGTTCAATATAAGTACCATCAGGTTCCTGCGTCAATTTTATGATCGCCAACTGTCTATTAACTGAATCCTATAAAACATATCTGAAGAAATCGTATTCCAGGTCAAAATATATTTATGCATTAACATTGCAGAGAAAACCGTTCCGTAATATATAGAAACACCAGTGTTCTCTCGTGCATAGAAGTTATATGGTGTTCGAAGCTAGCTGGACGCTTTCATTCTATGCTACTTTTATGTATAAAGATTTGAAACTCTATGAATGATGGTACTTTTTAAAAGTTAACACATTTTGTTTATATTTTAATGGATTGAAATGTAAGAGATTGGCAAAGAGTTTTATACTTAACTCCCGAACTATATTTTACAATATTTTCAAATTATTTATGCATCATTAGTGTTTTGATATTCTTGGATAATGGAATACAAAAGAAAGTTTTAAAATTATTTTCTGCACAATTATTCTGCCTGTATTGTATGTTCAAATAATTTATTGCAAAAGGAGGTTGATTTTGATTATAGTCAATAAATTATAAGCAAAACGACGATTTCAAAGGAATGAAAACGCAGTCCCGTTCATAAAAATATATAATTTAGAATAAACCATGATATATATACATATATAATATATATATATATATATTATAATAAAGATATTACCTCCTAGAATCCTGTTCTTGTTTTAGTATTTTGAGAGTAATAAAAGAAACGTTAATGGTTTTCAATTTATTAAATTTATATTTATGCGTCGTCGATCAACGTGATAAATCATTATATATTGATATTAAAACAGATATTAACAAGAAAGAGAATACATTTTTTTTCGATTCATTACTTTTCCTGTAAGGAAAAATTACAAATAAGTTTGGTATTTCTTTAATTACATTTGAAAACTCTCATCCACATATTCAAACATTAAAAGGTATTGTTTTCCTTAAAATATTTTGTGCTTCATATTTTCTGGAATATTAATGAATTAAATGAAAAAGGATATGGAAGCACATAAAACAATAATGATTGCATACGATAATCCAAACAATCCTTATTTACCCCATCCAAATTCAACTTATGATGAGACGATAGCATTTTTGTCAGCGAAAGTCAACCCATTCGGTAGATTACTACTTGCACTTATGCAGTACTTTCAACAATATACGAAATATTTTGACAAAATTAATTTTGTTATGGTTTATAAGGATGATATTGACTGCCGTATGGGAAATTTGGGAGGATTATTAAAAAGAATAAATTGTTCACAAATTGATGTTGGAGCAATACCAGACTATATGAGTAACTATGCTTTAGAGATAGTAGATTTCTCTTACCCGTACAAGTTGGAAGATTATACATTTGTTACTCGAAAACCGGTATACAAACCACACATTTTCGGCATTTTTCAAATGTTTTCGTTGTCTGTATGGCTAACAATAATATCGGTTTTGATTGCGATGCAAATAGTAACTTATACCATATTGAAAAGGAAGTATACCTTCAACATGATTTGTTTTCACGTCTTTGCAATATTGCTGAAGCAAAATTCCCTTATAAAACCTTCGTCGCTCGGGCAAAAACTCCTTGTCTATTCGTGGGTTGTTGGAGCTATGATTCTTTGCTTGTCTTACGATTCCGTATTTTTATCTTTTCTTTCAATTCCACCGGTCATTAAAATTAAGCACCTTTCAGAGTTGGCTTTAGCTGTAGAGAATAGAGATTACCATTGCATTGCCGCTCAGGAAGCAGCAGGTGTTGTAGATGACTGGAAGAACTCAAAGCACGAGCATTTACGAGCAATCGCAACAGACATTGTTAAGAATAAGTTATCTTACGGGGATTATATCTTAAATTTTCTTCGTGGGAATCAAAAGCAAAATCTTGCTTTTGTGATGCAGGCAAAGTTCCTTAACATTTTGGACGCTGAAAAATTCTTTTTCTCAGAAGACCGTTTTTTCGAAAGTATGCATGGAATGGTGGTCCAAAAGGGCTTCCGTTATAAAGATCTGCTGGATTCATTCGTCCACAAGATAATGGCGTCAGGCATTTACTTTAAGTATTTTAGCGATGGATATTTTTTGGCTTCAAAGGCATTGTCCTCACTAGTTCCGGTATATGAAACTACTAATAGAAAACTGACACTTACAGATCTTGCCCCCGCATTTATATTCCTATTATGTGGTTATTTTATATCATTTTTGGTTCTTATAGTCGAAATATGTTCAAGTCGCAAGAAAAAGAACTATATGAAGAAAAATCAAAAGAAAAAAGGAAGAAAAGTTTATGCTGATACTCATGTATAATTAATTTGGCACACAATATTCCTCTTATAAAAATGATTATAGCTTAACCATTTATATACGAATAATACATCTTTTATATGAAATGCAAGTTTATTAAAGGTAGACGTAATTTCCTACTATCCGTTAATATATTTGTTTCTTTAAATAGAAGGGATGAAAACGCTGCGCCACAGTAGACCGATTTTCACCACTAAATTATAATAGTAATCTTCATATTATTTAATGGCAGAATATCTTATACTTAGTAAGGCAAATAATACTATTGAAATTTTGTGGTGACAAACGACCTACTGTGGCGCAGCGCTTTCAACCCTGTAAATAGAAAATGGAATCTCAGCTTTGTGCATTTTCAAAGAGGCACTTTTTTATATATATGTAAAATGATAATAATAAACATATGCATATCACACTAAAAAAATGTTCTGCTCTTGATAATAATTCTGGACATCCTCAAAATAATAAGTAGAAATTCACATAAAATTTATTTAAAAAAAAAAAAAAAAAAAAAAAAAAACAGGAATGAATGTTTTTCAAGTATCCCAGCATTTATATTTTTTTATCTGACTTTTTAACATATTTTTTGGGTTTTACTGCCAAAATTTGGTCAAATTGCAAGAATATGAATTATATGAAGAAAAGTCACTGTATAATTAATCTGGTGAAAATTTATAATTATTTTTTTAATTTATATAAATTATTTTAGATTAACTTTTTGCTATTAAATTATACATTTTTTCTCTGAAATTTGATTTTATTATAAAAATAAAATTTCAAAAAATATTTTTGTAATAACGGGGTTTTCGTGAAATTTAGAATTTCTAAAACATTTTTATTTATTTTATTTAGAAAATACTAACTGCGTACAGAGTTTCCTATTACCTGCAAATGTATAATTGTTTTCGTAAAAATTGAATTGAAGATTAGCTTTATGCCTTACTACAATGATATTTTTATTTTATAAATAACGATAATAAAAGTACTTTTTACTCAGTAAAGTACGTTTTTGCTCGTGATAATAAATCTTGACATACTCAAAAGAAAAAGTGGACGTTTACGTAGAATATACAAATACAATATATATACACACTATCTACCGATAAGTATTTGGACACTTGTGATCGAAAAGGAAAACATTTATTCACATTCAATAGTTAGTAGAGCCTCCACGAGAAGCAATTACAACTTCAACCCTCCTGGGCATGTTTTCTACAAGTCCTTGTATGACAGCTAGTGGTATTTTTTCCACTTGGCTTGGAGAAGACAGGTAAGTTCTTCGCTGATTTTGGACGGTTGTCAGACCCCTTAATTCGACGATCCAACTCATCCCAGAGGTTTTTGCCCAGTCAATCAACCCCATTGTCACCATACCAATCCATGGTGGACCTCGCAACATGACAGCTGGCGTTGTCATCCTGGAAGTAACATGGGTCCAACCCGTAGAACTGCCACAACGTAGGAAGCACACTGTCATCCAAAATAGTTCATTAGTCGTCGGTGTTGATCTTACTATGAATTGGTACTAAGGGTCCCAGACCAAACCATGAAAAACATCTCCAAACCATAATTTCCCCTGCGCCGAACTTCACTGTAGCAGGGCTATCTCAATATACCCGTTATATCAAGATGGCCTTGACTGTAGGCACAATATATTCTGATAGGAGACGTTCTCCAAGCAGACACCAGACCCAGACCCTACCATCCGAACGGTAGAGGATGAACCTTGATTCACCATTCCAGAGAACCCTTTTCTACTGCTGTACGATCTACTGTCAACGTGCTTTGCGCCACCTTAACCAAGCAGCGCGGCTGGACTTGGTGATACAAAGGCTTGTGGGCGCAGCAGCACTATTCCGACAATCACCGCTCACCTTCCACTTCTGAATCACATATAATAAGCAACAGTCGATTTTAGGTAATTCAGCTCACTAGATATGTCCCTTAAGGATCGTCCATAAATAGAACGCCGCTCACCGATATGGCAATTGGAAAACTTTTTACAAGTTTCTGAAATGTCTATGAATTTATACCCTGTACAGTATGTGAAGTAGGAAGTACATGGAAAAAGCACAAGTAACATTCACAACGAAATTTCTTCAAATGTATAAGTAGAAGTGCAAAGAGAATTTAGTAAAAAGAGGATGAATGCTTTGAAGAAACAGAAAATTTTTTACATTTAAAAATTTGGGAAAGAATGTGTTTCACAAATTATTTCAAAATAGAGCACAAAACATAATAGTAATTCCCCTTATCTAAAAAGGAGAAATAACTTCGCATTCCGATACGGTAACTTGGTAACTTTTCTTGAATTTCTGAAATGTGAACGGACTTGTAAAACACTCTGTACACTATTTGATATTGGGATTTTCTTCGGATTAGACGAATGTCATTTTTGCATCTGAATTTAGTTGTTTCTTCTGGTGTTCTTCAAACTGCTGTTTTGCCTGTAGTGAAATTGTAAGTGACTTCTTCAGGAGAGAAGGATTCTTTTTTTTTTTCAGAAGTCATCGTTATTTTTGTCCTTTAAAAATATGAGAGCAGAAGTAAAATGTTGGATTGTCCGAACTTGCTTTGCATTTTTTGGAATCATCACTTCTGGCTGATCATTTAATTGTGAGGTATATGCGGGACGAAAATTTCCTGTCCTAACTAAGATGCAGATCTTGCTCATATGACAAATAGGCTCCCAATCTACAAGTAGCACTCATGCACTTCATGACAACCAAATAATGTTCTGAATATGAATAGGAATAATATTGAGCTTCACCTCAAACTATGAATGAAAAAGTACAGCGCCTAAAGACATCATTTCCTTTTCATATCACTGTCAATACTCGATTAGGAAGTATACCAAAGTGCTCTAGATTAATTTTTAAAACAATTATCCAAATTGGTAAAGAAATCATATGAGTTGTAATTTCCCAACTGGACGAAAAGTGTCCGGGTCAGGATTCAAACCTGGGATCTCTTGACTGAAGCTGTCAATGCTCTACCAACTGAACCGGTCGAATCTGGAGGACCTAATTCATCCAGTTGACTTTATTGATCATAGCATCTGGTCTGATATCTGAATCAGCTCAACAGAATAAATCGCAGGTAATTTGGAACTCCAGTAAAAGCTGGATACGTCCAGTTGGAAAATTAATACTCATATGATTTCATTACCAATTTGAATAATTGTGTTAAAAATTAATCTAGTGTAATCACGTATCCAGCATTTACTAGAGTTCCAAATTACCTGCGATTTATTCTGTTGAGCTGATTCAGATATCAAACCATATGCTATGATCAATGAGGTTAACTGGATGAATTAGGTCCTCCAGATTCGACCGGGATTGCTCAGTTGGTGGAGTATTGGCAGCTTCAGCCACGAGATCCCCAGGTTTGAATCCTGGCCCGGCATTTTTCGTCAAGTTAGAAAATTACAACTCATTCCAAGTGTTTCATGCCTTTGTCATGATGCATCAGTGATTACCACAAAAGTTAACAATAAGGAACAAATTCAGGAGACGAAGTGGATTTGGGGTATTTTACTTACTCCTTCGGTCTTCAAACGGCCAGAGGGAAGAAAATTCACCTTTATATGCGTTGTGAAAGTGCCGTAAAAATAGAATTTTATAAATTTAACCTGAAAATTTGTAACAAAACAAAGATTAAGATATATATATATATATAAGTAGATCTTTTTTTTTTTTTTTTTTCCCCTTTTCTGGCAAATTATGAGTAAAAAGAGATATCTATAGTTTCAGGAGAAATACTTAACAGATCTTATCATCGGGTGACTTACCTCATGTCATTGTGAAAGTTTTCTTCTTATGAGAGTGAAAGTACCTGAAAACAAAATTTAGGTTTGATTCTGTCCAAGAATCAAGAACAGCTAATGAATTTAAAATTGTTGTTTTTAACATAAATAAAATTATAGCACTGTATTTTTAGAGCATGGTTTCTGTATTTTGCAATTCGTCAATCTTTATAGATTCAGTGATTAAAATATTTGTAAAACAACTGAAAGACAAAAAGTTTGAGTTGTAATTAATGTAACATAGTTATAGGTTTGGACTGAAAGATTTTACATATTGTATCTTGTAAATCTAGAGATCAGGACCCTCAACGTCAGGTGTGGATTTCACATTTTTATTTTTATTTAGCGTCACATGCCACCTGATATCTCGCAATCCGAAATTTATGTAGTTTAACTTACAGATATAATGAGCATGTAATGTTTCCAAGCATTTCAGATAATATAACTTTTAGAAACGTTAAATTTCGGTAACTATTTAACACTAATTTCATGCAATAGTGTTCTTTAAAGATAAATTTATAATTCTTTTAAGAAAGAAATTCGATTACATAAAAATATGGCTCTCCCTCAACAAGTTTTCTGGCTAACTTTACACTTGCAATTTGTTACATTTATCATATTTTTTATTATATTTGTTTATTATATTTGTTTATTATAGTATGTCGTGCGGTTTGACTTATAATTTAGTTTTATTGGGATAAGCATCTCATTGTATATGGATTTTATCGTAATAGCATTAATATCATAATAGCAATACTTACATGCCTGTCAACTAAGAAACATCTAACGGAAAAAAAAATTAAAAAAGAATTTAAAGTAGAATGACAAATTCAACTTGTAATTAAAACAGATAAAATACTTATTAAAACTATATACTTAAAAGGTGCTGAAATGAGACAGACATATGTACAAGATATTAGAACATACTTTAATCCCGCGATCTTTCGAACACACACGCTTTCATTTTCAAGGGGAAACGTTGACTGACAATAGAAATGTCGCTTTCCACTGTGCTGTTACTTGAAATTACTAGCCCTTGTTCAAAATACGTTATGTAACAGCACAAATGACGTAATTGTCTAGATTTTTACTGAGATCAGGACTTTGGTGTTCATGTGTAAAGTTTTGAGTATGCTTGTGTGAATATCATGCTTTAAATTTGCAGAATCACTTTCTTTTTCCATTACATTATTCTTTTATTCATAAGCTTAAATTGTAACATACTTATTTAATATATTCTGTTGCGTCGAATTTCGACGAGTGCAACTAGTTGTTATTATTTTAGTGAAATGAATTATATCGTCTGTTATGAGCGAAATGAGCATGCCTTTCTTTTCTTATTACGTACGCCACGTTTACAGATGCGCATTTTCTTTTCGACACCAGATAACACTGCAAAATTTACCACGGAGGTCTTGCCTTGCGAATGATTACCCCCATGGTTTAATATTTCTAAGACTCATGATGAATGAATCTCCCTTGTTTATTTACAGTAATGGATTGAGATATTCGGCTGCTAACCTGATTTCCACTGAAGCTATCTCAGAATCTATACTCTCTTAAAACGAAAGAGCCAAAATAACTCAAGTTGAGCCGAAATCCACTCATCTCACGATTTGAAAGTGAGCTTCTCATGAAGAGTTGAAACAACTCGAGTGAACGAGTTGTTTTTAAGCAACTCGTGATTGAGTGATCTCTATTTTACTCATACTTGAGTGAAATCAAATCAATGAAGGTTAAATCCAGTAGCACTTGAGTGATTTATAATCAATTCAAACTTGAGTTAAATGAGGTCATTTCAGATTTAATCCAGTAATTCTTGAGCGATTGGTAACCAATTCATACATGAATGAAATCAACTCATTTAAGAGTTAATCCAAAACCCCTTGGGTGATTTCTGATAAACTCATTCTTGAGAGGAGTCAACTGACTTACAAATTACAAAAAAAAAATTAAAAAAAAACCTAGAGGGATTTCTAATCAACTGACTAAATAAAATCAAGCCATTTAAAATGAAATTTAATAACCTTTGATTTATTTTTATCTACGAAATTCAAAATAACACAGAATTCTTGCCACGTTTTCAAATAAAAATAATGATAAATAACTACCTTATTTTATACTCTATAAAAATTATATTTTATTATTTATACCTCTGATATATTTTATTAATTTATAGCTTCCGAAATACAAGTTCTTTTCTAGAAAGGAGGGGAAGGGGAATTGAAATTCATGGTAAAGATGTAATATTTTATTGTAAAATAATAAATTTCATAAACAGATACAGATTATATTTTTTTTTTCAAAAAAAAAAAAAAAAAAAAAAAAAAAGTAAGTTGCATGTTGAATGTATACATATATGTGTACATTTAACAATTAAGTGAAAAGTGTCATTTTATATTTATTTATTTTGTTGTTGTTTTTGAGCTGCTTGAAATATATACCCCCCCCCCCCCCCCCTTGATCCAAAAAGATTATTTTAAAGGAATACTTGAATAGATAAGAATTTATGCTGTTTTAAATACTTTAATCATGGGTTTTTTTAATATGTATAATGATTATGTTTTCTATGCAATATTATTAGATATATTGCATGATATTTTTCAGTTTATATCAATATTATCATTAAATGTTTTAATCCTAATACTATTTAGGAATATTCACACAGTGAATATACGGGAATGGAGATATTTACCTTATTTTTAACAACATATGATAAAAAAAAATATGGGATTTATACAGCTTCACAAATCAAGTATATTTATTTTAAAATATTAGAAAAATAGTATATATACTAATAAAGCTACTTTTCAAAAGTTTTCGTCAACATGAAATAGATATTCTAAAGCTTTTCTTATATATTTGAGATACATTTCAAATAATCTAACTCTCAGCAACATAAAGTGACTAAAAAAAACTTATGTATGCGCATTCGAAAAACAAGGCAGGTCAATAAAAATATCCAGGAAAAATTTCTTCAGACTGAGAATAAAATAAGAAATATAATTTGTTTACTTTAAAATAATATTTTTAAAGTCAGACAAGTCAATTTTCAATTTATAGTATTATGAAAGTTAGAGTTCTGAAACATCATTAAAAAAATATATATCAGGGGTCGATCCAGGAAAAATTTGGGGCCTGCTTAGTGTCCCTTCACAAAAATCTATTTAATAAAATGGGCCCCTTCACAAAAATCAATTTGATAAAATGATCCATCTCACAAAAATCAGTTTGATAAAATGAATCCCTTCACAAAAATCAATTTGATAAAATTGGATCCCTTCACAAAATTCTATTCCATAAAAACTTACTATTTATTATTTATTTATTATTTTGTGATGTTTTGAAATGTGTAATTTGTAAACAAACGAGTTCACCAGAGCGGAAAACTTCAGCAAAAGGATTTTAAAAAGTTTTTATTTATAAATGCTTGGTTCGAATTTGATTAACTGGATTTCAACTTTCGTTGTAAAATGTTATTTTTCACAAAAATATAATAAATTTCACAAAAATAACCTTTACTTTTCACAAAATGGGCCCCAAGAAAAAAAAAACCTGCATCGACCCCTGTATATAAACAAACGTACAGTACCGCCGAGACATTTTCTTTAAAAGATTAAATTGCTACTAAAAGCTATTTATAAATCATATTTATTGAAACAACATTCAAAAAACTTAAAATGAGAGGCAAAGGATTTGTATAATTATATTTTAGAGCATTTTTTAATATTTATCCTTCCAACTCAAAAGATCTCTAAATGTTCGTTCGTGTAAATAGTCCTAAATGTTAGGGTTAAGACATATTTGTTAAAAATATTGATATAAACTGAAAAATATCACGCCATATATAAAATAACAATAAATATAAAACAGAATCATTATAAAAAACATGATTAGAGTACTTAAAACAGCAGAAATTCTTACCTTTTCAAGTATCCCTTCTTTAAAATTGCCCCTTTGAACAACGCGAATAATATTTCAATGGTCAACAACGTGCTGTAAAGGCGAAATGCTTGCCTCCAGTCGATGACGTCACGCGCCTGTCGTCCAAAGCTGACATTCTTTGCCTGTCGTCTGCTCAGCGAATGGTCACGTCAGCCGCATTGGCATTTCAGCCAACGCCCCACTAGAGATAATGCCTCAGGACTGGCAACACTGGATTGAATGACGTAATTGCAGATCGGCCATTCGCCCTTCCGTCCTTTGTGCTGCAGCATAAGGAGAGTAAGCCATGCACGTTGTAGCGGCAACGTGCTTCGTAATCAGAAAGTTCTTGTCGTCTAATTCTAATTTGATAAAAGACCGGATTGCTTTCAATTAAGGTAAGTACTTATTTACAGTATATATGTGCATTTTTATGAGTATTAACTATGTTAATCACTATCTATTAAAATATGTTTACTTTTGTCCTTGTTGCACGATTAGGCTTAATCGCACAGCTTTGTTGAAGCTGGTAATGTGACAGACTTTTTCCCAGGGTCCTGTTTTTGTGAAATTGTGAACAGCTTTTCATATTTGTGAAAAATCTAGGCATAATTATGTGAATTTGAAATTATCGTTATATTCAGGATCTTATTTATACATTTTTAAGAAGATACATGGATGTAAAATACATATATTTTCTTTATGTAAGTAAAAGTGACAGGTCAGATTTTACTTTTAAATGATTAATTTGGGAAATGTTCGGTTTAAAGATGGAAAAATTCTGAGAAAAACCTATTTTTAAGACAAAGAATTTTGTGAAGGGTCTTATTTTAGGGAAAATAATTTTGTGAAGGGTCCTCTTTTAGGGAAAATAATTTTGTGAAGGGTCCTGTTTTGAAATGAGAAATTTTGTGAAGGGTCCTTTAAAGGACACAATTTTTTCCTAAACAGATCCCTAAGTTGTTTCTCATTAAAAAAAATGTAAATTTTATTTATAAAAATAAGTTTTGAGAAATTCACGATTGTGTCATTCTGATCCCCCCCCCCCTGTTTAATGTATTTTATCGCTAAAATATTGATATATTTTTTCATACAGAGATTAAATTATAAATTTATTAACTTAATTAAATGTTTCTCTTGTCACTAATTCATATTCAAAAATATATCAGTTAGTGAAAAGTGTAAGATAAAACTTAATATAATGTACTGACTATCGTTTGATGATTACATAATTGATTTATTTCGCCATATATGCAGTTTTTCTATAATCACCAATAAAAATCAAAAGAGATATTTTACTATTATTAGAAAATATTAAATATATATTTTCACTAATGTTCAAATGAAATTATTACGGCTAGCATTCAAATCTGCCTTTGCCTTAAATATACTACACTTAGCTAAAAAATGTTTTTTTTAATTACTTATTTGTTATATATATGCATGTTACATGTATACCACACTGATTACACCCTCTTCAAATAAGGTCTAAAAAACATCATAATTCCGATTACATTTTATTTTTATATTTATTATTACATAATTTATTATATTTTTGGGATTATATTTAGTTTATCTAAATTCTATCATTATGACATCATTATCAATTAGTTTATCTAAATATAATCACATTATTCAAATAAGGTCTAAAACATCATACTTCCGATTACAATTTATTTTATTTTTATATATTTTATATTTATTATTATATAATTTATTATATTTTTGGGATTATATTTAGTTTATCTAAATATAATCACATTCATATAAGGTCTAAAACATCATAATTCCGATTACAATTTATTTTATTTTTATATCCTAATAATATTATAAATCTGATTGTGTGCAAATGTTAGGCTGAAGCCAGCGTCAAAATGAAGCATTTAATGATCCTGTATCTTTGCATATAAGTTGATTATAACACTCAAATGAATATAGGCTGGTTTTTGTTTATTTTATTTCAATATTTTTCTTAAAAATTAAAAATTTCATTATTTTCATACAGAATAAATGGACATTTTTTCGTATATTTTAAAATGGTTGGTTGGTTTGTTTGGTTTGGCCCAAAGGGCCCGGTTTTGCAGCTTTTTTTTAAATGGTTAAATTTATTTTACCGTTGCTCCGTTGCTAATACTTTATCGTTGCCAATATAAAATAAAACCCCTGAGTAATAATTTTGAATCAACAATTTATTTTCAAGTGAAAATTTTCCACGTGAAAAATGAAAAGGAAATGAATTATTTAAGAATTAAACAGAATATGAAATGATGTCATATTAGAAATAAAACGTGATTTTTCAAATATTTGATAATAGTACAAAGTGCATAAATACGAGTACGTATGGAAAGCAAGCGAATATGATGTCATATATAGAAAAATAAAACAGATTTGTTTTGATGTTGAAATAAAATTATCTTGGGATATCAAATTATTCGTGATTAATTTCTCTTTTTTTTTCTTTTTATTTTTCACATTAAAGGAATTATTTTAAATGTACGTAATATATGTATTTTAAATGTATGTGTTGTAAATTAAAGTTTTGTGTTTTAAATGAAATGAGTGAAAGATTTATATTTTTAATGAATTCAATACGAATGATGCGATAGGTTGGCGATTTATCGTCTGCACACGGCTAACATAAAGATACCATATTTTTAATTTAAATTTTAAAAAGTAAAAATTGGATGGCAAATGTCAATGATATGCATCGCAAAATTATCCGTATCGAAAATCAGAAAATCTTAATAAAAATAACTATATTTTTTAAAAGAAACTTGCTTTTCTCATAAAAGCTAAAGATTTAATATGATTGTGTCGAAGTAACAGCATTTTTCCACTATCATTTTCCCACAATCGAAACACATTTGTAAATCGTAGTTTCGAACCGGAATTTAATTTTACATTTCTTTTACTTTTAAAATAGGAAAAACTTTGTTGTCTTTTTTAAATATAGCTTTTTTAAAAGTTGTTTCATAATAGATTTTTGTAAAGTCTTGTAGGATAAGAAAAATTGCATGGATTTTAAAGCAATGTTTAAGTAAAATTACAATATTTTTTAAACTTAAAAAACAACAATGTTATCGAAAAGAAAATTGATTTTACCAACAAATTCGCGTAATGCAAAAGCAAAGCAGAAATCAAAAAGTAATGAATCTTTTCTTCCAGCCGAATTGTGTAAACTTGAACAAGCCGATCGTGCCAATTCATAACATTATAAACGTGAAACCGCGTTCTATATAGTAGAATTTTTTTTACATATAGGTAGAACATTTCCGAGAATAGGAAGGTTAGGGATCTGTAATTAGGTCCATAGTCAATTTGCTTTCTTTTCTTTTTATCAAGTGAAATTTGGCGAAAAATTAAATACATTGTTGTAACCAGATTTGTTTTTTGCGTGGTAAACACTTAATGGTATTTTAGATGATCATTTCCCCGCTCACCTTTGATGCCAACTATGACTGCAAAACATATTAAAAAATATCAGCCGATAATTTTCTTATTGTTCATGATGTAAATAGACTTCCTGGTTCATATTTTAAACCTGAATCGGTCATGCCATTGTCGTTCAATTTTTATTCCTAATCCTAACCCTAATCGTATCCTATCCTAATCCTGATAATAACTTTAAAGAATATTCTTTGACACGAATATGTAAATTAAATCAATATCCATAAATGGAATGAATGGAAAATAGAATAAATAGAAATGGCAAAATAAAATAACAAGAAAGTACATTTATTCGACACCTAACCCTAGAGAAAGCGTAAAAAATTTCAAGCGCATGAAATAAATAAAAAAAAATTCTATATATACTAACAAAAATATGTAAATTTAGATCATCATATTTGTGTCGTCGGTATTAATTTGCTTATAGTGTTCTTGACGCGATAGAGAAAATATCGAGGTTAAATTGGGCAGAATTTAAAGTACTTTCTAGCAACCTTTATTTGCATTTTAGAATCGCATCAGATAGTTATATCTTTGTGAAATATCTATCAATGTATAAAATCCACAAGCAGTTTGTTCACTATTTACACCACTTAGCGTGAAGCACTTAATTTAATATATACATAAACAAGATAATGTAGTAAGAAATATATAACATATGTCTATGCAAATAAACAATATAATAATTTCCATTTAGCAATGCACACATATACAAATTGTACACCAAATACCACCTAAAATGCACTGTTGTATGAAGAATTCTGCCAGTGTTGTTTTTCGTTTTACGAAGAGGGATTCGTCGATTTTCACGTTTTTACTTGGTCCTCCTTTTTTTCATTAGTTGCAGTTTCATTTTCTCGATTGTATATATTATTTGGCATAAAATTTCACTTTTTTAAGACTGTGTTATGTCAAGGCCCCTATAGCAAAGAAATACCGTATGGTCTCCTATAAAATGTGATAAAGCTTTGGTTAATTTTGTAAATTATCAAGTGAAATGTTTTACTAAATTAATGCATTTATTCTTTTTTTAATGTTACGTGAACGAAGTCACGGGTAACAGCTAGTATTTTATATTTATTATTTTTCTGGTATTATTTTAGTTCATCTAAATATAATAATCACATTATTTAGATGACCACGATGAATACATAATTACATTCACATTATATGGATTTTTAGGTATTTATAATAATTATTTTATAATTAGAATTATTATATTACATAATAAAACATCTTTGGTTATATTTTGAAAAACAAAATTATTAAATATTACATTCACATGTGTGTGTGTTGTGTATAAAATGAAAATATCTAGCAAATTTTTTAGAGCTATCATTTAAATTTTGTAATTACTTTTGTGTTAAAAATATTTTAAAAACTAATTAAAAGTTAGTTTTTATCTTATCATGTTTTGTATAACAAAAACAAAATATCTAAATATAAACCAAAACAAAATTATATCTTTTCAATTGCACATAACTAAAATATATATTTAATATTTTCTAATAATAGTAAACTACTACTAGTGATTATATAAAAAAAAAACACTGCATATATGGCAAAATAAATGAAATTTGTAATTATCAAATGCAAATATTCAATCAAGTATTCAGCAGTGACAAAGTAAACATATTTTAATAGATAATGATTAGCATTGTTAATATTGATAAAAATGCACATATATACTGTAAATAAGTACTTTAATTGAAAGCAATCCAATCTTTAATCAAAATATTATTAATTTTCATGAAAATATGCTAGAACTCAAATATGCGAGCTTTCATTAGCACATTAACATTTTTTTTTTTTTTTTTTTTTTTTTTTTAAGCGCGGGTGTGAAAAGCAAATAGTGTGTTTTGAATTAGTTGATCTTCAATTTTATTATGGAAGTTAGAAAAAAAAATGTCATTTAGAATTTTGTTTTATTGTGGTTGCAGGAATGGTAGGCTGTTATCAGTTGAATCATTAGCCGATCTGCCGTGACGTCAAAATTGAGCTCTTAGGCATTATCTCTAGGGGGCGTTGTTTCAGCTCGCCAATGATTGCATTTTTTATCGAGATGAGTTGTTTAGTATTCTCTCTTCTGGAGTGCATTAGAAAAATAAAAATTCAAATCAAGATGAGTGAAACGTTTAAAAATCAACTCATTCACGATCCAATAAATTACAGCTCTTTTCTGAGAAGCCAAATCCACTCTTTCGTTTTAAGAGAGTACATTTTTTAATGTAACTCATCTCTCAAGCAAACCATTTTTTTTTAACGATTTTTCTAAAAATGTAAATTTTCTGCCATTTTATTCGAAAAAATAATTTTTTTAAAAAATGGCCGCTTGGCATATGAAAAAGATGTGGTTAGCCCGTATTTGTTTTCCTCTGTCACGTACATGACTTGCGCTTTTATTATATAGATTATGTATTATTTAACAGAATTTACAGATTTAACAGAATAAAGAAAACTTTCATTAATAACTTTTTACGTTTTGTGCCGATTTTCATAAAATTTGAAATGACTCAATAAAAATTCTGCAACGATTATATGTATTAACTTTCAAATCATTCGGTTGGGTAGTTTTTGCGCTGTTATATGCGGACGAACAGACGGACGGACCAGACGACGACTCTAGGTGCTACGTATTTATATAATTACGAACGCACCTAAAAAGCAATTTCTAAATGCATTAAAATCGCTTGCATTTGGCGAGGAAAGAGTGTTGCTAGCCAAATCGCCTCTTTTTGCGCCAAATACTCGAAAATTTTAAATTTGTTTTGCAGATTTTCTACTGGGATTCCGCAACTAAATTTAACTGATCCTTTATTATGTACATGAGTCCATTAGCATGTTTTTCAAAATATTCTGAGTATACGCTTTAAGGAGACCTTCCTTGTTCGGATCTCAATGAATCATAAAACATGTCTGTAAATAGAAGCTGCCACAAGAATTTACAGGGGGGAAAAGGTAGATTCTTTTTTTTTAGACCGCTGACCAGTCCCCTTACCTGCCAGGCTTTTGCCTAGCTCAACGGGTTGATACCTGGCAACGGGGCGAGGATTCGCCTGCTCTCCGCTTGGCGAAGATGCTTTTGTTAAATGTATAGGCCGACGTGGATTCAGTGCGTCTTGTTGTTTTAATTGCTTTTTCTTAGTTGGCCGGTTACTAATTGATTTTGGATGAGGCAGTTCAGCACTGCGCAGTGTAGCGAAGTCATGCCGAACGGATGTGAGATGCTGGGATATTTAGTATTTACTGGCTGCATCAGCTGCTACAATACTCTATCGCTTTTTTAGGTGCGTTTGTAATTATATAAATACGTAAGCACCTATATAGTCCTCGTCTGGTCCGTCCATCCGCATACAACAGCGCAAAAACTACTCAACCGAATGGTTTGAAATTTAATATATAGAATCGTTGCAGAATTTTGTCGAGTCATTTCAAATTTTGTGAAAATCGAATCAAAACTTAAAAAGGTATTAATAAAAGTTTTCTTTATTCCATTAAATCCTATCATACGTAATCTGTATAATAAAAGCGCAAGTCATGTGACTGAGGAAAACAAATACGGGCTAACCACTTATTTTTTCATATGTCAAGCGGCCATTTTTATTCAAAATTATTTTTTCGAATAAAATTGTATAAAAGTTACATTTTTAGAAAGATCGTTAAAAAAAATGGTTTGCTTGAATTGCATAGTTACATTAAAAAATGTATAGATTCTGAGATAACTTCAGTGAAAATTAGGTTAACAGCCGGAATTTCTCAATCCATTAAAGTAAATAAACAAAAGATTCAATCATCGTGAGTCTAGAAATATTAAACCATGGAGGTAATCATTCGCAAAGCAAGATCTCCATGGTGAATTTTACTCCGCTGTCTGGTGTAGAAAAAAATTCGCATCTGTAAACATGGCATACGTAATAAGAAAAGAAAAAAGGTATACTCAATTCGCTCATAGCAGACGATA
Organism: Maratus michaelseni; assembly: GCA_963931845.1. NCBI lineage: Eukaryota > Metazoa > Arthropoda > Arachnida > Araneae > Salticidae > Maratus > Maratus michaelseni. Next base: position 41,511,021 of record OZ007596.1, read on the forward strand.
AAATTTATTTCACTGAAATAATAACGATGATTTTTTTACATTGTAAAACTAGTTATAGAACGAAACGAACGCACCTCATTTGTCACGGTACAATTTCCAACTTGTTCTTAAGTGTGTAAACGATTAAGTAAAAATTTTTATACTTTTTTGCTTTAGTAAAGTATATAAATGTTGCTCATATACAAATGGTGTATATTTAGTAATAAAAATTTAAATTGATTTTTGGTAAATTTGTCTAGCAGTTATATGTGCTGCGATGTCCTATTAATTTAGATAAAAAAAAATAATAATTAAAAAACATGATGTATGTAAATTAAACTTGCTTTCTACGAAATAAATATTGCTACGTTAAAAATGTATTAATATGTCCTTTTCTTTATTTTCTTCTATCTTTATTGTATTTATTTAAGTGTTTTTAGATTATCGAACACTGTTGTTATGACTTAAAATTATTATTTGAATTTTCAGTTCATCTATTCATTTTTATTTGCGCAAAAATATTATTTTTCATCAAAATTAAATTATCATTTTATTTAAATTGCTATTTTATCCCAACTATTTAGATTTTAATCTTTATATATATCTCTCTATATTAAAAAAAAGTGTAACGATTTGGAAATGTGCCAAACGATTTGGAAATGGACCAATGACAATCTGCGTAGATCTTCCCGGCTTTTTTTAAAGACATGTGGCTTTCAGGCCGAATTTTTTTATTTGCAAGTTAAATTTCCGTAAAAATATTTATCCGTGTGCACTTTATTTTTATAAGCTAATAAAAATTCATATTTATTGTGGCGTCATGGGAATATTGTCCATTGGGTTTATTTTATGATTATGCATTTGTTGATGCCATTTTTTTTTCATTACAATTAAATACAAAAGATATATTTATTTGTATACATGGTGTTTGGAAATTAGCCAAACGCTGTGGAAATGGACCAATAAAAATCTGCTTAGATCTTCCCGGCTTTTTTTTTAAATGTTATTTTCTTCTAGAAAATAATAGTCAGCACAAAACAACAAAAACACATATACTTCGCAGAAGGCGCGTACACACAAAACACAATAGAAAAAAAACAACATTTGGTCTCGGGACGAGATCCATTTTCAAAACTAACTACATGTCATCACTCACAGAGACGGATCTAGACTAAATTTTAGCCGGGGCAAGATTGTAAATTTGCGCCCCCCCCCCCCCCCCCCCCTTTGCTCCCAAGAATATCAGAATAAAATCTGCGTAAACAATTGCTTAAGGAAGTAATATTAATACTCAATACTCAAAATCTGTATTTTTACTATGTATTTTTCCTATATAAAAAGTACAATATTACACAATACAAAAACTACAGAAAATATACCGGTTTTAACATCTACAATACCCTCTATTCAAGATTTACTTTGCGAGTTTTCTTTGATGCAAAATTTTTTATTATGTCGGCATAAAGTAATTTGCAAGCTATCTCATTTTCTAAATTTATTATACATAATCGTTGTTCTTTTGTTAAATTTCTTGGATATCTTTTAATCAATTTTAATTTACTGAAACTTCTTTCATTAGAAGCGACGGATACAGGTAGTGTTAGTAATATTTTTAGACAAGTAGTTAGATTTGGAAGTTCCTCTTTATCTATATCGTTTTTATACATATTTGCCAACTGCTCAGTTTGCGCTTGTTATGATTCTTTTAGGAAATGCTTTCCATGAAGAAAACCAAACATGCCATAGATAATTTGAATAGCTTGAAATCTGTTTCTTAATTCAGTTAGGATTCTGTCCACTACTTCAACGATCTTTAGTTTCAATTTCTCATCATCATTACTTTAATCTTCACAGTAATTCTTCTTATGATTCTTTTAGGAAATGCTTTCCATGAAGAAAACCAAACATGCCATAGATAATTTGAATAGCTTGAAATCTGTTTCTTAATTCAGTTAGGATTCTGTCCACTACTTCAACGATCTTTAGTTTCAATTTCTCATCATCATTACTTTAATCTTCACAGTAATTCTTCTTATGATTCTTTTAGGAAATGCTTTCCATGAAGAAAACCAAACATGCCATAGATAATTTGAATAGCTTCAAATCTGTTTCTTAATTCAGTTAGGATTCTGTCCACTACTTCAACGATCTTTAGTTTCAATTTCTCATCATCATTACTTTAATCTTCACAGTAATTCTTCTTATGATTCTTTTAGGAAATGCTTTCCATGAAGAAAACCAAACATGCCATAGATAATTTGAATAGCTTGAAATCTGTTTCTTAATTCAGTTAGGATTCTGTCCACTACTTCAACGATCTTTAGTTTCAATTTCTCATCATCATTACTTTAATCTTCACAGTAATTCTTCTTATGATTCTTTTAGGAAATGCTTTCCATGAAGAAAACCAAACATGCCATAGATAATTTGAATAGCTTCAAATCTGTTTCTTAATTCAGTTAGGATTCTGTCCACTACTTCAACGATCTTTAGTTTCAATTTCTCATCTTTAATCTTCACAAAGCTCATCAAAAACCTCTTCTTTTTCTGTCTTCCTCGTTTCCCTAAATTTTGCCTCAACACCAATATCAATAGCAATACCATTCACATCCTGTGTTGCATTAGTTGCAATACTTGCCCTTTCTGAATCTACCATATTAACCCGTTCGGGACCATGGGTCCATATATGCACCCTCAAAAAGAGCATACAGAATTTATTTTAGGCCCCAGTAAAAAATAAAAGTAATATTTGCTTTCTCTAATTAGAGCATTTTTGTGATAGTTTAAGTAAAGGTAGCAGTGGCGTATCCAGGGGGTGGGCTGATGGGGCTACAGCCCCCCCCGAAATTGTCAAGAGTAAAATGAAAAAAGTGCTTTTTTCTTTCTTTTTTAGATAAATTTCTAATTTTTTTTTTCTGACAGCAGATTAGCCATTCTCGTTAGTCCATATTAGTCCGCATTGACATCACAGCATAAACATGGTAAGGAGGCTAATGGGGTTACAGCCCCCCCCCCCCCCGTCCGAAATAGTCAAAAATCTCATGAAAAAAGTGCTGTTTTCTTCTTTTTTCAGATAAATTTGTAATTTTTTTTTGGTTATACAACAGACTACCCACTCTCTTCTTTTTAAACCCATATTAGTCCACATTGACATCAGAGCATACCTAAAAAGGAGAAGGGGGCTGATGGGGTTACAGCACCCCTCTTCCGAAAGTCGGACATTTCATGAAAATTGTGCTGTTTTTTTCTTTATGGGGTTACAGCCCCCCCCCCCCCCTCTTCCCGAAATAGTTGAACATCTCATGAATATAGTGCTTTTTTTTTCTTCTTTGAGATAAATTTGTATTTTTTTTTTTTATTATACAACAGACTATTCACTATCTTCTTTTTAATCTCATATTAGTTCACATTGACATCAGAGAATATCTAAAAAGAGGAAAGGGGCTGATGGGTTTACAGCCCCTCTTCCCGAAATAGTCGAGTATCTCATGAAAAAAGTGCTGTTTTTTCCTTCTTTGAGATAAATTTGTATATATATATTTTTTGTCATACAATAGACTACCAACTCTCTTCTTTTTAAACCCATATTAGTCCAGATTGACATCAGAGCATACCTTAAAATGAGAAGGGGGCTGATGGGGTTACAGCCCCCCTCTTCCGAAATAGTCGGACATCTCATGAAAATAGTGCTGTTTTTTTCTTTATGGGGTTACAGCCCCCCCCCCCTCTTCCCGAAATAGTCGAACATCTCATGAAAATAGTGCTGTTTTTTCCTTTATGGGGTTACAGCCCCCCTCCCCCTCTTCCTGAAATAGTTGAACATCTCATGAAAATAGTGCTGTTTTTTTTTCTTTGAGATAAATTTGTATTTTTTTATTATACAACAGACTATTCACTCTCTTTTTTTTAGTCCCATATTAGTCCACATTGACATCAGAGCATACCTAAAAAGGGGATGGGGCTGTTTGTGTTACAGCCCCCCCCCTTCCTAAAATAGTCGAACATCTCATGAAAATAGTGCTGTTTTTTTCTTCTTTGAGATATTTTTTTTTTGTCCGAGAACAGACTATCCACTCTCTTCTTTTTAGTCTCATATTAGTCCACAATGCCATCAGAGCATACCTAAAAAGGAAAAGGGGGCTGATGGGGTTACAGCTCCCCCCTCCCCAAATAGTTGAACATCTCATGAAAATAGTGCTGTTTTTTTCTTCTTTGAGATAAATTTGTATTATTTTTTTTGTCATACAATAGACTACCCACTCACTTCTTTTTAACCCCATATTAGTCCACAATGACATCAGAGCCTACCTAAAAAGGAAAAGGGGGTGATGGGTTACAACCCCCCTTCCCGAAATAGTCGAAAATCTCATGAAAAAAGTGCTGTTTTCTGCTCCTTTGAGATGAATTTGTAATTTTTTTTGGTTATATAACAGACTACCCACTCTCTTCTTTTTAGCCCCATATTAGTTCACATTGACATCAGATCGTATCTTAACAGGGGAAGGGGCTGATGGGGTTACAGAGGGCCCCCTCTTCCCAAAATAGTCGAACATTTCATGAAAATAATGCTGTTTTTTTCTTCTTTGAGATAAATTGGTATTTTTTTTTATACAACAGACTACCCACTTTATTCTCTTTGCTCCCATATTAGTACAGAGTAACACGACAGCATATCCAAAGAGGGGGAAGGGGGTGATGGGGCACAGACCACCCACCTCCCAAAATGGTCAAACATGGAATGAAAAAAGTGCCGATTTTTCTCTTTATGTTTGAGATAAAATTAGAATTATTTTTTCTGTCATGCAATGGACAACCCAATCTATTTTATTTAGTTCCATATTAGTACACAAGGGGTGGGGGTTATGGGGTAACAGCTCCATTCCCTTCCGAAGTGGTCGCAGTGAAATTTAAAAAAAAAAGACTTTGTTTCTTTCTTTTGAGATAAATTTGTTTTATTTTCTGGCGCGCAACGAATTTGTTTTCTCGTTAGGCCCATATGCCTCTCAGTTCTGCAATCAAAATTACTTGAGACCACAAAATCTATTTTCAAATGACTGAAAAACAGTTCCATATATGTTTTAGTGGATAATTGAATACGTATAATATGCTCAATTGGCAAGATCTAGAAGTAGTTTAATTAATTTAAAAAATATTTAACTCTCTTCCACAAATGATGCCAAGACTAAGGAGGCATATTAGTGCGCAATTACATTAAACATTATCACCAAATCAGCAAATGTACGAACTGATTTTTTTTTTTTTTTTTTTTTTGTGAATGGCAATGTCAAGCAAGATTATTGATTTTCGGTTTTGGAAGGGTCTTTTAAAGATGCCCAGTAGTAATACTAAAAAAATAATCTCCTGTTGATTTGTTTGTTCCTGGTCTTTTTACTAGCGAACTAGTTTTATTTACGTTACATGCTTTTCCAGATTTAAGGCTGTTCTCAAATACAAACTGGCTACTTTATGAAATATTTTTTAATTCATTTTTACTCGGAAACGCATGAAATTCACAGGTCTTTTTATTCAGAAACTTTGCAATCTAAACACGTTTTCCCTTTTTTTTGTAAAGGTAGAAAATCTTTCAGGAAGCACTGTCCAAGTTGGCGTTTTGAATCGTATTCCCGACGCGGCAGCCTGAGAAACGCGAAAAACGAGTCGTTAATACTTTACCAGAATCACTTATAACTCGATAAGTAATCTATTTACCAAAAAATGGAAAATTCATCTCGATTCCAAATCTCTTCCATAGTCAGCGTCATTTGCGTTTAAAAATGTGTCAGAAAGTTTCCCGTTGATGAGTAGGGAGGAAGATGCCCTTTTTAATATTTCAGTGTACGAGTGATCCAGCAAAAGATAAAAATTCTTAATTACACTTCTATGAAAGTACAATATTACGAACAGTGTTCTTTTCTAATCGCTCTTATTTTGACACGACACACTTTAGTATCGGCATTTTTACCATTTGGAGTATTTAATAAAAGAAGCATAGCATTAAATAAATTCACGGGTTAAAAAAAAAATTCTTACAATTTTACTTACCGTTTTTTAAAAAAAGTCCAGTAATATTGTTAGCCATAATTCAATAACTTTAACTCTTTTTTAAAAAAGGGAAATCTGATGTTTAGTTTCCAATTAATTCTTAACTTGTCCCTTCCTTCACAAATTTGATGAGTTTTTTTAACATATATTTCTTGAAGGTTAATATCCATACGTTTGATCAAAATACCAGGAGCATGTATACGAAGGGAAGGGGGAGATCAAGAAGGAATGCTTGCTACCCCTAAGAATTTGAATTAAATTTTTGTTGGTATTAAAAAAAGAGATTTTACAAAGAAATTTTGTTTATCCTGAACAGACCCTGATCATCAAAATTTTGGGCCATAGCAACAGAAAATATTTTTGGTCCTAATCGTAGATTATCACATTTTTACAAATACTGTGAATGAGAAGTGTATTAATATAACTATGTAATGCACCCATTTAAATGAAAAACTGAGAATAAATGTGAACTGAAGTTGGATTATTATTATTATTATTATGGAAATTTATTCGTAAAAATTAACTTGACCGTCTCAAATATCATGTTAAATAAACATGAACTAATGTTGCACGAATTTTAAAAACACACACTTCCCAAAGAAAATGATATTTTATAAATATGATAGTCATAAAATTAAAACATTTTTAAACAATTTTAAGCTGAAATAAATTGGGTGCACTATGAGAAACTTAAATCTTCAAATGAAAAGAAAAATTATCTATATACTTATGATATCACTGACAATTTTAACTTACATAAGTTGTGTAATGAATCTAGAAATTTTAATTTCTTATTATTCTATTAAGATTGTTTACAATAAAATTGATTTGAAACACCATAAATTTTTGGAGCCCTTAAATATGTGGGTTCTGGGAAAGTGCCCTACGTGCCTTGGCAGTAATAGGGAATTAATCCTAAAATAGAAAAAAATTATGAAAAAAAAATCGTTTGAGATTGTCCCAAGCAAAATTAATATATTGTCAAGCAAGAATCGTAGCCAGAATTTAGAGGAGAAGGAGACAACTTTATAGATTATAAGCTACAATGACTTTCTTTTAAATGAAAGTATATGAAACAATTCATTATCACTTTTCAACTTATTTCGGCGAGGGGGGGGGATCGAGTTCGGCCCCGTACCCCCCTCCCCCCCCATTTTTCTCTGCCTACGGCCTTATTGTTAAACGTGATTTCTGTTTATAACGCAGTTCAACCTATTTCGTAAGACTCAGAACATTATCGAAATTTAAGTCAGCCCCCCCCCGAAATGAAATCCTGGATACGCCACTGAAAAGTAGCTTTTTTAAAAAAAGTGGTGCCAACCGAATAAAATTTGTGTAAAAGCCGCCGGTCCCGAAGGGGTTAATGAGACCATCTAAGTGTTTTACAGACTTATCAATCGTCATGTCTTCCCTTTGAGAAAGTTTGTTCACTATATCGAGTTGAGTCAGCACTTTATGCCAGAAGCATGTCATCACTATGAATTCAAATTTGGTAATATTAAAGAGTAGTGAAGAAGCTTCTGTTTTTGTTTCAGGAGTTGCTAATGGGTCAGTTTGTAATTCCTTTAGAACATTTATGATCTTTCCAATATGTTTATAAATTGTTATTACAGATTCACGTTTTGATGACCACTGAGTAATACTTTGTAATTTTAGTGAAAGAGGCACATGTTTTCTTAGAATGTCCCATCTACTAGTTGAGACACTAAAATATTTGTAAAGACAATTTAAGATACCAAAAAAAGTCTCGGCTTCTGGTAAAATTTTGGCAGCATTTACACCAACAAGGTTGAGGGTATGAGCAGAACAAGGAACAAAAAATGCTAAATCATTTGCTTGCAATATTTGGGTTTGGACTCCTTTATATTTTCCGGACATATTGAAGCCATTGTCATAGGATTGGCCCCTACAGTTATTAAAAGCTAGATCATCGTTTTCTAATTTCTGTAAAATGAGTTCTGTAAGGGCTTCTCCAGTTTTCTGGCTGACATTGAAGAAGTCAATAAAACCTACTGTAACAACTCCTCGTTAGCCAGACTTTAATAAGTCTAATTAAATCTTCTCACTCGCTTTTCTTTAATCTTACTCATATAAAAAATCTGAAGTGGAAACCATCTGTGGACCCTTAATCCGCAGAGAAGAGCCGCCACCATGTGTTCTGCATTAAAATTCGTCTGTTCAAACCGCCAGATCTATAAGAGCTATAATTCCTAACAATCTTGATATTTATTACATTTCAAGTAGTTATAAATTCGTGTCGCTTGCTAAGAAGTGACGTTACAGGAACATTTATGTTCTCATATATTCTAACCACTTGAGTTGTCCTTCAGGCACTACAGATATCAAGGACCTCTTCATATTCTGAGAGACGGAACACATGTACTTCAAATCTACCTACATATATACGAAACGGGCGGAGGCCTGTGGAGGATTCTGACTTCAGTTGCGGCCAAGCAACTAGCTCCGAGATCTCTCTCGTGTGAGAAGGTCCCCTGTATGCGGCCTAAGCGCCGGGTAGGCAATAACTATGCCTGGTATTTGAAAGCACTCTGAGTCCTGGAGTGTAAGAGAGCGCCTTGCTCTGAAAAATCTCTACCTTGAGAAACTGTATGTTTCGGCCACCCAGTGCCGAATAGAACTAATCGGATATCCTGACACAAAATTCCCATGTTAATGCTCACATGCTGGCTTATGTAATTGTGTTGTGTGTACTGTGAAAAAGTAACGTAATTAAATCCATGTTTGCTCAAAACTGTTTGATGATTTAATACTCGCCACACTACAATTGACCTACATTAGAAATAAAGAAGCAAGCATTTTTTTTAAGCGGGAAACATTTTTTCAAATAACTATAACTTTTTAAAAATTATAGTAGAACTGTTATAAACTTTATTCGTTATTGTACGTAAAAAGAAACAGGAGATTTGAAGCGAAAATATAAGCATTGCAAGAAATGTAAACAATCATGACGATCTCGATTAAAAGTAACTTTTAAATTTATTGCTATGTTAACCTATGCCGTTTAAATTTAATTAATGTACTTTTTTGCTTCAAAATTAGTACAAGTGGCGTGACTGTGAAGCACAACTTTAGTTAACATGTTTTGTTAGATTTTAAACATTTCTAATGAAAGATTTAATTAACTTTTAAAAAGTATAGGTGCGATATTTCGGAAATTAAAATTTAAAAGGCTTATTAACAACTGATATACATAAATAAAAACATAAAACTGATTCCCATGGATAGAAAACCTTTTTAACTACATAAATAAAATGTCTTCAAAGGACCAGAACGCGTTGAATTCTCAACAGAGTAAGTTTCGTTTTCATTTTTTAGACAAAAATGTCTGTTAATTACAAGAATATCTAAATTTAGAAGAATTTAATAAAAAAGCGATTTATAATTATTTTCTTACATATCAACTCAGTTATTGCATAGAAAAGGCGATTTTTTAGAACATAAATAATACATATAAATTGTTATATGGTGTAGCACGTATAAAAAAACAAGTAATTTGGTTGCTTACCTTCATGAATATCGCTTGGCTTAAGCCATGAGGACATACTAGATGGTAGCTAGCCTACTCTTTTCTTTTTTTAGCCTTCTTTCTGTAATAATCTCCCGAATGTCTTTTAGACATAACCGAAATAAAATACTGCATACGCTGTGAAGCAACATACAGGGTGGCCATAATTAAACTGCAAGTGTTCAAGGGGTGCTGGAGAGAAAACTACCGGATATATTCCAGTGAAATTTGGTATCTACACGTTTCAGAACATGCGCAAGTCAAATATGCAAAAAGCAATCACCATTTTCACCCGATAGATGGCGCTGTACCGTATTTAAACGTTCACCAGTGGCATATACAACCTCCAAAATCGATAGACAGAGCATAATGACATTCTAAGAGGCATATAAACAATATAAAATAACATTTACAGTCTATCAAAATTCCATACAATTCTCTTCAGTAATTAAATTTTTACAGTAACATGTAATAAAAATTAGCGTAAATAAGATCACAAATTAAACAATCCATAAAGACGCTTTGGAAAACAAGCCATTATTTATTCAATGAAATTGTTACATGATGTTCTCAATGTGTGAACCACCAGATGCAACCACATGCTGAAAACGTAAAACAGCATGGTCCACCGTCGCATATAAAATCTGTGGTGTAACACACCTCACGTGTCTCGTTATGCTAGATTTCAATTCAGCAACAGAAGCATGTCGTTCTCTATAAACCATATCTTTCAGATGTCCCCACGGATAAAAATCGCAAGGGTTAAGGACCGGTGAACGTGGGGGCCAAGCGTTGTCAAAACCTCTGCTTATGACTTGGTCCGCATCAAAGGTATCATGCAGCAATTTTTTAACATCTTTAGCGATGTGAGGGGTTGCTCCGTCCTGAATAAATACCGTGGTTTCTAAACAATGTCTCTCTTGCAATGCTGGAATCAATTGTTGTCTCAACATCGCACCGTAGCTAGTCCCTGTAACACTAGAGCGTTTGGGACCACTTGGAGCTGGGGTCTCTAAGAAATATGGGCCCACAAGAAAATCACAAGTCATTCCACACCATACAGTTACATAATCGGAATGGAGGGGTTCTTCACGTTTAGCGTATTGTTTGTTCGTTCCCCATATCCTGCAGTTATGCGCATTTACACTACCTGATAGTGTAAAATGCTCCTCGTCTGTCCACAATATTCTCTGTATCCAAGTGTCATATTCACTGATTTTCGACAGGACAAGGTTTCAGGCCCGGACTGGCTCCTTTGGGGGCCCTCGGCTAGAAACTGAAAAGGGGCCACTTAGCGGGAAATTTAAGAGGACGTAGAATATTAGAATATTTGCTTTTTGAAAATTAGGTTTACATGCCTAAAAACCATATTGAGCTACTTTGTCACTTGAAAAAAAGTTGGGTTAAAAAGTAAGCTTTCTCTGATGTAGTTTGTTTACTTTCACAATAAATATTTATATTATTTTTATATACCGTACCTAAACTAGTTCCATGCTAGAAAAAAGTAAGTATATAAATTAATTACGAGTTGTTTATTACTTAAAAATGAGAGTGAGAAATGCTTTTAGTTTTAGGCAACCAAATAACAAAAGTTGAAGATCTAATAATCTAAATCCTTCTGTAATACCTAAGTAAATATTAAAAAGGGAAACAACGGTAATAAAAAAACAAGCATATTGAAAAAAACAATGTCCTCTTTAATTTTAATTTAATTGTTACAAATTGTAAAATAGGTTTTATAACAAAAATAAAAATGGCTCTACAATACCTTGGTACAGATACAGCGAACTAAGAAAGTTCATGTGATTGTGAACGGCTGTATACTAACCAAACGCTTTTTTGCCAGTTCATCTATAATAGCATCTTTATCCAAGTTATAAAAAAAATCTTTCTACATTCATGAAAAGAAGTTTAGAAATAAGGTATTGGCTTAAAGTAGATCTAAGTCAATTCTTAACTATTTTAAGTTTAAAAAATACCCTTTCACAGGTGTACAAACTTGTAAGCTACATACAGGTTGGTAAACATTCCAGATTCTAAGAGTTCAAAAATAACAGAAAAAGCGCATGATAAACACAGAAAACATTGTTTCTTGTCAGAGCGGTAACCATAAAGATTTTTGTGTTTTTCAAATTCAGATTCTACATCGTCATACTCACAGATTTCTTCAGCTCCATTCAGATTGTCTTGTTTTCTTTTAATGATAGTTTTTTAAGCCATTGTAAAGCTTTCAGACTGATCTGCAAACTCTTTCAGCTCTACCTATAACTGACTTCTTTCAATTTTACAAAGATTAGAAATGCTACAAAGGACTTCCGCATGAAAACTATCAAGCATTACGATTTTATTAAGTTTCTTTGGGTCTAACGAGGAACAATCTACTGAAATTTTTATGTTTGGACTAAATCTTTTTTCGATACTTGCCCTGGCACAATCTAAAACACTGAAAAAGACCAATTTATAGTTTTGAGCAGTTGAGATTCCTGGAGGCTCGTCTATTGATTTTTCACCAGGCATTACCTTTTTCTTTGAAGTTATTTTTTCCTTGAAATCTAATTCTACTTCAGCATCAATACTGTTATCTTTTAAGTTGCTATTAACTATACTTGTATAACATTTTGTTTTGGAATACAGAGCGTGAAAGTGTTTATCACTCCTTTTATCCGTTATTTGTTGAAGCAGCTTCTCTACCAAGTTCCAGACTGTAGAAAATAGTCAATAGTTTTACTTTGTAAATATTTTAAAATAAGAGATATAACAAGAAATAAATCTAACTAAACAATAGACGTAAATAGGATTACAAATTTATTTTTACTACAAAGGTTCTAGTATGTTAAAATATAAAATTTTATTTGCATTGATATAATTAATATATGTATAGTACACGGCATTATATATTCCTTATATTCCAATTACGTTTTATAAGAAATATTCATTTTATTTGCAATGTCTTCAGAATTCATAACACGCATAACAAAGTATAATTTTAAAAGAAGATGTCTTTATTTATATTAATTACCGACAGATGGCGCAAAAATAATATTTAGAAACGAAGCGCAATTTGTGTATGGAATCTCAAAACTTCGTTCTCAGTCACGTGATTTGGACTTTTATTATAATGATTTTAGGGGCAAAAACAAAACATATAGTCCAGCATTATACATATAGTCCTCAAAAAGGGCAAATTAAAGAAAGTTTTGGTGAAGTTTTGATATTTGGTACCTTTATGTTTTTTTTAGGTCGCTGAACACAAATAAGAAATTTTCAAAAAAAAAATCGGGAAATACGTTAGTTTTACAAAAAAGCCTATAAAAACGGACTTGTCTCTGTTTTTTTTTTGTTTTGTTTTTTTGTTTTTTTTTTGTTTTTTAAGTAACTCCAAAAATGTGCATTTTACGTGAAAGACAAAAGTATATGAATTAAAGAGAATAAAATTTTCTACATTTTATGTATTAAAAGTTTTTCCCTGATCAATGGTTTATCCGTGAAAGTGCCACAAAAATGGTGATTAAAAGCAAAAAAGTGTTTATAAAAAAAAAAAAAAAAAAAAAAAAAACGAGAATTACGGCCTTGTATATCGATGTAACATGAAAACTAACCATTTTACGCAAACGTTGACAATTAATGATACTAAGGACTATGTGATTGACTACGTTTTACAATGAAGTTGCCTGATAACAAGTACAACGACTAATTATGAATCATTTATTAATTATAGATATTTATGTACATTAGTAAGTACATTTACATAAAATAAAAAAGCAAAAATCTTATTTCCGCATTCTTTTATTTGACGATACATGCTGTTCATCGACATCTACAACATAAAAAATAGATGTATGGAATTAGTGGTTTTTTTTATTACTACCAATATTATGGAATAAATGTTTTCTTAATGGTAAATATTTCATACTTTGTGGTATGGCTTGTTCCTCTTCCACTGGGTCCACGGATTCAGTGAGTGGGCAATACAGCTACAGATCGGTTTCAATGTAAGCTCGTCTTCCTCGTCTTCACGCACCACTGCGATGCTGTTGAAGTTACCCTCGCAGTTGAGGCACATGTTAGTACAACAAAGCCCTGCCTTCTTTCACCAAACATTTCGGTTGGAGTTCTCTGTGTTTGTTGATGCAGGATACAAGCATCAACAAAGCAAGGGGAGCAGGGAGTAGTACAGTAAATACAGGCTGAAGGCCAGCATTTGTTTTCTTCCGTCCCCACTCATCAGCCTTTTTTTCAATGCCCAGCCATTGCTGGACTTGGTGATATACTCTTAAAGAGTGCTGTTGCGCTGCACCTGCAGATGATGGTAAAACAGCAATATTAGAACTGTATCAAAAGGCTGACTTCTTGTACGAAATATATTTTAGGTAGTTCAGCGAAGGCACATTCGCCCCACTATAGCCGTACAGTGACACAAGGAAACGTTCAACAGCAGCTGCAACCATCTCCTGAGTAGCGATCAGGTATTTGAACACTTTAACAACGTCTGCAACATATGGATTATTCCCAAGAATTTTGAGGAACTTCATTTTCCCTTGCATAAACGGTGCTGACTTTGTATAGCACCCGCTCATAGCGTGTAGGAAGAGGATGTTTTCCGCAACCGTTGAACTCACAGCATTTGATGGAGAAAATGTCAATGGGGAAACGGTGTCCTTCCTAGGTTTTAAAAAGAAAACGTTTTCAGCTCTGCAGAGACCTATCAAAATGACCAAGAGCTTTACATCCTTCCCAACTATATTCACCATCTCATTGTATGGAGCCAAGGACAAAGCAGTGTTTAAAATAAAGGTGTCTACGTATTCTTTTGCTTGCTTGCATGTAATATCTGGTGATGAAAACCTGTCAATCATCATAGATATTAACCGACCCTTGTTTTTTGGGATAGCAAGAAACTTTTCTTCGGACGTGGTAGGTATCGTTGTGCCGTCAAACAATACGTCAGTCAAAGCATGCTTCCTTAA